>CM077005.1:20471420-21820170 GCA_039090855.1 Macrothele yani
AGCGATTGCCACAGCCGCGGCACACCACCGAACGAATGGACCGGCATGTTGTGCGGCGGGCATTGACGGTTCGCACCGTGACATCGCAAACGTTAGCGCAGGAATTAGGGTGTGTTGCGCAACAACCTGTGTCAGCACGTACCGTTCGACGTCGTCTGCAGGAGCGGGGACTTGTCGCACGACGCCCATTGCTCCGATTACCATTGACGTTACACCACCGGCGAGTAAGGCGGCAGTGGGTCGTTGAACGCCGCCCCTGGACTACGGAATGACACGACATTGTCTTCTCCGACGAATCCCGCTTCTCATCAACACCACGATGGTCGGATCCGCGTGGGTCGGCACCGCGGCGAGAGACTGTATGACGCCTGCATTATGCATCGCCATACCGGTCCGTCGCCTGGCGTTGTGGTTTGGGGCGCAATTAGATATGACACCCGCACCCCTCTGGTACGCATCGCCGGTACACTCAACAGCCACCGCTACATCTCCGACGTTTTGGAGCCTGTAGTCCTCCCTTACCTGCAGGACCTGCCAGCGGCCACGTTTCAACAGGACGATGCGCGCCCGCACGTGGCACGCATCGTGCAACAATTCTTCACGGCCCACCAGGTGTCACTGCTGCCGTGGCCCGCCTCTTCTCCCGATATGTCGCCCATCGAACACGTCTGGTTGCTGTTCGGCAACCGAGTGGCCTGGCAAGCACCACCCGCGGCTACGCCTGATGAACTGTGGCAACGCGTGGAAGCAGCCTGAATCAGCATACCCCAACCCCACATCCAAAGCCTCTTTCGTTCGATGCCGCGGTGTGTAGCGGCCGTTATTGCCAGCCATGGGGGCCACACGAACTATTGATGTCTGCGTGTTCCGCAAGTCGCACGGGCCTGTAAGCTCAATCGTTTCATCTTTGTATCTGTTATGTGTCCAGTAAATCTGGCTTTGCTATCTCGTGTCCTTCTTGGTGTTGCATTTTGGGTGGCCAGCAGTGTACATATTGAAGTCTAATATCTACGAATTATGTATTTAATATGCAATGTAAATGTGCGCGTATTATAACCTTTTTGTTAGTAAATTCGTAATTAAAAGTACTGTACATAATTTAAATTTCAGTGAAAGAAAGAGGATTTAGCTGCTTACATATTATGTTATCAACACTAGCTTAATTTGAACGTTTCATTCGAAAGGCTTCCTCGATTTAACGAATTTCGCGATTTTACGTACAGGACTGTTGGTCCCTTGAAGTTCGTTAAATCGGGGTTTGACTGTATATATATTCATCCCAATAACTGCTTGATATTTAATAACTGAAATCCTTTTTTAATAATAAAATTTGGTTACTTGCTAAATATTAGTGTCCTTTTTAAAAAGTGCCAGTATTTTGCGTAATCCAGAAGTAATGGCTGACTATGACCGTGACCATGAAGTATATTACAAATCGGAGTCATTATTTACGATTACACAAATTTATTTTTTCAAATGTATTTAGATTGTTCACTCTTTCCACGCTTTGATGGAGGTGCGCATACTTTCATATTGTCCGTTAAATTTTTGGTTTCATTATCTTTTATCACACCGTCGTCATCTTTCTTTGTAATTATACACTTTTCACACTTTGAACAAGCAAAACCAAACAACACAGAATTAATCACCGGTTCTTTAATGAGACGAAACAATTTCCAGCATTCACTCTTCCCCTTGTAGTTTTCAACAAGCACGTATTTGTTGGCCTCGACGCCTTTCTCAACCTCCTTCATATTAAATCCATCCATATTAACAAATAAGAAGTTAATTTTGACATGACATGTCTTGGGAACGGGATGTTAGCACATCAATCGAAAACCTCTGAATGCTCAATGTAAAAGATGCGATGTGAAAAGTAACTCTTGGTCATACAGTGAAATTCGCACGGAGAGAGTGAATCAGCTGAGAAGCAGGCGAATGGCGTTTGCCTGTACCTTGCCCTGAACAACCGCACTGTAAAAGAACGCAAAGGAAGTATTTTTTTACGATATGGTGTCGGTGTGTCTGACGTCGCTCGGTGGAAATCTTCGTTGCTTTAAGAAAGAAACGACAATATTTTTGCATGGCAAATCATTATTCACTCCGTGGGCACCAGTGTCGACTACAGAATTCCACAACGAGCATATTTTTTCATTGGAATATATTTTTCTCTTTTCAAAAATAAAACGAGAATAAAACCGGGTCAGGAACACCTTGACCCGATCGGTTGGACCCGCAAGAAACTGTCGACCCGTTGACCCGTGAACCGTTGACCCGTGACCCGTTTCCATCTCTGCACTGGGCGTCACGAACACTAAAGAACAACCCCTGTGGCGCAGTGGTCTAAGCGATGGCTTCTGACCATTCGTCCAAGATGGGTCCGGGTTTGAATTCCGGTGAGGCATGGATGTTGTGCTTGTCTCACGGCACTGATTCTCTCCCTTCCCTGGAACCAGTGACCCTAAATTAGGGGCTTATAGCTCATTGAGTTACTCACGGTGGTCTTTAAACCCCCAATTTAAAAAGAAAAAAGAACGCTAAAGCTGGCGCTGACTACAGCTATAAAAGAATTAAAACTTCTATAGCGCATGAAAAAAATTTCGGAAAGTGTCGCACATTTTTCAAAAATTTCCATTAAAATTTGCACGGCCTTTTGATTTTTTAAAGTAAGAAGGCAAAGATTTCATAGATTTTCGCCGTCAATGCTATCTTCGTAATGTCGTCTTTTTTTAACGAATTAGAGGGTACATCGTTTAATGTAAGAATTACGCAAGTCATCAAGTCTTCATCAATCACAAGCGAAATTGTCAGTGCCATTTAAAGAGTCGAGACATAATTACACTTTATTTCAACCATTCTGATAAAGATGAACTTCTTCATTAACATTTTAGTCATTATCCGGAAATTCTCCCTGTGTTAAATGATTTGCGGAAACATTTTATGACAACTAAGATGAAACGATATGGATGTATCAACGCTAAATGAATATAATACAGCGCAGACGGTATGATTCCATCTTTTCTCTCTCTTCGCTCAGTCTGTTGGAAACCGAAATCGATTAAAACAACTGTTCGTGAAGCTTTTAATTCATTACGCTCACGCATGGTGATTTTGATTCTTTATTTTATCATTTTTTTTTATTTGGCAGTTTACCGATTACCGTTAGCAACTCGTTGGACTCTAAACAGTCTTAAGGTTCCTCCATACCTTGTGAAAAATAGCTCAAAACACGCATTTGCAGAACGGAATTACATATGTAAAAAAGCATTTTTGAAATCCGGTTTTTTTCACATGTAGAATAAACATTGAACAGTCTTTCTGCGTTTCTATATTAGCGTCACTTTGCGGAGTAATATTTTAATTATTATCCCAAACGTGTAAAATAGTGGGCAGATTGGCAATTATTTTTTAAAAGTTTTAATTTTGATATCTGCTAGGTTAAAAAAGCAGAAAAATAGTTTGATATTTTCTCTCGAAATATAAAAATTTGGGAACACATAAGAGTGATATGATATATTGATTTTTCCATCTGCATGATTCTATATTTGTTTCAATTTCGCCTTCGGCGGAATCCAAACAATACGGGGTATGGAAGACTTAAGTCCTCCAGAGAGAGCCTTTTCTCAACCGCAAGGAGAGGAGAGAAAAACACAACATCCATTCCTCACCCGGATTCGAGCCTGAATCCAGTCGGACGAACTGTCATAAGCCAGTTCTTAGATCATTGCGCATGTGAGCTAAAAAATGGAATTTTAATATGAAAAAAAAAGAAACCAGAATTTTTAAACCACACGAAGTCCTCCTGTACATGGTGATGTGATGAACCGTTACCACGAAAAAAAAATATTTTTTTTTGCCTTCGGCGGAATCCAAACAATACGGGGTATGGAAGACTTAAGATCTCCAGAGAGAGCCTTTTCTCAACCGCAAGGAGAGGAGAGAAAAACACAACATCCATTCCTCACCCGGATTCGAGCCTGAATCCAGTCGGACGAACTGTCATAAGCCAGTTCTTAGATCATTGCGCATGTAGGCTAAAAATGGAATTTTAATATGAAAAAAAAAAAACAGAATTTTTATACCACACGAAGTCCTCCTGTACATGGTGATGTGATGAACCGTTACCACGAAAAAAAAAAAAATATTTTTTTAAACTCATTGTTCTATATTATCTTACATGTTAATGAAAAAATCCATGTTATATGTTTTGTTTGCATTGTCCCCAAAAGCGCCGTCCCGGTGGCGTAGTGGTCTAAGTGCTGGCCTATGACCGTTCGTCCCAAAAGGGTCCCGGTTCGAATCCCGATGATACATAGATGTTGTATTTGTCTAACGGCCATGGTTCTCTCCCATCCCTGGAACCAGCTGCTCCAAATTAGGGATGGGCAACTGCTTATAGCCCATCGAGTTGATCAAGATGATCGCTAAACCTTCCACCAAAAAAAAAAAAAAAAAAAGTCCCCAAATGCATTTTTACTTTTCTGAAACGATACGGTTTTCATAATTTTATGATAACTAAATGAATTTGATTTTGACGGAGAACTACGACTTTCTCCGTGCTGGCTAGGAGGTAACGTCGGAAGCACGGATGCGACGAAAACATGTTCACTTTGAACGCTTATATCTTCGAAACTCATAATTGTAGAGTAATAAATAATACATCATTAGATAGTTTATAGACACTACCATTTAAAACAAAACTGAACGCTTATCTCTTCGAAAATAATAATCGTAGAGTAATAAATAATACATCATTAGATAGTTTATAGACTCCCATTTATAACAAAACTGAACGCTTATATCTTCGAAGCTAATAATTGTAGAGTAATAAATAATACATCATTAGATAGTTTATAGACTCCCATTTAAAACAAAACTGAACGCTTATATCTTCGAAAATAATAATCGTAGAGTAATAAATAATACATCATTAGATAGTTTATAGACTCCCATTTATAACAAAACTGAACGCTTATATCTTCGAAGCTAATAATTGTAGAGTAATAAATAATACATCATTAGATAGTTTATAGACTCCCATTTAAAACAAAACTGAACGTTTATATCTTCGAAAATAATAATCGTAGAGTAATAAATAATACATCATTAGATAGTTTATAGACTACCATTTAAAACAAAACTGAACGCTTATATCTTCGAAAATAATAATCGTAGAGTAATAAATAATACATCATTAGATAGTTTATAGACTCCCATTTATAACAAAATTGAACGCTTATATCTTCGAAGCTAATAATTGTAAAGTAATAAATAATACATCATTAGTTAGTTTATAGGCTCCCATTTAAAACAAAACTGAACGTTTATATCTTCGAAAATAATAATCGTAGAGTAATAAATAATACATCACTAAATATGTACTATGTAGAGTTCCATTTATAACAAAAACATTTCGACCCTCCACCCCTTTACCCTTCGATACAGTAGCGTTAAAAAGTTAAGCTAAATTTCGCGTGAATTTGTTTCGCCGCACGCCGTTTTATTTATTTATTTTATTGGAGGTTTAACAACAACCGTGAGCAATTCAATGGGCTATGAGCAGTCGCCTGTCCCTAATTTAGGGTCACTGGTTACAGGGAAGGGAGAGATTCAATGCCGTAAGACAAACACAACATCCATGCCACACCGGGATTCGAACCCTGACCCCTTTCTGACGAACTATCAGAAGCCATCGCCACTGCGCCACCGGGAGGGCACGCCATTTTAAGGTTGATAATTAGTGAATAGATAATGATAGCGATGACCTCAGCCCAGCATTCTGTAGCTAACTGTCAGAGTTAACGTGCGTACGTGATAAAGTGGATTTAATTTATTTTTTTTGTTTTTTTTTTTGTTTTTTTAGATAAAAAAAAATTTGGTGACGAAAATTCAGAAATGCCGCAAAAATCCAGGGGAAATTAATATAAGAAACTACGAAAGTTGAAGAAACAGTTAGAAAACGGGAGGAATCCGAAAAGGCCCGCTAAGTCATCAACCCAAAGGTCACGGGAACGTAGAGAGCGTCAAAAGTCCACGCCATGGGATGCGTTTCACTCGAGTTCGATTCTAGAGCCACAACCTTCCACTTCAACTGCGTAAATTGAGCCTGAACAGCAAGAATAGATGGAGATTGATGTCATCAATCCAAATTTTCACACCGAGTATGGAATTGCCAGTCTTCGCAACTTTGCTGGATAATACGACTCAAACCTTTACACCACAGATGCATTCTGAATCTAGACATGAACAAGAGCAACAAGAAGAAGACTACATTAGGCCCGAGACCTATCCCCCAAATCTATAACAAGGCAACTAAAAAGTTCAGAATTTATTTAGTTTTTCCGCCCAGGTGGCGCAGTGGACTAAGCGATGGCTTCTGACCATTCGTCCGAGATGGGTCCAGGTTCGAATCCCGGTGAGGCATGGATGTGGTGTTTGTCTTACGGCACTGGCTCTCTCCCTTCCCTGGAATCATTGACCCTAAATTAGGGACGGGCGACTGCTTGTAGCCGCTGAGTAGCTCATGGTGGTCGTTAAACCTCAAACAAACAAAAAATTTATTTTTAAGAACGATTTCTTCAGAAACAATTTTAGCAATAACTACTGACAACGATGATACTACGCCTACTGCTTCTACTAACATTAATTTATAATCAGCATAAGATATTATGAATTGTATATAGTATACGTTGATTTTAAGTAAATAAAACATTTCTTTAGTTTTATTTTTTTTTATTTTATATCTTGAAAAGATCAAAGGGGCACAGTAGTTACTGTGCCGCAACCTTTAACGTAGGGCTACGTCAACTGTTCTGTGCTGAATACTTTAAGGACGTAGAACTAGTGAGATCGTGCCATGAAATAGTGACAGTTGACGTAGTTCTACGTTGTAGGTTGCGACACAGTTGCTACTGTGCCCCTTTGAATTTTTCTCCTTTTCTTTCCCTACTGTACGCCAGCGGTCGTAGTGGCGCAAAACGATAGCCGGGTTGATTTATTGATGAAGGGTTGAACTGAAGTATGTCATGTAAAACGAAGCACTCCGAGTAACAACCCTTCCCTCCTCCCCCTCCCTGAACTCCACGATCTAGCCTTTTTGCTTTTTGATAGGAGTTTTCTTCTCTTTTTTTTTTTTTTTGCTCTTTAATACGAGTAACACATACCACATTTACTCGTGTAATCTGTGCCCTGACATTTCCTGACAGTTGTTTAAAATATGCAGGAAATTTTCAACGAAATAGAAATTTCAATAAAAAATTATATCTCGACGTTTTTTTTTTTTTTTTTTGTTATGCTAACAAAATATCGATCAGCTAATATGTGAAAATCATATTTATTTATTTATTTATTTATTTTTTTTTGATTGAAGGTTTAACGACCACCGTGAGCAACTCAATGGGCTATAAGCAGTCGCCCGTCCCTAATTTAGGGTCACTGGTTCCAGGGAAGGGAGAGAGCCAGTGCCGTAAGACAAACACAACATCCATGCCTGACGGGATTCGAACCCGGACCCCTTACGGACGAATGATCAGAGGCCAGCGCCTTAGACCACTGCGCCACCGGGGCGGCATATATTTATTTTCACCCTATTCCCTGATCTTTCCCTTCAGTTCTAGTTCTTGTTTTCTTCAAAAATTACTGGAACAGATTTTGTGTCGCTCCAGCACTTCGACAGTGCTGGAGCGACGTCTCTCTTCCCTGTGATGCGGAGCTCTACATCAGTACTCATGTGGTTACATAGATATAAAAAAAAATGCAGCCCCATATATTTTTTCGATGTGATATAAAAAATATGTTACACCAAAATTCTAATTTCAGAAATTTCACATTCTTTCTTTCGTATTTCCTCATTTCTTTATCTTCTTCTTAGCCTGTTGACACCCACTGCAGGGTTATAGGCCTCTCCCAGTCTTTTCCAACTTCCTCGATCCTTTGCTTCAGTCCACCATTTAGCACCTCTAAATTTCTGAAGGTCATCTCTCCAACTTGTGCTCTGGCGCCCCCTTCGCCTCTTTCCATCACTCGGCTACCATTCTGTTATTAATCGTGTCCATCTTTCAGTCTTCAAACATGTCCAGCCCATCGCCACTTTGATTTTTTTATTATTTTTATATCTATTATTCCTGTTCTTTCTCTTATAAGTTCGTTTCTGAAAAGAATTCTGTCTCTTCTTGTTAGTATCAGCATTCTTCTCTCTAACTTTCTTACCGATACTCTTATTTTTTCACATTGTCGCTCTGTGATACTCCACTTTTCTTTTTTTTTTTTTCTTTTTTTCTTTTGATTGAATATCAGAAAAAATATATTTATTGGATCTGTCGGTACAGATACATGACAAACAGGCAGACATAGACAGGATACAGATGTTTCACATAAACAAGTACATACCAAACATGGTTTTTACAGTATTCTAAATGACCAATCAGGGCCGGATGGAGCTTTTAGCGGGGCCCGGGGCGAAATTATATTGCAAGGCCCCGAAGAAAAATTTCATTGCTTGCACTAGGAAATAAATCCCATATTTTAATAAAGTCATTACGTGAAGATGTCCGTAAAGAATACACAGGATGTGAAACCCACAAATCTGCCTATGACGGCGATAAATTTGCATCCCTCTGCTTCGGAGATGAATGCTTTACCGATTAAGGTACACCGACGGAATTTATCTCTGTAACTTTTCCTTTTGGACATGTGCTTCACCTCTGTAGTACTTCGAAACGAAAACTATCGTAAAGACAAAATTGAGCATTTGGAGCATTTGCTTTAAGCTCCAGAAGCATTTGCTTTAAGCTCAACAAAAAAGACCAGAATATGCATTGAAAGTTCAGAGAGAGAGAGTAAAAACTGTTAAAATCTACGATGTTCTTTCCGAGGAGATGGGGTTGAGGTTGTATTTCACTTATTGTATAAAAACTGCTTCACAAAATGGCAAAACGCTAAGTGCGTAGCAAAAATTTTTGGAATGCGAATATTTTAGTGTAGAAATAATAAATAATTAATTCGTATAAATAGTTTTTTCTCCTGATGCATGTTTTAGTGCTTGATTTTTAATGCAAAATGGAGTAACTGACAAATTTGTGACTTTTTAAACTTTTATACGCGCTCATATGTGATTTTTTTTTAAATTTCTAATAATGTTTTTAAAGTCACTGAATAAATGGCCTCCGTGTGTAGCCCGAAGCAAACTTTGATATTCTTCTTTTTTATTTTATTTAAATTTAAGTATCTGGTTTACACGTAAATTGTTAAATATGTAAAAGCAAGGGCTACAAAATGATGAAATTAAATTTGCGATTTCATGAATTCGGAAAATATCAAGGTCGTTACAATAATCACTTGAAATCAACAGATATCCGTGTTTTGTACGTATCTCCGTATTTGTACGGCGTTCCTATTCGAAAACCGAGCGATTGGAAACAAACAAACAAACAGACTTAAAAAAAAAGAAACACCTTTTTAAGGGCCTCGCACCCGAACACTTACATACAAAAAATAATAATTGTAAATAATTCTAACTAATTTTTTTTTTCTTAAACTGCGGGACCCCTTAAAGGCGCGAGGCCCGGGGCGACCGCCCCTGTTGCCCCTATGGTCCAGCCGGCCCTGGACCAATGCACATAGAGAGCCAGTGTTGGACAAGTAACACATTATGAACAAGTACACATCAAACATGGTTTTACAGTATGCTAAATGACCAATGCACAGAGAGAGCCAGTGTTGATCAAGTAACACATTATGAACAAGTACACATCAAATATGATTTTACAGTATGCTAATTGACCAATATACACAGAGAGCCAGTGTTGGACAAGTAACACATTATGAACAAGTACACATCAAACATGGTTTTACAGTATGCTAAATGACCAATGCACATAGAGAGCCAGTGTTGGACAAGTAACACATTATGAACAAGTACACATCAAACATGGTTTTACAGTATGCTAAATGACCAATGCACAGAGAGAGCCAGTGTTGATCAAGTAACACATTATGAACAAGTACACATCAAATATGATTTTACAGTATGCTAATTGACCAATATACACAGAGAGCCAGTGTTGGACAAGTAACACATTATTAACAAGTACACATCAAATATGATTTTACAGTATGCTAATTGACCAATGCACAGAGAGAACCAGTGATGATCAAGTAACACATTATGAACAAGTATACATCAAATATGGTTTTACAGTATGCTAATTGACCAATATACACAGAGAGCCAGTGTTGGACAAGTAACACATTATGAACAAGTACACATCAAACATGGTTTTACAGTATGGTAAATGAGAAATGCACCGAGAGAACCAGTGTTGATCAAGTAACACATTATGAACAAGTATACATCAAATATGATTTTACAGTATGCTAATTGACCAATATACACAGAGAGCCAGTGTTGGACAAGTAACACATTATTAACAAGTACACATCAAATATGATTTTACAGTATGCTAATTGACCAATATACACAGAGAGCCAGTGTTGGACAAGTAACACATTATGAACAAGTACACATCAAACATGGTTTTACATTATGCTAATTGACCAATATACACAGAGAGCCAGTGTTGGACAAATAACACATTATGAACAAGTACACATCAAATATGATTTTACAGTATGCTAATTGACCAATATACACAGAGAGCCAGTGTTGGACAAGTAACACATAATGAACAAGTACACATCAAACATGGTTTTACAGTATGCTAAATGACCAATGCACAGAGAGAGCCAGTGTTGATCAAGTAACACATTATGAACAAGTATACATCAAATATGATTTTACAGTATGATAAATGACCTATGCACACAGAGAGCCAGTGTTGGACAAGTAACACATTGAGAGCCAGTGCCGAAAGACAAACACAAACATCCATGCCTCACCGGGAACCGGACTCACCTTGGGCGAACAGTTACAAGCCAGCGCCTTATACCACTGCGCCACCGGGGCGGGGCGGCTATGAATTTCGCGTGATTTTGTTTCGCCGCTCTCCGTTTTATTATTTTTCTATTGGAGGTTTAACGACCACCGTAAGAAACTTAATAGGCTATGCCGACCCGGTGGCGCAGTGGTCTAAGCGATGGCCTCTGATCATTCGTCCGAACGCGGTCCGGGTTCGAATCCCGGTGATGCATGGATGTTGTGTTTGTCTTACGGCACTGGTTCTCTCCCTTCCCTGGAACCAGTGACCCTAAGTTAAGGACGGGCGACTGCTTATAGCCCATTGAGTTGCTCACGGTGGTCGTTAAACCTCCATTAAAAAAAACAGAAAACAATAGGTTATAAGCAGTCGCCCGTCCCGAATTTAGGGTCACTGTTTCCCGGGAAGGGAGAGAACCAGTGCCGTAAGACAGACACAACATCCATGCCTCGTGGAATTCGAACCCGGACCCTTCTCGGACAAATGCCCTTGCCACCGGGGCGGCACTCCATGTTTCACTTCCATAAGTAAATAAGGGGATAATACATCTAATTTATTTATTTTTTTTTCTAAAATTTCCTTTAAATCTTTTTCTGGCAATTATTTTATGACCCTTTTGAGAAGTTTCATAAACCTTATTTCATAATTTTTCCAAAATCACAAAATGAAATCCTCAATATTTATATGATTGTTAAAAGCCGTAAAAGTTTAAATATATTTAAACAACTTGATTTACAATAAAAAAAGACAAGATCTTTCATAGCCGCGACGGCCACATTCTCAGATCTACACAGTAAAGAGTACAACAGTCCCACAATTATATATACCCAAGTATTTAAAAAGCAAGGTGGTTGCTAGTTTACAAAGTAGCGACTCGCCCAGATCTTCATATTTCTCTGGTCTCCGGTTATGGTGGTGCTGGTAAACTCCGGACTAGTCTTTTCCAAACATTGTGAAGGCAAAAAGGTGTTTCCTTGTTACAAATTCTCGCTTCATAGTGGGCGATCCACAATGCCTCCATAAATAATAAAGTCTGACGAGACATTAAAGGTGCCATAATAGTTGAGCAGTCGCAGTCCGGAAAGTGTTGTCCCAATCTCAGAGTTCTTGTTAATGAGGTGGAAATATTAGGGTTCCTACTTAAATATTCATGTTCTTGTACACATAAAAGCCGTTTCCGAGTGGTAGATCCCACGTACATCAGGTCTTTCACTTCCGATACAGTAGGACGTAGGGGCAGGGCCGGCTGGACCAAAGGGACAACAGAGGCAATCGCCCAGGTCCCCTCGTCTTCAAGGGGCCCCGCAGTTTTGGGAAAAAATCATTTTCTGCAGAATTGTTTACAATTATTTTTTTTATATATATAAGTTTTGGGAATCGAGGCTCTTAAAAAGTAATTTTGTGTAAGTTTTTTTTTAGTTTCCACCCCACCCTCATTTTCGAATAGGTTATCGCTCTTTGCCGTACAGATACTGATATCTGCTGTATTGTAACCACCTTAATATTTTACGCATTCATGAGATAACATAATTAAATTTCATCAAAAATAATATTTATATATGAGCGCGTATAAAAGTTTAAATCACTAATTCATCAATTACTCCACTTTGCATTAAAAATCAATCTCTAAAACATATAAAAGGGTGGAAAATTTTTGGTGCGAATGTATTTTAGAGATATCCTGATATTATTTCCTACACAAAAATATTCGCAAGGCAATAATATTCGCTCGCAAGTATATTTTTATCAATTTGTGAGGAATTTTCTATAAGAGTCACACACACGCACAATATCCCCTCCCCCTCTCCCCGGAAAGAAAATCTTCACTTTTACTCTCTCTCTCTCTCTCTCTCTCTTCTGGAAATTTAAGTCCATATTTTGGTCTTTTTCTTAAGCTTAAAACAAATATTTCTTCAAGAAAATAATTTTTTCTGTACGTTAGTTTTCGTTCGTGTTCTTTACAGACGATATGTTTCACGTAACGACTTTATTAAAATATGATATTTATTTCCTAGTGCCGGCAATGAAATTTTGCTACGGGGCCCCGCAATGACATTTCGCCCCGGGCCCCGCAAAAGCTCCACCCGGCCCTGCGTAGGGGAATGGTATATCAAGGAGGTTAGAATAGATGGAGTAAGGGTCCGTCGTTAACTTCGTGTGATCAAAATGAAGCCAGCGAAACGCACGGTTATGACGTCACAGTTACCGCCGCCATGTTGGTGAAACGCAGTGAGATGACTGAGATCATAACATCACACTGAGTAATGATGATGTGGCTGTCTTTTTCGATCTATATCTTTGAATTTCAGTACGTGGATCAGTAAAAAAAACTAGCGATTATTGGGTAACATATCATAAACGTTTTAAGCTCGCTATGATACATTTTTATTGATGTTTTTCGAACTTTGTTTTAGTTTTCTAACAACTGTATGTGCTTTTGTTACCAAGGTCATAAATAGCTAACCTAACATTTTATACTTATCGTGTTTTACAGAAATCTCTGTATCAAACTGAATCAATTAATATTGTTAGAAACTCAATTCTGCGAACTCTTTAAAGTTCCTATTTACTCGCAAACCTAACAAACCTATTATAAACAACAGCACATTATTTTTACGAGTTCCTCTTGACACAAGTACTTAATATTATACACTGGCTGAAAGTGAAAAAAGAACACCAAGAAGGAGACGTTTGATTCCAACGGAATTTATACAGCATAATAACGGAATACAGAGGATAACGTGATCAAAACATTATGGCAAAATACAGCTGTATTTGCTGGTAAACTGAAAAATAACATTTCCATGTAACATGGTTAGTACGAAGTTGAATCGCCATGAACTGCGTCACACTGTGCAATTCTGGCATGGAGTCTGTCGTAAAAATGTTGGATGTAAGTTTGGGGTATTGAGTTTCAAGCATCGTCAACCTGGACGCGTAAATCGGGGATAGTCGTGGCTAGCCGTGGAGACCGGATAAGTCGTTGTCCCATAAAATTCTACACGTGCTCAATGGGGGACAAATCCGGTGAACGTGCAGGCCATGGAAATTGTCTCATACCCTGAAGTGCATGTTGCGTTGCACGTGCCGTGTGTGGGCGTGCGCTATCTTGCTGTAAAACACCACGATGTATCGACCTTACAAATGGCACAACAACGGGCTGAATGATGTTGTTGATGTAAGAGGTGCTGTTTAACGTACCCGGTACAAACACTAGTTGTGTACGGGAGTGATAGCTAGTCGCTCCCCACACCAGGAGACCAGGTGTAGGCCCTGTGTGTCGCTGGCGGATGCAAGAAGGGTGGAGACGCTCCCCTGTGCGTCTGCGAACACGCATACGGCCATCGGAGGCTCCCAAACAGAATCTGCTTTCATCGCTGAACACGACAGATTGCCATTCCGTTCTCCAGTGCAGACGTTGGTAACACCACTGCAGCCGTTCCTGACGGTGGGCTGGAGTCAGAGGTACACATGCCAGAGGCACACGTGCACGTAGTCCTGCATCCAGTAGACGGTTGCGGATTGTTCGCACAGTCACCTCAGGTGCAACGGCAGCTCGGATTTGCGTCGCAGTGGATGTTCTGCTTGACAACGCCGCTCATCTTATGCGTCGATCGGTCCGCTCATCAGGCCGTCTGTGACTCGCGGTTCCACGTCTTCTCGTGTGGGAATGTTACTCGGACCATCTACGCCGCCATCGTACCACCACCGATACTTCCCGTCTAATTCGCTCCGCAATACGACGATACGACCATCCGGCCTTGCGGAGTCCGACTAGACGACCTCGCTCAAAGTCCGATAACAGCTGAAATCGTACACGTCTTCCATGTCCAGGCGTTGCAGCTTCTTCAGGGTTTTCGCACGTGTCCGTACGCCGACGACTGATTACATTCACTTCGCCGTACTCCTTAAATACCACCGACGATAATTTGCCTATTATGCCGTGCTGTAGCGTAAGCGCTCACCGGTTGGTCCCGAAATTAACATCACACCTACGTAAACTCGACCCCATTAACATATGTAAATTTCATGATCGTCCGCCAATTCCTTCTTGGTGTTTTTTTCACTTTCCGGCAGTGTACTTAAAGTGATTTTTGTGTGTGGTGTGCTGCGTGGACAATTTCCTTAGATCATCAGATGTGCAATTACCCTTGAGAATATTTTTTACGTATCAATTTATGGGTCGTACCTTTGCAAAATTGAACTCTTAAGAAAGTATGAGCTACAACGCTTAGAATGAAAAATAAACAGTCGAATTAAAATTTTTTGCATTTTGAAATTTTCATAAAGAAAATTTCGTTTAAACGTTTATTGGAATTCAATGGGAGTGACCTAGAGGCCCGGACCTCCCCATGAGGTATCACTTGATCCTTCGTTCTTTGTATTGGCTGCTTATTTTTTAAAATAATTTTATGTGTTTTTGAATATATATTTTACCAACAATGGGAATTTTAAATATATTTGTTTATGTTTCTGAATACATATTTTCACTTTAATATGGCGGAGATATTTCTATCGCTTCCCCATTACTTTAGGAGATGTTTTCTACAGAGTGTTTTAATTTGCATCTTCAATCATTTGAGCCACCCCTGTAAACAAATCCTGGGTACGCTGCTGGAACTTATTAACATAAAGAGCACAAAAAGTAAATTCACGAATTTATCGCTTTATGTGAAGCATGAGTTCGTCGTATTATATGCACGTATGTCTGAGAAAGCTCCGCCGAGAAAATTCATCTGTTTTGCCGCAACGCACTCTCCACCGCCCTTAGCACAGATTGAGATCCCCATACATTTGTATGATTAAGTATAAAAATAACATAAATGTGTAAGGTATATCAATTGTTAGTAAATGAAAACATTTCTGTCGACAATTTCTCGAGGAGAAGAGTAATCTAAATTTTGATCTGCTTAAAATCCTGTCAGTTGCAGAAGCGTCAGTTCTTAATCAAACTACAATGCTTTGCAAAAAAAGTTTAAATTTACAGAAAAATTAATATTCTATGCACAATTTTCTATGGAAGTTACACCAGCAGGTACTTTAGTTTATGAGTTGACCCATGCAAAAGCACAGCACCATCCCATAACTTTGTTGATGAACAAAGGTCTGTTCCTTATTCCTGCAATGGTGAAAAAGTACTAGTAACGTCTCACTTGGCGTGGCCATCAGCTCCGCGTCGTCTGCTCAAAGTGCTTCAAGTTTGTGACATCACCCTTACTCCATCTATTCTAACCTCCTTGTGGTATATGTAAGGTGATCAGATATTGGAACACTGATTTGAGGACAAAAGGGCATGTCGTCCCCAAATCGGCAGTTCATTTGGGGACACATGCGTACTCAATATAAATATGCAAATCTTTTTACCACAAAACTGTATTGTAACAATAAGTGTGATATTGCATATGAAAATGTGTGTCTTAAAATCATATATCTTGTAGAATGTTGATAATTTTTATTGACAAAGTAGAACTATGATGACGAGAACATTTTAGCATAAGTAAAACGCTTTACCTTAGGTATATGTGCAGAATTAAAATCCAAAGTAATTGCATCGCAAATTAATGCACACCAAAGTAATTGCATCGCAAATTTTTTCGTTTTGCCAAAGTTCTTCGAGGAACTCAGAACAAGTGCAGTCGAAATTCAACGGTGCCAGTGGTGCAGTGTCTTAGTAATGGTCACTGACGATGATTCGTACAAGTGCACGGGTTCGAGTTCCCAATGAGGCATGGGTTTTGTGTTTGTCTTACAGCACTTGCTCTCTCCCTTCCCTAGAACGAATGTCTCTAAATTAGAGACTGGTGACTGCTTATAGTCCTCTGAGTTGCTCGCGGTGGTCGTGAAACTCGGAAAGAAGAAACACAAAAAAGGCAAAATTTGTTTTCACAAGAAGCATGTAGGAAAACTAATGCAACAAAAACTACTTTTAAGAACATTTTTCATTAGAAATCTAACAAGTGCCGCCCCGGTGGCGCAGTGGTCTAAGCGATGGCTTCTGATCATTCGTCCGAAGGGGTCCGGGTTCGAATCCCGTGAGGCATGGATGTTGTGTTTGTCTTACGGCGCTGGCTCTCTCCCTTCCCTGGAACCAGTGACCCTAAATTAGGAACGGGCGACTGCTTATAGCCCATTGAGTTGCTCACGGTGGTCGTTAAACCTTCAATCAAAAGAAAAATCTGACAAGCTAATGAGGAAGTGTAAATTCGAGGACATTTGAGGACAATTTGCGTCCGCAAAGGCATCAGGCGTTTTTGGCGGCCGTAAACTAAATTCGAAGACTGTCCTCAAGAATTGGGGATTTCTGGTCAGCTTAGGTATATGTATGGATGTAGGAATAAGGGGAGAAAGCACTCTCCGTTGGCTCAATGCAATCCAATAGACCTTATTCATGTGACGTCAGAAGTGGAATTCTGCGGCCCAACATGGCTGCTGATTCAATGTTTTCGCTATTTGATTATCCCTTACTGTTGCCTAATTTTTACAATCCTAACGTCATGGATTCTGCCGAGGAATTAATAGAGCTACAGGGCGAAGAAGAAGAAATTAATTTCTTAGAAGAACAAATCAAGGTTGCAAAAATATACAAAGACAATTTTGTGTTCGATGTTTATTTCGCATGACGCAGTAAAGCATCGCCGTTAGTCATAATGAAGTTTTTAATGTAGCATTTCTCGTACACGCTATATTAAATTTTCATGTTCTTATTGTCAGACATTGACGAAATATCTGAAACATAAAATTTAGTACCTTGTTTTGTAAAACAAAAACATTTAAAAGCTCAGACAAATACGTAATAAGGAAACAAACTAGGGTTAGCACGCTAGGCAATCTGCTCAAATATTAAATGAACGCGTAACCTTAAATAAAAGAGCAATTATAGATGTGTTTGCTTTATTCTTTGGGGAAAGTAGAACTTAAATCGTAATTTACCGATCGAAATATTCCATCAATTTTCGCCTACCTTCTTTTCTTTTTCTTCTTTGAAATTGAAATTCGAAGGAATACTACAAGGTTTCAACTGCCTTTGATTCGTAGTGCCATAATATCCAAAAGCTTTTTCGTTAAAGTGGACAGAACATATTGGAGAGGGCACATCGGAATGGAAATCACCGCGTTTCATTTTACACAGCCGTTCCCTTAATAATTTCGTCTTTTTCAGCGGAAAATTAAAGAATGTTTTTCTTTCGTCTACACAATTTAGGTTGCAGGATTTATTAGCACAACCATACGATGAGCAAAAGTTATACATGTCGTTAATAAATTTACGAAAATCGCGTTTTTCCTGAACCCTTGGAACATAACGCCATGTTAAGCAATGGCAAAACGTATGTAAACAAACTCTTGTTGGTCCTCGGCCATCGAAAGGCTCTCCCATGAAGCAATGCGAGGTGAGTAAGGGGTATGGAAGCCAGCGAAACGTCACGCTTGTGACGTCACGGCAGCCATCTTAAGCCTGACATTTTTTTATTGGAGATTTAACGACCACCGTGAGCAACTCAATGGGCTATAAGCAGTTGCCCGTCCCTAATTTAGGGTCACTGGTTCCAGGGAAAGGAGAGAGCCAGTGCCGTAAGACAAACACAACATCCATGCCTCACCGGGATTCGAACCCGGACCCCGTTCGGACGAATGATCAGAGGCCATCGCTTAGACCACTGCGCCACCGGGGCGGCAAGCCTGACATGAGCAGACTATCCAACAGCTGTTAGAGCTGTGCGAGGCATGAAGTTGGCAATTTGCTTTTAATATTAATAAATTTGCCCTACTTTATTATATTAAACATTGATATACTGTTCTAAAGGATATTATTAGTTGATTCATCAATGTTTTGGGCCTTACGGCTACTTCCAGGTATTAGAATTTAGGAAATATTTCGGCTGACTTCTGGGGAGCAGCGTAAGTACAAGTGTTTTTCTCATTCTGTAGGTAAAACCGCCGTGTAATTTCATAGTTTTTAAAATTGTGTGTATGATAATCTAAGTTTAGTAACGTTTTACAGAGTTCTGCTTTGTTAAAATTAAGAGAATATGATAGTGTACGCAAATTAATGTTAAGCTGTAATATCCCAGTAATACTTTATATTAGATATATTATGATTTTGCCTTTTCACCTGCGAACAAGCACAAGCTTTGAAAGATTACTCCACAGAGAATGGAGAGACAGAGCGTGCACAAGCCAGAGTTATGGAAATTGGTGGGCGCGGAAAAAGAACGATAGCAGAGCACCGTCGGCGCTTTATGGAACTAAACCCCACGTGCTCTCTGACGTAACGTCCCTACTGTAACGCTCATAATTCGAAATTGGTTACTTTGCTTGTTATTACTACCGTTACCACTGTGTGATTCTGTGATTATAACAACGCTTTTCGTTATTTCGTAGAAGTTATTTTCGGCGGATAATTATTTCATCTTATATATGTAGGAAATCTTTGTCTATTTTTTAACTGTTAAAAAACGATATAAGTAAAATTTATATCAGAGTAGAGCCCTTACTGTATTTTGTTTTTCGTAATTCCATTTGATCCTTCGGGCAGATGTTTACAGATGTTTGATTCGTGATACAATTATGTCAGTTTGTTACTTTTTATTTGCCATTACTTTGATATTTTTCCGTTGTTTATTTTCAAATTCCGGCAGTAGTATGTTGCGTTGACGAAGGTCTGCATTTTGAAAACGAAAGCTGCTACAGATTTATTAGTTTCTTTTAAGTCAGAGTTAGTACTTTATTTCCCAGTATAATTCCCGACTGCAAAGTGCTGTTCTTACGATTAAGAATATACGCCTAATTCCGTTACACCTACCGCAAAATTCCTCGGTCAATCACGCTACAGTGAACCTAACCAACTCGGGAAGTAAGGAAAATGGCGGCTCTTGCCGGGAAGGAAAGTCGAGAGAGACATTTGTAAACAAGTGGGAGGAGCGTAGTTGTGACGTCACTTTTAGTTCTCATTAACAGGCCGTGGGGTCGCCAACGTCTATGTGAGTTTAACATTATGCTGTTGCCATCGGACAAAGTGGAGAATTTCCTTTACGATCTTCTAGAGTGCACACTCTGTACCTCTCTTCTCTGTGGATTACTCCCTCGAGGAAATTGCTTGGAACATGCATCACATTGGTACGGCTTTTTACCTGAATGAACAAGCTCATGCCTTAAAAGATTACTTTTCTGAGCAAATTGCTTAGAGCACACATCACATTGATGAGGCTTTTCACCTGTGTGAAGGAGGATGGGTTTTGAAAGAAGACTTTTCCAAGAAAATTGTTTGGAGCATACTTCAAATTGGTGAGGCTATTCCCCTGTGGGAATGAGTAAATGCTTCGAAATAACACTTTTTCGAGCAAATCGTTTGGAGCATAAATCACATTGGTGAGGCTTTTCCCCCGTGTGAATGAGTAAATGCTTCGAAAGATAACTTTTTCGAGTACATTGCTTGGAACATACATCACGTTGGAAACGCTATTTACCTGTGTGCATAAGCATATGCTCCGAAAGATGACTTTTTCGAGTTCCTATTAAATTTTTTTCCTCTGTTAGCACAACAAAATGTCATACTGTTCAGTGCCATTCTGTCAATTAAAATGGGAAATTAAGCTGGTCATATCTAAATTGACTTCATGTACGCGCATTACTACTAAATGCTCTTCGGAAATTAAAAGATTTCATATTAAATGTTTCTCCTTTGCTTACCTGTAAAAAGTAACTGCAGGAGGTGGTTGCCCGGAATTGTTGCGACATCCGTAAACTCAACAACACACTATTTCTAAAAAAAAAAAACTTCAGATTTCGAAAAGCCGCCCCCGGTGGCACAGTGGTCAAAAGCGCTGGCCTCTGATCATTCGTCCGTAAGGGGTCCGGGTTCGAATCCCGGTCATGCACGGATGTTGTGTTTGTCTTACGGCACTGGCTCTCTCCCTTCCCTGGAACCAGTGACCATAAATTAGGGACGAGCGACTGCTTATAGCCCATTGAGTTGCTCACGGTGGTCGTTAAACCTCCAATCAAAAAAAAAAAAAAGCTCAAAACCACCATCAGATGCTTAAGATGGCCGTCACACCGTCAGCGTCAAGAAAGCCTCAAGTTTGTGACGTCATACTTTCTCCCCTTATTCTTACCTCCATGGGTACATATCAACGCTTTGGTATATGTGGTATATTCACCTGCACGTGACTGCAAAGGATTTTTTTTTTTTAATTTAACGGGCCCGTCCCTAATTTAGGGTCACTGGTTTCAGGGAAGGGAGCGAGCCAGTGCCGTAAGACAAACACAACATCCATGCCTCGCCGGCATTCGTACCCGGACCCCTTTCGGACGAATGATCAGAAGCCATCGCTTAGACCACTGCGCCACCGGGGCGGCACAAAGGAATTGGGTCACGGTCTTTGTGAACTAAATTAAATAGGTTAAAAGTCCGGACAGCAAAATTTAGGTCGAGACCTTTGTAAAATCCTTTAAGTACGTTGACGAGTTCAGGGTGGTAATCGATGACTGAATAATGCAGAAAGGTAGGAAATGGATTAATAGCATACTCTAAGAATTATTTTCTAGACTATCAATCTATCTTGTTAATTCTCTTTCTTTCGCAGTCATTTCCTTTCCAAACGCGACATCGATTAGATTCAGCAAAAGAAATTATCGAAGTTTTGAATCGATCGCACGAAAATCATCGTTGGTCACTTCCTCTGGCTTTTTAAAAACAAATTTCTGAGTACTTATAAAATCGAAACCAAAAGCTGTTAATTTGATGGAGTTTTACTTTCAGTTGGGTTGAATTCGTCCATATCTGTTAGTGTGAGGTGAAGAATTCACTTTCCGTATTCCTCATGGACAATTACAGTAAGTATGTAAGGTATTTTTCAGTTATCAAAACTCCGTTTGTAAAATTGTACAGGTAATATCGTGTAAGAGCATATCTTTGGGCATGCTTACCTAATAAATTACGTAAACACTGGAAATATTGGTTTCTTTGTACGAAGTACCAAATTTGACTGTGTGTTTTGAGAAACTTGCTTCACATGGCTAAGAGAGGCAGGAAAGATGAATTACATGTTATGTAAGAAGAATTTTGTAAAACTGATTTTTGATTAACGAAATTACAAAATCAAATATTTTCAATTATTTTATAGTGTAGCTGGTTTCTCTGGTGTGAAGTGTTGGTGGGTGAATTGTGTAGGTAAATGTTTACTGAAAAAGCTACAGACAGTGAACTAGTTCCCTTAAATCAAAACGATTTTTTTCTCACACATTTAATTAATTTGCAAGGGTTTGTTAAAGTGTCTTAACTCAATTTTGATGCACAATCATTAGGTTTTTTTCTGTTGTGTGCTACTGTTGTGTAGGTGGTAATACTGTCCAAACAATTCGTATAGACTAATATATTGTGGTTTTATTATACTGTAGGTTCATGCAATGGCTACTGTAATGATGTTAGTAATCATCACTCCACTGCTTGTACTGATGGTCATTTGAGCAATGGTGGTCCGTTGTACAAATCCTCGTGTGGGTTGCATGAAACAAAGGTTAGTGATTGTGTTTTAATTAGCTATGATAATTTTTTTTACTGGTTAACAGGGTAAATATGTGTTTGTGGTATTTCTGCAGTTTTCAGTTGCACTTTTTTTATGTGATTGGGAAGTATTTTATATGATGATCATTGATGTTTCAAATTATATTAAAGCACACCAAAAATGTGTAATTATCATCATAGAAATTAAGAAAGAAATATTCTTCGTGAATACAAGGGAAATTCGCTCCCAATATGAAATGCCAGCCCATCCCATGTAACCCAGAAAGGTTTGAATGGTTCAATTTTGTTCTGTTAGTTGATAATTAGTTTCTGGTTAATTTAGAACCTTTTTAAAATGATGTATGGTTAATAAGCGTATGTTAAAACAGTGGAAGTTTTGAAACATTTCTAAAACTTTCAAATAAAGTTAATACATGTGTGTTGAAATTTTGGAATTTTTAAAATGATTTCGAAACGTTAAAAATCAGGCTCAGCTTCCAACACTGTCTATCAGCAAAAATTAAAAACTAATAAACACACTTACTGTTAATAGAAAGTGGCAACTTTTTGTAAATAAGTACTAAATTTCAAAAAGAATGTGAATTATGTGTTTAAAGATCCTCAGTTTTTTGGCCGACATCATATATTTCTTTAGTCCAGTTCCTTTCGCAAAGCATAATACAGCACCCTCTTTTGGTCTACACGAAAAGCTGTAAGTGGAAACTACGGGATAGAAGTTCTAATTGGCCTGTATATTGTCGAACATGCTGTTTTAAGATAGTTTTATGCTGTGTACATTTTGACCTTAACTTTCAAGATTTTTTTTTCTGCCTTTTGAATTGTTTTAAAAGTATGTGAGTCTTACTTAACATGTTTCCTGCCACTGTGCTAGTTTCATAGCAAGCACACTGTGCCAGTAAGAAACCCAGAGAAAACCGAAAAGCTCGTCCATCGTACGGCACCATGGATGAGGTTTTATGCATTTGGATCAACCTAGATGTGTGTTTGCATTTCATAGCTTTGCCTGACTTCACAATTCTAAAATACGAGAAAAGTTAGCCATAATTGATATTCATAATTATGGGGTTGCAGTCAGAAAGTTAGTAGCATGTACTCACAATTTTTTTGTATAGAAGATGTTTGGATGCGATGTGAAGGCGATGTACTTCCTCCTCAAAGCTGCCATGCTAATGTTGTTGACATGCTGGGAACAGTTCATCTGTTATCACTTGTGAAAAATGTGTCAGTAAGAAGTAGCTTCTGAATTTGAAATCTGTGCAGTGATCCGTTTTTTGTGGGCCAAAACGTTGAACCCACTGAAAATATGAAGGAAGATTAAATATCAGTGGGGTTCAACTTTTTGTGGGCCAAAAAGTTGAACCCACTGAAAATATGAAGGAAAATTAAATTTCAGTGGGATTCAACGCCAGTTAATTGAAGTGTACGGTGACAAATAATTTTCGCAGCAGACGATTGCAAAATGTTGTTTGTTGTTCTAGAAAGGATGCACGGATATTGAAGACAATTACCGAGAGGGAAGGCTGTCAACTTCGATGGTGAATAAAAACGTAGACCTCATTAATGAATTGATTCATGCAAACAGGCGAATCAAAGTGGACGAGATCACGGATGAATTTAATATTTCGCATGGAAGTGTGCACCACATGAGTACCAAGTGTCTTGAGTTTAAAAAAGTTTGTGCTTGATAGGTCCCTTCACAGAACAACACAAGGCACAATGTTTTCAAGTAGTTCTCGCTTTTTTTTGGATCATTATCACTAAGAAAAAAGGAATTTTTTGGACCGTATCATTACCAGAAATGAAAATTGGGTCCATCACTTCTTACCAGAAATGAAGCTGACTTCATGTGAGTGAAAACATTAACATTCTCCACCTACGAAAAGGTGCCAAATTGTTCATTCTGCGGGAAAAGTTATGTTCACCCTTTTCTTCAACAATCAAGGTGTGCATTATGAATTCATGCCGAAGGTCACGACGATTAATGCAGCATTGTATTTAAAATCCCTTAAGAAGCTGCAAAAGGCGATTAAACATCGATGGCCAGGAAAACTGTCAAGAGGCACAGTTCTTCTGCATGACAACTCAACACTACGTGCGTCACAAAGGCCCTCCTTGACAAATTCAAATGGAAGGTGTGGGGACACCCTTCCTAGATGAAATACTATTGAAAAGCACCAATCACTTACCCTAAAGATCATGGTAATTTCTATCGACAACACACTTCCATCACGTCAATTATCGTAATGTTGTTAGCCTTCAAAGGTTTACAGACATCTTGCTTACGATTCCTTCTTCCGGGGATGAAACATCGTATTTTTTTTTTTTTTTTTATAAGTCATATGAGATGTAACTATAAGCTTGTCAATTTCATAAAAACCACACAAGCATACTACTCATTCATACAATTCAATTAAAAAACTATGTACATATTTACACAACCTTACATTCCTACATAGTTTTTAATTGAATTGTATGAATGAGTAGTATGCTTGTGTGGTTTTTATGGAATTGACAAGCTTATAGTTACATCTCATATGACTTATAAAAAAAACAACAAAAAAAAATGATGTTTCATCCCCGGAAGAAGGAATCGTAAGCAAGATGTCTGTAAACCTTTGAAGGCCAACAACTTTACGATAATTGACGTGCTAGAAGTGTGTTGTTGATAGAAATTACCATGATCTTTAGGGTAAGTGATTGGTGCTTTTCAATAGTATTTCATTTATGAATTGCATGTAAACTATGCGCACTTTGCGGGGTTTTAATACCTTAAAAGTGCAAATATAACCCTTCCTAGAGTTCAGACCTTTCGCCTTGTGATTTCCACTTGTTTGGCACCATGAGAAATGGCCTTGTGAAAGTGGCAATGTCACTTCAATAAAGACGTCAAAAATGTGATGCAAAAATAGTTATCACAAGTTGGGCAACAATTTTTTTAAGAAGGGATGGACAAAGTCATGCCATGCTATGATAAATATTTAAATAAACTAGGCACGATAAATATTTAAATAGACATTGAAAGATAGCTCTTCTATAGTATTTCCTACATAAATGTAAACATTTCCCCAAATGTTAATTTGTTTTTTAACATGCAAGTTCAATTAACTTTTTGACTGCCCTATGTATAACCTTCAATAACTCCAGAGATAAACATGTTCACAGCATATGCATTGCTGTGCCTAACTAAGAGATTGGAAAATTCTTCAATTGCAAAAAGACTGAAAAAATCGATTGCTTTAATTCCTGTCATGTTAATTTTCAGTCCTGGTGCACTAATACACCAGTGAACAGAATTCTTCTCCTGATGTCAGGACCATCAGACTAGTGTGTGGTCAAAATATGTTGAGGTAGAGTAGAACATTGCATTCTTTACTTTCACTGTCACTGCTGGTCATACTACAGCTACTAAAAGAATACGTTTCTGTACTTGATGACAAATTATCGGGCCATCTCTTATTTCTATGGCAGGATGTGACCAGCGAGGAACTTTTGGTTGACAGAGACTGGTGATAGCACATTCGAATTTATCCATTGTTTCCACAAAACTAAGTATTGAAGCCAATATGGGTTTCTTTGAAATCCCTTTAACCTCCTCAATAGGCTGTCTTGTTAGTAGCACACCCACAGGGAGAGTCGATGCCCCCGCCAAGCTGACAGATCAGAAAATTATTACGTCAAAGTTTGAAACAAAAAATCATGATATGCGATCTACATGTTGTATTTCTTAACCATGCACCATATAATTATAACATACAGCTATTATAAGGGAATAGTTCTGTTAAATAAATTTGGAAACATCTAGCCAGAAAAAGAACACCTACTGCTTCTTTTAATCATTTAACTTTTATGTACTGTAACATTACTAGTAACTGGAGAAGAATAAATGTACAAAAGTCAACCTCCTCCTTAATTGGTATGGCACCTGACTATTTTTCCTGAAATTTCCTGGTAAATTTAGGGTGGTCACCCCACTTTGGGAAAATTCTGTGTGACACAGCCTGCCCCTCTTGGGATATTTCTGGGTGTGCTGCTGTGCTCTGTGCAATATAAACTTCAAGTAACAAATGTTTTTTATTGCCACTTAAGCATTTATGTATTGATAATTCCTTTCCTTACAAAACCAGTGGCATTCAAAGGAAAATAAATATTGCAGTGAAAAGCGAACACCATGTTTTGTCTATGAGGCGTCTTCTTACTTTCCCTTCCCTAAACCATGTGGAAAAAAATCTGCTACCTCAAAACCATTGTCATTTTTATACAGTTGGAGACTGATTATCAATGCCAATAAGGAAATAGATGACTCTCTTAAAGTGCTGAAGGTTTTAGAAACGGAAATATTAAGCCACGATCATGACCCACGTCATAGGCATCTCAGGCCTATGCAACTGCTTTGGAAAGATTCACACAACACTCTGAAGTCCAGCTGCATGTATTTTCCTTTTGTTGTTTGTGAGTAAACAGTGGAAAAATAATTAATGTTAATCTGCTGGTCAAAATTACCATGGGCACATAAGATAATTTTTTATTGGATTATTGCCTATTTTTGAGCACATACTTTCCAAAAAGTTTTAACACACCTGTTCTGGGTAGTGTATGCTGACTATGCTCCAATGAAAATAGAGAGATGAGAGTTCAATTCCTGCTCCAGGGTATGTCATTTTCAATTTTTTTGTGGAGACGAACCAAGAAAATTAGAACTGTGGCTTCATACTTGGTGCTGAGTTATTCTCAAAAAATATGGTATGTGGTATTTAGGAAGTAATAATTTATCTTTGTAAGCATATATGGTTTAAAGCAATTGACAAACTGGAAGGTGTCCCCCCCCTTTGCTGTATGTTGACACCTTTGTGGATACTGGCAAAGGTTATGTTACCTGTACAATCATAGGTGCCAACTTTCCAGAAATCCAATGGGTGCTCGAGCTTTGTGCATGAAGTTTAATGGGTTCTCAAGCTCTGAATAAGTCATTTTGGTACTGGAGCTCATGACAATGAAGTCCAATGAGTTCTCATTCTCCGAATATGAAGTCTGAGTGATCAAGCTGTGGATAAGTCTTTTAAGTGCTGGAGCTGAAAAAGTGAAGTCCATTGAGTGCTTGGGCTCTTTTGGCACATACACGTAAATCTACAGTGGAATGCCAATCATACACCTATTGGGCATGCCATTTAATCATGATAGGTTCTTAACATTGGAATGTACTCTATATTTATTAGCATGTTCTTAATTTTTCTGATGCATGTTTTGCAGCTATATGTGCTTTAATTTTGGTTCCTCAAATAGTACATATATATACTATATTGACAAAAGTCACCAGACACCCCTTCAGAAGTAAATGAACGAATCCGCTGCATTGTTAAGATTCGCTGTACAGCTCCAAACGATATAAAAACAGGCCTGCAGCTGACTGCGAGCATATTGTACTGTGAGGTTGAGTGAAAATGTTGCAGCGGGAGAGGACTGACTTTGAGAAAGGAAAGATTGTTGGGTGTTATATTAGTGGATTGTTTGTCCATAAGAGAAACCGAGAGACATTGAAACATACCCAAGTCGACTGTTTTAGATGTACTGAATAAGTGGAAGACACATGGTGTGCCTGAAGCAGCAAAACGTACCAGCAGATCAAAGAAAATCAGTGATAAAGGACGTCAAAGCCTCAGGAAAGTCATTACAGCTGATCGGCAGAGTACTGCACAAGACCTCAGTGTACAGGTGAGTAAAAATGCTGGAACCTCGGTATGTACACATACCATTCACAGAGAACTTCATTCCATGGGTTACTGTGGTAGTGCGGCTGCTCATAAGCCTTTCATCTCCACTCAGAATGCTACTCGTCATTTAGCATGGTGTACAGAACATTTATCGTGGACAGTAGATCAATGGAAATGGGTCCTATGGAGTGATGAATCCAGATACAGGATCCATCAGTCAGATGGCCGTGTGTGGCTATAGCGGCAGCCATGGGAATGCTATTTACCACAATATACTGTTCCTACGTTCAAGTTTGGAGCTGGCAGTGTACTCATGTAGGGGTGTTTTTTGGGGTATGGTCGCGGCCCATTGATTATCGGGGACAATCCTGTTAACCAGCACGTCTACCTCAATATTCTGGGCAATTATGCCCTACTAACTCTGTGGCAATACTATAGAACTGAGCCTTGTTGGTACCAGCAGGATAATGCACCGAGCCATACAGCAAGGACTGTTACGGCGTGGTTTGACAATAATTTCATATCATGTGTAGACTGGCCAGCACAGAGCTCTGATCTTACTTCCATAGAGCACGTATGGGATGAATTAGAGCACCACATAAGAAGTTTGGAACCAAGGCCTACTACTAAGCAACAGCGGCAGCATTATGTACTGAATGGAAGTGCATACCTATCGCGGTGTTCCAAAACCTTGTTGAAAGCATGTCTCGAAGGTTCAGTGCATGCATTAAGGCCAAAGGTGGACCGACACCATACTAATGTATGTCAATAAATGCTATGTTGTGTTTCTCTTCTAGGTGTCTGGTGACTTTTGTCAATATAGTGTATATATAATTGACATGTATTCTATTTTCATGTGTCACTGTATTTATGCATGTGCATATATTTATTAGACAGTATGTTTCTGGAAAACAGTTTTTTATCTAGTTTTTTACCTCCTCTTCTTTCTTCACTCTTAGTATATGATTTTAAAACTGGATTATGGAAGTGTTACATGAACATGAGTAGTTTATATTCTTTTCACAAAAGTTCATACCGTATATACTTGTGTATAGGTCGACCCCCGATTTTTATCTGAATATCTGCAGTTTTTGTATACCTACCTATCTTGTGTATAAATAATAAAAAAAAAAAAACTTTTTTTCTGAGGATGTGCCCGCATGCTGACATGTGAACCTACTATTTATTGTTGTAGCTGGCTCTCGCAATGTTGGTTGCGGCAGTTCCCCGCAAAATGTGGGTGGAATTGAGGCACAGTTCTGGGAAGATGATAGGGCTCACCACCCTGGTTAGTGAGTTTTCAGGGGAAGGTTACATACTTTAACAATATATGAACCCACTTTTGCACATTGTTCTCACCCCTCTTTCTTCCACTTTTTGTGAGAGAGTTTTCTGCAGTTACTTCATTCATGGAGAGTAAAGCATTTGCTCCTGCAGCAAACGAATCGTGATGCATTTACCAAACGTTGTAAGGCACATTGTTATTAAAAAAAAAAAAAAAAAAAAAAACACTTCCTGAAACATATTTGGAAAATGTAAATAGGTCTTGATGTCAACCTGATAGTTTTTATTATCCCATAAAGAATATGCTTGCCGTAAAAAAATAAATGTGTAACTTTTTGAAGTTTTCAATGGATCTCTTCAAAATTCAAAATGAATCTTTATTTTGATGTATTGTGGACACTGTAAAATTTGCATGCAGCTACTTAAAAAATTTAAGAACATTTGTTCTATTAAATTTTCTCGGCCACTACCCTGTGCAGCGTAGCAGCTGTTGGTTAACTGCTGAGCTGGACGAGTGTGTGATTGACAGAAAGGTCGTTTATCTACTCCTAAGTTTCACCCCCCCTCTCTACCGTGTTTTTGACAAACAATCGGCTTTAGTTAGTGACAAAACCAAACATCGCCCCATTCAGTAGAGATGCAATCCTTTTTGCTCGCTCTTAGTCTTCAGAAAAGGTTACTGTTTGTTTGATTTTTAGAGCCGGGGCACACTCAATTTAATAATAAACATAAGTAGGTTGTTAAACTAATGCACTTTTTTACTATCAGTGGCAATGTTATTCTTAGCGATTGGCCAAGTTTAAACACTTTCGTTTTCGGGATGCATTGATCAAGTTACCGCTGTTTTGTAGATTGTCATGCCTCTCTTCTCCACCATCGCTAAGCAAGGGTAGCGGTCTCCTTTTTCAATAGACTGTTCTTTTCCCTCTTCATCCCCATCGAGAATTGAGCATGGTCGTAGGTCATGGCATGATGCAACTTAAACTACTAGCTGACGCATTCATCTCTTTCCTCTGGGTGATTTATCACCCGAGCAGTCAAGGCCATATCGACAGATCTAAAACGGACTTTGAGACATCCTTGCAAAATGAGTTTTTCTATTGGTGAATAAAAAAACTCGTACATATAAAATCAAGAAAATTCTTAGCAATAATTTTTTCTGTACCAGTAACACCCGGAAAATGACTAAATATACAACTGCCAAGGAGCTGATGGCGCAAAGGGCTAAGTATGCGCATTTCCATAAGGCATCAAGATTTTGGTTTTCAACCTATCAGAAATACTGTATTTTCCGTGTATAGTTCGACCCCCTAATTTTGACCTAAATATTTCATTAAAAAGTCGACCTATACACGAGTATAATGGTATCTTTTTAACTGTATGAAATACACATATCAATTCACCTCCCCCAAATGATTACCAAGAGAATTAAGTATGAACTTTGTTCACAACATACATCTGCACTGCAGTAAGTCATTTTGTGTATTGATGAAGTACTGGAAAAGAGAAAATTATATGTTATCCCTCTGCAAGGTAAAAAACGCCCAATCTAAAGTTTCTTTTTTAGGGAGAGAGGGGCTTTTATTGATGACTTAATGGGTAGTCTGCACCCTTTGATGAATTTCAGTGGGTGCCTGAACCCTGGAGCATCCACTTAGTTGGTCTATGTGTATAATGTATAAGCAGTGGTCAACTACCCTTTGATATCATTTCTTTTTTTCTCAAACTATGTAGAACCATTTCTTGTAAAAACATTTTAAAGGTTAGGTGATAATGAAATCAGAATAATTTTAAAGACCAGATTTAGTATACTAATATGTGATTATTTGAGAAACCAATTTATTTGCAAGTTCAATGATTCATGACAGATCTTAAAGACCAGGGTTTTTATATATTTATAAGAATTGTGTATACATTGTATTTGCCGCTATTTTGAGTTTACATTTTGTTGCATTTATAGGATGTTTATCCTGATAGCTGTTGCATGCCATGTGCAGTAGATGAGAATGTCATTAGAACTCATAGCCAATTGATTTCTGATAATTGTTTTCATAAGTACAGAAAGGTAATCAAGATTTCCTCTGTATGCTTTTAACAGGATCAACTTCTGCATGGATTGCCAAATAACATGAATAACATGAGCTTTGCTGCATTAGATGAAAATCTAATCATCAGGGTTGGCAAGTTTTTGACAGGTGACAGTTTTGGGTGGTTTTAACCATGGTTTCAACTGTCATGACAAAAGCCCATGTCAAAAACTCTTCTGCCAAAAATGTCAAAGACCTCAAATATCCCATTTTAATTTTAAAATCTTAAATACTATCTTAAAAAAAGGCTATTTAGCCTTTTAGCCTTTTAGCCTTTTAAGATAGCATTTATGTAATATTTGATGTTAACATATGAGTAATATAGTGCTGTACAGTGGTGACGCTAGCCACTGAGAGCTGGGTGGGATATTAGGGTGGCTAAGCATGATAGGGGGTAGCAATTTTTAAAGTGCTTGGCAGAAAGTTTTTGGGGAAAAAATCCATTTATGTAGATTTTGCCTGACACAGATGATGTTATTTTCAGTAAAAAAGGTTTTCAGGTGCATACTGTGTGTGTATTTATTCATTGTATGTAATACTGGGAATGATGGATACGAATCTCCATGGCAAATTACTATTTCTTCACAGTTTTAGTTTACTTAGGATTTTCTTTTTCTGTCATAAGGCTGTTTATGAATTTTGATTTGTAACCTGACAAGGAATCTCTCTCTCTCTCTGATCTTTTTAAACTATAATTATAAAAATGGTGTCTTTCTAGTTTGTACTACTCTCTTAGACATTTGCTCGGAGGACTACCTCTGTCTCCCAGAAGTACAAACATCAAATTTAACAAAAAAAAATAAATTATTTTATATAACAAAATTTCTGTGAATTTGAAAAATTTAAGTACTAATTTAAGTACTTTTGTCCAAGCTTTTCAAAATCCTAGATGACTGCACTCGCCATGTGTTCTAATTGCCTAAATATTTTTCTTGAGAGGGGGGGGGCTAAAGCCCACCCTTAGCATCATGCCTGATGCTGTAGTAAGGTTTTTAAATAGCATTGATTTCTATAATGCAATATACAATGTTAAATATTCTAGTGAGATCAGGCGCAACTACATTTGGCTTAGTCTCTTGAAAGAAAATTCCTTTAGATCACATATTGGGAAGGTGAACAAATGAATAGAGCAAATCTTGAAGCCGTTTCATTATTTGGCTTACATTTTGCTTCCTAAATATGGGCAAAGGGTTAACCAATATACAAAGAGAATCTACTCACACATGGATGGCAGAAAGAGTTAGTGGGTGTTTGTCTCTACTGAATTGTTATGAAGCTCCATGCCCTTCATCCTATTTCAGCATAATTGGAAAGATGGCCATCTGGTGGAAAGGAATTTCTAAATGCAGAAATGTTAAGACTGGTTCAGGTTCCAAACTTAAACAGATAGCAGTAATTTTGCTGTGAAGTCCTCCCAATTCTGCCCCAATAGAAAGAATATTTTCTAACTCCAGCCTTATACACTGTAAGCTATGAAGCTATGAAATTGTTTAGGTGTTAATAAATGTGCAAAATTAGTGATGTGCTATGAGAAAGAATGAATTAGACTATTAGATCTATAATTAGTAATAATTCTGCATAGTTGCATGTTAAAGCAGTTGATTCTGTGAATTCAAAAAAAAAAAAAATGTAAAAGGTTGACAAAAAGAACACTTCTTTTCTTTGTTACAAAATTTGAAAAAAAAAAAAAATTATGTAGAAGGTGAGTTCCAAACTTTTAATGAGTCTGTTAGTGCTAGTAATTTGTTTTTAAAAAAAGCAGTTTAAAAGCAGTAGGTAAAGCTTTTTTTTTTATCTTTTAGTTTTTGACAGTTTTACCTAGTTTTAATGGTTCAAACCAGTTTTTGACAGCTTAAACCAGTTTTATACCCTTGTTATGTCAAAAATCCAACCCTGTTAATTGTGTTTGTAGCTTTAACTTTAAGCAGGCCTATATTGCAAGTCTGTGCTTGTGAAATTGCTATGAGCCATAATTTTGTGCAGCTGTAGTGTCTTTTGTTTTGTTTCAGAAAATATGGGTTTGCATTTATGTTTTTGTATTTTTTAACTGGTATTTATGATTGCAGTGCAACAGAAATCACATTTGTATTTTATTGGAAATAGTGATTCTGATCTGTTTAGAGTATGCTGCCTGCCCTCTTCTATGCCTTTTCAACTTCCAAAAAAAAAAAAAAAAAAAAAAATGTATGGGCCATTAGATGGTACTAGTAATCGTCATAGGTATTGTATATCATTTTAGGTATAAGACCATTATAAGTACTAATAAATCTAAATGTTCCTCATATTGAGTTTTATGGGTGCTTAAATGCTAAAGGGAAAATAAAGGAAGGAGAAAGAGAGAATATTTTTTTTGTGTGTGTGTTATACCATAATTATGCAAAATCAATTTTCCATAATGCAGCAAGCACTTGCTCAGTACAGATATATCTAACATGGATTTATTTTTTTTCCTTCTTAGTTGTCTTTATATATATATAGGGTGGATGAAATTCGAAAGTATGCGGGAGTGACATGGAGGAGACTGGCACAAGACAGACCGTTGTGGAGGAAACTTGGGGAGACCTTCGTCCAGCAGTGGATTGATAATGGTTGACAATGATGATGATGATGATATATATATATATATATATATATATATATATTTAGAAGAGCCTGGGCAGTTCTCTCTTGTGATTTACAAAATATGCGCTGGCATTTTACATGCTGATGCAGCTTCTACATAATATTTTCTGCTGCTGTTCCCATGTCAACCTCCATGATCTTCCTCCACTGCTTCTGTCACTTTCTTCTTTTGCGATTCTGATATTACCCATGGTCTTAGTTATGCTTATGACATTATTGTGTTGGGCTGTGTCGTATTGTTCTTCCAAGTTTTTCTGTTTTGTGCTGTTACTTGTAAGCAGGTTATGGAATCACAGTGTAAAGAGTTTTGAGACATTAAATGAGAAATTACAGATTCCGTGTTCACTGATTCCATGTGTGCTTATGTCTGGCAACATATTTGGTAGCTCCCTTAAGACTGTATTGTGCAGCAGCAGTTGCGACATCTCTGTTTCAAAAGACTTTGATGCTGATGTAATTTCAGTTGATATTCATATCATTGACGTATGGAAGACTAGCTTTCCAGAACATTTTGTGTAGATATCTAACTTAACAACATTGCACCAGAGTGAGTCAAAAGTTCATAATGTTTGCACCTAAAGAATTTAATTGATACAAGAAAGCCATGCACACTCACTTCATTCTGCAAAGTACAGGTCATTGTTCCCTGTGTCCTTTGCCAACATTCTACCACAGCCACAATTCCACAATGGCACTACTCAGCAGGTTTCAAGGACAAAAACTCTCTGATCTTAGATTCCACATCCACTGCTGAAGCAAAGTGCTGTCCTTGTAAGAAATGTGCCATGGAACAAAACAGATGGCAGTCGAATGGGGCAGGGTCTGGACTATATGGAGGATGCAGTATGATCGCAAACACTTTTAACTCCTGTAGTTTTTGGCAGACCTGACTTGGGGCATTATACACTTCCATCAATGCCCACTTCCTATTGATGAGTGCTGGGAAGCATTGAAGCAGAGTATCATGGACCACTCTGGAGGTGTGACTTGGGGCATTATCCACTTGCAGCAACACCCGCTTCCTATTGATGGGTGCTGGGTAGCATTGGACCATCCTGGAGGTGTGACTTGGGGCATTATCCACTTGCAGCAATGCCCGCTTTCTATTGATGAACACTGGGTAGTGTTGAAGCAAAGTATCACAGACCACTCTGGAGGTGTGACTTGGGGCATTATCCACTTGTAGCAATGCCCACATCTTATTCATGAGTGCTGGGTAGTGTTGGTGCAGAGCATCATGGACCCACTCAAGTTGTTCAGTGTAGAGGTTTGCATTCACAGTCTGGCCATCTGGCATGAGTGTTCACAGGACCATCGCAATCCCACCAGATGCACAACATGGTTTTCCTTTCGAACCACCCTCTTTGCATCACTGGCCGTGTTTCCTGACATGGCCTAAGCCACTGGTTCCCAGTGGTAGATAATGTAGGAATATCCTCTTTTTCATCACCTATGATGATACAATGCCTAAACTTATTGAATTTGACAGTAATCTGTAACAGAGAGTAATACATTGTTTTGCAGGATGAGCTGTGATTTTTGGGGAACCATTCAATGGTGCCTGGAGGAGATATGTAGCTGGTGCAGATGATGAGTGATGATGGATTGGGAATGCCCCACCTCAGCTGGCAATTGTGTACTGGGACCAGGCTTCACTGTCACAGCTTCAACCAGGTTGTCATCATTGGTGGTTGTTAGACATCCTGACTTTGGCTTGTCTGCGAGACTGATGTCTCCAGTATTGAAATGCGAGAACCGTATTCGTGCAGTGTTGCTGTCCACTGTTTTTTTTTCTTTTGCCTTCAACTGCATGAATTTCTCTCACTGCTACTGCAGTGTGTAACCCCCCTCCCAATAATGGTGTAGGAGCACCCATACAGCACATTTATTGACCTTCATCATCTGCTCGCCTGAAACGCAGTGTGGCTTCTTGCCAAGTGCAGGTCATCAACCTCATGTGTTCCATATCATTGCAGTACTCAGTAGATTCTGGTGAGTTCACACAGGAATGGAGTCCTAACATTATGTATAGCTCATAAGTGGGATGAACTTTTGACTCACTCTGGTATATATATCATCATTAACCATTATCAGTCCACTGCTAGATGGTCTTCCTCAGTTTCTTCCAACATTTTCTGTGCTGAGTTAGTCCCTGCATGTCACTCCAGCATGCTCTCACATTTCATCCACCAATCTCCTTTGTGGTCTTTTTGTAGCCCTTGGAATCCAGTCTAGTATTTCAGTTGTTCAGTGGTGGTCAGTTCTTCTAGCAACACTAATTGCCATTTCACCGGAATTTTACTTTGATCATTATGTCATTAGCTTTTTTTCGTTTTCCTTAGGCATGAGTTCTTTCTATCTTTTGTAGTTACTCCATTCTTGTTTGAGTTGTCCACATCCTCTATAAATCATTTTGTAGTTAAGGTCTATGTCTCTGATCATCAGTAGTAAGAACTGGATGGATGCATTGATTAAACACTTTTAAGACATAATTGCAAATTGCTCTTAAAAATCATGCTCTTTTTCCAAATGCACTAGAACCAAGTTCTGTACACTCATTCTGGTGGGGCATTTTTTTTTTTTTTTTTTGTGCATCCTTTCCTTACTGAAGGGCTCTGACAACTGACCAATTGTGGCATACCACTGAGATTTGAGGAAATGCTGTCCCACACTCTCACCAACCATCTTGGCAAGTATTGTGAGTTATTGTCCCCCCCCTTCTAAATAACTTCATGACTTTATATACGTATGTATCTCTCTCTCTCTCTCTCTCTCTCTCTCTCTGTGTGTGTGTGTGTGTGTGTGTGTGTGTGTGTGTGTGTGTGTGTGTGTGTGTGTGTGTGTGTGTGTGTGTGTGTGTGTGCACATGCTTTGCAAGAATTGAAAATTTTGAGGTAGATGAGACATATCTAGAAGTAACTGCTGCTTACATCTGCTGTGCACCACATATATCAAGTGAGGGTAGCATCAAAGAAGAAATTAATAGGTATGTACACTAAAGAGCAATTGAATTAGATATACCTGTCTAGTAACGTGTAGCGCCACCTTTTGCCCTGATGACGGCGGCGATTTGTCTCGGCATGGACTCGACAAGACACCGGAAGCGTTGGGAAGCCATACGGATCCATAACCCCTGAACAAGCTCCCACAGTTCACGAAGATTTGATGGAGGGGGTCAGAGCCTCAAACATCTCTCTCGATGGCATCCCAGATGTGCTCGATGGGATTGAGGTCAGGTGACCTAGCTGGCCAAGGAAGCGAGGTCACATCAGTGGAGTGTTCATCCAACCATTCGGATACAATCCAGAGCGATTGCATGGTGCATTGTCTTGTTGCAGGATGAGGTCCCCAGTGGGATATTGAAGACGCACAAACAGGAGCAAATGGTCGTTCAGAATATCCCGGTAAAGTTGACCTGTGAGCGACGATGTCACACGTACCAGGGGTTCCATTTCAGTTCACGTAAACAGTCCCCAGATGAGAATGCCTCCCCCACCAGCTTGAAGAGTACCCTGCTGGCAAGAAGGATCCATCACTTCATGTGGTTTGTGCCATACTCGTATCCTGCCATCCGCATGTACCAACGTGAATCTTAATCAGTCCAGGCAACATTTTTCCACATGTCTAGGGTCCAGAGGCAATGTTCCCGCGCCCACGCTAATCTTTGCACCCTGTGGTAGGCGTTCAGCAGCGGTACCCTCGTGGGACGATGGCTTCTGTACCCCATAGCGAGGAGACGGTTCTGGATGTTGTGGCTGCTTACACGTTTTTGTGCACCAGCGTTAAATTGCCAAGTAATTTCCTGCACTGTGGCCCGTCTATCCGCTGTCACAATGCGAGTTAGCCGGCGATGACCCCGCTCATCCACACGCTGTGGTCCACGGCAGTTGGCTCTTGCAGGGATGGTTTTACTGGATTCAATGTACTCACGGTGCACCCGTGACACAGTGGCTCATGAAAATCCCAGTGCCTGCACGACTTCCGAGATGGAGTGACCCATTCGTCGGTCCCCGACAATTTTCCCACGATCAAATGCGCTTAGATCCTTCGTCTTACCCATACTGCGTCCGACTCTTACTGATTCCCATCACATCACTCCTTATATTGTCGGATCGCTGCATATGTCATGTCGTTTTCGTTTACAGGGCCGTCCACAGTGCCACATTTGCATAACGCCAGCTGTCTCTAATTCAGTTGCTCTTCAGTGTATATGAAACTTGGCTGGTGCCTATTGGAAGAAACAGCATTATATTTAAGAGCAATTTACCATTTTGTCTTGAAAGTGTTTAATCAAAGCATGCATTCAGTTCTTACTTAAACAGTGCAGATATGCACTTTATAAGAAAGATATTCAGTGGCTGCAGGCAACTTAAGGAGGCTTTGTGTAACCCGGGAAAGATAAGAGGTACTCATAGATCAGGAAAATGACAAGAGTTAATGATTAATGACATCATGATCAAGATATGAACCCTGAAATGGCAATGACTATTGCTAGAACTGACAACAAATATTTGACTTTAATATGAAACTGGATATGAAGGAATGGAAAAAGACACAAAAAGATAACTACATGGAAGATGCTTGGATGAAATTCGAAAGTATGCCAGCCAGAGTGCCATGGAAGAAAGTTTCTCAAAACAAAGTTGTAGAAGAGATTTGGGAAGAAAGACCTTCATCCAACAGTGGATTGAGTATGGTTATGATACATGTACAGGGGTCACGCTGCTGACCGCACTCTTTGCAATTTTCAAAAAAAAAAAAAAAAAAAAAGGTTTTAATAATCTAAAGCAACTTATGGGAATTTACTAGGAAATTTTTTCATTTATAGCAAATTTTCGGAGAAAACTCTTCTCCTTCTTCAGGCTGTCTTGTTGTTGTCACTTTTTGCTTGTCACTATCATGGTTACGGTTTACCTTGACGGTTTAGGTTATTTTTCAACAAATCCTGCCAGATGTTAGGCAGGAAAATCCTTTGCAGTCATTGATGATGGAATTTTGATTTTTCTCAATCTCTATTCCTTCTTTCAGTTTTCTTTTTTGGAAATTGCTTTGGAAACTGATTACTTTAAGGGAATTCCAATCCATGCTGTGCCCAGTTTCTCTAACATGCCTATCTAATCCAGTCTTGTTGGAGCAATTTTTTATAGCTGCTTTATGCTCAGCTATACGAGTTTCTAGTCTGCGACCTGTTTCACCTATGTAAGATAGTCCACAACTACAATTTACTTCATAAACTACTCCTTGCATTTTTAAAATATCTTCTTCTCTTTGAACTATTTTAGGGAAAAATTTTTTAACTTTGTTCTCTAAAAATTTTTTTCCCTAAAACAGTTCAAAGAGAAGAAGATATTTTAAAAATGCAAGGAGTAGTTTATGAAGTAAATTGTAGTTGTGGACTATCTTACATAGGTGAAACAGGTCGCAGACTAGAAACTCGTATAGCTGAGCATAAAGCAGCTATAAAAAATTGCTCCAACAAGACTGGATTAGATAGGCATGTTAGAGAAACTGGCCACAGCATGGATTGGAATTCCTTAAAGTAATCAGTTTCCAAAGCAATTTCCAAAAAGAAAACTGAAAGAAGGAATAGAGATTGAGAAAATCAAAATTCCATCATCAATGACTGCAAAGGATTTTCCCTGCCTAACATCTGGCAGGATTTGTTGAAAAATAACCTAAACCGTCAAGGTTAACCGTAACCGTCAAGGTAAACCGTAACCATGATAGTGACAAGCAAAAAGTGACAACAACAAGACAGCCTGAAGAAGGAGAAGAGTTTTCTCCGAAAATTTGCTATAAATGAAAAATTTCCTAGTAAATTCCCATAAGTTGCTTTAGATTATTAATTCAATTAAACTAGGAAGCCATTTCTCAATATGAGCTTTATTCAAAGAAAAAAAAATTATGTTGGCAAAAAATTTTTTGGCCATAACCTTTTTGTACTGTTATAACACTTTGGCAGAAGAAATTGAATTTGGCTAATAAATTGGCAAAAACTTTAAAAAGCCAGAGCAACCAATGCATGGAAGAAACAGCATAATTTTCAAGAGCAATATGCCATTATGTCTTAAAAGAAAAGTGTTTGATCAATGCATCCTTCCAGTGCTTACGTATGGTGCAGAGACGTGGACCTTAACTAAAAGAGACATACAAAGGCTGCAGACAACTCAAAGAAGCATGGAGAGGTGCATGCTTGGTGTAACCAGGAGAGATAAGAAGAGGAACTCGTGGATCCGAAAAATGACTAGAGTGGAAGACATCATGATCAGAGTTAAATCCCTGAAATGGCAATGGGCTGGACATACTGCCAGAAGGACAGATCATCGATGGACAGCCGAAATTTTAGATTGGATTCCAAGGGACAGGAAAAGACCCAGAAGAAGACCACATGGGAGATGGGTGGATGAAATTCGAAAGTATGCAGGGGTGACATGGAGGAGACTGGCACAAGACAGACCGTTGTGGAGGAAACTTGGGGAGACCTTCGTCCAGCAGTGGATTGATAATGGTTGACAATGATGATGATGATGATGATATATATATCATCATCATCATCAACCATTAATCAATCCACTGCTGGATGAAGGTCTCCCCAAGTTTCCTCCACACGGTCTGTCTTGTGCCAGTCTCCCTCCATGTCACTCCACATATTTACGAATTTCATCCACCCATCTCCCATGTGTCTTTTTCTGGGTCTTTTCCTGTCCCTGGAATCCAATCTAAAATTTCGGCTGTCCATCTATGGTCTGTCCTTCTGGCAGTATGTCCAGCCCATGCCATTTCAGGGATTTAACTCTGATCATGATGTCTTCCTCGTCATTTTTCGGATCCATGAGTTCCTCTTCTTTATCTCTCTTGGTTATACCAAGCATGCACCTCTCCATGCTTCTTTGAGTTGTCTGCAGCCTTTGTATGTCTCTTTAGTTAAGGTCCACGTCTCTGCACCATATGCATTGATCAAACACTTTTCTTTTAAGACATAATGGCATATTGCTCTTGAAAATTATGCTGTTTCTTCAAAAGCTCTCCAGGCAAGTTTTGTACGCCGATTAATTTCTTCATCAATGTGACCCTCACTTGATATCTGCTGTCCAAGATAAACGTACGTATCTGTTATCTCCAGTTTTTCTCCATCAATCGATAAATCTTCATTTCTTGTAAAAGCATTGAACATCACTTTTGTCTTCTGAAAGTTCATTTTTAATCCCACTTCTTTACTCTTGTCAGCAAGTTCCTGGATCATACTCTGCAGCTCTGATGGGGTAGTTGCAAAAATGACTATGTCATCAGCAAAACGAAGGTGGGTTAGATAATCTCCATTCATCTTTATCCCTTTGTTTTCCCAGTTCAGTGATTGAAAGACATTTTCCAATGTGGCATTAAAGAGCTTCGGAGATATGGTGTCACCTTGTCTCACTCCCTTTCCAATTTTTATGTGTGTTGTATTTTCAAACAGCCGAATCTTTGCACTTGCATTTTCATAGATGTTATTAATAATATTAATGTATGCATCTTCAATACCGCAGGATTTCAGAGCCGTGGTAACTGCTGATGGTTTCACCGAATCAAAGGCTTTTTCATAATCAATAAAAGCCATGCACAATGGAAGTTCATATTCCCTCGCTCTTTCAATTAGTTCTCTCAGTACGTGGATATGATCTATTGTGCTGTAGCCACTCCTGAATCCAGCTTGTTCTCTCGGTTGAGCCATGTCCAGTGTTACCTTCAAGCGGTGTGAAAGAACTTTAGTGAAGATTTTATAAACCACTGATAGGAGGCTGATAGGTCTGTAGTTCCTGAGATCCTCAATGTCACCTTTTTATGTAGCAGGATCATTGTAGCATTGTTCCAATCCTCAGGAATCTTCCCTTCATTAAGGCATCGAGTGAAAATTTGGGCGAGTACTGTTTCAATTTCTCCACTTGCTTCTTGTATGATGTCTATAGTAATTCCATCTTCTCCTGGAGCTTTCCCCTGCTTCATGTTCTTGATTGCATGAGCAACTTCTGCTGGGAGGACTGGAAGAACTCTGGTACCTTTCATGATGTCTGGAGTACATGTATCATCCCTTTCATATAATTTGGAGTAGAAATCTTTCACTCTTGTCAAAATTTCGCCTCTATTTCTTGTTATAGAACCATCTTCTTTTCTCAGAGCCATAATCTGTTTTCTTCCCTTACTGAGATGTCCCTTTGCTATCTTAAGGCTTTGGTTGTTTTCAATTGCTTTCCTCACTAGCTCACAGTTGAATTTCCTTACGTCTTCAGTGATACTTTTTCGTGTTGTCTTGCATAGCTCTATATATTCCACTTTGGAAGTCACATCTTCTTTAGTTGTCCTCATCTCTCTTCTTTTTTGCATCAACATTTTGGTTTTTCCTGATAATTTGTTCACATGCAACTTGTTCTTAGACCCAGCTAATTTTGTTGCTGTTTCCATAAGAGCTTTGGTTACTTTTCTGTTAACTTCCGAAATATCCACTTTTTCCGATGTTAGGCCTTCTAAAGCAGAGAATCTGTTCTTCAGTTCCAACTTGAAAGTATTATGGTGTTTTTTAAGGTTGGTTATGTCAATACATTTTGTTTGTCTTATGAGCTTGCCACGTTCCAGTTTAGTGTTGAGGTGCATCTTACATCTCACCATATATCATCATCATCATCATTGTCAACCATTATCAATCCACTGCTGGACGAAGGTCTCCCCAAGTTTCCTCCACAACGGTCTGTCTTGTGCCAGTCTCCTCCATGTCACCCCTGCATACTTTCGAATTTCATCCACCCATCTCCCATGTGGTCTTCTTCTGGGTCTTTTCCTGTCCCTTGGAATCCAATCTAAAATTTCAGCTGTCCATCGATGATCTGTCCTTCTGGCAGTATGTCCAGCCCATTGCCATTTCAGGGATTTAACTCTGATCATGATGTCTTCCACTCTTGTCATTTTTCGGATCCACGAGTTCCTCTTCTTATCTCTCCTGGTTACACCAAGCATGCACCTCTCCATGCTTCTTTGAGTTGTCTGCAGCCTTTGTATGTCTCTTTTAGTTAAGGTCCACGTCTCCGCACCATACGTAAGCACTGGAAGGATGCATTGATCAAACACTTTTCTTTTAAGACATAATGGCATATTGCTCTTGAAAATTATGCTGTTTCTTCCAAAAGCTCTCCAGGCAAGTTTTGTACGCCGATTAATTTCTTCATCAATGTGACCCTCACTTGATATCTGCTGTCCAAGATAAACGTACGTGTCTGTTATCTCCAGCTTTTCTCCATCAATCGATAAATCTTCATTTCTTGTAAAAGCATTGAACATCACTTTTGTCTTCTGAAAGTTCATTTTTAATCCCACTTCTTTACTCTTGTCAGCAAGTTCCTGGATCATACTCTGCAGCTCTGATGGGGTAGTTGCAAAAATGACTACGTCATCAGCAAAACAAAGGTGGGTTAGATAATCTCCATTAATCTTTATCCCCTTGTTTTCCCAGCTCAGTGACTGAAAAACACCCTCCAATGTGGCATTAAAGAGCTTCGGAGATATGGTGTCACCTTGTCTCACTCCCTTTCCAATTTTTACGTGTGTTGTATTTTCAAACAGCCTAATCTTTGCACTTGCATTTTCATAGATGTTATTAATAATATTAATGTATGCATCTTCAATACCGCAGGTTTTCAGAGCCATTGTAACTGCTGATGGTTTCACCGAATCAAAGGCTTTTTCATAATCGATAAAAGCCATGCACAATGGAAGTTCATATTCCCTCGCTCTTTCAATTAGTTCTCTCAGCACGTGGATATGATCTATTGTGCTGTAGCCACTCCTGAATCCAGCTTGTTCTCTCGGTTGAGCCATGTCCAGTGTTACCTTCAAGCGGTGTGAAAGAACTTTAGTGAAGATTTTATAAACTACTGATAGGAGGCTGATAGGTCTGTAGTTTCCGAGATCCTCAATGTCACCTTTCTTATGTAGCAGGATCATTGTAGCGGTGTTCCAATCCTCAGGAATCTTTCCTTCATTAAGGCATCGAGTGAAAATTTGGGCGAGTACTGTTTCGATTTCTCCACTTGCTTCTTGTATGATGTCTACAGTAATTCCATCTTCTCCTGGAGCTTTTCCTCGCTTCATGTTCTTGATTGCATGTGCAACTTCTGCTGGAAGGACTGGAGGAACTCTGGTACTGGTATCTTTCATGATGTCTGGAGTGCATATATCATCCCTTTCATATAATTTGGAGTAGAAATCTTTCACTCTTGTCAAAATTTCGCCTCTATTTCTTGTTACAGAACCATCTTCTTTTCTCAGTGCCATAATCTGTTTTCTTCCCTTACTGAGATGTCCCTTTGCTATCTTTAGGCTTTGGTTGTTTTCAATTGCTTTCCTCACTAGTTCACAGTTGAATTTCCTTACGTCTTCAGTGATACTTTTTCTTACTGTCTTGCATAGCTCTATATATTCCACTTTGGAAGTCACATCTTCTTTAGTTGTCCTCATCTCTCTTCTTTTTTGCATCAACATTTTTGGTTTTTCCTGATAATTTGTTCACATGCAACTTGTTCTTAGACCCAGCTAATTTTGTTGCTGTTTCCATAAGAGCTTTGGTTACTTTTCTGTTAACTTCAGAGATGTCCACTTCTTCCGATGTTAGGCCTTCTAAAGCAGAGAACCTGTTCTTCAGTTCTAACTTGAAGGTATTATGGTGTTTTTTAAGGTTGGTTATGTCAATAGATTTTGTTTGTCCTATGAGCTTGCCACGTTCAAGTTTAGTGTTCAGGTGCATCTTACATCTCACCAATCTATGGTCACTACCTGTGTTGAACTTGTTTAGCACACTGCAGTCTTCTATGACGAATTTTTTGTTACACATAATAAAATCAATTTCACTTGTCGTCCCATTTGGATGTCTCCATGTCCATTTCCTGTGTGGCTTTTTCTTGAAGAAGGAGTTCAAGATGAAAAGCCCTTCTGCCTCTGCAAACTCAACGAGAGTATTTCCACGCTGGTTTCTGTTGCCATGACCGAATTTACCTACCGAAGTTTCATTCTGTTGCCGTTGCCCTATTTTTGCATTGAAATCTCCCATAATTATTTTCAAGTGCTGCTTACCTTTATTATTTAGATGACAAATTTCCTCATAAAATTCTTCAATTTCTTCTTCAGGATGACTTGTGGTGGGTATATATATATATATATGCTGTTTGAAAATACAACACACGTAAAAAATTGGAAAGGGAGTGAGACAAGGTGACACCATATCTCCGAAGCTCTTTAATGCCACATTGGAGGGTGTTTTTCAGTCGCTGAGCTGGGAAAACAAGGGGATAAAGATTAATGGAGATTATCTAACCCACCTTCGTTTTGCTGATGACGTAGTCATTTTTGCAACTACCCCATCAGAGCTGCAGAGTATGATCCAGGAACTTGCTGACAAGAGTAAAGAAGTGGGATTAAAAATGAACTTTCAGAAGACAAAAGTGATGTTCAATGCTTTTACAAGAAATGAAGATTTATCGATTGATGGAGAAAAGCTGGAGATAACAGACACGTACGTTTATCTTGGACAGCAGATATCAAGTGAGGGTCACATTGATGAAGAAATTAATCGGCGTACAAAACTTGCCTGGAGAGCTTTTGGAAGAAACAGCATAATTTTCAAGAGCAATATGCCATTATGTCTTAAAAGAAAAGTGTTTGATCAATGCATCCTTCCAGTGCTTACGTATGGTGCGGAGACGTGGACCTTAACTAAAAGAGACATACAAAGGCTGCAGACAACTCAAAGAAGCATGGAGAGGTGCATGCTTGGTGTAACCAGGAGAGATAAGAAGAGGAACTCGTGGATCCGAAAAATGACAAGAGTGGAAGACATCATGATCAGAGTTAAATCCCTGAAATGGCAATGGGCTGGACATACTGCCAGAAGGACAGATCATCGATGGACAGCTGAAATTTTAGATTGGATTCCAAGGGACAGGAAAAGACCCAGAAGAAGACCACATGGGAGATGGGTGGATGAAATTCGAAAGTATGCAGGGGTGACATGGAGGAGACTGGCACAAGACAGACCGTTGTGGAGGAAACTTGGGGAGACCTTCATCCAGCAGTGGATTGATAATGGTTGACAATGATGATGATGATGATATATATATATTATGCCATAACAAGATTCATTCTTTTTAAAATATCCATGCATTGGATGATATTTTTACTGATATTTATGCCATACATAATATGTTCATATCTGATATTATAATGAATTTTTAGCTCCATGCACTGCATTTTTATGTGACTCAGAAATCCAAAATATTTAGAAATGAATATTTATATTGCTGAAGTCAGTAGTACAACATAAGCAAAATTCTGCACTTAGCTTGCGGTTTTTCCTAAGTTCAGAAGTAAGAATGTTTCCATGGCGTAAGTTTAATCTTCCTTCCTTATGTGCTGGAAATATGCCTTACGTAGGCATTAACAAAGGGAAATCAGTAGTGAATTTGAGGATTGTAAGTTTTCCATTTTTTATTAACCAAAGATTTTCTTGATAAGAATTTATTTTCTTTTTTGTTTTCCTCAGACTCTCTGTGGTAGCAACACAGAACCCCAAGGGTCCTTGGGAACAAACGACTTAGTGCATGATGGCATGGTAATGTGAGATTTATTTATTTTTAAATGTGCTTTAATTTGTCATCCTAATGGTCATATGATCAAGGAATTCTCTGCAAAATCTATTTGTGCAGTAATTTATTTGGGCACTTGATTGATGAACCATTTTTTTCTCTTTTTTCTTATCTTCAAGTGTAAAAAGAATGTAACATATAGCGATATTAATACTAGGTAAACTTTCATTTCCATTTTTATTGATTTGATGGAAGTATATTTGGTAGTGTAATGCACAGCTTAATTTTGATATCAGACAGAAAACAAGTATTTCATGGCCATCATTACATGTTAAAGACATGCACCAAAACATGTGTACAAAAGTACAAGTACAGAACAACAAAGTATATTTTAATGGTGATTTTAATATTATAAATATTTAACGGGAATTATCGAGGATAAATTTATTAGGTACATTACCTCTCAAATTTTCGATCTAAACACTAGATCTTTGTCAGGAGTTCTTGCTTCCTTCTACTTCCACAGGTCTGGTGACCAAGCCTGATGGATTTTCCATCCAGCATGGTCATTGATGTTGCCACCTTGTGTCTTGTAAATTTCCAGGGATTCCTCTAATTTCCGGATAATTGCATGGGATTGATGTTTGATCACTTTTAAGGAGTCCCAGTCCATTTTGTGGCCGAAAAAGGATTAGACAGGCACATACAAGAAACTGGCCACAAAATGGACTGGGACTCCTTAAAAGTGATCAAACATCAATCCCATGCAATTATCTGAAAATTAGAGGAATCCCTGGAAATTTACAAGACACAAGGTGGCAACATCAATGACCATGCTGGATGGAAAATCCATCAGGCTTGGTCACCAGACCTGTGGAAGTAGAAGGAAGCAAGAACTGACGAAGATCTAGTGTTTAGATCGAAAATTTGAGAGGTAATGCACCTAATAAATTTATCCTCGATAATTCCCGTTAAATATTTTAATACTGAAAGTAATAAGAGGAAGCCATGAAGTCATTAATTACTAGAATTAAAGGTGATTTTAAGTTTACAGTTATTCCAAATGATTAAAATAGTCTTGTGGCATCTCACAAAAGACATCAAATAATATATTGGTAGAATTGTGCTAAGAATATTGGTAATACTGTGTTGAAGCAGAATGTGGTGAACCAAAGTAATCTTGGTATCTGATCTTTTAAATGTGTGAAGAGTTTGGCTCCCTGAATAATTGTTTCAAACCATTCTTGTCCAAAAATGTCTTATATCAACAACCGCATTATAAACACAATTAAGGAACACAAGGCAATTGAACAGAAAAGCATGCATTAATGCAGCACTACTGGTAGTATAAACCCTGTTTTGGTTACCTTCAATCACTAATCAAATGCAAAGTGGAATTTTCCTTTAAAAATGTGTTTTATTTTTCATATTGCCATCCAGGGCAGTTGTGTCCTTTCCTTGATCACACTATGTTGTTTATCTTTATTAATTTTAATAAGTTGTTCCAAATAAATGCAAGAATTTTCAGCTTCAATCTTTTTCATCATTCAGGGTGACGATTTTTTATGTTATTTTCTGATAGAACATGTTTTTTGTTTTATTGGTATTCATTTTAAAACTATTCCATGATGCAGATTAAGTATATTCATCTGATCATGACTATACTTAATTAACTTATGTTTTCTATTTTCTAAAGTGCGCAAATTCTTAGTCATAGAACTACATAATGTACAAACTGTAAATTGGTCATATTCATGCCATTCATTCTTTTTGCTCCATTTTCCCAATCCAGTTGATTAAACAGTTCTTCCATTTACATTAATACTTACTCAGATGAAAGTTCGAAGATACAGGTTAAATTATTACTCCAGAACAAACCAGTTAGCCGGTTTCCATGTAATAAGCTATATGGGTGACAATTTAAAGGTGGCTTTTCTATGCCCAAACTAATTATTGAATAGTACCCATTTGTGGCTCATTTGTATATCCTTTCTAGGTACTTTAATTGAAGTATAGTCATGATCAGATGAATTATTTAAAAAAACATCAGGAACCTAACCAATTACAAGTCAGGTAAGTAATAATTGGTTGACAAACGATTGGTCGGCATAACGATTGGTCGACAGTAACGACTGGTCGATATAACGATTGGTCGACAGTAACGACTGGTTGACATAACATGGTCAACGAAACTTGGAAAAAAAAATTTAAATAAGTGCAAACAGTTTGGCGTTAAATTGCCACACACAGAAAAATTGCCCCATCGGAAAATTGCCACATGGTTTTTGTTAAGGGGACGAGCACAAATCGTCGTTCGTCCGAGAAACGCTTTGAATGTGTGGAAATTTTCTGAGTTTCCGAATTATGTGTGGCAGTTTTCCCAAGGTGCCTATACCTAAAGTGTCCCGGGGCCCTTTCGGAAATATCATCATTCAGAAGGCCCTCTATATAGATTTCACTTAGAGTACAAAAGATGACATGGGAGCCTATTTGGAAATATGTTGTAATGCTGTACATTCTGAGGACTACATTCTAAAAGATATTATTTCCAAAAAGGAACGCTGCATTTTGAGAGGTACCGCTGTGAATGTAAACCATAATCCTCTGAACTAATGGTTATCTCGACCAATCGCTATGTCAACCAATCGTGCTGTCGACTAGTCGTTACGGTCGACTGATCGTTATGTCGACCAATCGTGCTGTCGACCAATTGTTACTGTCGACTAGTCGTTATGTCGACCAGTCGTGCTGCCAACCAATCATTATTCGACCAATTGTGCGACACCCTTACAAGTCTTCAGCTTTGCATTTGGTACTTGAAACTTAGATACCTGAACTTAAACGTTTTATTATTGTAAATATACCCGGAAAAAAACTACATGCACACACACAGAATTGTGCTGGGCTGTTATACCTGTAGATTGAAAGTAGCATGCTTCTCTCGATGAATGCCAGGTAGAATCTGAAGTTACAAGATCTGGCATTTGTTACAATGTTCCAACCTTGGATGTTAGGCATAGCATGAGCAGAGTTGTATAGAAATAAAATGTATCTGCGTACACAACCATTAAAACAGAAAACTTGCTGCAAACCCGCGAATCACAATAACAATAGAATAAGATAATTTTAAGAAAAATTAATATAACAATAAATAATTATTAGAACATTACAGATTCCAGAGAGGACAAAAGTACATTACGACTGAATGCATAGAAATGTGTGTAAAATGGACCTTAAGGCCAAAAGTTTAAAATATTGAACTATGAACCTCATAAAAACAAAATACTGATTAAAGAAAATTTTTATATCTAGAAAAGCAGTTCCGTTAATGAACCTTCAAAAATTTTAAATAGCATTTTCAACAACTTAATTCAAAAATAGTAGACTTATAAAATACAAAAGGAAAAGATTTTAATTTTATAACTGGCAACTGCAAGAGAAACCTGGCAATAAAATTTAAATTCTTTCTGTGTAAATGGGACTTTTGTTGCAGTTCCTATATATTGAGAACAGGCCTTGATAAAATCAAGAGGCCAGAAACGTCTGTAAAAACAAAAGAACTCACTACCGGAAGATGTGAAAAATAGTTGAACATTCTCACGTTAAGATAGAATTAAATATATTAATCTGAGTAAAGCCTTGGGTAAGTGTTTTAATTGCTGTAAATAACATTTTTATTTTTTTAATCTATAAGCCAAAACTATCTGCAAAATCTGCTAATAATTTGGAAATTATTCGCGTATGGCGTACGCGTGTACGTCTATATTCTGCGACTCTGAGCATGGGATGCAGGACTTGACTTGTCCTTGATCGAAAAGACCAGGGGCTTTGAGGAACCTCCCTGGCACCCCTTTGGTGTCTAGTCTTGGCAGATATCCTTTGTACTTCATACAATAAAACCCCTATCCCAGTGTTGGTGCATCAGTAGTTCGTCACTGAGCACTGATTCTTCCACTCAGATTATGTCCCGACTTTCAGTGATGGATTAAAAAAAGGTGGAGTCATGAAGTCTGCTGCTGTCTGTATTGATGACGTTTCTTTTGAGAAGATCCCAGCTGAGGCCACTGTGTTTCTAGCAAAGTTCTTTATCTTGCATTTTGCCATGTACCATTGAGATCTCTCCAGTGTGCCATGATATATCTCAATTCCTTGAGTCCTTCTCCTCTGCAGATTGTGATGACTGTTCATTTTCTGACGTACTCTGTTGACTGCATGAGGCGATTTTCATGGTTGGATCTACTGGATTCCAGGAAGTATCTCCTGCTCATTCAGTTTCCTCGTTTGTGGTCACACCCTTGACACTGTTTCACCGGAACACACCTTTTATTTGTTCAGGAAATATAATATGAATGTGGCAGGTTCTTTGGGACCAAGAGGTGGAAAACAGACTGCAATGTATCTAGCCAGTTGTGGAAGTTTGGATTTCATCTTTTTGCTGGAACAGTAGGGGAAAGTTCATCCTAGCACATCTCCAAATTTGACACAGACATTTTACTTGCTGCTATTTGCTGTGTGGTGAATTTGCCCCTGTGTGTAAGACATGTAATTCACCTCTGTCTGTTGCCTATGTTTTGTGTTGATGTTGCCGTTTTGTTTTTGTTCATGAGCATGCCCATTTTCTAGTTTTAACCGACTCAACGAGATGACTCAAAAACTGTGAGTCACCTTTTTAAATTATCATCATGATTATGTCTTCTGTGTGTTCTCTATTTTATTGTTGTATCAGTGGTTTTCATTTTGTGTAATTCATTGCCATTTTTTGTTTGCCTTTTACCTCATTTCTTTTGTCTCTTCCATGACTTACTGTTTTGTTATACTTCAATGTTGTTTTCATTACTGTCTTAGAGCATGGGACTTGACACTATTTGTCCCACTGAGGCCTTTGCACCAATAAATACCAACCAATCAGCCATAGAGGTTGCCAAAAGTGTGCCAAAATATTCATAATAACTGATTCCTGTACTTGCCAAATGAAGCATGATGCTTTATACACTATAACCGTGTTGACTGGGGGACTTACCTTGGCACGTAGAAGAGATACCTAACATGTGACTGTGAGGATGCATGGTTATTAGGATTGCATGCACTTTCTCTGCTTATTTCGGTTAAGCATCCCTTATCCAAAATGCTTGGGGCCGGAAATGCCTCGGATTTTAGCAGTTCCTTGATGAGAACTATTGACAATGATCTAGTGCAAACAGAGTAGAGATGAGACATTGGTGAACAATTTTTTTAAGAATGAATCTCTCTCAAACTGATGCATTCATGAATGATTCATTCCTGAAAAGAGTAGTTTCTGCAAAAGAGCTGATTCATTAAAAAATAAAGGGTCAAAATTTCTTCTCACTAGATGTCAAATGTTCGTCATGGTGTGTCGGTGAGTTTCATGCTCCCATCAGAAAAATTTACCTTATTCTAAAGTATAAAAATTCAATAAATTTAATAAACATTTTTAAACTAACTTATGCTGAAAAAAAAAAAACCTCAAGATTTAAAAATAAATTTAAACCGAAAATCATTCATTAAACTGGAAGAGTCAATGAATAACACAAATGGAGGATCTGACTCAAAAATGATATGCAAGAATCATTTCCTGTGGAAATCATTCACCCCAAGTATCAATGAACGAAATGTTTCAAAGTCGAACTGAAAGAATTGGTTTGCCCATCACTACAGCAGAATAGAACAACACCAAAGCTGTCCTTCCTAGGGTATCTGAAGTTATGCCACTCATAACTGTTCGGGTGCACAGAGGAGAGACCTGTGCAATTCCTGGGAAACTTCCCAAAGCCTTCTGGAATTTTCCATTTGTGATATTATGTCAGGGCTGGAAGAAAAGTTTTTGATTTCAAAGGTTTGGGGTTTTCTGGTAAGAGGTGCTCAACCTGTACAGTAATTTGAGCCATCAGGCAGGATTGATTATATTTTGAGAGTTCAACATCCTAAATGTGCATCAGGAAACCACTCTCTCATTGAAGATGGTTTTATGGTGACATGAACTGTCTTGTGAATGTTATGAGATCACATGACTGATTTTAATGGAGATTTAAAAATTTTCTTTTATGACACGTAAGCGCTGTTTTCAAATGATTTAAGTTATGTGTTGTATGAACTAAGTAGTGATATAAATATCTTGCATTTAAATGAAATACTTTGTGAAAACCTAATCATCTTGCTGAATTATGTTGTGAAGGTAAAAAAACATGTTCACTGGAATCTTGTTTATATGTTTTTCTAGGGGATGGCTGTAAAAAATTTTAAATGTAGAAAATGTATAAAAGAAATTTCAAAATGTTAAGTACTATTATAAAATTTTGAATGCCTCTAAAAAGAAAAGAAAGGGGAAAAGAACCACATGATTTTAGACTGTGCTAATTTATAATGTAAGACATACAAACATTAATTCTTTGCTTGCTCCTCAACAAAGACTCCAACTACTATGGATTCTCCATAGTCACTACGTAAATACGTTGGTCTACTATGGATTACAGAAAGCATCAGATATACTACAGGAATCAAAAATCGCAGTGAAATGACCTTTTTAATGATGTGCATAAAGTTCATTTTCATGTTTTCAAGATTCTGACATTCATTAAACATTTTAGAGAGTATTTCTTAGATGTTTTCAATGTCATCACATTTCTTTCATGATCTTTCAATACGTTTTGAATGTCTAAGCATCTCTGGTCACGTGCAGAGGAACTGAAATTTTAGTTCTCTTTCCAGATCTTGGAAAGTCCTTAATTTTTGTATTGTTGTGTAAAGTCCTAGAAGAGATACCTAACATGGAAACTTCCATTTTTTCCCTTTCAACTAGAAACTTCCTTTCACCACATTTAGTAACACTGAACAATTTCATTCATTACTACTGAAAGGCGCTTTTTGTAATTTTCACTACCGAAAACAAGCTAAAAACTACAGATTTTTTTGGTGTTTACTACTGAAAATTTCCAATCAGGGTTGGGGTCTCTGCCTTAAGCCTATGTATATTTTGACTTTTGTATTATCTTTTTTTATTATAATTTCATTATAAGAACTAGGTTACAATTTTATATTTTCAATATTTGAAAAACAAAAAACACTCACCTTACATATATGCTGCTGAGGTTGTGAATGTGTACCATCACTGGAGTTCAATTCGTCATAATTCTTTACAGTATAGTGTCAGCTATGAAGCAAGAGGTCATATGATTGAGTCTCTTCTATCATCTTCCTTCTTGTGTCTTTTTAATACTGGTACTAAAACTTCCATGTACCCACCCATAGCTTTTCTGTTATTGATTTGACCTTGGGTTCACTGTTGGTGTATGCAGACTGGTCCTGGATAGAGTGTGACGACCTTCATGGTTGTGACTATTTTCTTATTGTTCTTTCCTTTTCTAAGAGCTTATCGTCTCTTGCCTTCTTCATTAGAAAAAGTGAAAGGCCAGGTGGGATGCCTTCATATCACCTGCTGTCATATCTTCTGCAATGGTGAACTAAGAGTCTGATGGTGTATCTGTTACACGGATGCTATCCCTTGTATTATTCACACAGCTGATGTTTCTGTTCCCGAGACCTCCACAAGGCTCTCAGCACGTTCAAAGTCATGGAATGACTGAGTGCACTACTGCCAAAAGAGCGCAATGTAAGGCTTGGTGTAAGCACAGACATTATTCAACTGATGCGATCATTGTTGCCTTCAAATGTACAAAATCCTATGCACGATTGGCACATCAAGTGGAAATGTTGTGTTTAATATAATTCCTGAGCCAGTTTCAAAATCATATGGGACTGGATTTGCAAGATCTGCAGAAAGTACAGTTCTCAGCAGATCTCTGTACTCAAGAGTGATGATATCAGAGATATTGTGGATTGTCTGAGCGTGCCCTTTGCCACTCTTTCCAGTGGTAAGGCATGTCTGACTTCATTTCATGGTGTAAAGATGCGTGCATGGTAGAAACTTCCTTTCACCACATTTTAGTAACACTGAACATAACTGTCCCCTCTTTATGGTGGAATTGTGAGTAGCTCTGCTTTGGTCTGGCAGTACATCTGTCCTGATAGCATCCACTGTGGCATGCTTCAGCATCTGTCACAGTCTTCGTTGGAAAATATTCTTTTCCTCTTCAAGTGGATTAGGTTGGAGCATTGTGGCATCTTGATGGAAAGCTTTTGTTATAGCTTTTCCAAAGCCTGGCAAAGTTTCCTAGCTTCCCTCCAGCTATCATCATGTTGTGCTTAGGGGCTGCCTGTGTAAGGTTCTTAACCCTTAACAACCCAGGTCCGGTCTCACAGACTGCATTGGAAACAAATTGTTTTCTTTTGGCCTACTTCTAGGAAAGGTTTCCTCCCACGCGCATGTCCTCTCCGCAAATATAATATCCTCCTCTCTGCCAATATAACAGGTTAACATGAAGTAAACGGTAAAAATCTGGTGATCTGAGAGACTAGACACGAGTTGATATGTGACAAACATAAGACCTGGGCAGTTAAGGGTTAATACATGGTAAATGCCCAATTATTTCATTACTTAGAAAGCTGCCACACCCATTCTTCATTATAACTAGTTCATCTACATTGATCAACATTGATCACCACTCATTCATCTTCTATGGCTGGGGACCTTCATTTTGTCTGACAGAAGCATCTATTTTCAGCTTAAATATTGAGAAAGCACAAGATCATGCATGGTGGCTTGGAATTCTCAATGATCTGCACAAATGCGATCTGTGGGGTAATCTACCCATTTTCATTGCTGATTTCCTTCACAGTCGGGTGTTTCAGGTGTGCTTGGATGCAACAGTCTGCACCATTCTGTCAGAACCATGGCATCCCTTAAAGTTCCATTGTTTCAGTAACATAGTCCATCATTTCTATCAATTGTTTGATTTTAGTCTATAAAGTCCATTTTCAGTTCAATATGCTGTGTGGAAGTAGTACAATTTTTTTTCTCTTTTTAGATTGTGGAAATCCAACCTTAGTAATAAATGTTTCAGTTCTCGTGTTTCCTGCCAGTGTAATAATCTGTGTTGTGTGAATTATGACAAAATCTGTTTCTGGATCCCTTTAAAAATTAGAATATACCCTACTCCAAATGTCCTACCACAAATTAAAATCATATACTACCCCAAATGTCCTACCACAACTTAGTTCCTGATTATTTTTTACACTGACAGCTCTTTTATTTCGTAGTGAGCGATGGGTTTGCCTCCTCGGGGCGCTCCGTGGTAACAATGGCACACACAACAGCAACTAGGGCCTCTGTGAATCTTGGAGAGGTGCAAGCTAGTTCTGTGTGACATTGGTGAAAAGACCCCAACTCACTGGGTTTTGTTCCAGAATCCTTAGGTTCAATGACCAACTGGAACCCTCAGCTGTGGGCTAATCCCCCACACTGATGTACTTACCTGATTAAAAAGACAAAAATAAATATTAAGAATGACTCAAGTGTGGGATATGGTGGACCTACCACACTTGAGAAGGACGGTCCACTACGGAATCGACCTGGACTTTCTAAACGGCGTATGAGAAAGAGATCTCGGCTGAGTGAATGTAAGATTAGTGTATGGAATACTAGAGGTATAAATGGCAAGATGAGTGAGGTGATTGAGGAGATGAATAAATATAGACTGGATGTGCTGTGTGTAAGTGAAACTAAAAAGAAGGAAATTGGGGTAGAAGAAGGGAATGGCACGGTCAGTGTGTGGTCTGGAGTATTGGATAATATGAGCGGACAGGTTGGTGTAGGTGTGATTTTAAGTGAAAAGATGAAGAACAACTTGATTCACTATAGTTGCGTAAGTGAGAGAATTCTCTGGATTCGTTTGAAAGTGAAACTTTGAAGAATTGTAATTGTTGTAGTGTATGCTCCTTGTGACTTGGAACCTTCTGATAAGAAGGAAGATTTCTGGAATGAGCTAAAAGCTGTTTTGAGCCAGTTTGGTGCTAATGAAAAAGTTATAATAGCAGGGGATTTCAATGCTAGAGTAGGTGTGCAGAATGCAATTTCTGACAATGTTCTGGGTAAGTTTAATGACCCTTGTGTGAATGATAATGGTGAAAGATTAATTGAACTCTGCATTGAGAATGGTTTGTGTGTATCTAATACATTTTTCAATCACAAGTATATCCACACATATACTTGGGAAAATCGTACTCTTGGTCAAATGAGTGTGATAGATTTTGTTGTCTACGATCAGCGTTTGAAACACTTAGTTGTTGACACCCGTGTGATGAGAGGTGCCGATGTTGGTTCTGATCATTACTTGGTAGTGTCACGAGTGAAACTGAATGTTGATTGGAGGAAAAGGAATAGGAAGAGACCCAGGATAGAAAGAATAAAGGTTGATAGGCTCCTTGAAGATCATCAGTGGTATTCTGACTTACTCAGAGAACTACTGAAGGATCTGAATTCTGGTGAGAGGGATGTAGAAAAGAAGTGGGAATGTTTTAAGAACTGTGTTGTCACTGCTGCTTAAAGAGTTCTGTGGCACCACAATAGTGGGTAACAATAGAGGTGATGCTTTGTGGAATAGTGAGATTGAAGAGACAGTAAAGAGAAAGAAGGAAGCCTATTTGGGGATGTTGTAAGGTAGAGTCTCTGTGGATGAATATCGCTGTAAGAAGCGTGAAGCTGCTAAGCTGGTTCACCACAGTAAGGCAAAAGATAGGAAGGAGAAAGTGGAAAGGCATGAACTGGCTTTTTGGAAAGATAGAAAGTTCTTCTGGAAGTACACGAGACTCAGGAAAAATAGGGGAAACAAAGTTGTAAGTTGTATGAAGAATGAGATTGGGGAAATGATATGGGAGCCCAATGAGTTAAGTGACAGATGGGGTAAATACTTCTGTGAGTTATTAGATCAGGAAAGCAAAGATGATTCTGAGACAGACGCAGATGATGTCACAATGAGAGATGAAAGCACAGGAGGGATCTCAAGAGAAGTGTGTAAAGCTCTAAAATCTCTTCAAAATGGTAAGGCTCCGGGAGTTGATGGCATAACTGCAGAGATGTTGAAATTTGGTGGTGACTCTATAATTAATGACCCTTGTGTGAATGACTGGTTAACTGAAATTTGCCAGTTGCGCTGGGAGTTACTAATGGTCCCTCAGGATTGGAAGGATGCTATTATTGTTCCCTTGTATAAGGGAAAAGGTGATCAGACTGAATGCAAGAACTATCGTGGTATTAGCCTACTGAGTATGCCAAGGAAAGTGTTTGGTAAGGTTGTTATTGAAAAAGTACGGGGTCTTACATCATTGAAAGTGTGGGATGTTCAGAGTGGTTTTATGCCTGGTAAAGGCTGCACTAACCAGATTTTTGCATTATGCATGATGATTGAAAAGTATCTGGCTGTTGGGAAGAAAGTTTTTACTGCCTTCATAGATTTAGATAAAGCTTACGACCGAGTGAATAGGACACTTTTGGAAGGTATTGAATGAATATGGTGTTAATGGGAATATACTTAATAGTGCAAAAGCCATGTATGCTGGTAGTAGAGCTTGTGTACGAGTGAATGGTGTTTTATCAAAATGGTTTTCCATTGGTGCAGGAGTTAGACAAGGTTGTGTAATGTCACCATGGCTGTTTAATATATTTATGGACGCATGCATGCATGATGCCAAAATAGATAATAGTGGTTTATGTCTTGGTGATATCCGTGTGTGCAGATTGCTGTATGCTGATGACACTGTCCTGTTGGCAGAGATCAAAAGTGAGTTGCAGAGTATGTTGACTCGGATGCACGAAGTTTTCATGAAATTCAAACTGAGTATAAATAAGGGAAAAACCAAAGTTATGGTGTTTGAGAGAGGAACGGGTATCACTGAATGTAATGTAAGTATAAATGGCACTGTGATTGACCAGGTGAGTGAGTTTGTGTATTTAGGAAGCATGTTTGACAGAGAGAACAAGTTGGATGGTGAAATCAGTAGGCGAGTGAATTCTTCTTTGAAAGTCATAGCTGCTCTGGGAGGTTTTCACAGGAATGATGGGTTCTCTAGAGAGTCCCGCATGGCTGTGTATGAAACTGTAATTGTTCCTACTCTGATGTATGGCAGTGAAACCTGGGTACTGCAGAAGAAACATAGGAGTGGTTTGTGTGCTGGAGAAATGCGTTACTTACGTGGGGTTTGTGGCAAGACACGATCTGATTGTATAAGGAATGAAGATGTATTGCAGTTGTGTGATGTGAAGCAAAATGTTGTTAGCAAGGTGGAGACTAATATGCTTCGGTGGTTTGGCCATGTTGAAAGAATGAGTGATGAAATGCTTACTAAGAAAATCTTTTCAGCCCAAGTGGCAGGAAGGAAAGGCAGAGGAAAGCCAAGGAAGACATGGGTGGATCAGATTCAGGAGTGTCTGCATGAGAAAAAGATTATGAGTATGAAATATAAAAGATCTTGTGTACAGCGTGTAATGGATATCAGTGAAGCACGAGTTGTATGTCAAGATCACTGTAAATGGAGAAGTTTGATATGACAACAATAAGTAAAAATACCTGGAAGTTTGTATTTCTTTTTGGAGCTAACCTCTGAATCCCAGAGAACAGCTTAGTGATATGTATGTATGTATGTACTAATACCTTACAAGCTGTTTCATTGGTTATTATGGTAATAGTATTGGTAACTCATCATTCTTGATGCCGATGTTTGGTGGAAGCCCTTTTATTGAAAGTATTTCTGTTAATACTTCAGAATGGTGCTATGTAGGTAGGTTTTCTTGTTCTTAATATTAGTAACTCATTAGTGTTTCTAGAATTTTTTTATGATTATGAAATGTGCAGTGTTTTATTTCTGTAGTTGATACCTTTTTGTTAATTTTTAATGTTGATGTTTTATTGACAGCTTTTCTGTTGGTTTCTCAGTGGTTCAGTAAGAAAGTTGAAGCATGTTTAGGAAATTATGTGCTTATCTGTGACTGGAAATCTGTGTCAAAAATTAAAATTTCTTTATGTTATCCTTTTAAGAGCATTAAAACACTTATTCTCATTTGTTTTCTTCTTAAACATTTTAGTAAAATCTTTACTTTTTGTTTTACATGTCACATTTCAGATATTTTGTGACCCTGTGCATGGCCATATTGCCATTCATCCTGCATGTGTGACCATTATTGATACTCCCCAGTTTCAAAGACTTAGGCATATTAAACAGACTGGGTTCTTAGACTTTGTGTATCCTGGTGCAACTCATAACAGATTTGGACATAGTCTTGGGTGAGAGCATTTTCTTTACTTTAGTTGTTTTACGTCTGATTAGTGTGTGCCAAAAATGGAAACATGTATCTCAAATTGTGCAACTATTTCATTATGTTGGTATATGTTTTTGGTATGTTTTATGTATAATTTTCCCATACAACCACTCTCTTTTCACAAAGGTTTAGGTTAAACATATACACCCTTTGAATTTTTTAATGTAAGCAATCCAAAGTAAAATTGGTGTGCATAATTTTAATTGCAGCAGTGACGTAGAGTGACCTAAAATTTATATGGGGCTAAATATTTTTTAAATTGCTCCCAACCTTCTGTACTGTACTGTACTATGAAAATAATTTCAGTGGATTGTGAGGTTTCCAAACGTAACCTGTTGAAATTACACTTAACCACATAGAATGAAGTAAAAAATTATATTTATATACATGTAGTGATGTATAACTTAAAAAAGTAGAAACAAAACAGGAGTAAACAGTAGAAACAAAACAGGAGTAAACAGTAGAAACAAAAACAGGAGTAAACAGTAGAAACAAAACAGTAGTAAACAATTGAAACAAAACAGAAGTAAACAGTAGAAACAAAACAGCAGTAAACAGTAAAAACAGAACAGTAGTAAACAGTTGAAACAAAACAGTAGAAAACAAAACAAAGTATGTTTGCTTTTACTTCTAGTTAACCAGGATACTTTGCTATAACTTCACATTAAAAGTTCTAGATTGATTCTTATGCTCTTGCACTAAGCAAATATTTGGTCGATGTAGGCCCAAGTCTTTAATGATTTTTTTCTTCATGCCATAATAAATTAAGAGGGTGCTCCAATAAAAAGTCCCTTTGTTCATTTTACTTACAAGAGCAAACCTTACAGCTTGCTTAACTCCACAAACGAAAAATAACCACTCACTGTCCAACAACACAAAAGCAAAATTGGCGTGTTCGCCTGATTTGTCATCCATTGAACAAATGTGGGATATGGTCAGTTGATGCTGAGCCTATCAGGCTCTGCTGCCAGGTACTCAAGATGAACTTTGGGTATGATTTGAGATAGCATGGAATGATCTTTCTCAGTGCAACATCTGGAATTGCTTCCAGTCGATGCCCCATCACATCTTGTATGAGCCATTATCGCTGCTCATGGTGGGTACACAAAATATTGGGCACAACATCACTTACAGGTCTGTACTTCTGATCACTTATGTCTTGTATCATAAATAATATACCCTATAAATCTCACTTAAATATCTCAGGTCCTTCTGGTCAGGCTCAAATGTCAGTAAACATTGGGGCAAGAGTTCAAATTGGGAGTAAGGTTAATGGTGTTTTGTTCTGTTATTTTGGTTTTCACCTTTACATGGGGAAAATAAGCACAAAATAAAGACAACGCTAACAGGGTATGTTTCTTGTGTTTTGAATAGAATTGTATTCTGTTTCACAAGCCGTAACCAATGGATATATTTACCCAGTTATTAAACATATTCACATGTAAACAGTTGTGCAAATAGTTTCAAGAACTAGATACACAGCATATAATGAGTGTCAAATGAAGTGCTCCTAGTTTCACTTTATTCATGGTTCGTGTAGAATTATCACATTGATTTTTTCGTTTTTGTACATCAGCACTGGACGCATTAGAATCACTTTTCACTGTATAGTCATCTTTTGTGTGCTGATTGAAACTACTGCTTTGTGTAGTTGAAGCATTCATGTAGTAGTGAGAAGACTATGGTCAGTATCCAAAGTATTCTCCATGAAGCTAAGAGTGGATGTTCAAGTTCTGCCCTTGCCATTTGGCTTCACTGAAATAACTGGGAATGTCTCAGTAAGTATTTTTTGTTTTAAATGCAACTTTTCAACTGTATTTCAAGTTTGGTATCAAAGCTATTGTGAAATCCAGTTGCTAATTCAAAACTAGTTTGTTCTTCATCTCAGATGCTGACTTAATTAATACTGTGAGGTGAAACGGTTTCACGCTGGCCTCTGATCATTCGTCCGTAAGGGGTCCGGGTTCGAATCCCGGTCGGGTATGGATGTTGTGTTTGTCTTACGGCACTGGCTCTCTCCCTTCCCTGGAACCAGTGACCCTAAATTAGGGACGGGCGACTGCTTATAGCCCATTGAGTTGCTCACGGTGGTCGTTAAACCTCCAATCAAAAAAAAAAAAAAAAAAAAAAAGAAAAAGAAACGGTTTCATCTCATATAGCCATGACTGGAAGAACAATTAAAGTTATTTTTGACACTTCCAGTGTTTCCACACACAATAGCAAAATCAACCTGTCTAGAAATTTTATCAAGCCTTACTTACGCACACGACACTGTGTTTGAATTTGAAATTCGCAACACAGCAGAAGTCTTGATTTTCATGGGGATCAGCAGGTGAGCATAATGTTAGAGAGATGTACAAATGCAATTCAGTTTTCAGAAAAATCAAGTCAAGAGAGTTTTGTTGTTACAGTGCAAGCCATGTCAACACCTAGCGTAAGAAATTTTGTATCAATTTCAACGTGTGGCTTGACTCTATTTCTCAAATGCTATAAATAATTATATTAAATGCTGATCACATCTAGCCCATGGAACTTCCCTTTAGCAAAGGAGCATGGGGTACCCTGTATAAGCAAAATAAGACCAGGCTGCATATAACTAACATCTCCCTGGAATGCCTATAATTTGTCAGCACTCTTTCATGGCCAAAACGAGTGCCCAGATTTATTTCAGAAAATTTTCTTTTTGTGTCCAGATTTATTTCCCATTGAACATGTGTGGGATTTAGTGGAGTGTTATATACAGAATCCTGAATCAATACAGAATCCTTACAGACTGTTTTTTTTTTTTTTTTTGAGAAACTATGGACACTGGTTTGATGCCTTTATGACCAGATGATGTGATATGCCACCCATAATGGAGGATCTGTAGGATTGTCTGTCACCATATAATTCTTGGGTGGATTAAACAATATTTGCCTTTACTCTGCAACTGTTACCATGTGTCATACTGATCTGTTAACTTGTTGTTGTTTGTGATTTTCATCTCATATCCAGCCTTTTTTATGTAATGCAATTTTAATGGCATTGAGAAAATAATGTCACCACAAATGCAACATTCAATAATTACTAGAGAAAATGAAAAAAATCTCACATTTTTTTTATTTACCATATTATAATAATTTTTGGAATGCTGGTGACCACACTCTGCTTACTACATGTTAAGCATGCTGTTGTCTGTATTAAATGAGAGGAATAGAAACGATTTATATGATCTCAGGTTATTACATGGTGTGTCATCAACTAAAAAATATTTGGTGGTTTTAGGACTATAAGGAATGCACACTTCCTAAGATTGTTTAACATCCCTGTATGCATTACATGGTGAATATCTTGTATACCTTTCTTCATCATGAACTATTAAAACCTTTTGTCATTTCAGGGTTTGCTACTTATCTGGAAAGTTCCTGAGAGAGCTTAAAGAGCGACAGCCTGAACTAAACATATCAGACAAAGATATTTTATGTGTAGAAATAGCTGGACTCTGCCATGATTTAGGTCACGGGCCATTTTCTCATTGTTGGGAGGAATTCATGCAGGAATCAAATGCACAAAGAGGAATCAAAACTGTATGGAAGGTAAGTACAGTATGAAAATGCTCAGTGTAATGAATACCGCATCTTACACTCTTACTACATTGTAAAGTGATTGTTGGTACAGTATTATGGGAAATTCTGTCCTGCCAACATGTATTTATTATGCAGCGATGAGCCATTACATTATGACCACCGACCTAACAAGCTGTAGGACCCCCTTTAGCCTGTAAAACAGTGGCCACTCGGTGAGGCATCGAGTTGATGAGGTATCGATAGGTATCCGGTACCATAATGTCAACAGCAGGTCCTCCAGTTCCTGTGCATTTCGCGATGGTGGTGATTTAGCGCGAACCCGCTTTTCCAAGTCGAACCGCAAATGTTCGATTGGGTTCAAGTCGGGTGAATTTGGATGCCAGAGCATTAACAGAAAGTCACCAGGATGTTCCTCAAACCACTACTTGATGATTTTGGCAGTTTGGCATGGCACATTATCCTGTTGGTAATGGTCATCACCAGCAACACAGTTGCCATGAATTGGGGAATTTGGTCCGCGACGATGTTCAGATACCTGACAGCTGTCAGGGATTATGCTATTGAGATAATAGGTCTTAAAGTGTCGCAAGAAAACATCGCCCACAGCATAACACTGCCACCGCCGGCCTGTTTCCACCCAACAATGCATCCCAGGTGCCATAGCCTCTGTTGGTAATTGACGTATCCGTGCTCTGCTATCTACGTGATGCACCAGGAATCTTTATTCGTCAGACCAGGCCACTTTGTTCTAATCATCCATGGTCCCATCTCAATGATCTTGGGCCCATTTCATGCATTGTTGGCGATGACGTGCAGTGAGCATGGAGACCCAGCTGGGTCTTCGGCTATGCAGGCTCATGCGCAGAAGGCTGCAAAGAACTGTGTGCTGTGACACATTACCCTGATCACCACTGTTGTAACTGCGGGTGATTTGTTGCACTGAGGCCCTGCGATCGCTATGAGCAATGCGCGAGCGACAGTCTCTGCTCCCCTCTGGCATCAATCAGCTGCGGACGACGGTCCGTTGTTTGGCCAGCTGTGCACCACTTTTGATACATACTCACTACAGCAGCATTTGAACAACTCACACCGTTTCAGAGATCATAGTTCCGAGGTGCTGTGACATCACAATTTGTCCTTCATCAAACTCCAATAAATCGGCAGCTTTTCCCATTCTGACTCCGAACACTCTATTAACCGAAAGCCGGTCCTTGGTTTGTATATATACTGCTCTGTGAACTTCTCCTGCACCACCGTTCGGTCTCCAGGCAAGCTCATTTCCGTAGGCTGTTGGTGGTCATAATGTAATGACTCATCAGTGTATTGTGTTGCAGTGGCTTCTCTCTGGCTAGTCATCCAAGCTAGGTGCAGGTTTGACCCTGAGTAAGACATGCAAAGTGTGCTTGTATTACAGTGCTGACTGGCCCTTTCCCTTCCCTGGAACCAGTAGCCCTAAATCAGGAATGGGCAACTGCTTATTGCCCTTGGAATTAATCATGCTGGCTGGCACCCTTTGTGAACCCTTGGTACAAAACAAACAATATTAATTTACCTTTTCTCATTAAATTATATAAAAAAAACCAGGGGAAAATTGTCGGAATTTCTTACAAATCAGCTCTTTAAACCAGAGTATTAAACCATATTTATGTTGGTATAATCTTGACAGTGGCTTAAAAATCACATTGTATATTTCATTTGTTATACAAATTTCACACGTCACATATTTGTTACACAAAAATTCATGTGATGAATTTTTTTACCCGATTACAGCTCAAATTATCACAATTGCCGTCAGGCAAGTTGTCCAGTGATTGAATGATTTAGGATGCAGCTTTCTGATTTGTTGTACTTCTGGTTATGGATTTCAGTCTTTAAGACATCGATCTCGTGTTTGTCCTGGTTCTGGTTCTTTCCCTTCTCAGGAACCATTTTATCTAAATCAGGGATTTATAAGCCTCAGCTTGTGGCATCCTTAGATGCTGCTGAGGCTTATAAATCCATGCAAATAACAAAAGTATTAAAAAATATGTATACTGTCAGTAACACAACAGCTGTTCATGAATTAAACACTGTGAATATAGCCAAGGGAGTGTCCTCAATGAGTGGTTATGGCAATTTGTGATTTCCAATTTCAATGCTTTGGAGTATGCATGCTTTTCAGAAAAATTGTGGTTCCGTTTGAGATCTGAAAAGTAGCAGAACAATTGACAATTTTGAAACTGCATCGTATAAAGCCAGTTTTGGTGGCCTTGTCTTCATACTTTTGCTGGAACCATATGAAAGAAGTTGTACTTATACTTGTCCACATTGGGCATTTTCACTCACTGCTACTTGCTGTATGGCAACTGCATTGTAGTCCCATCTGAGAAAGAAGTCAGGTTAGTGAGTAACAATGGGTGTTTCAAGAATAGTATTTCTCCTTTAAATGCAGGGAAGAATGATTGCTCTGTCACTTTATCTCTGAGAATTTTCAAAAGCCCTGCCTGCATCTTCCTTATAATCAGTTGAACATGTTTTAAGTTCTATACAAAATAATTATGAAAGGAAAAGAGGATGTCACAGGGATGGGACACATCCATGGTGTCATTTTCCTCTGACTACTCACAGTTTGTGTGTGTGTGTGTGTGCCATTTTCTTTGTGAATGTATGTATTTTCTACTTACCTATGAAGCAAGATGATGCAGAAAAGTCACCATTTAAACACTCAGTGTGATGTGCCTTCTGTGCTTTTTTTTTTTTTACCAGTGTTTCTGAGTTTGTGTAGTCCATTGTCTGTGTGTCAGCCATTTACACAGTTTCACATCATGTCTGTGTACCTTGTGATGTACATGTTTCAATTTGTTATGTTTTAATGATGTTTTTTTCTTCTTCCATTCTAAATAATGGTGCTGGACCTCGTTAGCTCATTGAGGCTCTAGCATCAGTAAAATCTGACCAATCAACCAACAAACTGGTAATTTTGTATATGTAGATAGAAATCACTGTGCCACAAATCAAAATGCCTTTGCATCCACTAAAGCAAGGATGGCCAAAGCATCGACTGCAGAATGAAAAATGGTAGCCCACGATGAAAAATCATATTATTTGCGGAATTTTAGTATGGTCACGTTTCTGAAGGTAACTCAAATGTGGGATCCAGGCCTTTGGAAATGGCAGCGGAGTTTCTTGGTTTCCAGTGCTCTAAAAGGAAGTTACAACTCTGTGGCACCAAATCTTTCTGCCTTCCCCTCGCTGCTGCGCCATCGCATTGCACATACATGTTGGAGATTCGGTGTGGAGAGACAGTGTTGTGGTGGACTTCTGTTCAGTGAAGTGTATTGTTGCTGTTTGGTACTCCAAGTTCTGTGTTATTGGGTACATTCTGACCAGTATGAGTGCAACAGGCAGTAGTAGTAAGAAAGCAAAAACTTATCACTATCACAGTGAATGGGAGAAAGAGTTTTTATTTATTATGGTTAAAGATAAGTGTGTTTGTCTTATTTGTAACTCCAGTGTTGCGTTGCTTAAGAAAGCAAAGTAGAAAGACATTTTAAAACCATTCACAAAACATTTGCTATGAGTTTCCCAAGTAGTAGTGAACTTTGAAAGACTAACGTTCGTGAACTTAAGTCGAATTTGAGCACTCAGCAGTCTGCATTCACAAAGACTAACAGTAAGTCAAAAGCGGTGACATTAGCATCATTCAAGATTACTGAAGTACTTATGAAACAAAACAAACCATTTGAAGATGGAGAACTCATCAAAGAGGCTTTCTGCAAAGAGAGAGAAGTTCTTTTGAGTGATTTTATAAATAAATCAGAAATACTCTCAACAATTAAAGATGTATCTTTGTCATGAAACACTGTGATGAAAAGGACAAAAATTATGAGTAAGAACTTAGAAGACCAGTTAACGGAAGATTTACGTAAGTGGTGTACTTTCCTGTCTCTGCCGTACGATGAGTCTACAGATTTTACTGGCACAGCTCAGCTATGTATATGGTATTATGCACATTGGTATACAATGTTACTTATTACTGTTTCACACGTTGTGTTGTTTCATGTACATCACAAGGTACACAGACATGATGTGCATGATGTGAAACAGTAATAAGTAACATTGTATACCAATGTGCATAATACCATGCAATTAGCCACATATTGATGTAGAGCATTTATTGAATATTTGACTCACAAACCACATTCAGCTATGTATTTTTGTTAGAATGGTTTTCCCAACTTGACATTCAGAGAAGAGCTTTTAACAATGATCCCGCTGAAGGAACAGTCGAGAGGTGAAGATCTACAATGGTTTTAAATCGTTTATTACTGACACAAAGTTTCCCAGCCATAAGTTGGTGTCCATGACAACCGATAGTTCACCAGCTATGGTAGGAAATAAAGTAGGCTTGATCACACTGTGCAGAGATGACAAAGATATACCCTACTTCATGCTGTGTCACAGTATTTTGAATACATTTCCTCTTTCAGGTTGATTGAAGAGGAGTTCATTATTCTTTTTTGTATTGTTTAAAATGCATTTTCTACACTTCATATATAAGAAATTATTTAATTTTATGTTTTGTGGTGTTTATTATGATGTCCTTGCCAGCCAGACCCCCCCCCTCGCCTCCTATGAATTTCGTCAGTTAATTTATTATTAGTTGACTGCCAGTATGTACAAAGATCAAAAGAAAAAAGTAGCACCAGGGCCCGAAAAGTTTGGCCATCTGTGCACTAAAGGTTGGTAACTTGTGCCGAATGTCATGAACTATCAGCTCCTTTCTTTTAATATCCTGAATTTCAAACATTGTACATATTAATCAGAGACCTATTTCCAACATTCAGTTGCTTAATGCCTGAATCAGCAAGTTCAACAGTGTTGTTGAGCGTAGGATTATTTGTAATTGGATTCAACATGCTATTCATTGTCACTCAACAAATATATGTGAAAAGCAGAGTAGCAGAATGGAGATGTATGCTGTACGCGGATAATTTCCAAATTACACTGCTGGACAATTGCTAAGGACGGATATCATAAACGGCTATATAGCGCATAAAAAAGTAAGTGTGGTTGGATGCCAAGTGAAATAAAATAATGTCAGAATGCCAGGACAGTACAAGAAAGACAATTTATTGTGCCCTGAAATCCAGAAGGCTTTGGAAAGTGTTCAAGGGACAAACAGGCCATTTTGTGCAGAATACGTAAACGTGAAAAAAATGCAATTACCGTCCGCAGGCGTTCCGGCGTAAGATGTCAATATGGGATATGGCCACCATGGAGGGCGATGCAAGATTCCACACGTCGTGTCATGCTTTGCACAACATTATCAAGCAGCTGTTGGGGTAATTTATCCCATTCCTCTGTCAGTGCACGGATGAGGGTGTCCTTGTTTATTAGAGGGCATTGGCGACCAGAAAGACTCCTCCCCAAAGCATCTCACACATTTTCAATGGGATTCAGATCTGGAGAACGTGCTGGCCATACGAGGCGTTGAATATCCTCGCTCTCAAGACACTCCTGGACAGCGACTGTTCGATGACATGTTGCGTTGTCGTCCATGAAAATGAATCTATCACTGACAGCACCACAGAACATGCGAACATGAGGTAGCAGAACATCATTAATGTATCGTTGGCCAGCCATAGTACCAGTTGGAAGCACATAGAGGGACGTACGGCCATTGATCATGATGCCAGCCCATACCATGACACTACATGTCGGATATCGGTCCCTTTCCTGTATGTTTGCTGGACAATATGCAGTACCACTATCACGCCAGATCAGTTGTCGTCGACAATCAGACGATAGACTGTATTTACTCTCATCTGAGAAGAGGACAGCAGACCAGTCGTTATCAGTCCAATTGTGATGTTGATGGCACCATTGCAAACGGGCGGTACAGTGACGTCTGGACAATGGGATGCACACAACAGGACGGCGGGCGTATAGTCCTCCTTCATGCAAACGTCTGGCGACAGTTTTTTGGGAGATCCGCTTGCCAGTAGCAGCCATAAACTGATTTGCTACCTCACTAGCTGTGCTGCGCCGGTGTCTTTTTGTTGATAGAACTATGTACCAATCTTCTGCAGGTGTCGTACTGCGAACACGACCTCCCCGTGACGTTTGCTACACTCTCCATTTGTTTGAAATGATTTCCAAAGCCTTGAAACAACACTGTGGCTGACGTCGAACTCCCTGGCAACATCTGTTATTTTTCGCCCTTCTTCAATCTTGCCAATAATACGGCCACGCGTAAAATCATCTAGGTGATGTCGGGAAGACATACTGAAAATTGCAAGTTCGTCAATTGATTCTTTCCCTTTCAACTTTGCGTTTGAACAACAACGGTCAATACGAGTCAAATCCTTTATATCTCTTATCAGCGCTATGACGTCACGAACAAGTTCGGCAATCCAAAATTTGCATACGCACAACACGTCTTACTGTATCCCGCACTTATGCTAATTTCCACATTTTCCTGCCTTCCATTTTACGGTTGCTATCGTTGCTATTGTCATCCGTCCTTAGCAATTGTCCGGCAGTGTATTAGCAGATTTTGCAGATAGTTTTTGCTTGTACAATGGAAAAAAAAAAAATGTTATTTACAGCAATTAAAACACGTAAACTCAAGGCTTTACTTAGATTAGTATACTTAATTCTATTTTAACTTGTAAAACTTTCAATTATTCTTCACCTTTTGTAAATTCTTTTGTTTTCACAGACGTTTCAGGCCTCTAAATTTTGTCAAGGCCTGTTCTCAATGTATAGGGACTGTATCAAAAGTTTCATTTACACAGAAAGAATTTAAATTTTATTTCCAGGTTCCTCTTGCAGTTGCCAGTTACTAAATTAAAATCTTTTCCTTGTGTAATTTGTAAGTCTACTATTTTTGAATTAAGTTGTTGAAAATGTTGTTTATAATTTTTGAAGGTCTGGATATAAAAATTTACTTTTACTGGTCTCTTGTTTTTATGAGATTAGTCCAACATTTTACTATTTTGCCATAAAGCTCCATTTCACATACATTACTGCACATTCAATTGTGATGTTCTTATTTTGTCCTCATTGGGATCTGTAATATTCTAATAATTATGTATTGTTTTATTAATTTATTTTTAAATTATGGTATTGTTATCGTGGTTCATTCTTCACAGATTTGCAGCAAGTTCTTTTTACTGTTTTAATGGTTGTGTATGCAGATACATTTTATTTTTATACAACTCTAGCGAAAAGTCCTTTTTTTTGGGGGGGGGGGGGGGTCTGTGTGGGAATGCAGCACTAAAGAGTTGGTGACGCACGTGATTTCTGGACGTGGCGACCACCAAACTGCTAGCCGTGTAGCTTTCTGAAGCGCAGAGTTTACTTTAAAAATCCCCACAAGAGTACTTTGGAAATGGAGCAGATTATCTGTATAAAGTGGCATTTCTCAGGGGCCCACACAGATAATAATATGGCTGGGCAGTCAGTCCCCAACGTCCAATGACAGTTCGTCCAAAGGAGGCGATTGGTCCAGTGCAATTTGTCCAATGTTATCATCCGACCAATAACTGTTTTATTCATTTTTAAGAAATGGATAATAATTTAATCTATCCTCCTGTTTATATTGTTTCCAAAAATGACTTTGATTCCCAAAATCTCAATAATCAAAATTTTTTTGATCAAAAAGATTTATGTTTTTAAGTCAGATTTCAGGTTCACTATAAATAAATAAATTTAGTAAATGCTCAGGGTTTGAAGTCTTAACACCTTGTAATTAATTTAATAATAAAACCATCGAAATTACCAATGTTTGAAAAAAATTAATACACACAATTGATGTGGACTAGGAACATCAAACAGAAATCATCGCTCTTTCCAATGTTTATAAGTGAGTCACGGAAAAATTCTCATTGGCCGCCACCGGGAATCGAACCCAGGGTCTTCCAGTTACGTGCCGGACATGCTACCATTGCACCACAAGGGCCTCGAACTCTTGAGACTCGCATACGACTAACTGCAAAACCACATGGCAGGTTGCTTCTTGGTGCCCGCACAATGCTGGGAATTCACCAAAGATGGAAAGCAGCAACAGAACAAACAACTAGGAGGTGAATGAATAATTAATACACACAATTGACGTGGGCTAGGAACATCAAACAGAAGTCATCGCTCTTTCCAACGTTTGTAAGTGAGTCACAGAAAAATTCTCATTGGCCTCCACCGGGAATCAAACCCAGGATCTTCCAGTTAAGCGTCGGACATGCTACCATAGTTGCCTCAAATTATCCAGACTCACATACGACTAACTGTCAAACCACATGGCAGGTTGCTTCTTGGAGCCCCACACAATGCTGGGGATTCACCAAAGATGGAAAGCAGCAACAGAACAAATAACTAGGAGGCTAATGAATGATTAATACACACAATTGACATGGATTAGGAACATCAAACAGAAATCATCGCTCTTTCCAACGTTTATAAGTGAGTCACGGAAAAATTCTCATCAGCCACCACCGGGAATCGAATCCAGAATCTTCCAGTTATGTGCCGGACATGCTACCACTGCACCATAGCAGCCTTGAATTCTCCAGAGTTGCATACAACTAACTGCCAAACTACATAGCAGGTTACTTCTTGGAGCCCTGCACAATGCTGGGGATTCACCAAAGATGGAAAGCAGCAGCAGAACAAATAACTAAGAGGTGAATGAATAATTAATACACACAATTGACGTGGACTAAGAACATCATACAGAAGTCATCGCTCTTTCCCACATTTATAAGTGAGTCTCTGAAAAATTTTAGCATGTCTGGCGTGTAACTGGAAGACCCTGGGTTCGAATACTGGTGGCGACCAATGAGAATTTTTCTGTGACGCACTTATGAACGTTGGAAAGAGCGATGACTTCTGTTTGATGCTTGAAAAAAATAGAATTTTGTAAAATATTAATGTTATTTACAAAAGATTTCTGCCCAATGCAAAAGTATGTGAAAATAGCAAGAGTTTTTCCACTTGAGATGCACATAGTGTTTTCTAGGGTTTATGTTTTCTAGTTTCTATATGTAAAATATTAAAAAGTTATCTATAAAAGATTTCTGCCCAATGCAAAAGTATGTGAAAATGGCAAGAGTTTTTCCACTTGAGATACACATAGTGTTTTCTAGGGTTTATGTTTTCTAGTTTCTAGATGTAAAATATTAAAAAGTTATCTATAAAAGATTTCTGCCCAATGCAAAAGTATGTGAAAATAGCAAGAGTTTTTCCCCTTGAGATACACATAGTGTTTTCTAGGGTTTATGTTTTCTAGTTTCTAGATGTAAAATATTAAAAAGTTATTTACAAAAGATTTCTGCCCAATGCAAAAGTATGTGAAAATAGCAAGAGTTTTTCCCCTTGAGATACACTTAGTGTTTTCTAGGGTTTATATCTTCTAGTAGGTAAAAAATTTTTCACTAGTATGAGAGGCCTTGCTTGAAGAAAGAAAAAAAATTGCATCTTCCAGGGCAAATAAGAAAGCTTTTTTTTTCTTTTTAATTTTATTTTATGTCTTTTAATCTCAGTTACTAACTAAAGATACATGATTTTTTTTTTTTTATGTGATACCTGCCTCCCACCCTGTTGCTAGAGCTCAGGAATTCAGGATATGAATATACACATAAACCAGATTCCCCCTTTCCTCCATTCCTTGCAAAAGTTCATTCGACCCATCAGGATTGGATCAATCATACCGTTGGGCAAATCAGCATTGAACTAATCATACAATTGGACGAATTGTACCAATTGTCCCCTTTAGATGAATCTGTATTGGACCAGTTGCCATTGGATGAATCATTGCAGACCCGTGGACAAGCATAGGTGGCCAATGGCAAAAATTGTTGTGATAACTGTAAAAGATGCAAGTAGGCAGAAATTTTAACTTGTCCATATTTTGCATTATAGACATGCTACCGTGAATTGTATAGCAAAAATAAAAAAAGTTCCTGTATATGTGTGTTTCATTCTGTATCCCCTTTGTGACCCTAAAGATAATTGTTGAGCTCTGTTTAAAAGTATTCCTACTGTATTTAGTTTTACTTGCTTTAACTTCTTCCTGCTGTTTTAAGATGGAAAATTAATTTTACATTAGTTCTATATATATTTCGTGTTTTTAAGTGCACTGATATTTCAAAACAAAGTAGCCTGCTTAACAGTTTTTTTTTCTTGTACACTTTCTCTTTGTTTTGCAGCATGAAAAGGTTTCAGCAAATGTTTTAGATTACCTTATTGAAGAAAACAATTTAGGCTCAGAGCTTGCAAAATACGACATTGGTCTTGCGGAAAGGCAACTTATAAAAAACTTGATCACAAGAGACCAGGTATTTTTCAACCTTAAATATTAGATTTGTCTCCTGTGTATATGACTATTTTCTCATGAGAAAATGGAATGTGTTATCTAATTATTTATGGTGTATTCACTGCAGTTTAAACGTACAGTGTGGTTGCAATCATCCAAACTCTTGGTAATCCAAACAGTAGACCCTAGGTCATTGTTGTGTTTTTCGTGTTACTGCATAGTTAATAAGATTATTTAAGCTTGTGATTTGAAATTCTTTAAAATAGAAACAAACCACAAGGTTGCCATTGTCCTCATAAACCCTAAAAGTCCTTAAAATGTGTTTAATTCTGCTTAGGGTGCTTAAAAGTCCTTAATTTTTGACAAAAATTCCAAAAGGCACTTAAAAGGTACTGATTTTTCCTAATTGGCTGCACAAAATTCCAAAAGTTATGATGTAGTGCCTAGAACTTTTGCTTTTGGTTGGCTACATTGATGGTGATGTCAGCAGAAAGTACGGGACTGTAGGAGACAAGTAATTTTCTGAAAAAAAGAAAAGTGAGGGACCATGGGGTCTCTAAATAACACATACCCAGCAGGTTCTACCCAACAAGCCCCATCACCTTCTCTTGGAGTTGATAACTCGTTTTTGTATTTCCCCTTTTTGTATATGCAAGTAATAATTGTTCAGTTATACCATGAGAAATCAAATGTAAAACTGAAACCTTCAATACATAATTTTGACTGTGGTTTTGCAATTTTAAACTGTATGATGATTAAGCACAAAATTCAAATCTTGAACTCATAATTTTAACCACAGTTTTGTAATGTAGATACCCTCTATACCATATGTAATTATTCTCTCAGATAGGGAAACTAATTTGACCAGATGAGCTGTCTTTTACATTGCACAAGTTCGACTTTATTACATCTTCTAACTTAAATTACTTGAAAAAATATTGCAAACTTCATTGGTATGCTTCAATTTGTGTAGTTAAGTCATGTGTAAAAGTATTTGTGCATATTTATATGTTTCATATGCCATTGGTAAGGTCCTTAAAAAAATGGGAGAGAGGTGCTTAAAAATCCTTAAATGGAATTAATTACCAGATACATATTGCTCATACATGGAATTAAAATATTGAGACGTGGGAAACTTACCACAAACTCTTGCAAGTTGAAAATTGCTGTGTGAGGGGTTTAATAATATTTAAATCTAATGAATATAAGATATTGAGTCCTTCTTATATCAACTGTGTGAAAACATAGGCTGTGCAGCTCTGTGAAAAAGGTACCTTTTAGCTTCATTTTGTAGAGGTACCTGATTCTTCTCCCATACCTGTTGACTATAGGAATGTGAAATACAGGATGTGAGACCATGGATTTACACATTAAATAACAGACTCCTTTCATCCAATAAAAATGTGAGTCGTGAATGAGATGGAAATTGGTAGAGGAAATATGAAGCACCAAAGGAACAATGTATTTACATTCTAACCTCAATAATGCAAACATGCTTAACATGATTTGTTTACTGCTGTTTCTTAATTCACCACCTATTTTCATGTATATTAAGTGGTTTTTTTTCGTTTAATTGAACTCTGCATTGAGAATGGTTTGTGTGTATCTAATACATTTTTCAACCACAAGTATATCCACACATATACTTGGGAAAATCGTACTTTTGGTCAAAAGAGTGTGATAGATTTTGTTGTCTACGATCAGCGTTTGAAACACTTAGTTGTTGACACCCGTGTGATGAGAGGTACGGATGTTGGTTCTGATCTTTACTTGGTAGTGTCACGAGTGAAACTGAATGTTGGTTGGAGGAAAAGGAATAGAAAGAGACCCAGGATAGAAAGAATAAAGGTTGATAGGCTCCTTGAAGATCATCAGCAGTATTCTGACTTACTCAGAGAATGACTGAAGGATCTGAAGTCTGGTGAGAGGGATGTAGAAAAGAAGTGGGAATGTTTTAAGAACTGTGTTGTCACTGCTGCTGAAGAGGTCTGTGGCACCACAATAGTGGGTAACAATAGAGGTGATGCTTGGTGGAATTGTGAGATTGAAGAGGCAGTAAAGAGAAAGAAGGAAGCCTATTTGGGGATGTTGCAAGGTAGAGTCTCTGTGGGTTAATATCACTGTAAGAAGCGTGAAGCTGCTAAGCTGGTTCACCACAGTAAGGCAAAAGATAGGAAGGAGAAAGTGGAAAGGCATGAACTGGCTTTTTGGAAAGGTAGAAAGTTCTTCTGGAAGTACACGAGACTCAGAAAAAATAGGGGAAACAAAGTTGTAAGTTGTGTGAAAAATGAGATTGGGGAAATGATATGGGAGCCCAATGAGTTAAGTGACAGATGGGGTGAATACTTCTGTGAGTTATTAGATCAGGAAAGCAAAGATGATTCTGAGACAGACGCAATGCTGTCACAATGAGAGATGAAAGCACAGGAGGTATCTCAAGAGAAGAAGTGTGTAAAGCTCTAAAATCTCTTCAGAATGGTAAGGCTCCGGGAGTTGATGACATAACTGCAGAGATGTTGAAATTTGGTGGTGACTATAATTGACTGGTTAACTGAAATTTGCCAGTTGTGCTGGGAGTTAGGAATGGTCCCTCAGGATTGGAAGGATGCTATCATTATTCCCTTGTATAAGGGAAAAGGTGATCAGACTGAATGCAAGAACTATCATGGTATTAGCCTACTGAGTGTGCCACGGAAAGTGTTTGGTAAGGTTGTTATTGAAAAAGTACGGGGTCTTACATCATTGAAAGTGTGGGATGTTTAGAGTGGTTTTATGCCTGGTAAAGGCTGCACTAACCAGATTTTTGCATTACGCACGATGATTGAAAAGTATCTGGCTGTTGGGAAGAAAGTTTTTACTGCCTTCATAGATTTAGATAAAGCTTACGACCGAGTGAATAGGACACTTTTGTGGAAGGTATTGAATGAATATGGTGTTACTGGGAATCTACTTAATAGTGTAAAAGCCATGTATGCTGGTAGTAGAGCTCGTGTACGAGTGAATGGTGTTTTATCAAAATGGTTTTCCATTGGTGCAGGAGTTAGACAAGGTTGTGTAATGTCACCATGGCTGTTTAATATATTTATGGATGCATGCATGCGTGATGCCAAAATACATAATAGTGGTTTATGTCTTGGTGATATCCATGTGTGCAGATTGCTGTATGCTGATGACACTGTCCTGTTGGCAGAGAGCAAAAGTGAGTTGCACAGTATGTTGACTCGGATGCACGAAGTTTGCATGAAATTCAAACTGAGTATAAATAAGGGAAAAACCAAAGTTATGGTGTTTGAGAGAGGAACGGGTATCACTGAATGTAATGTAAGTATAAATGGCACTGTGATTGACCAGGTGAGTGAGTTTGTGTATTTAGGAAGCATGTTTGACAGAGAGAACAAGTTGGATGGTGAAATCAGTAGGCGAGTGAATTCTTCTTTGAAAGTCATAGCTGCTCTGGGAGGTTTTCACAGGAATGATGGGTTCTCTAGAGAGTCCCGCATGGCTGTGTATGAAACTGTAATTGTTCCTACTCTGATGTATGGCAGTGAAACCTGGGTACTGCAGAAGAAACATAGGAGTGGTTTGTGTGCTGGAGAAATGCGTTACTTACGTGGGGTTTGTGGCAAGACATGATATGATTGTGTGAGAAATGAAGATGCATTGCAGTTGTGTGATGTGAAACAAAATGTTGTTAGCAAGGTGGAGACCAATATGCTTCGGTGGTTTGGCCATGTTGAAAAAATGAGTGATGAAATGCTTACTAAGAAAATCTTTTCAGCTCAAGTGGCAGGAAGGAAAGGCAGAGAAAGGCCAAGGAAGACATGGGTGGATCAGATTCAGGAGTGTCTGCATGAGAAAAAGATTATGAGTATGAAGTATAAAAGATCTTGTGTACAGCGTGTAATGGATATCAGTGAAGCACGAGTTGTATGTCAAGATCGCTGTAAATGGAGAAGTTTGATACGACAACAATAAGTAAAAATATCTGGAAGTTTGTATTTCTTTTTGGAGCTAACCTCTGAATCTCAGAGAACAGCTTAGCGATATGTAATATATGATATGAAATAACAGTTTAGAGAAATTGATATTTCATCAGCATAAAAAAGTGCATTCTCTTAGTGCAAACTAGCAACTTTATTTTTTACTTGTTGATGCTACTTCTTAGTCCCTTCCATTTTGAAGGACTCTAAGTAACCCTAACAAGGCATGAGAGTTGTTCACATACTTCAGAACTTTCTGAAAAATAATGTGCAGAGAGTTTGCACTGAAAACATACATACATACAGTACTTACAAAGCAATAATCTGTTCTATGATATTCAAAGGTTATCTTCACAAAAAAAAATTCACTGTTGCCATATCAAGCATCTCCATTTACAGTGATCTCGGCACACAACTCGAGCTTCAGCGACGTCCATCACACGACACACACAAGACCTTTTGTACTTCGTACTCATTACCTTTTTTCTCATGCAGACATTCCTGAATCTGGTCCTACCATGATTTTCTTGGCCTTCCGCTACCTTTTTTTTCCTGCCACTTGGGCTGAAAAAATTCTCTTAGTAAACATCTCATCACTCATTCTTTCCACATGGCCAAACCACCTAAAAATATTAGTCTCCACCTTACTAACAACATTTTTCTTCATGCTACACAACTGTAACACATCTTCATTCCTCACAAGATCAGAGCAAGTCTTGCCTTCCTCCACCCTTAAGTAATGCATCTCTCCAGTACACAAACAACTACTATGTTTCTTCTGTAGTACCCAGGCTTCATTGCCATACATCAGAGTAAGAATAATTACATTCTCATATACAGCCATTTGGAATTTTCTTGAGAACCTCCTAAAGCAGCTATGACTTTTAATGAAGAATTGACTTGCCTACTAATTTCACCATCTAATTTGTTCTCTCTCTGAAACATGCTTCCCAAATATACAAACTCATTCACCTGGTCAATAACTGAACTATTTAGACTTATCTTGCATTCAGTACAAACAGTTCCCCCCGCACGGGGATAACTGGTTTTCCAGTTATTTGGGGAGCGGCGCCCCCACGGCCCGAGCTGACCTTGTGACGGTTTTTGCTTTTTTGTTTTTGTGCTTTCACGTTACCGCAGGGACAGCTGTTCATCCAGCTGATGGGGAGTAGCGACCCCACGGCCCTAGCCGACTTGTTATGTTTGATTCATCCCATTAGAGCTTTGTGTTGCCACCACCTTGACAGCACCCGCCTCAGTTGTTGGTTGCTGAGGTTGTGATTATGCGCCAGCCCTTTCCTTTCCTCTGGCTTTCTCTCCCTTTCCTGTTTTTACTTTCTTCTCCACTACCTGTTCTTCTTTTCTACTCCATTTTCTACTCGACTTGCTTCTCCATTTTCTGTTCCTCTCTTGTTTTTCCGGGCTGGTTTGCTAGACCTACCTGCACGTTTGCCGTGTGCGGTGACCCGTAAGGTGGAAAAGGGGATGCTGGAGGCTGAGGTTTCTGGTGGCCAGGTTGTTGTTGTCGCCAATCGCCAACACTCCTCTTTGCCCCCTGCTTCACCCTAAACGGGCGGCTAGGAACTAACCCACTCCTAGTCAATCGGCTTGTTTTTTCGTACAACAGGGTGAGTTTGGGGATAGTGCGGGCATGCCAAAGGGGTGTTACCGAGACCTGGGAAAGTCTCGGTACTCGCTGAGCGCATGTCTGACCTATCAACATGCTATATCCGTTGCTTAACCCTAGAGTCGTGTCCTGCGTCCAATTGGGCTTGCGGACCTCCGGCTCTCCCCTGTTGGGCTCGGTTGTGGGCGGGGAAATCGGCGGACGAACTTTTCAATTCTATTTATGGATAACAAAAAATTTCCCAAGAACTTCAAACAAAGCGGCCCATTGAGGAAGGGTCACCCCCTCCCAACAAGAAACCTACACCTGATTCTGCCAATGTTCGGTTCTTTTGCATCCACTCCTTGGACGCTTCAAACCCATTAAACACCAGAAGCCCCTTCTGGATAAATAAAGCATTGCAATCAATTGCCAGCTCTCCTAAGAGCGTTAAGAAGCTCCAATCTGGAGATCTTCTTGTCGAGATGTCGAGTCCCAGATATGCTACAGTGCTTTTAAACACCACCTCTTTTTTAGATTGTCCAGTAAAAGTTACCCCTCACGGCTACCTCAATTCCTCACGAGGTGTTATCTCTTCTCAAGACCTTCTGGAGTGCAGTGACCAAGAACTTCTGGAGGAACTGAAAGACCAGCAAGTGAGTGGAGTCCGGCGCATCCTATTTCGGCGAAATGGCCAATCTGTCCCATCTCGAAACGTCATACTGACCTTTAACACCCCATCCCTGCCAACATCAATCAAGGCAGGGTATCTACACCTTGAAGTGCGCCCCTTCATACCAAGTCCTCTACGATGCTTCAAATGCCAAGCATATGGTCACTCCCAGCAGTCTTGCAGGAGCACTGCCCGGTGTGGGCGTTGTACTGCAACAGACCATACTTTGCAAGATTGCCATGCCGAAGCCGAGCTGTGCTTCAACTGCAAGGGATCTCATGCAGCATCATCGAGAGACTGTCCAAAGTGGAAAAGAGGAAAAAGAGATCCAACGCATTAAGACCGTTGAGGGAATCTCCTACCCAGAGGCCAGAAGAAAGGTCGCCCCAAACCAATCAAATCGGCGATCCTATGCATCAGCGGTTGTTGCAAGGACTACAGTCGGTACCCAGACTGATAGCCAAATCCCATTGAATTGTCCCTACAAGCTAGACGACATCATAGCTGCTGGTCTAGCAGCACTACAATCCGGAGCTAGGGACGCGAAAGCTCCAACAACCACTGTGCCTAAACCTGCTGCAACTAACACCAGCACCACCGGAACTTCAACAACCCCAGGAGGAAAGAGAAAGGAAAAAGAAAAGGAGAAGAAATCTCCAAACTCCCATCATAAGAACCAGGATCGGGCAAGATCATCTGCGACACAGGAACCAAAATACCGCCCCATTTTACCACCAGAGACTACAGGGCGTCGGACAAAACAGTCCCAAGCGCAAATGGACATTGCAGACGAAATGATGGAATCGGACAACTTTTAGTTGTCCCAGTTTTTCTCGGGTTTTGTTTTTCGTTTTTTTCTTTTTCTCATTCACCACAATTCAAACCATGGATCAAATAGTTCAGTGGAACTGTCGAGGCTTTCGAACAAGACATGACGACGTGAAACATCTGCTTTCGTCATACTCTCCGGTGTGCCTTTGCCTCCAGGAGACAAAACTTAAACCATCAGACCTCCTTTCAGTTCGAGGCTACAGTGCATTTCGGAAAGATAATGTTTCAGGAGATATTGCTTGCGGGGGAGTTGCCATCCTTGTCCCCCACAATGTTCCAGTTTCTCCCGTTGCGGTCTCAACATCTTTACAAGCCATTGCGGTGCGTATCTCCATGCCTGTGCCTCTAACCGTTTGCAGCATCTATCTGCCGCCGGATGAGGACGTGAGCGTGTCCGTTCTTGAGAGCTTAGTTGGGCAGCTGCCGTCACCTGCTCTTGTTCTGGGTGACTTCAATGCTCATAATCCATTGTGGGGTAGTGTCAGAACAGACACACGAGGCCGTAGGATCGAATCTCTTCTTTCCTCGACCTCTTTGTGCCTGTTTAACACCGGTGCTGACACTTACTTCCACGAGCCTACACGAAGTTTCAGTGCAATCGATTTATCTTTGGGTCAACCATCGGTTATGGCCGCCTGGTCGTGGACGGTGTGTGACGACCTCCATGGAAGCGACCACTTCCCAATTGTACTTAGGTATAATGTGAGCGTACCATCTTCTGCCTCCCGCCCTCCTCGTTGGAGGATGGATCGTGCCAAGTGGGAGGTCTTCACACCGTCCGCAATGATATCTTTTGCCATGGTGACCCGGGGGTCAATTGACGCAGCTGTTACTGATGTCACAACGTGTATCATTCAGGCAGCAGATCTCTCTATCCCAAAAACATCAACGACGCTCCCAAGACGTCCGAAGCCTTGGTGGAACCCTGATTGCGCAGCGGCTAGGAGAGTTCAACATAAGGCCTGGTGTACTTTTCGGCGTTATCCGACCGATGCTAATCTTGTTAAATTTAAAAGAGCAAAATCTTACGCTCGGTTGGTGCGTCGACGAAGCAAGAGGGAGTCTTGGATGAAGTACGTTTCATCTATCAATTCACGTGCCAGTTCAAAAACTGTTTGGGAAAAAATTCGTAAGATCCGGGAAACTATAGTTCCCGCCAAATTTCAATTCTTGAGAATAACGGCTGCACGTATGCTGAAGTTGGGGAGATTGTGGATTGCTTGGGCGAAGCGTTTGCCTCAATTTCTAGTTCTCAGGCGTATCTCCCGCCCTTTCAGAGGATTAAAACAACCGCGGAACGCCAGAAATTCTCCTTTGCGCCTTTTTATAACACTCAGTATAACTCCCCCTTCAGCATGGTTGAATTACGGGTGGCTCTGCATCGGTCCGGCGCAACATCTGTCGGTCCCGACGACATCCACTATGACATGATTCGTCATCTCTCGCAGTCGTCTCTCGAGAATCTGTTAGTGCTTTTCAACCGCATTTGGTTGGAGCACAGTTTCCCGGACTCTTGGCGAAGAGCTTTTGTTTTACCTTTTCCCAAGCCTGGCAAAGACCCCAAGTCTCCCTCTAGTTATCGGCCAAAACCTCACTAGCTGTCTGTGCAAAATCCTTGAACGAATGGTTAATTCCCGGCTAATTTATTTTCTTGAAGAACATCGAATACTGTCTCCATCACAAAGCGGCTTCCGTCGTCATCGTTCAGCTCCTGACCATCTCCTGCTCCTTGAGACGTCTGTTCGTGAGGCGTTCGTACGTAGGCAGCACCTGGTGTCTGTATTTTTTGACATCGAAAAAGCTTACGATAGAGCGTGGTGTCACGGTATCCTCCGTGACCTCCACGAGAGTGGGTTGCGGGGAAACCTGCCAACCTTCATTGCCAACTTTCTTCGTAACCGTGTGTTCCAGGTGCGCCTGGGTACAACGCTGTCCGCCTTTTTCCATCAAGAACAAGGCGTTCCTCAAGGCAGCATTCTTTCGGTGACTCTGTTCATCCTCCGCATTAATTGTTTACTCAAAAATCTTCCTCCTACGGTTTCGGCTACCATTTATGTTGACGACCTTCACATCTTCTGTTCGTCATCCAAAATGCATTTCGTTGAAAGGCAGCTGCAGTCTGCAATTACCCAGATTGTTAAAGCGGCTAACAATAATGGGTTTGTTCTTTCTCCCGACAAGACAGCCTGTGTCCATTTCTGCCGGAGGCGTGGCCTCCATCCTGATCCAGAGCTCTATTTGGACCGTGCAGCCATTCCAGTTTTGCCGGAAACCAAGTTCCTTGGTTTGACCATTGACCGTGCTCTCACCTTTCGCTCGCACGTTCGACGGCTAAGGACTTCCTGTCTGAGAGCCTTGTCAATCCTTAAGATCCTTGCCTCAGTCTCCTGGGGTGCAGACAGGACTTCTTTGTTCCGTATTTACCATTCTCTCATTCGGTCTAAGCTGGATTATGGCTGTATGGTGTATGGCTCTGCGCATCCTACCGTTCTCCGGCCGTTGGATACCATCCACCATCAAGCGCTGCGTCTTTGTACGGGAGCCTTTCGTACGTCACCCATTCCCAGCCTTTATGCCGACGCGAACGAACTGTCGCTTCATTTACGCCGTCTGCAGCTGTCTCTTCAGTTTTACCTGAAACTTAAATCACTCACAGACCATCCTTTATACGATGCAGTTTTTCATCCCCAGCATGCTCGTTTGTTCGAGATCCGTCCCTCGTGCATTCGAACCTTCGGTCTTCGTATGGCGGCCGTAGCTCGTGATGCAGGGCTCGACTTGTCACTCGTTGGAGAGACCAGGGGCTTTGAGGATCCCCCATGGCATCCTCTTGGTGTCATGGTTGATACCAGCTTTACATCTTTTGACAAGTCCTCAACCCCTGCGTCAGTGTACCAGCAGCTCTTCGCTGAACACCGTTACGTCAATGCAGACTTTATTCCTGTTTTCACCGATGGATCTAAGGCGGCTGGTGTTGTTGGATCCGCCGCCGTCTGCGTTGACGAAGTTTCTGTTGCCCGCATTCCTCCTGAGGCCACGGTGTTTTCGGCGGAGATGCATGCTGTGTATCTTGCACTTGTTCACGTGCAGTCGAGCTCTCATCAGCGTGCTATTGTGTACACTGATTCGTTGAGTGTTGTGCAATCATTGTCATCTTTGGATTTCACTGGCCACCCCTTCTTTTTACCGTACGGAGACTTCTTCGTTCTTTGTTCGAGGCTGATGTCCAGATTCGGTTCTGCTGGATTCCTGGGCATGTTGGGATCCCAGGGAACGAGTCTGCTGATGCTGCTGCTAGATCTGCCTCCTCTTTGGTTGTCACACCGTTGCCACTGTTCCACCGTGATTTTCGCTTTCTTGTTCACGATCATATCAGACGAACGTGGCGGGGTCTGTGGGACCAACAGGTGGAGAATAAACTGCACCGTGTTAAACCCATCCTTGGAGTCTGGAAATCATCGTGTCGCCGGAACCGTAGGGAAGAAGTTGTTCTTGCGCGTCTCCGCATTGGGCATTGTCGCTTCACGCATAGCTATTTGCTGTGTGGCGACGCTGCCCCAATGTGTGAGGCGTGCGACTGTTTACTCACCATCTCTCATGTTTTATGTAGTTGTGTTCGGTTTTGTAATAATCGGTTTCACTATTTTCAGTCTCATCTGCTGGACGAGGACGCAGCTACGCTTCAAAAACTTTTGGGCGATCACTGCGACACTTTCGCAGTATTTTCCTTTTTAAAACAGATTAACTTTTTAAAACTTATTTAAAAAAAAAAAAAAAGAAGTTATATAATAAATATAATAGTAAACTAATAAAGTTATATATAAACCTAATTAACTAACTAGTCTTCACATCTTTCATCATCCTCTTTTCTAACTTTTACTAAGCCCGTCTGCTCTTAATCATTCTCCACGCTTTTAAAAATCTTTAGCTGATAGTTCTGTGTCTGGCGCTCTTTGGCCAAACCTGGCCCTTGCGCCACTAAAATCAACTAACTAACTAACTAACTAACAAACAGTTCCTTACTCAAAAACCATAACTTTAGTTCTTCCCTTATTTATACTCAGTTTGAATTTCATACAAACTTCGTACATCCAGGACAACATACTCTGCAACTCACTTTTGCTCTCTGCTAACAGAACTGTGTCATCAGCATACAGCAATCTGCACACATAGATATTACCAAGAGATAAACCAGTATTGTCCATTTTGTCATCATGCATATATGCATCCATAAATATGTATATTAAACAGGCATGGTGACATTACACAACATTGTTGAACTCCAGCACCACTAGAAAACCATTTCGATACATCATCATTTACTTATACACATGTTCTACTGCCATTATACATGTCTTGTCCACCACAGACTTTTTTTTTTTTTTTTTTGTACTGAAAACATGAAGTGCAATTATTACGTGAAATGTATTTGTTAACTGTTCAATTAATATTCACATGTACAACATTCTATATACAATTCAGCATAGATTGAGATTAAAAAAAAAAAAAAAGAAACAATGCCAGATTATTAAGATGTCAAGAGGGAACCATGCCACTTCTATTGTTTGAGGCCCCACTATATTAAAAAATGGTAAAATCTAATGTCAAAAGGCTAAATTTGGGGCCTAGACAAAATAGCTCTCCTAGACTTTCTGTGACAGGCCCTATTTCTAGCACAAAAAAGTTACAGTAACTGAATAAGTGTGGAAAAGTAAATAGGGAAAATTAACTCTATGTTACTGATATTCAAAGGCAGAAAAAAGTTAAAAGTAAAATTTCAGAAGGACCTTCTACTGTAAGACCATCTAGTAGTTGCTCTCAACTTCTTTTCTGCATTGCTCTCAACTTCTGCCATCCCAGGCAGAAGTTGAGAGCAATGTATATTTGGCTTTACAGGATTGATTACAAGATCATGATAGCCTTTGAAGCTTTTATTTATTTATTTATTTTTGAAGAAATTGTCCACGTTAGTGGATTATAGAATTTGATTGATGTTTTTTTATTTATACACATTTTGAAATATGGGTGTATGTTTGTTATCTTTTTTTAAAACACGTGTAGATGTATTTATATCAAAACATCAAGTCATTGTATTTTTAAGTGCCTCTCTTTACCAGTTTATGAACTGAACCAAGGGAGCTTGTGCAGGAATTTGTAAGACAAAATCTTAGTAGCTTACATATTTATATCTTAATTCTGAATTGAGGTTCCTGTTCATTGTGTGCAGCAGAAACACCAAGGTAACCTTTAAGTGTGAAGTTTCACTGTGATAGGCAGAAAAAAACAATGTGATACTCTCTCTCTCTCATGCACACTATCATTAAAAATTTAATAACAGTGAATTGGAAAGGTTGAATTACTTATGAATAAATTCCTAGGTATCCTTCTAATTGTAATTAATTATTACCTTATGTTTTGTTTCAGCCTATTAATGAAGAAAGGGCTTTCTTGTATCAGGTAAGTGTTGTCATTATGTATATGTGCTTTTCATTTCTGTATACCCCACATGGGAGAAACTGGTTTTTTAGTCGTTTGAGAATTAGTGCCCCCATTTCCAGAGCTAATGCTTTTTCATGTGATATTCCCTTTTTAAAAGTCTGTTGTGAATCTGACATTCCCACCTCTCAACTGTAGGCTGCTGAGGTTGTGATTATGTGCCAGGCACCATAGTTTTGTTCACTGTTCTATTTCTTTCTTTCCCTTTTTATTTACTTCCTTCATTTTCCAAGCTTGGTTATCTAGACCAATGTGCATGTTTGGCATGTGTGCTGACCTGTAATGTGGAAACAAGGATCCTGGAGGCTAAGTCTTCTGGCAGCCTGCATGTAGTTGCCCACAGCTGCAAACTCTTTTCTCCCTTTCCCCCTAAGTGGGCAGCTAGGGACTAACCAACACCTAGTCAATTATGTGTATAGCTGAGTGGAGTCCAGGATTCTGAAGGCTTGTTATCCTATGTGAATAGGTGAACCTCGGGATAGTATGGTCATGCCACCAGAGGGGTGGATGTAAGTTCATATGTTTGGCTTAGCAAGAGGGGCTCAGTACACGTCATCAGTAAACACCTGCATTAGTTTCAGTCATTTGGGACAAGATTCACAAGGTCCAAGGAAAAACTATGGTTTGCAGCAAATCTTCATATTTGAGAGTAATGGGCACACTTACGTGGCCCCGCACGACGATAACTGACACTCCTGTTATTTGGGGAGTAGCACTCCCATGGCCTGAGCTAATCTTGTGACTGAACACCTTGTAGCTTTCACCGTGTGATATACTTGCACTGCGGAGACAGTTGCTCATCCAGCTGATATGAGAAGTGGCACCCTCATGTCCAGACCTAACTTTCTGTATTTGATATTTCCATTTTTTAGTCGTTTGTTATGGATCTGGCTCACACACACACACCTCATTTGTAGTTTGCTGAAGTTGTGGTTATGCACCAGCACCAGAGTTTATTTTCCTATTCAATTTCCTCCTCATTCCTTTTGTTTTTCCAGTCTTGGTTAGCAAGACCTACTTGTATGTTTGCCATGTGCAGTGATCCTTAAGGTAGAACAGGTGTCGTTGGAGGCTGATGTTTCTAGGGGCCAGGCTGTTGTTGTCCACAACTACCAACACTCCTTTTTGCTTCCTGCTTCACCCTAAATGGTTAATAAAGTCTGTGGCTGATTGGAGTCTAGGCTTCTAATGACTTGTCATTGAGTCTGATTGGGCGAGCCTGGGGATAGTGTGGCCATACCAAAGGGATGTTACTGAGACATGAGAAAGTCGAAGTACATGTCGAGTACATGCCTGCCCTGTCAAGTGACTAAATCTGCTGCTTAACCCCAGGGCTGTGTCCTGCATCTAGTGGCACTTGCAGACTTCTGGGTCTCCTTCATTGGGTTCTGTGGTGGGCAGAGAAATTGGCAGGTGAATATTTTCTCTATCTTCAATGATCCCAATGGTGTTTCCCGGTCTTCTCCAGTTAAAAGGCAGAATGTAGAAGTGCCTGGCTTTTCCTACAAGAAACTATCACCAGAACTGTCTTTATCAGCACAAGTTTCCATTATCCACGAGAAACGCTGAAAGTAAACTCAGCCTGAAATTCCCCTTTTGGAATAATAATGCTCTTAAGAGGTATGTTGGGGCTCCCAAGAGTGTAAAAATTGCAGTCGGGTGAACTCCTGGTTGAAACAACATGCTCAAGGCACAATGAGTTACTTCTTACTATCTCTTCTTTGGCTGGAGTTCCAGCTGAAATTAAGGTATACCACTATTTAAATTCTTCTCAGGGAATGGTGTCTGAGCATTACTTTGTTGACATTCCTGAAGATGAGCTTCTTCATGAATTGAGCTCTGGAGGTGTAATCATTGTTTGTCATACCACTTCCAGCCCAATGAGGAGCTCATGTATGTATGTATGTATGTATGTATGTATGTATGTATGTGTGTGTGTGTGTGTGTGTGTGTGTGTGTGTGTGTGTGTGTGTGTGTGTGTGTGTGTGTGTGTGTGTGTGTGTGTGTGTGTGTGTGTGTGTGTGTGTGTGTGTAGAACTGTCCCTTCAGTACGGTGGAGTTGAGGGTGGTTCTGTATAGATTCAGCGACACATCTGTCGGGCCTGATGGCATCCACTACAGCATGCTGCGTCATCTGTCACAGTCTAGAGAATCTTCTTTTCCTTTTCAACTGTATTTTGTTAGAGCATTGTTTTCCTGACTCTTGACAAAAGGCTTTTCTGCTTTTCCACACACCTGGCAAAGACCCCAAGTTTTACACTAGTTATGGTCCAGTTGCACTCACTAGCTGTCTCTGCAAAGTGCTGAAATGCATGGTTAATTCCCATTTAATTCACTTTTTGGAAAGCCACCAAATACTTTCATCATCACAAAATGGCTTCTACTGACATCGCTCACATGACGATCATGTGCTGTGCCTTGAAACGTCTGTGTGTAAGGCATTTGTATGCAGGCAGCACCTGGTTTCTGGCTTTTTTTTTTTTTTTTTTTTTTTTTGGACATAGAATAAGCCTATGATTGTGCATAGTGGCAGTCTTCTCTGTGACTTCCATGAATGTGGTTTCCTGGGAAATCACCCTACTTTTATTTCAAGTTTTTTTTGCAGTCAGGTGTTCCAGGGGCACCTGGGTATGACACTCTTTGTACTATTCTAACAAGACTAAGGCGTCCCTCAAGGTTGCATTTTATCTGTTACATTTTTCATCCTACACATCAGTTGTCTGCTTCAAAATCTTCCTCTTGCAGTTTTGGCCACCATTTATGTAGATGATGCACGCATATCTGTTCATCCTCCAGCATACATTTCATTGAAAGGCCGTTTCAGTTTGCGATTTATAAGATCTGTAAAACGGCGAACAACAGTTTTGCTCCAGACAAGAAAGCCTGTGTTCTTTTTTTTTTTTTGTCAGTGGCGTGGCCTTCATCTTGACCCAGAGCTCCATCTGGGAGCTACAATCATTCCAGTTTTGCCAGAGGTTAGGTTTCTTGGTCTGACCATCGACCATGCACTCACATTCTGTGAGCACATTCGATGTCTCAAGACTTCCTGTTTGAAAGCTATGTCTGTCCTGAAGATCCTTTCATTGGTTTCATGGGTTGCAGACAGAATTTCTTTATTCCATATCTACCATTTCTTGATTCGGTCAAAACTGGATTATGGTTGTATAGTTGATGGCCCTGTGCATTGTTCAGTTCTCTGGCCTTTGCACACAGTTCATCATCAGTGTTACGTCTGTGTATGAGAGCTTTTCACATGTCACCGATTTCCGGCCTTTATGCTAACGCTAATGAACCATCTCTTGATTTGCGCTGTCTGCAGCTGTCTCTTCAATATTATCTGAAACTTTGATCTCTTCCAGGACATCCTTTATACAATGCAGTTTTCTATCCCCAACATGCTCATTTATTTGAGAACCGGCCCTTGTGAATTCCAACATTTGGACTTCGTATGTTGGCTGTAGCTATGCAGGCTCGGCTTGTCACTTGTTGGAGTGACCAGGGACTTTCAGAACTCTCCCTGGCTGCCTCTGGGTGTCATGGCTGATACCAGTTTTACTTCTTTTGATAAATCCTCAACCCCTGCGTCAGTATACCAACAGCTATTTGCTGAGCACCGTTTTCTTCATTCTGATTATTTTCTGATTTTTACCATTGGATCTCAGATGGGTAGAGTCATTGGATCTGTGGCTGTCTGTACTGATGAAGTTTCTGTAGCACAGATCCCAGCTGAAGCCATAGCGTCTTCAGCGGAGATGCGTGCTGTGTGGTTTGCACTTCTTCACATTAAGTTGAGCTCCCATTGATGTGCTGTGATCTATATGGATTTGTTGAGTGTTTTTTTCAGTCTCTCTCCTCTGCGGATTGCAATGACCAACCTTTTGTTTCTAATGTAAGATGTTTACTGCTTTCTTTGCTTGAGGCTAGTTTCCAGATTTGATTTTGCTACATTGCCAGCGATGTGGTTATCCCTGGTAGCAAGTCAGCTGACACTTCTACCAGGTCTGCTTCTTCTTTGTTTGTCACACTCTTACCACTGTTTCACTGGGATTTGCGTTTTCTGGTTCGAGAACATATCAAGAGAATGTGGTAGGGTCTGTAGGACCAACAGGTGGAAAACAACTGCATCATATCCAACCTGTTCTTGGAATCTGGACTTCATGTCACTGGAACCATAGAGAGGAAGTTGTATTAGTGCATCTGTGCATCGGGCATTGCCATTTCACTCACTGTTATTTGTTGTATGGCAACACTGCCCCAATATGTGAGGCATGTAATGTGCCTCTGACTATTGTGCATGTTTTATGTTCATACCATCATTTTGTTCGTGAACATGCTCATTTTTTGCTTTTACCCACTCTGCCAGACAACTCAAGAGACTCTGAGTCGCCTTCAAAATGATCATTGTGACACATCTTTTTTGTTCTCTTTTCTATGTTCTGTCAGTGATTTTCATTTTCTGTAGTCAGTTTTCTTTTCGTCGGCCATTTACATCATCTTGTGTTTCTGTCATGGTTTAATGCTGTTCTTTGTTGCTATTATATAGACCATTGTATTTGGCATCCTTTGGCCCATTGATGCCCTTGTGCCAATAAACACAAATCAACCAACCAAACAACCAACCAACCAACCTTTGGTGGTGGAAAAGGATTTTCGACTCTCCCTGTAATCTGAAAATGTTTCCATTGATCCAGAACGTCATTCTATATTTGACTGTTACATCTAAGCTTTATTTTATGTGAGTCTTACAGAGAGGGATATTGTAATCCATTTCTGAATGGGGAACCCCCCCCCCTGACTGATAATTTGCTGTACAAATAATTTTGGCATAATAGCTATTAAAGAAGTTTTCAGGGTTTGGACTGTTTTTTTTTTCTTTTCTTCTAAGAGTGGGATCAAGCTTCAAGAATATCATTGCTAATATGAAGCTAAAACAAGGTTGAAGTGCGTGTTGCAATATAAACAGCATTTTATGGGAACTAAGCTTCATGGAACTATACTATCTACCAATAGTTATCCAAACACTAGAGAAAAAACTTATGAATAGAAAACACTTACCCTAATATCTGGTATGAAACTACACTATCTACTGATAATAATTACCCAAACACTAGAGAAAAAAACATATGAATGGAAAACACTTACCTTACTATCTGGTATGTCTGCACTTGGACTGGACTACCACTAGTACTCACTGAGGAAGGCTTTCCACCAAAGTGCGGGTGACATCAAGTGGAATTTGTCGCCATTCCATGTTCAAAGCCACACTGACTTTAGCAACAGAATTGGGATATGTTGGTCTCAACCTCAATCGCCATTCCAGTTCGCCTCAAAGGTGTTCAGTGAGCTTGAGGTCAGGACTCTGGGTGGGCCAGGGCAGTCGTAGCATGCCCATCTCTTCATACCAGTCCCTAACAGCTGCAGCTTTCTGGTAGGGTGCATTATCATCCTGGTAATAACATTCATCTGTTCCATAGAATTGCCACAATGTAGGATGCACCTGATTATGCAGAATGTCAATGTAGCGAACCGCGGTCATAGTAGCAGGGACCATGACCAAATGTACGAGCCCATACCAGCTGAAAACACTCCATACAAGAACTCCATCCCCTACCAAATTTTACAGTGGGTACTACACACTATGATAACAGGTGTACACCGGGCTGTCATCACACCAATCAGACTGGAAACTTGTGAACCTGGATTCATCACTCCATAATAACGTTTTCCACTGGTTGATTTTCCAGTTTACACGCTCTTTGCTAGACATGCCACACTATTCTATTTTGTGATGTTTGGCTTGTGTGTTGCCACTCTGCCATGGAAACCCAGTGCACAGAGTTCTTTTCTGACTGTATTAATGTACACAGTGGTGTTAGTGCTGTTCTGGAACTCTTCACAGATGATCTTTGCAAATTTCTGCCAGTTTTTCCGTGCTACCCACTGAAACACGCCAGTCTCTGTCCGTCATTTTCCGGGTCTGACTGGGATGTTTTCCTGCACTAGTACTGCCGGAACACTACATTTGGTTATCACATCGTCAACCATTGATTTTGTATGCTCCAGTTGAGTGCCAATTGCACATATGGTCATACCCCCTATGTGGCATCCCACACTTTCAAAGTCACTAAGTTCCCGATGAGTTGCCATGCTGCCTCTATTCGACTACTACACTCATCCACTGCATTCTCCTACTTATATACCAGTCGTTCGCCTAGCAGCAATCATGCAATATGCAAATGACGCGATTGGTAATCGTGTCCGTACGAGTATTGGTAGATAGTGTATATGAACATACGCAGCAGAACTTATTGTCTTTTCATTTGCATGCTACAATCACTCCACTATGTCTTAGCACAGTGTTTATTCTATTTCTGCTCTCAGGAGTGGTGGAATTTGTGTCCATAATAATCTTTAGCTACCAACGAGAAACTAAAAAAAAGTAAATATTGGGAGCCACAGTTAAAAATGTTAATGCCAAGGAACAGTAGAAAGTATTGTACTATAAAGTTATGCTAGTCAGTTTAGAAAGAAATGGTAAAAGGCAAACAATTTTGCTTGTGCAGGAGGTCATCATTGCCAACTTTTTCAAGTTCATTGAAATGCTGACATGATTAATTAAAGTGATGTATCCTTGTTTAGATATTATGTACCTTTGTTTCCTGCTATCAGATGCATTTCTCCACAGTGAACAACAAAAGTAACATTTCATTTAAGAAAGTTGGAAGGAAACAATGTGAACAAAAAAGAATACTGGGATTTTATTGTTCAATAATCCTGTGTAAAAGATTTTGCAAAATAAAATTTAAAAGTATTCTGAATCTCTTCAGGGTAATCAGATTGTTGCAAATCAAAACAAGGGTAAATTGCCAAAACCTCAGGACAAATATAATGTTTATTATTTCTCATGGATATGAACATGTGATATCCTTGGTTTTTGTAGCATCATTCAGGAACAAGTTAGCATCTTAAACCAAGGCACAATTGCACCATCTGGAGTTGGAAAGAGAATTAAAAAAATATATATAATTTAATATGTAATTTTCATTAAGTTTTTTTACCTGAAATAGTGATTGTTGAAATAAAACAGCATATACACAAGGAAGTCTTGATACCTGAAATAAAATGGTATGTATATATGAAAGTCCTATAATTATTCACTGTTCGTTTTGATAAATTCTCGTTGGTTTCTTTCAGATTGTGAACAATGAAGAATCTGGATTAGATGTCGACAAGTGGGATTACTTTCTACGTGACAGTTTGTATCTTGGACTCCGTTGTAACTTCGAATACCAGAGACTAGTTCAATTTGCCAAAGTTTTAGTTGTTGATGGCAAAATGCAAATCTGTTTCCGAGACAAGGTGCATTTTCCTCAAAATTCTGTATTGTGTGTGCGCATGTTTATTTTTTCTTTTTCTTAACTTCTGAAGCTGTTGATCAGAAGAATACTGTCTGTTAAGTTTCTTTTACATTCCTGAATTTTTTTTTAATGTGTGGAGCCATTCAGATAAGTTTTATGCTCAAGTGTGATGCATGAATTTGACAGTATTGTGTAATCCTTTGGTTGATTTAGAATGCAGCCACTCCACTAAATGTAGATTGTAAGAATTGGGTAAGTTGATTTGTTGTCTGTTGGTAATGCTAGAGAAAACTATAAATGTGAAGTGTTTGTAAAAGAACTGAACTATTAATGAAAGAAAGAACCGAAAGGGATATTTGACTAAAAGAATTATTTGTAACAAAAAATGTAGCTGTGAGGTTTCATACATAGGAGAGGCCAGTTGTTATCTTAAGGTGGACGTCAAGTAATTTTGCTTCCTATACTTCCAATGAAAACCCTTTTGTACACATTTTCTTCACAATTAATGTGTTCCCAAGGCTGAAAATTTGAACATCGATTAAAATAGCTTCATTTTATAACTTGGAATACTTAATAATTTCTAAAACATAACCATAATTATGCAATCCAACATTTGTTTGTCTACTGACGTCATCAAAGTACAGGTCGTGCCATCCTTTTTCTGGTTTCAACACCACCAAAGGAAAAGTTATTGATTTTTAATATAATTATGGTTATGTTTTAGAAAATATTAAGTATTCCAAGTTATAATATGAAATTATTTTAATCGATGTTCAAATTTTCATCCTTGGGAACACACTAATTGTGAAGGAAATGTGTACAAAAGTTTTTCCATTGGAAGTATAAGAAGCAAAATTACTTGGTGTCCACCTTAAACGTAGTTTGGTGGCTAGTGTCTAAAAATACAGGATTGCACAGACACACAACAGAGAGTGGCCGTGAAACGAACTAGAAATTAGATGGATGCCGCCATATCCGCTCGGATGTGACGGCATCTGTCAGTTGCCAAATGCTCGCTAGAGGAGAATCTTTGTTACAAATGACTCTCTCAGTCACATCTCACAGGTGTTCAGTTGGGTTAAGATCTGGGGACTGTGTGGGTCATTTTAGCATTTTGAAATAACTGTCATGCTCTTGGAACCACTGTGTGATAATCTGAGCTTGTGGCATGGCGCATTATCCTGCCCTCTCTATCAGGAAATGCCATGCACTTGTAGAAGTATGACTGGTCTGCAGTGATGTTAAGATACCTTGTGGCATACAAATTTTGTTCCAGAGGCATTCAGGAACCCAATGCTCACCATGGAAACAGACCCCAGGCTATATGCACTTCCTCCACCAGCTTATATGCTGAAGTGCCAAAAGTCATGGGATGCGTATCTAGTATCATGCAGGACCTCCTCTAGCCTGGCGAAGTGCAGCAACTTGTTGTGGCATCGATTCCACAAGTGGCTGGAAAACTTCTGGAGAGATGTTGAGCTATGGCATCTGAACAGCCGCTCACAGTTCCATGGTATTTGTAGGTGCAGGATCTTGGGGCAAATGGAACTTTCCACCACATCCCATAAGTGATCTTTTGGGTTCATGGCGGACAAACGTGGTGGCCACACCATCAGTCGGAACTGTTCAGAATGTTCTTCAAACAAATTTTGGACAACTTGGGCCCCGATGATATGCTGCATTGTCAACCTGGAAAATCCTATTGTTGTTGGGGTACATGAAGTCCATGAAGGGCTGCAAATGGGGTCACCCAGCAGAGCAACAAAGCGAGTAATGGTTAATGATGTGTTTACGAGGACCAGAGAACCCAAACCGTGCCACGTAAAGACACCCCACACATGTATGGAACCACTACCAGTGCCTTGTTGACAGCTTGGGTCCATGGCCTCATGGGTTCTGCACCTCACCCAAATCCTACTATCAGTTCGCAGCAAGTGGTAGCATGACTCATTGGACCATGCCACATGTTGCCAATCTTCCAGTGTCCAATTACTATGTTCACAAGTCCAGGTGAGGCACTGTATCTGATATTGTGGTGTTAACAAAGGCACTCTAAGGTCTTCTGCTCCCATACCCCATGGACGCTAAGTTACACTGCACTGACCTGATGGATACGTCTCTGGTACGTCTTTCATTGAATATGGATGTTGAGCCAGTGTCGCTTGTCTATTAGCATGGAGAATCCTGGTCAGAACCGGTTGGTCACAGTCATTCAACACCCGTGGTCGGGCACTGCGCTGTCCACAGTGGGTGGTAATGCCTTCCATGAGGTATTTTCAGTACACACATGTCGCCATGGATCGACGAACGTTGAATGTTTGCACAGCTTTGGAAATTGAGTGTCCCATCCATCTCGCTCCCACTGCCATGCATCATTCAAACTCCAATAATTAACGTCGGCTTGCCATAATCCTACTTGTGGTTGTTCAACCTGACTCATAGGATCTATATACGAAGTCTTTATACGACGGGAGCGCCAGTTAAAAATTTGCATACAGCTGTCCCATTACTTTTGGCATTTTGGTGTACAGTTGATGCTAGGCAGCTGGAATTCATTGATTCATGCTGTTGACATTATATTCTGACCTGTTCAATTAGCATGTATTAACTGAAAATGTGACTCATTGGACTACGTGACAACCTTTTTCCAGTCCTCAGGCTTAAGTTTTTGTACTTCTGTGCCCATTACAGACAAATCTTCTGTCAGTGTTTAGAGATGCAAATGGTAAACAAAGATGATGTATGCTGCTATAGCTTTTTCATACCAATGTGTGGTGAGCTGTGTATACTGAAATTCTCCTCTCGATGCCACTGTTTGGTTACTTGATGCAGTGGAGCTCATCTGTTACCTCATACAATCCTCTAGCTGTTGTTGCTCTCGAACATTGACCAGTCGTTCCCACCCACAGGTAGACTTCTGATTGATTGTTTTGTTGTTTTTGCACCACTCGATGTTAGTCCTCAATACTTTTGCCTGCCTAGTGCATGCTATCATGTCTCTTTCAAAATTGCTTAAATCATGAGCCTTTCCCATATTGCTGCTATCTATACTTTGTACATGTCTGAATTCTTTGCAGTGAGCTGTTTATAAAGCCATCTCAGAGTCATAGTTGCATACATAAATTGGGATGGCATGTGTCTTAATTGCTGTTGGGTGTTCCTAATAATTTGCTACTTCAGTATATGTGAACAATGATATATTTGTAATAGTGTTTAACAAGTTAGTTGTGTAGCTTCAGGAAATGAGATAAAAGACAAAGTATTAATGTGCTATGATTTTTGTTGTGTATGAATTCACAAGTTGGGGTTCAGCTGGAGGAACACAGGGCCTGGAATCTTGGAATTTAATTTTCATTTTTCTGAGACCTGGAATGTCCTTGATTTTTCATAATTTTGTGTGTGAGAAGTCCTGGAATAGTCTTGGAATTTTTAATTTTTTAAATATTGGTCAAAATGTTTGGATTGATTGTGCCACTTTTTTCTAGCTCCCTGCAGTGCCTGCTTATGATGACATCACTTCCTTCCACGGAATGTGGAGAGACATGCTGTCATCTCTTTCATTTCGTTTGATGCTAATGTGCAAGATGCTTGAGTGCCATATTTCCAGTGACACTGGTTTGTGGTACAGCAGCACTGTGCAGTTGGAGTCACAACAGTGTGTGGAAACCTTCTCACAGGTCTAAGATGGCCCTTCCTTCTAGCATGCTATTTCCTCTCTGGAAGAGATTGATATTTGGCCTCTCTGCCACTGTTATGTATAGGAGTAGATGACTGTGGAATAGGAAATAATGCCATGGCAAAATTGTTGTATTATTATGATTGTGCTAAGTTCCAGATTGCTTTATGTAAGTTTGATACAGAGCAGTTTTTATACAGGGAAATTTTGCCACTTCATTGAAGATATAGCACACACACCGAAGGACACTCTGTAACAGCAGAACCTATATAATTTCATAAGAATTCTAAATGCATGGTAAATTTTACCCCAATGTCCAAAATATGAAACAAAGCACTATGATTCTAGCAAAAATTTGCACTACTAGATTTTCTTGATGAACTCGTGGGAAAATCCTGGAATTTATTTCTTGTAAATGGGTATGAACGTGGCCGAATTTGCCTTCATTGATCTAGCAATGATAAGTGATAGTTCTAGAATGAATCTGTTTCTGAATAGGCACCTTCACTCCCAACAGATTTGACTGAAGTGCCAGTACATGCTCCACTTATGCTACCTAATTTCACAATACCATGGAAAATGCAGCTTTGATTTTTTTTGTAATAAATAAACTTCTTATTGAATTTATCAAATCCAGATGTTGATTACTTGTTACTGCACTGATTAAAATCTGTTGTTAGGTGATTTTTTTAGGAGCTTCGCCCCCGTAGCAGAATTGCGGTGACAGGCGATGTGCGTTGCAGATTTATTTTGGTCCTGCAAACAAAAATGATATCCCCAGAATCCTATTAAATCCTCTTGCAGACTCCCAATAATGGATGCAAGTTTTTGGTTTTCAGAATTTCTGAAAATGGAAATTAGACGGAGTGAAGATTTCTCCCGTAATTGTATTTTTTCCTAACAATATTCCCTCAATGTTTCACGAGAGGATTATCCGGTATTACTGTTAACTATCATTTTATTGCATTAATATTTGTGTTTCAGTTTGAAAATGGAGGCAAAAATTTCCAAAAACAGAAGTTAGATGGAGCCAAGTAATCATAAATTCTTTTTCCCACAATGTTCTCACTGCCCTGTATAGTCGGTTAAATATAATTTTATTAAATAAATGTTTGTACTTAAGATTGGAAACGGCAGCAAATTTTCTGAAAACGAAAGTTGGACGCAGAAAAAATTTCTCTCGTAATCATAAAATGGAGGCAAAAACTTTCAACAACGGAAGCTAAAGGCAGCAAAGATTTCCATAATCCCCCCCCCCCGCTGGTTTTAGGAGTCGTTTGTATGCTGGAGAAATGCGTTACTTACGTTGGGTTTGTGGCAAGACACGATCTGATTGTGTGAGGAATGAAGATGTATTGCAGTTGTGTGATGTAAAGCAAAATGTTGTTAGCAAGGTGGAGACCAATATGCTTCGGTGGTTTGGCCATGTTGAAAGAATGAGTGATGAAATGCTTACTAAGAAAATATTTTCAGCCCAAGTGGCAGGAAGGAAAGGCAGAGGAAGGCCAAAGAAGACATGGGTGGATCTGATTCAGGAGTGTCTGCATGAGAAAAAGATTATGAGTATGAAGTATAAAAGATCTTGTGTACGGCGTGTAATGGATATCAGTGAAGCACGAGTTGTATGTCAAGATTGCTGTAAATGGCGAAGTTTGATACGATAACAATAAGTAAAAATATCTGGAAGTTTGTATTTCTTTTTGGAGCTAACCTCTGAATCTCAGAGAACAGCTTAGTGATAGTAGTAGTAGTAGTAATAATTTAATTACATAAATGTTTGCATTTCAGATGGAAAATGGAGAAAAAATTTCTGAAAACGGAAGTAGGGTGGAGTGAAGATTTCTCCTGTAATCATAATTTTTTTTCTAGGGATACCTCTGCCCTTTATTGTTATTAAGCAAAATATCATTCCGTAAATCTTTGTGTTTCAGCTTGAAAATGGAGGCAAAATTCTAGGAACAGAGAGCCAGAGTGTTCTTGATCCTAGTTATCATTGCACTTGCTGTAGTACCTAAGTCAGACATGTTTTTTAGGTAGAAGAAATATAAGATGGTCAGTTCTTTTCTCTCTTTTTCTAAATTCCTACCTGTGCCAATTTTTATTGTTTTTCACATCTAGTAATTTATTTGCTGAGTTACCTCCCGTGGAATATTTTTGTGGCACCATGTTGTCTGTTGCAGACTGACTAGGAACTTTATGCTATAGGGAGCTTCACAAATCCACTAGCAGAGTAAAATGAAGAGGCCAGGATTGTCCATGCATAAAACTTTTATATTTCTCAGGATGTAAGGCAAAGTAAAACATAGTGAATGTTGAAGGAAATTTTAAATTGCTGCAAATTTCAGTGAACATTCATGCACATACATGGAATACAGAATCATATACTGAATTCAGTATTTCAAATGTGAAACAAAATTAAATTCAAAGCTGAGTCTTCTAATTTTGTGTCACATTTGCCCTCTGGTGTTCATTATCTTCATGTTTTTGTAACTGTGTGCGTGCGTGCGTGTGTGTGTGTGTTTAGTTGTGATTGTTATGCAGATTAGTCACATTCTCATATAACTATATAATCTGTTTTTTTTAAGGTACTTGACGCTGTGTATAACACATTTCGAACTCGAAGTAATCTACATCAATTAGCCTACCAGCACAGAGTTGTGAGAGTGATCGAAAAAATGTAAGACTTTAAAATCCAGATTCATCATAACAGCCATGTCATGTTTTGCATGTTTTCCAGTTAATTTCTTTGCAGAAGTTTTCTGTGTATTGTCTCCCCACATGTTGATGCTACTTCCATATACAGTCCATGTTTAAAAAAATTGATCATCTTATGATTCTGAATTCTGTCTTTTCACTGTCTCGAATGAATTCTAATTTATACAATATAAACCCTTGAAAATAATTTTTCAGATTATCTTTCAGTTTGTATATTGTATATGTCGAACTCTATTTGGAAAGACATAAGATAATTGTTCTAAACATTATAGGATTTCATAATTGATAATCACCACCAGAAATATCTCCAGTTAAAGCTGCATAATGTAAAACAAATGTACAGTTGGTCAGCTTTTTGAAAAACACTTGTTTTTGTTATTATTATTATTATTATTATTATTATTTGCTACCACATTTCTTTTCACTTTCGAATTACACCATGTTAATGAGCCTATAGCAGGCTGAATAACAGAATATTAAGCAAAGCAAACTGAATTTGCTTGTACCACTTACTGGTCATCCATGTAACACTTCTCAGAAAACTTGAAATTTTGAAAATTCAGTTTGCTTTGTTTAATATTCTGTGAATTTTCCATGTATTATGAAGAATATTTCTTCCTTCATTGATTTATCTGTGGTACTAATGACCTCCGACCCATATCCTTCCGGATGGGAATTGGGTCAATGCACTATGAGGAAGCAAGGATGCTTTGACTAGCAAAAATCTGAGGACTTTCAGATCTATGCATCAGTTGCTTGGAACTTCACTCTCCTGGGTGGTGTAATGGTTAGCATATTTGGCTGGTAATCGGGAGATGCGGGGTTCAATTCCCGCTCCAGGACTATGAAATTTTCAAGTTTTCTGAGAAGTGTTATATGGATGACCAGTAAGTGGTACAAGCAAATTCAGTTTGCTTTGCTTAATATTCTGTGAATTTTCCATGTATTATGAAGAATATTTCTTCCTTCATTGATTTATGCTGAATAACTAATTTACTAATACATTTGCTGCTACTTTTGAATTACATTATGTTATATCAAAAAGCTTCCATTTTGAGTAGTACTATTTTGTTTACTTGATTTTAAATTTAGAGCAGATGTAAATGTGCACTGACAAGCATATGTGATCAGTGGATGCAGTGGTATCTAGCGTGAGTTAGGGTGATAACCAGGTGCTGTGTAAGTAGCTTGCTTGCCTATGTGGACCATAGTTATATTTTTAACTCTCTGAGAAGTGACTTGTAAACTAATGCAAGACTGTTGGGTGGTGCTTCTGCATGTTTAGGTAAGCCATAAAAACTGAGTGATGAATGTCATTTATCTTTGTGCAATTTCATCACAGCCAGCCAGCGTTAAACTTTGTGAAAGCAATAATTGGATAGACAGATCATTAGTTTTCCCATTTGTAAATAATGGTTTGCACTGGTTTACATAGCTCAGATGCTACTATTTAGCTGTGCCATGCCAGCTGTTGCTAAACCTTCTGTAGACTCTTTCATTCGTGACAATACATATGACAATGAAAACTGGTACTTTGTACTTATTAGGTAAATTTTATTATGTTATTATGTTTCAGTCTGGGGATTTGTTGTGATGTCATGTCACCAACTACACTGAACTTCAACACTCAGCTGAGTGTTAAAGTTCAATGTAGTTGCTGTCATGTTATGAGTTGCTTTTTGTTGGGAATAGGTCAACAAGCCATTGTGCAAGGGTTTTTTTTGTCACTGTTGACCCTTTCTCTGGGAAATCAAGCAGCTAACACTAAGCACTATTACAGGGATTACTGTTGCAACTTCTAGTGTGATAAATCTCCTTGTTTCCACTTGGTTTGAGCAGAGTTAAGTTTTTGAGGTGGTCTAACTAACACTGAATCCACATGCACACCAGCATTTATTAAGCATTTTGGGAATGAATCAAGAATTAATGTTAGGGTAAATATAGTTAAGTCTAAAATGCTTCATGAAAACACAAATTTGAGTTTACCGCTGCAACTTTGCTGTCTTGACATGTGCTTCATCTCTGTAATGCATCACAGCTTGTGGGTGATATAAAATTTTAACACTAACTGAAAGTACTTAGTCATTCAAATACATTGTGGTCCTATTTTATCATGGCCTTTATTAAATAAAATTAACAGTGTATCAATAATCTTTGAAAATGGTGAATATTTTGGTAATCAGTACAAAATCAGTATAATTACAAATGATAAATTAAATACTTGTTATACCTTGTGAAGAATACACTATCTGTTCCAAACAGCATAGCAACTTCAAGAAAAGTTGTATGTCAAAGCTTCTTTAGGTCTCTGTGTTAATAGCTTCTTCAGTTGCTAAATCACAAGTTTTTTAGGTGCCCGTGTTAATAGCTTCAGTTACCAAGAGTCTTACTGTCCTGTGTGGTTTAATTGGTTAGAATACTCAAGTAAAAATTGATAGAAACTAGCTTCTGGACACTGCAGTTTCCCAGTTATCTGAGGTATTGCTGCATGGATGACAGTTCATTTTGGCATATCTCTGTTTACTGAAAATGTGTTTTAGATAACAACTAGCACTTCATTGGAGTGCCCCAGGGGAGTGTGAGGAGGCAATATCTGGAACTTAAATTTGAGCTCCTGCACAGCCAGTTTTAACTGTATATCCAAATACAAGGGTGACCCTTAAATTTTCCGGAGTCAAAGAAACTATGACAGATAATATTGTTTTCAGTTCAGCGTCTGAAAGAAACACTTTTATTTACCTAGGAGATGAACAGAATTCACACCAGATGATCTGCATATTGTTATTGCCTAACATAGTTATGGATGTGATGTGCGAGTATTTTTGCACCATGATTTTTTATTATTCTAAGTGTAAACTGACTGAACAGGGGTGCTTGTGCTTGAAAAGACTGCAGAGAGGGTGTCTACTAGTCATGGAAGTCATGAAAAATTCACAGATTCAGGGAAGGGTCATGAAAGAAATAAAAAAGTCAAGAATTTTGCTTTGGGGTGTTGAATTTCTTTTTATTTTTAGTAATTGCTCATTTTCTGGCAACAATCTAAATAATTCTCCATGCACCAACCACATAAGACATAAATGTGTTTCCATCTAACGATCCAAGTGTCAGAAGAAAAAAAAAAATGCATTTGTGCCCCCTCCCACAAAGAAAACTGTTAAAATAAGAAAATGTTTTAGCATAAGCATATTATAACTTAGCCTCATGACTTAAAAGACTTGCACAGTTACCTCTTCTATCTCTAGAAAATTCCCCACCATTAATTTCACTTTCAATCATGAAAACAATATCTGCATCAGTTTCTTAGATGCATAAGTAACTAGAATCAATAACAAACTCCATACATCTGTCTACAGAAAACCCACCACTATCACAAATATAATCCCATTTTGCTCTAAAGCTGCTTTTTCCAATAAGCTTGCAGCTCTAAAATCACTCATTCACTGTGCCAATGTCACTTGCAATTACCCCCACTCATTACAAAAATAATATGCAATCATCCAAGAAATAGAAATAGCTACAAACCATCAGTTTCCCTTCAGAATTGTTACCAAACTTTTCAAAAAGTTTGAAGCCAAACAATTTGCCTGTCACTTATCTCCTCTGGAGGAACCATCCCTATCCTTTATTGGTTCAATCCCCTACCATCATTCTTTCACTTACAAACTTGTCAAAGATTTCAGTTACAGACTTACAATCAATCCTCCTCCCACTACCATCCAATCAATATCTAAAGACAGAGATCTTCTTGATCCTTTAGACCGTCCTGGGGTATACCTCATCCCTGTGTCTACTTCCTCAGGCAAAAAATGGTATGTTGGTATTTTTCATATAATCAACTGCAGGATTTTGGAACATAAAAGGGATGTCAGAAAAAGTCTTGCTACTTCTGCACTTTGTCTTCCAACAATTAAAAATACCTCTGCCTCTCCAAACTGGACTAGCACCAAAAGGATTGTACCCTTCTCAAACAAATTTTCATTATGCTACAGTCAAAGCATTGAAATTCTCTTCAATAAAAACTTTTGTAATTTTGACGTACCCTTCAATATTCCGATTATTTGGAAATCTCTACTGGCAACAGCTAAAGAAATGAAGTCAACCACGTGAGTGCTTGATGCTAGTGTGAACAAGGCTGATATTCCAGCTGAAAGATCTTACTACCCCTAATGTTTAATACGTAATAAATCATGCATGAAAACTTATGCTTCATTGTTGATTATATGTACAAAATGTTGTTTAGAAAATTTTGAGATGAATTTAGAAAATATTAAATTATGCTGCTTATGGAGTCATGACATTAAATGTTTAAGAAAGGTGTGTAATGAAATTGTGTAGCACAATTGTGAGTATTTCAACTTACTTTTTTAAGCACAGTCAAAGGTGGTGAGTCATATTTTTTTTATTTTTGTTTACTAGCAGAAGGACAGGGGGCACTTTTTCCATAGAAAAAAAGAGGAGCAGAGTGTTCCTCTCTCTTTAATGTGTGTATGTGTTTGTACACACTCATATACCACTCCCTGAGAGTGGTATATATACTGTATATAGTTTAAGTTACATACAGCTAACTTGTAAGTAAATAAAGCAGACTTTAGGCATTCATTTGTCACAGGTTTTAAAAACTGTGTACAAGTACTTGGGTGTACAGAAACTCTGTTGGGTGCCCCACAAACTCCTAAAGATGCAAAAGGAAGCCAGAGTGGAGTGGTGTTATGAAGTGATCCAAAGCTTTGAAGATGGGAACTCCCTCTTGCCCATGTCCTTGAGATCGTCACAGGAGACAAAAGGTGTACAATATAACTTGGATATACCGATATAACTGATGCTTCGCGAGACAATGCATCAGTTGGCTGGTGTAAGGGCAAAAAATAACATTTATGTAATATCCGGCATAAACATTAATTTTCATATTTTATGTGCCCAGATAAAAGGACTCGATCAGAAGGCGAGAGACAAAGAAAAGGACTCTGAACGCATCTTTCCCATTTCCAGGGAAAGAACTTTCCGATTTCTTTGTGCGAAGACAAAACATCTGGAGAATGGCGCATAGAACATTACTAATGAGTACATCTACAAACTAAAAGCTCTTTCGAGGCTCAAATGGAAAGGAGACATTAGCGTTAATGACTCTGAAATGTGTTGTTGCAAACCCACGGCAGCCCCAGTATGTCTGGGAAAAGACCTATTCTTATTGTAAAAAGGTACCATCCCGAATGTATTGATACAATGGTGTAACAAATGCTCTCGGTGTGGCTTCCAGCATAAAAATGCATTTTCAATTCTGCAGCGATAGCGGGGTGCGGCAAGGTCAAGCAGGTCCAAAAAGAGGGGGGCAGCGGATGCTTGCTGGCTTTATGGCCAGTTCAGTGGAAGAGTTGACGTGCCTTAGGCGATGTAACAGGAGGAGGATTTTCATGTGACCGAAGGTCAAGAGGAGTTGGAATTCGGTTTTCAGGGAGTGCAGAAGGAATTTTGTTCGGTGAGAGTTTCTCAGTATGGAGACTTCGGGAGCTTTCCATTGAGGAACAGAAAGGGGTAAGTTGACGTTCTTGCAATACAGGCCAACCTTGGCTCTCGCAGATGGGTTTAGTTTCTGTGCCAAATTGGCAGACATACTCTGGCAGGTAATTCTTTCCGAAAAGATAGGGGGCAGCAAAGCGAGCTGCACCATGATGTGAATGAACTATTAGTGAACTATGAACTGAGTTTTTGTTGCAGAATTAAGCTTTCACTGACAGCATTCTACTAAATATGGAATAAGCTTTTGTTACATTTGCTTGAAAAAGAAAATATATGAATTCTTTCAGAAGATGAGACCACATAATTTCATTCACCTCCACTCTCTTGATTAGCAGATTCCAATACCAAAGCTGAGGGATCAGAGCACCTGGTTAACCAATTGTTGGTTGTATTAAATTGCACGAACCTATCCTATTGTTTGTGGGGTAGAGGCTTCTGCAGCTGACCTCTGATTGAAAAGCCAGATGGATCTAAGATCTGCTATAAGATAGGTGGAGCATTACGTTCACCCCTACAGCTGGTATAATTTTATTTCAAAATGACAAGCTACCTGTGAAAATCAAGCATCCCAGGAGTGTTGATCAAAAGGTGGTGTCCTCAGTTTTCTCTGCCAGAGGGCATGTTGCAATGATTACACTAGAAGATAATAGGACGGTTTCTGCAGAATGGTATACTGTTATGTGTTTGCCCAAAGCATTCCTAGTGGCAAGGCAGAGAAGGCCAAAAATGAGACCGCAGAATCTTGTTTCACCAAGACACTGTCTCTTCCTACTCTGCAATGAAAATATTAGGCTTTCTGCAGAAGTTAGATTGACAAACCTTCCACCATATAATCGTGACTTAGCTCTGTGTGGCTTGCCTGTACCCAAAAGTGTAAGAAAATTTGCATGGACATCATTCTGCAAGTCTAGAAGCTCTTGCCTTCTATGAAGAACAAATTCAGACCTTCCAAAACAAATATGATGCCAATTTTCGAATAACCAGTTTTGAAGAATGCGCCTTTGCATTGAGAGCAGTGGAAAGTTCTCTGAGGGACTGTAATTGAAATGAGTGTTTTAGATTAAGTGAATTTCCAAGAATCTGGAAAATTTAACAGTTATATACATATTGATCAATTAAATGAACATTTAAAACTATAAACTTGAGGCAAAGTTCAAGTAATCAGCTACAGGAATCAACAATAACATTTAAAAATAATTACTTAAGCTGTGATTTTCAAGAAATCATACAAAATCATTTGTGTAAGAAAACATTTATGAATTATTCAGAAGTGTTCTCAGTCCACTCATTCTTGGTGACTTTTCTGATAGTGAATTTATGTATAGCGTAAAGATTATCCACAATAGGGATAACCCCTCCCCCAAATCTGTTCCTGCAATATGCATTCAGAAAAACCAAATTCAGTGGATAAAACTGGCAAATCGCAAAGAAATGGAATAATTCCTGAGCATTTTATCATTTTCTATGTATAAAGTGATGCTTACCAGCTGTCAAAGAAGACCAAACATGTGTGTGTATCAAACGCTATTTTGTCATTTGAAATATCTATTTTTAGGAGCAGATTTGTTTTGAATGTATGAACAGTGCTGAATGTGTGTGGATCATTTGTTTCAAACTTACACACATGACAGCAAATGTCTTAAAAACAAAACAAAAATAGTTCTTTGCCATGCATATCTCAGGGATTCTGTGCTTCTTTACACTGTCTCTACATGGGAGACTGAAGTTCTGGTTCTATAAAGTATAATTTTTTTACCTTTTTTATTGTTATTGTTAACATCTTGTCTTGAATTTTTAGGTTTTGTGATGTTCTCTTAGCTGTTGATGAAAAAGTTGTTGGACCATCAGGGTAAGTTTTTGGTACATACTTGTGTGTTTAAATTTGTGTTATTCAAACAAATTATGTAGTGTGCTGAAGAATTAGATTATTCACGTTCTTGAAATGTGCCATTTTATAGCTTTTGGTCTTCAAGAAATTATACATACATACATATTACTAAGCTGTTCTGTAAGATTCAGAGTTAGCTCCTCATAGAAAGCTCATCTGCCAGATTAATGTTTAAAACTGTTAGTACTAGATTTTACTTACTATTGATATATCAAACGCCTGCATTTACAGCAATCTTGGCACAGAAATTAGTCTTTGATCCATCACACATTTCACACAAGTCCTTTTGGACTTCATACACATCATCATTTTCTCATGCAGACCTTCCTGAATCTGGTTCGCCTATGATTTCTTTGGTCTTCTTAATTTGCTTGCCTGGAACTTGAGCTGAATAAATTCTCTTAGTAAGCATCTCACTCATTCTTTCAACATGGCCAAACCCTGTGAGAAAATTTGTCTCCACTTAGCTAGCAATATTTTGCTTCACAATACATATGTACAGCACATTTCTGTTCCTCACATGATCAGGAGGTGTGCCACAATCCCCCACCCGAGTTATGCATCTCTCCAGCACAGAAACAACTATGTACACACATCGTCAAAAAAATAGTTGCACCCAGAAGGAAAGGAAGCAACCGACAGGAATGAAACTTGGTGGGTAGGTTTGACATCGTGAGACATTCAAATGATTCAAGTATCACGCTCGGCCACTGAAACTTGGTGGGTAGGTTTGACATCGTGAGACATTCAAATGATTCAAGTATCACGCTCGGCCACGCATGTGATGCAAGCAAGGACGGGTCGTAGCGCTGTGCCTGACCGGCTATATAAGGTCGTCCCATTGCACATGCTTGCCATTCTGACTCGTGCTGTTATGTTGGTTGCATCCTTTGCAAGTGCAGTATGGCTCGGAGAAAAATTCGGAAGCAATTCAAGCAGTTGGAGGAGCTCGAGAGGGGCTGCATCGTTGGGCTCTGGGAAGGGAGATGGTCTTCTATCTGCATTGTGTGCCATACCAGTCATGCAGATATCACCGTAGTATGCTGTTGGTGGCGTTGGATAGAACAAGGCACGCTGCAGCAACAGGAAGGGTCTGGGAGACCTAGATGAACCACTAAGAGAGAGGACCGATGGGTTGTCCAACATGCGCTGAGTGACCCAACAGCTATGATTGCGGATATTCAGCAAGCAATGGTGCCCTCCATGCATCGTCCGATTAATGCCAGCACCATTGGTAGGCAGCTACACAATGTTGGGCTACATGCATGAAGACCATTACAACAACTGCCCTTAACACCATTGCGTCATCTCCAAAGACTGCAATGGTGTTGTGCCAGACTCATGGAGCCACTCAGAATGGAAGCATGTGATCTTCAGTGACAAGTCCCGCTTTTGTCTTGGAGGAGACGACCATCAAATCCGTGTGGTCAGCACCAAGATGAATGGTTTGTTGTCACGCATTACACATCCAGAAGGCCTGGTGTCATGGTGTGGGGTGCAATTGCTTACAATGCCAGATTACCTGTGGTGTTCATTACAGGCACTTTGACAGCCCAATGTTATGTTAATGAGGTCCTGCAACCAGTGGCCCTACCTTTTCTGAACGCTCACTCCGGTGCGATTTTCCAATAGGACAACGCTTGCCTGCATACTGCTGCTGTGTCGAGAAGACACCGACACTCTGCCATGGCCAGCTGCATTGCCAGACCTATCACTGATTGAAAATGTATAGGATGCTATTGGACATGCTATCCACACTCCACCCCTACCACACAATGTGCAGGAACTGCGTGAGAAGATTCAAGCTGCATGGGATGGCTTATCACAGGACACCATTAAGAACCTGCACAACTCCATGCCGAGGCGTCTGGCATGCTGTGTGAGCAAACATTGCGGCCTGACGCCATGCTGAGAGACACTACTTATTGGCATGTAGCTCAATCACATATACCCATATCAGTCTCAATGTTTAATCCTTTATTATTTTCTGGTAACTTTTACATTTCTCCTGAATAGCATTGCAATCTGACATGGCCTTCTGGGTGCAACTATTTTTTTGATGAGTGGATCTTCTTCAGAACCCAGGTTTCATTGCTGTATATGGCAGTAGGAACAATTACACTTTTGTACGCAGCCATTCAGGACTTTTTATGTGAACTCATCATTCCTATGAAATCTTCCTAAAACTTTCAAAAATGAATTCACTTGCCTACTAATTTAACCGTCTAATTTGTTTTCCCTGTCATGCGTTCTTCCTAATTATAAAAATTCATTTGCTTGGTCAGTCTCTGTGCCATTTTGACTGATCTTGCATTCAGTAGTAACAGTTCTTTGCTCAAAAACCATAACTTTGGGGTTTCCCTTGTTTCTACTCAGTTTGAATTTGATAATACAGGCTTTGTCCATCTGGGACAACATATTCTCTCCTTACAATGCCAACAGGACTGTGCCACCAGTAAATTGTGCTTGCTGCTTTAATTTTGTTTCATTTAATTTTAAGTAATATTTTTCTTTTTATCCAGGGAAACTGTGTGAACAGATGTTATGACTGTGTACTGGAAATTGTTATGAAAAGCAGAGAAACTGTTGTTAGAAACACTTATGAAAAGCAGAGAAACTGTTGTTAGAAACACTTATGATTTAGTTATACACATTTTAAGTTCACGGTATTATGTGAAGAAGATGATGGATTCAGTGGCATGACTTCATTTGTAATGCAGGAATTAGATTTGAGTTGAGTACTTTTTCCATGTATGTCATTTGAAAGAAAACATGCTAAGGTGTTGGCATGGCTGCTTCTTTATTTGTTTCAGTTCTGCCGTACTTGAACAATTGTGGCTAAAAACAAAGCCAATGTACAAGGTAGTTTTATCTCTATCAAATGATCTTCGTCAAATTTAATTGAAAAACCAAATCATGCACCAAATTTGTCTTGTCATAATATTCATGGTTTGCTTCAGATAGCCAAAATTCCATGCATTAGACCTCTTTACTGTCAGTTTAAATAAATTTGTGCGGAAAAATTTCTTCAGATTTTGAGTTTTCTAAATCTGTCGTGCTCAGCCAAAATTCCATTTATGTAAACGTTTTACTGTCAATTTAAGTAAATTCATGCAGTGAAATTTCTGTAAGATGGGCAATCTTAGTGAGAGACGAATTTGCCTCCACGGGGAGTTCCACTGGGCAACATTGCCATACACAACGGCAACAAAGGCCTCTGTGATTCTTGGAAACTGATACAATTTTAAGCTTCAGTATAAATTAGTGTTGAGGTACCAGCTAGTTTGTGTGTCATTGGCCAAAAGACCCCAACTCACTGGGTTTTGTTCCAGAATCCTTAGGTAGAATAACCAACTGGAACCATCAGCTATGAGCTAATCTCCCACACTGAGGTACCAGCTAGTACGTTTCTGATATTAAGACAGAAAGAAATAATCTTATGGACTCTAGTGTGGGATATGGTGGACCTACCACACTTCAGAAGGATGGTCCATCGTGGAAATGATACAGAAATGGCAAATGGCATATGAGAAAGAGATCTCGGCTGAGTGAGTGTAAGATTGGTGTATGGAATACCAGAGGAATAAATGGCAAGATGAATGAAGTGATTGAAGAGATGAATAAGTATAGGTTAGATGTGCTGTGTGTAAGAAATTGGGATAGAAGAGTGAATGGAATGGAGAGTGTGTGGTCTGGAGTGTTGGATAATGTGAGAGGACGGGCTGGTGTAGGAGTAATTTTAAGTAAGAAGATGAAGAACAACTTGATTCACTATAGCTGCATAAGTGAGAGAATTCTTTGGATTCGTTTGAAAGTGAAACTTCAGAGAATAGTAATTGTTGTAGTGTATGCTATGCACCTTGTGACTCGAAATCTTCTAATAGGAAGGGAGATTTCTGGAATGAGCTGAAAGCTGTTTTCAGTCAGTTTGGTGCTAAAGAGAAGTCATACTAGCAGGGGATTTCAATGCTGGAGTTGTATGTGGCACATATTTTTAATGCTATAATGATTTCAATTGGGACCTATTTTTATCACAGGCAGTCGGCCATAATTACTATATTAACGTATAAACATTAAATGTTTACTGTTCATCACGTTATTGTTGGTGTAAATATAGCTCTCCGACATGATGTCCAACATATAATGTGCTGTAAAAGTTATTCATATTGACATACACTGAACATTGCATGAACCGTAAAAGTTATTCATATAGACATACCAAGCAGCTCACTCCGAATTACATATACACTGACGGAAAAAAAATCCCAACACCACAAAAAAATAGTTGTAGAGGAATGAAATGGCGGCAATACATTGGTATAGGTAACATATTTAATCGATTAAGGTTTCAAGATCCCAGCTTCATGTAAGCGCGAGAAGAGCCAGTTTAAATCTGAAATGCTGGTACATTAACAACCGGTGTAACCTCCAGAATGTTGAATGCAAGCACGCAAACGTTCATGCATTGTGTCGTACAGGTGCTGGATGTCAGTTTGTGGGATGGAGTTCCATGCCTGTTGCACTTGGTCGGTCAATACAGGGACGGTTAATGCTGGTTGGGGGTGACACTGGAGTTGTCGTCCAATGATGTCCCATACGTGCTTGATTGGTGAAAGATCTGGTGATCTAGCAGGCCACGGCAACATGTCGACACTCTGTAGAGCATGTTGGGTTACAACAGCGGTATGGGGGCGAGCGTTATCCTGTTGGAAAACACCCCTAGAATGCTGATCATGAATGGCAGCACAACAGGTTGAATCACCAGACCGGCGTACAACTGTGCCATCAGGGTGCGTGGGATAACCACGAGAGTGCTCCTGCTGTCACAGGAAATTGCTCCCCAGACCATAACTCCAGGTGTAGGTCCAGTGTGTCTCGGCCGCAGACAGGTTGGTTGCAGGCGCTCACCTGTCCTCCTTCTAACCAACACATGGCCATCACTGGCACCCAGGCAGAACCGGCTTTCATCAGAAAACACAACAGATCTCCACTCCGTCCTCCAATGAGCTCTAGCTTGACACCACTGATGTCGCAAACGGCAGTGGTTTGGAGTAAGTGGAATGCACGCTACAGGGCGTCTGGCTCGGAGCTGTCCTTCAAGTAACCGATTTGTAACAGTTCGTTGTGTCACTGTGGTGACAACTGCAGCTCGAATTGCTGCCGCACACGCGGTATGATGCACCATGGCCATACGCCATACACGGCGGTCTTCCCTCTTAGTAGTGCCACGTGGCCGACCGGAACCCAGTCTTCTTGAGGCAGTACCTTTCCTTGACCACCGCTGCCAACAATCGTGGCTACATTCCTGCCAAGTCGTTCTGCAATATTTGCGGAAAGAAAATCCACCTTCTCGTAGCCCTATTACACGACCTCGTTCAAACTCCGTGAGCTGTTGATAATGGCTTCTTCGTCTTCTTAAAGGCATTCTTGACTAACATCAACACCCTACGTTGAATCTCAACGATAACTAACGCTCACGAACGTTACAGCGCGTATTTACAGCAAACCTGCTTTGCATGTTCTGAGGGGCGCTACTAGCGCCACACGTATGCGCCGAGCGCGAAATTTGCATAGACGTCATCTTACAGATGTGCTCTCACCGCCTACCAACTGTCGTTTATCTAACACAACCCTTTCTTGGTGTTGGGATTTTTTTCCGTCAGTGTATATAAAAAAGTGCTCTACCTTCGATGTCGATGAGTATGTCCCAAAAACATCCACGGCCAATGCTCAATGTAGGCCTAGTCGAATATTCCTCTTTCTTTCAGCATCCAGGAACACTGGTGGTGAAGTTGTACATGTGATAAAATATGCGGTCCCACTGGACGAAGTCAGAATTAAAATGAGACACTACAAATGACCACAAGACAAACAAAGACCTAACAATATAAAATGGAACCAAGATTAAAATGAATTAAAAGCATATTGTTAGGTCTTTGTTTGTCTTACAGAAAGATCAGTTACAGAAAGATACCTTTTCCATTTCAATCTAATTAAATAAAAATAAATTTTTGCATTCTTTAATTTCTCTCACTTTATAAATCTGCACTGAAATTCTCTCAGTTCTGGACACTTTCAGGTTTTCAAGAGTTTTTTTCTAATTATTTTATTAATGATAGGTAAATTTTGAAAAAGAAAAAGAAAAGGTATTTGGCACCTTTGAATTTCTGTTCTCACTAAAAGCGAAGTCTCAGTTACAAATTCTGAGTTCAATTATCACAATAAAATTTGTAAAGTCTTTGACAGTCTCTTTCAGAGAATTGCCTTTTCTGTTGCTTCTCATCAATATAAGTAATTCTGTTTTTATATTAAATTTTACTATGGATCTGTGGTCCAAGAAAATGGGTAAAATGTTGTTAATTATTGTCTCAATACAAAAAACTGCAGTGACTCATAAACTTGGGTTGAAAAGATGTTTACACAGTAAATGTCGATGCAGACATACTGTTGTTTTTTGGGGACGGGAGGGGGGGGTACCTTGATAATTGTTCCCGAAAGTAGACCATACAAAATTGCTTTCAGGGCCATTTATGGATTGCCAATCTGCCACTGCTGTGATTATAAAACTGTGTCTCTGAGTAGAGCAGTTGTGACCAGGGCCACCGCCAAAACGTTTTATAAGAGTGGGCACTGCCAAAGGCATATCTAGGTGACGCGATGGTCTGGGTTCCGGGTTCGCCCAAAAAATTAAGGTGTAAGAAAGTAAGGTGGATATGGAATTTTCAGTATAAGGCAAAAACCAGTATTTTGAAAATAAACATTCGTTATTATTGTTAAGGATATCTTTCTAACTTTGCCTATAGTTAGTGCCCTCTGAGGAATTTTTTTTTAGATATATTAAAGCACTTGTAAAACTTGAATTTGTAACGTTAATTAAAGCACTTGTAACAACTTAAACTTGTAATGTTTTACCCCACTCACCCCTACATGTATTTTTTAATAATGATTTCCATCCTGCGCACCCTTGCCGCTCCTTGGCGGTGCCCATGGTTGTGCCCTGTTAATCGGATTTTGCTGATGACCCAATTTCGTTGTGTTTAAACAAGGATATGTAGGGCTGGAGTTCTAGTTTGAGAAGCATTAATAACTGTAACTTGAACATCAGTCTCATATCTGGAATAACTACATGCTCTTTAATTTTATTCATTGATTTTTTCTTCTTTTCCAGTGAAGTTCTTCACTTGTGGAAGTGGAGCACTGCTGTAGCAAGTGAGCATGGCGATGAGCTTCGTCATGCAGTACATAAATATTGCATGTTGAATGACATGTTGGTATTGAATTGCATCAGGTATTCCCCAAGAGCCGACCTAGCAAGGGCAGTACAGATGTTAACTGCCATCGAGAGGAGGACTTGCAAAAGTAGTGGCTTTTATCAGCTCGTTGCCTTGAAAGTGGTACCCCGCAAGCCAAACAAGGTAGTGTGGACACTTTTTAGCAAAATTATTTGCATGTCAGGTGGAAGCCCATCAATAATTTATGATTGAGAAAAATAAGATATATAGAGTAATTTTTAATAATCGGGGTTTTTTTTTTTTGGGGGGGGGGGGGGGGATATCCAAATACGTGAAAGTATGTTTTGTGAACATTACAGCAATAGAAAAAAATGTATTGGTTGAGGCAGGGATTCAACAATTAAAACAGGTAAGCACTCTCTCCACTGTGTCACCAAAGTGGGACAAACCTTGAGACAAAGGAAATTATATTGTTTTAGATATTGCTGACAGTAATGCATAGTTTGTATGCATCCTGGAAATCCTGGAAAAGTCCTGGAATTCCATTTTGTTCCTGGAAATGTTCTAAAATTATGTTACATGTCCTGGAATTTTATCCATTCCTGCCTTTTTGTCCCTGCGCGATGTTCTGTAGTTGAGGATTTTTCAACTGACGTAACTTATAAGTCTGACAAATTTTTCTCCCCACCCCTTGCAAAATGCAGGGGGCGCTGCTAGTTTTCTTGTGTGTTAGGAGGACTAAAGCAGCGGTATTAGCATCTTTTGGCATCGTTCTTATGTTATCACTTTGGCTTTTCGACCGGGAAGACCATATCTCTGCAATTATTAGTTTGATTTGTAAAATTGTTTTTGTATTGGGAAGCTTAAAATGTGAGAACGATGATCTATCTGTTCCGTTTTTTTCCGATGCACAACTTCATCGTTAGAGGGTGCAAATGAAGATTGCATCGAATTTAAAATGCATTTTATTTCATACATTTGCTTCTAAATATCCAATTGAAAAAACAAAACATTTATGTCGAAGACTATTTTAGTTACAATCCTTTTTTCAAATAATGCATAAATTTTCCGCTAGGGGCATAAAGGTAAATTGCAATTTTCCCAATATCTCCACTTCTAAAAGTCTGATTTGAAAAAAAATTTCTGTGTTGGATACAGCTTTTGAAGGGAAATGTTTTGCATATAATTTCTTATTTTTGGTAAAGAATGGTTTGGCTGCCAGGCGACATAGGTGTTTATTTTTGCTTCTGATGTATTTGCAATAAAATCAGAGCTCGAAACTCGATTGAAAAAATTCCACCATGGACCGATACCACTCACCTCCAAAAACTTTTTGAGAATACCTCCTGCTTAAATAGTGCATAATTTTCCCACCAGGGGCGTACACTTATATCTTATTTTTGTCCATATGTCTGTTTCTAGGAGTACAATTTGAAAAATTCTTCCTTTGTTGGAGAACATTTTTGGTGCAAAATGTTTCTCATATAATTTCAAATATTTCTTAATGCACAAGTGCTCCACTAGAGGGCGTAAGTTCACATTTCCGTTTACAGCAATGTCTATGGGACTAATAACCCAATTAAAAAATATTCTCTTTCGACCAGATACTACTAACTGTGAAAACTCGTTTTGTGTATTTTCTTCCCAAAATAATGTACAATTTTGCCGCTAGGGGGTGCAAATATTTAATCTATTTTTCTCAATATCTGTACTTCTAAATGTCTGATTTAAAAAAATATTTAAACAACAGGTACCATTTACCTTATGGAACACTAAGGAGGTTTGTGGTTCACAATTCTGCTGCTAGGTGGTGTTTATCTACTTTCATTTGCAGCCTATCTCTGCCTCCAAAAACTCTATTGAGAAATTTCTTTTTTTACTGTATGCCATTTGCTATAATAAAAATGGAAGAGTGAATAAGATTTTTGCTACAATGAGAAGATCTTCAAGTAATGTGTACAACTTTCCCCCTAGAGGTTGTAAAGGTTAAAACGTTTTTCTGCTATCTCTGCATCTGGGAGATGTATTTGAAAAGTTCTTTTTCCATAGCATAGCTTTTGCTGTGAGGAATACTTTTCACCTGTTTTCAACTTTTTCATTCTGCAAAATTTTTCTGCTAAAAGTCATACAGTTATATCATGTTTTCTTCTCTACCTCTTCTTTTAACTGTTCGATTTGAAAATCTTTTTGTCTCTAATACCTTCCTTCTGCTATGCAAAATGTTTTTTGTGCCATTTGTTAAATTTCATAACATACTTTTTAAAAAAGCCACTGTGGAAGTAAGTAGCTTTTTTTTTTTTTTTTTTGTGGGGGTTATTTGACCTTTACTGAAATTTGCTAATGAATGCTTTATATAAAAATTTGCCATAAAATTAGATTGCTTTCTAATATCAGAAACTTAAATCTAGTCATTTCTTAGTATTTTCTGAGAGCAAACTAATCACTTTGCACCTTCTATAATTAATTTTCTAATCATGCCCAGTTAAATTGCTTTGATCACTTATGAATGCAGTTGTACACAGCCCTTCGATTTAAGGTTTTCCCATTATTCTTTTTCATTTCATGTTGAAAATTTTTGTGCATACTTTGTTTGCTGGCAAGTACAAATTTAAAACATAGCTACAGCATCAATATTATGTTAAAAATTCCTTCCCTGAATAAAATGTAACACAAATACTTGCTCCCATGATTATGTGTTTAAGAAATAACAATCCCTTTGATCCTTTGAAAAAGTTCCAAATATTTCACCGTTCCTTAGGTACCTTAAATTTCCAATGTAAGCATTATTTCAAAGTAATTAAATATAAATAGTATTTTATGTATTGATGTGTGGTATATGAAAGCATTTTAAGAGTAATGCCACATATCTATGTATTTTTGAATTTTATGTTGTTGTTTTTTATTCTGTAAATTGCTTCAATAAACGAACTAAAGCCAGAGTAGAAAAATTAAAGTTTCTCAAAATCAGTGTAGTATACTGTATATAAAAGTTTAGTAGATATTAAACCTGGTCACATTTTCAGTGACAGTTTTGGTATTTCAGTATTTATCTGTGATTCTAAGTTTCTGATTGGCTGCAGCCAACAACATTTTTAACATTCTGCATTAAGTTTGCCCAAACATGTAAGAAGTTGTTTGTTGTAGGTTACAGGTTGAACAGACCTATGGTTTCACTATATTTTAAGTAAGAATGTTTGGATCGTATGTCCTGGAAAAAAATGTAAAAGTCCTGGAAATGCCCTGGAAAACTGGAATTTTGTGATTGAAAAAGCGTATGAACCATGGTAATGTGACATCAGAGTGAAAAAACATAGTGAGAAGGATTCGCTGTGAAACACGTAACACACAAAAAATTAGAAGAATTCCTAATATCATGCATAGGTTCAATTTTAGCCATCAGTGATGTGTCTGCGATTCCCAATTGGTAAAGGGCTAAACGTATCACTCCGTTCAGTGATCGTAAAGCCCTCAGGTACCGCGAAAACATTGAAATCTACCGTACCCCTAACACCTGCAATATAGACGCACCTTTTCACATCCCAATCATTTGGAAAGCTATTTTGAAATCTGGCAACAACTGATGCTTATACCCATGGTTCTTTCCACGTGTTTCATTCCATGGCTGGTGAAGGTAGAAGTCACTACTGAAACTTCCCATCACTTTAACGTAACCTATGCACGGTATGATGATATTAGGAATTGTAATTTTTTTTTAATATAACTTCAGTTCAGGCATCTGGTTCATCATACTATTGGGACTGTATTTGAATACTGGATAAAACATGGATGTTATGATCATTCTTATGGCATTGGCTCCCTTCCTTCTCCCTGGCCCAAATCTCATGGAGATTGTTAGGCTGATACCATTTTCGGACTAAGAGTCACATCAGTGTAAGGGCCGCAGGTGAGAAATTTTGCAATCTTGGAAGCAAAAGTTGCCGTAAGGGCCGCACCTGTGAAATCATGGTGCTGCTCAGAAAGCTGAACTATCATGTATACTTCAAAGGCTAATTCTGCAACTCAGTGTCGATCTCCTTTATACACTTATTTTTTCATGCTGGCAAATATTTTTATTTATACATTTTTTATTATCATGCTAATGATGTTATTTGTTTGCCTTTATTAAATGCTCAAAACCATTTATGTAATCAACATAAATCACAGTTAATCTTAAGACTCCCGTTAGAATATCACATTGCTTGTAAAACCGCACAAATGTCTAAATTCCATTCAATGTGGATGTCTGCTACAGGATGGTTCTCTGTTCACCGCAATAGAATCCGTCTTAGAAGTAATTAACTTACAAATTATCACTTGTAATGTCTTTGATTAATGTTTTCTTTAATAATATGTTCCTTCTATGTTATGCTTTTTTTCTCATCTAGAGATGTTTAGTTAGAATGAAGTTGCGCTTCCTTTTACCAGCTGCCTCGCACGCGTTCGCAGATCTGGCCGCCAACACTTCAAAACAGCGGTGCCGCTTTCTCTCTTTCAAGTGGTTTGACCTACTTTCATTTACTGCGCACTGAGCCTTCGCGTTGAGCTCCGCTTTTATATGAATGGGAAAGCTCTCCCTTCTTTTTTCTTTTCCAGCCGAAGCCTTCAACTTCCACTATCGTCAGTCAATAAAAATAAATAAATAAAATCAAAGCAAAACTCAGGAGCACAGAGCCAAGAAATACCTGTATCGCATGCCAGATTAACCAAGAAGAGTGAACAGAATTTGTCTTTCCGTCCCGCTAGTATTGTTTGTAATAGGTCTCTGCTAATGGAATCATCCTGGGGCAGGCTTTTGCATTGTTTATGTTCTTAAGCTTTTGTTCAAGGAAGCGCCCATCAAACCGGTCTCCCCATCCCAGTGAAAATGAGTGAAAATCACCGTTCCTTCACTTGGTTGCATCACACCTTCCTGCATGATGTATGCTGCAGCCAACGAAAGAGATACGCTGAGCGTGCTATCCACAGAAGCCTCGGACATCACACTACTCGTCTGTGTGCTTATGTCCCCATTCCATCCCCCTCTCCCCCGTGCAAAGGGCATTTGAGTCAGGCATTCCTGTTCTCCCCCACTTCCCCTCCTAAACCTACATCAGGACAGCAGAGTTATCGTTTAAATAGATGTATGAGTAGAAAGGGGAGAAAACATGATCACAGTCGAGTTTGTGAGAAAAAAAAAAGATTTTTTTTTTTTTAAATTTACTAAGCATCTGCATGAAAAAAAAAAAAAAGGAGGGAAGAAATAGTCTTATTGAAAACAAATTCGGCATAAGGGCCGCACACCCGAAAAATTTCCCTTTTAGTAACGTAAGAGCCGTGGCTCTTAGCCCAAAAATTACGGTACTTATTCCAGGATGAGTCAAAAGTTCTTCCCTTTTTGAGCTACACGTAATGTTGTGCCTCCTTTCCCATGCAAAGAATGCACCAGTGTCAACTGGATACTTCAGTGATGTGGAACACACAAGGCTGATCATGTGTATTTGGCACAGAGCCACATTGAGTAACAAGTGAGCAAAGGAGGAAGGGTCAGTGAACATGCTGTTTGGGTGCTCCTACACTGTTACTAGAAAAAGGGTTAAACGCAGCTGCAAGAGAAATTTGCGCACTTGAAGGCAAGGAAACAGTGGACAGCAGCATAGCACAAAAATGATTCCAGCCTTCAGTGCTCGGGACACCTGTCTCAAAGACAAACCAGGGTCAGGACATCCAAAGACCACTAGCACTGACACCCTGATTGAAGCTGTGACAATGAACCCTGGTACCAGTACATGACAATTGCCAGCTCAGGTGGGGTTTTCCCAATCCACCATTGTTCATCACCTTAATTTGCCGGCTTAGTTTTTCCTCCAGACACCATTGAGTGGTTGCCCCCTCCTCCATGAATTGATGCTCAGGCAGGCAGAACAAGTTGCTCTCTGTTGCATATTGCTTACAAAGACACAGGGCAATAGGTTTTGGTATTGTATCATCACACATGATGGAAAGTGGATATTCTTGTGTTATCCAACCACTGGTGAGGTCACACCAGGAAGCACACTGCCAGTGGTGCAAAGAGGGAGGTTTGAGAAGAAAGTTCATGCTGTGCATTTGGTGAAATCGTGATGGTCCTGGGCACTGGGAAATCTTGCCCGGTGGGCGGGCGTGTGTGGGAACCTCTGTGCTGAACAATTGCATTGGGTCCGTCATAATACTCTGCACTAATGCTCAACAATAGGATGCAGGTGTTGTAGCAAGTGGATACACTACCCAGCACTCTTCAGCAGTAAGCAAATGCTGCTGCAAGTGGACAATGCCCCAAATCACACCTCCAGAGTGACTGCTGAAAACTACAGGAATTGGAAGAAGCTGAAAATTGCAAGAATTCGAAAGGGAATTGAAAACTACAGGAATTGGGCATTCTTCATCAGGAAGTGCATACTGCTGCAAGTAGATAATGCCCCAAATCACACCTCCAGAGGGACCTGCTGAAAATTGCAAGAATTCAAAAGGGAATTGAAAACTACAGGAATTGGAAGTTCCTTCCCCATGACAGTCCAGATCTCGCCCCATCTGACTGCCATCTTTTTCTTTCCGTGTGCCATTTTTTTTACAAGGATAGCACTTTGTTTCACTGGTGGATGTAAAATCTGGCATCAGAGAGTTTCTGTCCTCAAAACCTGCCAAGTGGTACTGCAGTGTGATCGTGGCATTGGTAGAATATTGGCAAAGGGCTTAGAAAACAACAGCCTGTACTTTGTAGAATAAGGTAAGAATGTATGTATTTCTTGCATCGTTAAATTTTTTTAGCTGCAAATGGGATGAACGAACTTTTGACTCGCCCAGGTATAAGCAATAGAATGCGAAATCACACAACTTTGTTGTGCCTTGATATCATGGAGTGAATTACTGATTAAAAATCTCTTTTCCTGGGAACTCCCAAAATTGTGTAAATGTGAAATCTTTATGACATTATGTTTAATAAGCATTGGGTTATATCAGTAATTGCAAATATTTCAGTAACAGGTTTACTACATTTTAATGTCATACTAAAAACTTAATTGATCCAAGCATTAGCCACAAGATTCAACACATTTGTGTTACCAAGATCATCAATTCCATGTTTGAAGAAATTCTTATTCAGTGAGCTGATGAATTCACCAAAGGTATTTTCCACATTTTCTTATCATCAAAACATTTTCCGTGCTGGCAATATTATGTTATCTATAGATGACAAAAAAAAAAAAAAAATTAGCTGGAGTACGGAAAAGTTCTTGTTGGAGTTCTTTAAATCCAATTCCCTGTAACTGTTGAATGACTTGAGGGTAAACACTTTCTTGGAGTGGTAATGACTGTTTTTAAAAACCAGCTTTTTTAGGTTTTTAATGAATGATATCAAATTAAGTGCAGTATATCTGTGCAATCATCATTTCCCCGTGCTTGTAGCAGGCATGCCGACTCTCCGGATTTAGGCGGGAGACTCCGGATTTTCAGCCCTTCCTCCTGCACTCTGGATGAATGTCAAATTCTCTTGATTTTCACCAAGAATTAGCCATTAGTATGGTCAAAATTCCATCAACCACCATGATTTTGAACCACCTGTGAAATCTTTTTCTTTCTGCATCGATGGAAGGCGGCATTACAGTCATCAGTTTCGTACATTTCCTCTTCTCCTATCTGCAAAAAGAATGCCACACCAGTGTCACAATGGTGTGACCAATGGCTTCTGACCAATGGCTTCTGACCAATGGCTTCTGACCAATCATCTAAGATAGGTCTGGAAAAATTTTCTTTAACAAAATTTCTCCCAGTGTGATTGTCATACGATGCCTTCAGCAAGGAGCTCACCCACTCAGGTGCTTGAATGCTGGGGAGGGTCAGTAATTGATTGGCAGATGGGAGCTACCCTGCCTTCTCCTTGTATTTCAGTCTTTCAACCCCTCTCCTCAACAGAGCAGCGTGCGTTCTAAACAGTTGAGTTGCGGCGAATTCACTTAACGACAAAAGAGAGTAGTTACAGATGGCCTTGCCTTGTAACGAAAGGCGATGTTAGTCCGATGCTTTTTGTCGTCTTCGCTTTCATGCACAACCTAAAGAAGAAACGAAAAACAGTTGGCTGTTATTTTATTCGTAAAAAACAGCAACATATGGGCCATTGTATGTTTTCATTATCTTGCGGAATCAATGTACCTGAAAACGAATTTCAGTAGGGAAAGTGGGTGTTGGTTTTCGTGATGTTCTTTTTTTCTCCAGAACTTATAGTGGACCAATAATATTACTTCTAGAAAATTGTTCCTAAGTGTGAAAAATTTCGATAAAAAATAGCACTCCTGTGATTTTATGAGCTGTAAAAATCTCCCAATTTTCAGATTTTGAAAGTTCGCATGTCTGTTATAGCAATGAATGCTAAATTTATCCTGCCTTTGTCCACCAGCCAACACTGAAAGTATGATTTTGGCCACTTTGGACTTTTGCTCCTATTCAGTCAAAGTGGAGCATTTCTGATTAACATAAAGCTTCCACTGTCCGTCACAAATGATACTAAACTTAAACAAGGTGACACAAATTATGTATTTTAATGAGCATGTCTTTTCAATCAAAATGATTGTGTGATAATATAAAAGATAATAATCGCTTAACATTAATTGGTGCATTTTAATTTTTAAACTAAGGAATTAACAATCTGTTTGTCATGAAAAATGCAATCAATGCGTGCAAAAAAACTCTTTTTAAATGCTTTTTTTAAACACAGAATCAGTTGTAAATGGAAATACCTGTTCGCATCCCTACTAGAAAGTTGAGTTACACTAGCATAAAATTCATGTGCATTGTTATTTACAAAGCATTTTGTCTAAATCAAAAAACTGTCTTCTTCTGGATGGACTCTCAAAAATGGAAATGTGGGTGCCAATAAAATTCAATGTGTACACCCTCAGTAGAAAAATTGTGGGCTATTAGCAGCGCACGAAAATCTTCACCGTAAAGACATTGAGAGAAACAGGCAAAAATGCATAGCAATTAGAAATAGAGTAGTAGAAAATGAATTTCATGCTTAAGTTATGTAAAATAAAAAAAACAGCAGTATAGGAGCTTTCAAACTATATATATTTTTTTCATCTTTTTTAACCAAAATGCTTGAGAGAGAAAACTGTTGCTGGCATTAGTAACCTAAATGTTTTCTCTTCAAAACTTTTAATTGAAAAGGCTGAAGGTATTATTCAAAAGTTTGCATATTGTTTTCTGAATTTTACATAATTCAAGTGTTAATTTCATTTTCATTTTTTAGCTTCATAAGTGATGTGCAACACATATTGTTGCCAATGAATGAAATACGGGGTTACACCATTGTACAATACGAATTTGGAAGATATGAATCCATTTATTGGTGTAAATATGACATGGATGCTAAGCCAGATAATATACAAAAACTTGAAAATTTCACCAATAAACAGTTTCACATCTTCCAAATTTGTATTGTACAATGGTGTAATCCCATATTTTATTCATTGATATTTCTGCATCTCTGGACAATCACTGGAATGAATTAAAAACTTCATATTCGCTATATATGAATGCCAGTTGCTTTGACTAGCGAATCCTGTGATGGTTATATTCAGATTAATTGGAAACTTGAAACTTGGTCGCTCTGGGTGGTGTAGTGGTTAGCATACTCGGGTGTTATCTGGGAGAAGCGCTTTCGATTCCCACTTCAGGACGACAAAATTTTCAAGTTTTCGAATGTTATCTGACTTAGTATCCATGTCATATTTACACCAATAAACAGATTCACATCTTCCAAATTTGTATTACATATTGTTGCCACTCATTTGTGTATAAGAAAAACTTCCTGCCAGTGAAAGGTGTTTACAAAAAAGTATTACCCTAGTTTTAAAGTGTATGAAAACTATTTGTATTAAATTATGGTACGTCAATTTTCAAACTTTCATGGCACATTTCATTCTGTGCTTGAAAGTGAAATAAATTCATTTTAAAATTTTGGTTACTTGGTTTTATGATAACTATCAGATGTATTAATATTATACTAGGTATAATGTATCTGTTTCATGGTTATGCCTTAGTGTGATAATCTGTGCTTAAAACCCTTGCTCTCTCTCAGTTGAATTTTATTTTAGCAATGTAGCTGTTTTTCATTGTAATAGCTATGCACATAAAGTCATGAACTGAACCCAGTTAAGTTTATAGGGTCAATACAATATGTTCCGGTTGTTTGCATTATTCTTAAGAACATTTATAAGAGGTATGATATGAGTTTTGGAGTAAAAACTTATAATTTAATATTGCAAATAAGAAATAACAGAGATATAATGAATTTAAAACTATCGTCACAGAGTTTATGCCATTTCATTAAGGGCCATAGACTCCAATGAAAGAGACTCTGTATATATAAGTTCTACATTTCATGATTAAAAATGCCAAATATATGAACACAAATACAATTTAAAAACAAATTCCTTTGCTACGGCATTATCCAGATTATGCTCAGAAGGTAATCATGAGCCACTATGGAACCTTACTACTATCCTTTCAGCTCCAACAACATGCTTTGCTACTCCATTATCTGAACGCTTATGGATTTACAAGTATGGACCTAAATGTTGCAATAACAACACACCTGTTCAGATACCTCTCCCTTGAAAATTTCTTTTACAACTGGAACCATAACTTCAAGTTGTTCAGAACTTTAATTGGTGTATCCACTTTATGTAAATCTGATTCTTTGACATGCGTAGTATACTTGTATTATGGCCTCTTCATTCTTTATTTAAGTCACCCAACTTTACATTTCTATTGCTCAGTGCGTATGACCTGATAAAGGGACCGACATGGTCACTGAAAGATCTCGTCCCTTTTTAATGTTTTTAATGTGTTTTTAACATCATTTCTAAATATTAAAAAGTGGTTTTATCTGAAAAATCGTGCATCAGATGGCTTATTCTATGACTTCACATAGCTGTGTACATTTAAGTTAAAATGACTGAATTTGAATTCTGGTCTTCCAGTAGCATAAAATGTACATGGTGATTAAGTTCCTACAGCATAGCCAAACTTGTGTAAATTCTAGTTTCTGTCAGATTGCCAAATGCATGTGATCCATCAGTGTATAAGGATTGCCTGCTATGAACATTGTGTGCAGTTTACATGATTTTCAAATATTATCTCCCCCCCCTCTTTACTGTGCACATTTTCTGTGCTGTGTACTAGTAGCTGGCAGTTTAGGTGGCCCATGAATGTAAATCTGCATATTCAGATAACATACTTTCCTTTCGCAATGGAACAGCTACTTGTGTAAAATCTCATAGTAATGTTTTCTGGATGATTTACTGATACTCTTCCAGGTACACTGAAAACATCGGAAATAATTCATATTGCTTATAATAGTCAGAGGATTTGTATGTGGTCATCCAAAATTAGTAAAAGGAAATTAAAAAAATTGTTACATTTCAAGTCCTTATTCTGTATGCCTGCATTCTGATGTAAAGATTCATGCATTTCAGCCTTTTTTTTTTGTGTGATATCTTTAGAAACATTTTTTTTATGGAAACCTGTTAGTATTTTGTATTCGTTCATTAGGTTTATGTGTGTTTTGTTCTAGTGCCAAATACTGTGTAATCATTGGCACTGATTGCTGTATTTTCACTGTTGTCCATGTAGACACACTTTTAGAAAACTTCAAAATTACATTGCCCTGGAGCGGGAACCAAACCCACACCTCCTGATTACCGGTTGAACATGCTATCCATTACACCACTCAGGACAAGGAAGTTCTAAGAAACTGAAGCTAAGCAGATGTAACTTAGAAATCTGAGAAAGTTTCAGATTTGTGCTAGTTGAAGCAATTATCAGCGCCCTAGCGACCATTTCTGACATCCGGGGTCTGATGTAGGTCTTTTAATTTCCAGGGCTTCGTGAAACATCATACATAAATGGGAAATGAATTTCCCTGAAGAAATAACTTTCAAGAAAATTATTTCATAAAAAAATTTGAAAAGTTATTTTAAGAAATTTGAAAATTATTAATTTTGAAACTAATTTTTCTGAAGAACGTAATTTTCAAGTTTTCTGAAAGAGTGGCTATGTGGACAACAGTGAAAAAACCGCACATCAGTGCCAATGATTACATTTGTATCGCGTTCCATGTATTTGCAAAGAATTATTTCTTCTGAGAAATTTGTTTCCCCATTTACGTATGGCACCTACTGTGTGTGTGTGTGTGTGTGTGTGTGTGTGTGTGTGTGTGTGTGTTTTCTTTCTTTCTTTAGATCAATTTGAATTTCTTCCTGAGTTGTGTATTTCCATGCATAGGGGATTTCTTATAGATATCTGAATTTCCTCATCTTGTGTTTGGTTTTATAGATGGCCATTGGTTCTTCATTGTAACTTTAATTAATTTTATTCTATCAAATTAATTTTATGCCTTCAAATTTAGCATTTATTGAATTTTTATTGAAGTATTGTGCAAGAGCAGGTTTTTTTGTTTTGTTTCTGCTTAGCAGTTATTGATCTGTTCCTCTAAACACACATGCATTCCTTTTTTATTCTGCTGTGCAGAAAATATTTTCTTCACTTTTCTCATTCAAAATTGGTACCTTGGTGTTTCTTAATTTATTTAGAATATCAGTTTTGTCAATCATTGTGTTATCAGACCATTTGTTTAATGTCCATTGCCCTTTCTATAAAGATTTCTTTATTTTTATGGACCTTTTTGAGGATTTCAGGGACAGCATATGAGGCTCAGACACAAAAGTTTTGGTTTTACTTGATGGCTGTGTAGGTCCAAAAATTATGGGTTTAGCTCTTGAATTAGGTGGGCAATAGCTGAAAAGTCAAATCCAGGATCTGTAAAACTAAATTAAAGGAAAGAAACAATTTCAGCTGAATATGATTTCATGGCATACAGAATGAAAAAATGGTATGGAAATGGAAACTTTGCCATATTTTGTACTCTAAAAGTTTCACAGGGAAATTAATAATATGTAAGTAAGGATTAAAAAATTTTTTATTGTAATATATCTTTACTAATAGTGGAATAACATGTTGTGTTTTTCAGAATACCATTTTGGAAGGTCTGGAAAAATTGTTGCCAGCTGCCAACATGGAAATAAAGGAATCTTCCAGTGAAAAAGACTTCAGCATTGAAAGAAAGTTTACTCCTGTTGTCATTCAAGACTTTGTTATTAATGTAAGCTCATAAACAGTTTTTTAAAGGTGTTACAGGTTTTGCTAAAGTAATCATTAGTTGTTACAACTCATAGTTGTAACAACTTTACAGTTGTTACAACTCGTTTGTTAAATTTCCATCTGGGCACTGTCAGACACATCACTGTTGCCACTCAGGTACATGTAATGGCCAACCCTTGTAATCATTTATTTTGGCCATTGTGGATTTCATCTGTGTTTAGTTTCTCTTCACTTTTATCCTTGTTGAAGTGGTGCTTACAAATTATTAATGTATTGGGTCCTACTTTGTTGTATGTTTGGTGTTTTGAATATGCCTAGATCAAGTCCCATGCCTGACACATTTTTATTAGTTATTTATATCTGACCTTCATAACTTTATTCCATACTGTAAATTACTCCTTGCATTTTTTTTTTTTTTTTTTTTTTTTTTGTTAGGCAGGAAAACATCCTGAATGAAGAAGCAGTAAATTATGATACAGGATATACTCAGTAGTGGAAATGGGAATTATTCACTGCTGGAACCCAAAGTACAAGTGAATGCCATAAAAATGTAATATGAACAAAGCAATTCACAGTAGATATAAAACCATATGAGGAAATTTCATTATTATACTTTAAAATGAAATACTTATGTTTAGCTGAAGTCAAAGCTGTTTTCTTTATTCAGAGATGAACAATTCATACAAGATGGTGTCATTAATTGAAATATATAATGCATTGCAAAATGTTTTATTCAAATTAAGTGCTTCCTTTCTTTTCGTGTCACATTGCTGTTGGAACACGGGGTTTTGCTCCCAAAACACAGTTCCGCTGCATTCCGACCCATTTCTACCACTGGATATACTTGTAGTCATAGCTCTGTGGTGAAACAGAAAGGCAGTTTGGTTTGCAAGACATAAAGCTACAGTAAAAAGTGTATTAATCATCAGGCAGAATTAAATTGGCATGTTTAGAAACATAGAGCATGCAGTAAAGTGAGGAGATTTATTGGGAAAAAATAACTCATCAGTGTCACAAGAGAATATTTAAAGAAAGACTGCAGATTAAAAAGAAGAGCCACTATAAAAGCACATAAGAGTTCACACTCTCGCCACTCAGCTGGCAGAAAGTAACTCTGCCAGCTGAGTGGCGAGAGTTACTTTCTTGCCAATGTCCTGGTGATGGCTAGTAAATAACCTAAACATCTGACAAGTGAGATCTAACTATACTGTAAAATTTATTGGAACAATACTTAAATATTAATTCATTTTTCTTATGCAAATGCTGTGTAAATGTTATTGTGTAGGCAGTTATTTGGGAAGCTTGGAAACTGTATCAGTGCTTGTATGTATACAAATGGTGATTATTCAATTCTCATCTTCCATGCATGAAATACGTGGAAGATGAGATTTGAATCTTGTAGCTTTCAGAGGACCTAAACTTTGACTGTTATATCTATGGATGGTTGAAGTACACAAATGATAGAGACATGATGTTTTCTACAGACTGCAAGTGGAAAGTACACGGTCATATAAGAATAATATGACCATCTCCGTAATCACAGTGTACCCTCCCAGGTGTGTCGCAGAGTGCATGTGACAAGGTCGGGCCACACGGAGGAATGATCATCAGCTACCATGCCAAGGGTGGAAGCATCTCAGAAACAGCAGGTTTTGTGGGCGTAGGCGAGGTGCTGTTGTCAGGGTGTACCGAGAATGTACTGCTGGCACAACTAGTACTTCCCAACGTCATAACTGTGGAGCCCCAAAGGCCATCGACCCCAGAGGAGAACATCACCTCCGTGAACTGGTAAAGGGCAATCGACGTCAGCGCTATTGCACGTCGACACAAACGAACTCTGGAGGTTGATGTTCATTTGCGTGGTGAATGAACACTATTGACCATGCAAATAAATGCTGGGCACCCAGGTATGTGTCCCCAATAACAGTAGAATGAACCCTGTTACACATGGGTCTCTGATGTCGATGCTGTGTCAAGATGCTCATGTTAACCCAGGTCCATCGCCAACGACGCCCGCAGTTCGCATGGGACAGTGGAAGAGTGGGAAAAGGTTGCCTTCTCCGACGAATCAAGGTTTCTACTCCACAAAAGTGATGGGCGGTGGTGGATACGGCATCAGACACACAAGAACCAACACCCGGACACGTTTGTCGGTCAAGTATGGCCGCAGTGTGCATGTCTGGGCGTTGTTTTCCTGGTATGACCTGGGAATGCTGGTACCACTGGATAGGTCCCTGAGCACCAATGGCTACCTATCCATCCATGCTGACCACATGCATTCTTTCATGTTTGGTATTTACCCTGGTGGTGATGGTTTCACCAACAGGACAATGTGCCATGCCATGTCACTAAAGGGGCGTGTGTCTGGTTCCAGAAGCACGACAGTGATTCCTCCATTCTCCCTTGACTTGCAAAATTGCCCAATCTCAATCCCATAGAGCATGGGACTGTTTGGATCAACAGGTTTGACGTACCAACCCACAACCACGTCATCTCCGTGACCTCTGAGCGCTTCTGCAGTCTGAATGGGCATGTGTGCCTTGTACTCATTGTGTCCATGCCACGTCATTTTGTCACTGTCATCTGTGCCAACGGTGGTTCTTCCCATTATTGGGTAGGTGGTCATATTATTCTGATACGACTGTGTATTTGTAAATATGTTCCGCTGAGATAGCTACAGGGGCATATGTGATCATCAAAACAGACTGTCAGCAAAATTTATCTAATGTGCTGGTCCATAATAAAATAATAAAACCACTAAATATTTCCCATGGATATGGAATTTAAGAGAAATATAGTGGAACTTTGGTTGTATGTTTTTCAGTTATTCGTTTTTCACTTTTATATGGATTTGTGCCCTACTTATAAATGAGTGGTAGGCAATGCATATAACCAAAAACAAGTAGATCTTTATGGTAGTTGTAATCATGCTTAAAGCTACGCAGAGGTGTAGCCAAGGGGGTGGTCTTCAGGTATGGACCCTCCCTTTGAGAGTGGATTGAGTTTGAATTTAAAGAATTTAAAGCGAAATACAGAGGGTGAGTCGGAAGTTTTGCAATATTTGCATAAACACATGTGCTGTGGCGAGTATGTCACATGTTTAAACTAGTTCAAATTGCACACTGCAGTCAGTTAAAAGGGATATAAAGTAATAGTTGTTGATGTAAACAGCATTGCATGTCATTGTTCTGTCAACGGTTGAGACGCCTAAAAGGTAAACAGCCACAACTGGTTAATTAGGGAACTTTTGCTTTTCGAGTTTGAACTCAGCCATAATGCTGCTCAAACAACATTAAACATTTGTCATGCGAAAGGGGAAGGTTCCGTGAACCACAGCACTGCAACCAGATGGTTCAAGAAATTTTGATCCGGTGACAGAAACCTCGACAATCAGCCACGGTCAGGTAGGCCACAAACCATGGATTCGGAGGCCGTGCACCAGGCCGTAGAGGCAAATCCGACCACCAGCACTCTGAGATTATCAGGAGAGCTGGGCACATCACAGAACCACCATGGTTCGTCACCTTCAGGACCTCCGCGAGGTCTACAGGAGCTGTCGCATTGTCCCTCACGAACTGATGCCAGCCGGAACAAACTGCAGAATGGAAGTGTGCACGGAATTCCTAGAAAACCTGCGCGATGTACGTTTCATCAAGAGAATTGTTATGTGCGATGAAAAGTGGGTCTATTTCTGTAATACTAACATACAACAGCAGTGGCTGAGCCCGGGCCAGCTTCCAGAACCTGTTGCCAAACGTGGGCGCTTTGAGCACAAGGTGATGCTCTGATGAAATTTCGAGAGGATAATCCATTACGAATTTGTTCCAGACGGTCGGACCATCAGCACCACCAGTCTCTACTCTGAACAGCTAGAGCAGATATAGGTCATTTGGGAGAAGTGCCCGGCACTGGTGAACAGAAAGGGCGCTCTCCCACATCAGGACAATGCTTGGCCTCATACCGCATAACGACCCTGGAAAAACTCCAAACTTGAGGGCATCAAACTGATTCCACACCCAGCATGTAGTCCAGACCTTGCCCTGCCGGATTATTACTTCTTCCGGTCCATGGCCCACTTCCTCCACTTCAAAACTCCAGGAACTTGAGGGCATCGAACTGATGCCACACCCAGCATATAGTCCGGACCTTGCCCCGTCGGATTATTACTTGTTCCGGTCCATGGCCCACTTCCTCCACTTCAAAACTCTAGGAACTTGAGGGCATCGAATTGATGCCACATCCAGCATATAGTCCGGACCTTGCACCGTCGGATTATTACTTGTTCCAGTCCATGGCCCACTTCCTCCACTTCAAAACTCCAGGAACTTGAGAGGCATCTAACTGATTCCACACCCAGCATGTAGTCCAGACCTTGCCCTGCCGGATTATTACTTGTTCCAGTTCATGGCTCACTTCCTTCGTGGGCGGCAATTCAACAACCAGGAGGAGGTGGCAGCTGGGGTGAAGGAGTTCTTCACCTCAAAAAATAAGAACTGGTACCACCACGAAATCGAAGAACTGGCAGACAGATGGCTAAAGATGAGGCGAAATGATGGCATATACTTTGAATGCTAATTAGCTTTTGTTGTAAAGGTATGTATTAAGACATAAAGTGATCCAAATATTGCAAAACCTTTGACTCACCCTCTGTATATGTATATATGAGGCTTTCACCAATGAACAAAATACATGGAACCCCCGGAAGTTTCTGGCTACACCACTGAAGTTATGTATAATGTTTTATAAGGCAAATATACTTCAGCCATTGCTATGGCCTTCATCAGTGCAACTACTTTCCAAAATCATTTTGCTCTGAGGTTCAGAGGAAGTTTGGAAATTTTATTTTCCAAAAATTGTAACTCTGATCTTCCCATTTATGTTCCATACATCTGGAAATCACTCATTGCTTCATGTCACCCAGAGTTACCGTTAAAAAAACTTACCTTTGCAATCTGGCAGTGCAACAAATCGTAGTCGCACTGATGAAGGCCATTGCAATGGCTGAAATATATTTACCTCAACAAACATTATACGTAACTTTAAGTGTGCTTCCAACTACCATAAAAACCTGTTTGTGCACTACTTCTGATATTTTACTGTAGTTGCCATTGCTTTTTTTCAATCAGTTATATGTAATTCATTTACACATTTTTTATAATTATTCGTTGAATTTTAAATTTCAAGTTTTCAATAATACATTGTTCTTTGCTTCTTTTATGCGTAACCTGGTATGTTACAACTTTGAAAGAATAGGGACAGCGTTTTTTTTTTGTTATGTTTTTTTGCAGCCCTGAAACAGATGATACAACTAAAAATTTACTACATAACAGTTCACAGGTATCTTTTTTCTCTGAATTCAAGATGTTTGAAACAAACAAAGATTAGTGAATAATTTACTTAGTACTAATTCAAAATCAACTAGTGGACAAACTGCTTTGAAAAGAGTGATGCTTATAAGTAAAGGATGTGTATAATAGGGGTATTGAATATAAAACAAAATTGTATTCATAGTTACTACCTGGTATTTCAAAGGTAAGGGGTGTTTTGCTTGTTTGTTTTCATATATTGAAAATATAAAATCATACAAAATTTCTTTACCTAGTTTTTGCAATGGAATTAGAATAAAAAATTAACACAAAAGTCAAAATAGACGTATGTTGAAGGTAGAAAAAGTATTCTTGTGTGTACAGGGGTTGGACAGAATAATGTGAACACCACACTCAGGGACATGGCTTTTAATGCAGCTGCGTGCATCACAATACACACATGTATCCACCACTTTTTTGGTTTTAATAGCTTTGTTTGGAACCTCAAGGTCCTGTTTAAGTGCATTTAAAGTGCCTTGTTACAAAATTTCTTTCTGGGTGATGACAAAATGAGCAACCTAATGGACTTCAAAAGAGGGCTAATTGTTGGTGGCCGGCTAGTTGGTGCCTCCGTGACAACAGTCGTCAGGTAGCGGGTATATCAAGAGCTATTGTGTCTTATCGTCATGATGACAGCATACCATGTTCGTGACAAAACCTCATCTGCAAAACACAAGAGCCGCCGGAAAACGACCTTGACTAATAGAGACAGGAAAGCATTAGAGAGGATTGTTACCCATAATAAGAAGATCACAACACCAAAAATTAGTGCAGAGCTCAATCTGCATCTCCAGACCCCAGTATCAACAAAAACAATGCACAGGGAACTGCATAAACAAGATATTCATAAGAGAGCTACTGTTGCAAAACCTCTGGTGGCCCGGGGGATGCACAACGGTGTAGACAGTGGCGCCAGGAGCATACAACATGGACTGCCAATGCATGGAAGTGTGTAATGTGGTCAGATGAATCCACATTCACACTATTCCCCACTGCAGGACGTGTTTACGTGTGGGGAACACCGTCAGAAGCATACAACCGACTGTCTTCTCCCAACAGAGACAATCAGTATTATATTTGGAAAACAGTGGAAACAGGACTTGCTGACAGTTTAAGTTTCTCTCTTGATGACTTCAATTTTTTCAACTTTTATATTATCTTTTTCTTGTAGAGAATGCATAACAGCAAAACACAATATAATAATATCCTTTATTGAAGCAGCAAAGCTGCCTGCATTCAAGTATTAACAGAGAAATGATAGATTACATGAATGACATATTTATCAAAATTTATTGTAATATTGTTTAACATGTTATGATTTAATTACTGTGGAAGTAGTATTTTCTCACATCCATGTGCACTTACAATAAATTTTGATATGCATTCAAGTATTTGGTAGACAAAATGAGCAAGGCATAAATGAAATCCTTGGAGCATGAGTTATAATTATTTAATCAGGAATCTTAAGGTGTCTTGCCAAGGAACATAATCTCTGTATTTTAACAACCTAGATTACAGCTAACACGAAGTTACCAGAATGTGTCCTTCCGTTTCATTGAGTGAAGGCTTGTATTTTATCATTGGACTTCATTTACGAGAATAATGCTGTATCTGTTACAGAGGCATATTTTATTACTGTAAATTATTGGTAATGATTTTATGAATCATAAATTAAACATAACACAATACTGAACATGATCATAAGCATTCATTGCTGGTAATAAATGAACTTAATAAAAGTTTCAATCGACACACTTTCAATTGCTCTCGGTTGTTTGTAGGATCTTCTGGAGCATCATGCGGTATTAAGTATTAAAACTTCAAACAATCTTAAGTTACGTTACAAGTTTAATTTATTTTTAAGAAAGCTTTCTTTAGAAAAATTCTTGATGTCGACATAACATGCAAAAGTTACGTAAAAATTACAAGTGTTAGGACGTTTCGGTTGTGACTTCTACCTTCATCACCTATGGAATGAAACACGTGGTATAAGCCTCAGTTGTTGCCAGATTTCAAAACAGCTTTCCAAATGATAGGTATGTTAAAAGGTGTGTCTGTATTGCAGGTGCTAGGAGTAAGGAAGATTTCAATGCTTTCGCAGTACCCGAGAGCTTTCCGATTGCTGAACGAAGCGATACCTTTAACATTTTGCCAATTGGAAATCGCGGACATATCGCTGATGGTTAAAATTGAAAGGGAGTTGGAAGGGTTGCCTTTCTTAACATCAGCGATATGTTCCACCGATCGCTGGTTGATGCTTTGGTAAGTGCTACCGGTGTAGTGGGTAATGTAGAGTAGACACCTTGTAACTCTAGGGGTTTATTGGGATATCTGTCTTTAAGGATAAGGTTAAGAAGATGTGGATGTGGTTTAACAATCCTGTAGCCAAAAGACTTGAAAATGGAGCAAACTTTGTGAGTGAAGGCTAGGCTAAAGAGCAAAGTGCCAACAAACTGATGAGTGGTGGAAAATTCAGGCAGTAAACTAGTAGATCTATAAAATTTCTTAATAAGCCTCTGTACTAAGAGGGGTGGAAAGCAATGCAATTTGCCAATGTTGATGATGTTCTGATATTCGTTTTGAAGAGCAGAAGGGCTGTTGCAAATAAGATTAACTCTGTGGATGTACGCCTTTAAAGCAGCCAATTTGACCGAAAAGTTCGCTTCACTGAAAGGTCACTTCAGCTAAAAGTTCATTTTATCAAAAGGACATTTGATCGAAAAGTTCATTTCACCAAAGGATTACTTTACCTAAAAGTTCATTACATCGAAAAATCATTTCACTGAATGATCAGTTTACTGAAAACTTGGAATTTTGTTGTTAGAGATCTGTTGGAGTGTGGTGCGAGTTTTTAGAAAAATGGCCACCCTAAACATTATTGGATTGTATAAAAAATACACTTTTAATTTCTATGAAACACCTCCCCATGATTAGGTTTTTCGAAATATGACATTAATTATAAGGCCTGTATTTGGGCCTTTTTGTCAAATTTTAATCCTGAGTTACATATCAAATCAAGTAAATAATGTTCCACTTTTACTCAACAGCAAAACATTAATTTTTTGACTGTAGGCCTAGATACAGGTCATTTTAACAGATTTTAACTCTACTCATATTCATAAGCATCACATAAAATGTAAAGTAAATTTTTATGTAAACCTTATGAACATGAGCACGCACGGTTAAAATGTGCCTGAAAAAATGTGCAACAATATTAACTTGACTTTATGTAAACCTTATGAACATGAGTTTGTACGATTAAAATTGGATAAAAAGGCCTAGGGACCTAAAATTGATTGTTTTTGCCTGAAAAAATGTGCAGCAATATTAATTTTACTTTTTATGTAAACCTTGTGATCATGATTAAAATTTGCTAAAAAGGCTTAAGCTGAGGCCTATTGTCTTTAAAAAAAAGATTTGTCTTGAAACTAAATCTTTTCGTTCTCTGTGACACGGATAAATCAAAAGTGCAATTTGAGTATAATCCCCTAACGTTTCGGTGGTCTGTCTGCCGAACTTGCACCATGCTTCGACAGATCATGTAATGAAATCCAAAGTTTTCGATCAACTGACCCTTCAGTGAAATGATCTTTCGATGAAATGAACTCTCAGGTAAAGATACCTTTTGGTGAAATGAACTTTTTGATCAAGTGATCCTTCGGTGAAATGTACCTTTCGATCAAGTGATCCTTCGGTGAAATAAACTTTTTGATCAAGTGACCTTTCGGTAAAACAATCTTTTTGGTGAAGTGATTTTCGGTCAAGTGACCCTTTGGTGAAGTACACGTCAGGCAAATGAACCAGAACCCATTCCACATCATTTTTTTTTTTTTTTTGCTATTAAAAAATTAATGTGATAATGAAAAAAACCCTTCATTGAAGGGTTTGTAATCTCTTTCAGTCCCGGATGCTAATCATTTATCAATTTAATCCTTTAAAAATGTCATTTGCTGATTTTTGCGTTAAAATTTGTGCTTTCATCCTAATTTCTTTACGTAGTTTGTGAGGGGTTTATAATTTATTACATACCGGGATGGTGAATAATGTTTTTTTTAATTCTTTACGTAGTTTGTGAGGGGTTTATAATTTATTACATACCGGGATGGTGAATAATGTTTTTTAACTGCCGGTATGCTCACTTCCATTTTTGTTAACTACCGGTATGCTATACCGGCCCACTTCGAACACTGCTTATATGAGGGAATTTGTAAGTTATAGAGGACATAAGTTCAAACAGAGAGTGTTTCTGGTGTGGCCAAATGATGAAGATGTCATCCATGTACCGTAACCAAATGGAGGGCAACTGCTTATAGCCCATTGAGTTGCTCGCGGTGGTCATTAAGTCTCCAAAAAAAAAAAAAAAAAAACCAAATGGAGGGTTTTAAGAGGGATGGGGCAACGATTAATTTTTCAGTATTCTACAAATAAATTTCAGCAAGTAAGGGGGAAAGAAGAGAGCCCATAGGTACACCTTGTTTTTGTTGGTAATAGATACCATTGTATACAAAACAGGAATACTTTTCCAATGAATCAAAACAGTCATAAAGATCTATGATGAATTCCCCAGGAAGTTCTTGGTGCTCCATTGGTTTTTGACCATGAGCATGTAGGCATCAAAGAAAGGAACAGAAGGAAATAATGAATCCATATCAAAGGTATACAGGAAATCTTGAGGATAGATGGATGAAAGCAGTTTCTGGATGAAGTCCTTGGTCCACACAACAGAATAAGGGTGGTTTTTAGTCAGAACATTGCAGCATTTGACCAATTGCCTTTCAAGATTGACTGCTGGAGAAAAGGTATTTTCAATTAAGGGCCTAATAGGATGTCAAACTTCATGTAACTTGATCTGTAAACACAACCTGAGAGTATGATAATAAGATGGGGGGGGTCTCCTAACAAAGATTTCAGAGAAGATCTTTTAGAAAGCTTGGTAACTGCTTTACACAGTTTTTCAGTGTTATCTGCATTTAGTCTTATGCAATTGTTTTTTTTTCCAGGAACTCAGCTACTTTGTTGTCCAAAGAATTCTTGTGGATGAAAACAGGACATCCTGCCTTGTCTGCCTTACAAACTGCCCACCTTGGTAGGCCATCCATGGTACATCCACAGAGCTAACCTTATTTGCAACAGCCCTTCTGCTCTTCAAAACAAATATCAGAACATCATCAACATTGGCAAATTGCATGGCTTTCCACCCCTCTTAGTACATAGGCACATTAAGAAATGTGAATCACAGAATAGATCTACTAGTTTACTGCCTGAACTTTCCACCACTCATCAGTTTGTTGGCACTTTGCCCTTTAGCCTGGCCTCCACTCACAAAGTTTGCTCCATTTTCAAGTCTTTTGGCTACAGGATTGCTGTTAAACCCCCTCCACATCTTCTTAACCTTATCCTTAAAGACAGAGATCCCAATAAACCCCTAGAGTTACAACGTGTCTACTCTATCCCTGTCAACACTTCCACTGGCATTACCCACTACACTGGTAGCACTTAACAAAGCATCAACTGGCAATTGGTGGAACATATGACTGATGTAAAGAAAGGCAACCCTTCCACCTCCCTTTCAATTTTAACCATCAATGATATCTCTGCGATTCCTGATTGGTAAAATGTTAAACATATCGCTCCGTTCAGCAATCAGAAAGCCCTCAAGTACTGCAAAAGCGTTGAAATCTTCCTTACTCCCAACAGCTGCAATACAGATTCACCTTTTAACATCCCTATTATTTGGATAGCTATTTTGAAATCTGGCAACAACTGATGCTTATACCACGTGTTTCATTCCATAGCTGATGAAGGTAGAAGTAACTACCGAAACGTCCCAACACTTGTAATTTTTATGTAACTTTTGCATGATATGTCGACATCAAGAATTTTTGTAATGTTATGTTTGTTACATGTTTCACTGTTAATTATTCTCACTATGAAGGAAGCTTTCAACGTATAACTTCAATCTTCATCAGCCTTGTGACGAATGGACGATTGCAGTAGTTGCCAGATCCGTAAAGTCATATACATTGTCCGAGTAATGATTGTGCATTGAATGTATTATATGAATTCCAGTAATGTAATAATAAAGAAATTTTGAATGGAATTGCAGTAAAAATGACCCCCACGTGAAAGGGCTCTGTGTCTAGTAACCTTCGTGTCTCCCCATCCCGAGGTGTGTGCAGATGTCATTCCATGCGAAGGTCATTCCTGAGCACTTGGTCGATGGAGGCAGATGTGTCGATTGATCACTCATCTCAGCACAAGGACAGTGGTGTTGATGGTTGAACAGAAAGGGTGTTTGATGGAACATGTCTTGTACAATGACGACAAGTACGTGGACGAAGTGCAAAAACAGTTCACTAGGAAATTTCACGATGTAAACGTTCCCCACCGTAATGTGATACGTCAGCTCATAGCGAAGTTTCAGGAAACTTGCAGTGTTCTGGATGCCCCCCGCCCTGGTAGGCCATCCACAGTAGAAGAGACCATACAGGATATCCAGGACAGATATAGAGTCCACACAAGTCCATGAGGTGGCTGTCACAACAAGCTAATGTGCCAAAGAGTACAGCCCAAGATATTCTGAAATGGAAGTTGCTTTTCCACCTGTACAAAGTGTCTGTCGTGCATCAGCTGGAAGAAAAAGACCACTAGGCCCGTGTTCAGTATTGCAGGTGGTTCCAAGAGTTCCTGTCTGAAGAAGGTCAGGACATTCTGTGTGTGACTTTCCTTACAGATAAGGCATGGTTCCGGCTGTCTGGGTTCATCAACAGGCAAAACACTCATCTGTGGGATACTGAAACTCCCCACGAATTTAAGGAAGTGCCTCTCCACAACCAGAAGGTCGGGGTTTGGTGTGCTGTGACTTGTACACGCATTGTTGGGCCCACTTTCTTCAGTGAAACCATTAACTCAGTACGGTACCGTGCCCAGATTATCCAACTATTCATGTCCAAACTCACGGAACAGGAAATCAATGAAGGATGGTTCCAGCAAGACTGCAACCGTTGGCGCATCAATACAGCTTCTGGAGGAATTCTTCGGAAACCGCATCATCTTCCGGGGTCTATGGCCTTCTCGGTCACCGGACCTGACACCGCCTGCCTTTTTTTCTGTGGGGAACACTGAAGGGGAAGGCGGCGTACACAGGTAATCCACGTACCCTTCAAGAGGTGCAGGCTGCAATAACGACCCACATCCAACAAATCACACTACATACCCTGAGAAACGTCTTCACCAACATGCAGAGGCGTGTGCAGACATGTCTGGATGTTGGTGGACCCCTTTTCCAACACCACCTGTAGGAATCAGTCTGACATGGTGAGTGTTACTTTCAGTGCACAGTTATTTTTGGACACCCTGTACATTATTTCTTTTTTAAATTCATTTTCATATTAATAGAATGGCAAAAGGAGAATCAGAATTGCAGTTCTTGGGGCTAAGAAAAATTATCATTGGCTCTTCGTTTGGCTCACAGATCAGTGGGCTCTTCCAGCAGGACACTTGGCCTCTCCACAGAGCTGTGTAGACTAGGACATGGTTAGAAGAGCATTACGCAGAAGTTCCCACCCTGGAATGACCCCCTGGTTCACTAGACATGAACCCTGTGGAGAATCTTTAGATTGCTGTGGAAAGGTTTGTTCATGCTTTGGATCTTCCGTCAAGGATTGTGATGAAATTATATGAAGTGGTGCAGCAAGTACGGGTGGCAATGCCTATGGAATGCTTTTGTGACCTAGTGGATTTAATGTCCCTAGCCACGTGACTGCCCTTATCTGGGCAGTCGGTGGGCTTACCGTTTACTAGGTAGGTATCATATGATTTCTGTCCATTCAGTTTAATTGTGTATGCAAACTGCATGGAGTTAATTCTGTGCAGTGTTTAAGCTGTCACTCACATTTTTGCCAAATCACGATAAAGATGGTAATTTCTTGACAAGAAGTCCCCACCGAATTGCCAAAAAGAGAATGTTTCCCATCATTTATTCTTCATCCCACCCTTGTGTTGTTTTTCATTCTGTCATCGCTGCTTTGCCTCCACTGACCTGGTTTCCTTCCCTGTCATTTTTTCTTTCTGTCATCGCTGTTGCATGCTGCTTTGCCCTGTTGTCGTTTTTCCATCCCCGTTGTCTTTTCTCCTATTGCAGAAAAGCACCGGTGAGCCTCGAGGGCACCTTTTGCAAGATCTTTGCCACAGTGGATGCGGAAGAGGTGTTTTGTTTGTTTCTTTGGTGGTGTGCCACCTCTGCAGCAACTACAGCAACAGCACATGTTGTTTCGGTTCAGGTCAACTGGTCAGTTGGTGTGTCGTCGGTTGTAGCTTTTCTCAATCCTGGTCTTTGTATATATTTTCACAAACTGCATGCATCAGCAAATGTATCTTTACTGAAATTAGAAATGTAAGAACCTATTGGTTTTAATTCTTGAATTCTACTTAAAATACAAAATTTTATTTAGCCAATGTATCGTGCTTATGTTTTCATACATAAATATAGCAAAAAATGGAACTGTAAATTTGGCTAATCTGCATAGCATTTTGCTGAAAAATAGCCAAATTGCTACAAGAGAAAAAAATATAGCTTAAACACTGATTTTGTGTAGTGTACATCCTGTTGTAGTTGTTTGAATGCTAACATTGTTGTGCACCTCTTTTTTTACAGATTTTGTCTATTCATTGGGGCAAGCAAGAGAAGAATCCTGTCCAGTTTGTTAATTTTTACTGTAAAGATTCTCCATTTACCATCAATGCATTTAATCATGAGGAATCATCAGTCATCTTACCCAAGTCATTTGAAGAAATTCAGTTACATGTCTTGTGCTCCCGCTGTGATCCTTATGCCATAAAAGTGGCCAAGATATGCTTTGAGAATTATTGGCATTCCAGTAAAGGTAGCCATTTATAACCAAGATTCTGTTTAGACAGTGGCAATGAAGTTGACTTGATAAAATGTGATCTTTGTTTTTAAGATCTAAATTTTCTGCCATCAATTCTTTCCTTGAACCCATAGGTATGACAAATAAGTAGGCAGAATTCAAGTATATTTTAGTTAACAATTTATTTTTTGAAATAATATCTGATAATAATATATACATCGTGTTTGCTAATGTAAGATATAAATTCCATTCTCAATGACTGTAAATGATTGTTTTTTGCAATCATTTGTTGTTCAATTATCATTCTCATGCACAGTGGCGTAACTACAATGTAGGGGGCCCCAGGCACAAAATTAAGTGAGGGCCCCCTTATTTAATTCTAACTATATAGAATTAATTAAATTCTAAAATAATAGATTCAATTGCTTACAAATTCTGGAAATTCTATATTTTAATTTTATCTATTATAAAATGTTTTTTGTTTTAAATGTGCTATTGTTCTCTTTTTTAGTCGGCATTAACGAAGACTCTTTCCAGTAACTGCTTTATTTAATGATTTGTTAAATATGTTGTGCATATATTTAACATAGGGTCCAGGGCATTGATACCTATCTCTCTTTAAAAGAAATATTATTAATATCTATGTATGCAATATCAATTTATGCTATGTAGTCAGGCAACGCATCCCTTGGGTAAATTCAGATTACAAAAGTATATTTTTGAATATTCTTATTTTTTTAACTTAGGTCTTAATTTTTTATTTAAATATGCATGTTTGTTATTTAATTATATCTGTTAAAAGTCAGATTATTTCATTTGGAAGAATACTTATATAATATAATGCATTTAATTTTAGAATACAAAAATGGCATCATTTGAAGGTTAAATATTTTAAACGTGCAAGCATCAAACGTATGGTTTATACTGTGGTTAAGGCTTATTACTTCCCAGAATCACAACTCCACATGTAGCCATTTGTCACCGTTTTTCAGTCAAATTAAAAATGTATCAACTGTTTAAAAATACGCATTCTATTTAGGTAATGGGGTGTCACAGCTCTGGAAGGTTCTCTTCGGACAACTACTTGCTTGAGCCCCTCAATGCTTGGACCCCCGTGATGTGCCTGGTCACCCCAGGCAGTAGTTACGCCATTGCTCACACAGTCATTCAGTGAAGGTTTCTATCATGGACTATGAAAACGATATACATCTGGTATCCTTGCATGTTGGTTTTACAGATGGACAGAAGGCAGCCTTACAAATGATGTTCAGTTGTCTTCTGAAGTGCTGTTACTATACTTGTTTAACTCATTATTTATATTAACTATCATTTGTAGGAATTATATCTTATCCAGGATAGTTAGTTATGGGCAAAAAAACTGTGTTCCAAAATGTAATATTCTACTTCATGCCTAGTTCATCTTCTGTTTCATGCCAGGCACCTTGGTAATGCTATACTTTGCATTGTGTTGTGATATAATTTACATAGATATTAAGCACTATTATTATTATTATTATTATTTAATTCAAAATACATAATTTCATTTTAAGATAAAATCCTACTGAATGGTAGCTCTATTATGCATACAGTGCAAAAAAAAGAGGGGGGGGGGTATAACAAGCGATTTCAGCTCTTTTATGTGCCACAGAAGCTGAAAATAATTTCTAAGATCAAAAACAATTTTTAAATCTTCATGAAATAGTAATCTGTGCTGTGTATATTAAATTTCTGTATTTATGTGAGGTGCTAATCTTCGGAATATCATGTTTGTTAATTAGTATTTTCATATAACCCGGTACTATTAATTATTTTATTCTTTGCCGTTGCATTGTAATGATACACATTCGTGGTGAATCTTATGGAGTGTATTTTCATACATGTCGTTATGTATAGCTGTGTGAGATGTAATTAATCATATTTATTTTCTTTCTTTTATGACTCTGGAGTATTAAAAGGTATATATCATGCATTTTTGCAGTGAAGCTTACTGCTTCGTATTAATGTGAAACCTGTTAAACATAGTAGGAGGAGGAAAGCTAAAATCACAGGGTAATCTGTTTAAAACATAAGTAATGAAGATCTTTGATCAAATATTATTTTGGAAGCGGTTGCTCTACCATGATTTTAGAAACACACCCACCTGCATTATTTGAGAATGGGATTTATCTTAATGGATCAGTGAGATTGATAAATGTCTTCTGGCATACATAAGAGACAGTCAGATGAAAATGTGCTGGTGAGAAATAAATCATAAAAGCTTGTCTTATTAGAACATGACTAAACAGAACAAATTAGTTAAACAGCTCCTGCTTTTTTCTGGTCATTATTGTGACCATGTACTGCATGCAATTTTTTCTTACAGTTATTTACAATCGGGTAATGTTCTTTAAAAATTAACACACACCAAGTGAGTAGTGATAATGGTGTGGTCCTTCTCACCAATAAAAAAAATACTCTAGAGCAGGGGTGCCAAATCTGTTTCTAGGGTGTTTTCCCAAACTGATTGATGGTTATCTTCTAAAAAATTATCTTGTATGCCCACGGGAATTTTCAGCAACTGAGTATCATTAGTTATTTTTCTACTGTTCACTCACAAATAACAGAAGAAAAACAAAAGTGGAGCTAAGCCAAGTATTTACTTCTTTTATTACCCATGATGTATACATTGGATGTGCAAGGATCTCAAAATGTGTTGTACAAGGTCACTTGTTCTCCCAACCTCCCATCTGGTGTCAAGTCGACATGAGACGTCTTCCGTGAACAGTTTTCATTGTTCAAGAGGAATGAGATAAACCAGTAGGTCCCCCGCTTCTTCCTGATCCAGAGAGAAAGGTGATTAAGCATGGTCTTCGAGCCACCTGTTCTTTGCTTGTCCACTAATGTCCCCTCAAGTTTTGGCCAGGGAAAATCCTTTCATGCACCTTCTCAGATGAACCCAGTAAACCGTCATCATTTCACCTAGACAGGATGATAATTTTTCCACCATCTTGCATTAAACTGAAGAAAATCCCCTTCATCAGCCCTTAAGAAATAAACCCAGCAAATTGTCACCATCCGGACAGGATGGTAACTTTTCCACCAAAGATGCATTAAACTGAAGGAAATCCTCTTCATCGGCTATTAAGAAATGAACCCAGCAAATTGTCACCATCCATACAGGATGGTAACTTTCCCACCAAAGATGCATTAAACTGAAGGAAATCCCCTTCATCAGCCCTTAAGAAATGAACCCAGAAAATTGTCACCATCCATACAGGATGGTAACTTTTCCACTAAAGATGCATTAAACTGAAGGAAATCCCCTTCATCAGCCCTTAAGAAATGAACCCAGCAAATTGTCACCATCCATACAGGATGGTAACTTTCCCACCAAAGATGCATTAAACTGAAGGAAATCCCCTTCATGAATCCTTAAGAAATGAACCCAGCAAATTGTCACCATCCATACAGGATGGTAACTTTTCCACTAAAGATGCATTAAACTGAAGGAAATCCCCTTTGTCAGCTCTTAAGAAATTTTCTAAGCTGTCCCCAACATCCAAAGCTCTAAAATACCCCTTAATAATAGGTATATCACACATCCTAGTTTGATCAGGACTGTCCCAGGTTTGAGGTCTTGTTTAGGCATGCCAGCCTGTTGGCTGTTTTGTCCTGGTCATAGTTAAAAACAAATATAATCTTGTAAATACAGTAAATAAACTCTTGTGAATCCAGACCCCTTCCTAAACCGGACAGCAATCAGCCGTGTCATACAGGTTGTCAGGATCAAGCAAAAAAATTGGGAGAAATATTGTAAGTGTTGGTGGTGGTACCCATATTGTTCACAACTGTCTTCAAATTGCAGCTGATGTCATGCCTATTGCAGTTTTAGTTCTCTAATGAAAAATTATGTTAAAAAGAAATAGTTACAATATTATCAGCATTTTTGAAACATACCTAGCCACACCCCACCATCCACCCCTCAATGGCACAGTGGTCTAAGCACTGTCTTCTGACCATTCATCCAAGATAAGTCAATGTTCAAATCCCAGTGATGCATGGATATTGTGTTTGCCTTACAGCACTGGCTCTCTCCCTCCCCTAGAATCAGTGGCTCTAAATTAGGAATGGGCGACTGCCCATTAAGTTGCTCACGGTGGTCATATAGCCCATTAAGTTGCTCATGGTGGTCATTAAACTTCCAAATAAAAACAGAATATTAAAAACGCATTTTTATACCACGAGCTGGACGTCTAGGTTTGGTTTCAGAAAAAGATGGGCTTAGAGGCAACAAAATTTTGTTGTTGTTGTTTAATAACCATCATTCATGAGCAACTCAGTAGGCTATAAGCAAGCCTTGCATCCCTAATTTAGGGCCTCTTGTTCCAGGGAAGGGAGGAGAACCTGTGCTGTAAAACAAATAAAATATCCATTTCTCACCAGGATTCAAAATCCTGACCCATCTTGGATGAATGGTCAGAAGCCAGTGCTTAGACCACTGGGGCACTGATAGAATTTACACTGATCCAGTTATTTTATAATTGTGTCATGATAATCTGAAAATATCACTTAGAATAACTTTTCAGAACTTATTCTGTTCATGTTAGATTCAGTCCACTTTCGTAATAACCCTGCATAGTAACAACTGCTTCACTTGACTGTAATGATAATCACAGTATATTTATTTATTTATTTATTTATTATAAAAATAAATATATTATTGTTTAAAGAATCAAAAGGCAGCAGTGAATGCCATATCCAACAATTATTTTTTGCATGCTGCCTTGGGCATGTGTGCCATAGGTTTGCCACCCCTGCTATAGAGAATCTATTGTTGTCTGATTGCAATTTGCATATCTATTTCTGTCTGTGTGTGTGTGTGTGTGTGTGTGTGTGTGTGTGTGTGTTCAGTAGTTGTCCAACATGTCACCCAATTTTTATTTCAATGTCTCTTTTAAATGTAATTTTGTAGCACAAAATGTTATATTGGGTGGGTTCTGCTCAAATAGTTTTTTACCACCTGCCTGTATCTATATTTTTCTCGTTAAATTGTGTTTGTGCAATGGCAACGCAGAGTCCAGTGTATGCCACTATAAAGAACAATGTGGTAGTTCATTTCTTTTCGTACATTTAATTTAGGTGACAGTTTTTCTGCTTTCATCAGTTGTGTTCATGACATCTAGTGAACAATGTGTTAGTGTTGTTATTAGTTTTTAGCATTATTATTTATACTGTGAGTTCTTGAAAAAAATATAGAATATATTTAGGAACCACTGCCTTTTTTGTGAAATATTGTTTTAGAGGGTTATTGCACCATTTTTTTTCTAGTTAAATTTTCTTTATGCTTTTTCTGTTTTTTTTTTTTTTTTTTTGCTGTTTGTCATTATTGTTATTATTTTACTCAACCTGCTATTGTGTTTTCTTTCTCTTTCATGTCTTAAATTTTCCGTTTTGACTTCATGCTGCATTGGCTTTTGTATTATCTACAAAATTTTACACCTATTGAAGTTCCTTCCATAAATTCTCTGTTTCTGCCTCCCACTTAATATTATTTCCTGCTTTAGCTTTCAGTTAAACGTTGCTTCTAATCTAATTTCATTCTCTGTGCCCTTCCACAAATTATTGCCGATTTGTTTCAATTTCATATTTTCAAGAAATGTGTACAGTGATATTTCTAAGCTGAAAGTACATGGATTATTACAATTCAATTAGTTTATAAGTAATGCTGAACAATATAAAAAACAGTTAAAAATTTTTTTCTCAGAATGTGAGAGAGATTTTTCATTTGTTTTATTATGGCTTGTAAATTTTTCATTTATTATGTGCAGAAGTGCGATATTCAAGGGGCACTATTTTTGAACTCTTAAAAACCATAACAAATTCAATGTGCCCATCATTTTATACCAAGAACGGTGTTATGGTGTCAAACCAAAGGTTATGGCTTTCATTGCAGTATTTATATTTTTTAATTTATAATTGAATATAGTAGAATTAGTACTTAAGAATATTTTATTTGTTTGAAAAGCACAAAGTGCCTAGTTGTAATTATTTTTTGTTTATTTACTTATTTATTCATTTATGCGTGAACTTATTATGCTCTCGTTGTTGAAGATTATATACTTCATGTTGTACTTATTTATGGTGTTCATTTTTCTTTATATTTAATTTCACCCTCTGATGTGCAAATATCACTGGGGGCTTATATTGTTGCTCCATATTACATTTTAGAGACAAATTCTGTTGTTTGCTCTCCCTTGTTGAAAATTATGTTTATTTACATTCTGATATTGTATGATGTGTTATACTTTCAATGCAATAAAATATTTAAGTACATATGTTGCCGTCCTTTAGTTATTGTATGTAGAACTGAAATTCTTTTAATTTACGTGCTGAAATAACATAAAACGATTTTTTCTTTGTTATGGGCAGCATTAGGGACACAACCAGGATAAGGTTTTAAGTGTTAAAACCCCATCTAAAGCACAGAGCTTTTTTTTTGGTTGATTTTCACTTGCAGTGCTATTTAGATATCTCCTAATTTCTCTCCCTACATAGGAGTAACTGGTTCTCCAGCTGTTTGGGGAGTGGTGCACCCACTGGAGCTGATGTAACTGAACATTTTGTTGCTTTCACTGTTTCAAATACTTATGTATGTCACTGGGACAGCTGTTCATCCAGCTGATGGAGTGCTTCTTGTGTTTCTCTTTTGTGACATCACTGTTTTTTGTTACTGTTTTCTTCGCTGTCCTCAACCGTGGACCATGATGCTCTTTGGCCCATCGAAGTAGAGATCGCACGGGCCTTATTTGGTGAGCCCGGCCCGGCCCGGGCTTGTCAATTGCAGCTATTATTTAGGCTCAGTCCGACCCGTGTTGTGCCATTTTTGTAAACTGGTGTGCAAAAATTAAGGACGAAGAGGAGAAATTAGCGGAACGAGCAGGCAGAACGGACCTAAAGACCACTCAGGAGATAGACTAGGGTCCGGTACGGTACAGCATGATGTGGGGTGGGGGGAGAGTGTCGGAAGGGTATAAAGCACACGGGCGGTGTACGCTCAGCAATTCGGTGAAAGCTATTGCACGGTGTAAATCGGTTTGAACGACGTCAAGTTGCTGCCACCGTGCGATATGGCCAACAGGCAATCCAGTAGACATCTGGATGACTTTACCCGAGGCCGCGTCATTGGGAAGTTGGAAGAAGGTCGTAGTGTGGCCGAGGAGTTCGGGATCGCTCACAGCATCGTTTCACGAGCTTTGAGAGCATTTCAAACAGCTGTCCGAGAGTTTAGCAGTAGTAGTCCACGAGCAACCACGGCGGTGGACGATCGGTATATTGTCCTACAGGCGAGAAGAGACAGCGGGAGAAATTTCAAGGCACATGCAACAGACAACTGGACATCCGTTATCGCGTTTTACCATGGCCAGGAGGCTGCACAAAGGTGGTCTATTTGCACGACGACCAGTATGGCGTGTGCCATTAACGCCTGCTCATCAGAGACGCCGGTTTCTGTGGTGACAGGAACACAAGAACTGGACACATCAGCAATGGGGTCGAGTTCTCTTTACGGATGAGAGCCGATTTAGTCTGACGAGCGATTCTGGACGTATACACATCTGGAGAGAGCAGGGAACACGCAATCACACCTCCAACATCATCGAAAGGGACCGGTTTGGAGGTGGCGGAGTTCTCGTTTGGGGCGGTATCATGCTTGGTAGCCGTACTGACCACATCTTCCAAGGAGGTTCAGTCTGGTGTTCGCTATTGTACCGAGGTTCTCCTACCTCACGTGCGTCTGTTAAGAGGTGCTTTGGGTCCTGAGTTCCTCTTCATGGACGACAACGCTACACCTCATCGCACAGTGGCTGTTGGAGAGTGAAGATATTCAACGCATGGATTGGCCCCCAAGGTCCCCGGACCTAAATCCAATCTAACACGTGTGGGACCTTCTCGGGAGACGCTTGGTAGCACGTCACCAGCCTCCAGCAACGATTCCGCAGCTGCGATTGGCGCTACAAGAGGAATGGGCCGCGATGCCTCAACAGCTACTTGATAACCTCGTCCTCAGCATGGACAGACGTAAATCCTGCAGCGGTGATCATACGATCATATCCCCTACTACAGACTGGATTTTTCTTGGCAGCCGCCTGTCACATGGACGTTTCTGTCTTCTGTCCAGTTGTGCTCGAAGCTACCTTTCCATAAAGTGCTTGCATCTTGGGGATTTTATGGTATTATTTGAGTCGATGTGGAGCACTTCTGCACGACGTTACATTCGAAAATCCGTCGCGTCCTTATTTTTTGCACGCCAATGTAATTATTTTGTCTTTCTATTGTATTTTATTGAATTGTAAAAAATAAATGAGATATTATTGAAAATATTTAGTTGAATATAAGCCTAAACATATTAACTAAACTTTGGCGATTATCGAAGAATGTAACCTTTAAAGAGAGAGAAAAAAAGGAGACTAAGCGCGTTCAAAATCTCTTTCTCTGAAGTAGCAAGTTGTAACACTACAAAAGTCAACCCCTATACAGATTAGTGATAGGAGAAACAATTTATGTCGTCCCACTCCCTCATACAAACAGCACACATCCCATCCCACTGTAGACACTTCCCCTCGCACAAAACACACTCGCTCGGGATCAAATCTTTTTGTTGTCAAGTAGCTTCAAAGTGATTTTATTATCTTAATACCTGCAGATGGAAACACGGAATGCCTGAGCTATGTCATGGAAGCACATAAAGCCAGCAACAACTAAACATACCCGAAAATCCAGGAATATGACTTGTTTCTTCACCATTGCGATAAAAAGAATTGGTCGACTTAGTTCGGCCCATAAGTGTCTGGATAAAAGCCCAGCCCATGCAGCAGGCCCGTAGCCAGACAAGCAAGTTGGGAGGGGCGGCTGACGGTTGTGATCGGGCGAAGGATATAAAGTGGTCGGGCAAAAGATGTGAAAGAGGTTGGACCCTATACTGTTGTGTGAGTCTCTAGGTCAAGCAAAAGGAAACACGAGCCCGACCTGGCCCTGCCATGCAGATCACTACATCGAAGCCCTTACACCAATAAACTGTGCAAGGGCTTTGGTGGGCAAAAAGAGTTATATTCAATACTAGGCTGGACCTCCTTTATCCCAAATTACAGCACATAATCAGTTTGGCATAGATTTCCCAAGGTGTTGGAGTGCACCTACGTCTACAGCATAACCAGGCATTCACTAAAGACTTTTAACTGGCTCAGGTTTGGTGGAAGATAATTTTGCTACTGGATCTTATCAATGAGATTCAGATCTGGGCGTTGTGGTGACCACAGGGAAGTTGCTGTCGCTCTCACTGAACCAACGCTGAATGCATCTTGCATGATGGGCAGTAGCATTGTCGTCCACGAAACAGCTATCACCTGTTGGATAAAAAGTCAACGTTTCAGTGTGGACTTGATCCGCTACAATGTTCAAATAATCCTTGGAGAACACCCGACCTTCAATATCAGGGGACCCATTTGCTACCAACAGAGTATGATCCACACCATGACAACACCTCCAGAACCTTGAGTTGTGTTTACAAAGCAGGCTGGGTGCATGGGGCTCTTGCCAAACTCTGCCTGTCGTCAGTACAGAACACAGTGTACCATGACTCGTCGGACCACATAACGTTTTTTCCAGTGTTTAGTCATGGTGTTCTTGACAACACTGTGGTCGAACTTTTTTGTTCTTTGCCGGAATCAATGGTTTCTGTATAGGCATGCGACTTCCAATACTGATCCTCTTCCATTACCAGTGCATAGTTCACTGAGATATGGTCAGTAATAGCCTTCATTGAATCGGTTATTTACTGCACACAGGGAGGCCTTTTTCTCCGTACAAACCTCAGACGATGACCTCGTTCCTGATAGATAATCATTACTCCTCATAGACGAGCAGTCGGAGTTATTTTTTCCAGTGATTAAAGACCCGGGGCATATTTCCTTTTGAGAAACCAGTCGGCTCTGCGTTTCCAAAATTGTCGATCCAGCCAGAACGACACCCACAATAAGCCCTTTATCTAACTCCAAGATATCCCTTGTTTTTCCCATTGTGATCAATACTAATGAGCAGCAGCTTTAAATAGTTTCCTTGATCGCATGGTGATGCACGTGACCACGTATTTTGCATATACGCTGCATAAGTGACATTTACATACATCTGCATAAAGGTTTCTAATTCAGTTGCCGGAGTGGACATTTTCAACTATAAAACATTTCTAAATGTTATTAGTCCCCTCTCATTGGAAAAAGGCAATTGGATTTAATAAAATCGGATGCAATTAAGCAAAGGACAATGGTAATAAAATAAGCGCAGGAAGTCGGGGAAGTGTCAGTTGCCTCGATATAATCTGACGGAACTTGAATAGTTATGGTTCTTTCATTCAATTACAAATTCGGTCAGAGAACATAGAGGTCGTCGAATGATTGTTGACATGCTATGAAGCAAGAAGCATAGCGCAAGCTAACTCTTTAAACTCTGTCATTCGTCCGTAAGGGGTCCGGGTTCGAATCCCGGTCAGGCATGGATGTTGTGTTTGTCTTACGGCACTGGCTCTTTCCCTTCCCTGGAACCAGTGACCCTAAATTAGGGACGGGCGACTGCTTATAGCCCATTGAGTTGCTCACGGTGGTCGTTAAACCTCCAATCAAAAAAAAAAAAAAAAAAAAAAAGAAGCAAGAAGCATAGCGAAAGCTAACTCTTTAAACTTTGTCATTCCTTAGGAGAGTAAAAAATTACCACTGGTGCCCGCGCGGATATTATCTTTGTGGTTAACGGTAAGAGGACAACCTAATGGAAAGCAATGACATGCCACAATATAGGAGGGTAACTGTGAGTCGCAAATTGCATAAAACATTCCAAGCAAGCCAGGCGGAGGATTAGCAAGGGTACAATGCTCTAGATGATGCCCTCTTATAGCAAGAAAGAAGTGCGTTGAACGCTCTTCCCAGAAGCGATGTCTGTATGTGCCGATCTAGTTCGGAGAAATTTTAAAAAATATGAATGAATAAACAAAACTAAATCATCTGCCAAAACCACTAGAAGCATCAGAAAAGCATTTTTCATACCTTGATTTGTGAACTCTGCTCCGGAACTATCTGTAATCACAGTTGCACATAGTGTAGGTTGGATGATGTTCCCCCTCCACTTCCGGTGGCCCCCTTACTCGAGTTCTAACTATTTAAGCTAGCACAGTGGTCTAAGTGCTAGCTTCTGACCATTCGTCCGAGATGGGTCCGGGTTTGAATCCCGGTGATGCACGGATGTTGTGTTTGTCTTGTGGCACAGGCTCTCTCCAGTCCCTCTAACCAGTTACCCTAAATTTGCGATGGGCGACTGTTTATAACCCTTTGAGTTACTCACGGTGGTCGTAAACCTTCAATAAAAAAAACAAGAAAGATGACGCCGAATTTTCGGGTGTAATAAGCACGCCCTTTGAATCCGTTCTGACGCAAATTTAAATTTATCAAAGCTGTTCAAAGTCAATGGAACCGGTATGGAAAACAATAGTATATGACGGAAGAAAGATTTTTTTCAGTCGGGATTTTAATCCTTCAGATATTGCTGTAAACTGAATCGTGAGCTTACGCCCATTAAGTAAAACATGAATTTATATGAGAAACATTTCGCACCGGAACGCTCTCCAACACAGAAATAAGTTTTTAAATCGGACTCTTAGAAACAGAGATATCGACAAAAATAAAATGTGACTTCACGTTCCCTATTGGGAAAACCATTAATTATTTTAGGAAGAAAGTATTCTCAAAAGGTTTTTCAAGATGAGCGGTATCGGTCCAAGAAAAAAAAAGTAGTCGAGTTTTCAGGAGCCCAGATTTTGCTACAAGTATATCAGAAGCAGAATTTAAAACTTTTTTTTTTTTTTTGATTGGAAGTTTTTTTTTTTTTTTTTTTTATTGGAGGTTTAACGACCACCGTGAGCAACTCAATGGGCTATAAGCAGTCGCCCGTCCCTAATTTAGGGTCACTGGTTCCAGGGAAGGGAGAGAGCCAGTGCCGTAAGACAAACACAACATCCATGCCTCACCGGGATTCGAACCCGGACCCCTTCGGACGAATGATCAGAGGCCAACGCCTTAGCCCACTGCGCCACCGGGGCGGCGATTGGAAGTTTAGCGACCACCGTGAGCAACTCAATGGGCTATAAGCAGTTGCCCGTCCCTAATTTAGGGCCACTGGTTCCAGGGAAAGGAGAGAGCCAGTGCCGTAAGACAAACACAACATCCATGCCTCACCGGGATTCGAACCCGGACCCCTTTCGGACGAATGATCAGAGGCCATCGGTTAGACCACTGTGCCACCGGGGTGGCAGAAATTAACACTTATGCCCCATGGTGGCCAAACTATTCTTTCCCAAACATTAGAAATTATGTGAAAAATATTTTCCATCAGGTCTTGTATGCGATACAGCAAGAATTTTCCAAATCGGAGTTTTAGAAGCAGAAAACGCAATTTACCTATGTGCCCGCTAGCAGAAAGGAAAGTCTATGATTTACTTGAAAAATTTGATTTTATAGGGAAAACATTGCGCATCGGAAAAACTATCCAAAAAAGAAGGAATTTTCCATATCGGACTCCTAGAAGTAGAGATATTGACAAAAATAAGATATACATCTAAGCCCCCTGGCGTAGAAACCATACATTATTTCAAGAAGAAAATGTTCCTAAAAGTTTTTTTTTTTAAATTTGTTTAGAGGTTTAACGACCACCGTGAGCAACTCAGTGGGCTCTAAGCAGTCGCCCGTCCCTAATTTGGGGTCACTGGTTCCAGGGAAGGGAGACAGCCAGTGCCGTAAGACAAACACAACATCCATGCCTCACGGGGATTCGAACCCGGACCCTTTTCGGACGAACGATCAGAGGCCATCGCTTAGACCACTGCGCCACCGGGGCGGCCCTAAAAGGTTTGTCGACATGAGTAGTATCGGTCAGCAAACGACTTTTTTCGCAATCGAGATTTTAGAAGCTCATATTTTGCTGCAAATACATCAGAAGCGGAAATTAAGACTTACGCCACCTGGAGGCCAAACCATTTTTTACAAAAATTATAAATTATGTGCAAAGGATTTCCCATCAGGAGCTGTATCCGGTGCAAAAAGAATTTTTTCAAATCGGAGATTTAGAAGCAGAGATATAGGGGGGAACGCAATTTACCTCTACGCCCCCTAGCGGAAAGTCTATGAATTACTTGAAAATTTTGAAATTATATGAAAAACATGTCACTCTGAAAACACTATCGAACAAAGAAGGAATTTTTTCTAATCGGACTAAGCGAAATTGACAAAAATAAGATAAACACCTACGCCCCTGGCGGAGAAACTGTGGAATATTTTAAGAAGAAAATATTCCTAAAAGGTTTAACGATGTGAGTGGCATCAGTCCACGAAAGAATTTTTTCAATGGACAATTTAGAAGCTCAGATTTATGGCAAATACATCAGAGGCAAAAATTAAAACTTACGCCCCCAAAAATTTGAAATTATATGCAAAAGATTTTCTAACAGGAGGTATATCAGCTGAAGAAAACATTTGTCAAATCGGAGTTTTAGAAGAAGAGTTATCGAGAAAAATGTAATTTACTTTTACGCCCCCTAACGGAAAATCTATGCGTAATTTGAAAAAGTAACTATATCAAAAATACTCTTCAACATAAATGGAATCGAAAGATTAAATAATTTTTTCAATCGGATGTTTAGAAGCAAGCAAATATGTGGAATAAAACGTATTTTTGAGTTCGACATCATCTGCATTTACGCCCTCCAGCGGCGAAATTGTACATCGTAAGAAAAAAACGAAATGAAGTATCATCATTCGCATATTTCAAGCTTCCTAATGCAAAAATAATTTTTCAAATCAGACTAATAGTTGCAGAGATATCGTGGGTACAGACGGACGGACGGACAAACCAATAACATAAGCACGTTCTTATTTTACAAAAGAGTGCTAAAAAAGTAAGCCGGCGCTTAACTGATGTAAAGGTTAATTGTAACAATCAAAACTCTGAGTCACAGATGAAAAGAAATGGGGCAGTGCTCGAAATGGGCCGGTATGGTATACCGGCACTAATTTTAGTAGTGGGAAATGCAGACTTTTTTTTTTTTTTTTTTTTTTTGTCCCTGACTTACGAGTGCGCGTTCTTAAACATAGAAACCTTATGCCCTTGAGAAATAGTTGTGTGGGAATCGTGAAGCGTAGGGAATTGTACATATCAAAGATGGAAATGATCCCACCTTGCCCAAGCCCCAGATCTTCCCCTAAAGATGTCTGTAATTTTTATTATAACATTTACTAGCGGAGATACCCGGCGTTGTCCGGGACAGACATAAAGTTTGTTTTCAAGTAGCAATGTAAATCGCACTATAAAGAATAAATCCTACCATGATGAATAACGCTCAAGTTGGGCCTCACGCCCGACTTGAGCGTTGTATATGTCTCTGCCGCCCGAGATACCCTGGCTCTTTCCCGCTGATCCATAAATCTTCGATCACGTTGTTCGGTTGTCTCACTCTCTCGAAGTAATTTTACTTTCTTTGCTTTCGGCTGAACTTGTCTGCACAATAATTCACTTCCTGCTCCGCATTCAGCTTTCTAGAGTGTAGATATACAACCTGATCACACCCAACGTGAAAGAAAGTAATTCACGATAATAGGCGGAAGTTTTTTTTACTATTCTCGAAAACTAAACCGATTCGGATAATTCTTTCATCGTTGGGAAGCTTTCCGGAGGACATTGGCTATTTCGTTTATTTATTATTATTTTTTATTATTTTTGGCTGTACTACCGAATAACATCGCTTTCAAGCAGTTTCCAAGTTCCCATGTATCGTTCCGCTTTGTTTACATACAACCTGATCACACCCAACGTGAAAGAAAGTAGTTCACGATAATATATGGAATTTTTTTTACTAATCTCGAAAACTAAACCCATTCGGATAATTCCTTCACCGTTGGGAAGCTTACTTCTTTCCGGTGGATATAGGCTATTTCTTTTATCTATACTAATACCAATACTAATCTTGTATTTAAATTTTATGTATGAAGAAGACCGTCTGTTTTAACTTCAACTTAACCTTGATGCTATTTGAGAGGACCACGCCTATTAAGTGGGAATCTGTAGCTCCACCCATATTTGAGACTCATGCGCCAATTGTTGGAAGTCTAATGAAACTTAATCCTTACAAAGAAAATGCCATGGTAACATAAACAAAAAATACTTATGACAATACGTTCCGCCGGTGCGTTGTGTTTTCAAAAATCGGACTCTTCCCCGTATGCCTGAACCGCGGAATCTTGCGAGGAGTGAGGCGTCACCTGACGACCGTTGCTCTGACACCCGGAGAAATACCGCAGCAGCCGACTTGCACCCAGTCTATAGAGGGCTCCGTAAAAACACATTTGACCACCTTAAGAATGGACTTTCTAAAAATCGTCCCGCCTGTATTTTAATCTGGGTGATGAAGAGCATGTATGCCAATTTTGGTGCAAATCCAACAAACCGTTTAGGAACGTATACGGAACAAACATACAAACTTTCGCTTTTATATATGTAGAGATTTAATACACTATATTAAATTTCAAGAGTTTTGTCATAGAATGAAAAATTGGGAGTAACAGATTTAGCACAAATTTTAGTTCTGCAGCAATAATTATAGACTTTTTCCACTCCGAATTTTTTTCAGGGGAGGGGGGGGGGAGTAGATTGCTATTAATTTAAGACTGAATATTCATATTCATTCTGATTGCGGAGATTCTAACTCCCCGACTTTCTACTTCATGAAAGTCCCTATTGGAAGTGGGCTGCCCTTTCGGCTCGGGACCTTAAAGTTCTGGGTTCAAGTCCAGCTGAATCATTAATGATCAGCCGAGGTTCAGAAGCCTCGTTAATCCGTTGGTCCCGGGGTACGGACTCCTCGTCCTTGGTGTAGCATTTGTAATGCCCGCTGGATCCACAAACCAACCAACAGAAAATCGACCGCCATCGTTTCTGACTTATGGTGCCACGAAATTCCACGAAATTGTGAATTACATTTTCAAACAAATGAGTGTTTCTTCCAGGGATATTTTTACTTTTTCAGTTTTGGAAATTTTATGATGACGGTATTTTTTTCAGGATGATATTTAGCTAAATATGAGCATACAGGCACTTCAAAATTCCCGTTTCGAGCACTGAAAAGGGTTGAGAATTGGTGGCTTGAGGGAAGGAGAAAGAAAAATATTTTACTGCAAGCAAGCTGTAGACAAAGAACGGCAGGCAGAAAAGGTATTGATTGAGCTTTGCATGCATGGTGGGTGATGAAATGCCTCAAATACGGTTTTGTTTTCCTTCTGTCTGTACTAGTAATAGGAACTTTGAAGGACCTGCGCAACATGCAGAAACAAGGTTCTCCCTTAGAAGCAAATTAAGGGCCCTTATGATGATATCTCTCAGATGAGTTGTTAATGACTTCTCCGAGTAGATGGTTCTTTATTCTGCTAGCAATCATTTCTTTAAGTGCCCCGGATGTGGTACAACATGGATTTGGAGGGACTTTCTCCGTTTTTGTATTCGCTGCTGCGGAGGAATCGAACGTCTGCTGACTTCCTTTCTTTTCTCTGTGCATTGTGGGAAATAATTCTCTTTGGATTCGCTACGACAAAGAGACTCTTACAGGAGTCACTAAGTTCTTTCTACGGATATTATTGTGCGAAAGAAAAGCTAAAGGATGAAATGTACATAAAGGTCGTTGCCACGCGGGGCTTTAAATTGCCAGCATTAAAGAAAGTGCTGCACAATATATCAACATCTGTTGGTTTGGAATTAGTTCCCCCTCCAGTCCGAGAGTGTAACGCTGAGAATTTATGATTCAAGCATTCTGTAAGGCACAGTTTTCTCGCAGGTGGAGTAAAGTATATATATTTTTTTATTTGACATGCAATTTAATTTAAAGTACTGTAAAGTATTGTAAATCGTGAACTTCACTTGAAGCATTTCGTGCGATTAACTGTCGTTAGCTGCGGTTAATCATCCGTTCTTAAAATTTTTGGTCATCATCATCATCATTGTCAACCATTATCAATCCACTGCTGGACGAAGGTCTCCCCAAGTTTCCTCCACAACGGTCTGTCTTGTGCCAGTCTCCTCCATGTCACCCCTGCATACTTTCGAATTTCATCCACCCATCTCCCATGTGGTCTTCTTCTGGGTCTTTTCTTGTCCCTTGGAATCCAATCTAAAATTCCGGCTGTCCATCGATGATCTGTCCTTCTGGCAGTATGTCCAGCCCATTGCCATTTCAGGGATTTAACTCTGATCATGATGTCTTCCACTCTTGTCATTTTCGGATCCACGAGTTCCTCTTCTTATCTCTCCTGGTTACCCCAAGCATGCACCTCTCCATGCTCCTTTGAGTTGTCTGGAGCCTTTGTATGTCTCTTTTAGTTAAGGTCCACGTCTCTGCACCATACGTAAGCACTGGAAGGATGCATTGATCAAACACTTTTCTTTTAAGACATAATGGCATATTGCTCTTGAAAATTATGCTGTTTCTTCCAAAAGCTCTCCAGGCAAGTTTTGTACGCCGATTAATTTCTTCATCAATGTGACCCTCACTTGATATCTGCTGTCCAAGATAAACGAACGTGTCTGTTATCTCCAGCTTTTTTCCATCAATCGATAAATCTTCATTTCTTGTAAAAGCATTGAACATCACTTTTGTCTTCTGAAAGTTCATTTTTAATCCCACTTCTTTACTCTTGTCCGCAAGTTCCTGGATCATACTCTGCAGCTCTGATGGGGTAGTTGCAAAAATGACTACGTCATCAGCAAAACGAAGGTGGGTTAGATAATCTCCATTAATCTTTATCCCCTTGTTTTCCCAGCTCAGCGACTGAAAAACACCCTCCAATGTGGCATTGAAGAGCTTCGGAGATATGGTGTCACCTTGTCTCACTCCCTTTCCAATTTTTACGTGTGTTGTATTTTCAAACAGCCTAATCTTTGCACTTGCATTTTCATAGATGTTATTAATAATATTAATGTATGCATCTTCAATACCGCAGGTTTTTCAGAGCCATTGTAACTGCTGATGGTTTCACCGAATCAAAGGCTTTTCATAATCGATAAAAGCCATGCACAATGTGGAAGTTCATATTCCCTCGCTCTTTCAATTAGTTCTCTCAGCACGTGGATATGATCTATTGTGCTGTAGCCACTCCTGAATCCAGCTTGTTCTCTCGGTTGAGCCATGTCCAGTGTTACCTTCAAGCGGTGTGAAAGAACTTTAGTGAAGATTTTATAAACTACTGATAGGAGGCTGATAGGTCTGTAGTTTCCGAGATCCTCAATGTCACCTTTCTTATGTAGCAGGATCATTGGAGCGGTGTTCCAATCCTCAGGAATCTTTCCTTCATTAAGGCATCGAGTGAAAATTTGGGCGAGTACTGTTTCGATTTCTCCACTTGCTTCTTGTATGATGTCTACAGTAATTCCATCTTCTCCTGGAGCTTTTCCTCTCTTCATGTTCTTGATTGCATGTGCAACTTCTGCTGGAAGGACTGGAGGAACTCTGGTACTGGTATCTTTCATGATGTCTGGAGTGCATATATCATCCCTTTCATATAATTTGGAGTAGAAATCTTTCACTCTTGTCAAAATTTCTCCTCTATTTCTTGTTACAGAACCATCTTCTTTTCTCAGTGCCATAATCTGTTTTCTTCCCTTACTGAGATGTCCCTTTGCTATCTTTAGGCTTTGGTTGTTTTCAATTGCTTTCCTCACTAGTTCACAGTTGAATTTCCTTACGTCTTCAGTGATACTTTTTCTTACTGTCTTGCATAGCTCTATATATTCCACTTTGGAAGTCACATCTTTAGTTGTCCTCATCTCTCTTCTTTTTTGCATCAACATTTTGGTTTTTCCTGATAATTTGTTCACATGCAACTTGTTCTTAGACCCAGCTAATTTTGTTGCTGTTTCCATAAGAGCTTTGGTTACTTTTCTGTTAACTTCAGAGATGTCCACTTCTTCCGATGTTAGGCCTTCTAAAGCAGAGAACCTGTTCTTCAGTTCTAACTTGAAGGTATTATGGTGTTTTTTAAGGTTGGTTATGTCAATAGATTTTGTTTGTCTTATGAGCTTGCCACGTTCAAGTTTAGTGTTGAGGTGCATCTTACATCTCACCAATCTATGGTCACTACCTGTGTTGAACTTGTTTAGCACACTGCAGTCTTCTATGACGAATTTTTGTTACACATAATAAAATCAATTTCACTTGTCGTCCCATTTGGATGTCTCCATGTCCATTTCCTGTGTGGCTTTTTCTTGAAAAAGGAGTTCAAGATGAAAAACCCTTCTGCCTCTGCAAACTCAACGAGAGTATTTCCACGCTGGTTTCTGTTGCCATGACCGAATTTACCTACTGAAGTTTCATTCTGTTGCTGTTGCCCTATTTTTGCATTGAAATCTCCCATAATTATTTTCAAGTGCTGCTTACCTTTATTATTTAGATGACAAATTTCCTCATAAAATTCTTCAATTTCTTCTTCAGGATGACTTGTGGTGGGTGCATAAGTTTGAATAATCTGAGCCTGGTATCTTTTCGAGAGTTGGATAACAAGTCGTGCAGCTCTGTCAGAGGAACTTTCAACTTCTACAACTTTATCCTTCAGTTTCTTGTTTATTATAAATCCAACACCACTAGTTCTGCCAGTATCTGTCCCACGATAGTAGAAGAGATGTCCACTTTTCAGTTCGATGAGATCTTCTCCTTTTCTCCTTACCTCACTTAGCCCCACGATGTCCCACTTGATCCTTTGTAGTTCCTCTTCCAATTCAAGAAGCCTTGAATCAGAAGATAGGAGCGTCCATTGTAAGTAGCCAAGGTCAGCATCAGATGGCAGCCTAGTCCGGTTCTCCGGGGATTCTTAGCACCCTCTGCCTTCATGTCGCACTGGCCGCTGCCTTGGCCAGGTACATTCCAGCTGCCGGAGACTGAGGGCCAAGATTTAAGTTGTGGAATCATTTTGGAGGGGTTTGGCCATAACTCACCACGCTGGCCAAGCGGGTTGGTGAGTGTGGGATAGAATTTCCTCTAATCCCGATGGTATAGTTATACCGCTATATGGGCGGTCGTCAGAGCCCCTTTAGTGGGAACAGGATGCACCACGAGAAGGCGGGGTTGACATTTGTCAAGGAGAGGCTATGATGTTACGCATCACCTGACCTTACATTTTTGGTACCGTTGCCAAAGTGCGTAAGTTATGGGTGTCAGTGCCCCAAATTAATGATGCCAAATGTTAGTACATAGTTTAGCAAACTATTGCACAAGTATTCAGGGAAGCAAATGACCTAATGGTTAGAGATCGATCCCAGGCTGGCTGAGCTAGAGGTCTGCATGGTTCTTATTTGATGGGCCGGGCCCAGCTCAAGCCCGTGCGTTTAAGGCCCGGCCTAGACCGTGATGTGCCATTTTGTATAATTTTGAATTTCTATCATTTTATTAAATTGTGAAAATTAAATAATGAAATGAGATATTATTGAAGATATTTAGTTGAATGTAAGCCTAAAAATTAACTTAACTTTGGAAATTATGGAAGAATATAACCTTTAAAGAGAGAGAGAGAGAGAGAGAGAGAGAGAGTAAAAGAAAGACTAAGCGAGTTCAGAATCACCCTTTCTCTGAACTAGTAAGCGATAACACTGCAAAAGTCAATCCCTATACAGATTAGAGATAGGAGAAACAATCGATGTCGTCCCTCTCCCTCATACAAACACCCTCCCCATCCCACTGCAGACACGCCCTTCCCCTAACACACATTCGCTCTGGGTCGAATCTTTTTGTTGTCAAGAAGCCCCAAAGTGCTTTTACCATCTTAATACCTACATATGATAAAAACACTGTGAATGCCTATCCTCGCCTCTGTGATTACGCCCTGGGCTATGCCATGGAAGTAAGTAAAGTCAGAAAAACAGTTAAACACCCCAGGAAATCGGGGAACACGACTTTTTCTTTCTTTACCATTGCGATAAAAAGAATGAATCGACATGGCCCTTTCCGGCGGTAAGTATCTGGAAAAAGCCCAGCCCGTTGCTTTGTTCTGTAAACAAAACAAAAAACCGGCCCGGCTGTGCAGACCTCTAAATTGAAGTTGCATGGTGATTCTTATAAAAATTTCCTCGTAAAATGATAAAAAGATAACTTCAACTAATCTGCTTAGCAAATACTTTGGCGTATCAAATAATAATCCTTTTAAAATAAATTAGTTTAAATATATTTTTTACCCCTAATACACTGCTGGCCAATTGCTAAGGATGGATCATAAACGGCTATATAGCGCATAAAAAAGTAAGTGTGGTTGGATGCCAAGTGAAATAAAATAATGTCAGAATGCCAGGACATTACAAGAAAGACAATTTATTGTGCTCTGAAATCCAGAAGGTTTTGGAACGTGTTCAAGGGACAAACAGGCCATTTTGTGCAGAATACGTAAACGTGAAAAAAACCGTCCGCAGGCGTTCCGGCGTAAGATGTCAATACGGGATATGGCCACCATGGAGGGCGATGCAACATTCCACACGTCGTGTCATGCTTTGCACAACATTATCAAGCAGCTGTTGGGGTAATTTATCCCATTCCTCTGTCAGTGCACGGATGAGGGTGTCCTTGTTTATTGGAGGGCATTGGCGACCAGCAAGACTCCTCCCCAAAGCATCCCACACATTTTCAATGGGATTCAGATCTGGAGAACGTGCTGGCCATACGAGGCGTTGAATATCCTCGCTCTCAAGACACTCCTGGACAGCGACTGTTCGATGACATGTTGTGTTGTCGTCCATGAAAATGAATCTATCACCGACAGCACCACGGAACATGTGAACATGAGGTAGCAGAACATCATTAATGTATCGTTGGCCAGTCATAGTCCCAGTTGGAAGCACATAGAAGGACGTACGGCCATTGATCATGATGCCAGCCCATGCCATGACAATACATGTCGGATATCGGTCCCTTTGCTGTATGTTTGCTGGACAATATGCAGTGCCACTATCACGCCAGATCAGTTGTCGTCGACAATCAGACGATAGACTGTATCTACTCTCATCTGAGAAAAGGACAGCAGACCAGTCGTTATCAGTCCAATTGCGATGTTGATGGCACCATTGCAAACGGGCGGTACGGTGACGTCTGGACAATGGGATGCACACAACAGGACGGCGGGCGCATAGTCCTCCTTCGTGCAAACGTCTGGCGACAGTTTTTCGGGAGATCCGCTTACCAGTAGCAGCCATAAACTTATTTGCTACCTCACTAGCTGTGCTGCGCCGGTGTCTTTTTGTGTATAGCACTATGTACCGATCTTCTGCGGGTGTCGTACTGCGAACACGACCTCCCCCGTGACGTTTGCTACACTCTCCATTTGTTTGAAATGATTTCCAAAGCCTTGAAACAACACTGTGGCTGACGTCGAACTCTCTGGCAACATCTGTTATTTTTCGCCCTTCTTCAATCTTGTCAATAATACGGCCACGCGTAAAATCATCTAGGTGATGTCGGGAAGACATACTGAAAATTGCAAGTTTGTCAATTGATTCTTTCCCTTTCAACTTTGCGTTTGAACAACAACGGTCAATACGCGTCAAATCCTTTATATCTCTTATCAGCGCTATGACGTCACGAACAAGTTCGGCAATCCAAAATTTGCATACGCACAACACGTCTTACTGTATCCCGCACTTATGCTAATTTCCACATGTTTCTGCCTTCCATTTTATGGTTGCTATCGTTGCTATTGTCATCCGTCCTTAGCAATTGTCCGGCAGTGTATAATGCTGCCGCTAACTGTTGCTTAGTAGTAGGCCTTGGTTCCAAACTTCTTATGCGGCGCTCTAATTCACCCCATAGGTGCTCTATGGGATTAAGATCAGGGCTCTGTGCTAGCCAGTTCATACACGATTCGGAATTATTGTCGAACGATGCCGTAACAGTCCTTGCTTTATGGCTCGGTGCATTATCCTGCTGGTACTAACAAAGCTCGGTTCCATAGTATTGCCACAGACGTAGTAGGGCATAATAGTCCAGAATATCGAGGTAGACGTGCTGGTTAACAGGTTTTTCTGCGATAACCAATTAGTCGGTACCATACCACGAAAAACACCCCCACACGAGTACACTGCCAGCTTCAGACTTCACCGTAGCAACAGTACACTGCGGTAAATAGCGTTACCCCTGCTTCCGCCATACCCACACATGGCCATCAGACTGATGGATAGTGTATTTGGATTCGTCAGTCCATAGGACCCGTTTCCATTGAACTATGGTCCACGATAAATGATCTTTACACCATGATAAACGACGAGTAGCATTCCGAGTCGACATGAAAGGCCTATGAGCAGCCGCACGATCACTGTAACCCATGGAATGAAGTTTTCTGCAAATTTTACGTGTACATACCGAGGTTCCAGCATTTTTACTCACCCGTACACTGAGGTCTTGTGCCGTACTCCGTCGATTAGCTGTAACGACTCTTTTGAGGCTTCGACGTCCTCTATCACTGATTTTGTTTGGTCTGCCGGTAAGTTTTGCTGTTTCCACTTATTCATGCTTCCACTTATTCAGTATGTACATCCAAAACAGTTGACTTGGGTATGTTTAAACTCTCGGTTTCTCTTATGGACAACTCACTAATATAACACCCAACAATCTTTCCTTTTTTAAAGTAAGTTCTCTCCCTCTGCGACATTTTCACTCAACCTCACAGTGCGATATGATCGCGGTCAGCTCCAGGTTTGCTTTTATACCGTTTGCAGCTGTACCGCGCATCTTAACAACGCAGCTAATCTGTTCATTTGCTTTTGTAGGGGTGTCCGGTGACTTTCGTCAATATACACTGGTGTGCAAAAATTAAGGACGAAGAGGAGAAATTAGCATAACAGCGGAACGAGCAGGCAGAACGGACCGAACGACCACTCAGAAGATAGACAAGGGTCCGGTACGGTAGAGCATGCGCATATATGCAGCATGACGTCGGGCGAGGGGGGTAGTGCCGGAAGGGTATAAAGCACGCGGGCTGTGTACGCTCAGCAATTCGGTGAAAGCTATTGCACGGTGTACATCGGGTTGAACGACGTCGAGTTGCTGCCACCGTGTGATATGGCCAACAGACAATCCAGTAGACGACATCTGGATGACGTTACCCGGGGTCGCGTCATTGAGAAGTTGGAAGAAGGTCGAAGCGTGACTAGTGTGGCCGAGGAGTTCGGGATCGCTCTCATCATCGTTTCACGAGCTTGGAGAGCATTTCAAACGACAGGAACAGCTGTCCGAGAGTTTAGCAGTGGTCGTCCACGGGCAACCACGTCGGCGGACGACCGGTATATTGTCCTACAGGCGAGAAGAGACAGCGGGGAAAATCGCAAGGCACATGCAACAGACAACTGGACGTCCGTTATCGCGTTTTACCGTGGCCAGGAGGCTGCACAAAGGTGGTCTATTTGCACAACGACCAGTACGGCGTGTGCCATTAACGCCTACTCATCGGAGACGGCAGTTTCTGTGGTGCCAAGAATACAAGAACGGGACACATCAGCAATGGGGTCGAGTTCTCTTTACGGATGAGAGCCGATTTAGTCTGACGAGCAATTCTGGACGTATACACATCTGGAGAGAGCACGGAACACGCAATCACACCTCCAACAACATCGAAAGGGATCCGTTTGGAGGTGGCGGAGTTCTCGTTTGGGGCGGTATCATGCTTGGTAGCCGTACTGACCTCGACATCTTCCAAGGAGGTTCAGTCACTGGTGTTCGCTATTGTACTGAGGTTCTCCTGCCTCACGTGCGTCTGTTTAGAGGTGTTGTGGGTCCTGAGTTCCTCTTCATGGACGACAACGCTACACCTCATCGTACAGTGGCTATTGCAGAGCTGTTGGAGAGTGAAGATATTCAATGCATGGATTAGCCCGCAAGGTTCCCGGACCTAAATCCGATCAAACACGTGTGGGACCTTCTTGGGAGACGCTTGGCAGCACGTCACCAGCCGCCAGGAACGATTCCGCAGCTGCGATTGGCGCTATAAGAGGAATGGGCCGCGATGCCTCAACAGCTCCTTGACAATCTCGTCCTCAGCATGGACAGACGTTGTAAATCCTGCAACGCAGTCAGGGGTGATCATATCCTCTACTAAAGACTGGATTTTTCTTGGCAACCGCCTGTCACATGGACGTTTCTGTCTTCTGTCCAGTTGTGCTCGAAGCTACCTTTTCAATAAAGTGCCTTTGCATCCTTTGGATTCCTTGTTTGGACGCTTTTGCTCACTTGTCCCATATTCTTACATCTTGGAGATCTTATGGTATGATTTGAGTCGATGTGGAGCACTTCTGCATGACGTTACATTCGAAAATCCGTCTCGTCCTTAATTTTTGCACGCCAGTGTAGTATACATAACGCCCCGGTGGCGCATTGGTTTAAGCGATGGCCTCTGATCATTCGTCCGTTTGGAGTCCGGGTTCGAATCCCGGTGAGGCATGGATGTTGTGTCTGTCTTACGGCACTGGCTCTCTCCCTTCCCTGGAACCAGTGACCCTAAATTAGAGACGGGCGACTGCTTATAGCCCATTGAGTTGCTCACGGTGGTCGTTAAACCTCCAATTAAAAAAATATATATATATAATGTGAAGAGAGCGGCGAGATTGCCAACTGCTCCAGAGATCCGATCTTTGGTGCCACGTTAACGGACCGAATGCAGCTTACAGTAGTGGCAGTAATGATCAAATTGCTCCCCAGAGATCCGATCTTTGGTGCCACGTTAACGGACCGAATGCAGCTTACAGTAGTGGTAGTAATGATCAAATTGCTCCCCAGAGACCCGATCTTTGGTGCTAAGTTAAATGGACCGAATGCAGCTTATAGTAGTGGCAGTAATGATCAAATTGCTCCCCAGAGATCCGATCTTTGGTGCCACGTTAAACGGACCGAATGCAGCTTACAGTAGTGGTAGTAATGATCAAATTGCTCCCCAGAGATCCGATCTTTGGTGCCAGTTAAATGGACCGAATGCAGCTTATAGTAGAGGCAGTAATGATCAAATTGCTCCCCAGAGATCCGATCTTTGGTGCCACGTTAAACGGACCGAATGCAGCTTACAGTAGTGGCAGTAATGATCAAATTGCTACCCAGAGAATCATAAAAAATATGAACGACTTCCATATCTTGCAACGTAGGAAAAAATGTGCTTTCAATTCTGATTGTAAGCAACTTACATCCCCTGCACATTTTGAGGAAGAAATGCAAATTTTAACGCCAAGCTACTGCAAATGGCGAAAGAAATTACTGGTAAATTATGTAATTCTTTGCCAGAAACTGATGCAAAAGTTTCGATTCCGTTTTTTATCAGATTTGACGAAATGATTTTTGCGCCCTCTCTGGAGCTGTGCCCGGGGCAGCCCCCCCCTCCCTCTGCAATGCCCTAGTTACGCCTTTGGTCATGAGGCTCGTTTGAAATAAGTAACGCAATATAAAGAACATTACCTTTAGTTTTCCTTTGAACAAGTAACTTTAATAGACGATTACTGTGTGTAATCCATTTCTTTTAGAACTCATAAACGTAGCTTGTTGTTAGCATGTCACTTGGTGAACGTCCGGTGTTAATCCAATGAAAATGCGGGACATACACAGTTTAAATAACCCTTCAGTAGCAGCTCCAACGCTTTCGTTCGTCAAAGTTACAAAGGGAAACAAATGTGTTTTTCACCTCTCACCAGCGCGTGTGCTTCTTCGGGCTAATGATTGATTCCCACACCCTTTCTCAGCAATCAGTTTCGGTTGTGATGCAATGAGTACTCATTCACTTCAAGGACGTCGCCAGCGGGCTGCGAGGATGGGCTGCAGCAGCCCACATTGAAACTTTTCTTGCCCACCCTGCCGCCCACCCGGTTCAAGAAGGGCTTCAATATTTTTAAACTTTAAAGTGGTTCCACCGAAAATCTCTGCCATATGTTTCCAATGATAAAACTTCTTTATATATTTTCTTCGCAATTAATGTATTTCCAAGGATGAAAATTTGCACATCAATAAAACTAATTTTAAGTTATAGCATGGGATACTTAATACTTACTAAAACATAACCATAATCATATTAAAAATCAATCAGTTTTCTTTGAGTAATGTCCAGACCTGTTAATAGATGGCGCGACCTGTACATTGATGACGTCAGTAGACAAACAAATGTTCTATTACTTAACCCTTTAACTGGCTGTAACGAATCAACTCGGAGTTAGGGGCAGCGGATGGCCCAGTGGGCAACGTTCGCGACTGCCACGGAAAGGACCTCAGGTTCGATCCTAGGCAGGTATACGAACGCTCGATCCACTAAATATCCACCATTCGTCGGATAGGTACGTTAAGCCGTCGGACCCCGGGTACTGGCCGCCCGGTAATAAATAAGGGCGTCTTCCTCCCCCTTTCTACTTCGCTTCCGTGTGACTTTCCTATCGGGCATTCTAGCCCAAATCTCCTAACTTCCTATTTCTAAAGGTTGTTTAAGACATAGGGACAGACACCCCCTCCTTAAAAAATCCTCTACATATGATCTGATAACTCGGAGTTAGCAAAATGAGCTGGCATCAGCTAGAACGAATATATTCGCTCTCAAAGAAAAGGCCCAAACGCGGCTGGTAAGAGTGAACCTGCGCAGCAGAAAGCGTTTGTTATTCTAAGTTAGCTTTGTTATTCCAAATTCGTTTATTATTCAAATTAGCTTAGCCTTGTTTTTCCAGCTTTGTTATTCAAAGTTGTCATTCAAGGGGTGACTGATTACCTGCCAGAATGGCTATAGGCCGCCCCGGTGGCGCAGTGGTCTAAGGCGTTGGCCTCTGATCATTCGTCCGAACGGTGTCCGGGTTCGAATCCCGGTGAGGCATGGATGTTGTGTTTGTCTTACGGCACTGGCTCTCTCCCTTCCCTGGAACCAGTGACCCTAAATTAGGGACGGGCGACTGTTTATAGCCCATTGAGTTGCTCACGGTGGTCGTTAAACCTCCAATCAAAAAAAAAAAAAAAGAAATGGCTGTAGCAGTGGCGACAAATCTAACAAAGGTGAGAGATGCTTGGATCATTTGTCTCTACACAAAAGCATGATGTCTGTGTCAGAGGGACTAACTCTTCCCCATCATGCCTTGGGTCATGGAGCAGAGAATAAAATGATAGAAGAGAGCTCTTATACTGCTGAGATGAAAGAGCGACAGGAATTGTTTTGCAGCAAATTTTGTAAACTCCAGTCTCCATGTGAACATTCCTGTTTGAGGAGCGCGGAAAATTTTGGGCAGCACTTGGTTCAGGTGCATCGGCCGCTTAAAGGGTTAATTATGGTTATGTTTTAGCAAATATTAAGTATCCCATGCTATAACTTAAAGCTAGTTTTATCGATGTGCACATTTTAATCCTTGGGAGTACGTTAATTGCGAAGAAAATATGTAAAGAAAAACGATGAAAAAATCCGGTTTATCGATTACCGGCTAAAAGCAGTTTGCTTTAGCCGGTAATCCTTCCTGACGAAGCTACACGTTTTGTGGTGAAAGCTTGCTTGTTTATTATATCAGTATACATCGATAAAACGGATTTTTTCATCGTTTTTCTTTTCGTTTCTGGTGTATCTATCCATCGTTTGTTAATATATGTAAAGAAGTTTTACAATTGGAAACATAAAGCAGAGATTTTAAGTGGAACCACCTTAAAATCTGGACTTTGTTTAGTACAGTAATAACAAATCTCGTTTTTTTTTTGTTTTTGTTTTTTTCTTCTTGTAGCCCAACGTATTTCCCCCCTAGGAATTGTTGCGTTGTTTACTTCTCCGTACAAAAGTTATCAAAATAGCATCCGCGAGGCCATGAAAATTCAGTTGTTTTTACACTTTTCCAAATCGTTAGTTTAAGCCTTTTTTTTTTTCATGTTAGTATAGCCAGGAGTGAATGAGGAGGAGGGCCGCCCCGGTGGCTCAGTGGTCTAAGCGATGGCCTCTGATCATTTGTCCGAACGGGGTCCGGGTACGAATCCCGGTGAGGCATGGATGTTGTGTTTGTCCAGTGACCCTAAATTAGGGACGGGCGACTGCTTATAGCCCATTGAGTTGCTCACGGTGGTCGTTAAACCTCCAACCAAAAAAAAAAAAAAAAAAAAAAAAAAAATGAGGAGGATGGATAGAGAAATTCACCGAGAGGGGTCGTTACGAATTGCTCTGACGTCTGTGATATTAAGTAGGGGATTCCTACCAGACAAATGAAGTCTAAATAAAGGAGGTTAGAAGAAGAGGAGGTGAAGGGACCCGTTTTGAGTGAAGCCAAAACAGATCAGCTGTTTCTGTCCTCTCTCTGAGGTGGTGGGAGTCTGCGCTGCGGGAATTCGGGAAGGTGACGTCACTTCCTGTGGCTTAAGCAGTTTTGCTTAGCGCATGCAAACCAAGGATGGAAAGAAGGAATATTTCGGACTTCTTATTTCTTAACATTAGGCTTTTGGTTATATTTTAAACATGGTTACTGGCACATGAGCAGTATGCATGGTTACTTGCACATGGGCAGTAAGTAACCATGCGCACTATGCACTCCAGCTCGAAAAATCATTATTTTGTTCAATTTTTTAAAGAAATACCAACACATATTTTCCTGTTTTTTCTGGAATTTTTTTATTACGGGAATGAATATTTCAGCCTCAATTTTTTTCATGCCTGTATGGGTAGAATAAGGGTCCGAAAAACCCGTTCAAAATCGCGATTTCCCCGTAGAGATATACAGGAGATTCTCAGGTTGGGCGCATTGGCGTAGTCAGCTGATAAAAAGTGACGTCACGCCAGAAGCACAGGGAGAGGGGCTGTTGCCACCTCCTCTTACTTCTAACCTCCTTGGTCTAAATTTACGCCGGCGCCATTAAGATTCCCCTGGGAGAGTGAGGAAGCAAAAGCCGTAAGGTGGACGGCCCGGTAGCGCAGTGGTCTAAGCGGTGGCTTCTGATCGTTCTTCCGAGATGGTTCCGGGTTCGAATCCCGTGAGGCATGGATGTCGTGTTTGTCATACGGCGCTGGCTCTCTCTCTCTCTCTCTCTAACTTGGGACCAGTGGACCTAAATTAGGGACGGGCGACTGCTTATAGTCCCACTGAGTTGTTCAACGTGTTACAAATGGTTAAAAATAGTGTTTCCGAACCGTTGCTATAATTGTTTATCAACTATAGACATCCTGTTGTTTTTTTAAACGTGTATTTTTAACGGTTTTGCAACCGACCCGTTAGCCCTTTTTGAACGTTGAAACAACCAATTCGTGCTAAGCGGATTGGTCGGACTGATTCGAATTGGTTGTTTCCTGCTACTGAAACAACCAAAAATATTGAGACCTGAGACAAGCAAGTCAAGAAGTCACTGCCCACGATGATAGAGATAAGAAAAAACATGATATTTTTTGTTACTTACAAAAAAGAAGTGAGTGTTTACAAGTCTGGACGTCCGACAGCTTCAAATATCTGTATCAGATGTATGACATGAAAATTGTAAATATTTTAATAAAACAGGAGGCACTGTAATTTTTTTTTTCTCGCTGAATGCAATATACTTTGGAATGCGGAATTTATACACGTGGCAAGTTTCCAAGTGACTATCAAAGGATTTTCGACAGGAAACGGTGTTAGGAAAATTACTCACAACTGCGAACATCTTAAATTGCTCACGTTTCTTTTTTTTTTTTTTTTTTTTTTTCCCCTTCTTAATGTCCTCTTTTTCAGTTTTATTTTGTTTCCCCTCACGTTAGTCTCCATCATTCAGTAACAATAAGCATTGTGCCTTTGTCGGACTTTGAGGGGGAAAGAAGTGGTGCTTGCTAGCTGCGCCTGCGCAGTCCGGTCGGTCCCTTAATTGTCTAGATGGCTGTGATCTTTTGTCGTATGGCCATTTGTGACGCTTGCCGGCGGAGAGCCTATCGCCGATGTCTTGCTCAGATAAGTTTAACATTAAGACGCGCTTTCGAAATCTTTCTGTATTAACGAGTTTTAAAATTTTGACTTTCCGTGAGTTATTCAGGTTAGGTACAGTAGATATGTATTTAATATTAAAGATCGTTCGAAAAGATTTAAAAAATGCTGCTTCAGTAGGTAAATTAAAAATTGGGAAGTTTGAATAACTATTAGACAACTTAAATGATCTTTTGCGAACTTCGTCTTTGAAAATTGCCTGTTGGATTTACTTTTTCTTTCTATTTAACATTCTTCAATTACATTATCGAACGATATCTTGTTTCAGTGATATTTTTGCATTTCAGATTTTCAATTCCGAAGAGGTATTGGAAGTCTTTTCGTAGCATTATTTGATTAGTTTCCAGCAACTGATGAATCTTCTTATGCAAAAATTTGCTTCGCAGGACCAGGATTTCTTAACCGGCAAACACGACTGCAAAGAAATTAACATTAAAATCCCTGGTAATTTCGCGTTTGCTCCATCTTACAACATCAATCTAGTGCTGTGATTTTTTTATTTTTTATAAACCAAGATTCTATCACAGAATTGTTTGACAAAATATTTGCTTCATTTCTGGAAAAATGCAATATCAAGTGTAATATTGCAAGTTTTTTCAAGACCACATATTACTTGCAAGAAAGTTGTATATTTAGCAAAAATGAAACTATAGAATCTCTGTTTCAGTGTTGGTGCTGTTAACTAGCTGGAAATATAACGTTACGACTATAACTCCATATTAGTGGCGCGAAAGCTGTTGCAAAACTCAGCCTTTGAGTATTTCCATTTTATAGCTATTCATAAATGGGTAGGAAACAAATCAAGGAAATACATTTATTTCTTGAAAATACTGTGACTTGGTATTGAGATTCCTTGCATTCCTAAAATGCTAATTACGTATATTTCCTCATTTTTCAGATTATTTTGGGGGTCAACTGTGAATTTTAATACTGTATTGATGGCTAATTTTTTAAAGTAGAACAATTACAAAGTTTCCACTTTAAGAAAAATTGCTACTTGAAAATGCAGAAATGAAATCACTTGGCTGAGCTGCGAAAAGAGAAAGAAAGGAAAGAGAGAAAAAGTCATATAATCTATTTTTGACAACAATGCCATGTGCTCACTATCTTTGCTTTGAATACCTGATGAATATTTTCAAAACTTTCAAGAATTGTGCAGCTGTTTCTCAATATCTTCGATCTGACAAAAAAAAAAAACAACAACAGAAAAACTACGTTCGTTTGCTTATTCTTGCAAAAGTATTCAGTAACAGAAATTTCTGAAAAGAGAAACAAAATTCTATGTGAAAAAAATAAACGCGAGAAATAGACCTTGTTGTACAGTACAGCGTTTAGTAAAACGCAAACCAAAACTAATCGCAGCTGCTATTATGTGATCATAGCTGAGAGAAAGATCGAAAAGTTCAAAGCAACGAAATCCGAATTCTTTTACAGGAAATAATTTCATTTCCATGCTTCAGAACAATGTTGAGAAGAAATTAAATGCCACACATTATACGATAAACTCCAACAGAAGTCATTAGTTTTTGTGAGGTACTAATTTATAAGAATTTAGTGCGTTGTGCATTTAGAAACAAATCTGTGTTGTACTAGCCAGTTTCCTCAGTAAGAATAGCTTTTTTGCTCTGAAAATATTTTAACCACATTAAATGCTTCTGCATAAACCATTTTTATGGTGTTAAAGGCAATTTCTGTTCAGGTATTTTCTATAAAAAAATTGCCGACTATCTCCGTACAATCCTTTTTAATAAGAAGGTGAAAGCAATCTGTGTCTCAACATCTTTGATTGGAAGCTGAAGGAGAGTTTTTCACAAACATTTCTAATAAGAAATTGAAGGCGCATTGAGCAAGCACTTTTCATAAGAAAAAAACGTTTTCTGATTAAGTTTTTATTAGAAACAAGTAAAAAGTAATGACGACAGTGTTTTGAGAAAAATGTTAAAGGATTTTTACACATGTGTTTTTAGTAATGAGTTGAAAAAGATTCTACGCGCAAACTTTTGATATGAAGTTGAACACGATTTCTTCAAAAGGGATTTTAGAAGAAAGCGTCAAAATTTCTACAGATTTTTCGGACAATGTGAAAATTATGAGACTGAAATAAGCGTGAAAAGTATTTTGTACTTAGTGTTCGGAAATTTTAAATCTTGAGATCACATTCTTTAGAAAATTTGCGATTTTGAATTGATAAAGATGATAATTATATTTATGGTACGATATGAAAATCTTTAATAATATTTTGTGTTACAACCAGGTAGATTTTGCGTAAAAATTGAACTCAGATTTCTTGATTGAGGTGAATGAGAACGGAACACAGTGCTTAACACAGTTTAAGTGGGACGCTACACAAAGATGACTTGATTTTGTTTTAGTTTTTAAAACTATGATACATTTCAAGCGACGCAATGCAAAGATCTAATGCGTCCTTTGACACAGTGAAACATTTAAATGATTTGTTTGTAACTGTGGTATTGTCAAATTTACACGGTTCAGATCTAAGAAAATGTTTTGTTTTTATTGCACTATTCAACTGATCAGCGCAAAGCCGAAGTGATTGCTCTCACATACCTGTGACAATATTCAACTAGCACAGTGAACAACTAAAGTGCTTTTTTTTTTTATATCTATGGTACCATTCAACCTTACGCAATCAAGTGATATACTGTAAAGCTAAAAATTTATTGTTTGTGGAAAACGATATCAACTGGCACAGTACAAAGCTGAAATTATTTTTTTGTATCTGTGTTGCCCTTCAACTAACACTGTGCGAAGCTGAAGTGATCTTTTTATGTGCATCTATGGTACCCTTCAACTGACGCAATGAAAGAATTAAGGCGATTTTTTATATTTCAACTGACGCAATGAAAGAATTAAGGCGATTTTTTATATATGAGGTACCATTTAACTTGCACAGAGCATAGTTAAAGTGATCTTTTGTATCTGCGATGCCATTCAACTCATATATTTGTATGTGGGTAGTGCAACTCAATAAATACACTTGTGGTATCATTAAACTGACAGAATGAAAAGCTCAAGTGATCTTTTGTATTTGCGATGCCATTCAACTGATATATTGTATGTGAGTAATACAACTCAATAGGCACACTGGTGGTGACACAGTGCTAAGCTGAAGTGATTTTTTATATCAGTGGTACCATTCAATTGAAAGATTGCAAAGCTAAATGGATTTTTGTGCGTATGCGTGTGTGTAACACCATTCAACCGGCCCAGAGCAAAGCTAAAATTATTATCTCTCGGATCATTTAACTCACACTATTGTAAAGCTAAAGGGAATTTTTGTGTATGTAAAGTTATTAAACTAGCATAGTACAAAGCTAAAAGAATTTCTTGTATGTAATGCCATTCACAACTGGAATAATGCAAAGCTGAAGTGATTATCTGCTGTGGTACCATTTAACTCACACAATGCAAAGCAAAAAGGAATTTTGGTGTATGTAATTCCATTTAACAAGCATAATGCAAAGCTGAAGTGTTTGTGATATACCACTCAACTGGCACACTGCAAATCTGAAGTGATTACCTGTGCTACCATTTAATGGGCGCAGCGCAAAGATAAAGTGATATTTTTAAATCTGTGGTACTATTCAGTTGAGACGGTACAAAGACGAAGGAATTTCTCGTATCTGTGGGGCCATTTAATTGGTGAAGGGCAAATCTAATAAGATTTCCTATGTATATAATACCACTCACTTGGTACATTGCAAATCTGAAGTGATTATCGGTGGTGCCATTTAACTGTCACACTGCAAAGATAAAGTGGTCATTTGGTATTGTGGTACCATTCAGTTGACACAGTACAAAGCCGAATTGAATTTTTTCATCTGTGGTGCCATTCAATTGGTAGAATGCAAATCTAAATCGATTTCATATGTGTTTAATACCACTTAACTTGCACACTGCGAAGCTGACGGGATTATCTATGTACCATATAAATGACACAGTGCAACGGTAAAGGGAGTTTTTGTGTATATAGTACTATTCAACTAGCACAGTGGTAGTATCATTCAACTTACACAGTATAAAACTGAGTGCTTACCTGTGGTACGATTTAGCTCATACAGTGCAAACTTAAAGTGAAATTTTGTGCCTGTGGCACTATTCAATTGGCACAATGCAAAGCTGAATAGATGTTTTCTTATGGGGATTTTTAAACTGTTGTGGTATCATTCTGAAGACACGGGAAGAGAAACTGCATTGTGATTTGAGTGGCATAGCACAGGTCACAAGGAATCGTTTTTTGTTTTGTTTTTTAATTGAAGAATAGGGTTCAACTGACACAGTGCAATGTTGAAAAGCTATTGTTTTTCATTATTGTAGTTCTGACCTGAACGTAATGTATAACTGAAATGATACATTTATTTTAAAGTCATGCCCGTCAATATGAAGCCATTTTTCTTTGTTGTGCCGTTGAACTGACTCCCATAAACAGTTATTTAACTGTGCTTTTGTTATAAAACAGGAGTGATCGTTTTTACTTTCATTATTAAATTTATGATGCTGTTCAACTGAGTAGCACGGAACTGCTGGGATCATTTTCTACTAAAACTGCAGTCGCATTCAGATGACGCAATTCTGAAATTCATGATCACTTTTATTAAACTGGGATCTAACACAGGATAAAACGTGAGTGATTATTTCCTTAAATATAGTGAATGACGCAGTGAAAATATGAAAGTGTTCACACGTACACGTAAGACGAAAATGCAACCACATGCAAAACAGTTTCGTTTAACAGGTCTCAGATTTGTTTTATTTTTCCCACAGCAAAATATATAGTTCTTAACATATTTGAATTATGCTATGCTAAACGTGTGCAAAGTGTTTTCGATTATTTTCAATGCGATTGTGTAATTTTTTTGTTACATTTGACTTTCGACACAAGAAGAAAATACTTCCGAAACTGCACTACTAAATATTTTAAGGAAGATTCTTTAAATTAAAGGAAGTGTTGGCGAGCATATTTCATATTAAATAAGTAAGTTATTTCGAGAAGAAACATGAATCATCTATAAATTCCAGCATTCAGCAGTAATTCTCCACAAATAAGCTTCAAATCATTTACTGGATAATTTTCTTAACTACACCATCCTGTGCAGATCGGATATGGCTCAAACATCTGCTCAAAGTGAGGAAGACTGCGTAGAAGCTAAAAATGAAGACTCTGGCAATCCACGGGAAACATGGAATAAAAAGATGGATTTTTTGTTGTCGGTTATCGGATTTGCAGTGGACCTTGCAAACGTCTGGAGATTTCCATACTTGTGTTACAAGAATGGAGGAGGTAAGACATTTTTACAGATTTCTGAAAGGCTGTGCATAAAGTTAGTCGTAGCCGTGTTCATAACTAAAATATAATGTTTACTCTTGTTTTAAAAATGAAGCTCAACATACACTGAAGTAGCAAAGTACACTCAGTGGATAAAACGTTAGATATAACTACCTAATAGCGTGTTGGTCCTCCTGTAGTGCGAATAACAGTATGTGCACGCCGAGGTACCGACTTCTCCAGTTCCCGGATGGTTTCCGGAGGTAATGCCAGCCATGCCTCTAGCAGTATTGTACACAACTCTGCCCGAGACGTCGGTCAAGAATTCCTGAATCCGATATTCTGCTCAACGGCTTTCCAGAGAGCTTCAACAGGCTTTAAATCCGGGGACCTTTGGGAGCCACTGGATGGTTCTAAACTCAGATGAGTGTTCCTCGTGCCGTGTCTGGGTGGTTGCGGCCGGGTGCATTATTCATTGCAACAGATCATCGCCCGCAGGATGCTTGAAGGCCATGAAAGCCTGTCGCTGATCAGCAAGCACATGCCGGTTGCTCGCAGCTGTTAACGACCTCTTCAGATACACTAAGACACACTGTCCCATAAGAAGGCTGACAGAGCAGAAGGCATCTCAGAGCCGACCTTCGTCTATGCTGTCGACCCCGCGCACCCACCCCCTCCCGTTAGTTCGTTACAGCTAAAAACGGAATTCATGTGACCATATGACGCGGCGTCACTCTGCAGAAATTCAGTTTTCATGTTCCCAGCAACAGGCGAGGCGTAATGTCAGATGTCGAACAGTCAAGAGTGGCACAGGTGTATAGCGTCGGCTCCCGTTGCCAAAGCTTTGCAATGTGCGCCGTACCTTTCGCTCGCTGACGCTGCTTGCGCCTCTGATATTTATAACCAAAACGGGATTTGCACTGCCGTTGTCAAGCGGTCGGTCTGTACGAGCCTGGAGAGTCAACGTCTACCCTGGACATCAATGACGTGTGGTCGCCCACCTCTTGCTCTCTTGGCGCTGGTACGTCCGTCGATAGTATTATCGCGGTACAACTCGATACCATTGTCCTCGGGAATTCTAGGGTTCTCATCACTTGGGCGACAGAATGACCCATCTGTCTTGAGCTGACAATGCGTCCACGATCAAAGTCGCTCAGGTCACCACGCTTTCCCACGTTCGTCGATTGAGATACATTATTGGGAAGCCCTGCTGTCCGCCTATTTATCGCCTGCGTTCAGTTTGGGTGTGCTCCACTCTGCCCTCGGGGGATGGGGGAGGTGCCTATGTCAACTGCCTATCACCACTATCTCTAATGTTTTGTCTACTGAATGTATTAGGAACACCCACCTAAGCCACAGTGGTCTAAGCGATGGCTTCTGGTCATTCGCCCAAGATGGGTTCAGGCTTGAATACCGGTGAGGCATGGATGCTGTTTTTGATTTACGGCACTGGATCTCTACCTTCCCGGGAACCAGTTGCTCTAAATTAGGGACGGGCGACTGCTTATAGCCCACCGAGTTGCTCACGGTGGTTGTTAAACCCATAATATTAATAAATAATAAAGAACCGTTAAATGTCGAAGACCCATGTGGCTTCACATTGCATAACAAAACGATGCAGTAAGAAAAGTACGTATACAATGCTAAGTCATTAGAAAACCCAAGACGAAATCTATTAATTGTAAGCTTTAAACTCATGTTCTTATGACAACAATGGAAGCGAACACACTCGGCTAGGTTCGATCCCAGCGGTGTCGGATGAACAATTTTTCAGTCGTTATGCGCTGGTTAATAATAACGTAGACAGAGCGATGTCATCGTTTATTTTCATTATCTCCACGTCTTTCTAATTTCTTAACCATTTTCTTCGCCCTTTCGTAGGTTGCACCGTTGAATGCCACTAGGTGGCGACACATCAGTTGCTGAGCCCATCAATAGGGATTTATGTAGTCAGTTACTGACTGATAAACCACGAATAGCGCTGTGAATTGTTGGCACTGTGGTGTAAAGCGAACACACTCGGCTAGTTATCAAGAGTTCTGGGGTTCGATCCCAGCGGTGTTAGATGAACAATTTTTCAGTCACTATGCACTGGTTAATAATAATGTCATCATCATCATGATCAACCATTATCAATCCACTGCTGGACGAAAATCTCTCCAGCCTCTTCCACTTTGGTCTGTTTTGTGCCAGTCTCCTCCATGTCACTCCCGCATACCTTCGAATTTCATCCACATATCTCTCATGTGGTCTTCTTCTAGGTCTTTTCCTATCCCTTGGAATATAATCCAAAATTTCGGCTGCCCATCAGTGATCAGTCCTACTGGCAATATGTCCAGCCCATTGCCATTTCAGGGATTTTACTCTGATCATGATGTCTTCCACTCTTGTCATTTTTCGGATCCACGAGTTCCTCTTCTTATCTCTCCTGGTTACACCAAGCATGCATTACTCCATGCCTCTTTGAGTTGTCTGCAGTTTTTTTATTTTTTTTTATTGGAATTTTAACGACCACCGTGCGCAACTCAATGGGCTATAAGCAGTCGCCCGTCCCTAATTTAGGGTCACTGGTTCCAGGGAAGGGAGAGAGCCAGTGCCGTAAGACAAACACAACATCCATGCCTCACCGGGATTCGAACCCGGACACCGTTCGGACGAATGATCAGAGGCCATCGCTTAGACCACTGCGCCACCGAGGCGGCCTCTTTTAGTTAAGGTCCACGTCTCTGCACCATACGTAAGCACTGGAAGGATGCATTGATCAAACACTTTTCTTTTAAGACATAATGGCATATTGCTCTTGAAAATTATACTGTTTCTTCCAAAAGCTCTCCAGGCAAGTTTTGTACGCCGATTAATTTCTTTATCAATGTGGCCCTCACTTGATATCTGCTGTCCAAGATAAATGTAGGTATTGGTTATCTCATGATTTTCCCCATCAATTGATAAATCTTCATTTCTTGTAAAAGCATTGAACATCACTTTTGTCTTCTGAAAGTTCATTTTTAATCCCACTTCTTTACTCTTGTCAGCAAGTTCCTGGATTACACTCTGCAGCTCTGATGGTGTAGTTGCAAAAATGATTACGTCATCAGCAAAACGAAGGTGAGTTAGATAATCTCCATTAATCTTTATCGCTTTGTTTTCCAAGTTCAGTGATTGAAAGACATTTTCCAATGTGGCATTAAAGAGCCTGGGAGATATGGTGTCACCTTGTCTCACTCCCTTTCCAATTGTTATGTGTGTTGTATTTTCAAACAGCCGAATCTTTGCACTTGCATTTTCATAGATGTTATTAATAATATTAATGTATGCATCTTTAATGCCCCAGGATTTCAAAGCCATTGTAACTGCTGATGATTTCACCGAATCAAAGGCCATGCACAATGGAAGTTCATATTCCCTCGCTCTTTCAATTATTTCTCTCAGTACGTGGATATGATCTATAGTGCTGTAGCCACTCCTGAATCCAGCTTTTTTCTCTCGGTTGAGCCATGTCCAGTGTTACCTTCAAGCGGTGTGAAAGAACTTTAGTGAAGATTTTATAAACCACTGATGGGAGGCTGATAGGTTTGTAGTTTCTGAGATTCTCAATGTCACCTTTTTTATGTAGCAGGATCATTGTAGCGTTGTTCCAATCCTCAGGAATCTGCCGTTCTTTATAATAATGTAGACAGAGAGATATCATCGTCTATTTGCCTTGGACAAGCATTCTTAACCTCAACGATCTGGATTCATTATGACAACCGCTGTTAACCGTAACGGTTTGGATACGATGTGGCATGGATTCGACGAGATGCTGATATTGTTCTATAGATATGCTCAATCAAGCAGATGTGATAGCGTCTGTCAATTGCAGAATGTTCACTGGAGAAGGATCTATGTTACGAATGGTACTCTGAATCTCATCGTACAGATGTTCAAGTGGGTAAATATCTGGGGACTGTGGGGGTCATATTAGCCCTTTGAAGTCATTGTCGTCCTCCAGGAACCACAGTGAAATGACCCGAGCATTGTGTATTATTTTGCTGCAAGTATTCCTCTCCATCAGGTAACACCATGCACATATATATAGGGGTGCGATTAGTCCGCCATGATGCTCAGAAACCTCGTGGCATCCAAATGCTGTTCCAGAAATATTATGCTCACCAAAAAAACAGACCTCATACCATTCTTCTACGTCTACCAGCTTGTACAGTTAATGCCATACTGCAAGGATCCTTCGATCGGTGTGTATTAAATGCAAACGTGATTAATCGGAATCACGTTTTTGGGCTTTTATTGCTTTCGTAAAGCCCTGCAAAGATCGTAAGCTTTCCTTCTTCCCACCTGTCTGTGCAAAGTTGTGGAACGCATGATAAATGCCTGGTTTATTCATTACTTGGAAAGCCACTGCATTCTTTTCCCTTGGCTTTCGTCGGCATCGTTTGCCGCATGATCATCTGTTCCATTTTGAGACTTTCTCAGGCTTTTGGACGACGGTAAAGCCACGTGACTATATTCTTTTATATTGAAAAAGCCTGTAAGCATATGTGACCTCAAAGTATCACGTGATCTTTGCAAAGGTGGTTTACGTGGACATTTTTTCACGTTCATTTCCAGTTACCTTCGTGGTCTGGTGTTTTAGATGTGCCTAGGTGCAACTTTTCTTGAAGGCTCCACTTATTACATAGTAGCATTAGTCATTCTTCGCATTAACTGTCTGCTTCAAAACTTTCCTCCTGTGGCTTGTGGCACTATTTATGAAGATGATTTACATATCTTTTGCTCATGTATAAGCAGTCTTTTCTTTGAACGGCAGCTGTAGTGTGCTGCAAATGAATTTTTTACAACGGTGAGCGATAATGGCTTTGTTCTCACCACAGGAAAGAACCTGTGTCTATTTCTGTTGCAGAAACGACGCAGAGCTGAGTTTGGTGTTCACAGTTATGCCAGTTTTACCGGAGACCTGATTTGTGTTACCGTCGACGGTGCGCTCATGTTTCGCGCGCAGTTTCGGCCACTTTAGACTTCCTGTGTGAAGGCTACATCCGTTGTGCAGATCCTCTCGGAAGTCTCTAACTGGAGGATTTTTTGCGCCGCATCTACCATACTCTGATTTCGTCAAAGCTGGACTATGGCTACCGGGAGATTTCCGCACGATTTCAAATCCTAGTTTTAATACGGAGACGAACGATCCATCGCAAGAATCGGTTCGTATTCAGCTGTCCCTTCACTATTGCTTAAGTGCCATCTCTTGTAGAGCATTTCTCATGTATATGATACATTTTTCACAACTCACTATGCTCGACTGTTTGAAAATCCTCCTCCGTATGTTCCGACGTTTGAATTTCAAATGTCTGCCGTACCGTTTCATGCAGAAATCGACTAGCCGTTGATCAGAGATAAGAGGTGCGTTGAGGAACCTCAGCGGCATAACCTTTGTATCCAGACTGATATTAGTTTTTCTTCACATCGTAAAACTCTAGCCTTCAGTAGGTGAATCTGCAGCACTTTGTTAAGCACCAGGTCCTCCACTCGGACCTGGTACCGATCTTTGCCGATGGTTCGAAGGTGGGTGAAGTCGTTCTGTATGAATGACGTTTGTTTTGAGCGGATTCCAGCTACGGCCACGGTGTTTCGGCCGCAGATCCGTATTGTTTTCCTTACACTTCGTCACGTCCACCCGAGACCTCATCTGCGTGATTTGATTTATTTGGATTCGTTGAGTATTTCAGAGCAGGGACGTCTCCAAGGTAGTCGGAATGTAGGCTAGAGGCCATCCTAAAATTTTTCTCGCCCCCTCCCCCAGTTCACGATGTGACATTTTAAATTTTTTAAACTTTAAATTACAGTCTGGACTTTGTCAAGGAATAATGATTCTCGTGTTTTTGTCATGTAGTCGTTCGTATTTCCCCCAGAAAGTGCGTTGTCTACTTCTCCGAAGAAAGGTTATCGAAATAGAATTCGCAGGGCCATAAAAATTCAGTTGTTCTCCACTCTTCCAGATTCTTAGTTTATGCCTTTTCTTCATGTTAGTATGTGGCCAGGGGCGAATGAAGAGAGGTGGATAGGAATTCACCGAGGGAGATCATTACTAATTGCTTTACTTTTCGTTTGTGCTGCTAAATAGGGATTTCAACATGGAAAGTTGAGTCTAAAGCTTTACCAGGGTTCTTGAGCCTGCTCTGGGGCAGTGAGAGAGTAGAACGTGGCTGATGACTGCTTTGGAAGAGATGAGTGCAAGACAAGGTTGCTGGCTTGAAGGAAGGGAGTTACGGAGGGGAAGGCAATGTGTCTGCGTGTATTCACGAAAACATTTGCTTTCAGGCCTTTTCTTAGGCATAAAATATTCTTTTAATCAGTAGGTACTAGTGGTGATGGTGAAAGTGTGTTATGTTTGTTACACGGGTGTGCAACACTTCAGGTTTTACTAATTTAATTAAAATGGATAGACGGAATATTAACAAGAAAAGGACCCAACTCCGCATTCTTTTGTATTCCAAAAAGTGCAAATACTTAAGGCCGTTGCAAAATTAATTAGTATGTATCTATGGAAGGGGGAGGGGGAGGGTTGTAGCACGAATTTCTTTGCAGCCTGTTGTAAAAAGCATTAAAAATCTTTCTTTCAACGTTTCTTAAATAAAGATTCTATCAAACTTGCCCCAGAGAAAATGACACTCGCCCACCCAGGTTTCGAAGTCCAGCGACGTGCCTGTTTTCGAGTCTCTCTTTTCAGCAGATTTTGGAGACCATGCTTCTTTTTCTAAGTTGAGACTTTACTCCGTTGCTGGCCAGAGGATGGTTTTCACGTCCGATTCAGTTGGATTCCCGACCATCTTGAGATTCAAGAACACGAGTCGGCTAATGTTGCTCCCAAAGTTAGTAGATGTATAGGTTATGCTCATCCTGTACTTCTGGTGATTGCTTTGTGACGTCACTGTCCAAATCGCCATCGTAGAAACATGAGTCGGTTAACGTTGCTCCCAAGGTTAGTAGATGACAAGGTTGTGCTCATCCTGTACTTCTGGTGATTGCTTTGTGACGTCACTGTCCAAATCGCCATCGCAGGAACATGAGTTTTTTTGTTTTTTTCTTTTGGTTGGCGGTTTAACGACCACCGTGAGCAACTCAATGGGCTATAAGCAGTCGCCCGTCCCTAATTTAGGGTCACTGGTTCCAGGGAAGGGAGAGAGCCAATACCGTAAGACAAACGCAACATCCATGCCTCACCGGGATTCGAACCCGGACACCGTTCGGACGAATGATCAGAGGCCATCGCTTAGACCACTGCGCCACCGGGGCGGCTGAACATGACTTGTTTAACGTTGCTCCCAAGGTTAGAAGAGGACAAGGTTATGCTCATTCTGTACTTCTGGTGATTGCTTTGTGACGTCACTGTCCAAGTCGCCATCGTAAGAACGTGAGTCTGTTAACGTTGCTCCCAAGGTTAGTAGATGACAAGGTTATGCTCATCCTGTACTTCTGGTGATTGCTTTGTGACGTCACTATCCAAATCGCCATCGTAGGAACATGAGTCGGTTAACGTTGCTCCCAAGGTTAGTAGATGACAAGTTTATGCTTAGTCCGAAGCCTATGACCCAGCCCTTCTATTTCTTTAGAATAGAAGGCCTGGGTTTCTATCATGTTCTAGGCTTCGAACTCGCGGATACCTACGAACTCGAGCATGTGACAACAGTATATTGGACCGTTGGATGGCTGCAGTGAGGGAATGAAAGCTAACGAGCATTTCAATGCCTTTTGCAAAGAAATATAACAAATTATTAATTCTAGGTATTTAACAAACTTAAATAAAAAGTAAGAGAAAAGGCTGGAATGCCTGGTAAAGAAAATGACAATTTTCATTATGCACACACAATACATTTAAATTTTCAAGTCACAAGTTTTCCTGTCAACATCTTGCTCCAGCAGATGTGTACATTAAAATATATTTGATTTGAGAGATTACGCAAATAGATCACCTGAAGTGAAAAGGTCAAATTTTTTCTTATGCTTTTTTTCCCGTTTTTCCTTAAACTAAGGTAGTTATAAAGATATTATACACTTACTGCTCTGCTGGACGCCTCTGCATACTTCTGGAAACAGTCAGTCGTAGCAGGAGCTTAAATCCTCCTCTTGCCACTGGAAATATCACTGCTTCAGCACATGAAGTACTTGAAGCTCACCTCACCACTGTGTCATGAATGTTCGTCTTTTATACTGCTTGACGACGGTGGTCAACGTCACATGTGTATACGTCTTTGCATAAACGCGTTGGTTTAAACCAAGGAGATTTAAACCAAATCACAGCTTACTGGAGACACCACTAATCTGTGGTGTGACGTCACAAGCAGGCAAAAACCCAACTAAATTATACCGTTGATGAAACAGTAAGCTTGTGTATCATTGATAAAGATTATTGAATTATTCATTTTATCTGTTTATACGCTTAGAAGCTTTTGTTCCATTGGTTTCAAAGCAGCTTTTTTACTGCGGCTGCGTCGTACCTGCTCATGACGTCATTTGCAGCACGGACGGTAACTTATGGCGGCCAGTGCTGCGTGGATATGAGTGGTGTCTCCAGTAATATAACCTCCTTGGTTTAAACGGACAGGAAAGCACAGCAGGAATATGACTGTTTCCAACAAACCTTGCCAAGCAAATGGAACTGAATGACTATCAGGGTAGCACGAAACCAAAGGCAACTCTTAAACAATGGCCAATTGGTAGGTCGAGGTTCAAATTCCGGATGCGGAATAGGCGGTGCTCCTGCCCCACGGTTCCAACCTTATCCCTCTCCCTGAAACCACTACTCAGAATTTTGGTACAGCTGGTTGCTTATATTCTTAAAAAGCTCTTGGGCTTTTTTTTTTTTTGATTGGGTTTTTAACGACCACCATGAGCAACTCAATGGGCTATAAGCGGTCGCCCGTCCCTAATTTAGGGTCACTGGTTCCAGGGAAGCGAGAGAGCCAGTGCCATAAGACAAACACAACGTCTACGCCTCACCGGGATCCGAAACCGGACCTCCTTCGGACGAATGATCAGAAGCCATCGCTTAGACCACTGCGCCACCGGGACGGCTCTTGGGCTTTTACAGATTCTCTTTTAAAAGGAGATGAGCAATCCGCGAAGGGCGCACTGAAACTGGAGGCTTGTTTTGACCCCATTAATTTATAAAAGACGTTTGTTTCTCCTGTCAAGCAGGTCCAAAGGGTGATTGCTTCTAATCGACATGCAAAAGTTCAACACAAGAGGGACGAACTTGCTGCTAAACATAACGAAGACGAAACAACAAATTCTGGCGTGGGTTCCTCAGATTTGATGGCAGAGTAGACTTTGATGCAATCCCTCCGCTGACTTATCACCATTCTTCCGAGATGGGGCTGAGTTCGAATCGCGTTACGGCATGGACGTTGTGTTTGTCTTACGGTACTGACTCTCTCCCCTTTTTCCTGGAGCCAGTGACCCTAAATTAGGGACGGGTGACTGCTTATAGCCCATTGAGTTGCTCACGGTGGTCGTTAAAACCACAATGGTAAAAAAAGTTGTGATAATGGTGTTCAATAAAAAATAAGATAAATATATCTTTTAATTTTATGCCGTAAAACTACCTTGATTTAGATGGCACCTTGTACACCAATGAAATAATTGTTTATTTATTTTCTGAGGGACACTATGCATATTAATTAGTCTGCAAATGTAAAGAAGGGAATAATTTGCTCAATTCTCCTTCCTTCTGTATGATGCACTTTTCTTTGACATGTTTTATTAAAGTTACGCTCTGTACACAATTCTTTTCATGTGTTCTGCGTAGGATTTAATATGAATGGAAATTTGTATTCCAGGAGCCTTTCTGATTCCTTATATCATCATGTTAGCTGTGGGAGGAATTCCATTGTTTTTCATGGAACTGGCTCTTGGCCAATATAACCGACGAGGGGCAATAACATGTTGGGGGAGGCTGGTACCCCTCTTTAAAGGTAAGATCTCTTCTATTTAATGTTACCCTGCTGTTAGAATATAAATTACCGAGTTTTAGATTATCCGTGCCATTTCACCAGTTTTTTTCTTTAAGGTACCTTTTGTCATACATGATTAAGTATTTGGATGCAACACTACATGCAAAAAACCTTTAAATAGAGATTATGAAGACTCATTTTAGAAGATTACACTGAATTGGTCGTTTTATTGGGATCAGTAGACAATTTTATGCAAATACGCTATTTATTTTCGTCACGTTGCTACACCTGCGGAATAAAGTGGATATCCCTACTGATCGACACAAAAAATGCTACACCATGAATGTATGCATGAAGTGAGACGAAAGTAGTAGTGCATAAGTGTGTCTAAGTATTTGAAGTGTGTTGTACTTCTTTTGAGTGGCATGGGAATGTTTCGTAGCGTGCGTTGATGGCAGAGAACCAAAGTTAAGGGTGTTTACTGGTAGCCCAATGTAGTTGGGAATTAACTCCGAAATCTGATTAAGTGGGAGTGGAGAGTTTCTGAAGTTTTTAAGGAGGGAAGTCTTTGAGGGGCAAGATGAGATATACGGGGACCTTCATTCAGACAGGTCGGGTAGGGGAATCGGCGTCGAAGGAGACAAAATGTTTTCGGAAAGCGTGGTTAGTATTGCGTCGGCGTAGCTGTAGCAGCGGTTTACGAAAAGCACTAAGTGAGGGTTCAGGCTCAATAGCCCGGATAGAGACTGGGAAATCTTTTATTAACCAGTCCTGCGATAAATCCCGAGCCACATAGATTTATTAAAATAAACTGTTTTTGTTATTGCTGAAAAGGAAGTGTCTGAACTTCGCATTTTTCATGGTGCGATTCTATGGATCGAAACAACGAAATTACGTGACGGCTCTCGATGGATCGCAGCTACAGTATATTAAGAAAGAGGTAGAAAGGAGCTAGGGTCGTTAAAGAGAGAAGGAAGTGATTTCATTTCGGAGGGATTGCATGTTACGATGGGCGAGGAGACAGTATACTCTGGCCTGAGTCTGTAGGATGTATGATTGGCATACTGTGCCATACATTCGGTAACACGGCGTGGCGTCGGGTGGAAAAGCCCCAGGATGATGTCCTGAGATATCGCTGTCAATGCGTCGTTGACAGGGAATTACATATACCACCTAAACATCCCTCCAACACGCCACCCAAAAATTTCTGACACCTCCTTTCTGAGTAAGGTATAGCACACCATTTCAAGGTATAGCACAGTTTTCAATAGCAAATAGCATGTGCATGAATTCCTCAGCTTTACCTTGAAGCATATTCTACTGTAATGGAATAATTTTTTCTTTTATATATTTAAAGTCTATGTTGCCGCCTCTGTGGCGTATCTAAAGTCGGTCCGGCTCCGAATCCCGGACGAGGCATGGATAATGTGTTTGTCTTACGGCACTGGCTCTTTCCCTTCCCTAAAACCAGAAACCCCAAATTTGGGACGAACTACTGTTTACAGCGCATGGAGTTGCTCTTGGAGGTCGTTCAGCACCTGAATAAAAAAAATCTACGTGCATAGTAGTCTAATGTTCCTTTTTTTTTTACTTTTCTCGTTTAAATCATATGTTAAAGGTTGGTCATTGCAACCCACAAAGCGTATGTGTGTATCTCTTCGTTTCAGTCTACAACAAATTCTGCAGATATACCTCTGAGTACAGAGGGTGAGTCGAAAGTTTTGCAATATGTTAATCACTTTATGTCTTCATACGTACCTTTACGACGAAAGCTGACTAGCATTCAAAGTATAGGCCATCGTGTTGCACCGTCTTTAGCCATCTGCCTGCCAGTCCTTCGATTCTACAGAGGGTGAGTTGAAAGTTTTGCAATATTTGGATCACCTTATGTCTTCATGCGTACCTTTACGACGAAATCTGACTAAAATTTAAAGTATAAGCCGTGTTGCACCGTCTTTAGCCATCTGTCTGCCAGTTCTTCGATTCTACAGAGGGTTAGTTGAAAGTTTTGCAATATTTGGATCACTTTATGTCTCCATACGTACCTTTACGACGAAAGCTGACTAGCATTCAAAGTATAGGCCATCGTGTTGCACCGTCTTTAGCCATCTGTCTGCCAGTTCTTCGATTCTACAGAGGGTGAGTCAGAAGTTTTGCAATATTTGGATCACTTTATGTCTCCATACGTACCTTTACGACGAAAACTGACTAGCATTCAAAGTATAGGCCATCGTGTTGCACCGTCTTTAGCCATCTGTCTGCCAGTTCTTCGATTCTACAGAGGGTGAGTCAGAAGTTTTGCAATATTTGGATCACTTTATGTCTCCATACGTACCTTTACGACGAAAGCTGACTAGAATTCAAAGTATAGGCCATCGTGTTGCACCGTCTTTAGCCATCTGTCTGCCAGTTCTTCGATTCTACAGAGGGTGAGTCAGAAGTTTTGCAATATTTGGATCACTTTATGTCTCCATACGTACCTTTACGACGAAAGCTGACCAGCATTCAAAGTATAGACCATCGTGTTGCACCGTCTTTAGCCATCTGTCTGCCAGTTCTTCGATTCTACAGAGGGTGAGTCAGAAGTTTTGCAATATTTGGATCACTTTATGTCTCCATACGTACCTTTACGACGAAAGCTGACCAGCATTCAAAGTATAGACCATCGTGTTGCACCGTCTTTAGCCATCTGTCTGCCAGTTCTTCGATTCTACAGAGGGTGAGTCAGAAGTTTTGCAATATTTGGATCACTTTATGTCTTCATACGTACCTTTACGACGAAAGCTGACTAGCATTCAAAGTATAGGCCATCGTGTTGCACCGTCTTTAGCCATCTGTCTGCCAGTTCTTCGATTCTACAGAGGGTGAGTCAGAAGTTTTGCAATATTTGGATCACTTTATGTCTTCATACGTACCTTTACGACGAAAGCTGACCAGCATTCAAAGTATAGACCATCGTATTGCACCGTCTTTAACCATCTGTCTTCCAGTTCTTCGATTCTGCGGCGGTACCAGTACTTGTTTTTCGAGGAGAAGAACTCCTTCATCCTAGCTGCCACCTCCTCCTGGTTGTTGAAGTGCTGCCCGCGAAAGAAGTGGGCCATTGACCGGAACAAGTAATAATCCGACGGGGCAAGGTCGGGACTACATGCAGGGTGTTGCATCAGTTCGAAGCCCTCTAGTTCCTGGAGTTTTTCCCTGGTCGTTCTCGCGGTATGAGGCCGAGCGTTGTCCTGCTGTAGGAGAGAGCGCTTTCTGTTCACTAGTGCCGGGTACGTCTCCTCCAAAACGGCATGTATCAGCTCCAGCTGTTCAGGATAGAGGTTCGCGTTGATGGTCCGACAGTGTGGAACAAATTCGTAATGGGTTACCTTCTAGAAATTCCACCAGACGCAGAACATCACCTTGTGCTCGAATCGCCAACGTTCGGCAACAGGTTCAGGAAGTTCGTCCGAGCTTAACCACTACCGCTGTGTGTTAGGATTACGGAAATAGACCCACTTTCCATTGCACGTAACAATTCTCTTGATGAAACGTACATCGCTTGGGTTCTCTAGGAGTTTCGTGCACACCTCCACTGGGCGGTTTGCTTCAGCTGGAGTCAGTTCGTGAGGGACAATGCGGCAGCTCCTGTAGACCTTGTCGAGGTCCTGAATGTGACGAAACACGGTTGTCTGTGATATGCCCAGCTCGCCTGATGATCTCCAAGTGCTTGTTGTCGGATTTGCCTCTACGGCCTCCGAATCCACGGTTCGCGGCCTACCTCACCTTGGTTGATCGTCGAGGTTTCTGCCACCTGAGCGAAATTTCTTGAACCATGTGGTTGCAGTGCTGTGGTCCACGGAATCTTCCCCTTTCGCGTGACAAATGTTCCGTGTTGCTTGAGCAGCGTTATGGCCGAATTCAAACTCGTAAAACAAAAGTTCCCTAATTAGCCAGTTGTGGCTGTTCATCTCTTAGGCGTCCAAACCAGAGACAGAAAGACAACATGCAATGCTGCTCAGAGCAAGGACTACCATTTTATATCCCTTTCGACTGACTGAAGTACGCGAATTGAACTAGTTTAAGCCGCCCCGGTGGCGCAGTGGCCTAAGCGATGGCTTCTGATCATTCGTTCGAAAGGGGTCCGGGTTCGAATCCCGGTGAGGCATGGATGTTGTGTTTGTCTTACGGCACTGGCTCTCTCCCTTCCCTGGAACCAGTGACCCTAAATTAGGGACGGGCGACTGCTTATAGCCCATTGAGTTGCTCACGGTGGTCGTTAAACCCCCAATCAAAAAAAAAAAAAAGAAAAAAAAAGAGCTAGTTTAAACACTTGACCTACCCGCCACTGCAGATGTGTTTATTGAAATATTGCAAAACTTTCGACTCACCCTCTGTAATTTCAGCACACACAAGATTTGTGAAAATATCAGTATCGAATTTTAAAGATGACGATCTGTTTTTTGGTGTAAATGTGACAAGGATGGTAAGTCAGATAATATCCGAAAACTTGAAAATTTCATCGTTCTGGAGCGGGACTCAAATCCGCGTCTCCCAGCTAGCGCCCGGGTATGCTAACCACTACACCACTCAGAACGACCAAGTCTCAAGTTCCCGATTAATCCGAATATAACCATCACAGGATTCGCTATTCGAAGCAACCGGCATTCATGTTTAGCGAAGCTGGAGGCTAAGAATCCTATCCCGTGATTCCTGTGATGATTATATTCAAATTAATCGGGAACTTGTGACTTGGTCGTTCTGGGTGGTGTAGTGGTTAGCATACCCGGGCGCTATCTGGGATACGCGGGTTCAAGTCCCGCTCCAGAACGATTAAATTTTCAAGTTTTCTGATATTATCTGACTTACCATCCTTGTCACATTTACACTAAATATCAGATCATCATCTTCAAAATTTGTATTATATGGTGTAATCCCGTATTTCTTTCATGATATTAGTATCAACTATTTCAGGAACCCATAGTTTCTTTTGCCTGGTTTAGGGAAGCATTTAAACATGAGAGATAAAAAAACAAAAATAGTACAAAAATAAAATAACCGTGTTTAGTTTTAGAAAGAGATTCCTTGTTTTAACTATTTTTGTTGTTTTTGTTGTTGTTTTTGTTGTTGTTTTGGATTGAGGGTTTAACGACCACCGTGAGCAACTCATTGGGCTATAAGCAGTCGACAATCCTATTTAGAGCCACTGATACTATTTCAGGAACCCATAGTTTCTTTTGCCTGGTTTAGGGAAGCATTTAAACATGAGAGATAAAAAAACAAAAATAGTACAAAAATAAAATAACCGTGTTTAGTTTTAGGAAAGAGATTCCTTGTTTTAACTATTTTTGTTGTTGTTGTTTTGGATTGAGGGTTTAACGACCAAAGTGAGCAACTCATTGGGCTATAAGCAGTCGACAATCCTATTTAGAGCCACTGATACTATATCAGGAACCCATAGTTTCTTTTGCCTGGTTTAGGGAAGCATTTAAAAATGAGAGATAAAAAAACAAAAATAGTACAAAAATAAAATAACCGTGTTTAGTTTTAGGAAAGAGATTCCTTGTTTAAACTATTTTTGTTGTTGTTGTTGTTGTTTTGGATTGAGGGTTTAACGACCACCGTGAGCAACTCATTGGGCTATAAGCAGTCGACAATCCTATTTAAAGCCACTGATACTATTTCAGGAACCCATAGTTTCTTTTGCCTGGTTTAGGGAAGCATTTAAACATGAGAGATAAAAAAACAATAATAGTACAAAAATAAAATAACCATGTTTAGTTTTAGGAAAGAGATTCCTTGTTTTAACTATTTTTGTTGTTTTTTTTTTTATTGGAGGTTTAACGACCGCCGTGAGCAACTCAATGGGCTATAAGCAGTCGCCCGTCCCTAATTTAGGGTCACTGGTTCCAGGGAAGGGAGAGAGCCAGTGTCGTAAGACAAACACAACATCCATGCCTGACCGCGATTCGAACCCGGACCCCTTACGGACGAATGATCAGAGGCCAACGCCTTAGACCACTGCGCCACCGGGGCGGCGTTGTTGTTTTGGATTGAGGGTTTAACGACCAACGTGAGCAACTCATTGGGCTATAAGCAGTCGACAATCCTATTTATTTATTTATTTTTTTTTTTTTTTTTTTTTTTGATTGTAGGTTTAACGACCACCGTGAGCAACTCAATGGGCTATAAGCAGTCGCCCGTCCCTAATTTAGGGTCACTGGGCCGCCTCGGTGGCGCAGTGGTCTAAGGCGCTGGCCTATGATCATTCGTCCGTAAGGGGTCCGGGTTCGAATCCCGGTCGGGCATGGATGTTGTGTTTGTCTTACGGCACTGGCTCTTTCCCTTCCCTGGAACCAGTGACCCTAAATTAGGGACGGGCGACTGCTTATAGCCCATTGAGTTGCTCACGGCGGTCGTTAAACCTCCAATCAAAAAAAAAAAAAAAAAAAAAAAGGGTCACTGGTTCCAGGGAAGGGAGAGAGCCAGTGCCGTAACAATCCTATTTAGAGCCACTGATACTATTTCAGGAACCCATAGTTTCTTTTGCCTGGTTTAGGGAAGCATTTAAACATGAGAGATAAAAAAACAAAAGTATTACAAAAATAAAATAACCGTGTTTAGTTTTAGGAAAGAGATTCCTTGTTTTAACTATTTTTGTTGTTGTTGTTGTTGTTTTGGATTGAGGGTTTAACGACCACCGTGAGCAACTCATTGGGCTATAAGCAGTCGACAATCCTATTTAGAGCCACTGATACTATTTCAGGAACCCATAGTTTATTTTGCCTGGTTTAGGGAAGCATTTAAACATGAGAGATAAAAAAACAAAAATAGTACAAAATAAAATAACCGTGTTTAGTTTTAGGAAAGAGATTCCTTGTTTTAACTATTTTTGTTGTTGCTGTTATTTTGGATTGAGGGTTTAACGACCACCGTGACCAACTCATTGGGCTATAAGCAGTCGACAATCCTATTTAGAGCCACTGATTCCAGGGAAGATAAACAGCCAGTGCCATAAGACAAACACGACATCCATGCCTGGACGAATGGTCCGATATGGGTACGGGTTCAAATCCCAAATTACACTGCGCCCGGCTTGGTTTAACCATTCTTAACTACGTATAAAAATATTCAACAGTTCTCGAAATTTTGAAGAGTTTTCCATATTTTTAATCCTAGGTTTAAAGCTTTAATATTTCTCTATACAAATTACAGTCATCAAAAAATTTACTTTCATCTAACACCCCCAAGTGTTTTCAACACCCTCCTCCCCACCACACAAAAAAATTCAGCAGCGGACTATTTTGAATTCCTGAATAAACTGTGTCAATAATTAATCAACATTGCGGGGGAGTTGTGCAGAGGAGTTAAGTCGTCTACTAATGATGTCCAGCACGTTCTCTATTGTGTTCTGCAAATTCTCTATGGAAAGAAATATGGGGATCGGGACGGCCAGGAAAGCACTGTCGTCTGATGTTGGTAGTGTGAGGTGGGGAGTTATCTTGTTGAAACTGCGCATCGGGGATAACACTGAGTTATGGCAATAAAACGGGCTGCACCACCTCATTGGCGTATCGTTGTGCTGTCATTAAACTCACTGTGAGAACGAACGGTGATCGGCTGTTGAAACTAATAGCGTTCTAAACCATGACACCAGGTTGGGGTGCCGCATGATGCTCACGGATGGCAGCAAGATCAAGGCGGTAACAGCATTGTCTCCGGACTCTAAAGCGGCGATCGTCAGCACTGAGACAAAAGCAAGTCTCGTCGCTAAATACGACGGCGTTCTATTCGTCCCGCCACGCATGTCTGCTACGGCACAACTGCAATCTTGCCGCCGCCAATCAGCTGAGGCAAGATTGCAGTGGTACCGTGTCGATACGGGAATGTCCTTAGCTGCCAGTACACCTCGTCGAATGTCGTGTGTTGTGGATTGTGGGACTGCTACGGCTTGCTGTCGAATGCAGAGATCGAGGCGTTCGAACGCTCACCTACATACACCAGTTCCCATTACGGCGTCGCACGGTACGTTCGTCCAACCCCTCTCGTCATATTCGGCAGATAGTTGTTTCATCTCCATACATTTTTGCAGTGATGTGATGCAGGGACCAAGCAGCGTCGCTTCATGTTGAAGTCTCTGGTGAAGGTGTCCGTGTGATGGTAAGAATACCGGTGACGTCACCTAGATTTTCTGACTCCTTACACGTGCTTTCGCCATCGAGATCACTCCGATGTAGTAGACCAGACGTCTAGGTCAGATCAGATCACATGTAGAGGATTTTAGGAAGGGGGTGTCTCACCCCAGGTCTTAAACAACCCTTAGAAGCAGGAAGCTAGGAGAATTGGGCTAGAGTGCCCGATTGGAAAGTCACTCGGAAGCGAGGTAGAAAGGGGACGGAAGACGCCCTTATTTACTACCGTGAGGCCAGTACCCGGGGTCCGACGGCTTAACGCGCCCATCCGACGCACTGCGGATATTTAGTGGTTCGAGCGTTCGTACCTGACCGGGATTGAACCCGAGGTTCCCCCTTGGTAGTCACGAACGTTAACCAGTAGGCCATAGTCCAGAGATCTATGTGAGGAAGACTAAACTTAGCCACGCCAAGCCGATTTAACCTTTCTTCTCCCATTTGTCCAAGATGCAATTGCGACATCTGAACTTCATAATCCACTCACGACACGTGCTTGCACCTACAGCTTTCTCACCATATGCCGAACAAATCCGCTCTCGTGCTTCTGCAGCCGTTTCTCAGAGATTAAACATTGACAACAGACAGCGACGAACATACACCTTGTAGGTCTCCATGTCCTAGCTCAATTAAAAGCATGGGCTGCCCGCCAACACATGTTGTTTAATGCAGTGATGTCACTTAACCTCCACAACGCAAAATTCTGACAAAAATCCAACCGTTTCGTTTTAACAGTCCTCTTAGCGAAGCGCAGGAAACTTACGCACGCTTCTAATACTTTCGGCACTGTTAACAAAATTTACGCATATATTTTTCGTGGTAACTGTGTTCAGGACGTGACATTCACAAATTCATTTGCTGCAGTACAACTCATTTATATACACAGTCAAGTCACATTTATTATATCCACCTCCTGCTTTTGACGTCAACGGCGCGTAGCCAATGAAGGAAGGCACGTGGCGTGAGCTGGCTTGGAGGGTATATAAGGTGTGCTGTGGTAATCTGAAAACATATCACTCGTTGCTGTCATGTATAAAAGGAGCGATTTATCAGATTTGCAAAAAGGGTTGATTATCGGCTTTCGGACCAAGTGTGGCAGTACTTCTGAAACATCGCAGTTTGTGAACTGTTTGCGTGCTGCTGTGGTTAAAGTGTATCGTGATTGGCGAAATGGCACCATTGCGAATAAGCAAAGTGGAAACTGCGGAGTACCACGTGCCATTGATATGAGAGGTGACCGTCGGCTTCGAAGGTGCGTGAGGGGCGATCGACACGATACAGTGGAGTAACACACTGGCCGAAAGAACCAGGGGTATACCGAAAGTGTATCTAAAACGACAGTTCAGCAAACCCTGCTGCGTATGGGGCTCCGATGCAGACGGATGATCACTGCACTTATACTAACGAAGGTGCATCTGCAGAAAAGGCTTACATTTGCACGACTGTATCGGAATTCTACCTCCGCTGATTGGCAAAGAAAGGATTGCCTTCATCGAACGGATGGACGTTGGCGTATAAAGCGAGAAACATCGGAGAACAAACACTCTTCAACCATTGCCGGCAGAACACAAGCTGGTGGAGGCAGCGTTATGGTCTGGGGAATGATTTCGTGGCATTCTCTGGTTCCACTCATACCTGTAGAAGGCACTATAGGCCGAATTCGTGATGAAACATCCTTGCAGACCACGTACACTTATACATGCTGATTGTCTTCCCTGGGTCGGATGGGACCTTCAAGCATGACAATGCGACGTGTCACAAAGCTGGAAATGTCCGAGAGTCGTTGGAAGAGCACGATGAGAACTTCAAAGTACTTCCCTGGCCCCCCTAGTTCCCCAGACTTAAACCCAATTGAGCTTCTGCGGGACCACCTCGATCGTGTTCTTCGCTCTATGGATCCTCCACTACGCACCCTCAAGCAGATGTCAGACGCACTGCAATCAGCATGGTTCCACATACTTGTGAGCACCTTCCAGCACCTTATTGAGTCACTCCCAACCCGTCTAGCTGCTTTCCGTCCTGCACGCGGCGGTAATTCTGGATATTAGCTGATGGTCACAATAATGTGACTCGACCGTGTAATACAGACTGCATCTTGAACGTTATTTCCTGGCAGTATCAGCAGTTAGCTTGTAATTAAAAAGAAATCACGAAATTTTGGCATTTTGGTTTTTTAATGTGAAATGTAGAAAGGTTTACACCATCTTCTTCTTTATAGGTATAGGGTACGCAGTAGTGCTGATAGCATTTTACGTTGATTTCTACTACAACGTTATCATCGCCTGGTCCCTGTACTTCCTAGTTGCTTCATTTCAATACCAACTGCCTTGGACCACGTGCAATAATGAATGGAATACACCGGACTGCAGACAGCTCTCCGAAAGTGAAGATCAAAGCAACACCACTTTTTACCAGAACGCTAGTCAAACAACGTCACAATTTAACACCGAAAGTATAACTGGGAGATTTACCAACAGATCTGTTGCAACTTCACCGGCAGCAGAATATTTCAAGTAAGTTTTTTTCCTTTTTGTTCTACAGCATAGGTAAAAGTGAGAAATAAAATAACAAATTGTTCCTCAGTTATAAAGAGCGAATAAATAATTAATACAGACATTTAACGTGGACCAGAAACATCAAACAAAGATCCTCGCTCTTTCCACATTTATAAGTGAGTCACGGAAAAATTCTCATTGGCCGCAACCGGGAGTCGAACCCAGGGTCTTCCAGTTACGCGCCGGATATGCTTCCGCTACACCACAGCGGCCTCGAATTCCTCCAGACTCACACACTCTAACTGCCAGGCCAATTTGGCAGGTTTGCTTCTTGGAGCCCCGCACAATGCTGGGGATTCACCAAAGATAGTAAGCAGCAACTGAAGAAATAATTAGAAGGCGAATGAATAATTAATACAGACATTTAACGTGGACCAGGAACATCAAACAAAGATCCTCGCTCTTTCCCAGTTTATAAGTGAGTCACGGAAAAATTCTCATTGGCCGCCACCGCGAGTCGAACCCAGGGTCTTCCAGTTAAGCGCCGGATATGCTTCCGCTACACCACAGCGGCCTCGAATTCCTCCAGACTCACACACTCTAACTGCCAGGCCAATTTGGCAGGTTTGCTTCTTGGAGCCCCGCACAATGCTGGGGATTCACCAAAGATAGTAAGCAGCAACTGAAGAAATAATTAGAAGGCGAATGAATAATTAATACAGACATTTAACGTGGACCAGGAACATCAAACAAAGATCCTCGCTCTTTCCCCGTTTATAAGTGAGTCACGGAAAAATTCTCATTGGCCGCCACCGCGAGTCGAACCCAGGGTCTTCCAGTTAAGCGCCGGATATGCTTCCGCTACACCACAGCGGCCTCGAATTCCTCCAGACTCACACACTTTAACTGCCAGGCCAATTTGGCAGGTTTGTTTCTTGGAGCCCCGCACAATGCTGGGGATTCACCAAAGATGGTAAGCAGCAACTGAAGAAATAATTAGAAGGCGAATGAATAATTAATACAGACATTTAACGTGGACCAGGAACATCAAACAAAGATCCTCGCTCTTTCCCAGTTTATAAGTGAGTCACGGAAAAATTCTCATTGGCCGCCACCGCGAGTCGAACCCAGGGTCTTCCAGTTAAGCGCCGGATATGCTTCCGCTACACCACAGCGGCCTCGAATTCCTCCAGACTCACACACTCTAACTGCCAGGCCAATTTGGCAGGTTTGCTTCTTGGAGCCCCGCACAATGCTGGGGATTCACCAAAGATAGTAAGCAGCAACTGAAGAAATAATTAGAAGGCGAATGAATAATTAATACAGACATTTAACGTGGACCAGGAACATCAAACAAAGATCCTCGCTCTTTCCCCGTTTATAAGTGAGTCACGGAAAAATTCTCATTGGCCGCCACCGCGAGTCGAACCCAGGGTCTTCCAGTTAAGCGCCGGATATGCTTCCGCTACACCACAGCGGCCTCGAATTCCTCCAGACTCACACACTCTAACTGCCAGGCCAATTTGGCAGGTTTGCTTCTTGGAGCCCCGCACAATGCTGGGGATTCACCAAAGATGGTAAGCAGCAACTGAAGAAATAATTAGAAGGCGAATGAATAATTAATACAGACATTTAACGTGGACCAGGAACATCAAACAAAGATCCTCGCTCTTTCCCCGTTTATAAGTGAGTCACGGAAAAATTCTCATTGGCCGCCACCGCGAGTCGAACCCAGGGTCTTCCAGTTAAGCGCCGGATATGCTTCCGCTACACCACAGCGGCCTCGAATTCCTCCAGACTCACACACTCTAACTGCCAGGCCAATTTGGCAGGTTTGTTTCTTGGAGCCCCGCACAATGCTGGGGATTCACCAAAGATGGTAAGCAGCAACTGAAGAAATAATTAGAAGGCGAATGCATAATTAATACAGACATTTAACGTGGACCAGGAACATCAAACAAAGATCCTCGCTCTTTCCCAGTTTATAAGTGAGTCACGGAAAAATTCTCATTGGCCGCCACCGCGAGTCGAACCCAGGGTCTTCCAGTTAAGCGCCGGATATGCTTCCGCTACACCACAGCGGCCTCGAATTCCTCCAGACTCACACACTCTAACTGCCAGGCCAATTTGGCAGGTTTGCTTCTTGGAGCCCCGCCCAATGCTGGGGATTCACCAAAGATAGTAAGCAGCAACTGAAGAAATAATTAGAAGGCGAATGAATAATTAATACAGACATTTAACGTGGACCAGGAACATCAAACAAAGATCCTCGCTCTTTCCCCGTTTATAAGTGAGTCACGGAAAAATTCTCATTGGCCGCAACCGGGAGACGAACCCAGGTCTTCCAGTTACGCGCCGGATATGCTTCCGCTACACCACAGCGGCCTCGAATTCCTCCAGACTCACACACGCTAACTGTCAGGCCAATTTGGCAGGTTTGCTTCTTGGAGCCCCGCACAATGCTGGAGATTCACCAAAGATGGTAAGCAGCAACTGAAGAAATAATTAGAAGGCGAATGAATAATTAATACAGACATTTAACGTGGACCAGGAACATCAAACAAAGATCCTCGCTCTTTCCACGTTTATAAGTGAGTCTGGAGGAATTCGAGGCCGCTGTGGTGTAGCAGAAGCATATCCGGCGCGTAACTGGAAGACCCTGGGTTCGACACCCGGTGGCGGCCAATGAGAATTTTTCCGTGACTCACTTATAAACGTGGAAAGAGCGAGGATCTTTGTTTGATATAAAGAGCGTTTCCAGTATGAGCTCGTTTGCTTTGTTAAAAGTTTCAAAACTACACTAGTGCTCAAAATTAAGAGAATTTGCCCATTTTGTCCATTTTCACAAAAACTATGGAACGAAAGGTACAAATTATGCCGTCGAATAAGAATGCTAATTTGCAGTGTGGAATACGTGGGTGTACAAGTGCGTGTGGGTGGAGCTGTGACAGCGGAGGCCATGAAAAGCACACGTGGCTTTTTCCGCGATTAGTTCGCTCGCACTCCTCAGCGACATTCATTGTGTTTCTTGCAGGAGTTAGTTCAATTTAATAAGCAATCAGATAAAATGAGTTGCCACGAACGTATTGATGACGAAATGAGGTGGAGAATCGTCGGTAGATTGTAGGCAGGGCAATCGCAAGTGCAGGTTGCTACAGAGCTCAATGTAACGCCCAGTGTCGTCTTCAATTTGTGGAAACAGTTTAAGGACACCGGATCCATATCGAGAAGGCCTGGGCAAGGTCGTCCAAGAGCCACGACGGCCAATGAAGATCGTTATTTGGCACTTTCAGCGAGGCACCACAGGACTGCTACAGCTACTCAGCTATCTCGTGAGCTGCATGCCACCACTGGAATCCGAGTTTCAAGGGTTACTGTTTCTCGAAGGCTTCATGAGAGAGGGCTTTTTGCCAGACGACCCGCTGTTTGCGTCCCGCTCACTTCAGCACACAAGAGTGCGCGTTTAGCATGGTGCAGACAACATCAGCCTTGGACCAGACTTCAGTGGTGTAACGTTCCCTTCACAGACGAGTTGCGATTCAGCCTGGACACTGATTCTCGACGTACCTTCATCTGGAGAGAACCTGGGACCCGATACCTTTCCTCCAACATCCGAGAAAGAGACCCTTATGGCAGCGGAGGTGTCATGGTCTGGGCAGGCGCCATGTTGGACGACTGCACACCTCTCTATGTGTTTGACAGAGGCTCCCTGACTGCTGAGAGGTATAGAGATGAGATCTTGCAACACTATGTTTGACTTTTCAGGGGCGCAGTTGGCCCTCGGTTCTTTTTAATGGACGACAACGCTCATCCACATAGGGCTCACCTGGTCGACGATTATCTTGAAAGTGAGGATATTCGCCGGGTGGATTGGTCAGCCAAATCGCCAGACCTAAACACTATCGAACATGCCTGGGACGCTCTTGGAAGGGCAATTGCAGCTGGCCGTCCTCCTCCGAGAACCATCCAGGAGCTGAAAACTGCGCTGCTGCAGGAGTGGGACCGACTGCCACAGGGACTCATCAACTGCCTCGTTTCCAGTATGACGTCACGCTGTGAGAGCTACATGACTGTGAGAGGGGACCATACCCCATATTAGAGTCATTTTATGATCGATCTGGCAACATGGATTTTGGACATTCCTGCGCTGATGAGCCTTACTGACGATCATGAGTGTGTACCATGACTGTTGTATGGTACAATTTTTTCTCTTATATAACTGTGTATCTCTCATGTATGACATCAACGGTCCAGCCCGGTGGGAGCGGCTGTATGATATGAGGCATGATTAGCTTGCATGAACTGGGACCCTGATACGTGTGGAACAACGCATGGATGCCGGCTGCTGTCAGGGACTGCTTGAGGACCAAGTAAACCCTACAATATTGTACCACCAATCGGAAGAGAATGTGTTCTTCCAAGATGATAATACGCCATTTCATTGGGCCCGCCTCGTGCAGGAAAGGTTTGACGAACGCAATACTGATGTGAGATATCTCGAACAACTCCTGAATTCTCTTGCACTCAACCCAATTGAACAAAATTCTCTTGCATTCAACCCAACTGAACAAAATTCTCTTGCACTCAACCCAATTGAACAAAATTCTCTTGCACTCAACCCAATTGAACAAAATTCTCTTGCACTCAACCAATTTGAACAAAATTCTCTTGCACTCAACCAATTTGAACAAAATTCTCTTGCACTCAACCTAATTGAACAAACTTATTTTGCACTCAACCCAATTGAACAAAATTCTCTTGCATTCAACCCAACTGAACAAAATTATCTTGCACTCAACCCAATTGAACAAAATTCTCTTGCACTCAACTCAATTGAACAAAATTCTCTTTCACTCAACCCATTTGAACAAAATTCTCTTGCTCTCAACCAATTTGAACAAAATTCTCTTGCACTCAACCCAATTGAACAAAATTCTTTTGCACTCAACCCAATTGAACAAAATTATCTTGCATTCAACCCAATTGAACATCTGTGGGATGTTGTTGAACGCCATATGAGACAGTTGAGCGCACCACCTTGCTCCATACCAGAACTGTGGACCCCAATACAAACATCTGAGTTGCGGATCCCTACCCAACTGTACAAACACCCCGTTGAGCTGATGCCACACGGGGTGGAGGCCGTTCTCTGGCCGGATACCCAGTGGCCCCCCACGAAGTACAGGGTGTCCATAAAGTCTTTCCCACATTACAAAAATTAATATAAAAATGTATTACAGATAAAAGAAAGGGATTGTACGGCAATGATGATGCTCAAGTAAAGCTTTTTCCAGGGTCAATACACCTCCACATGGGCGCCATTTGTGGCCCGGAGGATATCTAAGCGATATTCGATTTCACGCCATGCTTTGTTTAACACCTCTGCAGATACAGAACCAATGACGTACGTTATTCTGCTCTTCAACGTCTCGACATCCGGAACACTGCTAGAGTAAACTGTTCTTTCACATAACCCCACAGGAAAAAGTCTAGAGGGGTTATGTCGGGCGATCTATGTGGCATGACATGGGACCGCCGCGGCCGATCCATCTCTTCGGAAATGTGGTATTTAGGAACTCACGAACCATTATTAACCAATGTGGTGACGCACCGTCTTGTTGAAAATTAACCGAAGATTGGAATGCACGCAACTGAGGTGTTACAAAATATTGCAGCATGTCCAGGTACACGTTACATGTTACCGTGGGCTCTGTAAAAAAAGAAGGGTCCGATTATTCTGTCATGCATCAGGCCGCACCATACGTTTACTCTCGGGCTAGCCCTCTGTTGTTTGATGATATAATGGGAATTGATTTTCTGATTCCCAGATTAGCACATTGTGCCTATTTACTGTACCACAGACGTGGAATGTGGCTTTATCTGAGAAGCAGACACAGTGCAGACAGATAATCACTATTATGAGCTATGCGCTGCCGTCGCAAATGCAGCACGGCAAGACCGGTCATCAGGCTCAACAGCTTGAATGATCTGTACCTTACAAGCATACGGATGAAGGCGTTTGTGTAAAATTTTGTGAACCGTGACACGTGGAATCCCAGTTTCCAATGAAGGACGAAGAACGGATTTCCTGGGGCTCCGCAGAAATGTCTCCTGAAGAGCTGTAGCTGTCCCTCGGCCCGCTCGGAGGAGATAGCCAACTCCACCCGTCGCTTTAAACTTTTTACACCAAGCTTTTATGCTTTTTTGTTCCGGTGGTGATCGTCTGTACTCTTTTCTGCAATGACGCTGAACAGTACCCGCCGATTTGGTCACATGGAACCACAACACGCATGTCGCTTTTTCTTGCATGGAAGCCATTATCGATTAAATGCTCCTCTTCTTCAGCAGTAGCGCTCCCCTAAGGAACAGAAAAAAACTGTATGAGTGCTGCTATATTACATTGCCAACCGTTTTATTTTAACTTACATAGATTTTTTTTTTTTTTATTTTTGTAATGTGGGAAAAGCTTTATGGATACCCTGTATTAAGTAATGTTTTCAAGGTGGGTCTTCATTTTCACTTGGATCTGTTCTCCAGCACGTTCCCTTTTTTATTCAAGCTGCTGTACCGAACAAACTACCTCTAGTCAGGAGAATGTAATGATGATGGGGAAAAACAGGTTTAGCTATACCTAACTCGCCGCCAAAGGTAATAGGAAGTTACTTATTGATCAGCCCTAGCATGTCTGTTTTTATTTCGGAGTCGAATTTTAAGTACTGTGAGAAAATTCGGCATGTGGGACCTTTTTGAACGACAGAATTGCACTTAATAAATTTTAACGAAATAGGAAGAACAACGCCCCTCAAGACAGCCACAAAAGATACACAGTGCATCAAAGAATTTTTAAGACTGGCGCTAGATTTCAAGCTACGGTGGCTCCACCAGTGTAATCGTGAATGCGTTATGAACCGTGACCATCTGCTTGCTTTCTGCCAAAAGTACTGCGCAGTTGTTAAAGTAACTCAAACGAAATGGCTGTTCATTAGAGAAGTAAAATTTTTTTCATGTTGAATTATTAAGATGGAACAAAGGACTGTTATTAAATTTAACGCAAAACTTAGTAAAAGTGCCTCGGAAACGTACTAAATGATGAAATAAGTTTACCGTGAGTTTTGTTTAAGTAGATCAAATGTTTTCCTGTGGCACAAACGTTTTTTGAACGGAAGAGATATTCTAGAAGATGATAAGCATACCGGAAGACCAAGTTCATCTAGGACACCTGAGATTATGGAAAAAGTGCGTAATTTCGTGGCAAACAATCGATGTGCGTCACTAAGAATGATGGAAGAGTCTTTAAACATCAACAAAGGAACGATTCAAACCATCCTGCATGACGATTTGGGCAAAACAAAAGTCTGTGCTAAATTTGTTCGACACACGTTAACCCATGAACAAAAAATCAAAGAGAAGTGCACATTGCAGAGACATCATTTCAGCCGCTGAAAATGATCCAAACTTTTTAAAATCGATTGTTACAGGTGATGAAACGTGGTGTTTTCAATATGATCCTAAAACAAAGCGACAAAGTGCGGAATGAAAGTCAAAAAACTCACCACAAGCCAAAAAAAAAAAACAAGAAAAGTTCCATCGAAAGTCAAAACAATGCTCATTACATTCTTCGAGAGTAAGGGTATTATCCACAAAGAATTTGTTCCAAGTGGACAAATAATTACTGGTGAGTTTTATTTAAATGTTTTGAGGCATTTGATGGGCAGAATTCGTCGCACTCGTCCAGAATACTCACTTCTTGTTCGTAGATTTTTGGAGAAAAATAACGTCTGTGTATTGAATCATCCACCGTATTCACCTGATTTAGCACCCTGCTACTTTTCTTTACTCCCAAAACTTAAAATGACGTTAAAAGGTTGTTATTTTGATGATATTTTGACCATACAAACAGCTTCGACGAGTGCTTTGGAGGCAATTCCGCAAAGTGAACTGGAACAGGCATTCGAATTATTATTAAATCGCTGTAACAAGTGTATTGAAGCCGGACGGACTTATTTTGAATAACAAACCAAAACAAATTATAATTTCTTGTTTCTATTTCATTTTACAGACCCAGTCTTAAAAATTCTTTGCCACACTGTGCACATGTCAGGTTTAGGACTGAAATGGGCAAATTAAGAAATATCTGATGGGTAGACAGAATGGAAGCTTCCCATTTTGCCTCAAGCAATGTCGTCAGTTTCTCGTCCCATGAGAGAAGTTTAGTCTCAAGGTGCTACACCCCTTACAGTCCTGTAACAGTTACATGCTGCTCTGTTGAAACGACAATTTACTTACTCATGTAGGAATCCCTGTTGCTGATGTTATGATTCCCTCATGAGCTTGATCCATTACACTAAGGACTGCAACTATTGCAGTAACCATAAAATATCGTTTTTGTTTTTTTTTTGAAAACGCTGATATCTTTAACTTAACTTCTGCAGCGACAGGAAAACTACGTACTAAAGTTCAGTAATTTTTAGTACGGCAGAAAGTAAAATAAAATTACTTTGACCCGGAATTGCAGTTAAGACCCTAAGAAAGGGAGAAGGCCATGGCAATGGAGACACGGCTCCCTCCTTTTGTGACGTCCCTCCCAGTTTGCATGACCTCATGGTGTGTATTTATTGTGTTTTCGGCTTACAAGTCCGTCCCTAATTTGTGGGCCACTGGCTCCAGAGAAATCGGGGATTCGAACCCAGAACCATCTCGGACGAAATTATCAGAAGCCAATACAGCAGGCTACTTGGCCACCTGCGTCTGCCACCCCTGTTACGCAGTGGTCTAAACGCTAGCTTCTGATCATTAATCGGCGATGGGTTCGGGTTCGAATCCCGATGAGACATGGATGTTGTGTTTGTCTTACAGCATTGTCTCTCTTCCTTCCTTGGAACCAAGTGGCCCGTAAATTAGGGACGGGCGACTGCTTATAGCCCACTAAGTTGCTGACGGCAGTCGTTAAACCCCAATAAACCAATCAATCCAAGGATCATATGTAGAGGATTTTACGAAGGGAGTGTCTGACCCCAGGTCTTAAACAACCCTTAGAAATAGGAAACTAGGAGATTTGGGCTAGAGCGCCCGATAGGAAAGGGACACGGAAGCGAAGTGGAAAGGGGGAGGAAGACGCCCTTATTTATTACCGCGGGGCCAGTACCCGGGGTCCGACGACTTAACGTGCCCATCCGACGCACGGCGGGTATTTAGTGGATCGAGCGTTCGTACCTGCCTGGGATCGAACCTGAGGTCCTTCTCGTGGCAGTCACGAACGCTGCCCACCCGCGGCCACCAATCAATCTAAAAACCTCCTGTGCCGTGTTTAACGTCCCACACGATAGTGTTGGAAACCAATCGGAAGCTTTGATTTCCCTGTGACTCACTGTAATGTCATGGACTCCAATTTTCTAGACGGCTTTGCTGCAGCCAATGTTTGCGGCTGCGAAGAAAAATAAGCCAGTCTATAAAAGGACACATTTGACAACATTTTGTTTTTTGCTCTATTCGCCAGAATATGTATATTCAATATTATGGATGTGGTATTGCTTTTCATTCACCCTGAGTAATTTCGGTCGTCTTCTTTCTTTTCAGTCGTGGTCTCCTGGGACTTCACCAGAGTTCTGGAATCGACGGCTTAGGCTCCATAAGGTGGGAGCTTGCACTCTGCCTTCTTGCAGTCTACCTCATATGTTACTTCAGTTTGTGGAAAGGGATCTCAACTTCAGGAAAAGTAAGAACACGCTGTGCTCTCTTTAGCTTCGGAGCTTTAAATTATTGAACTAACTATGCGTTTAAAAAGTTTAGAATAACGATTTTAGGAAATACAGTAAATAAATCTAAAAGTTTAATTCCGAGGGTAATTCAACACGTGCCATCCCCCATCGGTGTGGGTCGTAACTTGTTTCTCCAATATTCCAGCAAGGAGTTTTTATAAAAAATACTCTTACTACGCTGTCTGCATGGTTTCTTGCGGTCTTACACCACCAAGAAACAGCAGCCTGAATTTCTTGAAGGTATGAGTTTTGTCGAAATCGCATTTTGAGCTGTGCGATAATTTTTTGTCATTTTCAGGGCTTAAAGTTTAGCTCCTGATTCAAAATGGCGAAATTCGTTTCATCGTTTGTAATGATTCGTGAAAGGAGGGCATTGTCATTTCATTAGTGTTCAAGCACTTTTCATCATTTGAAGCTTGCGTTCTTCCGTCACGCGTAATCAACTGTGAACAGCATCCGAGATACTGAATTATCACGTTAGTTTTTCCGTTACTGATTCCGAATTGCCTTGATAACTCTCTAATATAGCACGATGGCAACACATAATGACGTCGTCCACATGTTTCATATTCAAGGTGGAGGTTGTACCGTAGCTTTATAGAAAGCTTGTTGTTGTCTTATCCTGACAATCTGCGCCCCCGGTAGAGCAATAATGGCTAGCGCCTGACCATTCCTTCGAGATGGGATCCAGGTTCGATTCCTGGTGATTCTTGGATGTTGTGCTCTCTCCCTTTCCTGGAATCAATCGCCCTAAATACAGGACAGGCGACTGTTTTTAAGCCAACTGCGTACATCTTTTTCACACCGTTTTTAAAACCACGTTCGAGTAGATTTCTGCCCCGAGTTAATTCAGTCCATCCGGTTAAACGGAGTAAGAGATTTCCAAATCTGACAGTCCTCCAAGGCTTCCGGTGATAGATTGTTTATGGTTCAATTCCCATCGTATGGTATACTATCATGGGCGCCAACTTATATGGGCCCGTGGGGCCCGAGCCCACCCAATAATTTGCCGTGTTTTATTACGATTACTATTATATTACCTACGACTATATTAAAATTTTTTAAGAGAAATTACTTTATCAAAATATTTAGTCTTGTGTTATGGAAAACATAAGTATAGATGTATCTTTCAAGTAACAAGGCTAAATGAGTTTCAAATGTCTATTTTATCCTTTTTGTGTTCAAATATAATTATTTGTATATAATTTACAACACTTAGGCGATTCGAAGCAGCATGGCCCATTGTCGGTTCTCCTCGTTCGAAATCCAACCTCATTCTCTGAGTTCTCAAGCGAGGTCTAAAAATTAAATCTCTTATTTTCCCACGAGGTGTTTCTTTTTGTGTGTCCTCTTGCAGTCTTCGTGATAAATATTTGCGATATTCATTCTAATCGCTCCCCTGGGCAAGATGGCAGTAAATAGGGTGGGGCCTGGGTGTAAAACATTCCAGCCCCAATGCTAGGATTCACACTTGGGAATTTATAAGAACGAAGTGTCATTTGGAAACACTGAGTTCTGGTGAGTGCAGGTGCGGACAGTTCGCGGCTCGCGGGTTGTAATGATTTGTATTTCCCAGGCATATAATTTTCGTATATTCACACGGAAAGAATCAGTTGAAGTTCTCAAATTTGTTATTTTTTAGCTTTCTATATTATATACTATCCATAGTCATATCGATGGTATGAAAGTAAATAACAGGATCTATTTAAAGGAGGGTTTATGAGATTTTTTATAAAAAATCTTTGAGCCCACCCAGTATTTTTCAAAACTTGGCACCTCTGGGTACTGTCACAGAATTTTGGGGAGACAAGTCTCCAGAACTTGGCTCTTGCCTGTTTTGCTGGCATTTCTCTTAATGTAATGTATAACGAAGTAAATTTCTCCGTCATTTTTGGTCTACGCCGGGATTCGAACCCGAGGCCGCTTATTCCGGAACAAGTCGCTCTACCAACTGAGCTACGCAGACATTTTATTCTGATTCCTATCTGCCTTTATGTAGTGTGCGTCCTTCTGGCAGGTACGTCACATCTCCTGGTACGTTACAAATGGTGTTAAGGAATCTCCTTCGTAATGAAAAGCGTCTAGGGAATACGTGAGTATGTGTATCAGTGAAGAGAATGCCGGGGATCAATATGTTATTTCCTTCTCTCAGTCATGCGCCTGTACGAGGTATAGGCATTAAATAACGAGACTGATGCTACAATTGTAGTAAAATAAGAAACTTACATTTTGAACTCTTATCACCTTCAGTGTAGTCCTCCCCTTCTGCATCAACACACTGCTACATTCTGATCTCCCACAGGGCAAAATAATTCTGTAGATCATCTGGTGTTGAAAAGCTTGGTCGTTCTCAAAACGGGTCCCCTTGAATACATACTGTACAAAGGCCGTTCCATAAAAACTGAGAGTAGCTTTTTTTTTTTTGAGTTGGCAACAATGCGAAGGGGGAAATAACCACTCAGACGACTAACTGAATTAAAGAAGTACCTATGGCAACAGTTATTAGCCGTGGCAGACGATTCTGGTTCTGTTATTGCGCAGTTGTTTAAGGTTCGTCTGAATTTCACCATACAGCTATGTAGGCGAGTGATTCAGAGTTAAGGAGCGAAATGCCTTGTGCGATAAAATTTTACGATTGTTTGGGTAAAACGGTTCCAGACACAGTTGATTTAATGAAAAAGCTTACAAAGATAAATGTTTGGGTGAGTCAACGAGTTTTATATAGCACCATGATTTCAAAAAAGGGCGTTTGTCGGCAGAATTCGCTCCTAGTCTTGGTCGACGAATGACGTGTGAAAACATAGCGGCGTCAACTAATATTCCAAATACGTAGGCATTCGGCATTCTGTGCTACAAACTACTGTTGCACAGTGTGTGCTTCAGATGGGTACCTTACTACCTGACGAGAAAACAATTGTTAGCCAGAGTTCAGGTGAGTCATGAGTGGAAACAAATCATTGCAAAGGATCCAAACATTCTAAACACAGTAATAACGGCCGATGAAACATGGGTCCACTATTTCGACGCCCTCACGAAGCGCGCAATGAGTGTCTGGAAACACACAGGCTCGCCTCCTCCGGAAAAAAATCAGCCAAACCAAACCAACTGGGAAGATGATGATGATGATGATAATTTTCTTTGATCATGAAGGTGTAGTCTACCATCATGCCGTTCCTCCACAAATTACTGTCAATGCTGAGTATTAGATTTCAGTCTTGAAGCGTCTGTGACAACACATATCGATTACGCGACCGGAATTGCTGGGCAAGTGGACCCTACACCATGATAACGTCCGCCCACATGTGGATGCTTGTGTTCAACAGTTTCTTACGAAATGCAGTATAGAAATCATGCCACAGCCGGCCTACAGTCCTGACCTCGCCTCGTGCGATTTCTGGTTGTTTCCAACAATGACGGAGAAGTTCCGTGGCGCAATATTCAACACAGATGCTGACGCTATTCAAGCTGTACAGGGTTGGCTAAAACGGCTTCCACAAATGGCTTCGCCACATGCTTTCAAAAATGTACTGAACGACGGGACCATTGCATATTATTCAAAGAAAGATACTTTGAGAAAGAAGAACATACATTTTGCTGTATCTATATTTCTTCATTTTGTGTGATTTTACTCTGAGTTTTTATGCAACGGCTGTTGTATTTGACTTTAGAGAAATGAAAAAAGCCGCACGGAGCCAAATCTGTCGAGTAAGCATGATGTTCTAACACTGTGGTTTGTTTCTCGGCCAGAAACTGCTTCACTGAGGATCCTAAATGAGCTGGCGCATTGTTTCGTGAAGAAGGAAGCCATTTTCCCACAACTTTGGCCTCTTTCTTCTGTTTTGTTCTCTCAAAGACACCAGAAGCTGTGTTGCGGTAACGCTGGTTCACTGTTGTTCCACCTGGAACCCATTGTGCCAAAATTATACTCTAAATGTCAAAGAAAACAATTAACATGGCGTTGAACTGGCTTTGCCGTGCTTTGTTCACCTTTGATGGTGTTGGTGCAATGCATATACTTTTTTTTTCGTTTTCGAGTCTATAACGTAGAAGTCTTTTCGTACTTCTACGTTAATTTAAAACATCAATGTAATAAGAAATAGTTCCTAAATGAAAGAAACCTTAACGGCCAGACGAAACATGTAAACAACAGAAGTCAAACTTACGGAAAAGATGCTGTATTCAAGGTTGTAGCACGTCCATAACAGAACGATATCAATATTTAAACACACCACACAGCTTCGCAGCTCTTAACACAACGCTCTCTTTACAACGCACTCTTTCAACGCACTCTTTCAACGCTCTCTTTACAACGCACTCTTTCAACGCACTCTTTCAACGCTCTCTTTACAACGCACTCTTTCAACGCACTCTTTCAACGCATTCTTTCAACGCTTTGTTTACAACGCACTCTTTCAACGCTCTCTTTACAACGCACTGTTTAAACGCTCTCTTTACAACGCACTCTTTCAACGCACTCTTTCAACGCTTTGTTTACAACGCACTCTTTCCACGCTCTCTTCACAACGCACTCTTTCAACGCTCTCTTTACAACGCACTCTTTCAACGCTCTCTTTACAACGCACTGCTTAAACGCTCTCTTTACAACGCACTCTTTCAACGCTCTCCAAGCAACAATTTAGTCGTCGTTTTTATCTCTTGTTCCTATCTTATATCAGGTATACGTCACGTGCATTTAACCTCAATTGTATTGCCAAACGTATTCGTTTGAGAGAAAAGATATTACGTTAAGAGTGAAGAATAACTGATAATAAACTCAAGATTTACATAGGGAAAGAAACTAAGAAAGGAAAGTTAATCTAGAACATAAGAATAACTGATAATAAACTCAAGATTTACATAGGGAAAGAAACTAAGAAAGGAAAGTTAATCTAGAACATAAGAATAACTGATAATAAACTCAAGATTTACATAGGGAAAGAAACTAAGAAAGGAAAGTTAATCTAGAATACATGTCACAAGTCGTATTGGAAGATCCAGATTTCATCACAAGTAATAACGCATTCTGAAAGGCTCGGGTTCTCCAGTATTTGTCCCAGAATATTAACACAAATTGATTTGAGATTTTCGTTTTGTAATGGTGTCAAAAGCTTCGGAACCATCTTGGCACAAACCTTTACCAAGATCATGTAAAATTTGCCTAACAGTCTATTTTTCACTGTTTACCACTTTTGCCATCGTTCCAATAACTAGCTGTCGATCATTTCGAATAACTGCGCAGATTTTGTCCACACTGTCTTCTGTTTTTGAAGTGCATGGGCGTCCCGAACGTACGCCGTCTTCGATGTCCTCCGGGTCTTCGTTGAACCTCTTATGCTACGCAAAAACACGCACAGGTGACATGCATTCTACTCTGTATGCCTTGTGAAAACAGGAATTTGTCGGTAACGGAATGGACACCACGTCTCCTCGCACCGGAGTGAGTTGCTCTAACCGACGAAGCTACACCGACGGAATGTATATTGCATGTTTGCCGTCTTGACACTGTATCACCTATGTAATGCGTTACAGCCTCATTACCATAGAAAAAGATTCAGTAGGCGTTTTCTTTTCTTTTTTCACCAGAAATTTTACGTTTATCCGTTGCTCAGTTCTTAAACTCGGCGTTTTCCCGATGCCGACGAACGACACGTCTACATTCTTTGACACGCGTCACCGAATTAATGAAGAGAGCTATGTGAACTTTGCATTTCGAGTAACGGACAGTTCAAGGTCAATTATCGTTTCACTCTCCGCCCAGTCGCGTTACTTCATATCCATACCTCTCGGATCTCCCTTCAAGTTGAAGATGGGGAAATGCCAGCTAACACATGAAGACTGTTGATATGAGTTGGTTTCAAATATCCAGTTATTTGTCTGCAGCATTGATTAAAGGCGGATTCCGTCTTTTTATAGTGACAAGATCTATTCATCATTACGCATGCATATTCTGTAACCCAGCAACACTCACTCTCAAAGAATGGCATATTTTTTGCGTTAATTTTGACTTTGGCGTTTTTCATGCGCATTCAAAATGATAGAGTAGGACCTATGTAACTCCCTGATAAACAGAAAATTTGTAATGAATGAATGATGCACCCACATAGGGAGAGTTGGGTCAGATTGCTGTTTTGAGTTCCGTGACCCGTTTCGGTAATGCTTCTGTTTTCCTTATCATATTGTGTTGTTTTAGTTCATCACAGTTTAATGATACGGAAGTATAGATGTATTACGCAGAGTGATTTTTTTTTTTTTGCATTTCTTAATAGGTGGTATGGTTCACAGCCCTGTTTCCTTACGTGGTCCTTTTCACTCTACTCGTCAGAGGTTGTACGTTACCTGGAGCTTCTGAAGGAATTAAATATTACCTTACTCCAAATTTTTCAGAGCTGACCAATGCGAATGTAAGTAATGAACCTTTTCTCGTAGTTCTACCTTACAATTGTTTTTGCTCGTCCTATGCTTTCAGATTAACTGTATTGTTATTGCATGAAATCTCCAAATATACATAAAAGTACAGTCATTTGCAAAAGTTTAAGAACACCTGTTGGTATTAGGAGATTTCTGCCCATTGTGTCAGCTACTGTCTGTATTACTCAAGTTCCTGTCGGAGTTACATCATCTTACAAAGGCAGCTGTGGATAGAGTTGGGAAGCGTTCGAGCTTCAGTTTGCTTCTGGTTTACATGCTGAGAAGTTTTGTACGTATTTTCTATATAGCGAAAAATGGACGAAAGCACGTCATTAAGTGTTACTCAGAGGGCACAAATAGTGACTTTATATCATGAAGGATACTCCGAACGTGACATGAGCAGAAAGGTGAATGTGAGCAAGACTGTTATTCCTAAAAAGATCATGAAATATCGAAATACAGGTAAATTTAGCAACCGAAAGGGAAGTGGACGTCGAAGGAAAACAACGCTAAGTGATAACTACGCCATGAGCGAATAGTTATGCAGTCTCCGAGGAGTTCGTGAAAAAAAATCAAGGCGTTTTTGCATTCTAAAGTGTCTGACATTAGTATCAGCTCTGTTTCCCGACGTCTTAGCAAATATTTTGGATTAAATTCTTACAAACCTCCACATAAACTTAGACTGACCTCTGTCATGAAAAAAGACTCCAGTTAGCGAAGCGTCATCAATTGTGGACTGCTGAAAACTGGGGTCAAGTATCAACTGTGCGTCAATTTGAATTACGTGAAGCAATGCCGTAACCATGTTTCAAAATCGGGGGGGGCGATCACACATACATACATTATATACACTGGCGGAAAGTGAACAAAGAACACCAAGAAGAAATTGGCGGATGATCATGAAATTTACATATGTTAATGGGGTCGAGTTTACGTAGGTGTGATGTTAATTTCGGGACCAACCGGTGAGCGCTTACGCTACAGCACGGCATAATATGCAAATTATCGTCGGTGGTATTTAAGGAGTACGGCGAAGTGAATGTAATCAGTCGTCGGCGTACGGACACGTTCGAAGACCCTGAAGAAGCTGCAATGCCTAGACATGGAAGACGTGTACGATTTCAGAAGTTATCGGACTTTGAGTGAGGTCGTCTAGTCGGACTCCACGAGGCCGGGTGGTCGTATCGTCGTATTGCGGAGCGAATTGGACGGGAAGTATCGGTGGTGGTACGATGGTGGCGTTGATGGTCCGAGGAACATTCCCAATCGAAAAGACGTGGAACCGGGAGTCACAGACGGACTGATGAGTGGACCGATCGACGCATAAGAAGAGCGGGGTTGTCAAGCAGAACATCCACTGCGACGCAAATCCGAGCTGCCGTTGCACCTGAGGTGACTGTGCGAACAATCCGCAACCGTCTACTGGATGTAGGACTACGTGCACGTGTGCCTCTGGCGTGTGTACCTCTGACTCCAGCCCACCGTCAGGAGCGGCTGCAGTGGTGTCGCCAACGTCTGCACTGGAGAACGCAATGGCGATCTGTCGTGTTCAGCGATGAAAGCAGATTCTGCTTGGGAGCCTCCGATGGCCGTATGCGTGTTCGCAGACGCACAGGGGAGCGTCTCCACCCTTCTTGCATCCGCCAGCGACACTCAGGGCCTACACCTGGTCTCCTGGAGTGGGGAGCGATCAGCTATCACTCCCGTACACAACTAGTGTTTGTACCGGGTACGTTAAACAGCACCTCCTATATCAACAACATCATTCAGCCCGTTGTTGTGCCATTTGTAAGGTCGGTCCATCGTGGTGTTTTCTAGCAAGATAACGCACGCCCACACACGGCACGTGCAATGCAACATGAACTTCAGGGTGTGAGACAACTTCCATGGCCTGCACGTTCACCGGATTTGTCCCCCATTGAGCACGTGTGGGATTTTATGGGACAACGACTTATCTGGTCTCCACGGCCAGCCACGACCATCCCCGATTTACGCGTCCAGGTTGAGGATGCTTTGAACTCAATACCCCAAACTTACATCCAACATCTGTACGACAGACTCCATGCCAGAATTGCCCAGTGTGACGCAGTTCATGGCGGTTCAACCTCGTACTAACCATGTTACATGGAAATATTATTTTTCAGTTTACCAGCAAATACAGCTGTATTTTGCCATAATGTGTTGATTACGTAATCCTCTGTATTCCGTTATTATGCTGTATAAATTTCATTGGTATCAGACGTCTCCTTCTTGGTGTTCTTTTTTCACTTTCCGCCAGTGTATATGATATATATATATATAACGACGAGCAAAAGGCAAAAGGTTTGATGAAAAAATACACCGTTAACACCGTGAGACATCAGCCTAGTAAGATTATATTTGGTGCTGTGTCAGCATCCGGTACTGCTTCATTATCCTTCTTGTCGACAGGCACTAACTACCATGACTGGTCCTTTTTATGTGGAAATGTTACTTCAAAAGTTGTTAACTCATATGCAAGTGCATAGATGCACAGTCTTTATGCATGATGGTGTTCCATGCTACAGATCAAAGACAGTGAAAGACTACCTGCAGAGGGAAAACATAACTGTGCTTAACTGGCCCGGTAATAGTCTTGATTTTAATCCCATCGTAAATTTGTGGACCATTTTAAAATACAAGGTAGCAGTAAAACACCTCTCAAATTCCCAAGCTTTGATTGACGCGATAAAGTACGTGTGGTGCAAAGACATTTCAAGTGACAACTGTAAATCCTTCATTGAGAGTATACCACATCGTATTCTGTCCGTTATGAAAAACAAAGGTGGCCACCCAAAGTACTGATTTCGGTCCTTTTGTGTTCTAAAGAATCTGCGGTGTCATTTTTTCAAATATCTGTGACCAGTAATTAGTTGTTTCTTTGAAAATCATAATTTTCAATCAATTAACAGGTGGTCTTAAACTTTTGCAATTGACTGTAGTATAAGGCAGACCTATAGATACGTCAGTTCGTGCTCAACGAGTAGCAATAATCATCCTCATGTTAAGTTCCTGTCGCTATCGATGGTACTCAAAGAAATCAAATTTTGACATACGTTTGTTGCCCAGCAACGGCATAACAGCGGGAAAATTATAGCGGCAGCAATAGATAGGTGTAAAATCAGATTTCCTCAAGTTTCAGAAACTTAAAAAAAATGCGCAAAATAACATGTGTGTTTCAACAAGGTAACGAGCGTGTTTCAAAGTAATTAAACCAAAGAAAAAAAAGAATTATCTATACGAATTTACAAATTGTGAATAAATTGTTTTGAAGCTTTTTTTTGTGTGTGTGTGTGTGAACCATCATGCATTCTACTTTTATATGAAAAACATTTATACCTATGGAGCTTTCTGGCATTCATATTACTATTCACAGTCATTGTCGGAGATATTCACCGTCATCGTTATCAATCGTTATCAGTTCACTTGTAACGCATACTCTCGATTCACTTTCCTTTTGATTTTGCTATCTCTGGTTATTTTATTTTCCTATGTAAATTATCTTCTTACTGAACGAGATGTTATTTCTCCCGCTGAATGAGATCTGGCAATGAGTGTAAGTCATGACGTGGTGGTAGCCAGTATATATAGGCGCGTTCAACGATACGTAGGGAGAGCTGTTGTTTATGTGTCAGAGAGCTGTTGTTGTATGGTGAGAGCTTTGTTTCGTGTGTAAAGAGATCTTCGTTTATGTGAGAGCCAGATATCGAGTAGTTGTGTGACCGATGAAGTGAGTGTGGATAAATAACAGAAGGTGCCTAATAAAAGATTGTCTTAGTAAGTACGTTTTTCTCAGTTCATAGTTTTGTCAGACCTCTGTCTGGCTGTTAGGTTTATTTCATTAGTTGATTATTATTAACAACCAGCATAAGACTTTATTCATCTTAATTACTACTACAACATTACTAGCAGTTAAAAGCTTGTTCATTATTATTACTACACTACTAGCAGGAAAGTTTATTCATGATCTTAATTAACTAGTAACAACAACCATTAGAATTCACTATTAGAAGCTTAGTACAAGCATTGAATTCATTACAGTATTAGTGAAAGCTATATTCACGATAATTAGTTCAGTAGAAAAGCGTTATTCATTATACACTGCTGGATGCAGATTTTCTCAAGTTTCTTTAACAACTGTCTGTCTCACCGGCGTGCTTTCGAATTTCCACCTCCCATCTTCTGCGCGGCATTCTCCTGAATCTCTTCCTGTCCCTTGGTATCACGTTCAGTATTTCAGTTGTCCATCGATAGTCCGTTCTTCTCGCAATACATCCAGCCCATTGCCATTACAGGGATTTTATTTTGATCCTGATGTCTTCCGCTGTTGTCATTTTCCTTGTTCATTCCTCTTCTTATTTTTCCTGGTTACACCCAGGGGCGGATTTAGATCTTGGGGGGCCCCGGGCACTTCAGTATGGGGGGGGGCTGGAATTCGGAAATTAAAATATACAGCAGAAAGGAGAATTCACCAAATTTACACATCACAGCCAATGTACTGATTGTAATTGGAACTGACAAATTATACATACATAGGAAAGTACATTATACAGGGAAACAGTCTGTCGAATACTTACAGAAAGTCTTTGTTTCTACACTTGACATCTTAAAAATCTTTAATGAATTCCTCAAACTCTATCATCTTAAGAACACTGCTCTCTACATTCAGTAGGCACAGAGCATTTAGTCTTTCATGAGTCATTGTGGTTCTCAAATAATTCTTAATCAGTGCCAGTTTGCTGAATGGTCTCACTCCTGACCTCACGTAAGTATTAAAATAGTATAATATCTGAAACATGTGGATCACTATTCTATTAGCGTAAACAAATCTGTAGTGGCCTTCACTGGACTTTCTCATACATAAACTGAGATACGAAGCTGCACAGCAAAATCAAAAAATTGCGATAGGAACTCCCACATTCGGATCCCCGATCTTTTTCAAAGCGTAATGATTACATGATTACATGAATACATAAAAAAGCTGAGCTAAATCATAAATTTTGTGTTGTTAACTGAATTAGCAACTAGAATAAAAAAATAGGTCATTGTTAAAAATTGTTTGTCACAATTTTTTTTATTTTCATAAGATAAAGTGATCTTTTATTTTAATAATTACATTTTTCGTGCAAATGGGGCCCCTTCGACTGGGGGTACGGGGCAATTGCCCCTTTTGCCCCCTATAAGTCCGCCTCTTATTACACCCAGCACGCATCTCTACATGCCTCTTTCAGTTGTCTGCAGCCTCTGTATGTCTTTTTCAGTTAAAGTCCATGTCTATGCTCCGTACATAAGAACTGGAAGGATGTATTGATTAAATACTTTCCTATTTTTATGATAAATGATGTTTCAGATATCTATTTTCGAAGCAAATCTCACCTTTGGAGAGTCATTCCGACAAATAATAGGCGACGAGGATGAGATTTTTAATCCATTTATATGCGCAAATACGCACAAACTTTAATACGAGAATCACAACTTCTTATTCAACTCTCTCTTCGCAATGTCTGTCTATGTTCGCACTTCGTCTCCTCACGTGAATCAAAACCATCAGCGTGCTCCGGTTGCGGATCTTACGTCATCTACTAACAATCGACAGCGGCTGGGCTGCCTCTCCTAAGTCCAAGTTCGAACAAATAGATCTTAAAAATTGTACAGTTTCATCCGAATGCACTTCAACCAAGTTTCATACGCCGATTAATTTCTTCATCAATGTGGCTCTCGCTTGATATTTGTTGCCCTAGGTAAGATTTTCTCCACCAATCGCTAAATCTTCATTTCTTGTAAAAGCATTTACAACAATTTTGTTAATAAGCAGGAACTGTTCACCAACTATACTAAAAGCAGTATAACTGTACTAGTAATTCTAATATTATATTGGCGTAGAATAGAAATGAAAGTTTCCAAGCCTTCAAACATCGGCCAGAAGGTTATCCAGTTCAATGCAGGTAGACAGGCAGTTTGCCTTATATCATTGAAAAAGCCATCTGGTTGATGTGAGAAAGTTTGGAAACTTTGATTTCTGTTCTACGCCAAGAAATTCGGATTACTAGTGTAGTTACACTATTTTTAACAGTTTTGTTTTCTGACAGTTCATTTTTAATCCCACTTTTTCATTCTTGTGTCAGCAAGTTCCGAGATCATATTCTGCAGCTAGGAAGGCGAACTTACAAACATGACTGTGTCATCAGCAAAACGAAGTTGAGTTAAGTAATCTCCAATAAGCTTCAATCCCTTCTCTTACCAGTTCAATGACAGAGAGGCATTCTTCAATGTGGCATTGAAGAGTTTGGGAGATTTGGTGTCACCTTGTCTCACTCCCTTTCCAATTTTTTTCTTACTCCTCTTCCAATTATTTTAGATATTAATATTATATAAATAACCCTAAAACATTAAAAGAAATTATAGTTTGTTTGTTTTTTTGGTAGATAACGGGGGAGTTATCTACGGTAGAAAACTTTTCCAAGGACAAAAAATCTGAGAGGGTTTCTACAAAAGAAAAAAATACGTTAGCGAGGACAAACGACTCTATGCTTTTGATTCGAATTCTTCCAAGCCCAGATAAGAAGAAATGCTTGGTAGCGTTCTCGTGGAATTGTTTTACAGGTTAGATAAGGAACATTCATGCTCATGACTGCATATTACTTTTATACATTCTCCTAACATTCAATAAAATATACTAATTTCACGTCGTAAGCCACAGTAAGCGAAAAAAAAAAAAAAAAAAAGGTCCATGAGGATTTGCACAGTAAAAGGTGAACACAAATGTGAATCAAAATAAGTTTGGATCAAAACGAAAGTAAAGCATATAATGGGTAAAAAAATAATAAAAAATAATGAAAATAAAATGTATATAATAAATAACAAGGAATTGTACACCAACTGTACTTAAAATAGTAAAACTGTATAGTAATCCGAATTCATTGGCTTAAAATATAATTCGAAAACTTGGAAAATTAGAATTCTGGTTTACGTCTATGCATTCGGATTGCCAGTGTAGTTTTGAATGTATGTGCATATACACTATATGATCAAAAGTATCCGTACACACTTTTTGAGTAGTGGATTTGTCCATGTACTGGAAAACATCATAGACAGGTATGAACACAGGGACGTCGCTAGACTTCAAAATCAGGATGGGCGAGTATTATTTATCCTGGGGGTAAGTTTGTTGGAAACTTTATGTACGAAATACTAAAAGAACGAATTTCTAATGCTTTTTACTACTGGCTGCAAAGGAATTCGCGCAGTGCTTCCTTGGATACACACACGCACACACCTGGATCTGACTAGTTTCCCTACTGGTAAATGAACAAGATTAAATGACAATGACTAGTGGGCTAGTGGTATAAAATACAAATGTTCGTAGAATGTCGCTTTCAACATTTTTCTTGCTGTGAATGCATTGTGTTAATTGTTTTTCAAAATTCTGCATTTTTGCAGTACTGTACTTGAACCATTTCTTTAAAGAACAATCTTTTTGTTTGCCTAAATCAAATTTAACGTCGTGACACGGAGAGACAATACCTCTGCCTTACCTAACTCACTTTTTTTAAAGAGACAATACGTCGTGACACGGAGAGACAATACTTCTGCCTTACCTAACTCACTTTCTTCAAAGAGACAATACGTCGCGACACGGAGAGAGACACAGGCCTTACCTAACTCACTTTCTTCAAAGAGACAATAAAGAGACAATACGCCGTGACACGGAGAGACAATACTTCAGCCTTATCTAACTCACTTTCTTCAAAGAGACAATACGTCGCGACACGGAGAGAGACAGAGGCCTTACCTAACTCACTTTCTTCAAAGAGACAATAAAGAGACAATACGCCGTGACACGGAGAGACAATACGCCGTGACACAGAGAGACAATACGCAGTGACACGGAGAGACAATACGCCGTGACACGGAGAGACAACACGCCGTGACACGGAGACACAATACGCCGTGACACGGAGACACAATACGCCGTGACACGGAGGGACAATACGCCGTGACACGGAGAGACAATACTTCTGCCTTACCTAACTCACTTTCTTCAAAGAGACAATACGTCGCGACACGGAGAGAGACAGAGGCCTTACCTAACTCACTTTCTTCAAAGAGACAATAAAGAGACAATACGCCGTGACACGGAGAGACAATACGCCGTGACACGGAGAGACATTACGCCGTGACACGGAGAGACAATACGCCGTGACACGGAGGGACAATACGCCGTGACACGGAGAGACAATACTTCAGCCTTACCTAACTCACTTTCTTCAAAGAGACAATACGTCGCGACAGGGAGAGAGACAGAGGCCTTACCTAACTCACTTTCTTCAAAGAGACAATAAAGAGACAATACGCCGTGACACGGAGAGACAATACGCCGTGACACAGAGAGACAATACGCCGTGACACGGAGAGACAATACGCCGTGACACGGAGAGACAACACGCCGTGACACGGAGACACAATACGCCGTGACACGGAGAGACAATACGCCGTGACACGGAGAGACAATACGCCGTGACACGGAGACACAATACGCCGTGACACGGAGAGACAATACGCCGTGACACGGAGAGACAATACGCCGTGACACGGAGAGACAATACGCCGTGACACGGAGAGACAATACGCCGTGACACGGAGAGATAATACGCCGTGACACGGAGGGACAATACGCCGTGACACGGAGAGACAATACTTCTGCCTTACCTAACTCACTTTCTTCAAAGAGACAATACGTCGCGACACGGAGAGAGACGGAGGACTTACCTAACTCGCTTTCTTCAGAGACAATACATCGTGACACGGAGGGACAATATTCTGCCTTACCTAACTCAATTTCTTCAAAGAGACAATAAGGAGATAATACGTCGTGACACGGAGAGACAATACCGCTGCCTTATCTAACTCACTTTCTCCAAGACATAGACCTTGCATTGCACTCCTCTTCTCCAAAGCAGTCGTCGGTAACGTCCTGCACCCTCACTCTCACGGGGAAGACTTAAGAGGGCAGGTGTAATTTTAGAACCCACTTTCCATGTTTCCATGTTGAAATCCCCTACAAAATAGCGCAAAAAAACCAGTCCACCTCCTGAACTCTCTTTCTTCAAGCCAGCAACATTGCCTTGCACTCCGCACTTCCAAAGCGGTCGTCAGTGAAAGCACACAACCGTCTTAGCAATATTTCATGTAAGAAAATTATCCGCAAACCAGCGAACAAACTTCAAAATTTCAAGATTTACCCGAGGAATCAATTCATCCAAGGAGTCTCCCCTAAAAAAAGATTAACATCATCAGCAAACAGTACCATATGAGCCATAGACGGGACCTAAAATACATCGTTTATATACCCTGAAGAGCAATTGAATTAGAGATACCTGTCTCGTAACGTGTAGCATCACCTTTCGCCTTGATGACGGCGGCGATTCGTCTCGGCATGGACTCGAGAAGACACCGGAAGCGTTGGGAAGCCATACGGAACCACGACCCCTGAAGAAGCTCCCGCGGTTCACGAATATTTGATGGAGGGGGTCAGAGCCTCGAACATCTCTCTCGATGGCATCCCAGATGTGCTCGATGGGATTGAGGTCAGGTGACCTAGCTGGCCAAGGAAGCGAGGTCACGTCGGTGGAGTGTTCATCCAACCATTCGGATACAATTCGGGAGCGATGGCACGGTGCATTGTCTTGTTGCATGATGAGGTCCCCAGTGGGATGTTGAAGACGCACAAACGGGAGCAAATGATCGTTCAGGATATCCCGGTAACGTTGACCTGCGAGGGTTGATGTCACACGTACCAGGGGTCCCATTTCAGTCCACGTATACAGTCCCTAGACGAGAATGCCACCCCCACCAGCTTGAAGAGTACCCTGCTGGCAAGAAGGATCCATCGCTTCATGTGGTTTGCGCCGTACTCGTATCCTGCCATCCGCATGTACCAAAGTGAATCTCGACTCATCAGTCCAGGCAACATTTTTTCTCATGTCTAGGGTCCAGTGGCGATGTTCCCGCACCCATGCTAATCTTTGCACCCTGTGATGTGTACCCTCGTGCGACGATGGCTTCTGTACCCCATAGCGGGGAGATGGTTCTGAATGGTGTGGCTTCTTACACGTTTTTGTGCACCAGCGTTAAATTGCCGAGTGATTTCTTGCACTATGGCCCGTCTATCCACTGTTACAATGTGAGCTAGCCAACGATGACCCCGCTTATACACGCGCTATTGTCCACGGCAGTTCGCACTTGCAGGGATGGTTTTACCGGATTTGATGTACTCACGGTGCACCCGTGACACAGTGGCTCGTAAAAATTCCAGTGCCTGCACGACTTGATGGAGTGACCCATTCGTCGGGTCCCGGCAATTTGCACAGGATCAAATGCGCTTAGATCCTTTGTCTTACCCATACTGCGTCCGACTCTTACTGATTCCCGTCGTATCACTCCTTATATTGTCGGATCGCTGCATACGTCATGTCGTTTCCTTTTACAGGACCGCCCACAGCGCCACATTTGCATAACGCCAGCTGTCTCTAATTCAATTGCTCTTCAGTGTAGACAAGGAACAAAACGGGACCTAATACCGAGCCCTGAAGGACTCCATAAGAAACGGGTCTTACTTCAGAGCAATATCCGTTGATGTGAACGCACTGTCTCCTACCCATCAAGTAATTCCTAAATACCTTCAACACTGCACCCCTTATCGCGATCCTCTCTAGCTTAATCAATAGGACATCGTGACAGACAGTATGAAATGCTCTTGAAAGATCAAAGAAAAGTTCGACAACAGAGCCTCATGTAGATAGTTCAAAACATCCAAAACAGCAGTCTCTGTCGAGAAACCCTTTCGAAAGCTATGCTGGTTGGGACATAAAATCCCGTTTCTATCCAAGAATGAATTCAATCCGTTTTAGGATTACTCTCTCCCAAATCTTTGCAAATACCGAAATATTAGCAATCGGCCGATAATTTGCCATATCTGTTCCCGAGCCCTTTTTATGAATTACAGTAATTCGGCTGAGTGTCAGAGGTGGCAGAACAATCCCAGTTGAGACAATATTATCAAAAATGTGAGTTACCGGAACAATTAGGCGCGAAGAAACAAATTTAACCACCTTAGGGTGAACACCATCCGGACTAGGGCTCCCCGAATTTAATCCATTCAAAACCTGAAAAAGATCACCTGCGACAGAAGCGAGATAAAATGATAAAGCGCCACAATCCGGAAGGCAATCGCGAAAACCACCAACTACTGAATTTAAACCCGAAACAAGCTTTCCATGCAACTCCACAAAGTAATTATTGAACAAATTAGCAACCCTCAGCGGGTCTGAAACCGTATCACCATTATGATCAACCTGTATAGATTCAGCAATAGATCTGGATCTGGCCAGGAGATCATTTATAGACCGCCAAGTCTTCCTACTGTCTGTAGGAGAAGCAAAACTGTTCGGATAATAATCTCTTTTAGCATGCCGAATCTTAATGTTATACCAATTTCGATATCTCTTAAAAATCTTAAAATCTGCCGGATCACTAGACTTCAAGAATACCCTAAAAAGTCTATTCTTCCTATGGAGACATCTAAGAAGACCTTTCGAAAACCGTGGCTTTCTACAGCGAGCGGAACGTTTTACTGTGATAAGTGGAAAGTGAAGATCATAAAACTGCGAAAAAATTGACTAAAACACCTGATATGCCATAACAGGATCTGTATGGTCCAATACAGGTTGCCAATTTACTTTCATCAATGCCAAGTCAAACAACCGAAGATTCTCGAGGCAAATATTCCGTATTACAAATGAACGAGTGAGCGGCAATTTACTATTCATATAGGAACCCGACAGACAAAAAATCGGCAAGTGATCACTAATGTGATAGGCCAGTACTCCTGCATAAATAGAGTTGCTGTTGGTTATACATAAATCCAGCAGGGTAGCAGAAGTAGCAGTGATTCTGGTTGGGTGTTCTATACCATTCACAAAACCCGAGGCAACAATAATATCGATTAGTTTTTAGCAGGGCCTTCGGGTAAGCCACAATCAACATTCAGGTCCCCTAGACAGTACAGCAACTTATCACAATCATTGACATAATCAAGGAAACCAGAAAAAAATTGTAGAAATTTCTCTAAGCAGCCATGTGATGGTCGGCAAACAGCACAAATCACATACCGACGAGATTCAAGAACAGGCATCTCATAATTTGGATGAATGGCGGCCGAATAACAATTTTTCGGTTGCTGTGCGTTGCTAAACGTGGAAAGAGGGATTTCTTTGTTTATCCACCGTTACTTCACACTTTTATCAAAAATGGATAGTGTGCAGAACTTTTGTTAGGACCCCCCCCCTACACGACGAAAAACACGATACTTATTATTACATGGCAAAGTCCGGAACTTCAAGTTAAAAAAAACAAAAACAATTGAACTGGGTAGGCGGTACGGTGAACAAGAAAAATTTCACCGCCTTGGCGACGTGCCTGCGTGAGCAGTAGAGTAGGCCGTACGGCAGAGCTCAGAGATTGTCAAAGTGCCACGGTCATAGGATACCATATATTTTTTTTTCTTTGATTGGAGGTTTAACGACCGCCGTGATCAACTCAATGGGCTATAAGCAGTCGCCCCTTCCTAATTTAGGGCCACTGACCCCAGACAAGGGCGAGAGCCAGTGCCATAAGACAAACACAACATCCATGCCTCATCGGGATTCGAACCCGGACCCCGTTCGGACGATTGATCAGAGGCCATCACTTAGACCACTGCGCCACCGGGGCGGCTACCATATTTGCAACAAGTCAATTCTGGAAATTTCTACCCTGCTGCTGCTGCTCCGATCAACTGCAAGTGATGTTATTGTGAAGTCGAAACACCAAAGAGCAACAACAGAATAATCCTGACCTGTTAGGCCACTAAGGACAGAGCGAGACCGCCTAGTTCTGAAGCGGGTGTGCCATAAAATTGCCTGTCCTCGGCTGCAACACTCACCACCGAGTTCCAAAATGCCTCTGAAAGCACTATAGCAGTTCGTAGAGAGCTGAAGGAAACGAGTTTCCACGGCCAAGCAGCCGCACACAGGCCTAACATGAGCAAGATCAACGCCAAGTGCCGGCTGAAGTGGTGTAAAGCTCAGCGCAAGTGGACTCTGGACCAGCGGAAACGCGTTCTCTGGAGTTACGAATCCCGAACGCAACCTGCCTGAAAAAGCTGTTCAACTGTGGAGATTGGTGGAAGACGCGTCATGCTCCGGAGCTGCTTTTTATGGTTTGGGATAGCCCCCATAGTTTCAGTGGCAGGGAATCTTAAAACTGCGCTCTCTTCTCGATAATTTTGTGAACGCAACATTATGGCAACAGTTCAGTGAAGGCCCTTTCCTTCACCAACAAGACAATTCTCCCATACACAAAGTGAGGTCCCTGCAGGAATGGTTTGATGAGATGGGTGTGAAGGAACTCGACTGTCCTGCACAGAAACCCGATCTCAACCCCATGGAACACCTTTGGGATGAACTGAAACGCTGACTGCGAGCTAGGCCTAACTGCCGGACTTCGGTGACCGACCTGACTAATACTCTTGTGTCAGAATGGAAGACAATTCCCATAGCAACATACCAAAATCTAGTGGAAAACCTTCTCAGCAGAGTGGAGTCTGTGATAGAAGCAAAGCGTTGACCGACTCGATATTAATTTCTTTGCCAATACAGGGAGTTTGTGGATATGCAATTCTACTGATACTTTTGATCAAATAGTGTACACATTTAATTTCGTAGTGCATCGGCCTTAACGTTCAATATACATAATATCTCGAGCTGAGAGCCACTGCCGATCCCCGGAGTGGCTCAGTTGGGTAATCGTCAGTCGCGTCTGTATGGTAGTCCACAGTCAGGGGTTAGATTCGGCTGTCGCCCATCCAATTCGGGAATTTACCCATCTCTAATGCGAATGCGTGAATAGGTTCCCGAAATCGGCCCTGGATGCATGTACCGCTTCCTGTGATTGTCCCTGAGATTTGCTTCTTTACCCCAGCATTAGGCTGACCACCCGATTTGTCGCATATCTTGTTGCGAATACTAATGGAGGCTACGGCTACATTCAGTGATAAGAGATCTCGATGAACCATGTAATGCCACCAGATGAAGAAAAAGAAGAGCCGCTATAATGATTTAATGCAACTTGCGACTTATTATGGAGGTTAATCACGTGTCAAGACGACAAATCTGCAGCGGTGCATTCCGTCCGTGCAGCTTAGTTGGGAGAGCAGCTTACTCCGGAGTGAGGGAGTGCGGTTTCGATCACCGTCACGGACAAATTTGTGTTTTCACAAACCTTTTTCGACCCATTTGGGTTATCGGATGAAGGAACCCATTCAACGCCGAAACTCACATGACCATATCAACACTAAAGTTGCCATTTGAATTTAACGACCACCGTGAGCAACTCAATGGGCGTCGCCCGTCCCAAATTTAGGGTCACCGGTTCCAGGGAAGGGAGAGAGCCATTGCCGTAAGACAAACATAACATCCATGCCTCACTGGGATTCGAACTGGGACCCCTTACGGACGGACGAATTATCAGAGGGCATCGCTTAGACCACTGCGCCACCGGGGCGGCGCGTACAGAATGTCTCGCTGCAGATTTGTCGTCTTGACACATGTTTTCACCTCTGTAGTACGTCACAAGTTGCTTTTCATATTTGGACTGCATCCACTAGTAGTAGGGCCAAGAACTTTAAAATTAGTGATCGTTGACATTTTAGGTACACTCACACTACCTACAATTACGTAACTGTTGTACGTTCACAGTCTTCTAAAGCACCGCACTGCTGCTTGTTTCGGATGCAGAAAATTTACTTCCTGCCTCTTACAAATATCATTATCTGACTGAAAGGATTCTGCAAGGGTTTCTGCTGACATCTAGATGCACGGTACAATGACGCACCAATCAGATGATTGTTGAAGTACGTAATACAAGGTCTGTCCGGAAAGAAATGAGACTCATTCAATAGCAGACGTTTAATTAAAGTTATACTTACATAACATTAAAATTCCTCGAAATAACATCCTTGAACATCAATACACCGCTTCCAGCGGTTCTGCCACGCCGCGTAGCTTGCCTGGAAGTCTGGAACTGGGATCGCTTTCAAAGCTCTCGTCGCGGTAGTTTGCACGTTTGTAACAGACCCCAAATTGTGTCCTTTGAGGCTAGATTTGAGCCGGGGAAACAAAAAGAAATCAGCCGAGGCCAAGTCCGGGCTGTAAAGAGGTTGGGGCAACGTTACCACGTTGTGTTTCCCCAGAAACTCACTCTCAGCGACGCATGGCTCGGCTCATTATCGTGGTGAAGAACCCAAGTGGTGGTGATCTCCGGGCGGACGCGCGCGACTCTGTTCTTCAGCCCTTGAAGCACTTCCACGTAAAATGCAGCGTTGATCGTTAGTCCGGGGGATGCCAACTGCTTATGGACAACACATGTACAGTCAAAGAAGACAATTAGCATCGATTTCATCTTCCATTTGCACATTCGAGCCTTCTTTGGTCGAGGAGACTTGGGAGTGTGCCACTCTGAGCTCTGTCGTTTCGTCTCCGGATCGTACTCAAAGACCCACGTTTCATCACCTGTTATCACTTTCTCCAAAAACCAGGTTCACTCCTCACACGGTCCACAAGCTCAGGAGAAATCGACACACGGTTGTTCCTCTGTTCATCGGTCAAAACCTTAGGAGCCAATTTGGCGCAAACTTTCCGCATCTGCAATTCTTGCGTGATGATTTCATGCACAATGGATTTCGCGAGTCCCACATGCTCTGCTACCAATCTAACACTCAGACGTCGGTCAGAGTCCAAAACCACTTTCAGCTTTTCCACATTGTCCGGCGTGTGGGACGTTGAAGGGTGCCCTGTGCGTGGCTCATCCTCGACGAACGTTTGAACGTTTTGTGCCACCGAAACACTTGTGATTTCGATAAAGCATCCTTTCCGTAGGTCTTCTGTATCATAGCAAGCGTCTCGGTCGCGGATTTTTCAAGTTTAACACAAAACTTTACCGCGTATCGCTGTTCGACACTCTTCTGCATTTTGACCGTTAAGCGACGCTCACACAGCTGTCCACTTCGCAAGCGATCCTCACTCTGTAAAAACTCAGAACCAACTGACGAGACATCGATAGTTTACCTAACATACCTCGCCACACGTCAAGCCCGGGGAATCCGCCCTCCGGCCCTTCTGATTGGCCCAGGAAAAATGGTCTCATTACTTTCCGGACAAACCTTGCATATGTTTCATAAAAATACTGGTTTTCTTTTTGATGCTATGAATCTGTTCTGACAGTAATAAAGTAAATCGCGAGTAAACATCTTAATTGTTTACACCAAAGTCCAGTTCATTCATAAACTCACTCTACATAGGCTCTCAAGGAGATGCAGTTAGGTCTTCCCCATCTTGACTGCTTACACCAAAACCCAGTTCATTCATAAGTTCACTCTACATGCGCGTAGGCCTTGTATAAGATGCAGTTAGTTCTTACACGTCTTAACTGTTCACACCAAAGTTCAGTTCGTTCATAAGTTCACTCTACATAGGCTCTCAATCAGATGCAGTTAGTTCTTTCCCATCTTAATTGCTTACATACACCAAAATCCAGTTAATTTTTAAGCTCACTCTACACAGGCTGTAAATGAAACGCAAGTAGTTCTTCCACATCTTAATTGCTGACAGCAAAGTCCAGTTCATTCATAAACTCACTCTACATCGGATCTGAATGAGATCCAATTAGTTCTTCTTAATTGCTTACACCAAAGTCTAGTTCATTCATAAGCTCACTCTACATAGGCTGTGAATGAGATGCAATTAGTTCTTCCATATCTTAGTTGCTTACACCAATGTCCAGTTCATTCATAAGCTCACTCTATATAGGATCTCAATGAGATGCAGTTAATTTTTCCCCATCTTAATTGCTTACACCAAAATCCAATTCATTCACAAGCTTACACTACATAGACTCTGAATGAGATGCAATTAATTTTTTCACATCGTAATTGTTCACACCAAAGTCCAGTTCATTCATAAGCTCACCCTACATGGGCTCTGAATGAGATGCTATTAGTTCTTCTACATCTTAATTGCTGACGCCAAACTCCAGTTCATTTGTATAAGTGTGACGTATTACAAAGGTGAAAATATATGTCAAGGCGACAAATCTGCAGCGAGACATTCTGTCCGCGTAGCTCAGTTGGGAGAGCGACTTACTCGGGAGTGAGGCGACACGACTTCGATGCTCGTCGCGGACAAATTTGTTTTTTCACATTGGCGCCCGATTGTGGAAAATGGATCCACTGGCAGTTGGGTTCTTCAAAAAATGTGTGTTGTTTGTTTCACACATTGTTTGGAATTACTGAAAAATTCCTACTTCGCTTCAAAGAAAAGTTCGTACTTTCGCTAAAGTTTGTATGTCTCCAGGATGATTTTTTCTTCTGTCGAGTTAGAAAAAATATGCAGAAAATATATCGCAAAGAATACAAACTTTAGCGAAAGTACGAACTTTTTAGAATGTGAATGTTTCTTTTTCAGCTGTGTCAGTAAAAGAAAAGTATAACAAACTACGATGGAATAAAAAAATATTCATATTTCACATACATGCAAGTTTACAGGAATACTTACAAGCAAGTAAGAAAAATAGTTTAAGCTATATAGGGAAACAAAAATCTGAAGTTTTAAAACATCTTGCAAAAATCAAGTCGTTAAGAAACGTTTGTTGGCTAGAATCGAAAAAATAAAGTAAGAATAAAAGGTAAATAATGCCTATAGTTTGCAAAGTTTGAAAAATTAATGTTGATACATCGAGAAGTTTAACGAATACACAAACACAGAATAGCATTTCGAAAAATAAATTAACTAGTGAAAAAAAATAATAGTGAAGAAACGTTGTTGAAAGGAAGTATGAAAATAAAGAATAAAAGCAGAATGATGTCGATAGTTTGTAAAGTTTGAAAAAATAATGTCGATACATCGTGAAGTTTAACGAACACGCAAAAACAGATTAGCATTTTGAAAAAACAGATTAGGACATACAATTAAAAAGTACATTTCGTTGTTTGACCATGAAGAAATTTAATTCATCGTACAGAAAAAATAATGTTGAAACTTGAAAAAAATAAAGTTTTTCATTTCACATAGAAAGCATGAACGAGTTTAAACATGAAGGAAGTAGATCTAAAAGCAAAATAATTCGCTGCACAGAACTACTCCTGACCAAAATATATCACAAAAAATTATCCTATAGGAAATATGACAAGCCCCTTACAGAAAAAAAGTGTTGAAACATGAAGAAAGTAAAACACTTTGTTTCACATGAAAACAATATGAACGGTAATAAACATGGTCGAAACATTTTAATTTCTGGAAACCATCACATTGCACGAAATCGGTCATGAAGGAAAATAAAAAGTCATCCTATATGAATAGAAATCGTAATTAACGTTGAAATTAATGTTGGAACGTGAAGGAAATAAATAAAATCCTTCGTTTCATAAGAAAAAAGTGAGAAAGAGTTTAAACGAATCGGAAAATGGTCTTAAGCAACATGTTACGTACGCAAATTCATGAAGAAAAACGAATCAAAAATATGTTATGACGTGCAGAAAAAACAAAATGGAACATTATTACCTTGTTTCATATGAAAAATATGAACTATCATAAAAATGATCGAAAAATCTTTATTTCTGAAAAACATCACATTGTACGGAGTTAGTCATGAAGAAAAATAATGTCTTCCTAATACGAAAATAAAAAAAAACTGCTACTCTATTTAATGTTGGAACGCTATGAAAATAAATAATATTATTTCTTTCAGAAGAAAAAAAAGCGAGAACGAGCTTAACGAATCGAAAAATGATCTTAAGCAACATGTTACGTATGAAAATTCGTGGAGAAAAGCGAGCCAGAAAGGTATGCTATACACAGAGGGGAATTTCCTTAATAATACGGTTGTTAGTGGAAATTAATTACTTCAACTGGTGTTTTTGCTATCATATTTTGTATAACAAACATTACAGAAAACAGTATGCACAAAAATTCCTTTCAGTTGTGAGAAACAAAACAAACAAAAAAAAACACGAAAGAAATCCTAGTGTCTGTCGTGAAACAGGTTTGCTGCGGTCTTTGAGATATTAAAATTCGGAAGTTTTGATGTATCTCATTGATTAATCGTGAAGAAATTTAGTTCACTCTACATGAAAAAAAAATAATCATGGCGGTGTTTGAGAGATTAAAAAATCTGAAGTTTAGATGTATGTCACTGTTTACGAAGCTGTTAGTTATCTTTGGCAGCCATTAGGAGCCAACAAACACCCGTTATACATAGTAGGCAATAGGAATCCACCACACGTTTCCTGCTCATAAAAAAACATGATCGTGCTTGTTTTCTTAAAAACATAATTTGGTACACATTGTGTTTCAATCAGATCAACAGATGGCGCCACAATCATAGTTATGATTAAAACGACGACATATAGAAAAATATCATACCTTACTACATGCCTTCTGGAAAATTAATATATAGCAGAAAAATATAATGAACAAAAATGGTCCCCCTGGAACGTATAGAACGTTAAGAAAAAATTTACGATTATTTTGTCTAACCAAAAAATGTCAATAATTTGTTTCATCAAAAACCTAAGGGAAAACGTTTTAAAAGAAATCAGATTTAGAAATATGTTACACTCACATCAAAATAATGTCAATACATCGTTATGTCAAGTATAAATCGTCCCTTGAACATTCCAGAAGATAATAAACCGACCTTCAAATACTGAATTTGCAGATAATACTTCATTCGTAACAGCTGGTGTAGCCGAATGGTTAGCGCACCTAGGTCGCAAACTAAAGGTCGTAGAAAATAACTACGGCGGGAAATTATTGGCTGAAAAAATTAAAATACGGCGGAAAAAAGATGGCGGGAACCCAGGACAACGCCTAAAGAACTACACTGGTAGAGTGTTGCCATCGGGAAAACGTTTAGGGACAAAGTGCCCCACCTACTACTGTCATGTGAGAGACGCAAATAAATGCAATGTGTTTTAACGATCTCAAGTCACTCGTTTTATTTCATATCCACAAAGATCTTGACTTGCCAAAGATGCATAGCATGAATTAACTACAGAGTAGCAGATTACTCTCTCGATTTCTTTTGTTTGTTTGGGGGGTTGACGACCACTATGAGCAGCTCTACGGTCTATAGATAGTCGCCTGTTCCTAAAATAGGGCCATTGGCTCCAAGGAAGAGAGAAGGCCAATGCCGCAAGACAAACACAGCATCCATACTTCACCCGGGATTCGAACCCTCGCCCATCGCGGACGAATAACTAGAGGCCAGCACTTCTTACCACTCGGCTACCGGTGGCGGAAAAACTATTGGTATCCAAATAGTTGTGTGTGTGTGTGTGTGTGTGTGTGTGTGTGTGTGTGAGTGAGAGAGAGAGAGAAAGAGATCTTCTTGGAATATCAACGTATGACGTACTACAGAGGTGAAACACATATCAGGACGACAAAGTTACAGGGATAAATTTCGTCGGTGTAGCTTAACTGGTAAAGCAATCCGCTCCGGAGTAGAGGAATGCAGATTCAATTTCCGTCACCGGAAAATTTATGCTTTCACATTGGTGCCCGAACAAGGATCTACTTGCCAGTGGGTTCTTCGAAAAACGTGTGATGTTCGTTCCACACATCGTCCGGAATTAATGAAAAATTCCTTCTTCGCTTCGAAAAAAAAAAAATTACGAGATGATAGAGGTGAAACATACATCAAGACGACAAAGTTGCAGCAATAAATTCCGTCGGTGTAGCTTTATTGGTAAAGCAATCCGTTCCGAAGCAGAGGGATACAGGGTCGATCTTCGTCACAGGCGAGTTCGTGTTTTCACAAACTACAAACGTAGCACGGGTCGTTTTACAAAGTGAAATAATAATGGCACATTTTCGTTCTCGAGAGTTGAAAAAAATGTGCCGCATTTTTTGTAGTGCTAAAGACAAGATTGTCAGTGTAATGTGTGTGGGTTTTTTTTTTTTTTTTTTTTTCAGGTGTGGGTAGACGCTGCTACTCAAGTTTTCTTTTCGCTTGGTCCTGGATTTGGAGTACTCCTGGCATTTGCAAGCTACAACGAATTCCACAATAACGTGTACAGGTGAGAGTTTTCCACTCACAATAATCTAGTTTGTTTTCATCTTATTCGTAATACTGCTCCTAATGTCAAAGCCAGTGATGCTATTTACTAACTTATTTCATTCTCTCGTTTTTCCACCCGGGCCAGAGAGTGCGGAACGAAATAAATGGAGACGTTTTGGAAACACAGAAAACAACCAATAACGAATTAGTTTACACATTCATATCATGAGACTTTTTTGTTCTTTAAATTGATTGAAAATGAATCGCGAAATGTGAAGTCTATAGTGGGGAAACTTTTGCCGTAATCATGATGACGTAGTTGGACGCAGGTGAGCACGAGATACTTCCAACATTCACCTCCGGATTTCTTGATCTTTCGCCGGAACCCTCCAGCCAGCACCTCCCACTGTTGCTTTCCAATATCACCTCACAGAATCTTTTCACCTAATTTTTGGTCTTCCTAAACGCTTCACATTCCTTGTTCTTTATTCCAGCGCAAATCAAAGAAACTTATCTCCTGGCATTCTAGCCACATATCCCTTCCATTGTTGTCGTCTGGCTTTCGTTACTTCAAGTATGTTCTTTTCTTATCATTAACTGTATAACCCGTGTATAACAAAGAGGAAATTCGAAAACATTCGATATATGCGAACTTCGGCTATGCTAAAAAATGGCTCTTTTTGGCATGTTACATTATGTCAGGTTATTATTAGTCAATCAAGAACTATGCATCAATTGATCGAAGGTAAATAACATTTGTTAATTGAAAATTATAGCCCGCAGAATAATATGAGTGAGATCTGCAATCAGCAAAACGTTTAACGAACGTAAACATTAAAAGTAACTGCCGACAATTTGAAATTTCACCTGTTACATTGTAACGTATACTCTATATTCACTTTCCTTTTGATTTTACTATCTCTGGTTATTTTATTTTACTATGTAAATTATCTTCCTACTGAACGAAATATTATTTCACCCGCTGAATGAGATCTGGCAATGAGTTCAAGTCATGACGTGGTGGTAGCTAGTATATAGGCGCGTTCATCGAGACTTGTGTGAGCGTTGGTTGGTGTGTTGGCGTTGCGAGGTGTTGTTATGAGAGAGTGTGTACAATAATAGGAAAGTTTATTCATTATTATGTACAAGATATATGAGTGCCTTAGTTGACCAAGAGTCTTGGAAATAAACAAGTTTTCAGTAAGTTCAGTCTTTCTCAATTCATAGTTTTTGTCAGACCTCTGTCTGGCTGTTAGGTTTATGACTTTTTATTACGTAATATAAATAACCAGCGTTGAGACTTTGTTTAAGTTCGTAATTAACTAGTAACAACACCCTTTTGGGAATTCATTATTTTGAAGCTTAGTGCAAGTATATCATTAGCTAGCTGGTAAGAAGAGAATCATTCATAATAATTAGCTTAGCGGAAGGCAAATAAAGCTAATTCATTATAACATTTCTCGAGGGACATATCAGCTAATTCTTGCTTGTTTTGTGCTTATCATGATCTGTTTTTAAACTTCCTCTCACGTAGAGGTTAAGATATTTCTAGATGCAAAATAAATTCTAAGATTTTTTTAACGGATATTAAGTGATTGAAAGGTGGAGAGGGAAAAGGATAAAAGACGGCATTTTCCCGAGAGATGTTTTCATCCACCACCACCCCCGCCCCCGGCAAAAAATTTCGAGGCCCTTTTGAAGAAATTTATTAGCTTTCACTTACTGAAAATTTTAACTTCCATATTATTTGCTAAGCTTAACGGGCCTTTCAATAAATGAAATTCTTTGGAGCCTACAAGTATTTTTCGTAAAACCAAAATTACTACACACAAATGTACACATGGTAAATACCCCGACGCGCCATTACATTATCACCACCTATTTAATAAGTTGCACGACCTTCTAAAGCCCGTAAAACAGCGGCCACTCGGCGAGACATCGATTCGATGAGGTGCCAGAGGTGGCGATAGGTATCCTGAGGTATCTCGTACCATAATGTCAACAGCAGGTCCTCCAGTTCTCATACATTTCGGAGTTGTGGTGATTTAGCGCGAACCAGATTTTCCAAGTCGAACAATAAATGTTCGATTGGGAGCATGTCAGGTGAATTTGAAGGCCAGGGCATTAACAGAAAGTCACCAGCATGTTCCTCGAACCACTCCTTGACGATTCTGGCAGTGTGGCATGGCGCCATTACCCTGTTGGTAATGGCCATCACCAGAAGAAAACACAGTTGCCACGAATGGGTGAACTTGGTCTGCAACGTTGTTCAGGCACCTGACAGCTGTCAGGGATTGTGCTGTTGGGATAATGGGGCCTGCAGTGTCCCAAGAAAACATCGCCTGCAGCATAACACCGCCGCCGCTGGCCTGTTTCCGCCTAACAGTGGATACAGCATAACACCGCCGCCGCCGGCCTGATACCGCCTAACAGTGGATCCAGGTGCCATAGCCTCCGTTGGTAATCGGCGTATCCGCGCTCGGCCGTCTTCGTGATGCATCAGGAATCTTGATTCGTCTGACCAGGCCACTTTCTTCCAATCATCCACGGTCCAATCTCGATTATCTTGGGCCCATTTCATGCGTTGCTGGAGATGACGTGCAGTGAGCAGAAGGCTGCGATGTACTGCGGCTGCGACACATCACCCTGATCACCACTGTTGTAGCTGCTGGTGATTTGTCTCACTGTGGCCCTGCTGTCGCTGTGAACAATGCACGACAGGCTAAGCTTCCCTTTGGAATCAATGAGCTGCGGCAGATACATGGCTGGACGACGGTCCGTCGTTTGGATATCTGTGCACAACTTTTGATACGTACTCACTACAGCAGCACGTGAACAACCCACGAACGGCACCGTTTCCGAGACCGTAGTTCCGAGGCGCCATGCCATCACAATTTGTCCATCAAGCTCCGATAAATCGGAAGCTTTCCCCATTCTGACTCCGAACACTGTACTAACCGAAAGCCGGTCCTCGGGTAGTATATATACTGCTCTGTGAACTTGACATGCACCACCGTTGCGTCTCCAGGCGCGCTCATTTCCTTAGGTTGGGGGTGGTCATAATGTAATGATTCATCGGTGTATTTTGTTTTTATTTCAGTGTTGTCAATTTAGTACTCATAACTACGTCATGTGACTAATGAATACGCTGAAGAGCAATTGAATTAGAGACAGCTAGCGTTATGCAAATGTGGCGCTGTGGGCGGCCCTGTAAACGAAAACGACATGGCGTATGCAGCGATCCGACAATATAAGGTGTGATGCGACGGAAATCAGTAAGAGTTGGACGCAGTATGGGTAAGACGAAGGATCTAAGCGCATTTGATCGTGGGCAAATTGTCGGGGCCCGACGAATGGGTCATTCCATCTCGTAAGTCGTGCAGGCACTGGGATTTTCACGAGCCACTGTGTCACGGGTGCACCGTGAGTACATCGAATCCGGTAAAACCATCCCTGCAAGGGCCAACTGCCGTTAACAATAGCGTGTAGATGAGCGGGATTATCGTCGGCTAGCTCGCATTGTAACAGCGGATAGACGGGCCACACTGCAAGAAATCACTCGGTAATTTAACGCTGGTGCACAAAAACGTTTAAGCAGCCACACCATCCAGAACCATCTCCTCGCTATGGGGTACAGAAGTCATCGTCCCACGAGGGTACCGCTGCTGACCGCACATCACAGGGATTAGCATGGGCGTGGGAACATCGCAACTGGACCCTAGACATGTGGAAAAATGTTGCCTGGACTGATAAGTCGAGATTCACGTTGGTACTTGCGGATAGCAGGATACGAGTACTGCGCAAACCACATGAAGCGATGGATCCTTCTTACCAGCAGGGTACTCTTCAAGCTGGTAGGGCTGGCATTCTCGTCTGGGGACTGTTTACGTGGACTGAAATGGGACCCCTGGTACGTGTGACATCGACCCTCACAGGTCAACGTTACCGGGATATCCTGGACGACCATTTGCTCCCGTTTGTGCGTCTTCAACATCCCACTGGGAACCTCATCCTGCAACAAAACAGCGCACCGTGCCATCGCTCCCGAATTGTATCCGAATGGTTGGATGAACACTCCACCGACGTGACCTCGCTTCCTTGGCCAGCTAGGTTACTTGAACTCAATCCCATCGAGCACATCTGGGATGCCATCGAGAGTGGATGTTCGAGGGTCTGACCCCCTCCATCAAATCTTCGTGTTCAGGGGTCGCGGATCCGTATGGCTTCTCAACGCTTCCGGTGTCTTTTCGAGTCCATGCCGAGACGAATCGCCACCGTCATCAGGGCGAAAGGTGGTGCTACACGTTACTAGACAGTTATCTCTAATTCAATTTTCAATTGCTCTTCAGTGTATATGTGTCCTTGAACGAAAACTTGCCGTACTCGTACACTGATACTTGACTAAGTACGTAGCAAAAATAAATGTCGAGTCTAAATAGAAGGCATAACAGAAACTTTTGTGTTGAAATTCCGTTCACTTCTTTCTGGAAGCAAAACTATGAACACTCGTAGTACTTGCCCCTTTCGTCTTAATTTTGTGGTCAATTCTGCGATGTTGTCAAGAATCTCTCTGCCGTGGTTTAAGGCATCAGAATCCCAAGAAAAATGAACTTAAATCCACCCTGAGCTGAAAACAAAGACGTCTTTGCCGCTGAAAACAATAACGTTTTTGACAACCGGCACGACGAACTGAATTAAGGAGTGATATACCTTTCAATGTCACATTTTCCATCTTCGTCTGCCACAGAAAAAAGAACGAATTCAAATACTTGTCGTCGTGTCGTAGCTTAAACAAAGGAAACTCTTTATTCTATTCTTTCGAACAAAAAATTTATTGATACCCTTATTTTCCTCGTAGCTTGAAGTTCAAGCTGCAGGCATTTGTAGCTAGTGTTTTTAGATTGTTAAAAAGATAAGTATACTTTTCTCATTTTGGGAGAACAAAAAAAAATTATTTATTTATGGTGTATAAATGAAAGGAAAGACGAAAAAAATGAGAAGCTGACTGACCAAAATTCCCAAAGGTTGATAACTGCCAGTAAATATGACTTAGAATTCAACAAGTATTTATTATGATTCTGCAATGCATTCATTATGATACGCTTTCCAACATACCAGAAATCGCAAGCAGACAAACCCTCCACCCTACTCTGACTATTGATTCGTTCAGTATACCTCCGGAACAGCATACTAAAGTTTTGTCGCAATAGAAGCATTTTTACTCAAGTTATGAGGATAATGGCTGTGGAATAAATCTCGCTCCTGTGCCCTGACCTTTGACTCCATTTCGATTATATTAAGCAGAATTGATTCAGTATACCTCCGGAACAACATACTAAAGTTTTGTCGCAATAGAAGCATTTTTAGTCAACTTATGAGGATAATGGCTATGGAACAAATGTCGCTCCTGTGCTCGGATCTTTAACACCATTTCGATGATATACAACAGAACTGGTTCAGTGGACCTCTGGAACAACATGATAAAGTTTTGTTGCAATCGAAGCATTTTTACATAAGTTATGACACATAAGGGCAATGGAATGGATCCCGCTCCTATGTCCTGACGTTTTACCCCATTCCGCTCGTTTTTGGTATGGTTCGTTCCCAGGTTGTCCCCTACCGCATACTTATCGAAATCGAGCCATTTGTTTCATACTCACATCGAAATGGAACCATACTCATCAAAATCGAACCATTTTTACGCTAGTTATCGTGATGACAGACAGGCAGACGGACAAAGCTGGAGCATATACGCTTCTTCAACCTACGGTTGGAAAGCGTAAACAACCCTTACAAAAAGAAATCTTTCTTCCAGTGCTCGAAACGGAAATTTTGACGTGGCCGCTCACATTTAGCTAAAAATCATCCGAAAAAAATACCTTCACCAGAAAATCTCCAAAACTGAAAAAGTAAAAAAATAAAAAAAAAATCACCAAATATGGTAAGCAACAACTGAACAAATAACTGGAAGGCGAATGAATATAATTAATACAGACAATTGACGTGGATTAGGAACATTTAACAGAAGTCATCGCTCTTTCCACGTTTATAAATGGAAAGAACGATGACATCGTCCTTATGCGTGTGTGAGTCTGGAGGAATTACAGGCTGCTGTGGTAGCATGTCCGGCGCTTAACTGGAAGACCATGTATAACGAAGTAAATTTCTCCGTCATTTCTGTCCACGCCAAGATTCGAACCCGGATCCCCTCATTCCGGAACAAGTCACTCTACCAATTGAGCTACGCGGACGTTTTATTCTGATTCTTATCTGCCTTTATGTCGTGTGCGTCCTGTTGGCAGGTACGTCACATCTCCTAGTACGTTACACATGGATTCGATTCCCGGTGGCGGCAGCCGCCAATGAGAATTTTTCCGTAACTCACTTATAAACGTGGAAAGAGCGGTGACTTCTGTTCGATGTTCCTAATCCACGTCAATTGTCTGTATTAATTTGAAAATGTAATTGATCATTTCGTGGAATACTAATCCATCGTAAGTCAGAAACGATGGCGGTCGATTTCAGTTGGTTGGTTTGTGGATCCAACGGGTACTACTTGGTACACCGAGGACTGGAGTTATAACGAGGAGTCTGTACCCCGGGACCAACGGGTTAAGGAGACTTCCGAACCTCAGCTAATGATTAGTGATTCATCTGAACTCTAGAACTTTAAGATCTGGAGCCGAGAAGGCAGCCCCGTTCCAATAGAAACTTTCATGAAGTAGAGAGTCTGCCAATTAGAATCTGCGCAATCGGAATGAGTATTCAGTCAATTAATGGTAATCTCACCACCATTCAAGATAAAAAAATGTCCGAAATGGGAAAAGTTTATACTCGTTGTGCTGCAAAACTAAAATTTGTGTTATATCAATTACATCCAATTGTTCATTCTAGGAAGAAGTTCTTCAAATTGAATATATTAGGTTGTCGGAAAAGTCATGACGTATTTTGGCACCTGATGGCGGTTGGGCGGTTTTGGAAGTTTTAGAGGCATGCGCAGCTCTGTTATCGCTATGGCATTCGACAGGTGCCAGTTCTAGCTGCAGTCTAAAAGGAACAGTGAGCGATTTGGTTGATTTGCGGAGATTTGACATCAAGTTGACGATGGAAGACCAAACTGTGCATTTTCGCCATATTTTACTGTTTTACTTCCGTAAAGGGAAGAACGCGCGTCAAGCTTGTGAAAAGTTTCGTAAAGTGTATGGTGATAATGTTCTACAAGAACGTCAGTGCCAGCGGTGGTTCGCAAAATTCCGTGCTGGTGATTTTGATCTCAACGATGCTCCTCGGTCCGGAAGGCCCACCGAGGTTGATGACGTCCAAATCAAGGCATTGATCGAGTCAAACCCATGTTACATGGCACGAGAGATTGCAGACACATTGCACGTCCATCATTCAAGAGTTCACGACCACCTGAAGAAGCTGGGATACGTAAGAAAGCTGGATGTGTGGGTTCCTCATGAACTGAAAGAGGCTCAATTGACGGCACGTATAAATATCTCCGATATGCTCATTAAACGTGAAGAAAACGATCCTTTTTTGAAGCGACTGATAACTGGTGACGAAAAGTGGATTGTGTACAACAATGTGCTGCGCAAACGGTCTTGATCCCGACGTGCTGCTTCGCCTCAAACGACATCCAAAGCAGCCATTCATCAGCGGAAGGTTCTGGTCTCAGTGTGGTGGGATTTTAAAGGTGTCGTGTTTTTCGAGCTCCTATCATGGAACCAAACAATCAATTCGAATGTGTACTGTCGGCAATTGGACAGTTTGAACGAATCCATCATCCAGAAACGTCCAGAGCTCGTTCATCGTAAAGGTGTTGTGTTCCATCACGACAACGCGAGACCACACACAAGTTTGATCACCCGCCAGAAATTATTGGAGCTTGGGTGGGATGTGTTGCCACACCCAGCATACTCGCCTGACCTTGCGCCGTCTGATTTCCACTTGTTTCGCTCTCTTCAACAGTCCTTGAGTGGTATAACGTGCAATTCAGATGAGGCTGTAAATCAGCACCTTGTATAGTTTTTCGCCACGAAAGACAGGTCCTTCTATGAACGAGTCATTCTGCAACTCACTGAAAGATGGTAAAAGGTTATCGAACAAAACGGGCATTATATCATTGATTGATCTTTGTTCTTTCTATCAATAAATGACCTTTGCAAATCATGGCGAAAATACGTCATGACTTTTCCAACAACCCAATAGTAACTAGCTGTAAAGCCCATTGAGATAAGAATACAAGGGGTTCTAGAAATCACTTATTGCTATTCAAGCGTTTATTATTATCTTTTGCGGAGTCATCGTAAAAAATGAGTGTGCATTGAAGCAAACCCTTGATATGCTTCATTGTTCATGCATAGAAATACAAAACTACGAAACCGTTTGCCGGACGACAATCCTCCCTTGGTAAAGGATGTGGACTCCCTTTCACCTGCCACCCCATGTTTTTTATTCGAGGGGGTGGGGGTGTGATTTTTTCTATTTTGGCATTAATCAATTAAGCCAACGACGTTGGAAAATATCTATACACGATATTTTTTGCAATTTTTTTTTTTTTTTGGAATCTGGAAGTATTTTTCCTTGTTCTGGCCCATGGGTGCGCAGCGTTCTTTCATTTGTTCGGGGATCATATTCTGTGCTTCTGCAGTAAGAACATTTCTCATGAGCAGAGATTCAACTTCAATATGTTGCAGCACCATATTACTTCGACGATCACGCAAACGTCGAATATCAGCACTCCTTTCAACTGCACTTCATTTTTTTATTTTTTATTTTCTGGTATATTCGGTACTGCGGCGGTTAAATTCTTGTCTTTCGATTGCAGTGCGTTGTTGCCGCCTTGTTCGATCGTAATCGGCTTTGCGGCGTTTAGCTTCAACCTCTTCATCTAATGAAAGAGGTAACTTTCTTTTTTAATGCGGCATAGGCGAGGTTTAAAATAACAGTCAAGTTCGCAAAGGACAGTAACGTTCGTCTTTGCCTTACTCAAAAAATTACAGACATTTTTAGTAGGATATTCTGGGGCTTGGGCAAGATGTGATATGCGCTATGGGTAGCTTCATTTTCATCCTTTGAAGGATTGAACTTACAGCTCATGTGCACACTACTCCTACCCTTTATGGTTCCCACACATCTGTTTCTCAAGGGTACCAGGCACATACGGTTTCTATGTTTAAGAATGCGCGCTAATAAGCCAGGGACAAAAAAAAAGGTTAATTTCTGCAGTTCCCACTACTAAAATTAGTGCCGGTATGTCATACCGGCGTATACTGGCCCCTTTCGGGTACTGCTTTCACCTATAAAAACACCAAACACTTTCCAGTGCGTGTATTTGGCGTTGCTTCTTGACTTCAGTAAAGCACACATATCGTACGCTAACACCTGTTTTGTCCTGAATGCTATTAAGAAGTTTTGTTCAGAACATATTTTTGATTCAAATAATTTCTAAAAAATGAACATTTACTTTAAAACCATAACTTCGGAATCTTACCCTGGCAGTTTCAAACTCTTTTCATGTCTTTAGGAGAATTCGAATTCGTGCAGAAATAGTCAAAAGTAATAGAGGTAGTTCCCTTCAATGCACGATCTTAATAAGTAGAGTCACTCACAATACACATTTAAATTCGTTGGCTGAATTTAAAATTTTATTGTGCAGTATATATACAAGTATTAGAACTTTCAGGTTTCCCGAGCCGCGGATGGCTTAGTGGTTAGCGAGTCAGACTATCAATGCAAGGTCCTCAGGTTCGAACCTGGGCTGATCTTCCAGAGATGGTGTGATTTACTAACAATCGCTGAATATCCGCCGTGCATCGGACAAGCTCGTTAAGTGACGGCCTCCAGGCTAGACCCACTGGTTAAATGGGTATCCTTTCCTATCCCCCCCCTGAAATTCTCTCACCCCTCTATGTGCAACATCGTGCTTGTACGGTGGCGCCATCTACTGTACTCTAATCTCACTACAAACTGTTCTGTCAAAGTCGCTAGACTTGCTCTCATTCCTTCCGTTTCTGTGTCCTGCTCAAAAGGCGATCTCGCTGTAGGTGGCTGGGACCTAAACTCTATTCACTGTGGACGGAAGTCCTACAAGAAAATGACAAATACTTCAGGTTTTCCTAGAACCCATCATCATAAGTTTAAATAGAGTGTTACGTGACATGATTGACATGATATGGACATCAGATATTAATATGACATAATGCCACGTCGCATCAAATTGTCAGACAACGTGGCATGTATCATGAAATAAAGAAAAATAAAGAAAATGGAATGTAGGTATACATACAATACTGCATTGTAAAAATAAAGGAAAGTTAGTAGGTAACTAATTTAATTGTGTTGTTCTCATCTGGAGATACAACAAGGAGCACTATAGCAGAAATCGAGAGTAAGTGATTTCGTCCTCTGTTTGCCTAGCATTCGGACCTGTAAATAGTTTCCAGATTGTCAGTATACATACTGGAGCATTGTCATTACAGCATAAATGTCTCTGAGTTGCAATTACAAGCTCTCCGAGAACGGCAATGAAGAGACAGCACTAGGTGTTACGATGATGGAAGCATCATTCCAAATTGGATAGTGCAGACCATCGCATACTAGTCGAGACAATGCAGAATTTTTAAGTCCATTCTTTACGGCGTATTTGTGTTCATTTAGTCTTGTTGTTAGTGTACGTTTTGTAGATCCTATATATTTACTATCGAGAGTGTCATCATCAATACTTTTTAAGGGGATGCTGTAAACGCCAGATTTGTTTAGCTTTGTTACCTGGTCTCGATCTCTTCTAATACTTGTATATACAATAAATTTTTAAATTCAGCCAACGAATTTAAATTTATATTGTGAGTGACTCTACTTATCAAGATCGTGCAATGAAGGCAACTACCTCTATTACTTTTGGGGTATTTTCATGTCATTTCACAATAATAAATCAGAAACACTTGTGACGTACTATAGAGGTGAAACACGTGTCAAGACGGCAAATCTGCAGCGGTACATTCCGTCCATGTAGCTTAGTTGGAAGAGAAACTTACTCCGGAGTGAGGGGCGCTCGGTTTCGATCTTCGTCAAGGAAAAATGTGTGTTTTCACATTGGCGCCCGAACGTAAAAATGGATCTACTGGCTGTTGGGTTCTTCAAATGATGTGTGATGTTTATTCCACACATCGTCTGGAATTAAAAAAAAATCCTACTTTGCTTAAAAAAAAGAAAAAAAAGTTAAGAGGGAGATGATGTGACGTATTACAGAGGTGAATGGCGTGTCAAAACGACAAATCTGCTGCGGTACATTCCGTCCGTGTAGATAGCAACTTACTCCGGAGTCAGGGGACACGGACAAACTTGTGTTTTCACACTCTGTACCGTAAGCAAAATTATTAACCACATTTTTAATATGTATAATTAAAAAATTACCGTGTCTGTCTGTCTGCCTGCCTGCCTCAGTTGCTTACCGAAGGAACTACTGAACGTAGAGAATTTGAAATTTGGTAGAAACGTGCAGAAGCACATGAATGTATGCAATTCGAAGCCCATTTCTTGAAATTGCAAAATTTTATTTTATTTCATTAATTTTTAAGCTTTTAACCATCGATGAATTTGATCTTGCGGTTTGCTGTGCGGTAAGTTCACTCAATAATATTTCATTTCACTATTGCGCAAAATTACAGTATTTCATTATACTCTTGCGCAACAACATTTTATTGCAGTGTTCCGTAAACTACGAGAACCTCACGCCAAACGTGATAAAAGTGACAATATTAATAAGCCATGCCAGAGTTTTTGGGCTGCACTTCTGGTGTTACTAGTACCCTTCCATCGCAGTTGGCGTCGGGTTTGTTTACGTTTCAAACCGCGGTTCTGTGTGTTATAACGAAGTAAATTTCTCCATCATTTTTGTCCACGCCGGGGCTCGAACCCGGGTCCCCTCATTCCGGAATAAGTCGCTCTACCAATTGAGCTACGCGGACGTTCGTTCTGACTGCTATCTGCCTTTATGTCGTGTGCGTCCTGCTGGGCAGTTACGTCACAGTGTATTACAACATTCTATAAATACATTCCAAACTATTTCAATGGGAAAATTTTGAATTTATTTCTTCAATCACTGTGTCCAATTTCACGTAACCAGCGTTATTTACAGTTTAAACTTTCATCTTGTTGTGTACCCTGTTAATTTTCGGAAGTGTTACGTGTGTCCTTCCGTGGCAGTTGTCGGGTAGTTTGTTTACGCTTTAAACTGCAGCTGTCCGTGTGTTGTTACTACGTGCAATGATTAATTAGCTGCACAATTTAAAAAATAGGAGGAAATATATTTCAATGAAATGCATTTTGAAAAAAGAAATATTAAATGCGAGAAAAATGTGAATTTTCATTTCTTTAAAGCTTAAGTATTGCTATCCTTCCGTTCGCGTATTCTCCCACCTCATCTTGAGTATTTATTTTTTTATCTTGACGTAATATGGATTCCCCAACGCTATACAGTGAAACACCACTGGCATCGAATCTACCAACCTGAGTAGCACGTTGCAGAGACCATGCTTTTATTCCACGCATTCCAGTTATCCAACTGACCTCCCACTTCAGTTTAAACGGCAACAGTTTCCTGTTCGTCTCAGTTTCGCCATGTAGACAATAAGCACAGGGCCAGTAATTAAAAGTTGTTGGACCCAACCTGCAAGGTTTATGCTTTACCCCATGTCCGCCTCTGTGTTACTTACTCCAGAGCTGGTCAAAGTGAAAATCCTTCATCTTGGCTCCAAAAGAAAGTACACTCTACATCATTTACCCATAGGTCCTTCAAGAATAAAAGCATTTACTCTTCCGAAGAACTATACATTACACTAATCACAAAACAATAGAAAAATGTAAATGTTTCAGATCAGATCAGATCATATGTAGAGGATTTTAGGAAGGGAGTGTCTGACCCCAGGTGTTAACCTCCTCGGTTCCCGTGTATCACATGTGTTAGAATTGTTTCACAATTTTTAAAAGATGCCCAATGGCAGAAAATCTTCCAGAACCGGTTGTTTCACATGTAAAACTATGTAAAATACTTTGCTAAATTTTCTCTTATCGCCAATAAATGGCAGCGCAAGTCAACTTTCGTGACTTGTGCCAGTCACGAATGTTGCCTGGGGGGCAACATTCGTGACTGCCACGGAAGGGACCTCAGGTTCGATCCCAGCAAGGTACGAACGCTCGATCCACTAAATATCTGCCGTGCGTCAGATGGGCACGTTAAGTCGTCGGACCCCAGGTGCTGGCCCCCGGTAATAAATAAAGGCGTCTTCCTCCACCTTTCTACTTTGCTTCCGTGTCACTTTCCTATCGGGCACTCTAGCCCAAATCTCCCAGCTTCCTATTTCAAAGGGTTGTTTAAGACCTAGGGTCAGACACTCCCTTCGTAAAATCCTCTACATATGGTCATTTTTCGTGGCTTGTAGCTGCGTCTTGTAAGAAAAGCACTATGTCTTCACATGGTCCTGGTAAGTGTTTTATAACTACTTATTTAAAAACGTTATATCTATTTAAGTATATACACTATCTACCAATAAGTAATTGGACACATGTGATAGCAAAGGAAAACGAAGTTTATTCAACTTCAATAGTTGGTGGAGCCTCTACGAGCGGCGATTACAGCTGCGACCCTCCGGGGCATACTCTCAACCAGGCGTTTTACGACGGCTAGCGGTATTTTCTTCCACTCGGCTTGGAGAAGACAGGTCAGTTCCTTCACCAATTTCGGACGGTGGGGGCACCCCTTAAGTCGGCGCTCCAACTCGTCCCAGAGGTGCTCGATAGGGTTAAGGTCCAGGGTCTGCGCAGGCCAGTCCATTCGATTAACCCCATTGTCACCATACCAAGCCATGGTGGACCTCGCAACATGATAGGTGTCAATCTCATCCTGCAAGTAACATGGGTCCACCCCGTAAAACTGCCACAACGTAGGAAGCGCATGGTAATCCAAAATGGTGCAGTAGGTTTCGGCGTTGAGTCTACCAGGAATTGCGACCAAGGGTCCCGTGCCATACCAGGAGAAACACCCCCATACCATAATTCCACCGCCGCCGAACTTCACAGTTGGCACAATACTTTCCGGCAGAAGGTGTTCTCCAGGCAGACGCCAAACCCAGACGCTGCCATCCGGAACGGTAGAGGGTGAACCTTGATTCGTCGCTCCAGAGAATCTGTTTCCACTGTTCAACGGTCCACTGTCGACGTTCTTTGCACCACGTTAGCTGAGCAGCGCTATTGGACTTGGTGATCAAAGGCTTGTGGGCCGCAGCACGTCCATGATAACCGATCAGATGAGCTTCCTTACGGATGGTATTCATCGAAAGAACACTCCCGGATGCCTGTTGAAACTCCTCGCGGATGTGGCCCATCGATTTGGTGCGGTTCTTCCGAATTTCGCTGGCCAGCACCTGTCGGTCTCTAACTCCCAGTTTTGTGGGTCTGCTGGATTGGGGCACATTCCGACAGTCACCTCTCATCTTCCACTTGCCAATCACGTAGGCCACTGTCGATTTTGGGTACTTCAACTCGCTGGATATGTCACGTATGGATCGACCATTTCTGTGATACCCGACGATTACACCTTTCTCGAAATCAGAGAGCTCCGAACTGCGTGGCATCTTGCATGCGACTGGTTGCGTTGTTGTTTCCCACACGATATTTAACGGCGGCGGCCGTGACGTGTATCAGGACCGCAGATATCGTCGATTGCAGGGGTGTCCAATTACTTGCTGGTAGATAGTGTACATTCCATTTTGGTAAGTATAAGTTAGTTATATAACTTTAATTTCGTCAACATATTAGATATTAGTAACTTCTTAAACATTTTTGTATCATTGGTGACACAATGATTTCCAATCCTGTCGGAAAATGTTTCATGAGTTATTTTTAGCGGGTGCTTACACTTGTATTTACTAAATATTTTCTACAGTCTATGTCATATTTAATAAATATAATTTTAGAGAACATTTCAAGTAATGATGTTAACTCACGTTACTTGCATTAGCATCATTACTTGAAAATTTCACTTATAATAATATTATTCAGTTTTCCTGACGAATCCTCATATAATAACAAACCACTTCCTAAACTTAGGATTATTCCTACATCTATGCCACATGACTGAGCACGAAATAAGCATGTAATACACATGCCTTACATGACTGTGTTCAGACTGTAAGGTGTTCCTCAGATGTAACAAACCACTTCCTAAACGTAGGATTATTCCTACATCTATGTCACATGATTGAGCACGAAATAAACATGTAAGACACATGCCTGAGATGACTGGAGACAGCGCCCACAGAAGGAGATACCGAAATTCAAAGTGCAGTGAGTTAAATACAGTACGGTGTTCAGACTTTAAGGTGTTCATGTGCCTCAATGGCTCCAGAAATTCTTTCAAATTGTTCCATGAAAAACAAATTATGATATATTATAATATTACATAATATAACTTGAAAATTGATTAATTAAACCAGTAATTTTCGAATTCTAAAATACACTGACGGAAAAAAATCCCAACACCACAAAAAAATAGTTGTAGAGGAATGAAATGGCGGCAATACATTGGTATAGGTAACACATTTAATCGATTAAGGTTTCAAGATCCCAGCTTCATGTAAGCGCGAGAAGAGCCATTTTAAATGTGAAATGCTGGTACATTAATAACCGGTGTAACCGCCAGAATGTTGAATGCAAGCACGCAAACGTTCATGCATTGTGTCGTACAGGTGCTGGATGTCAGTTTGTGGGATGGAGTTCCATGCCTGTTGCACTTGGGCGGTCAATACAGGGACGGTTAATGCTGGTTAGGGGTGACGCTGGAGTTGTCGTCCAATGATGTCCCATACGTGCTCGATTGGAAAAAGATCTGGTGATCTAGCAGGCCACGGCAACATGTCGACACTCTGTAGAGCATGTTGGGTTACAACAGCGGCATGCGGGCGAGCGTTATCCTGTTGGAAAACACCTCCTGAAATGCTGTTCATGAATGACAGCACAACAGGTTGAATCACCAGACCGACGTACAATTGTGCCGTCAGGGTGCGTGGGATAACCACGAGAGTGCTCCTGCTGTCATAGGAAATTGCTCCCCAGACCATAACTCCAGGTGTAGATCCAGTGTGTCTCGGCCGCAGACAGGTTGGTTGCAGGCGCTCACCTGGCCTCCTTCTAACCAACACACGGCCATCACTGGCACCCAGGCAGAACCGGCTTTCATCAGAAAACACAACAGATCTCCACTCCGTCCTCCAATGAGCTCTAGCTTGACACCACTGACGTCGGAAACGGCAGTGGTTTGGAGTAAGTGAAATGCACGCTACAGGGCGTCTGGCTCGGAGCTGTCCTTCAAGTAACCGATTTGTAACAGTTCGTTGTGTCACTGTGGTGGCAACTGCAGCTCGAATTGCTGCCGCAGACGCGGTGCGATGCGCCACGGCCATACGCCGTACACGGTGGTCTTCCCTCTCAGTAGTGCCACGTGGCCTGCCGGAACCAGGTATTCTTGAGGCAGTACCTTCCCTTGACCACCGCTGCCAACGATCATACACAGTGGCTACATTCCTGCCAAGTCGTTCTGCAATATTGCGGAAAGAAAATCCACCTTCTCGTAGCCCTATTACACGACCTCGTTCAAACTCCGTGAGCTGTTGATAATGGCTTCTTTGTCCTCCTAAAGGCATTCTTGACTAACATCAACACACTACGTCGAATCTCAACGATAACTAACGCTCACGAACGTTACAGCGCGTATTTACAGCAAACCTGCTTTGCATGTTCCGACGGGCGCTACTAGCGCCACACGTATGCGCCGAGCGCGAGATTTGCATAGACGTCATCTTACAGATGTACTCTCACCGCCTACCAACTGTCGTTTATCTAACACAACCCCTTCTTGGTGTTGGGATTTTTTTCCCGTCAGTGTATTACAATTACAGCATCTCGATCCTAATGTATCGGATGTGATACAATACCCGTAGCCTAGCCCTCCCCTCCTTTCCATGGAAAATTAAAGATTTTTTTCAGTTTACAATGCAGTAAACATCAATTTTTAAACCTGTTTTAAAATATCAAGTGCTTAACTTCATCGCAGCTTTGAGGAGGTTAAACAATCCTTAGAAATGGGAAACAACCAGATTTGGGCTAGAGTGCCAGATAGGAAAGTGACACGGAAGCAAGGTAGAAAGGGGAAGAAGTCGGTCATATTTAGTACCGTGGGGCCAGTATCCTGGGTCCGACAGCTTAACGTGCCCATCCGACGCACGGCAAATATTTAGTGGTTCGAGCGTTCGTACCTGGCCGGGATCGAACCTGAGGTTCCTGTTGCAGAACTAATCATGACACAATGTAAAAACGTAGATGTTTCAAATATTTCAAATTCCTTATATTCACAGTCAAAAAAGGCTCCTGGTTTCAGCCAATTGTGCCAGGTTACAAACATAGGTTTTATTCCCTTTTACTAAATTCCTTTCTTCTGTTTACTAAAATCTATTTTCATTAAATGTTGCCATGCAATATACCCTAAACATAATTTCAGGAAAACTCTAGCTCGGAAGCTGATTGATTTTTTTTTTCTTTTAAACCCAACGCCGTTTTATTTTGCTAGCATGTAATCAAAATTAAATACAGCGTATTTGATGAAAGCATGTAAAATGAATCAATATCCATATGTTTTTTTGTCTTTTTGTTTTTTATTGGAGGTTTAACGATCACCGTGAGCAACTAAGTGGGCTACAAGCAGTCGCCTGCCTCTAATTTAGGGCTACTGGCTCCAGGGAAGGGAGAAAGCCAGTGCCGTAAGGCAAACACAACATTCATGCCACACCGGGATTCGAACCCGTACCCATCTCGGACGAACGATCAGAAGCCATCGCTTAGAACACTGCGCCACTGGGTCAGCCCATATGTATTGGAAAATAATTTCTTGATATTAACGTACTTACAGTCAAGCATAAATGGTTCAGATTTTATGCGGTTCAGTAGATCTCTTCTTCAGGACTAGTCAAATTTCAGTTTCATTTTATTCGCCGCTCATTCTGCTTTGCGGAGGTGATGTGCTATTCAAAGATAGTTCTGAGACGTCTTCCCAAAGTCGCCACCTCCCCCTTCTTTTCTCCTTCATCGCAGCTTTGAGGATGTTGTATTAAAGATCTACTAAAAAACATATTCTGCGAAAATCAGCGTGTTTAAAGGAAGTGGTAGGACGCTGTGATTGGCTGTTTCTTCAGCCTCTGTTTGCTATTTCTGGTGAAAACGATTTATGATACGTTTAACCATTTTGCTTCCTAAGATGTGAAAGTTTCTTTTGATTCATGCAACAACACGTAAAATATTATTTGTGACTTGTTTCTAAATTTGTGTCAATAAAAACTAACAAATAGTATTAATATGAGAGGTTTCTAATGGCCATTACACAAGCCTGACCTCAACCCAATTGGAAATCTATCTGTCGTTGCGGAATCCCAGATTGGGCAGTTGTGGACTGACCACCTCCTTCCAAAACGTGGCTGGGGATCGTAATACGAACAAATCAGTAGTAGATCCCCACACAGCTGCGCAGACACCTCGTGGCTGGGGATCGTAATACGAACAAATCAGTAGTAGATCCCCACACAACTGCGCAGACACCTCGTGGCTGGGGATCGTAATACGAACAAATCAGTAGTAGATCCCCACACAACTGCGCAGACACCTCGTGGCTGGGGATCGTAATACGAATAAATCAGTAGTAGATCCCCACACAACTGCGCAGACACCTCGTGGCTGGGGATCGTAATACGAACAAATCAGTAGTAGATCCCCACACAACTGCGCAGACACCTCGTGGCTGGGGATCGTAATACGAATAAATCAGTAGTAGATCCCCACACAACTGCGCAGACACCTCGTGGCTGGGGATCGTAATACGAACAAATCAGTAGTAGATCCCCACACAACTGCGCAGACACCTCGTGGCTGGGGATCGTAATACGAATAAATCAGTAGTAGATCCCCACACAACTGCGCAGACACCTCGTGGCTGGGGATCGTAATACGAACAAATCAGTAGTAGATCCCCACACAACTGCGCAGACACCTCGTGGCTGGGGATCGTAATACGAACAAATCAGTAGTAGATCCCCACACAACTGCGCAGACACCTCGTGGCTGGGGATCGTAATAAGAATAAATCAGTAGTAGATCCCCACACAACTGCGCAGACACCTTGTGGCTGGGGATCGTAATACGAACAAATCAGTAGTAGATCCCCACACAACTGCGCAGACACCTCGTGGCTGGGGATCGTAATACGAACAAATCAGTAGTAGATCCCCACACAACTGCGCAGACACCTCGTGGCTGGGGATCGTAATACGAATAAATCAGTAGTAGATCCCCACACAACTGCGCAGACACCTTGTGGCTGGGGATCGTAATACGAACAAATCAGTAGTAGATCCCCACACAACTGCGCAGACATCTCGTGGCTGGGGATCGTAATACGAATAAATCAGTAGTAGATCCCCACACAACTGCGCAGACACCTCGTGGCTGGGGATCGTAATACGAACAAATCAGTAGTAGATCCCCACACAACTGCGCAGACACCTCGTGGCTGGGGAACGTAATACGAAAAAATCAGTAGTAGATCCCCACACAACTGCGCAGACACCTCGTGGCTGGGGATCGTAATACGAATAAATCAGTAGTAGATCCCCACACAACTGCGCAGACACCTCGTGGCTGGGGATCGTAATACGAATAAATCAGTAGTAGATCCCCACACAACTGCGCAGACACCTCGTGGCTGGGGATCGTAATACGAACAAATCAGTAGTAGATCCCCACACAACTGCGCAGACACCTCGTGGCTGGGGATCGTAATACGAATAAATCAGTAGTAGATCCCCACACAACTGCGCAGACACCTTGTGGCTGGGGATCGTAATACGAACAAATCAGTAGTAGATCCCCACACAACTGCGCAGACACCTCGTGGCTGGGGATCGTAATACGAATAAATCAGTAGTAGATCCCCACACAACTGCGCAGACACCTTGTGGCTGGGGATCGTAATACGAACAAATCAGTAGTAGATCCCCACACAACTGCGCAGACACCTCGTGGCTGGGGATCGTAATACGAATAAATCAGTAGTAGATCCCCACACAACTGCGCAGACACCTTGTGGCTGGGGATCGTAATACGAACAAATCAGTAGTAGATCCCCACACAACTGCGCAGACACCTCGTGGCTGGGGATCGTAATACGAATAAATCAGTAGTAGATCCCCACACAACTGCGCAGACACCTTGTGGCTGGGGATCGTAATACGAACAAATCAGTAGTAGATCCCCACACAACTGCGCAGACACCTCGTGGCTGGGGATCGTAATACGAACAAATCAGTAGTAGATCCCCACACAACTGCGCAGACACCTCGTGGCTGGGGATCGTAATACGAATAAATCAGTAGTAGATCCCCACACAACTGCGCAGACACCTTGTGGCTGGGGATCGTAATACGAACAAATCAGTAGTAGATCCCCACACAACTGCGCAGACACCTCGTGGCTGGGGATCGTAATACGAATAAATCAGTAGTAGATCCCCACACAACTGCGCAGACACCTTGTGGCTGGGGATCGTAATACGAACAAATCAGTAGTAGATCCCCACACAACTGCGCAGACACCTCGTGGCTGGGGATCGTAATACGAATAAATCAGTAGTAGATCCCCACACAACTGCGCAGACACCTTGTGGCTGGGGATCGTAATACGAACAAATCAGTAGTAGATCCCCACACAACTGCGCAGACACCTCGTGGCTGGGGATCGTAATACGAACAAATCAGTAGTAGATCCCCACACAACTGCGCAGACACCTCGTGGCTGGGGATCGTAATACGAATAAATCAGTAGTAGATCCCCACACAACTGCGCAGACACCTTGTGGCTGGGGATCGTAATACGAACAAATCAGTAGTAGATCCCCACACAACTGCGCAGACACCTCGTGGCTGGGGATCGTAATACGAACAAATCAGTAGTAGATCCCCACACAACTGCGCAGACACCTCGTGGCTGGGGATCGTAATACGAACAAATCAGTAGTAGATCCCCACACAACTGCGCAGACACCTTGTGGCTGGGGATCGTAATACGAACAAATCAGTAGTAGATCCCCACACAACTGCGCAGACACCTTGTGGCTGGGGATCGTAATACGAACAAATCAGTAGTAGATCCCCACACAACTGCGCAGACACCTCGTGGCTGGGGATCGTAATACGAAAAAATCAGTAGTAGATCCCCACACAACTGCGCAGACACCTCGTGGCTGGGGATCGTAATACGAAAAATCAGTAGTAGATCCCCACACAACTGCGCAGACACCTCGTGGCTGGGGATCGTAATACGAATAAATCAGTAGTAGATCCCCACACAACTGCGCAGACACCTTGTGGCTGGGGATCGTAATACGAACAAATCAGTAGTAGATCCCCACACAACTGCGCAGACACCTCGTGGCTGGGGATCGTAATACGAACAAATCAGTAGTAGATCCCCACACAACTGCGCAGACACCTTGTGGCTGGGGATCGTAATACGAATAAATCAGTAGTAGATCCCCACACAACTGCGCAGACACCTCGTGGCTGGGGATCGTAATACGAATAAATCAGTAGTAGATCCCCACACAACTGCGCAGACACCTTGTGGCTGGGGATCGTAATACGAATAAATCAGTAGTAGATCCCCACACAACTGCGCAGACACCTCGTGGCTGGGGATCGTAATACGAACAAATCAGTAGTAGATCCCCACACAACTGCGCAGACACCTCGTGGCTGGGGATCGTAATACGAATAAATCAGTAGTAGATCCCCACACAACTGCGCAGACACCTTGTGGCTGGGGATCGTAATACGAACAAATCAGTAGTAGATCCCCACACAACTGCGCAGACACCTCGTGGCTGGGGATCGTAATACGAATAAATCAGTAGTAGATCCCCACACAACTGCGCAGACACCTTGTGGCTGGGGATCGTAATACGAATAAATCAGTAGTAGATCCCCACACAACTGCGCAGACACCTTGTGGCTGGGGATCGTAATACGAACAAATCAGTAGTAGATCCCCACACAACTGCGCAGACACCTCGTGGCTGGGGATCGTAATACGAATAAATCAGTAGTAGATCCCCACACAACTGCGCAGACACCTCGTGGCTGGGGATCGTAATACGAATAAATCAGTAGTAGATCCCCACACAACTGCGCAGACACCTCGTGGCTGGGGATCGTAATACGAACAAATCAGTAGTAGATCCCCACACAACTGCGCAGACACCTCGTGGCTGGGGATCGTAATACGAACAAATCAGTAGTAGATCCCCACACAACTGCGCAGACACCTCGTGGCTGGGGATCGTAATACGAACAAATCAGTAGTAGATCCCCACACAACTGCGCAGACACCTCGTGGCTGGGGATCGTAATACGAATAAATCAGTAGTAGATCCCCACACAACTGCGCAGACACCTTGTGGCTGGGGATCGTAATACGAACAAATCAGTAGTAGATCCCCACACAACTGCGCAGACACCTCGTGGCTGGGGATCGTAATACGAACAAATCAGTAGTAGATCCCCACACAACTGCGCAGACACCTCGTGGCTGGGGATCGTAATACGAACAAATCAGTAGTAGATCCCCACACAACTGCGCAGACACCTCGTGGCTGGGGATCGTAATACGAACAAATCAGTAGTAGATCCCCACACAACTGCGCAGACACCTCGTGGCTGGGGATCGTAATACGAATAAATCAGTAGTAGATCCCCACACAACTGCGCAGACACCTTGTGGCTGGGGATCGTAATACGAACAAATCAGTAGTAGATCCCCACACAACTGCGCAGACACCTCGTGGCTGGGGATCGTAATACGAATAAATCAGTAGTAGATCCCCACACAACTGCGCAGACACCTTGTGGCTGGGGATCGTAATACGAACAAATCAGTAGTAGATCCCCACACAACTGCGCAGACACCTCGTGGCTGGGGATCGTAATACGAATAAATCAGTAGTAGATCCCCACACAACTGCGCAGACACCTTGTGGCTGGGGATCGTAATACGAACAAATCAGTAGTAGATCCCCACACAACTGCGCAGACACCTCGTGGCTGGGGATCGTAATACGAATAAATCAGTAGTAGATCCCCACACAACTGCGCAGACACCTTGTGGCTGGGGATCGTAATACGAACAAATCAGTAGTAGATCCCCACACAACTGCGCAGACACCTCGTGGCTGGGGATCGTAATACGAACAAATCAGTAGTAGATCCCCACACAACTGCGCAGACACCTCGTGGCTGGGGATCGTAATACGAATAAATCAGTAGTAGATCCCCACACAACTGCGCAGACACCTTGTGGCTGGGGATCGTAATACGAACAAATCAGTAGTAGATCCCCACACAACTGCGCAGACACCTCGTGGCTGGGGATCGTAATACGAACAAATCAGTAGTAGATCCCCACACAACTGCGCAGACACCTTGTGGCTGGGGATCGTAATACGAACAAATCAGTAGTAGATCCCCACACAACTGCGCAGACACCTCGTGGCTGGGGATCGTAATACGAACAAATCAGTAGTAGATCCCCACACAACTGCGCAGACACCTTGTGGCTGGGGATCGTAATACGAACAAATCAGTAGTAGATCCCCACACAACTGCGCAGACACCTCGTGGCTGGGGATCGTAATACGAACAAATCAGTAGTAGATCCCCACACAACTGCGCAGACACCTCGTGGCTGGGGATCGTAATACGAATAAATCAGTAGTAGATCCCCACACAACTGCGCAGACACCTTGTGGCTGGGGATCGTAATACGAACAAATCAGTAGTAGATCCCCACACAACTGCGCAGACACCTCGTGGCTGGGGATCGTAATACGAACAAATCAGTAGTAGATCCCCACACAACTGCGCAGACACCTCGTGGCTGGGGATCGTAATACGAATAAATCAGTAGTAGATCCCCACACAACTGCGCAGACACCTTGTGGCTGGGGATCGTAATACGAACAAATCAGTAGTAGATCCCCACACAACTGCGCAGACACCTCGTGGCTGGGGATCGTAATACGAACAAATCAGTAGTAGATCCCCACACAACTGCGCAGACACCTCGTGGCTGGGGATCGTAATACGAACAAATCAGTAGTAGATCCCCACACAACTGCGCAGACACCTTGTGGCTGGGGATCGTAATACGAACAAATCAGTAGTAGATCCCCACACAACTGCGCAGACACCTCGTGGCTGGGGATCGTAATACGAATAAATCAGTAGTAGATCCCCACACAACTGCGCAGACACCTTGTGGCTGGGGATCGTAATACGAACAAATCAGTAGTAGATCCCCACACAACTGCGCAGACACCTCGTGGCTGGGGATCGTAATACGAATAAATCAGTAGTAGATCCCCACACAACTGCGCAGACACCTCGTGGCTGGGGATCGTAATACGAATAAATCAGTAGTAGATCCCCACACAACTGCGCAGACACCTTGTGGCTGGGGATCGTAATACGAACAAATCAGTAGTAGATCCCCACACAACTGCGCAGACACCTTGTGGCTGGGGATCGTAATACGAATAAATCAGTAGTAGATCCCCACACAACTGCGCAGACACCTCGTGGCTGGGGATCGTAATACGAACAAATCAGTAGTAGATCCCCACACAACTGCGCAGACACCTCGTGGCTGGGGATCGTAATACGAATAAATCAGTAGTAGATCCCCACACAACTGCGCAGACACCTTGTGGCTGGGGATCGTAATACGAACAAATCAGTAGTAGATCCCCACACAACTGCGCAGACACCTCGTGGCTGGGGATCGTAATACGAATAAATCAGTAGTAGATCCCCACACAACTGCGCAGACACCTCGTGGCTGGGGATCGTAATACGAACAAATCAGTAGTAGATCCCCACACAACTGCGCAGACACCTCGTGGCTGGGGATCGTAATACGAACAAATCAGTAGTAGATCCCCACACAACTGCGCAGACACCTCGTGGCTGGGGATCGTAATACGAACAAATCAGTAGTAGATCCCCACACAACTGCGCAGACACCTCGTGGCTGGGGATCGTAATACGAACAAATCAGTAGTAGATCCCCACACAACTGCGCAGACACCTCGTGGCTGGGGATCGTAATACGAATAAATCAGTAGTAGATCCCCACACAACTGCGCAGACACCTTGTGGCTGGGGATCGTAATACGAACAAATCAGTAGTAGATCCCCACACAACTGCGCAGACACCTCGTGGCTGGGGATCGTAATACGAATAAATCAGTAGTAGATCCCCACACAACTGCGCAGACACCTTGTGGCTGGGGATCGTAATACGAACAAATCAGTAGTAGATCCCCACACAACTGCGCAGACACCTCGTGGCTGGGGATCGTAATACGAATAAATCAGTAGTAGATCCCCACACAACTGCGCAGACACCTTGTGGCTGGGGATCGTAATACGAACAAATCAGTAGTAGATCCCCACACAACTGCGCAGACACCTCGTGGCTGGGGATCGTAATACGAACAAATCAGTAGTAGATCCCCACACAACTGCGCAGACACCTCGTGGCTGGGGATCGTAATACGAATAAATCAGTAGTAGATCCCCACACAACTGCGCAGACACCTCGTGGCTGGGGATCGTAATACGAACAAATCAGTAGTAGATCCCCACACAACTGCGCAGACACCTCGTGGCTGGGGATCGTAATACGAACAAATCAGTAGTAGATCCCCACACAACTGCGCAGACACCTCGTGGCTGGGGATCGTAATACGAACAAATCAGTAGTAGATCCCCACACAACTGCGCAGACACCTCGTGGCTGGGGATCGTAATACGAACAAATCAGTAGTAGATCCCCACACAACTGCGCAGACACCTCGTGGCTGGGGATCGTAATACGAATAAATCAGTAGTAGATCCCCACACAACTGCGCAGACACCTCGTGGCTGGGGATCGTAATACGAACAAATCAGTAGTAGATCCCCACACAACTGCGCAGACACCTCGTGGCTGGGGATCGTAATACGAACAAATCAGTAGTAGATCCCCACACAACTGCGCAGACACCTCGTGGCTGGGGATCGTAATACGAATAAATCAGTAGTAGATCCCCACACAACTGCGCAGACACCTCGTGGCTGGGGATCGTAATACGAACAAATCAGTAGTAGATCCCCACACAACTGCGCAGACACCTCGTGGCTGGGGATCGTAATACGAACAAATCAGTAGTAGATCCCCACACAACTGCGCAGACACCTCGTGGCTGGGGATCGTAATACGAACAAATCAGTAGTAGATCCCCACACAACTGCGCAGACACCTCGTGGCTGGGGATCGTAATACGAACAAATCAGTAGTAGATCCCCACACAACTGCGCAGACACCTCGTGGAGTCCATGCCACGCCGGATCACAGTGGGTCTTTTGGTGGAATCAGTAGTAGATCCCACGGTGTTTTGAGAAGGTGGTATCGGGTCCCTTACGGGGCAGGCCAGATGGAGCATTTGCCCTCCCCTAGAAATCGATTCATGCCTTTTATGCTCTTGGAAGGTACTTCCAAGGTTTAGGGTTGTTTTTCTATTTTCTTTCGATTAAAGGTTTAAATGATTTATTCGACCTGGTGGTACAGACACATGACAAACAGGCAGACATAGACAGGAGACAGATGTTTCACATCAACAAGTACAGATCAAACATGGTTTTACAGTATGCTAAGTCATCAATGTACACAGAGAGCTAGTGTTGATCAAGTAACACATTATGAACAAGTACACATCAAACATGTTTTTTTACAGTATGCTAAATGACCAATGTACACAGATAGCCAGTATTAATAAAGTAACACACGATGAACAAGTACACATCTAACATGGTTTTAGAGTATGCTAAGTGATCAATGTACACAGAGAGCTAGTGTTGATCAAGTAACACATTACGAACAAGTACACATCAAACATGGTTTTACAGTATGCTAAGTGATCAATGTACACAGAGAGCTAGTGTTGATCAAGTAACACATTATGAACAAGTACACATCAAACATGTTTTTTTACAGTATGCTAAATGACCAATGTACACAGAGAGCCAGTATTAATAAAGTAACACACGATGAACAAGTACACATCAAACATTGTTTTACAGTATGCTAAATGACCAATGTACACAGAGAGCTAGTGTTGATCAAGTAACACATTATGAACAAGTACACATCAAACATGGTATTTTACAATGTGCTAAATGACCAATGTACACAGAGAGCCAGTGTTGATCAAGTAGCACATGATGAACAAGTACACATCAAACATAGTTTTAGAGTATGCTAAGTGATCAATGTACACAGGGAGCTAGTGTTGATCAAGTAACACATTATGAACAAGTACACATCAAACATTGTTTTACAGTATGCTAAATGACCAATGTACACAGAGAGCCAGTGTTGATCAAGTAACACGTTATGAAGAACTACACATCAAACAAGGGTTTACAGTATGCAAAATGACGAATGTACACAGAGAGTCAGTATTAATCAAGTAACACATGATGAACAAGTACACATCAAACATGGTTTTACAGTATGCAAAGTGATCAATGTACACAGAGAGCTAGTGTTGATCAAGTAACACATTATGAACAAGTACACATTAAACATGGTTTTTTACAATGTGCTAAATGACCAATGTACACAGAGAGCCAGAGTTGATCAAGTAACACATGATGAACAAGTACACAGCAAACATGGTTTTAGAGTATGCTAAGTGATCGATGTACACAGAGAGCTAGTGTTGATCAAGTAACACATTATGAACAAGTACACATCAAACATGGTTTTTTACAGTATGCTAAATGACCAATGTACACAGAGAGCCAGTGTTGATCAAGTAACACGCTATGAACAACTACACATCAAACAAGGGTTTACAGTATGTAAAATGACGAATGTACACAGAGAGCCAGTATTGATCAAGTAACACATGATGAACAAGTACACATCAAACATGGTTTTTTACAGTATGCTAAATGACCAATGTACACAGAGAGCCAGTGTTGATCAAGTAACACGCTATGAACAACTACACAACAAACAAGGGTTTACAGTATGCAAAATGACGAATGTACACAGAGAGCCGGTATTGATCAAGTAACACATGATGAACAAGTACACATCAAACATGGTTTTACAGTATGCTAAGTGACCAATGTACACAGAGAGCCAGTGTTGATCAAGTAACACATGATGAACAAGTACACAGCAAACATGGTTTTAGAGTATGCTAAGTGATCAATGTACACAGAGAGCTAGTGTTGATCAAGTAACACGTTATGAACAACTACACATCAAACATGGTTTTACAGTATGCTAAATGACCAATGTACACAGAGAGCCAGTGTTGATCAAGTAACACATGATGAACAAGTACACATCAAACATGGGTTTACAGTATGCAAAGTGATCAATGTACACAGAGAGCTAGTGTTGATCAAGTAACACATGATGAACAAGTACACATTAAACATGGTTTTTTACAATGTGCTAAATGACCAATGTATACAGAGAGCTAGTGTTGATCAAGTAACACGTTATGAACAACTACACATCAAACAAGGGTTTACAGTATGCAAAATGACGAATGTACACAGAGAGCCAGTATTGATCAAGTAGCACATGATGAACAAGTACACATCAAACATGGTTTTTTACAGTATGCTAAATGACCAATGTACACAGAGAGCCAGTGTTGTCAAGTAACACGCTATGAACAACTACACATCAAACAAGGGTTTACAGTATGCAAAATGACGAATGTACACAGAGAGCCAGTATTGATCAAGTAACACATGATGAACAAGTACACATCAAACATGGTTTTACAGTATGCTAAGTGATCAATGTACACAGAGAGCTAGTGTTGATCAAGTAACACATTATGAACAAGTACACATCCAACATGGTTTTTTACAATGTGCTAAATGACCAATGTATACAGAGAGCCAGTGTTGATCAAGTAACACATTATGAACAAGTACACATCAAACATGGTTTTACAGTATGCTAAGGGATCAATGTACACAGAGAGCTAGTGTTGATCAAGTAACACATTATGAACAAGTACACATCAAACATGGTTTTTTACGATGTGCTAAATGACCAATGTATACAGAGAGCCAGTGTTGATCAAGTAACACATTATGAACAAGTACACATCAAACATGGTTTTTTACAATGTACTAAATGACCAATGTACACAGAGAGCCAGTGTTGATCAAGTAACACATTGAGAGCCAGTCCCGAAAGACAAACACAAACATCCATGTCTCACCGGGATTCGAACCCGGACCCAACTAGGACAAATGGTCATAAGCCATCTCTTTAGACCACTGCGCCACCGGGGTGGCATTACTCGACCACTGCGCCACCGGGGTGGCATTACTCGAGCGCTCCTAGTGCTCGTCAGACATTGCTCGGTTGGACTTGCAAGAATTCTTTTTTTTTTTAATTGGAGGTTTAACGACCACCGTGTGCAACTCAGTGGGCTATAAGCAGTCACCCGTCCCTAATTTAAAGTCACTGGTTCCAGGGAAGGGAGAGAGCCAGTGCCGTAAAACAAATACAACATCCATTCCTCACCGGGATTCGAACCCGTACCGAACTCGGACGAATGGTCACAAGCCATCGGTTAGATCACTGCGCCACAGGGCGGCCATACAAAGGTTTTAGCGATGGCACTAGTTCCGATTGCTAATTTTTCTGTGAAATTCTAGATGCGTGTTCATGCAGTAATAATAAAAAAAGAGTTGAGAATTTCCAGTAAAAAAAAAGGGAATTTACCGTAGAAAGTAATGATGAAATTTCTCATTGCATGGTGGAGACAGCGTACATGCGTACATACAGTATGGAAAAGTATGAAAGGCGAAGTGAATAATATATCATCTGCAGCAGCTATTCACTGAGGTATCTCGAAGTTTTTTGAGAAATTTGTGTGGAATTTTTTTTTTCCATTCTTGATGACCAATTAAGTGATCTCTGGGGTTTCGTGGCGCAAGCGACCCATATGACCAAAAGGATCAAAAGAACGACAAAGAAATTTCATTACTGTCCTACTATGCAGTCTAATTTCATTGAAACATTTATTTTATATACTATAGATAGCTTGTCCCAAAACGACTGAGAATGTTTTTATGGAAAATGTGCAATGCTGCGTTCGACTTTAGTACGAGTCTGGAACAAACGGCAGTTGTTGTAGTACCCAAAGCAACACGCCACACCTGTTTATCACGCTTGCGTCATCGATAGTGCGCGATTTAATAAGCGTTGTATCGTGAACCCCTAACAAGGGCTTTCGCGCTGTGATGTTTCGAAAAAATTGATGTGGAATAAGAACAAATATGCGCCATTAAATTTTGCTTTTGATTTAAGAAGTATGTTGGAGAGACCTTCTGTCTCACGCAAGAGGCTTATAAAGATGAATGTCTACTAAAATCAACAATTTACAGATGGCATAAAGAATTTGCCGATGATCGTGAGTCGGCGGCTTTAATTGCGCATGAAGCAAGACCTTCAAAGAGTGTTAAAAAGGCACAGATCAATACAATAGGCGTTATTATGCAGAAAGACAGACACCTATCAATTAGAAATATCAGAGATATGGTTCATATTTCAAAATCATCAATTCACAGAATTTTAAGCGAGCATTTGGACATGAAAGGAGTTTGTTCAATTTGGGTTCTCCATTTCTTTTCATTGAGGACCAGTGCAAAGCCGTACATGGCCAGTAATGTCCTCTCCTATTTGGAGAAAATGAATATTAAGTTGATACCCCAACCTACGTATAGTCCAGACTTGTCACCACGTGACTTCTGGTTGTTCCCCATCTTGAAAATGACATTACGGGGACGACAATTTGAGACTTATCAACAACTTATTACAGTTGTGCAGGGGTGCTTTAACAGCATTTCAGAAGACATTCAAAAAGTGAGAGGAACATTGGGGCACCTGTATTTGATGCATTTCGAAAAAGATGACCATTTCCTTGATAATTAAGGTCCGCAAATTTTTTTCTAATAAAATCATTCTTAGTTGTTTTGGGCCAACCCTTGTAGATTTTGGGTCATCTGATTCCCAATTAAATTTATGTGTTCAGAGTGTGGTAAAAACAAGAAGGCACAGTGGAAATTTGCATATGGTGTTTGTGTATGTTATTGGTAGTCAAAACTTCTATTTGAGCCCTCCTGAAAATTAAGCTATGGGCGGCTATGATAGATGGTCTTATGAACGTTCAGCGTACATCCACATCCACTTAAGAACAAAAACATTTCATTTAAAGTGTGTATGTGTTATTATTTCCAATGGGAACGTTTTTCCTTTGAATGTCATTTAATAGAGCTCTGAAACTTTCTTTCACTGAAATTTCCTCAAGAAAATGCGGTATTAAGTCTTTCATACAACACTGTCTTTGTAGTATGGTTTTGAGGCATGTTTTATTCTTCTTAGGTCACTTACTCACTGCTTTCTGCTTTAATTTCAGAGATGCGATATTCACTAGTGCAATAAATAGTGCGACCAGTTTGCTGGCTGGGTTTGTTATTTTTTCCGTTCTTGGATACATGGCCAAGAAAACTAATGTCAGAGTTCAAGATGTCGCTGCTGAAGGTAAGGTACTTTTTTACATTTTCTAATTATTAACATTTCAACGTTAGGATCATGTCTGTGAGACGACAACAGTATTACATTTTCACAGTTTTACAGTGGACAACACCTGAGGAGTTTCTTCTTTGAGTGAGTTTCAGAAGTACTGTAGCTTCGAAATTATACTGTTAGTAAGTATCACTATTTAGTTGTTATGTCATGTTAACAAACTAGTTTGAAATATGTATAAATGTGACTTCCTATATATTCAACATGATGTTTCATGTAATGTTTTGTTACAGTTAATCACAAAACTCGATATTGGAATTACTTCCTCAGATTTTTGATAAATTTGTGTTTAGTTTATCTAATTTTGAAAATTTGGATTACTTTTGTAAATGATTAAACAGAACAGAAGGCGCCTTCTTGAAAAAACGTAAAGATTCTGCTGCAGCAACAAATATATATATATATATATATATATATATATATATATATATGGATGTAAGGTCAGGTGATGCGTAACATCACAGCCTCTCCTTGACAAATGTCAACCCCGCCTTCTCGTGGTGCATCCTGTTCCCACTAAAGGGGCTCTGACGACCGCCCATAGCGGTATAACTATACCATCGGGATTAGAGGAAATTCTATCCCACACTCACCAACACGCTTGGCCAGCGTGGTGAGTTATGGCCAAACCCCCCAAAATGACTCCACAACTTAAATCTTGGCCCTCAGTCTCCGGCAGCTGGAATGTACCTGGCCAAGGCAGCGGCCAGTGCGACATGAAGGCAGAGGGTGCTAAAAATCCCCGGAGGACCGGACTAGGCTGCCATCTGATGCTGACCTTGGCAACGTACAATGGACGCTCCCTATCTTCTTATTCTAGGCTTCTTGAATTGGAAGAGGAACTACAAAGGATCAAGTGGGACATCGTGGGGCTAAGTGAGGTAAGGAGAAAAGGAGAAGATCTCATCGAACTGAAAAGTGGACATCTCTTCTACTATCGTGGGACAGATACTGGCAGAACTAGTGGTGTTGGATTTATAATAAACAAGAAACTGAAGGATAAAGTGGTAGAAGTTGAAAGTTCCTCTGACAGAGCTGCACGACTCGTTATCCAACTATCGAGAAGATACCAGGCTCAGATTATTCAAACTTATGCACCCACCACAAGTCATCCTGAAGAAGAAATTGAAGAATTTTATGAGGAAATTTGTCATCTAAATAATAAAGGTAAGCAGCACTTGAAAATAATTATGGGAGATTTCAATGCAAAAATAGGGCAACGACAACAGAATGAAACTTCAGTAGGTAAATTCAGTCACGGCAACAGAAACCAGCGTGGAAATACTCTCGTTGAGTTTGCAGAGGCAGAAGGGTTTTTCATCTTGAACTCCTTCTTCAAGAAAAAGCCACACAGGAAATGGACATGGAGACATCCAAATGGGACGACAAGTGAAATTAATTTTATTATGTGTAACAAAAAATTCGTTATAGAAGACTGCAGTGTTCTAAACAAGTTCAACACAGGTAGTGACCATAGATTGGTGAGATGTAAGATGCACCTCAACACTAAACTTGAACGTGGCAAGCTCATAAGACAAACAAAATCTATTGACATAACCAACCTTAAAAAACACCATAATACCTTCAAGTTGGAACTGAAGAACAGGTTCTCTGCTTTAGAAGACCTAACATCGGAAGAAGTGGACATCTCTGAAGTTAACAGAAAAGTAACCAAAGCTCTTATGGAAACAGCAACAAAATTAGTTGGGTCTAAGAACAAGTTGCATGTAAATAAATTATCAGGAAAAACCAAAATGTTGATGCAAAAAGAAGAGAGATGAGGACAACTAAAGAAGATGTGACTTCCAAAGTGGAATATATAGAGCTATGCAAGACAGTACGAAAAAGTATCACTGAAGACGTAAGAAAATTCAACTGTGAACTAGTGAGGAAAGCAATTGAAAACAACCAAACCCTAAAGATAGCAAAGGGACATCTCAGTAAGGGAAGAAAACAGATTATGGCACTGAGAAAAGAAGATGGTTCTGTAACAAGAAATAGAGGCGAAATTTTGACAAGAGTGAAAGATTTCTACTCCAAATTATATGAAAGGGATGATACATGCACTCCAGACATCATGAAAGATACCAGTACCAGAGTTCCTCCAGTCCTTCCAGCAGAAGTTGCACATGCAATCAAGAACATGAAGCGGGGAAAAGCTCCAGGAGAAGATGGAATTACTGTAGACATCATACAAGAAGCAAGTGGAGAAATCGAAACAGTACTCGCCCAAATTTTCACTCGATGCCTTAATGAAGGAAAGATTCCTGAGGATTGGAACACCGCTACAATGATCCTGCTACATAAGAAAGGTGACATTGAGGATCTCGGAAACTACAGACCTATCAGCCTCCTATCAGTAGTTTATAAAATCTTCACTAAAGTTCCTTCACACCGCTTGAAGGTGACACTGGACATGGCTCAACCGAGAGAACAAGCTGGATTCAGGAGTGGCTACAGTACAATAGATCATATCCCCGTACTGAGAGAACTAATTGAAAGAGCGAGGGAATATGAACTTCCATTGTGCATGGCTTTTATCGATTATGAAAAAGCCTTTGATTCGGTGAAACCATCAGCAGTTACAATGGCTCTGAAAACCTGCGGTATTGAAGATGCATACATTAATATTATTAATAACATCTATGAAAATGCAAGTGCAAAGATTAGGCTGTTTGAAAATACAACACACATAAAAATTGGAAAGGGAGTGAGACAAGGGGACACCATATCTCCGAAGCTCTTTAATGCAACATTGGAGGGTGTTTTTCAGTTACTGAGCTGGGAAAACAAAGGGATAAAGATTAATGGAGATTATCTAACCCACCTTCGTTTTGCTGATGACGTAGTCATTTTTGCAACTAGCCCATCAGAGCTGCAGAGTATGATCCAGGAACTTGCTGACAAGAGTAAAGAAGTGGGATTAAAAATGAACTTTCAGAAGACAAAAGTGATGTTCAATGCTTTTACAAGAAATGAAGATTTATTGATTGATGGAGAAAAGCTGGAGATAACCGACACGTACGTTTATCTTGGACAGCAGATATCAAGTGAGGGTCACATTGATGAAGAAATTAATCGGCGTACAAAACTTGCCTGGAGAGCTTTTGGAAGAAACAGCATAATTTTCAAGAGCAATATGCCATTATGTCTTAAAAGAAAAGTGTTTGATCAATGCATCCTTCCAGTGCTTACGTATGGTGTAGAGACGTGGACCTTAACTAAAAGAGACATACAAAGGCTGCAGACAACTCAAAAAGCATGGAGAGGTGCATACTTGGTGTAACCAGGAGAGATAAGAAGAGGAACTCGTGGATCTGAAAAATGACGAGAGTGGAAGACATCATGATCAGAGTTAAATCCCTGAAATGGCAATGGGCTGGACATACTGCCAGAAGGACAGACCATAGATGGACAGCCGAAATTTTAGATTGGATTCCAAGGGACAGGAAAAGACCCAGAAGAAGACCACATGGGAGATGGGTGGATGAAATTCGAAACGAATTTCATCCACCCATCTCCTATGTGGTCTTCTTCTGGGTCTTTTCCTGTCCCTTGGAATCCAATCTAAAATTTCGGCTGTCCATCTATGGTCTGTCCTTCTGGCAGTATGTCCAGCCCATTGCCATTTCAGGGATTTAACTCTGATCATGATGTCTTCCACTCTCGTCATTTTTCGGATCCACGAGTTCCTCTTCTTATCTCTCTTGGTTATACCAAGCATGCACCTCTCCATACTCCTTTGAGTTGTCTGCAGCCTTTGTATGTCTCTTTTAGTTAAGGTCCACGTCTCTGCACCATACGTAAGCACTGGAAGGATGCATTGATCAAACACTTTTCTTTTAAGACATAATGGCATATTGCTCTTGAAAATTATGCTGTTTCTTCCAAAAGCTCTCCAGGCAAGTTTTGTACGCCGATTAATTTCTTCATCAATGTGACCCTCACTTGATATCTGCTGTCCAAGATAAACGTACGTATCTGTTATCTCCAGTTTTTCTCCATCAATCGATAAATCTTCATTTCTTGTAAAAGCATTGAACATCACTTTTGTCTTCTGAAAGTTCATTTTTAATCCCACTTCTTTACTCTTGTCAGCAAGTTCCTGGATCATACTCTGCAGCTCTGATGGGGTAGTTGCAAAAATGACTATGTCATCAGCAAAACGAAGGTTGGTTAGATAATCTCCATTAATCTTTATCCCTTTGTTTTCCCAGTTCAGTGATTGAAAGACATTTTCCAATGTGGCATTAAAGAGCTTCGGAGATATGGTGTCACCTTGTCTCACTCCCTTTCCAATTTTTATGTGTGTTGTATTTTCAAACAGCCGAATCTTTGCACTTGCATTTTCATAGATGTTATTAATAATATTAATGTATGCATCTTCAATACCGCAGGATTTCAGAGCCGTGGTAACTGCTGATGGTTTCACCGAATCAAAGGCTTTTTCATAATCGATAAAAGCCATGCACAATGGAAGTTCATATTCCTCGCTCTTTCAATTAGTTCTCTCAGTACGTGGATATGATCTATTGTGCTGTAGCCACTCCTGAATCCAGCTTGTTCTCTCGGTTGAGCCATGTCCAGTGTCACCTTCAAGCGGTGTGAAAGAACTTTAGTGAAGATTTTATAAACCACTGATAGGAGGCTGATAGGTCTGTAGTTCCTGAGATCCTCAATGTCACCTTTTATGTAGCAGGATCATTGTAGCATTGTTCCAATCCTCAGGAATCTTCCCTTCATTAAGGCATCGAGTGAAAATTTGGGCGAGTACTGTTTCAATTTCTCCACTTGCTTCTTGTATGATGTCTATAGTAATTCCATCTTCTCCTGGAGCTTTCCCCCGCTTCATGTTCTTGATTGCATGAGCAACTTCTGCTGGGAGGACTGGAAGAACTCTGGTACCTTTCATGATGTCTGGAGTACATGTATCATCCCTTTCATATAATTTGGAGTAGAAATCTTTCACTCTTGTCAAAATTTCGCCTCTATTTCTTGTTATAGAACCATCTTCTTTTCTCAGAGCCATAATCTGTTTTCTTCCCTTACTGAGATGTCCCTTTGCTATCTTAAGGCTTTGGTTGTTTTCAATTGCTTTCCTCACTAGCTCACAGTTGAATTTCCTTACGTCTTCAGTGATACTTTTTCGTGTTGTCTTGCATAGCTCTATATATTCCCCTTTGGAAGTCACATCTTCTTTAGTTGTCCTCATCTCTCTTCTTTTGCATCAACATTTTGGTTTTTCCTGATAATTTGTTCACATGCAACTTGTTCTTAGACCCAGCTAATTTTGTTGCTGTTTCCATAAGAGCTTTGGTTACTTTTCTGTTAACTTCCGAAATATCCACTTCTTCCGATGTTAGGCCTTCTAAAGCAGAGAATCTGTTCTTCAGTTCCAATTTGAAAGTATTATGGTGTTTTTTAAGGTTGGTTATGTCAATACATTTTGTTTGTCTTATGAGCTTGCCACGTTCCAGTTTAGTGTTGAGGTGCATCTTACATCTCACCAATCTATGGTCACTACCTGTGTTGAACTTGTTCAGCACACTGCAGTCTTCGATGACGAATTTTTTGTTACACATAATAAAATCAATTTCACTTGTCGTCCCAATTGGATGTCTCCATGTCCATTTCCTGTGTGGCTTTTTCTTGAAGAAGGAGTTCAAGATGAAAAACCCTTCTGCCTCTGCAAACTCAACGAGAGTATTTCCACGCTGGTTTCTGTTGCCGTGACCGAATTTACCTACTGAAGTTTCATTCTGTTGTCGATGCCCTATTTTTGCATTGAAATCTCCCATAATTATCTTCAAGTGCTGCTTACCTTTGTTATTTAGATGACGAATTTCCTCATAAAATTCTTCAATTTCTTCTTCAGGATGACTTGTGGTGGGTGCATAAGTTTGAATAATCTGAGCCTGGTATCTTCTCGATAGTTGGATAACGAGTCGTGCAGCTCTGTCAGAGGAACTTTCAACTTCTATCACTTTATCCTTCAGTTTCTTGTTTATTATAAATCCAACACCACTAGTTCTGCCAGTATCTGTCCCACGATAATAAAAGAGATGTCCACTTTTCAGTTCAATGAGATCTTCTCCTTTTCTCTTTTTTCGAAAATGATATATGTATATAAGGTTATATTGATGAGGAAATTAATTGGCGTATAAAACTTGGCTCTAGAGCTTTTGGAAGAAACGGTACAATTTTGAAGAGCGATATGTCATTAGGTCTTAAACGAAAAGTGTTCAATTAATGCCTATCCTTCCAGTTGTTACATATGGGACAGAGACATGGACCTTAACTAAAAAAAAACATACAAAGACTGCAGACAACTCAAAGAGCTTGGAAAGATGCATGCTTGATGTAACCAGGAAAGATAAGAAGAGGAACTCGTGGATAAGGAAAATGGCAAAAGTGGAAGACATCATGATCAGAGCAAAATCCTTGAAATAGTGGAAGACATCATGATCAGAGTAAAATCCTTGCAAAAGTGGAAGACATCATGATCAGAGTAAAATCCTTGAAATAGCAATGGGCTGGACATGTTGCTAGAAGAACTGGGCAACCGAAATTTTTGATTGGATACCAAGGGACAGAAAAAGACTTAGAAGAAGACAACATGGGAGATGGGTAGATGAAATTCGAAAACATGCCGGAGAGTGGCTTAAGATAGACATTTGCGGAGGGAACTTTAGGTGACCTTCATCCAGCAGTGGATTGATAATGGTTGACAATGATGATAGCGATATACACAGTGCGTCAAAGAATTTTTAAGACTGACACTAGATTTCAGCCTACGGTGGCGCCACCAGTGTAATCGCGAATGCGTTATAAACCGTGACCATCTGCTTGCTTTCTGCCAAAAGTACTGCGCAGTTGTTGAAGTAACTCAGACGAAACGGGCGTTCATTAGAGAAGTACAATTTTTTTCATGTTGAATTATTAAGGTGGAACAAAGGGCTGTTATTAAATTTAACGCAAAACTTGGTAAAAGTGCCTCGGAAACGTACCAAATGATGAAACAAGTTTACGGTGAGTTTTGTTTAAGTAGATCAAATGTTTTCCTGTGGCACAAACGTTTTTTGTACGGAAGAGATACGCTAGAAGATGATAAGCATACCGGAAGACCAAGTTTATCTAGGACACCTGAGATTATTGAAAAAGTGCGTGATTTCGTGGCAAACAATCGATGTGAGTCACTAAGAATGATGGAAGAGTCTTTAAACATCAACAAAGAAACGATTCGAACCATCCTGCACGACGATTTGGGCAAAACAAAAGTCTGTGCTAAATTTGTTCCACACACGTTAACCAATGAACAAAAATCAAGGAGAAGTGCACATTGCAGAGACATCATTTCAGCTGCTGAAAATGATCCAAACTTCTTAAAATCGATTGTTACTGGTGATGAAACATGGTGTTTTCAATATGATCCTAAAACAAAGCGACAAAGTGTGGAATGGAAGTCAAAGAACTCACCACAAGCCAAAAACAAGAAAAGTTCCATCGAAAATCAAAACAATGCTAATTACATTCTTCGATAGTAAAGGTATTATCCACAAAGGATTTGTTCCAAGTGGACAAACAATTACTGGTGAGTTTTATTTAAATGTTTTGAGGCGTTTGATGGGCAGAATTCGTCGCATTCGTCCAGAATATCGGGATGAAAACAGTTGGTGTTTGTTGCACGATAATGCACCCAGTCACACCTCACTTCTTGTTGGTAGATTTTTGGCGAAAAATAACGTCTGTGTGTTGAATCATCCACCGTATTCGCCTGATTTAGCACCCTGCGACTTTTCTTTATTCTTAAAACTTAAAATGACGTCAAAAGGGTGTGATTTCGATGATATTTCGACCATACAAACAGCTTCGACGTGTACTTTGGAGGCAATTCCGCAAAGTGAACTGGAACAGGCATTCGAATCATTATTAAATCTCTGTAACAAGTGTATTGAAGCAGAAGGGACTTATTTTGAATAACAAACCAAAACAAATTATAATTTCTTGTTTCTATTTCAGTTTACAGACCTAGTCTTAAAAATTCTTTGACACACTGTGTATATATATATACAAAGACCTTCCATAAAAACTGACAGTACTTTTTTTGAGTTGGCAACAGTGCGAAGGGGAAAAATAACCACGCTGACGACTAACTGAATTAAGGAAGTATCTATCGCAACAGTTATTAGCCATGGCAGACGATTCTGGTATTGTTATTTCGCATTTGTTTAAGGTCCGTCTGCATTTCGCCATACAGCTATGGAGGTGAGTGACTCAAAGTTAAGAAGTGAAATGCATTGTGCGATAAAATTTTGCTATCGTTTGGGTAAAACGGCTTCAGAAACAGCTGATTTAATGAAAAACGCTTACAGAGATAAATGTTTGGGTGAGTCAACATTTTTTACATGGCACCATGATTTCAAAAAAATGCGTTTATTTGCAGAAATCGCTCCTAAGCAGGGTCGACCTGAACTTGTTGTTACGGAGCGTATTGTTGGGCAATCCTGCAAGAAGATCGACGTAAGACGTGTGAAGACATAGCGGCGTCAACTAATATTCCAAAAACGTAGGCATTCGGCATTCTATACGCTATAACGAAGTGAATTTCTCCGTCATCTTTATCCGCGCCGGGGTTCGAACCCGGGTCCACTCATTCCGGAATAAGTTGCTCTACCAATTAAGCTACGCGGACGTTTTATTCTGATTCCTATCTGCCTTTACGTCGTGTGCGTCCTTCTGGCAGGTACGTCACATCTCCTGGTACGTTACAACGCGACAAATACAGCTGCATCGTGTGTGTTCCAGATGGGTACCTCATTACCTGACGAGATAACAATTGTTAGCCAGAGTTCAGGAGTGTCATGAATGGAAACAAATGATTGCAAAGGATCCAAACTTTATAAACACAGTAATAACTGCTGATGAAACATGAGTCCACTATTTCGATCCCCTCACGATGCGCACAACGAGTGTTTGGAAGCAAACAGGCTCGATTCCTCCGAAAAAAGTCCGCCAAACCAAATCAGCTGGGAAGGTGATGATGATAATTTTCTTTGATCATAAAGGTGTAGTCTACCAGCATGCCGTTCCTCCACAAATTACTGTCAATGCTGAGTATTACATGTCAGTCTTGAAGTCTATGCGACGACACATATCGATTAAGCGACCGGAACTGGTGGGGAAATGGACCCTACACCATAATAACGCCCGCCCACATGTGGCTGCTTGTGTTCAACAGTTTCTTATATGAAATGCAGTATTAAAATCATGCCACAGCCTGTCTACAGTCCTGACCTCGCCCCGTGCGATTTCTGGTTGTTTCCAACAATGAAAGAGAAGTTCCGTGGCGCCACATTTAACACAGACGCTGACGTTATTCAAGCTGTACAGGGGTCGCTAAAGTAGCTTTAACAAAATGCGTTCTCCACATGCTTTAAAAAATAGGCTGAATGATGGGACCGTTGCATATCATCCAAAGGAAGGCTCTTTGAGAAAAAATATCATATATTTTGCTGTATCTATATTTCTTTATTTTGTGTGATTTTTGCTCACAGTTTTTATCGAACGGTCGTTGTATGTTTGGCTTAGAATTTATTGAACGTCCTACGCATGTATCTTCGAGTATAAAACGCTGAGGTCGAAATAACAAGGGAAGCATTTCGCTGCAGTTTAAGAAAATGGACGCGATGTGCATCTGTTGCACTTCAAATATACCGCATTCAATAACTCACACAGAACTCGGCCGATGACGTCATATACGAGTGCACAGTGCACACTATGCATGCTCTCCAAGAAAATGCAAAACCAGAAAGAAAAGAAATTTGCGGTTCTTAAAACCGTTGGATAAAATCGACAAAATGGAGCATTTTTGCCGCATGCGGTGTTTTCAGATGAAGCTCTATTAGTTTTCAAATACTGGAAATTTTAAATTCTATATTATTAACTACGTTTTAGAGGTGTTTTAATCATTGAAATCATTTTTTCACGAAAAATTATTTTAATCATTTTTCACGAAAAATACCTACAGGTATTTTTCGTGAAACCAAAATTATTGCACTTTATTGCATAAAACGCAAATGTGTACGATGTAATTAAAATTATTTCCCTAATTTTATATCATTACAAAGTACTACAAAACACGTATGTCAAGTTGATCATGTCATGCAAATTTGATTCTTTTAGAGAACTAAGGCCAGCTTCTCTGATATCCCTCACGATCACACACACAAACTACGATGTGACAGGTGTCTAATGACTTTTTCCAATTTATACGAAAATACAAATCATAAATAAGCAAAAAGGATAAATTACAAGTAAGAATTGTGTATTCTTGAATACATAAAAATGCAAAAAATTATTTACTCTTAAATGTATAAATAGCACCCTTAGCATAATGCCACAATGTTTTGCACATAGTAAATATTTTTCCTCTTGACTGTGTTATAAAAAACGACACCGGTCGCTATTTCTTCAACATCTTTCAGTTCATTATATTCTAAATGATCCGTATTTATGTACAAACAACTGTAATAGATAACATCTTATCGTTATTTGGTATAAAAATTACACTAGTCCTATGGCTGTAAAAGCGGGCCTTCAGCTGGCTGGAGAAGCCGCTTTCTCGTCATCAGGTTTTTATGAACTAAAACCGCGAAAATGATTTTCAAAGGTTTTATTTATTTAATGGAAAAAATACTAAAAGTTATTTGTCTTTTTAATACTGCTTTCAAAGCTGCCGTGAAAAACTCCTGGCTATTTCTTTAACCAGCTTCATATGCAATTTCCGAAAAAAATATTGTTAAATATTTTTCCTGTGGTTAAAGGCCTTCTTAGCCGCCAGTCCCCTCCTCGCACAATACGGAGGTTGCATGGGCTAACCCCGCATTGTGGGGAGGAGGGTGGTCACGGCTAAGAACGCCTCTAACCACAATACATCCTCAATGTTTCGTTCATGTTTCGGCTGTGTCGACCGTCAAAACATTGGAATGTGTGTTTCTGAACATCCGCACGCTGTAAGCGAGCAAAAAAAAAAAAAGCGGCCCAGCAGTCAACGACTCTCTTGTAGTTTAGTGTATGTGACGTACTACAGAGGTGAAGCAACGTGTCAATGCGACAACTCTGCAGCGATGCATTCTGTCGGTGTAGCTTAGTCGGTTAGAGAAATTCACTCAGGAGCGAGGAGACGCGAATTCGATCACCGTCATCCACGAATTCCTGTTTTCACACGCATTACCGCATAATTTGACCTTTGACCTTTTTACTGAACAGTACTGTGGCCGGAGTCTGCCTATCTTCATGTGGTGCACCATTTCACGTCACAGCTGCGACCAGACATTGTGTTTCAGCTAGACAGGATCACGTTTAACTTCTATTAGGTGTACAAATAAGTTTTAAAGCTTTTTAAGACAACGCAACATGTAAATTGAGAGAAAACAACAATACCTTTACGAATCAAAATATGAGCCGTCATTATCTATTACCTTCCGCCATCGGTCGGGCAGCTGACAGATTCCAGCCATGAAGAATCCTTCGTCGTGTGACGCGATGAAGTCGTCAACCCATTTTTGCACTTCGTCACATGTCCGGAACCGTACAGCAGACAAACCATGTTGCATCGATCGGAACAAATGATAGTCTGAAGGGGCTATGTCGGGACTATACGCCGGGTGCTACAAAACTTCCCAGCCAAGCGTTAATAACGTTTCCTTGACCGATTTCGCGCCTAGCATTGTCATGCAGTAATTTCATGGGACGCAATCCTTTGCCTGTGAACGGAAATTTCAGACAGATTTCCTCGTTCAATCGCAGCAAATGTTGCTGGTAGCGGTCAGCAGTAAGAGTTTGACCCTGTTCCAATAGTTCATAATAGAGCACCACCCTTCATATCCCACCAGATGCACAGCAGAACTTTCATGTTTAGTTTCGGTGTCGAAGTCGTCGCTTCATCGGGGCCTTTTGCGTTTGGGATTGTCGTACCATATCCACTTTTCATCACCCGTAACGATTTTCCACAGGAAATACTTTCTGTGTTGTTTATTCAACAGATTCAAACACTTCATGACACCCTCATCCTTGTTCCTCTGGCTCAGGTCATGTGGCACCCATTTTTCTTCCTTCTGAATCTTGCCCATTGCCCTAAACGATTGGAAATGGTTTGTTGAGTTATCCCAGTTGTTCAGGTAGTTCTTTTTGAGTTTAAGACGAATCTTCATCCAGCAATGCTTTCAGTTCCTCATGTGCAACCTTCTATGGTGCTCCGCTACGTTCTCGATCGCTAACATCAAAATCACCTGCTTTAAATCGTCTAAACCAAAACTCACACGTGCTTTTCGATACAATATTCTCCCCAGAACAGAGCAGATTGATGTACATGCTTTTGCAGCACTTTTTCCTTGATGAAATTCGTAACTAATGCAGTGTCGAATAAATGTAGTATCGCTTGCCATCTTTTACCTACCGATGTGCAAGTGCATTTGACTGTTGGGCAAACTTCTGTGTCACATTTTATACTCTGGACCAGTTACGGTCACATAACAACAACGCCGGGGAATGTCGGATATGTAAATTAACGGTATATGTCACACAAAAAACGCTTTAAAACTTATTTGTACACCTAATACATTATACACGGTCGTATCAGAATAATATGACCACTTACCTAATAATGGGAACGACCACCCTTGGCCCGGATGACGGTGGTGAGATGGCGTGGCGTGGACGCCATGAGGCTCTGGAAGGTTGCCTGAGGCACACGAGCCCATTCGGACTGCAGCAGAGCACGGAGGTCCCGGATACGACGTGGTCTTGGGTAGGCACGCTGAACTTGTCGATCCAAATAGTCCGACAAGTGCTCTGTGGGATAAAGGTCGGGCGATTTAGTCTGCCAAGGGAGAACGGAGACATCGCTGTCGTGTTCCTGGAACCAGTCACCCCCCTCTTAGCGATATGACAGGGTACAATGTTCTGTTAGTATACACTATCATCACCAGGGTAAAAGTCCGACATGAAGAGATGCATGTGGTCAGCGAGGATTTAAAGGTAGCAATTGGCGTTCACGGACCCTTCCAATTGTTCCAGCGGTCCCAGGTCATACCAGGAAAACATACCCCAAACATGCACACTGCCAACGCCCGCCACTTCTGTAGAGTAGAAGCCTCTATTCGTCGGAGCAGGCAACCTTTTTCCACTCTTCCACTGTCCAATGACGGTAGTCCCATGCGAACTGCAGGCGTCGTTGCCGATGGACCTGGATTAACATGGGCGCCATGACGCAGCGTCGACTCCGGAGATTCATGCGTAACAGGGTTCGCTCTACTGATATCGGGGGCCAGTACCTAAGTGCCCCAGCGTTCATTTGCGTGGTATATTGCTGCACTGTTGCGCGTCGATTGCCTTTTACCAGTCGACAGAGGCGACGTTCTCGTCTGGGGTCGATGGCCATTGGGGCTTCACAGTTATGACGTCGGGAGGTACTCAGTGTGCCAGCGGTCCATTCTTGGTACACCCTTACTACGGCACCTCGCGAACAACCCACGGAGTCTGCTGTTTCTGAGATGCTTCCAATCTTTGCGTGATAGCCGATGATCATTCCTTTTTGGACGTCCGTCAAATCATTACCTCTGCCCATTGTGCTCACGATACGCACTATGGCTCGTATGTCCTGGCCGGCCGCTTATATCTCCGTGTGGTCGACCTTGTCACGTGCACTCTGTGACACGCCTAGGCGGGTACACTGTGATTCCGGGGGTGGTCATATTATTCTGATACGACAGTGCATGTAAATGCACTTCAATACGAGATCAAAATTAAAGTAATATCTTTGTTTACTTCTCAGACCTAGAGATAAAAGAAATGTTCTGCTCCTAATCTTAAGCAACCGGCTTCAAAGAAGGGGCACAGCAGCTCCGATAAAAAAAGGAACATGGCATCCTTGTCTTACCTGGGGTTTGAAACCTGCGTCAAAAATGCGCGGAATAAGATAAACCCGCACTTTCACGAGCTACAAAACACTCTTAAATGCTCTGACTAATATCATTTTTGCAGCTAGTGAATCTGTTACCTGATTTGTATTTGCTCTTAGGTTCTAATTCCCTTCTTTTCCAAGGCTAGGAATTCTAAATTAGTTATGGGTGAGTGCTCTCGTACTTCTGTGCCCAGCGGATTCAATAAACCACAAAACAAATGAAAGACATATTTGTTTTAATTGATACACTTAGTTTATTTTCGGTAGAGTTTAACCACGGTTAGTAGATGACAAGGTTATACTCATCATGCACTTCCTGTGATTACTTTGTGACGTCACTGTCCAAATCGTCATCATAAGACTACCTAATCGCCACGTTCCTTTGTATCTCCACCATAGCAGCGTGTCGGAATTATTATTCGACGCACTGAATTCTACCATATTTTAATGCGTAATGTTTTTAATTTGAAAAATTTAGAGAATGTTGCCGAGGTGCTTTTTCTATTCCTCATAAAGAAATTCTTTATTATATGATAAAAATGTCCTGTTGTGCGTTTTTCCTTCTTAATTTATATAAAAACAGCAAATTCCCCTTGTGCCTAAATTAGCATTTGAAAGTATTCCCGTTTTCGCGCCCTCTCCGTAACAAAAATGTGCAGAAGGTATTTTTCAAATCTCCGTTGCTAAAATATTCGCATGACTGTGAATTCCTTCTGTATTTAATGCAAATGTGCTTTTGCGTAAACTTGTGTTCTGCGTTTGAGTAAAAAATATTGTTGATAAACATCAAGGGGGTTAAAATAGGACGCCCCGGTGGCGCAGTGGTCTAAGGCGCTGGCCTCTGATCATTCGTCCGTAAGGGGTCCGGGTTCGAATCCCGGTGAGGCATGGATGTTGGGTTTGTCTTACGGCACTGGCTCTCTCCCTTCCCTGGAACCAGTGACCCTAAATTAGGGACGGGCGACTGCTTATAGCCAATTGAGTTGCTCACGGTGGTCGTTAAACCTCCAATCGAATCGAAAAAATAGATGGAGTAACGATGACGTCACAAACTTGAAGCACTTTGAGCAGACGACTTTAATGCTCAATCGTCTCACCAACATGGCGGCAGAGGATGTGACGTCATGATCGTGACGTTTCAGTGGCTTCACTTTGACAACACGAGGGGAACGGCTGGCCCTTTCTCCATCTATTCTAACCTCCTTGACAAACATCTTTCTCCATAGCTACAGGACGGTGATGTCACTCAATGACGTCACGATTATTCGTCTGCGAGGAGGCGGGATGAGCAAACCTTATTGTCTATTAACCTAGGAGTTTAACGCCCCTCGAGAACGACCAAGGTATAAGAAGTCGTCTGTCCTTAATTTAGGGCCAATAGGGCCGCGGGTGGCCTAGTGGTCAGCGTACGTGACTGCCATAGGGATGACCTCAGGTTCGATCCTGGGCAGGTACGAACGTTCGAACCACTAAATACCCGCCGTACGTCGGATGGGCACGTTAAGCCGTCGGACCCCGGGTACTGCCCCCCCCCCGGTAATAAATAAGGGCGTCTTCTGCCCACTTTCTACCTCGCTTCGGTGTCACTTTCCTATCGGGCACTCCAGCCCAAATCTCCTAGCTTCCTATTTCTAAGGGTTGTTCAAGACCTGGGGTCAGACACTCCCTTCCTAAAATCCTCTACATAAAAAAAAAAAAAAAAAAAAAATTAGGGCCAATAGTTCCAAGGAGGTGGAGAAATTGTTCTGATTGGACAACCGTAGTGTCCATGCCTCATCCAGAAAACGAACCCGAATCTACGCTTCTGACCACTCGAGCACCAAGGCGACGTATTCATAAAATCCTGTGGTTGAATATGTCGCCAGCCAAGTTCAAGGAACTGTTAAACGGGAAACCCAACTCAAATGTGGCTTTAAAAACAAAAAGAAAAAACAAAAATTGGTGTTTAGTAAAAGTTGAGTCTTGAGTAAAAACATTTGCCAATCGTAGCTTTGTGTGACTGATTTCTACTTCTAATTAATTCTACGTAAACAAATAGACAAAACAAAATATCTGAATTACACATATAGAACGGATATGAATTCATTTAAAATGCTTGATAGCTATGCCACTAAAAAGCAAAAACCTGTATACATAAAAGCACGTAATGATCCAGGGTTGTTTATTAGTTTATTTTAAAACACTTCACTCTGCACACACCTACACCCGATTTTGCAGTGCAAAAGAATTTTTACTTCTTAGATGCCAGGGGGTGTCATCCCAGAAATCATACCTAGAAGAAGAAATCTTGTTACAAAGTCGTGCGAGAAAGAGGTCTCGTGTAAAAATATAATTGGGTTATCGTTGCGGCACTGCTGCATGATCACATGTTTAATGCATGTACACTGCTGTATCCAGTGATGGAGAACAAAACACGCAGAGCTCTCCTTCTCTTTCAGAGACCCATATCTGCACAAGACCTCCTGGGAATTCAGTTAGTTTGTAATATAATTTCTTCTTTCATAAATGCATTGCTGAAATTACGAAAGAAAAACATATACACTCTCTTACTTAAAAATAAGCTCGACGAGATAAACATAGAACTAAAAACTTACTCCTTTCGCCATTTAAAACACTGTCCATCAAAATCAATTAAATAAAATTGTAAGATATAATTTTATACCTGATTTTACCCCTAATTATACGCTGTTTAAAGTAAAAATTCAATTTTTTTTTCCAATGCAGGGCCTGGACTAGTATTTGTTGTGTATCCAGAAGCCATAGCAACGATGCCTGGTTCTATATTTTGGTCCATCATCTTTTTTCTTATGCTTCTGACTCTGGGACTTGACAGTTCGGTATGAATTTCTGTCTCTGATTTATTCTTTTTTTTTTTTTTTCAGTGAAATTTTCGTATTATCCTCAGTCATTTGTGGTAACTTTAACACATTTTGTATTGCCTCAGATTTGCGCAAAACAAACGAATGAACTGAGAAGCTAAAATGTCAAGAAAATTAATTCGTGTGAAATAACTACATAGTAATAGGACCTAAAAATTTCGACTCTTCGAACAGCAAATGACACAGAAATTTCAGACGAGTGATGTGTTCGAAACAATACCAGCCCACGTTAAGTAGAAGTTGGTGATTAAAGGGCGCAAATTCGCTACATTGAGGTACTTGAAAAACATAATGATGGAAGCAGAATTCAAGAAAGTGTGTCGTGAGGTAGCATGCAAGAACGACCTGTTCCTTAGACTCAAAAATACAGGCGGTGGACAATGAAACTGAAACACCTGCGCAAATAGCACCATACGTGCCACGCCGCTGTACACGTTACCTGGTGACCAGCCTTCATCTATTCCGCAGTCGATCAACGAGAGCGGAGTGTGAAGGTTGCATTAGCAGAGCAATAGCACAGCTGGATGTCAAAAAGTGCGATCCACACAACATAATGGGAGACATATCCGAGTTTCAAAGAGGACAGATTGTTGGCGCACGTCTCGCAGATGCATCTGTGTCCAAGACAGCAAGTCAAGTCTTTGTGGTGTATCGCGAGCCACGGTATCCAGGGTCATGTCGGCATACCAGCAAGAGGAAAGAACCACATCCAATAGGAGTAACTGTCGAGGTAAGAGGAAGCTGTCTGACAGGGACATCCGGGTGCTAACACGGATGGTAACCAAAATCATAAAACCAGAGCTACCCAACTCACCGCAGAGTTGAATACGCACCGCGACTCACCTGTTTCCATCAAAACTGTTCGTCGGGAGCTTCACCGGGTCGCAACATTCACGGTCGTGTTGCCATCGCCAAACACTGGAACACCAGTGAGAATGTCAAGCGTTGGTTGAAACGGTGCCAGCAGCGCAAATCGTGGACGTTGGACAACGTGAAATGTGTATTGTTCTGAGACGAATCGTCCTTCACTATCTTCCCCACAACCGGGAGAGTTTACGAGTGGAGACATCCCTCACAGGCTTACCACCTGGACTGTTTATTGACCACAGTACGGAGGTGGATCGGTGATGGTTTGGGCCGCAATATCGTGACAGTCTGTCTGCCCGCTTATTGTTCTTGAAGGGCACATCACTGCCAAGGACTATCCGACAATTCTGGAGGACCAGGTGCACCCAATGGTTCAAACATTGTACCCTGACTTTGGTGTAGTTGTATCAAAATGATGACGCACCGATACACGGACCCAAACTGGTGGAAGAGTGGTTTACTGAGCATGAAAGTGAGGTTTAACATTTGTCATGGCCTGCACAGTCACCCGACTTGAACATTACTAAGCCACTCCGGGGTGTTCTGGAGGAGCGATTCAGGAACCGTTCTGAACTAGCCACTTTTCTGCACGAGGAATGGCTTCAGATCTCTCTGGCCACTGTACAGGTCTTGTATAGGTCATTCCCACGACGAATGTATACTGGCGTGCAAAAATTAAGGACGAGACGGTTTTTCGAATGTAACGTCGTGCAAAAGTTCTGCACATCGACTCACATCATACCATAAGATCCCCAAGATGTAAGAATATGGGACAAGTGAGCAAACTTGTCCAAACAAGGAATCAAAAGGATACAAAGGCACTTTATTGAAAAGGTAGCTTCGAGAACAACTGGACAGAAGACAGAAACGTCCATGTGACAGGCTGCTGCCAAAAAAATCCAGTCTTTAGTAGGGGATATGATCACCCCTGACTGCGTTGCAGGATTTACAACGTCTGTCCATGCTGAGGACGAGGTTGTCAAAGAACTGTTGAAGCATCGCGGCCCCTTCCTCTTGTAGCGCCAATCGCAGCTGCAGAATCGTTGCTAGCGGCTGGTGACGTGCTGCCAAGCGTCTCCCGAGAAGGTCCCACACGTGTTCGATTGGATTTAGGTCCGGGGACCTTGCGGGCCAATCCATGCGTTGAATATCTTCACTCTCCAACAGCTCTGTGACAGCCACTGTACGATGAGGTGTAGCGTTGTCGTCCATCAAGAGGAACTCAGGACCCACAGCACCTCTAAACAGACGCACGTGAGGCAGGAGAACCTCGGTACAACAGCGGACACCAGTGACTGAACCTCCTTGGAAGATGTGGAGATCAGTACGGCTACCAATCATGATACCGCCCCAAACGAGAACTGCGCCACCCCCAAACCGGTCCCTTTCGATGATGTTGGAGGTGTGATTGCGTGTTCCCTGCTGTCTCCAGATGTGTATACGTCTAGAATCGCTCGTCAGACTAAATCGGCTCTCATCCGTAAAGAGAGCTCGACCCCATTGCTGATGTGTCCAGTTCTTGTGTTCCTGGCACCACAGAAACCGCCGTCACCGAAGAGCAGACGTTAATGGCACACACCGTACTGGTCGTCGTGCAAATAGACCACCTTGGTGCAGCCTCCTGGCCACGGTAAAACGCAATAACGGACGTCTAGTTGTCTGTTGCATGTGCCTTGCGATTTCCCTCGCTGTCTGACATCTGTCTCTTCTCGCCTGTAGGACAATATACCGGTCGTCCGCCGCCGTGGTTGCTCGTGAACGACCACTGCTAAACTCTCGGGCAGCTGTTCCTGTCGTTTGAAATGCTCTCCAAGCTCGTGAAACGATGCTGTGAGCGATCCAGAACTCCTCGTCCACAGTAGTCCCTCTTCGAACTTTTTCCAACTTCCCAATGACGCGACCTCGGGTAAAGGCATCCAGATATCGTCTACGGGATTGCCTGTTGGCCATATCACACGGTGGCAGCAACTCGACGTCGTTCAAACCAATGTACACCGTGCAATAACTTTCACCGAATTGCTGAGCGTACACCGCCCGTGTGCTTTATACCCTTCCGACACTCCCCCCTACGTCATGCTGCATATATGCGCATGCTCCACCGTACCGGACCCTAGTCTATCTCCTGAGTGGTCTTTTGGTCCGTTCTGCCTGCTCGTTCCGCTCTGATGCTAATTTCTCCTCTTCGTTCTTAATTTTTGCACACCAGTGTAGATGTACTGGCCTCCAAAGGAGGCCCTAAACCGTACAAATAAATTGTTATGCCCTAAACCTATGTGTTTCAGTTTCGTTTTCCACCCCCTCTACGTAAAATATAGTGGGAAAATAATCCGTCGGAACGTATTTAGAAAATATGTATAACGCATTGCTCCTTGTCCGTTACAAATGCTAAGATCACGACGATAAAAAACTTCTACATATACACATGATTAACTAAATGCAAGTGAAAATAGTTTTAGTGCCTTAACATATTTTCTTTTGAAACGGATTGTGGATCTGGGAGCTGTGGAGTTTCAGGTGGTTACTACATAGGCGACATACAACAAAAATAGAACTAAGTAAAACCCTTAAGTTTAAGAGCAGGTGTATTTTGTTCAAATCTTATTAAAAGCACGCGGAGAAATAAAAAAAACAAAACAAGTACAGAAATGTTAACTAAATGTAATAAGTCTCATACGACGACGGCGTTTTCACCTTAACCGATGGACAACGAATCATTGCCTGAAAATATTTCTTTGCGAACGTTGTAGGAAGATGTATTTTAGAATTTATTCACATTTAGATTAAGATCACATTTTTTAATCGTGATGTTTTTTGAAACATTCCGCGATACAGAGTGCAAGATTTGAGACTGAGAAGAGATCCATGAACACTACAAAAATTGAGACTGAGAAGAGAGCCATGTATAGTGCAAGAATTGAAACTGCGAAGACAATCGTGCAGAGTGCAAGATTTGAGACTGCGAAGAGATACATGCAGACTGCAAAAACTGAGACTGCGAAGACAGCCATGCAGATTGCAAGATTTTGAGACTGCAAAGAGACATTCAGACCGCAACATTTGAGACTGAGAAGAGAGCCGTGTATAGTGCAAGATTTGAGACTGAGAGCCATGCAGACTGCAAGATTTGAGACTGAGAAGAGAGCCTCAAATCTTGCGGTCTGCGAAGAGGGTCATGTGTGCAAGATTTGAGACTGTGAAGAGAGTGCAGTCTCAAATCTATAGTCTTAAATCCTGCGGTCTGAATGTCTCTTCGCAGTCTCAAATCTATAGTGCAAAATTTAAGACTGCGAAAAGAGACATTCAGACCGCAAGATTTGAGACTGGGAAGACAGCCATGCAGACTGCAAGATTTGAGACTGAGAAGAGTCATGCCGATTTTGTCTCGGATTGTCTAATGATTTAGCACTGTATACTTTTCTTAGTACATCATTTTTGTTATGCAATGTGAAACCATACGGGAACTTTGACCATTAACGGTTCCAACTGCAAATTGGGAGGTGTGAGTGGATGGTAATGAAATGGCTGAAGCTGTCTCGCTGATCATGTTGTTCACAGCGACATGAAATCTTTATCCTTGGTGAGCCAATACCTTGAAATCTGTTTGTCTTCAAGCCTCTGTTTCTGACCAAGTGGAAATCATGTGAGACAAAAGTAAAACCATTTTATAAAGCTCTCTCTCTCTCAACTATTTGCTCAGCCATGCTTCCTGGGACCTTGGCAATGGTGGGCCCCCAAGGCTATAGCTCCTGTAGACCCCCTCCCCCGCCTTAATCCGGCCCTGATCCCTGCTGAGAATTGATTCGAAGAAGAAGAAAGTGGGGAAGAAATAGCAAGCGCATTTTTGGGAGGACGGAGGGTTTAATGACCACCGTGAGAGCAGGATGATGGGCTATAAGCAATGTCCCGTCCCTAATTTAGAGTCACTGCTCCCAAGAAAGGGAGAGTTCCAATGCCGTAAAACAAATGCAAAATTCATGCCTCACTGGGATTCGAACCTGGGCCTTCCTAAGAAGAATTGTCAGAAACTAGTTCGTAGACCAGTGCGCCAAAGAAACCAGTGCGCCAAAGAAACCAGTGCGCCACAGAAACTAGTGCGTAGACCAGTACTCCGCCGGAACGGTAACAAGCTTATTGATTACAACAGAGTAATCCTCTGTGTTGCCATTTTTTAGGGTACATCAGTAAGTTGGACTTCGAATGTAATGATATCGTAGCTGAATAAGAAATTTACAAACGCATAGATACAGGACAATACTTTCTCGCCCTGATATTTTGTGAAAAAACATCAGTCAGCGGGACTTTGAATAATATTGCTACGACTTTGGGGTACGGTAATTAATTCGATTAGCTTATTTTGCAAGAGGCGGGTACAACGTTAATTATTGTGTGCAAAATTAACAGCTAGTGGTTTCCCGCATTGCGTGAGAAGAGAAGAGATAAAAGCCCCTTTCCTTATGAGGGGGATATCTGAAGCCTGGTGTGGGGAACGCAGTGCCTGCCCCCCTACGCGCGGTCGTCAAGTTGGGTGGCCGTGTAAGATGGTGGGATGTTTGGAGAAACCGTTAGAGTGTCACTAATGGGAAAGTTATGGCGTTTTCTAATGCAAATGTTGGCGGGACAAAGAAGTCTACTTAAATTACGTGTTTCCGTACTTATCGGTGAGCGGACCCACCACATATTCCGAATGCAGAGACGTGCATTTTTAACCTCTTCACCGTGCCGAATGCTTTTAGGAAACAATCAGACTGACAAGAGAGTTAAAACAGACCCCTAACGACAGAGCAAGGAATTTGTTGAAGAAATGTGAACAAGCGAAAAAGATTAGTCTGGAACAAGCTCGTGTAGGGAGATGTACTCCTGCAGGACCAAGGAGATCCCGCAGCGCGGTATTTTGCAGGAATAGAAAAGATTCTGTCCAAAGATGCCGGCCAGCTGAGCTAGGAGCGGCCAGGCGGTTGACGTTACCGCGAGGAAAAATGGGAGGGCGAGAGATACCTCTTTTCCTAGTGCTAGATTGCACGTAAGTTTCTACAGAGAAAGCCAGCAGCATCCCGGGGGTCACACGAATTGATGGAATTGCAGCCCCGAGTGACTGAGGTGCACGACCCGTGTTGTAAAGCGAATCACCTTTGGACAGACGGACGAGTCAGCTGGGACGAACAGATGGACGGATCCTGCTATCACGTCAGCGGCTTCGTTCCACCTCGATATTGGTGCGCATAAATGCGTACCTAGCTTCATGCAGGTGAATGAACAGAAGCGTGTGCACGAGAGTAAATGGGAGATGGGGTTCGATTCCCGTCTTCATAGGTCATGGTGCGCGCTTTGAAATGGGCGTGTCGTTACACAGGTGCTCTTCCAAAGCCAAAATACATCAAATAATAGTGAGTGCATCAAACAAAGTGAGTGTACCATATACGGATGCCCGAGGAAAAGCTGCATATCTGTAAGCACTGAAGTTATGTATGCATGCCAGTTGTGAATAAATTGGCTCCGGTCAGCCAATGGACTTTCGTCGGCTGAGAACTGTTTAAAGCCGGACAGTGAATAATCATGGGAACAAATAATCATTGACTCGAATGATAAATTCAGCCTCAGGGCTATCCCGAAAGGGGCAAGTCTATTTGACGCCCCTCCTTCATCATCCTCTGTATATAGACGCCTTCATCATTATCTTTATGTTTTATTTTTAATTGATTAAATGTCTGTTGTTTCGTGCCAGTCCTGAAGTTACATGAATAATTAATGAGTGTCGGAATAAATTCTTGGTTTTAATTGGCTAAATTGCAGGCTAAATTCTTTTCACCAGTACCTAAGATTTCGGCGATAAAAGAGCTCACAAGTAATTATTCGAAATTCTAATGTCTACCTCCGGGTCGCCAGCCATTGCTTGACATCTGAATTCTTAAAGCTAATTTTTATTCGATAGTCTGGCGCCCCGGGGCGTAGCATTAATATGATATCGTAGTTAAAGAAGTTCATTAACCCGCCAATCGCAACACACCAACTGTCCTGTGTTGACATTATATTAAAATATATGAGGCAGTGGGACTATGATTACGACGATATCATAGCTAGAGAAATTCATTAGTCCTTCAAACACAGCACAACACTGTCCTGTGTTGATATTATGTTATAGTAAATGAGTCAGTCAAACTTTGAAAAATATAATATCGTATCTGAAGAAGAAGTTAATTAACCCATTAATCACAACACACCAATGTCCGTTGTTGACAATTTGTTGGAATATATGAGACAATGGGACTTTGATTACGACGATAGCATAGCTAGAGAAATTCATTAGTCCTTCAAACACAGCACAGCACTGACCTGTGTTGATATTTTGTTACAGTAAATGAGTCAGTCGAACTCTGAAAAATATAATATCGTATCTGAAGAAGAAGTTAATTAACCCATTAATCACAACACACCAATGTCCGTTGTTGACACTTTGTTGGAATATATGAGACAATGGGACTTTGATTACGACGATAGCATAGCTAGAGAAATTCATTAGTCCTTCAAACACAGCACAGCACTGTTCTGTGTTGATATTATGTTACAGTAAATGAGTCAGTCGAACTTTGAAAAATATAATATCGTATCTGGAGAAGAAGTTAATTAACCCATTAATCACAACACACCAATGTCCGTTGTTGACACTTTGTTGGAATATATGAGACAATGGGAATTTGATTACGACGATATCATAGCTAGAGAAATTCATTAGTCCTTCAAACACAGCACAGCACTGGGGGATTGGGATTGGAGGTTTAACGACCACCGTGAGCAACTCAATGGGCTATAAGCAGTCGCCCGTCCCTAATTTAGGGTCACTGGTTCTAGGGAAGGGAGAGAGCCAGTGCCGTAAGACAAACACAACATCCATGCCTCACCGGGATTCGAACCCGGACCCCTTTCAGACGAATGATCAGAGGCCATCGCTTAGACCACTGCGCCACCGGGGCGGCCAGCACAGCACTGTTCTGTGTTGATATTATGTTACAGTAAATGAGTCAGTCGAACTTTGAAAAATATAATATCGTATCTGAAGAAGAAGTTAATTAACCCATTAATCACAACACACCAATGTCCGTTGTTGACACTTTGTTGGAATATATGAGACAATGGGACTTTGATTACGACGATAGCATAGCTAGATAAATTCATTAGTCCTTCAAACACAGCACAGCACTGTTCTGTGTTGATATTATGTTACAGTGAATGAGTCAGTCGAACTTTGAAAAATATAATATCGTATCTGAAGAAGAAGTTAATTAACCCATTAATCACAACACACCAATGTCCGTTGTTGACACTTTGTTGGAATATATGAGACAATGGGACTTTGATTACGACGATAGCATAGCTAGATAAATTCATTAGTCCTTCAAACACAGCACAGCACTGTTCTGTGTTGATATTATGTTACAGTGAATGAGTCAGTCGAACTTTGAAAAATATAATATCGTATCTGAAGAAGAAGTTAATTAACCCATTAATCACAACACACCAATGTCCGTTGTTGACACTTTGTTGGAATATATGAGACAATGGGACTTTGATTACGACGATAGCATAGCTAGAGAAATTCATTAGTCCTTCAAACAGCACAGCACTGTTCTGTGTTGATATTATGTTACAGTGAATGAGTCAGTCGAACTTTGAAAAATATAATATCGTATCTGAAGAAGAAGTTAATTAACCCATTAATCACAACACACCAATGTCCGTTGTTGACACTTTGTTGGAATATATGAGACAATGGGACTTTGATTACGACGATAGCATAGCTAGATAAATTCATTAGTCCTTCAAACACAGCACAGCACTGTTCTGTGTTGATATTATGTTACAGTGAATGAGTCAGTCGAACTTTGAAAAATATAATATCGTATCTGAAGAAGAAGTTAATTAACCCATTAATCACAACACACCAATGTCCGTTGTTGACACTTTGTTGGAATATATGAGACAATGGGACTTTGATTACGACGATAGCATAGCTAGAGAAATTCATTAGTCCTTCAAACACAGCACAGCACTGTTCTGTGTTGATATTATGTTACAGTAAATGAGTCAGTCGAACTTTGAAAAATATAATATCGTATCTGAAGAAGAAGTTAATTAATCCATTAATCACAACACACCAATGTCCGTTGTTGACACTTTGTTGGAATATATGAGACAATGGGACTTTGATTACGACGATAGCATAGCTAGATAAATTCATTAGATTATCAATCACAGTACAGCAACGTAAGTTCAACACAGGAAAGTGTTGGCCTTATGTTACAGTATATGAGACAACGGAACTTTGATTATAACGATATAATAGCTGAAGAAGAAATTCATTACTCCATCAATCACAGCACTGTATTGACAATTTGTGAGAGTATATGAGTCAGTGAGATTTTAAATATAACGATATCATGGCTAAAGAAGAAATTCATTAGCCCATCAAGCACAGCACAGCAAAGCACTGCCCTGTGTTGGCATTTTGGCAGGATATATGAGTCAACGGGACTCTGATTATACCGATGTCATAGTTGAACAAAAAAATCATTACCCCGTTAATCACAGCACTGCGTTGACACTTTGTGAGAGTATATGAGTAAGAGGGATTTTTATTATAAAGTTATATTAGCTAAAATTCGTTACCTCATCAATCACAGCACATCACGGCCTTGTGTTGACACTTTGTTAGAGTACACTAAAGTGCCAGAAAAACTGGTACACCAGTCTAATACTTGGTAGGTCCCCCACGGGAGCGCAGGACTGCAGAAATACGACGGGGCGTGGACTCCACTAGCTTATGGAAATATGCTGTTGGCAATGCACACCATACTTCCTGCAGAGCGTTCCAGAATTCTGGTGTATTCCGAGGTCTCGGATTCCTGTGTTCGATAGCGCGTTGCATGGCATCCCAAATGTGTTCTATCACGTTTAGATCTCGGGACTTGTCCATGCGAATGGCAACACCCCAAACTCAGATGAATGCTCCTCTAACTATAATGTGGCGTCCCGACACTTGCGTGGAGGTGCATTGCCCTGTTGGAACAGGGACAACCCATCGGCATGAAATATGAACGGGTGTACCTCGTCAGAAAGGATGCGCACATAGCGTTGGCCGGTCACAGGGGTTTGTAGACGTACCAGGAGTCCCAGTGAAGTCCAGCTAAACATACCTCAAACCATTGCGGTCCACCACCACCACCCCCAGCCGGTGCAGTTCCCTGTTGACAGGCGGGATCCATGGTTTCATGGGGTTTGCGCCACACACGAATTCTTCCATCTGCCCAATACAGTTGGAAACACGACTCATCAGATCAGGCTACTTGTTTCCAGTCATCAAGTGTCCAGTTGCAGTGTTGCCGTGCCCAACCGAGGCGCATAGCTCTATATCGTGCACCCATCAATGGGACTCGAGTTGGGCGTCGGCTTCCAAAGCCCATACCGCGCAGGGTACGTTGCCCAGTCCGGACGCTGATGCTTGTTTAGGCTCCAGCATTGAATTCCGAAGATACCTGCGAGAGTGTTGCACACCTATCGCGTGAAACGATTCTTGACAGCCGACGATGGTCACGTTCACTCAATGTCTTTTTACGGCTACACTGGTATCGTCGGTTGGAGGTTTTGCCGGAATTCCTGTGGTCACGGTACACCCTTGCAATGGTCATCCGTAAAAATCCGAACTTCGTTTCTACCTCCGAAATATTATGGCCCATCTCACGAGCGTCAACTATGACACCGCGTTGAAAATCGCTTAACTCGTTATTACTTGTCATTTTCATGCCAAAAATAGCTCTGACAGCTTGCACGGATGTCTATCGCTTTATATACGCACTGGCGGACGCAACCGAGTACGCGTATAGGTCACGTTGCTATGTATTTTGCATAAGCTCGTCTGTACCAGTTTTTCTGACACTTCAGTGTATATGAGTCAATGGAACTTAGAATATAACGATATCAAAGAATTCAAAATGTCATTAGGAGACATATCAGGGATTCTGAAACAACCCAAAACTGCAGGTTGTCTGATCAAAAAACTAACAGTGTTATGTGAGTGTTTGAAAAGCACAATAAAATATACACTTTCAGTTACACTTGTTTTTCGATTATTCATGTACTCCATTGTCTCTGTTCGTACAGTTAAGGTACACTGAAGTTGTTTTCCCTCTTTTTTTCAGTTCGGAGGTTCTGAAGCAATCATAACGGCTCTCAGCGACGAGTATCCTACTGTGAGAAATCACCGAGGTGTCTTTATTGGCTGCCTATTTACCATATATTTCCTTGTGGGATTGGCTAGCTGCTCACAGGTCAGTCATTCTTCATGAGTTTCAAACGTCTAAAACTTCTAAGTTTGAAATGGAAGAAAACCAAAATCTAAGTTTCCAGTAATTATTTGTACATCCTTATTTAAATACTTGCATCGCAATACTAATCTTCACTACACTTACAAAATTCAGATTCTTCCTGTGGTAGGCCATATATCTCGAGTCCATTTCATATGATAATAATTTTTGAAATGCGTAAAATAGCTTTGTTTTCTTTTTCATTACTACGTGAGCAGTGTTGTACCGGAACGAACCCCCCCCCCTCCCTTTCCAAATATGTTTCCGAGGTCCTTTTTCGAAAATGTATTAGCTTTCAGTTACTGAAGTTTCTTAAGTCCATATTGTTAATTACGTTTTATGGACTACGCGGCTTTGCCCGGGATTTAGGCTTATTAATTTCATATTCCCTTATGTCACTGAAAAAATCGGGGAAAAAAATTGATACTTGCAAGAAAGAAAAAAGCTGATTTCACAAATTCGATCATTACAAATTATTTATATATTTCAGCACTTGGCCATACACAACATTTTTGGTGTCTCCTTCATTGGCGACAATATATAATTTTGTTGGATCCTTTGCTCTTGACATTCCAACATACAGCTGTAGAATCAAAGGGACCAAAAGCGTTACGAATTATTTAACACGCGTCCAAAAGACACAGCATTGGAACACTGACTGAACAAAATTCGTTAAAAATTTGTTATCAACGATCAAATGCATCGCGTGCTTTCAGTTTCAGACGTCTTTGAGGGGCGAATCTCTGGGATGAAAACGTAAGAAAACGTATCTTTGCGAATATTTTATAAAACTGGCTGAGATTTTAATGAACACCATAAATCGTTAATAGGAACATGACCTCCAAATTTCGCCCGAATCGGTAAGTAACTTTTTAAATTAGCCTTCAATATTTAATTAACCGTTTCTGCGTATGTATTTCTGTTTACCGATGAATTAAATATTCCATGCCTATTTTAAAAAGTTTTGACCGGGTTCCGGTGAAATTTTGAGGGACTCCTCTTATTACCAATTCATGGTGTTGATAAAAATTTCAGCCCGTTTCTTTAAGATTTCGCAAAGTTTGATTTTGCATTTTTTTTATGCACAGTTCTCAAAGAATAGAAACACCTGTGGATGTGCCGCGGCGATGAATGCAGTCACGTGCTTTCAGATTTGGAACTGTAACGATGACGTAGCAAACGACGCTGACTTTATTGATTAGCTTATTAATTAATTCATAACTCGCGAACGGAACAACGTAGAGATCTGAAAATAGTTGCGTTGGCCTAGAAAGTCCAGTATTAATAAGCTATGCAAATTTCACGATGCCACAGTTCGGCGTTCGAGAGTTTTTGCTGCTTCAGGCAAACAGACGTTTTGTGTTTTATATATAAGATAACGTAAGCCTTTTTCGTGGGCGAGATTGGTGTAACGCTATGTCTGAAACCATGACTAAGGAAATGTTGAACTAAATGAAAATACGATGCACTAGTTTACGGCCAGACGTGTAACGTACCAGGAGATGTGACGTACCTGCCCGAAGGACGCACACGACATAAAGGCAGATAGGAATCAGAATAAAATGTCCGCGTAGCTCAATTGGTAGAGCAACTTATTCCGGAATGAGTGGACCCGGGTTCGAATCCTGGCGCGGATAAAAATGACGAAGAAATTCACTTCGTTATAGACGAAACATAAACAGAAGTCCACTTACCATAACCTTTTATTGGTCCAGAAAATTGAAGACATCCACAGTATAGCCTCATATAAAACCGTATCATCTAGCCTTTACACAGATCGAACATCTCCACACACACACACATACACTGAGCAACTGCTGTATCGTCCTTTTTATCTATCGTTCTTATCACATTCATACGTCATTCACTCTGACCTCAAGAGTGTTGCCAACCTCATTCATGTGAGAGAGAAGATATCACGTTAAGTTTGTAAACTGCAAAAGAGAGCAAACTCAAATTTACATAGGAAAAGGAACTAAAAATGAAAGTTAAATTAGAATATACGTCGCAGGACATTTTAATAATTAAAAAATAGAGGTATTTTCCATAGAACTCAAATTATTGCGCTTTGTTCCGTGTATCACAAATGTGCACGTTGTGATCAAAATGATCTCCCTAAGTTTTACACCAATACTACGAAATACTTAGCCAAAGTTGATCATGTCATGCAAAATTTATTCGTTCCGAAAACTAAGGCCAGATTCTTTGAAATGCCTCACGATCATAAACACGAAACACGTAACTGCCGTGTGACAGTGTTTAATGATCTTTACCGATTTACACCGATCAGCCATTACATTATGGCCACCCCCAGCTTAAAGAAATAAGCGCGACTGGAGACAGAGCGGTGGAGCAGCTGAATTCCACAGAGCAATGTATATATACAACCCGAGGACTGGCTTTCAGTTAGTACAGTGTTCAGAGTTAGAATGGGAAAAGCTACCGATTTATCGGAGTTCGATAAAGGACAAATTGTGATGGCATGGCGCCTCGAAACTACGATATGAGAAACGGCGCCGCTTGTGGGTTGTTCACGTGCCTCTGCAGTGAGTATGTATCAGAAGTGGTGCACAGATGGCCAAACGACGAACCCTCGTCCATCCGTGTATCGTCCGCAGCTCATTGTTGCCACAGGGCAGCGGGGAGAGTCGTGCAATGTTCACATCGACTGCAACAAATCACCCGCAGCTACAACAGTGGCGATCAGGGCAATGTGTCACAGCACACAGTTCATCACAGCCTCCTTCACATGGGTCTGTGTAGACGAAGACCCAGCCGAGTCCCCATGCTCACTGCATGTCATCGCCAACAACGCATTAAATGGACCCAAGATCATCGGGATTGGAAGAAAGTGGCCTGGTCTGACGAATCAAGATTCCTGGTGCATCACGTAGACTGCCGAGCGCTGATACGCCAATTACCAACGGTAGCTATGGCACCTGGATGTACTGTTGGGCGGAAACAAACCGCCGGAGGCTGTGTTATGCTATGGGCGATGTTTTCTTGGGACACTTTAGGCCCCATTATCCCAATTGCACAATCCTTGACAGCTGTCAGGTATCTGAACATCGTTGCTGACCAAGTTCACCCATTCATGGCAACTGTGTTCCCTGCTTGTGATGGCCATTACCAACTGGATAATGCCAGAATTGTCAACAAGTGGTTTGAGGAACATGCTGGTGACTTTCCGTTAATGCTCTGGCCTCCAAATTCACCTGACATGAACCTAATAAAACATTTGTGGTTCGACTTGGTAAAGCGGGTTCGCGCTAAATCACCACCACCCTGAAATGCACGGGAACTGGAGGACCTGCTGTCGAAATTATGGTACCAGATACCCCAGGATACCTATCGCCATTTCATCGTATCGATGCTTTGCCGAGTGGCAGCAGTTTTGCGGGCTAAAGAGGGTCCTATAGCTTATTAGGTAAGTGGTTATAATATAATGGCTAATCGGTGTATACGAAAATACAGAACATAAGTGGGGTAATAAATAAGTAATAATTAAGAACCATGCAACAAAAAAAAAACTATTTAAATTATTTGCTCTTGAATATAAAAAGAAAAACACTTTACATATTGCGACAATGTTTTACACACAGTAATCTTTTCGCTATTAAAAAGTGACACAAGTCTCTGTTTATTCATCCCCGCGAAGAACCCCTTTTAGCTCATTATGTTCTCAAAGGTGCGTAGTTATGTGCAGACGACTATAATACATGCAAGTACACATACATGACTCAGAAAACTTGAAAATTACATCATCCTGAAACCGGAATCTAACCCGCAGCTCCCGATTTACGTTCATGTATGTCAATATTACACCACTGAGAACAAAGAACCTCCAAGCAACTGAGGATGTGTTTCAAGACTCAGATCGAAGCATATAAGACATTGGACAAAAAATTGATGTCTTATATGCTTCGATTTGCGCTCCACCGTGCGCAAATCGAAGCATATAAGACATCGGACAAAAAATTAGTCACCCCTGTCAGAACTTACCTAAACGACGTCAACCGTTAAGTTCCCATGTCGAACTTAACGGGTGAAGGCGCCTCTTGCCTTGATAACAGCATGGATCCGGTGTGGTAGAGACTCCACGAGGTTGTGGATGTATTGAACATCCATTTGCAGCCACTCGTGCGTTAATTGGTCCCGAAGTTCCGCCAGAGTACGTGGGTGTCTATTCCGGCGTTTCACCTTCTGTTCCAAATGATCCCACAGATTTTCAATGAGAGATAAATCTGGGGATTTGGCGGCATACCTCAGATAACTTGAAAATTTCGCCTGCGTGCCTCAGAAAACTTGAAAATTTCACCTGCGTGCCTCAGAAAACTTGAAAATTTCATCGTTCTGGAACGCGAATCGAACCCGTAGCTCCCGATTTACGTCCAGGTATGTCACCGTTACACCACCCAGAACGAGGAACTTCAAAGCAACTGAGGATGTGTTTCAAGACTCAGATGAACTGCTCGCGTGGTGCTAAGATGAAGGATCATATATGCTTCGATTTGCGCACGGCGGAGCGTTTCATCAGTCTTGAAAAACATCCTCAATTGCTTGGAGGTTTTTGTTCTGGGTGGTGTAGCGGTAACATACCCGAAGGTAAATCGGGAGCTGCTGGTTCGGTTTCCGTTTCAGGACGATGTAGTTTTCAAGTTTTCTGAGGCATGCATGTGTACTTGCCTGATTAATTTGGCATCTGCCTACACATTTATTTGATTATCAACTGCAATACGTCTTATCGTCATTAGTATAAAAAATGTTTTCATTGAACTGATATTTCTTTCTCATTCTCTTGTTATATTTCTATTCAGTAATTCCTATACATGTATAGGAACTATTCCGTCCCGGTGGCGGAGTGGTCTAAGTGATGGCCTCTGATCATTCCTCCGAAAGGGGTCCGTGTTCTAATCCCAGTGAGGCATGGATGTTGTGTTTGTCTTACGACGTTGGCTCTCTCCTCTCCCTGGAACCAGTGACCCTCAATTACGGACGGGCTACTGCTTATAGCCCATTGAGTTGCTCACGGTGGTCGTTAAACCTCCAATCAAAAAGAAAAAAAAGGAACTATTGGTATGGCTGTGAAAAGGGACCTCAAGTTCTCTGGAGTAACTGCTTTCTCGTCATCTAGCTTTTATAAACACTAAAACCGTGAAAATGATTTCTAAAATTTTTATTTATTCACTGAATAAAAACAAACTAGCAGAAATGGCTTTTCTTTTTAATAAAACTGCAGTCGAAAATTCCTGGCGATTTCTTTAACCAGTTTTATATAGTTCTTTTTTCTTTTGACGACCACCATGAGCAAGTCAATGGGCTATAAGCAGTTGGCCGTTCCTAATTTAGGGTCACTGGTTCCAGGGAAGGGAGAGAGTCAGTGCCGTAAGACAAACACAATATCCATGCCTCACGGGGTTCGAACCCGGACCCCTTTCGGACGAATGATCAGAGGCCATCGCTTAGACCACTGCGCCACCGGGGTGGCATAAAGTTCCCGCAAAAAAATAAAAAAATAAAAATATTTTTTCTAAAGCTGGAGGCCTTCTCAGCCGCGGTGATTGTGGGTGCTATCAGTACGTCCCTGTACATGAGTAACCTTTTATAAATTTGCCTAAACGTCTGACCAATTGGACAGCGATCATTTGTATCATGCTTTAGAAACAATTGCGCAATTCCACTAGTTCAAAGATAATTTCGTTCTCGTTTGCTCACCGCAAGTCCAAAGCAGTGGTTTGTATCCCTATTTTGAAAAGAAGGAACCGGTAGCTATCGGAAACCAACAGAAAGACTAAAATCGAGCCTACATCAGAGAATACTGGACGGGTACAAGACACAGCTGCAGAATACGCAGACACTTTTCAAGGAAGCGAGCGACTCCGCGCGGTGTAGCAAGATCAACACTGCGACGAATTCTCAAGAACGATTTGGGACTGATTCCGTGTAAAATCCAACCAGCACGTGCACTAAAAGCAACGCCAAAGCGAGTAGAATCGGTTCCTCCTTTTTCTTCAATTTTTTAGCCGAGATTGAAATTTTACTGAAAAGCTGATCATGAGAGATGAATTTCATTTCGACTTAAACAATTTTGTCAAAAAGAGAAACCTACAGGTTTTGGGAGCTAGAAAATCCTCAAACAGTTCATGAACGACAAATGCATTCTGTTCAATTGACTGCATGGGGCCTTGCTGCCGCTGAAAAAGTGAGAGGAGTCTACTTTTTAAGGGATGATGATAGAAATGCTGTTGCTGTCAAGGGACAGCAATACAGAAAAATGGTATGTAACTTTTAGCGACCAAATTGTTCACGCTTTGCCGTCATCGGTCGGCCTGCGTAGTGGTCACCCAATTTAACGGCTCCAGTGTTTTCTTATGGAGATATCTGGAAGAAGCATATCTTAACAAGCCTCAAAAGCTCTTAATATCTTACCTAGAGAATGACATCAGGGGAAAGATCAAGCCATTAACGCCTAGGTGTCTTTATTGGCTGCCTATGGGATTAGCCAGTTGCTCGCTGGTCAGTTCTTCTGAGCTTGGGAACGACTTCTACCTTTTCCCCTGATCACTACAGTTTTCTGATCTCAATCATATTCAACATGATGGAGGGAGCTGTTCGGTGTCGATATCCTCTTCCATCAACACTGAGAGAGTTGAATTTCCTGCAGAAATGGCTATTCTTGGGGACAAAATGAACTCAAGCACTTCGTAGAAACCATTGCGCTTGTATACTTGCTGTCATTCGCAAGAAACATGGCGCCATTTGGTACTAAATAAAGTTTTTTTCTGGGTTTTTTTCCAGTGCGTTTATTATTTCTGCCGTCTGAAACGGAAAGAAAGTATAGACTGTCATCATAAATAAAATCATTCTTGCGTACAACAAATACGTTCGACTTTTATGCAGTGTATGTAGTTTTTATCTCTTCTTGTGCATGTAAATTGCACTAGCGGAAAGTGAAAAAAGAACACCAAGAAGGAATTGGCGGACGATCATGAAATTTACATATGTTAATGGGGTCGAGTTTACGTAGTTTTGACGTCAATTTTGTGACCAACCGGTGAGCGCTTACGCCACAGCACGGTATAACATGCAAATTATCGTCGGTGGTATTTAAGGAGTACGGCGAAGTGAATGTAATCAGTCGTCGGCGTACGGACACGTGCGAAGACCCTTAAGAAGCTGCAATGCCTGGACATGGAAGACGTGTACGATTTCAGCAGTTATCGGACTTTGAGCGAGGTCGTCTAGTCGGATTCCGCGAGGCTTGGTGGTCGTATCGTCGTATTGCGGATCGAATTGGACGGGAAGTATCGGTGGTGGTACGATGGTGGCGTAGATGGTCCGAGGAACACTCCCACGCGAGAAGACGTGGAACCGGATGTCACAGACGGACTGATGAGAGGACCGTTCGACGCATAAGAAGAGCGGCGTTGTCAAGCAGAACATCCACTGCGACGCAAATCCGAGCTGCCGTTGCACTTGAGGTGACTGTGCGAACAATCCGCAACCGTCTACTGGATGCAGGACTACGTGCAGGTGTGCCTCTGGCATGTGTACCTCTGACTCCAGCCCACCGTCAGGAACGGCTGCAGTGGTGTCGCCAACGTCTGCACTGGAGAACGCAATGGCGATCTGTCGTGTTCAGCGATTAAAGCAGATTCTGCCTGGGAGCCTCCGATGTCCGTATGCGTGTTCGCAGACGCACAGGGGAGCATCTCCACCCTTCTTGCATCCGCCAGCGACACACAGGGCCTACACCTGGTCTCCCTGGTGTGGGGAGCGATCAGCTATCGCTCCCGTACACAACTAGTGTTTGTACCGGGTACGTTAAACAGCACCTCCTACATCAACAACATCATTCAGCCCATTGTTGTGCCATTTGTAAGGTCGGTCCATCGTGGTGTTTTCCAGCAAGATGACGCACTCCCACACACGGCACGTGCAATGCAACGTGAACTTCAGGGTGTGAGACAACTTCCATGGCCTGCACGCTCACCGGATTTGTCCCCCATTGAGCACGTGTGGGATTTTATGGGACAACGACTTATCCGGTCTCCACGGCCAGCCACGACCATCCCCGATTTACGCGTCCAGGTTGAGGATGCTTTGGAACTCAATACCCCAAACTTACATCCAACATCTGTACGACAGACTCCATGTCAGAATTGCACAGTGTGACCCAGTTCATGGCGGTTCAACCTCGTACTAACCATGTTACATGGAAATGTTATTTTTCAGTTTACCAGCAAATACAGCTGTTGTTTGCCATAATGTTTTGATCACGTTATCCTCTGTATTCCGTTATTATGCTGTATAAATTTCGTTTGTATCAGACGTCTCCTTCTTGGTGTTCTTTCTTCACTTTCCGCCAGTGTATATTGCATTAGTACAGATTCATGTGCCAATTTTCATTTAGCATCATTCCTGCTCAATGAAGAGTTTGACATTTTTTTCGAAGCAAGATTTCTTCTAAAACAATGGAAACTTCCACTGTGTATTCAAACCATTCGCAAAAAAAATTATTTAAAAGATAGAGCTTTCAAAATAAATACGTGGGTGTTGTGTGTTATATGCAGTCTTTTACCTATCATCGATTATCCGTTTAAGGAGGGAGGAAGGTCGGAAGTAAACATCGCAGTATGCTGCAAAAAATTAGCAAATTTCAAAAGTCAAGTTGTCTTTCATGCAATTAAGGAAAATATTTTTTGCCTTTGCTAAAACTAAACAATGACTGGCGGGTCTTAAAAATTACTATTGTTAACAAATTGAAGGAATTATACGATTTTTATTACCCTTTTTCGTTTTGTCTCCTACAGGGAGGTGCGTACATAGTACAACTTCTGGATCGTTATGCAGCAGGTTATTCTATTTTATTTGCTGTGTTTTTTGAAGCAATAGCAGTTTCTTGGATTTACGGTGAGTACGTCAGTTCTAGTTTAGATATGTTTTATGTGCTTTTAAATTTACAGAACACGAATGATAAAATATTTCTTCCCTTGCAGACCTTGATGAAGATTCCCTTAGATTTCGTAAAAACAATGCATTGTGGAGTAGTAAAAAACGGAGGATTCTGGTTTCCGTAGAGTAACATTTGTTGCTCTTTGCAACTGCAACATAAGACTATCGACCACATGTTGATCAGCGCTTTGATTTTCAGGCACATATCCAGAGTTAAATACGACGATGGATCTTTTTTTTTTTTTTTTTTCGGTAGAATGAACTTTGATTTAGACATTTTCCATCTTGCATGATTTTATGGTGATCAAAAGTTGTGGCTACGGAAAGAAAATCAACATCGTGGTCACAAAGAAAGCAAATATAGCAATACGTGGTCGCCAAATTTAAAAGAAGGTAAGGAGAACAGTTGATGATCTGGTTACAGCTTACGACCACCAAAATATCTGCCGTTGACGATCTGAAGAACTAAATGGCAACCACAACCTACAAATTCAGTAAAATTTTGGCGCACGGGCTCCGGTTTTTAACCTCTGTAAATATTATAGCATATTTTAATTAATTTAGTTAATTATTTTTTAAGAGCAAGAATAACATTCATCAAATGAGATAAACTAACGAAAAGCTTCGTAGAAGCACTTGCACCACGAGGAGCTACCCCTTCTTCATGGAGGATAATGAGCAAGTACAGGATTCCTGGGTACCTGGAATTCGAACTCACGTCTAACCGCACAACTCTTCAGAAAAAAGGTGTGAATGCATTTAATCACTCGGCAGTAAAGCAACATTATCACTCGGCAGTTGCCAATACCCTGGCTTCACGACATTGTACGACGGGTTGTTCTAAAAAGTCCCTCGTCCATGCAACGCTATTACACAATAGAATACTTATGCCTCAACAACGCTTTCGATAACAGCATCCAACCACTTAAGTCGTACCAAAGCGGTACGCGAGCCTTCCGCAATTTCTCTTTGTGTGCGTCACACGACGTGCATTTGTGGACGTCGTGTTAAGCGAGACAGCAGATAGTGTTTATGTGGTTGACTCTCTGTTTTATAGAGAGGGTTTATGTGGTTAACTTTCTGTTTTATAGAAAGGGTTTATGTAGTTAACTTTCTGTTTTATAGAGAGGGTTTATGTGGTTGAATCTCTATTGTATAGAGAGGATTTATGTGGTTGACTCTCTGTTTTATAGAGAGGGTTACTTGCACATATCTTCTCATCTCATTTCACAGACGCTGGATAGAGTTTCAATCGAAGGATTTTGAAGGCCGTCGAAATACCATAAAAAGTGCCAAATGTACATTGCTTATCCTGCTGAACCACGCCACTCCCACTGGCTAACATATTTGTGGATGGTAACTATAGACGTTTGCGTAGTAATTAAGATCCATTAGAAATGAGAAGTTGCACAATGGGAAATCTGCTATATCAGAAAAATTGCAGCCACCAGCCTGAAATATCTTCACCGCGGACGATCACGGGAAAGCATTATGTGATTTTCGCCAGAGCATTAAGGAGGGCCGCCCCGGTGGCGCAGTGGTCTAAGGCGCTGGCCTATGATCATTCGTCCGTAAGGGGTCCGGGTTCGAATCCCGGTCAGGCATGGATGTTGTGTTTGTCTTACGGCACTGGCTCTCTCCCCTTCCCTGGAACCAGTGACCCTAAATTAGGGACGGGCGACTGCTTATAGCCCATTGAGTTGCTCACGGTGGTCGTTAAACCTCCAATCAAATAAATAAATAAAATTAAGGAGGATCCACCTAAAATATTTGCCTTGTATTTCCAATACACAAACTTCTGTAGCAAGTTTGTTCACTAATAATTCGTTCCCAAGGATGAAATTTTGAACATCGATAAAAATGACCATATTGTAGCCTAGTATAATTAATATTTTCTAAAACTTAACCATAATAATATTAAAAATCAATAACTTTTCCTTTGGTGGAGTTGGGACCAGAAAATAGATGGCGCGACCTGTACATTGATGGCGCCAGTAGACAAACAATTGTTGGATTGCTTAATTATGGTTAAATTTTAGAAAATACTAATTATACTAGGCTATAAAATGAAGTCATTTTTACCGATGTTGAAATGTTCATCCTTGGGAACGCATTAATTGTGAAGAAAATGGCTACAGAAGTTTGCCCATTGGATATACAAGGCAAAGATTTTTGGTGGATCCACTTTAATGTAGCTGAAAACAGAATTCATAAGACTGACAAACCTTTTCCGCATTCTAAGCTGTCCACTTTCATTGTTCTTGTCATTATGCCAACTGTCATTTGTGTCTTTGTATTATACACCGTCCCGATTCCCGAATGGCCAGATACCGGAGCTCCTGGCTAATCGTTTGAGAGTGGTCTTGGTTAGTATCCAGTGTGACGCATGGTGGCGGCTTTCTCTGCCTGTGCTCCTTTCCTGGAATAAATGGCCCTAAATTAAGGACAGATAACCATTTTGTATGGAGTCTTTAAACCCATAAATCAAAACAGAACAGGCCAAATAAAGAAAGCAAATTAAATGAGTATGTAAAGTATTTAGCATAAGCGAAGAACACAAACTAATATAAGTATAAAGTAACTAACAATTACTGACTAATTCAATGAATAAACAAATAATTAGCAAACAAACAAAGTATTAAAAAATTATAAAAATAGATAAATAGCATTGCGTTAGGAAACTGAATGACCTCGGGCCAAAGTCTAAGGAGCAGAAATTAACGTAGATTCCTAATTCTCTGACATAAACATTGTTGTAGAATCATGGTGAAAAATTTTCTGCAAAACTGTAGTATAAAAAAATGTAAAAGAAAGAAACAAATATAAACTTCATACATGGATAAAGCATTGACGATATTGTTTACACACTAACCAGGAATATGCCAAGACGTCCTTTTACGCATTTTGAAGAACAATTATGTACCGCGCGTCATTGCTTTAGCGTGCACTGATGAAAAACAATCAATTCGCATGACGCCATGGCTCTTATGGTTTTGCCGCGCCGTTAGTTATGCAATTATTGCAGTATGCACTTACTGTTATTGTGCTCTGCGTTGGAAAGTGTCGGTCTTTTGTTTAAATGAGAATATAAGTATTAAATTATAGTCGATGTTAATAAAACATTTAATTGTGAATAAACGTTAAAAATTTATTCTATCTCAACAACACAAGTCTATAATTTTAAATTATATATGGTCTTTATTTTGTCGGTAGAATCATATATATCTCCTCAACTGAGGATTTCTTGCAGAAAGAGCTTGATTCTCTTAAACGAATCGCAGAAAACAGAAGATATAGCCCTTCCGTTATCGACAAAGCTGTCCAAAAATTTAGGAAACCGAAGCCTGTCTGCTCGCTCACTCCAAAAAATCTCCCAGTACGAGAGAACTGGGCTGTTACCCCATTTTCTCCTCAGATTTGCTTCAGAATTTCAAAAATTCTCAAAAGTTCTAATTTCAAAGTTGTTAAGGTGAATTGTTACGTATTGTGACGTACCTGCCAGCAGGACGCACACGACATAAAGGCACATAGCAATCAGAACAAACGTCCGCGTAGCTCAATTGGTAGAGTGACTTATTCCGGAATGAGGGGATCCGGGTTCGAATCCTGGCGTGGACAGGAATGACGGAGAAATTTACTTCGTTATAGTATTAAAAGACTATGTCGAAGACATGAATTTCTGGGGAATTTATCAGTTCCCCTTGTGAGTGTGGAATTTCATATATAGGACAGACCCGCAGGGCTTTAAGTTTCCGTGTGAAGGAACATAAGACTTATGCACGGAACTGTGATTGTCACGAAAATAACCATTAATTTTTGTTTGAAAACCCTGCACTTATTGATAAACCTGATTGGACTATCAAGCTTAAACATTAGAAGCTTCCCACATACAACGTAACTCTTGAGGGCTTGACAACGACATGACACCTACTCCATTTCTTTCAAGTGCTTGGAAACAACTCGCCAAAATTCGTGACTGTCAGAACTCGTTGCTATTTTTTTCTATCTCAACATCACAAGGTTTGTAGTCATAAAGCATATTAACTTAATTTTATTTTTCTGGAAGTATTCAAGATAGTTGTTGTTATATAAATGATTTCCTATGCCAACTGCGTAGCTATTTTTCAAATAACAAAGATGGTGCTCATAATTCGTTGACCACTAAAAGCATTGCATTGTGTAAATATTCTTTAACTCGTTTCTTAATCTGTATGCTTCATACATATATACATATTTATATGTATGAACATTGTGATTTGTTTTTCTAACCATAGGAATAGGTAGATTTACCGCCGACATAAAGGAAATGTTAGGATTCGAAGTTGGCATGTGGTGGAAGTTTTGCTGGTTTCTCATGGCCCCGCTTTTCATTATGGTAAGTAAAACATGATTTCGTAAGTAAAATACATGTTCGAATCTCTGAAATTAACTAGAAAGATGACACCGAATTTTCGAGTGTAATGAGCACATGTTTCGAATCCGTTCTGACGAGAATTAAATTTATCAAAGCTATTGAAAGTCAATGTAATCGGTACGGAAAACAACAGTATCTGACCGAAGAAAGAAGTTTCTCAATCGGAATTTTAATCCCGCAGATATTGCTGTAAACGGAATCCTGAAATTACGCGCTCTGGTTCCAGACTTGTGCTGCAAGAAAATTTTTAAATTATATGCGGAACGTTTCTCAGCGGAAACGCTCTCTAATAAAGAAAGAATTTTCCAAATCGGACTCTTAGAAGCAGTGATATCGACAAATATTAGGTTTTTTTTTTTTTTTTTTTTTGATTGGAGGTTTAACGACCACCGTGAGCAACTCAATGGGCCATAAGCAGTCGCCCGTCCCTAATTTAGGGTCACTGGTTCCAGGGAAGGGAGAGAGCCAGTGCCGTAAGACAAACACAACATCCATGCCTGACCGGGATTCGAACCCGGACCCCTTACGGACGAATGATCAGAGGCCAGCGCCTTAGACCACTGCGCCACCGGGGCGGCAAATATTAGGTATGTATCTACACCCCCAGGCGGGAAAAACATGCATTATTTTATGAAGAAAGAATTCTCAAAACGTTTTTCGATGAAAGCGGTATCTGTCCAGGAAAGAATGTTTTGAGTCGTGTTTTCAGGAGCTCAGATTTTGCTGCAAATACAGCAGAAGCAGAAATTAAGGCTTACGCCCCCCTAGTAACCAAACCATTTTTTTAACCAAAAATCAGATATTATATGCCAAAAGATTTCCCATCAGGAGCTGTATCCGGTACAGAAACAATTTTTTAAATCGGAGTTTTAGAAGCAGAGATATCGGGGGAAACGCATTTTACCTTTACGCACCCTAGCGGAAAATTTATGAATTAATTGAAAATTTTGAAATTATATGAAAAACTTGTTGCACCAGAAACGCCAACAAAGAAGGGACTTCTCAAATCGGACTTTAGAAGTAGAGATATTAAAAAAAATAAGATATATATCTACGCCCCCTGGCAGAGAAACCAAGCAAGATTTTAAGAAGAAAATGTTACGAAAAGGTTTATCAACCTGAGTGGCATTGTTCCACGAACAAATGATTTCAATCGATATTTTAGAAGCTCAGATTTTGTAGCAAATACATCAAAAACAGAAATTAGCACTTACGTCCCCTGATGGCCAAACTATTCTTTACCAAAAATTACAAATTATATGCGAAATCTTTCCCATCAGGAACTGTATCCGCTGAAGAAAAAATTTTCAAATCGGAGATTTAGAAGTAGAGATATCGGGGAAAACGCAATTTACTTTTACGCCCCCCAGCGAAAAATCTATGCGTAACTTCAGAAAGTTACTATACCTAAAATACTCTTCGACATAAATGGAATCGAATGGTAAAATATTTTTTTCAATCGGATGTTTAGAAGAAAATAAACGAAAAAAAATGCATTTTGAATTCGATAACATTTGCATTTACGTCCTCTAGCGGCGAAAATGTACATCTTAAAAAAAAAAAAAAAAACGAAATGAAGAATCATCATTCGCATGTTTCAGGCTTCCCAATGCAAAAAGAATTTTTCCAATCGGACTAATAGTTGCAGGGATATGGTGTCCACAGACAGACGGACAAACCGATAGCATAAGCACAATCTTTGTTTTACCAAAGACGTGCTAAGGACTCAGCAACACCCTGTCAGAGAGAGTTTTTCAAGTGTAGTAGACGTTTTGTATGCACAGACACATAACCACATCGTCAGCATTTCATTCAAAAACGACTTTCTGCCTTCTGAGCGATCATGGGTAAACTTTGATTGATTTTTCTTTTTCTCGCGTGACAAAACGTTTTCAATTTGTAACGGAAGGGGTGTCACTCATTGTTTCCTAGCAGTTCGTTAAAAGTTACAGCTCCCGTGAGCTGTCTGTGCTCTCTTTATTGATAGGCTCCATTATTCTACAATGAAGAAAAAAATAGCAGACAACCGAGCGGGTTTAATTTTCATTTCCAAAGGAGCAAGGGATCGATGAACCTAACAGCCCTATCACAGATATTAAAACACTATCAAAGAAATTGGTAGAGTTTGAATTGATTTTACACCACGTGTAAGATTTAAGCCTTACGGGGGACGCAGTTCTGAAATTCTACAGTAACTGATAGAACTTTACACTGAAGTGTCAAACGTTATGGGTTAGCAGTATACAAATGTTTAACTGGCACTGCCGTCGTATGAAAGCTTCGACACATGCCACGATTTTTACCACTTGCGAGGTGTAATCTCGTGAGTCAGGTTGAACAACTGCCAGTAGGATTATGATAAGCCGACGTGAATGATTGGAGTTTGAAAGAGGCATGGTAGACGGATGAGACGACATTCAATTTCCGAAGTTGTGCAAACATTCAACACTCCTCAATCCACGGGGTTATGTGTGCATCAAGAATACCTCATGCAAGGCATTACCACCCAAAATGGACAGCGCAGTGACCGGCCATGGGTGCTGAATGACCGTGACTAACGCGTTTGACCAGAATTGTCCATGCTAACAGAAAAGCGACACTGGCTCAAATAACATCACCATTCAATGCAGGAGGTACCAGAGACATATCCATCAGGTCAGTGCAGCGTGATTTAGCGTCCATGGGGTATGAGAGCAGAAGACACACTAGAATGCCTTTGTAAACACCACGACATCGGACACAGTGCCTCAGCTGGGCTCGTGAACACGGGAATTGGACTCTGGAAGATTGGCAATATGTGGCGTGGTACAATGAGTTACGCTACCAGTTGTTACGAGCTGAAGGTAGGGTTCGGGTGTGGCGCAGACCCCATGAGGCCATGGACCCAAGCTGTCAACAAGGCATTATGCAAGCTGGTGGCGGTTCCATACATGTGTGGGGTGTCTTTACGTGGCACGGTTTGGGTTCTCTTATCCTCGTAAACACGTCATTAACCGATAGTCGCTTTGTTGCTCTGCTGGGTCGCCATTTGCAGTCCCTCGTGGATTTCATGTACCGCAACAACAATCCATGGAATTTTCCAGACTGTCAATGCATCATCTGAGTCATCGCGCCCGAGTTGTCCAGAATTGGTTCGAGGATCATTCTGGACAGTTCCAACGGATGGTGTGGCCACCACATTCGCCCGACATGAACCCAATAGAGCTCTTATAGAACGTGTTGGAAAAGTCCATTTGCACCCAAGATCCTACACCTATAATTCAGGGAATCGTGGGCGCCTGTTCAGACGGCATGGATCAACATCGATCCAGAAGTCTTCCGGCGACTTGTGGAATCGATGCCACGTCGCGTTGCTGCGCTTCGCCAGGTTAGAGGAGGTCCTCCACGATACTAGGTACGTATCCCATGACTTTTTGCACTTTAGTGTACTTTCCGTTGGGCGAAGAAGAGCAGAAAGGAAAGATTACGCATCGGAGTTCACTAGGTGCGGGTTTTAAGGAGAAACTAGACCCACGAGTCAACTGTGTCACTAAGAATTCCTTTGGAATTGCTGCTTACAGAGTAATCTCCTTCCTAATCTCAGGAATCTCGCTAAAAGTAATTCCCTACCAACGTATGACTGTAAAAAAGCTATCATTTCTTTACCATGTGAAGATCTGAACTGTACAGTGTCCTCTTTTTTTACGCTTTCCAACCGTAGGTTGAAGAAACGTATATACTCCAGCTTTATCTGTCTTTCTGTCTGTGTGTATGTATGTATGTCCGTCCATCCGCACGATAACTCGCGTAAAAATGGTTCGATTTCGATGAAATTTTAGTATGTGGTAGAAAAATTTCATCGAAATCGAACCATTGTTACGCGAGTTATCGTAAAAATGGTTTGATTTCGATGAAATTAGCCTTCTCAGACGACGGTGAGAAGGCAAATGTCCCCAGGGTACCACCTGGGGACGAACCCTATTGAAAATGGACGAAATGGGGTCAAAGGCCAGGACATAGGAGCGGGATCCATTCCATTGCCCTTATGAGTTTAAGTAAAAATGCTTCGATTTCGACAAATCTTTAACTTGTTGTTCCGGAGGTATACTGAACCTGTTCTGTTGAATATCATCGAAATGGTGTCAAAGGTCAGGGCAGAGGAGTGAGATTTATTCCACAGCCATTATCCTCATAACTTGAGTAATGATTTCTGGTATGTTGGAAAGCGTATCATAATCAATGCATTGCATGATTTTACTAACTTGTTTAAAGTGCTATGTGTCTTAAAAATCAGATAAACATCGAAATATCTCTTTCAAAAAGAAAAAAAAAGAACGAAGCACCCCGAGAAAGTCTCTCGATCTTGATGAAATTCCGCATGCAATTACCTCAAGGCCGAATATGCAAATTATTAAAAAATAGCGACCAGTGACTCAACAGTGACCCGCCTCAACGCATGGGAACCGTGCATTGAGGAGGGTATATCAAGAGCGAAGCTCGCACGCAGAGACAATTGTGACAGCGGATTGCAGATGCATTAACCTCGACGTCGGATCCGTGCACACTGCCAGTAGTTGAGCTAGTTTGAGAGGGGACGTATAATTGGGCTGAGAAAGGACGGTTAGTCAAGTCGCCGTATCGCCAGGCATTTACACCGGAGCTATGTGGCAATCTAGCGATGTTAGCACCAATAAGTCGAGAATAGCCCAGTGGCACGCGGGCAGTGGACGGCCGAGGGTAACGACAGAACGCGAGGATCGAGCAATTGTGAGACCCACACGAGGAGAACAAATTTCGTCGCTCTCAACTATCCGTAGCCATGATGCATCGTCTACAGGTACGGAAGTGGCCATCCGAACCTTTGCCAGACGACTTCCGGCACAGGGAATGCATTCGAGGGTGTCACTTCGCCACCTACCGCTGACCAGTGAGCATCGCCGGGACCGGTTGCAGTGGTGTCGAGCCCGATCAACGTGGGGCGTCGTGTTGTCGTCAGTGATGAGTCACGGTTTACACTTGGCGCCGATGACCAGCGCATACGTGTTGGATACGAGCTGACCAGCCCACGGGTCCTGCCTTTACCGTTGAACGCCACACGGCTCGTACACCGAGAGTGACTGGCTGGGGAGCCATTTCTTACAATAGTCGGACACCTTTGGTAGTCATCCGTATTACCCTTACGGCTCAACGGTAAGTCGACTACATTATACGACCTGTTGTGTTTCCATTCCTGTCGCAGCATCACTGAGCAATTTTTCAACAGGGTAATGTCCGGCCACACACGGCACGGCTCTCTCAGACCTTCCTCTGCAATGTCGGCACCCTTCTATGGCCACCCCGATCGCCTGACCTCTCACTGATCGAACATGTTTGGGACATGATGGGAAGCCACCTAAGCCCATTCCGGAATGTCGGTGAACTGGCCCGCAACTTGGATACCATTTGGCATGCTGTACCTCAGGAGAGTATTTCTGAACTGTAAGCGTCTATGCCACGCCGAGAAACCGCTTGTATACAAGCCAGAGGTGGCGCTACAATGTACTGACTTGTTCCACTCGTACTGTTTTCTCCGAATAAATGGCCCAACTGCTCTGAAATCGCAATCATTTCCTTTCCTATAAATGTACATTGCACATACCAATTTTCATCAAAATTGAATGATTCCTTCCGGGTGCTTCGCTTTTTCCAAAGAGTGTATTAATTCTGCATGTCTTTACATGTATGATAATTAATAGAACGCTATGTATTCATAGTTGACGTAGCTCTAACACTTTATGCGCTCGAGGTACCTGAACCAAATGGTACCCAAATTATCTGCACTCCAGCTCCCCAAACAGAAATGTTTACGTGATGGCTGGGTGTTAAAAAGGGTATGGCAAAACAGTTGAATTCCACCTGTCATTTTGCTGTCCGACCATAAACATGTAAATTGAAACGCGCATTTCCTTCTAGTTCTATATGTTATGCTCCATGACCCAAAGCATGATGGAAAATTGCTAGTCTACCTGACACGGATGCCACTGGGTAGAAACAAGTTATTCAGCCACCTTCTTCCTCCGTTTCTACGCTTTCCAACCGTAGGTTGAAGAAGCGTATATGCTCCCGTTTTGTCCGTCTGTCTGTCCGCACGATAACTCGCGTAAAAATGGTTCGATTTCAATGAAATTTTAATATGTGGTAGGGGACAACCTGGGAACGAACCCTATTGAAAATGGGCGAAATCGGGTCAAAGGTCAGGACATAAGAACGGGATCCATTCCATCACCCTTATGCGTCATAACTTATGTGAAAATGCTTCGATTGCGACAACACATATCATGTTGTTTCGGAGGTATACTGAACCGGTTCTGTTGAATAAATCGAAATGGGTTCAAAAGTCAGTGCACAGCAGCGAGATTTATTCCACAACCATTATCGTCATAACTTGACTAAAAATGCTTCTATTGCGACAAAACTTTATCATGTTGTTCCGAAGGTATACTGAACCGGTTCTGTTGAATATCATCGAAATGGGGTCAAAGGTCAGAATAGAGGAGCGAGATTTATTCCACAGCCATCATTAGCAGGCAAACAGTTAGGAAGGATTAGTGTCAATCATCCCTCTGAATGCCCATTTTGAATAACAAAGTTAAGTAGAAAGCAAAGCTTTGTGGTGCGCAGGTTCACTCGCTTTAGCCGCGTTCAGCGCTCTTCTTAGAACGCGAACGTATTCGTTTGGGCTGATTTCAGACCATTTTGCTAGCTCCCAGTGAACTCGTTCTAGGCCGTTAAAGGGTTAAACAGTGTTTTTATAAATGAATTTCAATATACGGGACAACAAGAGCCCTTTATTATACGCGTACGGAATGTTTCTTTACCGAGTATTCCCTAACCTTAATCTCTATGAAGTACTACAGTATACTGTTTTAATGTGTTTTTGCTGTTACTTTTTGACAATGATTTAACTTGTGATGTATATCTCCATTTTTTTCTGTTTTTATGTAAACCTTTTCTTTACTCGGTTTTATTATCGTTCTGAACGGCACGTTATTTCTTCGAATTCCTTTACACATTTTTGCAACACTGACAGTGGGTCAAAGGTAAATAAAAACTTCGTCGAGAGGAAAAAGAATGAGAGATTGCTGGTTAATTTACATTAAATACTACGAAAGTGTAAAACTTGTATGTTATTGCTGCTGCGTGTCGCTGATGCTATAGCAAAGTTTCTACAATCCTGTGACTTCGTTTTTTTTTGTTTTGTTTTTTTGATTGGAGGTTTAACGACCACCGTGAGCAACTCAATGGGCTATAAGCAGTCGCCCGTCCCTAATTTAGGGTCACTGGTTCCAGGGAAGGGAGAGAGCCAGTGCCATAAGACAAACACAACATCCATGCCTGACTGGGATTCGAACCCGGACCCCTTTCGGACGAATGATCAGAGGCCATCGCTTAGACCACTGTGCCACCGGGGCGGCCCTGTGACTTCTACAATTGGAAGAAATAGTAGCACGCGGCGTAAGTTGTTCTCATTCATATGAACCCTGGCCTTTATCTTGTCATATTTAAGTGACTGTGTTTTTTGTTCAAATAGTAATTTGCTAAAGACAAAGAAATAAAAATACAAAACCCCATAAACTCTAATTTTTGCTCACTAGCAATTGCAAGAATACACTAACGGTCAGGGAACAAATAAGCTAATGAAATGACTCGCAGCTTTTTATTCCATTCTTCCTTTTAGCTTCACAATCCATTTGTCAGATGATATAACTTAAAATACGTTAGTATTAACTTCACTATTCTCAGTCGTAATTTTATAGCATTAGGTTACACTCAATTGTCACACAAAGCAGGTAACATTCGTTTTACAAGACAGTAATGTCGTCGTCATGTCTTTTACCGATTATATAGTCTCTGACACTCCTCACACCGAGAGCTTCACCCTTTATTTACCTATCGACTAGCTGCCAGTTGTTGCCAAAAAGCACAGAGAAACTTGGAAGTTCCTATGTGCTGTTTAGAATGAAAATCCAACTATATGGGAAACATATCTTTGCTCTTTCCCTGGTCCACGTTAAATGTCTGTATTAAATATTTTCTTTTGTTTACGGTTTTAACGTCCACCGTGAACAACTCAGTGGACTATAACACGAACGTAAATCGGGAGATGAGGGTTCGATTTCTGTTCCAGGATTTTCGAATTTTCTGAGGTATGTCTACTTGCATAATTTGAGGGCTATTGGTTTTTGAGCCAAGGGGCGAGGAGGTGTTGCTGTTGACCACCTCTGTGCGCCAGCTAAGGAAAATGCGCGATTAAAGCTGAAGAAACATGTGGGAACGAAGAGGAGCCGTAGAAAAAGTCTACAAATAAAACATGATTAACTCTTCGATGCTATTGGGGGAATCCACCACGGAAATGGGACAGAATAGTAAACTAAAATAATATTAATAGTTTTCCATTTCAGTTGGGAGTAATACGCCGGCAGCTACAAGTAAACTGAAACTCAACCACCATCAAGAAAATTCAGAATATGTGGATTCCTTTTTATATCTTGAGAGAGTTCAGCATTTTTCTCCCTTTTTCTTTCTTCCTTTTCCTATTTTTTCATCATATTTTTAATTGCTTTTACTTTCTGACATAAAGAAAACATTCGCTAGTGACGTGAATTAACAGAGTGCGAAAAAATAAAGTGAGACTTTCAACTTTATCTGTGGAAAAACAAAGTTTGTACTTCAAAACAGAAACCCCTTAAAGAAGGCCGTTCAGCCCCCTTCCTCCGATTGTGAGACCTAGCTACTCTCCTGCTACTAATTGTCATGTTCAAGCTTCAACAGTCAACGGGAAGTTGTACCTGACTATGAATTTGAAAGGCAAATTTCTTCCAAGTTTAGTACTTTGTAATTTACTACTACGCTTGGAGATGTATTTTCTGTAGGTTTTTCAGGGTTTTTTTTTTTGTTTGTTTTTTTTTCAGTTTACGCTAAGCATGAAGTTTCATTATATGTCTGTTGAGTATTAAATTTGAAGATCCGTTTTCTCGAAACTTAGGAACTATTTATCCATACTTCGCCAGGGAATTGTAAAAATTTGCATTATTTCGTTCTAGTTGATAATAATTTACGGTCTCGTAAATTATGAGCCTCTAACCTACGGTGAATATGAATATCCAACTTGGGCTAATGTGCTGGGCCTGGTAATCTCTGCTTCCTCAGTATTGTGCATTCCCGGATTTGCTGCCTACCAACTCATAAGAACTCCTGGATCTTTATCCGAGGTAATAAAATTTTCATTTTTATTGTGTTTTTGTCAGGTTATTATTACATGCAGCGGAATGTCAATCGAAACTAGCAAAGCCTTTATTTCACAAGCACACACACACAAAAAAAAATACTGCTGTAAAAACCCTTTAATTTTCCATAATACCAGGGTTGAGTCAATGTTCGCCCCTTTTGCAGCTAAAAAGTTCAATTATGCGAGAAAGCCACACATGCTCACCTCATTCTGCAAAGCACAGGCTGTTGTTTTCTATAGACCTTTGCCAACGTTCCACCACAGCCCAGATTCCACTTCGGTACCACTCGGTAGGTTTCCAGAACAGAAACTCTCTGATGCCAGATTCCACATCTACCACTGAAGTTAAGTGAAATCCTTGTGGGAAATGGGCCATAGAGCGAAACAGGTGGTGGTAGGGTGAGACAAGGTCCAGAATGTATGAAGAATAGAGTAAGATTTCAACCCCTTCAATTCCTGTAGTTTTCGGCAGTCCACTATGGGGGTGTGACTCGGGGAATTATTCACTTGCAGCAACGCCCGCTTCCTATGGATGAGCTCTGGCTAGCGTTGTCGCTGATCATCGTGAACCTGCTGCAGTTGTTCGGTATCATGGACACTCCGCAGCTGTTCAGCATCATGGACCTCCTGCAGCTGTTCAGCGTCATTGACATACTGCAGTTGTTCAGCATTACAGACCTCCTGTAGTTGTTCAGCATCATGGACCTCCGGCAGCTGTTCAGAATCATGGACCGCCTGCAGTTGTTCGGCATCATGGACCTCCTGCAGTTGTTCGGCATCATGGACCTCCGGCACTTGTTCGGCATCATAGACCCGCTGCAGTTGTTCGGTATCATGGACTCTCTGCAGTTGTTCGGCATCATGGACCTCCTGCAGTTGTTCGGCATCATGGACCTCCGGCACTTGTTCGGCATCATAGACCCGCTGCAGTTGTTCGGTATCATGGACTCTCTGCAGTTGTTCAGCATTACGGACCTCCTGTAGTTGTTCAGCATCATGGACCTCCTGCAGCTGTTCAGCATCATGGACCTCCTGCAGTTTTTCGGCATCATGGACCTCCGGCAGTTGTTTGGCATCATAGACCCGCTGCAGTTGTTCGGTATCATGGACTCTCTGCAGCTGTTCAGCATCGTGGACCTCCTGCAGTTGTTCAGCATCATGGACTTCCTATAGTTGTTCAGCATCATGCTGGACCTCCTGCAGCTGTTCAGCATCATGTACCTCCTGCAGTTGTTCAGCATCATGGACCGCCTGCAGTTGCTCGGCATCATGGAGCCTCTTCAGTTGTTCAGACAGCCCTCTTTACACCATTGTCTCTGCTTCCTGGCATGGCCTCAGCTACTGGTGCGCAGTGGAAGGATAACGTAGAAATACCTACTGTTAATCACGTGTGATGATACGGTGCCAAAACTTATCGTCCTGTCGATTTAACAGCAATCTGAGATAGAGAGTAACATGTTATTCCGCCTGCTTGGGTGTCAATTCATGGGGAACCACTCGATGGCGCCTGGAGGCGAAACCAAGGTTGTGTATATTGCGAACGATGGTGCGTTGAGAAAATCCCACCTCATCTGCAAATTGTCATTCATTGGAACTGAGATTCTGGAACACAGTTTCGACCATGGTGTCAGTGTTGGTGGTCGTTGGACATCCTGACTTCGTCTTGTCTTCGAGACTGGTATCGCCAGCTTTCAAACGTCGGAATCATTTTCGTGCAGTGCTGCTGTCCATTGTCCCCACCCCCTTCAACTGCACACATTAGTATTTCTCTCACTGCTGCTGCCGCGTTTCACCATGTTTTCCAATAACGGCGTAGGAGTACCCGAACAGCGCGTTTATCGACCTCCATCTTCTGCTCATCTGTTAACGCAGTGTGGTTCCGTGCCAAATGAACGTCATCTTCCACGTGTGTTCCGTGTAATCACGGTACAATTTCGACGCTGGCTCGGGTCTGCATAGGAATGAGGCCTAACACTATGTGTAGTTCAAGATAGGACGAAGTTTTGGCTCGTTCTGGTATACCACAAAGCAATTATAATTTGTAAATTTTTTTTCAACTCCATTCCACCCACAAAAATCAAAGATGAGTAATGCGGGGGAAACGAAGAATCACTGCAAACAGCAAGCTAGAGGAAGAGTACATCACTTTTTAGTTTGCTAGTCTGCTATGGTGCCAGCAGAGCAGGGGACGTCGTTCGCATCATGCCAAACATTGGATTAAAGATTTAAAAGAGCTGAAGATGCATTCAACGTAAATGTGTTTTGCACAATTTTAAACTTATGCATTAACAAATCAAAGAAAGATTTATATGCATGCAGACAACTCAATAATTTCGCGTTTTTGAAGCCTTAGATCTTGCTTGCACTAACGGAAAGTGATATTTTAAAATGTTCAGACAATTTGCAAAATACAAATGATAAAGATCTAAGTAAAGTTTTTCCTATTCAACCTGCGCAAATTGTTCCAAATCGCTTTCTAAAAAAGAAATTAAACCAATAAATTTAATAAAAAGAACTCACAGAATTGTTAATAATAACGTTTAAAAATTTGTCTTGTATTTACCCAGACGTCTGTACACTTATTTTATATCAAATACTATCTGTTACAGTAACTACTTCTGAAAGATCATTCAGCCAGCTGAAAATTGCCAAACACGTTCTTTGCGAAATACAATGCATCAGGAACGAGCGAAATATGTTTTACTAATTGCTGTTCAAGCTCAAAAGGCAGATAAATTAAATACCAAAGATTTAATTCAAGACACTGTGACGTATACTCTAATTTAATTTTCCTTTTTAGTTTCTTTCTCTATGTACATTTGAGTTCGTTCTTCGCGTTTTCAAGCTTAACGTGATATCTTCTCTCTCGCAAGAGTATAATTGTCAACACCTTGAGGTCAGAAAGTATGACGTATGTATGTTTCAGATGAAAACTTACCGATGTATGTATAATGTTTGAGCAGCAGCAATATGTGGAGATGGTGGAAGTCATAATGCTAATTGTTGATACGATATTGTTAAATTGAAGTTATTTGAAGACTGCGTGTTCTTCTTAAATGTCCGTGTTGTTTTTCTTAGTCAAGTGCTATCTCTATATATGTATATATAAGTGAAAGTTTGTATGTTTATTCCGAATACGTTCCTAAACGGTTTGATGGATTTGCACCAAAATTGGCATACATACTCTTCATCACCCAGATTAAAATACAGGCGGGATGATTTTTAGAAATTCCATCCGTAAAGGGGTCAAATGTGTTTTTACGGGGCCCTCTATAGACTGGGTGCAAGTCGGCTGCTGCGGTATCACTCCGCGTGTCAGAGCAACGGTCGTTAGGTGACGCCTCACTCCTCGCAGCTTCCGCGGTTCAGACATACGGGGAAGAGTCCGATTTTCGAAAACAGAACGCACCGGTGGAACATATTGTCATAAGTATTTTTTTTTTGTTTATGTTACCATGGCATTTTTTTTTGTAAGGATTAGGTTTCATTAGACTCCCAACAATTGGCGCAGGAGCCTCAAATATGGGTGGAGCTACAGATTCCCACCAATAGGCGTGGTCCTCTCAAATAGCATCAAGGTTAAGCTGAAGTTCAAATAGACGGTCTTCTTCATGCATAAAATTTAAATACAAGATTAGCAGTGGTATTAGTATAGATAAAAGAAATAGCCTATGTCCACCGGAAAGAAGTAAGCTTCCCAACGGTGAAAGAATTATCCGAATGGGTTTAGTTTTCGAGATTAGTAAAAACAAATTCCGTATATTATCGTGAACTACTTTCTTTCACGTTGGGTGTGATCAGGTTGTATGTAAACAAAGCGAAACGATACATGGGAAATTTGAAACTGCTTGAAAGAAATGTTATTCGGTAGTACAGCCAAAAATAATAAAAAATTATAAAAAAATAATAATAAATAAACGAAATAACCTATGTCCTCCGGAAAGCTTCCCAACGGTGAAAGAATTATCCGAATCGGTTTAGTTTTCGAGATTAGTTAAAAAAATCCGTATGTTATCGTGAACTACTTTCTTTCACATTGGGTGTGATCAGGTTGTATATCTACACTCTAGAAAGCTGAATGCGGAGCGCAGGAAGTGAATAATTGTGTATGTCTGCTATTTCGAATTTTTAGGGCTCAGAACGGCCATTATAAATTGTGATTTTTACAATAAAATTTTCATCAAGTGTGGTGAAAGGCCTCCAAAAAAAACGCAAACCCATCGAACAAGTTCAGCCGAAAGCAAAGAAAGTAAAATTATTTCGAGAGAGTGAGACAACCGAACAACGTGATCGAAGACTTATCTATCAGCGGGAAAGAGCCAGGGTATCTAGGGCGGCAGAGACCTTGGAACAGCGTGAGACCCGACTTGAGCGTTGTTCATCATGGTAGGAATTTTTTTTATAGAGCGACTTACATTGTTACTTGAAAACAAACTTTATGTCTATCCCGAGCAACGCCGGGTATCTCCGCTAGTTGTTGATATTAACTCACGTTCGTTTGATCTCACCTTGTTGAAGTGCCAAATGTTTTAGCGGCAGAATAAAGACGAACAGTAGGTAACTTTTTCTGAAGTTATTTTAGTAACTCCTGATTCGCTCAACAATGAAGTTATTAAGAACTGATTTGTGTAGCGTTCAGGCAGCCATATTTCTACGAACATTACAACACAGACAATGCATAGGGGCCGCGGGTGTCCTAGTGGTCAACTTTCGTGCCTGCCACGGAGAAGACCTCGGGTTCGATCCCAGGCAGGTACAAATGCTCGAACCACTAAATATTCGCCATTCACCAGATACTGGCCCTCCGGTAATAAATAAGGGCGTCTTCTTCCCCCTTTTTACCTTGCTTCCGTGTCACTTTCCTATCGGGCATTCTAGCCCAAATCTCCTAGCTTCCTATTTCTAAGGGTTGTTTAAGACCTGGGGTCAGACACTCCCTTCCTGAAATCCACTACATATGATCTGATCTGATAATGCAAAAGTACAATGAAAGATATTTTTATTTGGATATCTAAAATCTATCTATAAAAATTTCTTTAAATGAAATGAATATTTTTACTAGTTAAAATATATGCATTATTTTTTTTGTCAGTTTTTCAAATAGAGCAGAAAAGGGGGAAAGGCCTCTTTATAATTATGTTATAAGGGGGCGAAAAGCTGTACTTACGCCAATTCTCAAAGTAAATGTTCTGCACCGATAAATCGCATTTTCTGGATTCATAGACTGATTGTTCAAAATGTTCTTTATTTTACTCTAAGCAGGTGTCACGTTTTAAAATGTTTACCGGAGGTCACAACAGTATGTAAATGAAGTTTATTTATTATTTTAGTAGAGTAATGAAGTTAAAAAATAAAAAAGACTGATTGCGGTCGTATAAATTTCATGTTTTCTTTTTTGTCTTCCTCAGAGAATTTCATGTTTAACAACTCCGTGGAGGGACACAGTGAAACAATCTGATATCCAAATGACAAGTGCCAGACATCAAGAAGAAGCTGACGGGGAAGTCTCTAAACCAATTTGATGTGTAATAAATTTGCGTAAATATATTTTGAATAAAATGTTCTTTCAGCTTTTATACTCAATTTCGATGCCGCCATGATTCACCAAAAATTGAAACACACGAATGTTTTTCAAGAAATTTCTAAACAAAAGAAACAAAATCCGTATGATAGGTAATGAACAATACACATCAGAATATGTCCAAAAAACGAAAATGGGATTCACAAATGTGACGCCATTTTCTGGGGGCGAAGGGGGTCATAATATTTTTTTTTTTTTTTTTTTTTTTTGGATTGAAGGTTTAACGACCACCGTGAGCAACTCAATGGGCTATAAGCAGTCGCCCGTCCCTAATTTTGGGTCACTGGTTCCAGGGAAGGGAGAGAGCCAGTGCCGTAAGACAAAGACAACATCCATGCCTCACCGGGATTCGAACTTGGGGCTCCTTTCGGATGAATGATCCGAGGCCATCGCTTAGGCCAGTGCGGCACCGGGGCGGCTCATAATATTTGAAGACACCTTTGCGAAAAAAAAAAAAAAAACAATTTCAAAAAACTGAAAACTTCTTTCACGACACTTTTATGGGTTTTTTTTTTTTTTTGTTGGAAGTTTAACAACTACCTTGAGTAACTCAATGAGCTAAGCAGTCGCCCGCCCCTAATTAGGGCCACTGGTTCCATGGAAGAGAGAGTCAGTGCCGTAAAACATAACACTACACCCATGCCTTACCAGGATTCGACCCCGGACCCACCTCTAACGAATGGTCACACGCCAGAGCTTACACCACTGGGCCACCGGTGCGGCTTTGTATGTTACAGTAGCATGCTATGTTGGCGGAGCAATTAACTGGAACATTTTGTCGAAATATACCTAAGGCGACGCAGCTGCGCGGTACAGATGCGAGACATTTTCTGCGCACGGACGTTTTAAACATCCTCTGCTTTCGTTTACGTGTCAGTGCGGAACAGAATGTGTGTGCAGCGTATATATGATTCCTACGTTACGTAAATGCTAATGCCACAACATTTCATGTTACGGATTTGAAGTACGGAGAGCCGCCCCGGTGGCGCAGTGGTCTAAGGCGTTGGCCTCTGATCATTCGTCCGTAAGGGGTCCGGGTTCGAATCCCGGTTAGGCATGGATGTTGTGTTTGTCTTACGGCACTGGCTCTTACCCTTCCCTGGAACCAGTGACCCTAAATTAGGGACGGGCGACTGCTTATAGCCCATTGAGTTGCTCACGGTGGTCGTTAAACCTCCAATCAAAAAAAAAAAAAAAAAAAAAGTACGGAGAAAAACTGGAGCTATTCCTCTTTACTGGGACAGCTAGTGAAGTATATCTTGCGAAATTAGTGAAGTGTTTGTCATCACACAATAGATCCCTAAATTCTACCAAGAGTCTATGAAAAGTGCACCGTGCTGTGAACGGTTTTTTAACGGAGAATTAATCGTGAAAAGTAGTATACCTTCCTATCTTTAAAAAAAAAACTTTCTTAAGCCACCCCGATGGCGCATTGGTCTGAGCGCTGGTTTCCTGACCATTCGTCCGAGATGGGTCCGGGTTTGATTACCGCTGAGACATGGATGTTGTGTCTGTCTTACGGTACTAGCCCTTTCCCTTCCCTGGAGCCAGTGGCCTAAATTAGGGATGAGGTCAGAGTCCCCAGAGTTGTTCACAGTGGTCATTAAACGCCCATACAAAAAATAATAATAATAATAATAATAATACCGAATTTCCGGATGTAATAAGCACGTCTTTTGAATCCGTTCTGACGCAAATTTAATTTATCAAAGCTATTCAAAGTCAATGGAGCCGGTATGGAAAACAATAGTATCTGACGGAAGAAAGAAGTTTTTCAATCGGGTCTTTAATCCCTCAGATATTGCTGTAAACGGAATCGTGAGCTTACGAACTCTTAGAAACAGATATTCATACAGCATTGCAAATGTCAAATGTCATCTAGCTGCTTAATTATTCACGTGCTATTTAGACAATTATTATTATTATTTTTTTTAAATGCCCAGGCCATTCTCAAGGAGCGGATGCAACAGATGCAAACACCCGTCACCACCCACGAAACGTAGCTCCATTTCGCCAGCACCCCCACCACGCAACTTTGAAATTTCAACTATGCCATTCGTTTCTACTTCATTTGTACCGGATTGTACCGCAAAAATTTTCGTTTGTACCACTTTCGGTAACGAGTTATTCCAATTTCAAAGGGGGGGGAGGGCATCCTCCACCACCACGCAACTTTGAAATTTCAACTATGCCATTCGTTTGTACTCCGTTTGTACCGGATTGTACAGCAAAAATTTTCGTTTGTACCACTTCCGGTAACGAGTTATTCCCATTTCAAAGTGGGGACAGTCCCCACCACGCAACTTTGAAATTTTGACTATGCCATTCGTTTGTACTCCGTTTGTACCGGATTGTACCGCAAAAATTTTCGTTTGTACCACTTCCGGTAGCGAGTTTTTCCCATTTCAAAGTGGGTGGCTGGGGAAACGGCAGCGCCCCCGTCACGCAATTTAAAAATTTTGACTATGCCTTTCGTTTGTACTCGGTTTGTACTGGATTGTACCGCAAAAATTTTCGTTTGTACCACTTCCGGTAACCAGTTATTCCCTATACAAAGTTGGGAGATGAATAAACGACACCCCACCACCCCCACTACGCAAATTTCAAATTTCAACTATGTCATTCGTTTGTACTCCGTTTGAATCGGATTGTACCGCAAAAAAAATTCGTTTGTACCACTTCCGGTAACGAGTTATTCCCATTTCAAAGTCGGTGGCTGGGGAAACGGCAGCGATCCCATCACGCAATTTAGAAATTTGGACTATGCCATTCGTTTGTACTCGGTTTGTATTGGATTGTACCGCAAAAATTTTCGTTTGCACCACTTCCAGTGATTCCAATTTCAAAGTGGGGGGGGGGCTCGGGTAAAACGGCAGCCCTCACCACGCAATTTTTAAATTTCGACTATGCCATTCGTTTCTACTCCGTTTGTACCGGATTACACCGTAAACATTTTCGTTTGTACCACTTCCGGTAACGTGGTATTCCAATTTGAAAGTGGTAGGCACAATCTCACCAGCCCCCTAGAAAAATCTTCGATTCAGCTATGCAATTTGTTTCTACTCCATTTGAGCCGCATTGTACCGCAAAATTTTTTTGTTTGTACCACTTCCGGTAATGAATTATTCGCCATTTTTAAGACGGAAGCATCACTTCGCCAGCACCCCACCCCAGAATTTCGGCGATTCACTCATGGCATTTGTTTTTATTACGGCAGAACAGGATGCTACAGCAAATTTTTTCGCTTGTACTACTTCCGGTAACGAGTTATTCGCAATTATGCAGTGCGAAGCAGCATTATGTCCGCCCCCGAATTCGGAAGTTTGATGATTCAGCCAGAACTTCTGCCACATGTGCAAAAGGAACACTTCACGTATGCATTGGTTATTTTCAATTCCGCCCTTTCAGTAACACGAAAAAAACAAAAAAAACTGTATGCGCAATGTTCCGAAACATTAATAGTTTAGCACTTCCCTGCACTATCGTAGTTCCACTACAGTAAATAGAACACAATGTAACAAAATCCAAAGGGTCTGTTTTTAATCAGTTTTGTTTTACTTAAAGCAACATTTAGGCTCAAAACATTTGCTACATATAAAAAATCAACGTAGCGAACGCCAATGAGATCATTTATCCACAGACTTATTTTAAAAAAGAAAGAAAAAATGTTAATTAACAGGTTGGCACTTCGCTGATGCGAACTAAACAACACACAGGTAACTAATTGTAAAAGACGCTTTTTCAGATGTTTCCCCGTGTATTAAAAGCAATATTTTTTATCATGTCCATTTTTTCATATTGAAGACCTATGGTGCAGGCACCTACTGGATCTTTCACAGAAGGTCTCCTCTTTTAAAGGAATGCCACACACACAAACGCACAGTTTCATAAAACACTTACAAATTAGCACTTTGCTAAATATAATTGCTTTAGCGGAATGAACAAACATAGGGAGAAATTATATCACACATTTTAATACATTTCCGTTTACTTTATGCAAACATTTTGATTATTCCTTTCCCTAACATTTTATGCAATCCCTGTGCTCATATTTATAGCATTTGAAAGATCTATTTCATATGTTTATGGATCATTTTTTTTTCAGAGTCTTCTGTTTTAAAACGTATATACGTTAGAGGTCTGCAAGGGCCCGGGCCTTTGATAATTTCTAAGTTGAGAAAACGGGCCGGGCTTTCAATATTTAATGCAAAACAAACACGGCCCGAATAGTTTTTTTTTTTTTTTTTTTTTTTTTTTTTATGAGCAAAGCAATCGCTGTACGGTGCTTTTCTCGTTTGGAAAACTCGCAACAAACAGCAGCAGGATAAGATTGAATAATTTCCGCTGATGGAAAAAATGAAAGTTTTACGACATCCTTCCCTCCTACAAAACAATTGGAGTGGGTCAGCTCCCTTAGTTTTTCAATGTGAATGTGGTCCCTTCTCTCTCTCTCTCTCTCTCTCTCTCTCTCTCTCTCTCTCTCTCTCTCTCTCTCTCTCTCTCTCCCTCTCTGTCTGTCTCTCTCTCTCTAATTTTCATCCTCCTCTCATGCTTCAGGGCTGGCTATTAACAGCAGCATTTCTAAACCGAGCCACCCGCTCGCAGACGATCTCTTTTATTGTTCTGATCAATGGCCGTACGTCCCTCTATGTGCTTCCAACTGGGACTATGACTGGCCAACGATACATTAATGATGTTCTGCTACCTCATGTTCGCATGTTCCGTGGTGCTGTCGGTGATAGATTCATTTTCATGGACGACAACGCAACATGTCATCGAACAGTCGCTGTCCAGGAGTGTCTTGAGAGCGAGGATATTCAACGCCTCGTATGGCCAGCACGTTCTCCAGATCTGAATCTCATTGAAAATGTGTGAAATGCTTTGGGGAGGAGTCTTGCTGGTCGCCAATGCCCTCCAATAAACAAGGACACCCTCATCCGTGCACTGACAGAGGAATGGGATAAATTACCCCCAACAGCTGCTTGATAATGTTGTGCAAAGCATGACACGACGTGTGGAATCTTGCATCGCCCTCCATGGTGGCCATATCCCGTATTGACATCTTACGCCGGAACGCCTGCGGACGGTTTTTTTCACGTTTACGTATTCTGCACAAAATGGCCTGTTTGTCCCTTGAACACGTTCCAAAGCCTTCAGAGCACAATAAATTGTCTTTCTTGTAATGTCCTGGCATTCTGACATTATTTTATTTCACTTGGCATCCAACCACACTTACTTTTTTATGCGCTATATAGCCGTTTATGATCCGTCCTTAGCAATTGTCCAGCAGTGTACCTTTTGATTCCCGCCGTATAGCGAGCTACCGCCTCGTCTTTACTATGAGATCTGGCTATCGAGGCGCCGGAAGGCGTCCTTGCTTAGAAGAATTATTACATCGACCAAACTCAGTCCAGTACACGGAAATAAAAATTGAAACAGCAAAACTTTTTTATTCCATTAACCATTTGCTTCGCGGATTTCCGATAGCCTCCCGTACAGTGTCCTCGTGCTGACCACGGGTTGCCTTTCCACAATGCTTTCCGCGAGACCCGGAGGATAAAGGAATCCTCCTGCCCGTCCACCACGCTGTACAGAATTCTGCGATACCCGCAGCATTTACGTCAAACCGGTGTCCGAACTTGGACCTCTCTCCTTGACGACCGAAGTTCCGACTGTTCTCCGCTAGACTGACTTGGCACTTCTGGTACTCTCCTACGCCCCCCCCCCAAAACTAAGTTGCCCCTGCCAGCACGTGAAATACCTGAGCTGAGCCGCGGTTAGACAACTTCTGTAACAGAAAAATTCGAACAGCTGACTCTTCAAGGTCAGGTGCCCCAAGCATTCATGCAGCACCGATATCGGCGCCGCGCGGTTTGCAGTGCGATCAACGATGGTTGAAATTGGAACGTAAATTCGATGTGGATTCAGTGCTTCTCAATATGCACACGTTTAGTTGAAATTTTGAAGCGTAAAATCTACATTGAATATGCGCATTAATTCTCAGCGTTAATGTCATTTTTTCTGTCCATGTAAATTCGACGTGGAATTTTAAAGAAAAATTTCAACATTTTTCTCGTTTCAACCTTTTTACCCAGTTTCAGCATTGAATTTACGTTGCTGTGCTACCAGGTTTTGTCGCAATCGAAGCATTTTTACGTACGTTATGACGCATAAGGGCAATGGAATGGATCCCGCTCCTATGTCCTGACCTTTGACTACTTTTTGCCCATTTTCAATAGGGTTCGTCCCAAGGTGGTTCCCTACCACATACTAAAATTTCATCGAAATCGAACCATTTTTACGCGAGTTATCGTGTGGACAGACAGACGGACAAAGCTGGAGAATATACGCTTTTTCAACCTACGGCTGGAAAGCGTAAAAAACGACATTGGTCTCTGTTTCTTCTTCCCCACGTAGAACATTGCTTAGTTCTCCATATTTTGGGGGATGCGTAGTTACGTGCAAACAACATAACACCTTATCCTCATTGGTATAAAAATTTCAAACTAATATTTCTTTCACATTCTCTTGTTAATATGCATATATAAGAACTAATTAATAACAACGAATTTTACACCAAGTATAATTCAAATAGTATAACTATTGGTAATCCGAGTATTCTCTGCCGCCCTGGTGGTGCAGTGGTATAAGCGATGGCTTCTGATCATTCGTCCGAGATGGGTCCGGGTTCGAATCCTAGTGAGGCATGGATGTTTTGTTTACCTTACGGCACTGGCTCTCTTCCTTTCCTGGAACCAGTGACCCTAAATTAAGGACAGGCGACTGCTTATAGCCCAATGAATTGCTCACGGTGGACGTCTAGTGATTTTGCTTCCTATACTTCCAATGGGCAAACTTCTGTGCACATTTTCTTCACAATTAATGCGTTCCCAAGGATGAAAATTTGAACATCGATTAAAATAGCTTTATATTATAACTTGGAATACTTAATATTGTCTAAAACATAACCATAACTAAGCAATCTAACATTTGCTTGTCTACTGACGTCATCAATGTACAGGTCGTGCCATCTTTTTTCTGGTCTCAACACCACAAAAGGAAAAGTTATTGTTTTTAATGTAAATATGGTTATGGTTTAGAAAATATTAAGTATTCCAAATTATAATATGAAGTTATTTTAATCGATGTTCAAACTTTCATCCTTGTGAACGCATTAATTGTGAAGAAAATGTGTACAGATTTTTTTTTTTTTTTTGATTGGAGGTTTAACGACCACCGTGAGCAACTCAATGGGCTATAAGCAGTCGCCCGTCCCTAATTTAGGGTCACTGGTTCCAGGGAAGGGAGAGAGCCAGTGCCGTAAGACATCCATGCCTCACCGGGATTCGAACCCGGACCCCTTTCGGACGAATGATCAGAGGCCATTGCCTTAGACCACTGCGCCACCGGGGCGGCTACAGAAATTTACCCATTGGAAGTATAGGACGCAAAATCACTAGAAGTCCACTTCAAACCTCCAATCAAAAGAAAGCCGCCCCGGTGGCGCAGTGGTCTAAGGCGCTGGTCTCTGATCATTCGTCCGCCTGGGGTCCGGGTTCGAATCCCGGTGAGGCATGGATGTTGTGTTTGTCTTACGGCACTGGCTCTCTCCCTTCCCTGAAACCAGTGACCCTAAATTAGCTAAATTAGGGACGGGCGACTGCTTATAGCCCATTGAGTTGCTCACGGTGGTCGTTAAACCTCCAATCAAAAAAAAAAAAAAAAAATCAAAAGAAAAAAAAAGCGTCTGGGTTTTTCTCGTTTTTTTTATTGAAGGTTTAACGAGCACTGTGAGCAACTCAGTGGGCGATAGGCAGTCTCCCGTCCCTAATTTAGGGCCACTGGTTTCAGGGAAGGGAGTGAGCCAGTACCATAAGATGAACACAACATCCATGCTTCACCGGAATTCGAACAGGAACCCTTCATGCACGAATGGCCATCAGCCAGCGCTTAGACCACCTAATAAATGATGATTTAATTTACATTAATCTGAGAAAAAGGCTCTGTTTGTGTTGGGGTTTTTGCGAATGAAATGTCCGGCGCAAACGAGCAGTGGAGACAGGCCCCCACCACAGCGGAATGGAACCACCCACAGGTGTTGTGGGTATTACACCACAGAGTTACTATAAATAGCTAGCACGTGTGTGAAGAACAAGGTTCAGGCGTGGTTTGTTCGGACGTAACGTGGCTTGCAAAGGAAACGGGCAGACGCCAGATTTGAGAGTCATCTTCCTGTATGAATTTAAACTGGGTCATTCTGCAAGGAATTGCCGCTCGAAACGTTAACAAAGCGTTTGGGGAGAATACAGCCAACGAACGAACCATTCGGCAATGGTTTGTGAAGTTTCGATGCGGAGATACGGACCTGCAAAACGAAGCACGAGGCCACCGATCTGTTGCTGTTTCTGACGATGTTCTGTTACGTGTGGTTGAAGCGGACCTCCGAAAAACGTGTCGTGAGAGAGTGTCAGAGGTGTCCACCACACGGCCGCCCCGGTGGCGCAGTGGTCTAAGCGATGGCCTCTGATCATTCATCCGAAAGGGGTCCGGGTTCGAATCCCGGTGAGGCAAGGATGTTGTGTTTGTCTTACGGCACTGGTTCTCTCCCTTCCCTGGAACCAGTGACCCTAAATTAGGGACGGGCGCCTGCTTATAGCCCATTGAGTTGCTCACGGTGGTCGTTAAACCTCCAATCCAACATCCAACAATCCACCACACGACAGTTGTTCGGCGTCTGGTTGCCCTGGGTAAGGTCAAAAAGCTGGATATGTGGCTGCCGAATGAATAGACAACTGCCAACAAGACTAGGCGTTTGGACGTCTGCACGTCACTGCTTGCCAGGAATAAACAGGAACCTCTACTGCATCGAATCGTCACCTGCGAAGAGAAGTGGGTCCTTTATGATAGCCGGAAACATTCTACTCAATGGTTAAGCAAAGCACAGCCTACTGGACGGCATCCTAAGCCACCCCTACACACCAAGAAGATGATGCTCCTTGTCTGGTGGTCCACAGCCGGGAAAATTCATCGGAGTTTCTTGGCAAGAGGCCAAACCATCACTGCAGAACGTTATTGTGATGAAATACACCACATGAACCGGAAATTGTTGCAGAAACAACCGGCTTTGGTCAACAGACATGGTGTTCTTCTGTTCCAGGACAACACCCGCCCTCATGTCGCACAATGAACGATGCTGACACTAAGTGCCTTGGGCTATGAAGCACTGCACCAGGTTGCCTATTTCTCGAACTTTGTCTGCGGCAGACTATCATCTGTTTCGTCCCCTGGATCACTTCCTGTCCGGGAAACAGTTCACGACAGACAACGAAGTTCAACGTGCAGTTGATGACTTCTTCGGGTCCCAGCCACAAGACTTTTTTAGTTCCGGTATCATGGCCTCGCCGGACAGATGGGAATTATGGGTCGATGCCGAGGGGGATTATTTTGCCTAGGCAAGTTGTCCTACTTTTCTGTTCTCGCCGTCTACGTGTGTTGGTCCTTTGCCGGACATTTTTTTTTTTTTTTTTTTTGATTGGAGGTTTAACGACCGCCGTGAGCAACTCAATGGGCTATAAGCAGTCGCCCGTCCCTAATTTAGGGTCACTGGTTCCAGGGAAGGGAGAGAGCCAGTGCCGTAAGACAAACACAACATCCATGCCTCACCGGGATTCGAACCCGGACCCCGTTCGGACGAATGATCAGAGGCCATCGCTTAGACCACTGCGCCACCGGGGCGGCCCGGACATTTCATTCGCATAAAATAGAAATAAATCAAAACAAGATCGAAGTCATAAAAGTCAGCACTTTCGTGTACGAAAGTTTAACACTTCTTTGATTTGCTTCAAACAAAACATGTAAATATTGTTCTTTGTTTACACAAAAAGAAGATAGGGAAAGGGAAGGCAGATGCATTGCAGAGGCGACAAGTAAGAGAGCCTGTGGCCAAACAGGGGACAGGATAAATTGGTCAGCACCGTTTTGGGGTTTATTTAACCACTCTTTGTTTTCCTCAGCTGTAAAACAAAGTTAGTCAATAGGAGCAACAGAAATATTCTTTTCCCCACATAAGCTGCTTAACATTTAAACTTTTATACAACGCAAGAGTTGTGCTGCATGCGACAAGCAAGACAGCAAGTTTTATTGACGCCAGCCTAGACAAGGAGCCCCGATGCATTCTTTGCCGGCCCTGAACCTGGCTGTCACTGGAACAATCCAGATCATCACAACAGCCAACAAATATTGCAGCATCTGGCGCCACGAATGCTATAGCCGGCTCTGCGCACAGGTACCTGGCACTCCACACGGCGCAACAGGAAACGAAATTAATCGGACCATATAACCTTATTCCAATCATTCAAGGTCAAGTTTTGTTGCTTGCGTACTCATTGCAACCGCTTTCGACGGCGAACTGAGGTTAGCATGGACACTTGGAGCGACCTGCGGATACGCAGCCAAATTTTCGGCAGGGTTCATTATATTGCGTGTTGAGACACACTGTCGTCCCCAGTATCCAAATTACCAGCTAGCTGAGCCACAGTATCCATTCTCTTGGCTCTTACCATACGAAATAGCCTTCGCTCATCTCTAGCATCGATAAGCCGTGGTCAGCCCACATCTTGCCGGTGGTTCGTAGTTTTTACCTCCTCGGACCACTTTTTGAAGGTACTAACCACGATCGATCGTGAGCACCCGACAAGCCTTGCCATCTCGGAAATAGTCTGACCCAGTCGTCTGGCCATTAGAGTTTGTCCTTTGTCAAACTCGCTTAAGTCCTCTACCTTCCTACCTGAAGAACAACACTGATTAACAGAGCTCAGTATCAGGTGTTATCTATACCATTTCATGACCTTCACACGCGCTCTAATATACTTGCAGCAGCTGCGATTTCCATAAAGACGCGCTGGTGATTATGTTTCGCCTCTTTGGTGTATATAGTCTTACATGCTCACGGTGATCGTTAAAACTAGAAAAATAAAAGGAACATTTTATAAACTTTGTATTTCATGGCGCTGGTATTTATACCCGCGTAGTAAGGCATCAGTTGTATTGAGCCGCGGATGGCTTAGTGGTTAGCGAGTCAGACTATCGATGCAAGGTCCTCAGGTTCGAACCTGGGCTGATCTTTCAGAGATGGTGTGATTTACTAACAAATGCTGAATATCCGCCGTGCATCGGACGAGCACGTTAAGTGACGGCCCCCAGGCTGGACCCACTGGTTAAATGGGTATCCTTTCCTATGCCCCCCCCTGAAATTCTCTCACCCCTCTGCGTGCAACATTGTACTTGTACGGTGGCGCCATCTACTGTACTCTAATCTCACTACAAACTGTTCTGTCAAAGTCGCTAGACTTGCTCTCATTCCTTCCGTTTCTGTGTCCTGCCCAAAAGAGCGATCTCGCTGTAGGTGGCTGGGACCTAAACTCTACTTACTGTGGACGAAAGTCCTACAAGGAAATGACAAATACTGTGGCATCAGTTGTATTGCAGAAGCGCATATCAAATTCTTTATCATATGCAATGTAATTAATTCAAAATGATTCATCCGATTTCATTAGATATAGTTCCGTAAAAATCAAAGTAATAACAGCGTGGCACACATTAAAATGCAGAGAAACGCACCGAGTTTACGAATGTAACTGCTAGGTGGCGCAATGTAACCCATGTATCTGCACCTAGGCAAAAGACTGTCATTGTGAAAAATGTCATGCAGGAGACGATGGAAGGCGACGAATTTGCTTCACGCCTGGTGCATAGTGACGAAGCAATACTCCATTTAAGTGGCAAAGTTAAGCGTCACAATATTCGCACGGAAAACCCACATGCAGTAATTGAAACTGAGCGCAACCTTAACGAACAGCGGTTAGGAAGCCGCTGTTACCTAAACAAACAGCTTCCTAACCGCTGGATTGGTCGCTGTGAACACGACGACAAGGCGCACTAAAAGTGGCCAGCCAGGCGTCCGGACCTGACCCCTTGCGATTTTTTCTCATGGGGTATGCTGAGGATAATGTGCATGTGCCACCATTACCCACAACGCTAGATGAACTCAAAGTTCACATTCGTAGTGCACTGCAGTCATTGACAACAGACATGCTTGATCACATATGGCAGGAATTTGATTATCGCCCCGACGTAGTTCGCGTGACCAACGGAAGTCACATAGAACATTTATATGGTATGAAAACAAAATTTGAACTTTTTTTCTTTATCTTATGTGCATTTAGGGAAATCGGATGAATCATTTTGAATTATCATGTACACTATATTGACAAAAGTCACCGGACACCCCTTCAAAAGCAAATGAACGGACCTGCTGCGTTGTTAAGATGCGCGGTACAGCTGCAAACGCTATAAAAACAAGCCTGTAGCTGACCGCGATCATATCGCACTGTGAGGTTGAGTGAAAATGTCGCGGCGGGAAAGAACTGACTTTGAGAAAGGAAAGATTGTTGGGTGTTATATTAGTGGGTTGTCCATAAGAGAAACCGAGAGGCGTTTAAACATACCCAAGTCAACTGTTTTGGATGTATTGAATAAGTGAAACACACATGGCGTCCCGGAAGTAGCAAAACGTACCGGCAGACCGAAGAAAATTAGTGATAGATGACGTCGAAGCCTCAGGAGAGTCGTTGCAGCTAATCGACGGAGTACTGCACAAGACCTCAGTGTACAGGTGAATAAAAATGCTGGAACCTTGGTATGTACACGTACCATTCGCAGAGAACTTCATTCCATGGCTTAGCGTGATCGTACGGCTGCTCATAAGCCTTTCATCTCCACTCGGAATACTACTCGTCGTTTAGCATGGTGTAAAGAAGATTTTTCGTGGACCGTAGATCAAATGAAACGGATCCTACGGGCTGATTAATTCAGATACACGATCCATCGGTCTGATGGCCGTGTGTGGGTATGGCGGCAGCCGGGGCAACTCTATTTACCACAGTGTACTGTTCCTACGGTCAAGTTTGGAGATGGCAGTCTAATCGTGTGGGGGTGTTTTTCGTCGTATGGTCTCGGCCCATTGGTTATCGTGGACAAACCTGTTAACCAGCATATCTACCTCGATATTCTGGACAATTATGCCCTACCAATTTTGGGGCAATACTATGGAACCGAGTTTTGTTGGTACCAGCAGGATAATGCACCGAGTTATAAAGCAAGGACTGTTACGGCGTGGTTTGACGATAATTCCGTATCGTGTGTGGACTGGCCAGCACATAGCCCTGATCTTAATCCCATGGAGCACCTATGGGAGGAATTAGAGCGCCGCATAAGAAGTTTGGAACCAAGGCCTACTACTAAACAGCAGTTAGTGGTAGAATTATGTACTGAATGAAAGCGCATACCTATCGCTGTGTTCCAAAACCTTGTGGAAAGCATGTCTCGAAGGGTCAGTACATGCATTAAGGGCCAAAGGTGGACCGACACCGTACTAATGTATGTCAATAAATGCTGTGTTGTGTTTTTCTTCTATGTGTCCGGTGACTTTTGTTAATATAGTGTATATTGAAATGTCCCTGTATTGTTGAAAGTCAAATAAGTTTCTTATAGTGCTCGGTTTCCGGTTTATCTCCGGAAAGTATGCGGCAGACGGTATTTGGATGCATCTAAAATAAACAGCAGTTTGTGTTCCAAATTCATCGTTTGAAGAAATTACGTCAAAAAAAATAAATAAATAAATGATCACATCCAGCGGTTTGAAAGTGTAAATCTTACCGCACATGATTCAACAACAGCATTTTGCATTTACATTGTGACCTACAGTATGTACATGTGAAATTAAATCTTGATCAGTCAACCTGTGAGCCGCATCGTTAAGCAACATCGATATGTTTCATCGTGATCGCAGACATTTGATACCGATTTACAATCCCATTCTCCGAATGAGAATGGCACCTCCAGCTGAACTGATTAATGATAAGTAATGCATGGATTGAAGAACGAATAAGTCAGCTTTCACGTAAATGATGCGCATGGTTTGAAGGAGTTAGGAGTGGTGGTGACTGACCTTCTGCACGCTACGGTGATCAACTATCGATTTTTTCCCGTGATGCCTTGCGCGCTCTGCTGACATCCGGGGTTGCGGAAGAGAAGAGGGCGGCGGTGAATGGCGTCCGTGTACTGCTGGAAAGCCACAACATGCATCACTCAGGTTAGTTTAACAGTTATTCTGCATATAAAACACTTCCTTTCCATATCACATTGTTTGCATTTAAAATGACGCAAGTGGAAGTGATCGAGATGTTTTATTTCTGCTCATTAAGCTTTGCTTTATTTTTCTTTACTCGCTGCCTGGATTATCCCAATGATGCTACTACATTCAGAGGTAAGAACTAGTTTTGGTTTGCATTTTCGCTTTAAAAAAATATGTTCACACGCTTAACATCGAGCTGAAAAGAATTTTATAATAATTTTCCCAAGCAGCTAATGAAACAGTTTTTCTCTAGGTAATTTAGAGAATCGTTTTATTTGTGTATGAAACAAAACGGAACAATTTCTTGAACAAAATGTAGATTATTTCGACAATTTAAAGGTGTTTTAATATTAAGTTCGTTTTATTCCTGTACCAAAAGATTTTCCCTCAGGTTTGTGTTTCTTAAATTTAACTTGAACATCTGTATTGGAACCTCAGGAACGCTTGGATAATGTGTACGCCCTGCCCAACTGAAGCATTAACATATGGGTCTCCGGCTGCACGTATCCGGCCAAGTCACTGCACGAACTTGTTCCGTTATTGGACTCTCGGTAATGTAGCACTTACGGAAAAGCTCCTCCTGCTGATATACTTTGGTTAAACCAGATAAAAAAAAGTATTATTTTATTTATTTTGAGTAATTCTTAAGGGATGTAAGTTATTGAAATAATTTTAGCACCATGTACTATACCGGTATTGGTAAATTTCGCGAGAGCTATGAGTGGTCTCCAACCCCATAGGTAAATTGCGGCTACAGCTTAGGGGAAGAGAAGACAACACTAAATATAATAGCCTACAAAATCATCTAATATTTCCAAGTTAAAAATGTATTCCTATGGTTGTTATAAGAGGAATAAAAAAACCTTTGCCGTACCGATACTGAAGAGATAAAGACGAAGTAACACTGTCATCACACATACAAAACTAGAATATAATATACTTTGTTATGCTTTTGGGTTCAGAGAATGCAGCACCCATAAAAATTGGAAAGGGAGTGAGACAAGGTGACACTATATCTCCCAAACTTTTTAATGCCACATTGGAAAATGTCTTTCAATCACTGAACGGGGAAAACAAAGGGATGAAGATTAATGGAGATTATTTAACTCACCGTCGTTTTGCTGATAACGTAGTCATTTTTGCAACTACCCCATTAGAGCTGCAGAGTGTGTGATCCAGGAACTTGCTGACGAGAGTAATGAAGTGGGATTAAAAATGAACTTTCAGAAGACGAAAGTGATGTACAATGCTTTTACAAGAAATGAAAATTTATCGATTGATGGAGAAAAGCTGGAGATAACCGATAACGTTTATCTTGGGCAGCAGATATCAAGTGAGGGTCACATTGATGGACAAATTAATCGGCGTTTGAAAATTGCCTGGAGAGATTTTGGAAGAAACAGTATAATTTTCAAGAGCAATGTCTTAAAAGAAAAGTGTTTGATTAATGCATCCTTCCAGTGCTTACATATGGTGCAGAGACGTGGACCTTAACTAAAAGAAACATACAAAGGCTGCAGACAACTCAAAGAACCATGGAGAGGTGCGTGCTTGGTGTAACCAGGAGAGATAAGAAGAGGAACTCGTATATCCGAAAAATGACGAGAGTGGAAGACATCATGATCAGAGTAAAATCCCTGAAATGGCAATGGGCTGGACATATTGCCCGAAGGGCAGACCATGACTGACAAACTTTTGGCTGTCCATCTTTGTCAGACCATGACTGACAAAGATGGACAGCCAAAATTTTAGACTGGACTCCAAGGGACATGAAAAGACCCAGAAGAAGAGCACATGGGAGATGGGTGGATGAAAGTCGAAAGTATGCGGGAGTAACTGGCACAAGACAGACCGTTGTGAAAGAAACTTGGGGAGACCTTCGTCCAGCAGTGGATTGTTAATGGTTGACAATGATGATGATGATGATTATGCTTTTGAGAAAACTGAATACAGATAATTTCATTTTTCTTCCAGAAGTCAACCTCAGCTTACCCAAAAATTAAAATTTTGAAAAATATGCAAATTTCATCAATTCAAGTCTGGTTATACATTCTCCTCTATAATAATTAATCGCTTGTTTTCTTAGACAACATTTCTTTCCTTTGCATGGCAGTATTGGATTTCCTTCCCCGAGTGACATTACATGAGCTTTGGGTTTTAATATATGTTTGAGCTTGAAAAAGTTTCAGAGCTTCTATAAAGTTACATAAGCTTGGATGGGGATGATAAAAGTGAGTATTAAAATGAGCATGAAAATACTCGCCGGCATTCATCGTGTTTTCTGTTGATGCCTGGCATTCAGCATTTTTAACGCAAGAAATATCCTTTTCTGCGAGAGTGTCCACAGCGCCAGAATTTTCTTTCACAGCAGCGTTTTTACCTTTGATGGACGTTCAGAAATATCCTCTTCAGCTTTTCGCGGCAATTTTCTTGTGGGGTTGAAATGACCCAGAACGTCTAATGATTGAAAAGGATTATTTAGCCGCAATAAACCTGCAACCGCACTGTACTCATGAAAAAACAATATAATCTTATTGGAACAAATTAAGATTGTACTAAACAAAAGAAAGAAAATAGAAGGGTTTCATTGGGAAACGTGTTAATCCTGGGAGTAATTGTCGAAACGGATACCCGAAGAGCTGTTTCAAGTTGAAAATGGCATCTTTTCTTCGGTTATATATTTGTAATGTCATAGAAATATACGTCTATGGATATGTGGAAGAGTTAAAAAAGGTAACTTTATAACGCATACGGCAACTGAATTAGAAATATTTATGCAAATGTTCCTAAACGTCACTTAAGCAAGGTAATGCAAAATACGTGGTCACGTGCGTCGCCACGTGATCCAGGCAACTATTTAAGATTGCTGCTCGTCAGTAATCGTCGTAGTGTTGATAACAATGGGAAAAACAAGGGATATTTCCGAGTTAGATAAAGAGCTTATTGTGGGTGCTGGTCTGGCTGAAGGGACGATTTTAAAAACAGACTGGTTTCGGTGAAAATCTTCCAAATACGTGGAGACAATGTAAATGGACAAAGTCATCGCTCTTTTCGCGTTTTTCTTTAATTAACACACATCAACCGAAAACATAGATTGCGATACCGCTGGGATCGAACCCCAGATCCTCGATAACTAGCCGAGTGCGTTCGCCTTACACTACGCTGCCAACAATCCGGCGCTATGTGTGTTTATCTGTCAACATCTGACTTGGTTTCTCAAAAGATGAGATATCCCGGGTCTTCAATCAGTGGAAAAATAACCCACATGGCTTGTCTAAGAGGCGCAACTGAGGCGCGACGGCAATCTGTCGGGAACAAGATAGCTGCCGTCTGAGAAAGCCTGCACGTAGAAACAGGACCTTGTGGGCAGCAATTGACCGGACCATTTAATGCAGGCTGTTTCCGACCCATATGTCGGCGAACTACGCGCAGGGAACTGAAGGGACACTGTTAAAATAATCTGCTTAAAAACGAGAACCTGAACCTACTCGTTTTTTTTAAGTACAATCGTGTCATAAACGAGTACATGACATGCTCAAATATAAGTAACCATACGTACTTACAAATAACTGTGTCAATAAATATAAATATAATCTCGTATTACTTCATTTTAGATATTATAGATTTCAAGAAAAATTGTTTAATAAATGTGTAAAGTGACACACACATAAATAATTAGCACAACAAAGCCACTGATCACAAGTAATTTAATTACGCATAAAGCATCTATCTATGTATACGGTATTACATTAACTATATTGGTGTGAATCTCATAAATAATATACTGTCACTTCATCACTATATTTGTCATAAAATTACGTGGCACATTTACCCAGCACGCGACAACGAGTACCAAACGACTCTCATGTTTCTTTTGCAGTACCCAGGTTCCACTGCCATACATCAGAGTAGGAACAATTACTCTCTCATACACAGCCATGCGGGACTCTCTTGAGAACCCACCATTCCTGTGAAAACCTCCCAGAGCAGCCATGAATTTCAATGAAGAATTCACTCGCCTACTAATTTCACCATCCAATTTGTTCTCTCTGTCAAACAAAATACACAAACTCACTCACCTGGTCAAAAAAATACACAAACTCACTCACCTGGTCAATCACAGTGCTGTTTATATTTACATTACATTCAGTGCTACCAGTTTCTCTCTCAAAAACCATAACTTTGGTTTTTCCCATATTTATACTCAGTTTGAATTTCATGCAAACTTCGTACATCCGGGACAACATACATACTCTTCAACTCACTTTTGCTCTCTGCCAACAGGACAGTGTCATCAGCATACAGCAATCTGCACACACAGATATCACCAAGACATAAACCAGTATAATCTATTTTGGCATCACGCATGCACGCATCCATAAATATATTAAAATGTCATAGTGATATGATTTGAGTGCATATATTTCAAATTAGAAATACCAGATATACTCACAATTGATTCCTTGTATGTACTCAAAAATGAGTATGCGTCTTTTCCAAAAATGAGACACAAGTACTCGACGCGTCAATAAATATAAATATAATCTCGTATATTATAAGCCCAGAATGTACTAAAAAACGAGCACATTTTGTTTATTTCTAAGTACCAATTTTAACAGTGTAGGTACTGCCATTCGCATGCCTATACTGAAACCACTGGTTTCTGCAAAGAACCGGAAAGTTCGTCTATAGTGGTGCCAGGAACATTCTAATTGGACACTGGAAGACTAGAAAAAAGTTGGGCGGTTCTACGAATCGCAGTACAACTTGATGTATACCGACGGTAGGCAGATAGTCTGAAATGGGCTCTTTGAAGCAATGAACTCAGCTTGCATTGTAAACACAACTCAAGGTTCTGAAAGTGTTGTCATGGTGTGGAGCAGGCTCTGTTGGTACAGAACGGGTCCCAAATATTGCTGAAAGATCGAGTGTTCTCCAAGTATTATCTGAACATTGTTGCCCATCAAGTCCATCGTGCGATGTTGACTTTTTCTCCAGCAGGTGACGCTGTTTCATGCACGACAATGCTACGGTAAGATGTGTTCAGCAGTCATTCAGCGAGCATTACAGCAACTTCCTCCATCTTTTCTGACCACCACAAATCCCAGATCCGTACCCCGTTCAGAGTATATGGGACATGTTAGAAAAACAGATCCGGGAGCGAAGTCCTCTTCCGTCATATCTGAGCAAGTTAAATGACTGTCTGATGAACGTCTTGTATGCTGTAGACGCAGATGCACTCCAGCACCATGTGAAATCTATGCCAAACTGCATACATGTTGTAATTCGGACTGAAGGAAGTCTAAATCGGTATTGAATAAAAGTTTCTAATTCCGTGGCCATATATAATGATTTTATATTTTTAGCTTTATGTGTAAGTTGTATATTGTTAAATCGTCGCTTGAATGCTAAGCACTTGGACAAATATAATCAAACTGCCAGATTTAATTCGACGAAGAAACTACTTACATTAAATCCATTTCATCCTTTATTATTCTTGCTTGTAGACACAAAGCCCAGATAACCCGAACAATTCCTCTTTTATCATGAGATAACACTTTAATAACTTTATTTTAAATACACCAGACATGAATAATAATGAAACGCATATAGCGTATTAAATCCATTTATTTTTGTGGTGTAGTCACCACAAAAATTCGCCAAGCTTTCGCACTCCACTGGGAGGCTTTTCCAAGGCAATGTGTGACAAAAAAATGCGTGGAATTGGAACACGTAAAGAACGAAGATGATTTTTGAAAATAACGTGGGTGACATCACGAGCATATTACATGAATTTTTATCACGCAATTATACAGTGCGCCGTGATGTGTTTCCATCTTTTAATAACGCATGTCAAACCATTGGTAGTTCAGTAGAAACTATATCATTGCATGCCAATTTGCTGGATAGGATTTCCACTGTTTCCCTGATGGCAGTCTCTTTAAAATTCGTGTAAGAGGCAATTTTTCTAATATTATTCCATACAGGAGCGGCCGAGCAATGCATGACTTCTCTGGCGAGCGTTGTATTCCGCATGTTGTGGTTTACACTTCGCACGTGTTCTTTACGTCTAGTGTCTAAGGATCGCTTTGTCATTCCGATATATACCTTTTGCGTGTTGTCAGGATATACCGACGGTATAGCTTACACACCCGCCATTTCTTTCTCACACTGTCTCTCCTTGCAACTTGATATTATGTATGATAATACATATAATATCACATAATATGTAACACACCCGCCTTTTCATTTTTATGTCTACCCTTGCCTTGAAATAGCCTCCCAGTGGAGTGCGAAAGCTTAGCGAATCTTTGTGCTGACTACAGCACAAAAATAAATGGATTTAATATGCTATATGCGTTTTATTAACACTTTAATACTTATTCGTAGTACAGATCATCGATTTTATTAATATCAAAGGTAACATGAAGTCCTACTTGAAGCAATTTCTCATTTTACGTGCACACTCAATCTTTTGAGTGGGTGTCTTTTTATTTTCTAAAACTCACTGTCAGACGTTACCAAGAGGTATAAAGGAACTTGGAGGTTTTGATGTAGCTTTCAGAAACAAACTTTGGAGGTTTTGCTTGGAGATTTAACGGCCGCGACGCGCAACTCTTAGCGCTCTAGGCAGTCATCTGCCCCTAATTTGGGATCACTGGTTGTAGGGAAGATACACAGAGAGCCCCATCAGACAATGCCAAGCCTCATCTGGGATTCGAACCCGGGTTCATAGCTTCAAACCACTGGAATTCGATCCCGGATCCATAGTCTCAAACCACTTGGATTCAAGCTTCGTCAGGGATTCGAGATCAGGCCCATAGCCCTGCACCACTGGGATTGAAGCTTCATCTCGGATTCGAGCCCGGGCCCATAGACTCAAGCCACTGGGATTGAAGCCTCATCTCGAATTCGAGTCCGGGCCTACAGCCTCAAGCTACTGGGATTTGAGCCCATAGCCTCAAACAAACCGCTGGGATTCAAGCCTCATCTGGCATTCGACCCTGGACCAATAGCCTCAAACCACTGGGATTCGGGCCCGGGCCATAGCCTCAGACCACTTGGTTCAAGCCTCATCTGTGATTTGAACCCGAGCCTATAGCCTCAAACCTCTGGGATTCAAGCCTCATCTGTGATTCGAACCCGATCCCTTAGCCTCAAACCACTGGTGTTCAAGCTGCATCTGGGATTTGTGGCCCGGTCCATAGCCTCAAACCGCTGGGATTCGACCTCCGGCCCATAACCTCAAACCATTGGGGTTCCAGCCCGGGCCATTGCCTCGAACCACTGGAATTTAAGCCTTATCTGGGACTCGAGTTCGGGCCCATAGCTTGAAATCATATGAGATTCAAGCCTCATCTAGGATTCGATCCCGGGCCCATAGCCTCAAACCACTTGGCCACCGAAAACTGTTCTTAAAAATCGTTTTCGTTGTACTAAGTTTCCAACATGCTTCTTGTGAAAACAAATTTTGACTCTTTTTTTTTTTTTTTGTTGTTGTTTGTTATTTTCCTTTTTGACGAGCTTTACGACCACCGACCGTGAGCAACTCTGAAGCAGCCGCCTGTCCCTAAATTGGGAGCATTCGTTCCAGGGAAGGAAGAGAGCAAATGCTGTAAGACAAACACACCATCCATGCCTCATTCTAGACTCGAACCCGTACCAACTTGCACGAATGGTTCGACTTATAAATCATACTAGTATCTACAGCATACGATCCCCCTTTTTCCGGTGGTGAATTCTAATCCACATCTTCCTACTTCGGAGCAGGATATTCTCTCGACTGAACTACGCCGACAAGGCTTTTCGCTGTGGCTTGCCATTTTGACTCATGCGTCACCTGCCGTTGCATATACTGTATATCTCTCCCTTGAGAAAGGAGGGGGCACAAAAACGCAGGTTTAGGATTCGCCAACAAGCCATGCTGAAAGAAGCTTACTGTAGAAGATGGAATTCGTATTAATTCCAGATGATGTGTGAAAGAATCAGAACACATTTTTTTAGAATCTCACTGCCACGTGATTCAGTTTTGCGTCCTAGTTTCAAATGAAGAAAAGCCCTTTTTGCCGGTGGTGTCATTTCAAACCACATTTTTCTGCTCCGCAGTGGGATATTCTACCGACTGAACTACGCTGGCAAGGCTTATCGCTGCAACTTGCCGTTTCCACTCATGCGTCACGTCACGCAGCAGGGAAGTCATTAAAACTTATTCACCCTTTTTCTGCCATATCACCTTTTCTTTTCAATTCTTGTGCCTAAATCTGGAAATTTAGACTTGAAAGAGAGGAAAATGAAAAGCTTCGTTCATAAACGACTTATCTTCTTCTTTTTTTTTTTTTTTTTGAAGGCATAATGATAAGTTATATAAAAACAAACATAAAGCATTTTCTGTGTTTCGCGTGTCAAATGAAATGGGAACATAACGAATCATATGCTAAATGAGGAATTTTTCTTTGCTCCTATTATTGTTACGTAGATTGGGAACCTACCGACACTTCTGCAGTTGACAAAAAAATAACATTATTAAACAAGAAAAGGATCAAGGCTGAACTTTCGAGACCGCTGTGTGACGGCAGTCAAAGATGCTTTGTAATTCAGCGAATAATACGTAACGAACTCCAATGCACATGAAGCTGCAAGCACGTGCTGTTGTTGCATTTGCTCCTTCACCTACAAATCCGCGATTTGTTTTCTTTCCTTTGGCACTGGCTGACGTAGAAGAGACGTGACTTAAGAGCCCACACGTGACGTCACTGAAGGAAAATAAAAGAACATACAGAGAAAGTAAACGGCGTTGCAAAAATGCTTACACAATGCTTTAGAAACAGTGAAGTAATCGCATTTATACGCCGTCGAAGTACATGCATGGCGCGTTCAAATGAACCCCAATTACTTTTGTTTCAACTAGTCATGCACCGCGAGAAATCTCTTTCGGTCGATTAGTGAACCGCTGCGTGGAATTCTGTTTCTTTAAGCACACTGAGCCTAGGTTTGAACCCAGATAACCTCAGGGCATTGACTGGATTACCGTTAATTTTAGTCTTACATGCATGTAAAGGGTTAGGCTGAAAAAGAAAAAAAAAACCTTCTTGTATATGGGTAAACAATAATTTCTTGTTATAAATAAGTAACGATACATTTTCATACCGAATGTTCCAAATCATCACGTGCAAAACATTAGAAACATCGTTTGTTTTGTGTAAATCTTAAACATAGCGAGAAACTTCCGCTCGACTGCGGATATTTTCATTAAGGCAAAAAAAATGATAAGAAATACAAAACAGTTAGTACATAGTAAAAAGCAAACATATAAGAAATCTACGTCATCTTTGTGAGATGAGGCAGTGGTCTAAGGCAATGGCCTCTGATCATTCGTCCGAAAGGGGTCCGGGTTCGAATCCCGTGAGGCATGGATGTTGTGTTTATCTTACGGCACTGGCTCTCTCCCTTCCCTGGAACCAGTGACCCTAAATTAGGGACGGGCGACTGCTTATAGCCCATTGAGTTGCTCACGGTGGTCGTTAAACCTCCAATCAAAAAAAAAAAAAAAGAAAGCAGAGGGGCAATACTCAGGAATGACGCCAGCAGCTCAGAGCTAGATGGGCTAAGCATCATATGAAGGAGGGGAGCACAAATTTTGAAATACTTATCATAAATTTTGGCAAAAATTCCGTTTATGTAGATTTTTCCCGAGCTGATGATACTATCCCCAGTAAAAAAGTGTTCTGGTACATACTGTGCGTAACATTTATTCAGAGTATGTAGTACTGGAAATCATGCATACGAACTTCCATAGCCTTTAACTAGTTACTATTTCTTTCGCAGCAATTTTAGCTTATTTACGTCATTTTTTCTTGTAGTTGTTTAATCTTTTTTTTTTTTTTAATATTTGCTGTCATGAGACTTTTTGTGAATTTTGGCTTGTCCCCTGACAGGGCGTATCTCTTTTTCTCTCTCTTCTTTTTATACTATAATCACAAAATGGTGTCTTTCTACTACTCTCTTAGACATCCGCTCAGAGGACTCCCTCCATTTCCCAGAAGATTTAATAAGAAAGCTTTTCTCGTAAAACACTAAATTTCACAAAAAATTAATTTATGTAAAAAAAAATTGTGTATTAAAAAAATTCAAGCTCTTTTATCCGTGTTCCTAAAATCTTAGATGGTTACACTCGAATGTGTTCTAACTGCTTACATATTTTTGGGGGAGGGAGGCTAAAGGGTGGGTTCAAAGAAAAGTTTGGCCAGCTCACCCGTAGCGTCGCGCCTGGAAATGCTGCTGGTTAAGACCGGGTTTTTTTTCTTGTTTTATTATTGCCCCTGTCTCTAAAGGAGGCCACAGACACACACGTTTGAATGACACGTTTGAGTGTCACGCCAGAAAACGAGGAAGTTTTGTGTCTGAGGCCGTATGTAGCGTGAAGTGAAGTGGGAGTGAAGCTCTTTGCCTGTCTGAAATCCTCTTCACTCCACGCTACATGCCACCTCAGGCACAAAACTTCCCCGTTTTTTGGCGCGACACTCAAACGTATCATTAAAACGTGTGTAGCTGTGGCCGCCTTAAGAGCTCCTTTAAAATGCTCCTTTAAAATAGATGTTCCTTAAAAATACAAAGAAATCCATTCGACTGCTTATTTTTCATACTAAGCACTGTAGCTCATACCTTCTTAAGAGTTCGATTTTGCAAGCGTAGGACTCATAAACTGATACGTAAAAAATATTCTAAAAGGTAATAATTTATGCGTATCTGATGATCTGAGGAAATTTCCACGCACATACACAAAAATCACTTTAACTCTAATGTTAAGTACTTGTGCCAAGAGGAACTCGTAAAAATAATGTGCCGTTATTTATAGTCGGTTCGTTACATTTGCGAGTCAACAGGAACTTTAAAGAGACCACAGAATTGAGTTTCTAATATTATTAACTGATTCAGTTTGATACAAAGATTTCGGTAAAATACGATAAGAAAATGTTATGTTAGCTATTTGTGACCTCGGTGACGAAAGCACATACTCTTCTGCAGTTATTAAAAAACTAAAACAAGGTTCGAAAAACATCAATAACAAGAAAGATGATACCAAATTTTCGGGTGTAATAAGCACGTCTTTTGAATCCGTTCTGGGGCAAATTAAATTTATCAAAGCTATTCAAAGGCAATGGAACCGGTATGGAAAACAATAGTATCTGACGGAAGAAAGAAGTTTTTCAATCGAGTCTTTAATCCCTCAGATATTGGTGTAAACGAAATATTGAGCTTACGAACTCTTAAAAACAGAGTTATCGACAAAAATAAGATGTGACTTTACGTCCCCTGGTGGGAAAACCATGCATTATTTTAGGAAGAAAGTATTCTCAAAAGGTTTATCCATATGACCGGTATCGGTCCAAGAAAAAAATTAGTCGAGTTTTCAGGAGCCCAGGTTTTGCTACAAATACATCAGAAGCAGAAATTAGCACTTATGACCCCTGGTGGCCAAACCATTCTTTACAAAACATTAGAAATTATGTGAAAAATATTTTCCATCAGGTCTTGTATGTGATACAGGAATACTTTTTCAAATCGGAGTTTTAGGAGCAGAAAACGCAATTTACCTTTATGCGCCCTAGCGGAAAGTCTTAAATGATTTACGTGAAAGTTTTGAATTTATAGGAAAAACATTTCGCATCGGAAACACTATCCAACAACGCAGGAATTTTTCTATTTGGACTTTTAGAAGTAGAGATATTGACAAAAATAAGATATACATCTATGCCCCTGGCGTAGAAACCATGCATTACTTCAAGAAGAAAGTGTTCCTAAAAGGTTTGTCGACATGAGTAGCATCGGTCAACAAAAGACTTTTTTTTCAATCGAGGTTTTAGAAGCTCATATTTTGCTGCAAATACATCAGAAGTGGAAATTAAGACTTACGCCACCTGGCCATACCATTTTTTACAAAAGTTAGAAATTATGTGCAAACGATTTCCCATCCGTAGCTGTATCCGGCGCAGAAAGAATTTTTCAAATCGGAGATTTAGAAGCAGAGATATAGGGAGAAACGCAATTTACCTTTACGCCCCCTAGCTGAAAGTCCATGAATTACTTGAAAGTTTTGAAATTACATGAAGCACATGTCATACTGGAAACACTATCCACCAAAAAAGGAATTTTTCAAATCGAACCCCTAGAAGTAGAGATATTGACAAAAATAAGATATACATCTACGCCCCCTGGCGTAGAAACCATGCACTATTTTAAGAAGAAAATGTTTCAAAAAGGTTTGTCGATATGAGTAGTATCGGTTACAAACGACGTTTTTTTTAATCGAGAATTTAGAAGCTCATATTTTGCTGCAAATACATTAGAAGCGGAAATTAAGATTTAAGCCCCCTGGTGGCCAAACCATTTTTTTACAAAAAATTAGAAATTATGTGCAAACGATTTCCATCAGGAGCTGTATCTGTTGCAGAAAGAATTTTTTAAATCGGAGATTTAGAAGCAGAGATATAGGGCGAAACGCAATTTACCTTTACGCCCCCTAGCGGAAAGACTATGAATTTCTGGAAAATTTTGAAATTATATGAAAAACATGTCACACGGAAGACACTATCCAACAAAGAAGGAATTTTTCAAATCAGACTCCTAGAAGTAGAGATATTAACAAAAATAAGATATATATCTACGCCCCCGGCGGAGAAACTGTGGGATATTTTAGGAAGAAAATATTCCGAAAAGGTTTATCGATGTGAGTGGCATCAGTCTACGAAAGATTTTTTCAATCGATATTTTAGAAGCTCAGATTTTATGGCAAATACATCAAAAGCAAAAATTAACACTTACGCCCCCTGGTGGCCAAAGTATTCCTTACTAAAAATTCGAAATTATATGCAAAAGATTTTATGCAAAAGATTTTCCATTAGGAGATGTATCCGCTGAAACAAAGATTTTTCAAATCGGAGTTTTAGGAGAAGAGTTATCGGGAAAAATGTAATTTACTTTTACGCCCCTAGCGGAAAATTTATGCCTAATTTGAAAGGAAACTATACCTAAAATACTCTTCGACATAAATGGAATCGAAAGATAAAATAATTTTTTCAATCGGTTGTTTAGAAGCAAATATGTGGATTAAAACGTAATTTTGAATTCGACATCATCTGCATTTACGCTCCCTAGCGGCAAAATTGTACATCGTAAGAAAAAACGAAATAAAGGATCGTCATTCGCATATTTCAAGCTTCCGAATGCAAAAAGAATTTTTCAAATCGGACTAATAGTTGCAGAGATACCGTGGGTGCAGACGGACTGACGGACGGACGGACGGACAAACCGATAACAGAAGCACGATCTTTTTTTACAAAAGACGTGCTAAAAATGTACCATAGCCAGCCTAAAACGGTTATTATATGTTACCTAATAATCGCCAGTTTTTTTTTACTGATCCGCATACTAAAATTTAAAGATATAGATCGAAAACGGCAGTCACATCATCACTACCCAATGTGATGTTATGATCTCAGTCGTCTCACTGCTTCTCGCCAACATGGCGGCGAAGGCTGTGACGTCAGAATCGTGACGTTTCGCCGGCTTCATTTTGATCACTCGACAGGAACGGCGGACGTTTAGTCTATCTGTTCTAACCTGCTTATTTAAACGGACCAGGAAATCGAGAAACACGACTCTTTTCTTTCTTTACCATGGCGATTTAAAAAATGGGTCGATTGGCCCGGCCCAGCCCGTTACTTTGTTCTATAAGTTAAAAACAAAAAGCCCGATCCGGCCCGTGCTGACCACTACTTTTGATACCAAAGGACAGGAAAAGACCCAGAAGAAGACCATGCGGGAGATAGATGGATGAAATTTGAAAGCATGCCGGAGTGACATGGAGGAAACTAGCTCAAAACAGAAAGTTATGGAAGAAATTTGGGGAGACCTTCATCCAGAAGTGGATTGATAGTGCTTGATGATGTCGTCTAGGATACGAATTAAAAAGTGATTGTTCATAACACGCATATGTCGCCTTCTTGTGGTACTTTCAGAGAAACATAAGAATGCATGACGCAAGACGTAGCTGTGCCTTATTCTTTGCGTCAGTGTTCTTTCATTCCTAATAAATTGCTCCAGAGAGAGAGAGAAAGTGCAACGCAGATGGGATGCGTTCTTACTGAAGACGATGTCTTTAAAATTTTTATTGTCTCTCTCTCTCTTTGTTACAGGTGTGCCTTTCTTCGTAAATTATGGAGAAATTACTTTCATTTCGTTCTGTAATGGTTTAGCTGCATAGGAAAGCATTTCTTTAGAAAGAATTGTGGACTGTTTCTCGTCTTTTGTATTTTCTTTTTGTTTCTTACACCGAAATCTAAAAAGAACGTTTCCATATTAGCAGGAGTGCACGTGAGCAATCGAAACTTATTGGCTGAGTTGTCTGGGAGATAAAGCCGAACAGGCACACAAATGCACATTCGCAGAACTCGCAATTGTACCGGTCACGTGAAATCATTTTTTTTTTTTTCGTAAAATAACAAAAAGGGCTTTGCCAGTAAAGAACACTGATCAACAAAATTCAACTTTGTAATTTTTCCTTAGATTTAAAACTAATATTTCAATTACATACACAAAAATGATGAAAGAAAATCTCTACTTGGTTTTTATTTTTTTTAATGCAGGATATATTTTTATACGTTACTACAAAATAATGCATTGTCACAATGCGTTATTACTATATAAGCATAAGTTGGTTCTTTAATAGGATACATGAAATACACAACATAGGATAAGGGTGGATCCAGAAGTTTACTCTAGAGGGGGGGGGGGCGGTTTTTCGGGTACAAAAAGGGGGCCAGTAGCCATTATGAAATGTTTTTTTTATACAACCTTAGTATACACAGAAGAGCAATTGAATTAGAGATACCTGTCTAGTAACGTGTAGCACCACCTTTCGCCCTGATGACGGCGGCGATTCGTCTCGGCATGGACTCGACAAGACACGGGAAGCGTTGGGAAGCCATACAGATCCACGACCCCTGAACAAGCTCCCACAGTTCACGAAGATTTGATGGAGGAGGTCGGAGCCTCGAACATCTCTTTCAATGGCATCCCAGATGTGCTTAATGGGATTGAGGTCAGGTGAACTAACTGGCCAAGGAAGCGAGGTCACGTCGGTGGAGTGTTCATCTAACCATTCGGATACAATTCGGGAGCGATGACACGGTGCATTGTCTTGTTGCAGGATGAGGTCCCCAGTGGGATGTTGAAGACGCACAAACGGGAGCAAATGGTCGTCCAGGATATCCCGGTAACGTTGACCTGTGAGGGACGATGTCACACGTACCAGGGATCCCATTTCAGTCCACGAAAACAGTCCCCAAACGAGAATGCCTCCCCCACCAGCTTGAAGAGTACCATCGTACCACCACCGATACTTCCCGTCCAATTCGCTCCGCAATATGACGATACGACCACCCGGCCTCGCGCAGTCCGACTAGACGACCTCGCTCAAAGTCCGATAACTGCTGAAATCGTACACGTCTTCCATGTCCAGGCATTGCAGCTTCTTCAGGGTCTTTGCACGTGTCCGTACGCCGACGACTGATTAAATTCACTTCGCCGTACTCCTTAAATACCACCGACGATAATTTGCATATTATGCCGTGCTGTGGCGTAAGCGCTCACCGGTTGGTCCCGAAATTAACATCACACCTACGTAAACTCGACCCCATTAACATATGTAAATTTCATGATCGTCCGCCAATTCCTTCTTGGTGTTATTTTTTCACTTTCCGCCAGTGTATAACAAAAACTATTACTAAAATACACGCATTTACGAGACATAATGATTGCTATAAGTCTCTGTTTGTGAGCTCATTACGTGCTACACTGATCGCTGTTATATCTAAATGAAAGAAGTTTTTCAGCACTGCGTCAGACTGTCTGACGTCATATGTTTCACTGGTGCCTATACTTATTGCATCACCCACTTCCGGTGTCTTTTGTCTGCATTCAAAAATCACTTAAAAAGGGGATAAAATAAGTTCACAGCGATAAATTCAAACATGAATATCTCCGAAGTGATAACCAATTTTACTTTTTTATGAATACTTTCGATAAACATCCCCATTGAAATTAGTTACAATTTCTGTGGGGAAAATTTCTTGTTGATCAGTGGAATAATTAGTTTCGTATCCTTCATTAATGGTCTGCATTCGTTATCTTAATTTCAATGGACGAAGCCATTCGCCATTACTGAAAGACTGACATGTTAACTGCACTAAGACGAACTTTCACAAGAATCCTTTTATTTTTTAAATCGCTTCTTCTTTGACATATGTCATACCTACGGGGTCGTCAAAAAAATGGAAACATTTAGTATTTCTGGAGAATATTTTTATTAATAAGCCCTAGGCCCACACTGTCCTTCCAGAACGAAAGCAATTCGACTTGGAATAGATTTACACAAGTCATACGCATACGTTAATGGAATTGGAGACATTTCGCCTTGTGAAATATTTCCTAACTGTGCCAATAACGTTGGAGGTGGAAAGTACGATCTGATATTTTGCTCCAGATATTCCCTCAAATGTTCAAAAATAGTGATGTGGCTAGGATGATATAATGATATTGGAAATTGAGGTGGCCAATATCATACTCTGCAAACCACAACCTGATACAATTCGCCCAATGCACTAGTGCATTATCTGCTTGAAACCATGAACTGCCACTAGTGAACCATTCCCACAACATTGGATGCAGGTGTTCTTCAAGAATGGATTCGTCTACTGCAGGTGTGACACGATCCTGCAGAATAACCAATGTCCCTAAGGAAGATCATGATATGGCAACTCACAGCATCAGGGATCCACCTCCACGCCTCAAAGACGGAACCAAATAGTCGCGGTGGTACGGTTCTGCAGGTTATCGCCAGACGTATACTCTACCAGAAGTAGGAAACAATGCGAAGCACGGTTCGTCAGATCGGATGACACGTTGCCAGTCTTTAGCATCATTTTTTTATATGCATTGCAGTAACTTACACGCTTTGTTGCATTGATGTTGGTAATCAGAGGTTTGTGGATTGCAGCACGGCCACAAACACCGGGGTGATGGAGTTCCGAATGAACTGTTATAACGGAAACCTGATCATTCCAACTGGTGTTCAACTCTGCTGCGACACTGGTGTGTACAAATTAGGACGAAGAGGAGAAATTAGCATAACAGCGGAACGAGCTGGCAGAACGGACCGAAAGACCACTCAGGAAATAGACTAGGGTCCGGTACGGTAGGGCATGCGTATATATGCAGCATGACGTGGGGGGGGAGTGTCGGAAGGGTATAAAGCACACACACAGGCGGTGTACGCTCAGCAATTCGGTGAAAGCTATTAAGCTATTGCACGGTGTACATCGGTTTGAACGACGTCGAGTTGCTGCTACCATGTGATATGGTCAACAGGCAATCCAGTACACGACATCTGGAGGACTTTATCCGAGGTCGCGTCATTGGGAAGTTGGAAGAAGGCCGAAGTGTGACTAGTGTGGCCGAGGAGTTCGGGATCGCTCACAGCATCGTTTCACGAACTTGGAGAGCATTTAGCAGTGGTCATCCACTAGCAACCACGGCGGCGGACGACCGGTATATTGTCCTAAAGGCGAGAAGAGACAAACGGCAGACAGCGGGAGAAATCGCAAGGCACATGCAACAGACAACTGGACGTCCGTCATCGCGTTTTACCGTGGTCAGAAGGCTGCACAAAGGTGGTCTATTTGCACGACGACCAGTACAGTGTGTTCCATTAACGCCTGCTCACCGGAGACGGCGGTTTCTGTGGTGCCAGGAACACAAGAACTGGACATATCAGCAATGGAGTCAAGTTCTCTTTACGGATGAGAGCTGATTTAGTCTGACGAGCGATTCTGGACGTATACACATCTGGAGAGAGCAGGGAACACGCAATCACACCTCCAACATCATCGAAAGGGACCGGTTTGGAGGTGGCGGAGTTCTCGTTTAGGGCGGTATCATGCTTGGTAGCCGTACTGGCCTCCACATCTTCCAAGGAGGTTTAGTCACTGGTGTCCGCTATTGTACCGAGGTTCTCCTGCCTCACGTGTGTCTGTTTAGAGGTGCTGTGGGTCCTGAGTTCCTCTTGATGGACGACAACGCTACACCTCATCGTACAGTGGCTGTCGCAGAGCTGTTGGAGAGTGAAGATATTTAACGCATGGATTGGTCCGCAAGGTCTCCGGACCTAAATCCAATCGAACACGTTTGGGACCTTCTTGGGAGACGCTTGTCAGCACGTCACCAGATTCCGCAGCTGCGATTGGCGCTACAAGAGGACTGGGCCGCGATGCCTCAACAGCTCCTTGACAACCCCGTCCTCAGCTCGGACAGACGTTGTAAATCCTGCAACGCAGTCAGGGGTGATCATACCCCTACTAAAGACTGGATTTTTCTTGGCAGCCGCCTGTCACATGGACGTTTCTGTCTTCTGTCCAGTTGTGCTCGAAGCTACCTTTTCAATAAAGTGCCTTTGTATCCTTTGGATTCCTTGTTTGGACGGTTTTGCTCACTTGTCCCATATTCTTACTTCTTGGGGATCTTATGGTATGATTTGAGTCGATGTGGAGCACTTCTGCACGACGTTACATTCGAAAAACCGCCTCGTCCTTAATTTTTGCACGCCAGTGTATTTGGGGTGCCGTGGTCTTGTACTTCCGTTGTACAATACAACTCGTGCCAACGTTCTGCGATCCTTATCTAACATCTTTGTATGGCGTCCACAATTTGCACGTCTGAAAGCAACGCCGTGTTCTTTTTGATAGAGAGTCATAATCTTCGATATAGCTCCTTCTGTTATTCCTACATTTTGTCCCGTTCTAGTTACTGAAGTTCCTACAAGACGCGCAACAATGATCATGCCTTTCTTGAGGACTGTGACATCTGACATTATCGACAATTACTCCACAAGAAGTGTTTCACTTGTGACGGTGGTACTCCTACGTGATAATCGACATCGTACTGCACCTCCTTTATATATGTACCTCACATCGCGAGTGACGTCGTTCCTGTTATTTGCACATTGCCTGCACTCCAGCCAGAGTCGGTGTTTCCATTATTTTGATAAACCTCTGTATGTTCAGTATTATATCCTAAACTCGTTATTTTTCGACATACGTCAAGAAGTGACATGTGTTTTTCTGTCTCTAGCGAGGACAAGGAAAATTACTTTTATATACCTTTCTTTATACCCAATACAGCTATAACCGTTGGAACGATGAAATTACATTTTTCTTTTCCTCCTTTGGTGGAATAAATGCATATTTGTATTTGCCGCGATATCAGAGCTTTTAAAATTCGAATTAGGTTTTATTTCATCGGATAACGGAAACCAGGGAATGATGATCTCATTTTTATGTCCCGTGTTCCGAAGTTAGCGACCCTTATGAGCCTCTAATGTTACAAAGAGTATCCGTTTTTAATTAACTATCATTAATTCCTGGAAATTGCCAATAATTTCCGTAAAACAAATACAACGCCTTTTTTTTTTTTTTGCTATTGTTTTTCGGGGTTTAATGATCACCTTAAGCAACTCTGAGGGACATAAGTAGTCCTCCGCCTCTAATTTAAGGCCATTTAAGGCCGCAAATGTCCCGAAAGGGCGAAGGTCAACGTTCGTGACTGTCACTGAGAAGTCTCAGGATCTGTCCCAGGTAGGTAGGAACGCTCGAACCACTAAATGTCCGCCTTTCGTTAGATAGGCGCGTTAAGCCGTCGGACCCCGGGTAGCGGCCAAACCGTCATGGAGACGGGCATCTACCTCCCCCTTTCTCCCCCGCTTCCATGTGACTTTCCTGTCGGGCACCCTAGCCAAATCTCACAGGTTCCTACTTCTAAGGGTTGTTTGAGACCTGTTGTCAGACACTCCCTACCTAAAATCCTCGACATAAATTTCTCCAATCTCTAATTTGAGGCTGTGCAAAGATTTTATCATCATTTTGAGTTTTTCTTAAAGCTTATTTTTCTCGGCATCTGGTTAAGGGTACAAGTACGCAATTACATGTGTTCAAGATATCTCCCGGATCCTTTTTTTTTCTTTTCGTCGCTTAACTCTAATCTGAAGAGAAACAATCCGAGCACTTCTGCATTTGATTTTACCGTAAGGTAAGTAATTGGAATATAGCAAGACACGGCTGCTCCAAGTAGAGGGAGAAACTGGAAACATTCTTCCTGTGAAGGATAACAATCACCCAAATCAGAGGCATAGACACGTTTTCGAATTTTTATGGATGCTTAATTTTCTTGCTATGTACCTTAAGTTTATATTTTTATCAACAAAATTTCTAAAAAACGAATCTTCATGCTGAAATGACTGTTGGCATTTCCAGTCAAAAATCATTTCACCATAAATATTCATTTATTTCATCTGGTCGACGTAGTATCAGAAAGTGAAATGAAAATATCTGGAAAACTGAAATTTCATAAAACTATTAAATGCGGACGCCACCCATAACATTTTAAAAAATACATTAAGGATGCTAAATTTGAGAATTCTTCACAAGTCATCATCAAGACAATTTGATTAATCATTTTAACGCTTTATATGCAATTGCACATATCATAGTTGATATCCCATATGCAGGAATATGTACAGCGACTAGTGCTGTGTACAGGGTGTCTCATACTTCATTAGACACTGAAATGTCATTCGTCGGAATTCATCATTAAGACAATTAAATTAGTGGCTTTTAACGTTTTAATGCAATTGCACATACCGTAGTTGATATTCCATATGCAGGAATATGTACAGCAACCAGTGCTGCGTAGAGCGTGTCTCACAATTCATTAGCAACTGAAATATAATTTGATCAAATAAACATATTCAATAGAAACAAATGAACAGAGGCTATTAGTGATTGAGTAATTTACACTCCCCCACCCTGTATTGCGGAGGAGGGAGAGATAAAAGGAAAAAAAAAATCTCTATTAAAAACTGTTTTTATTTTCAATATAGAGGCATGTCAAACAACATCGTATGTGAAAACTCTTACTATATAAAGAGCTCATTATCGGAAATAGAAGTGACGTTCACCAAAATATGCCGAAAGGGCGGAGTTTCAAATTAACACAAACCTAGATCCATCTGAAAATCTGAGCAATAACCACAGAAGAAATACACAGCATTAAATAAAGAATTTCTACTTATAAATGTACAAGAATAAAAGCACAAAACGCAAAACAATGTTCAAGCGTGCAATGGAAAATCTGTGATCTCAGCAAGATGGCGCGTCGCCCCATAATTATGTCCTGCTACACGAATACTTGAGTGCTTAATATCCTAATCGATTGATTGGCGCCCATGGGCTGCTAAAGAGCCCTTTGAGATCGCCAGATTTGACACCATTAGAATATTTTCTATAGGGTCATCTAAAAACGGTTGTTTATACAAACGAATTGCGTACAATGGATGAACTGCAAGAAAGAATACGTTCAGGTTATGAAAGATTATTCCCTAGAATTGTACTGTACGTTGAACTTCACACATAAGCACATTCAACTACATTTATCTCAAGATTCGAGCTGTGTCTATAGAACAATGGTACCCACTTTGAACACCTAATTTGACAGTTGGCGTGGATGGTCACCTATGTTCTACTCAATACACACACTCTCCCGTAGACGTTTGTAGTTGGAACCTAAATGCGTTCAACCAAGCTTCCAATTTCCAGGTTCCCACCTACGAGTAGCTTTGTTCCTTCGCTCATTTCTGCTTTATACAGTAGCTTGGTGGTGTGCTGCAAACGAAGAGACGTAGGCTGCCGTAGCCCGGTCGTACCATCTTACATCGAATGGTTTTCGCGCAAACCTTCGTAAGTGCCCAGTCGTTGAATGTGGACATTTTGCTCACCAGTGTGGTCCTCATACATCAACGGCCCGTTTGTGGACACTGCTGGTTTTTGGTGTTGCTTTGATACACCCATGCGATGGTCGCGCGTGGAACCACAAACGTTTTGCAGTAGTGGAGATGGAGGACACCACCTTCTTCGCCCCGACTATCTGCCCTCGATCAAACTCGCTCGGATCGTCATGTTTAGTTATCCTCATAATCGCAAATACAGGAAGTAGGTATCTCACCAATTTATAGATCACAGGGGGTTTCGGCTGAGTGCATTATTGTAGCGAGGTAGGGTAGGCCTGCGGATAGGTGCGATGTGTATAATAAATTGTTCTTTCCAAATTCTCGTTCATGTACCAGGAAAGTAAATATTCACTTTGCTTGAATTCAAGAACTTCTCAGATTTCATTTCTGACTGCCATTAAAATGAACATGACTATTCGTCCAAGTGGGGTCCGGATTCGAATCCCGTGAGGCGTGGATGTTTTGTTTGTCTTATGGTACTGGCTCTCTCCCTTCCCTGGAACCAGTGACTCTAAATTAGGGGCGGCGACTGCTTGTAGTCTATTACGTTGCTCACGGTGGTGGTTAAACCCCCTCAACCAAAAAAAAAAAAATGAACTTTTGATTTTAGTTTTTGTCATGAAAAAAATCCATTTTAAATCTAACTACAACAAACACTAAAAATACCGCTAACTGATTTCACTACTCTTCCTGAGAATACAAAGCATGAAACATGTACGTTCAGACGTTATGATGATTTACCATAGAAATACTCGCATGTGGAGGCCGTACCGTATGGGAGATGCAGAAATGAATAGGTAATGATCAATAGAATTATACCAGCATTAAAGATCCGATAGCAGCATGCTCATTGACCAATTATTTTGAGTGGCGCCACACTAATTATAATTGGTCAACTTACTTAATTTTAACTCGTCATCTTATTTTTTCTTTTTTGATTGGAGGTTTAACGACTACCCTGAGCTATGAACAGACACCCATCCCAAATTAAAGGCCACTGGTTCTAGGGATGGGAGATAGTCAAGACAAACACAACATGTATGCCTCACCGGGATTCAAACCCCGACCCATCTCGGATCAATGATCAGAAGCCCTCGCTTAGACCAATGCGCCACGGGGGCGGGAACTCTTCGCTTTATTTAATTTACATATTAATGCTAAAGTCAAGGTGTCGAGGAGGCTGAATTTTTTTAACGGTATACGACAGTTTCTATCCTTGAGCAAGTTAAACAGTAATGGAATAAGAAACATTTTAATATACAAAGTGCGTCAAAGAATTTTTAAGACTGGCGCTAGATTTCAGCCTACGGTGGTGCCACTAGTGTAATCGCGAATGCGTTATAAACCGTGACCATTTGCTTGCTTTCTGCCAAAAGTACTGCGCAATTGTTAAAATAACTCAAACGAAATGGGTGTTCGTTAGAGAAGTAAAATTTTTTTCATGTTGAATTATTAAGATGGAACAAAGGGCTGTTATTAAATTTAACGCAAAACTTGGTAAAAGTGCCTCGGAAACGTACCAAATGATGAAACAAGTTTATCGTGAGTTTTGTTTAAGTATATCAAATGTTTTCCTGTGGCACAAACGTTTTTTGGAAGGAAGAGAGACGCTAGAAGATGATAAGCATACCGGAAGACCAAGTTCATCAAGGACACCTGCGATTATTGAAAAAGTGCGTGATTTCGTGGGAAACAATCGATGTGCGTCACTAAGAATGATGGAAGTCTTTAAATATCAACAAAGAAACGATTCGAACCACCCTGCATGAAGATTTGGGCAAAACAAAAGTCTGTGCTAAATTTGTTCCACACACGTTAACCAATGAACAAAAATCAAGGAGAAGTGCACATTGCAGAGACATCATTTCAGCCGCTGAAAATGATCCAAACTTCTTAAAATCGATTGTTACTGGTGATGAAACATGGTGTTTTCAATATGATCCTAAAACAAAGTGACAAAGTGCGGAATGGAAGTCAAAAAACTCGCCACAAGCAAAAAAACAAGAAAAGTTCCATCGAAAATCAAAACAATGCTCATTGCATTCTTCGATAGTAAGGGTATTATCCACAAAGAATTTGTTCCAAGTGGACAAACAATTGCTGGTGAGTTTTATTTAAATGTTTTGAGGCGTTTGATGGGCAGAATTCGTCGCATTCGTCCAGAATATCGAGATGAAAACAGTTGGTGTTTGTGGCACGATAATGCACCCAGTCACACCTCACTTCTTGTTCGTAGACTTTTGGCGAAAAATAACGTCTATGTGTTGAATCATCCACCGTATTCGCCTGATTTAGCACCTTGCGACTTTTCTTTGTTCCCAAAACTTAAAATGACGTTAAAAGGGTGTGATTTTGATGATATTTCGACCATACAAACAGCTTCGACGCGTGCTTTGGAGGCAATTCCGCAAAGTGAACTGGAACAGGCATTCGAATCATTATTAAATCGCTGTAGCACGTGTATTGGAGCCGGAGGGACTTATTTTGAATAACAAACAAAAACAAATTATAATTTCTTGTTTCTACTTTATTTTACAGACCCAGTCTTAAAAATTTTTTGACGCACTGTGTATTTGGAACAGAAAACAAAAGTTAAAACAAAAATTACTCAAATAAATCGATACTTAAGAGCCTTTCACGAGGGACTGGTGTCAAGAAGTTGCTCAGACTGTCCTTATATGTATCGTGCACTTCTTACAGGAGCGCTTCACAACTCTACTCAAGTCATTATTAAGGATCTTTCCCTAGAAAATAACGGAAAACATGACTTCGATTAACGAAATTTTGCTTCAGGAAATGATTTTCGTTTACACAACCATTCCGCGTGTTGATCGTGAAAATGTGAAGTTCTTTAATATGGCAGTAACGCGAAATTAATTTATTTGTTCCCCGGGCCTTCTGTAGGCAAACTGGGTGCACAAGACGAACTGACTAATGTTACTGATGGATTTGTCCTCGCGAAACAGTTCTCCCAACACGGGATGAAGGGTAATTGTCAGAACGAACTTCAATCCGTGCCCAGTGTGACAACTGATCTGCTTTGAGGATTAGGCACTAGTGGGTATTATTCAGTTGCTGATCACCAATGCGTTAGACAAAGAAACGTGAGTATTTTTTTTTTTTTTTTGCATTTTAGCAGGGTCAAAGCTTTTATTAATAACTTCTTGGAGCGTAGCCAACAATTGTTCAGAAGGAAGAAAGCAGTTCTCTGACGTAATCGAACAAAGCGTTGCTCGGAAGAAATCAACGGAAGCGTAGCGGCACTCAAGATAGAGTTCCAAAGTTTCTTCCTTTACTTTCTTTCTCACTTCTGATTGCGTTTTCCCTTCCGTTTAGCACATCATACTCAACGCTTCGCGTGAAACTCAGGGTTTATCGTTTTCTTTCGTGACTGCTCTGAAGTGTGGATAAGTAGTCTGTGACGTTCTTCGACCGTAGCTACTAAGATGTTACCAAAATAAGGACGAAAGCAAAAAGAAAAGTAAGGCAAAAGAAAAACGAAATAGCAGACGGACCGAAGGAGGGAGGGGTAAAACAAGTGAGAGGGAGAAAGAAAATGGAAATACAGAAGAAATGAGAGAGAGTGAGTAAATAAATGGAACAACAGTGATAAAGGAAGAGGAGGAGAAATAGGAAGGGAAAAGATGCTTTTCTAAAAATATAATCGAAAAGATGCAGAGAGATGCACACAAGAATTAGAATTAGAATGAGACGAAGGGTGAAATAGAGAAAAGGACAGTTGAGAGGAGGAATGAAATAGAGAAAGAGAGAAAAATGGTAAAGTGATCCAGAGAAAGCAATGGAGAAAAGAGAAATATAAAGGAAAAACTGAAAAAAAAAAGGAACACAGCAGAAAATTGCAGAAACAGAGGGAAAAGACAATAAGAGGAAGGGAAACAGAAAGAAGGAGGCGCAGCAGAGACATTAAAACAGAAAGACAGAGTGATAGAAATGAATAAATGAATGAATAAATAAAGAGAAAGTGAAAGATAAATATTAGGGAGAAGCAAAAGAAAGGAAAACAGTAGGGTATTGCAGAAACAGAAAAAAAGACAATACAGAGGAAGAAAATAAAAAGAAGATAGTACAACAGAGAGCCATAAAAACAGAAGACAGTAGAGTGTCACAGAGACAGAGAAAGAGACAGAAAGTGAAAAAATGCAGAGGAAGAAAAGGAGAACAATGGGGAGGCAGCCCAGAGACGAATAAACCGACAGAGTGACAGAAAGAAAGAAATAATAAGTGAAAGAGAAACGGAAGGGGTTTGAAATCGATACACCGAGATAGAAGCTGAGGTGAAGATGCAAGGAGAGCAAAAATGATACAGAGAAAGAAAAATAAAGCCTCTAACAGACCAATACACCGAAAGATAAAGGAACAGGGAAAGAACAGTAAACAAGAGGACACTGATAAAGCAGAAGAAAGTAGTCAAGACTCGAAAGGAGAGGGAGGAAATGATTGTGGTACTTCCATGTTTTGAAGTTGGTTGATGTCTCGAACAAAGTACTTGTTGGACAAATATATACACAGTCAAATATATAAAATGAGCATAATATAGCCACTTAAAATGGAAAATAGTACATAAGAATGAGCAACTTACGTTAAAAGTCATGCTTTATTTTAATCCACTCGGCTAAGTCACATTCATATAATAGCTTATGAAAATATCGATCTTTTGCTACAGATCTTACATATTATCTGCGAACTTTCGTAGTATCAAATGAATTATGATAATAAATCCTCTGCCGCCCGTATAAACACGCGCACAACAATCTTAACAATGTCTACACTCCTCAGACGTTTTACTCACAGCGTAGTTTTTATTTGCACTTTGACCCCTGTCAGTGTTGCCAAAACCGACTAAAGAAATTCCGGGAAGTGATGAGCCCTTCAAAAGAAAAATCAACTGAAAAGTAACAAAATTTACAAAACAGAAATTCAAAAGGAAAGGTATTTTAGATATATGCGTCACAGGGTGTGCAGGCGCTTGATAATTCCAAAATGCTTTCTTCCTTTCGAATGGTCAAATGCGTAGGTTTCGGATTAGTCGTCCGAGTTCGGTCCGCGATGTAATCCTGGATAAGTTGTGGGTGGTCTTTTTGCCTAACGGCGTTGGATCTTTCTATTCCTTGGAACAATAATAGTAGCCTCAAATTAAGGACTGACGACTGCTTATAGCCTAAAGACTTGCTGGTGGTCCTTAAACCATAGTCCTTTAACCATGTGGTCTTTAAGCCATGGTCCTTAAACCATGAAAAAGAAATGCCTTCTCAATGTCATCGGAGCCAGTGTTATAGTTTTTATTTATTTTTTATTTTATTAAAAAGTGTATTACGACGCATGGTATTCTTCAAAATATAATAAGTAGACTAATCATACCTAATTGTCTGGGAATCGTGATTCAGGATCAAGAGTGCGTTGAATGCATTTTAATAGGTAAAAATTTCAAGCCTGCGGAACCTTCTCCCCCCCCCCCCTCCCTCTTTAGCTGAAAAACATTTGTTATTCCTGAAATGTTTGAAGAAGTAATTACTATATCAGGAATGTATATAGATTTTTTTTCGGGGAGGGGGGGCGAAAAAAGGAAATTTTTGAAATCCACCATCCGGAACAAAATTAAAGTTAATGAAAAATTGAAGTAAAATTAAAGCATTTTTTTCTAATGTAAGTTGATACATTTTTATTAAATAAATGCATTTTTTCTAATGTAAGTCGCATTTTAACCATAAACAAAAAAATGAAATATTTTCCGGGGGAAGAAGGCGCCCCTGTGCTAGATATATAGTAATTACTTCTACATGTTTTCTATGTTATACTTGGTGTGAGTCAAAATTATATCTGTATTTTTTTGCTTAGGTATCTTCTTAATAGAATGTGAATTCTGAATTTTCAAAACTGCTGCGTTGCGCGTTTTGATCTTCAGGTTATTTTGCAACTTTCGCTTTAAATTCTAAAGTTTTTCCTTAGTCTTCAGTTTTGCTCTTAAGTAACTAATTTCAATTTATTATTTAGCAGCTCATGCGCAAATTCTAGTTGAAATGTTTTATTTTTTTTTTATTACTATTTTTTTATTTGAGGTTTTTTTCATTTTCTATTTATTTACAATTCACTCTTATTTTTATTTCTAATTTTTATTTTTAGTATGTTTTGGATGCAGCCTTTTGGAGTGTAGTTTATACTCGAGTTTGGTATTTTCTTGGACTGCTTATTTCTAAAAAGTTTTTCCTAGTTGGTTTGCTCAGAATTTGTATGTTTTGGCCCAAGTGGAGTTCTAAGGACGATGAAAGGATTGGAGGTCAGCTCAGATATTTTAAGTCCTCCCGCTCGGTTAGGCTAGCACCCTTTCCCATAGTGTATGAACTCGCTGGCAAAGGTAATCTAAAGTTATGAAATGACAAACGTTGTTTGACATGTAAATCTGCAGATCCTAACCTGTATTCTTCTGTTGAGGATAATTGCTCCAACAAGTTTTGCAAAGCCTACAATACCATCTATAAGCTCACCTGTACTGTTTGCAACCTTAGCTATATTGGCCAAAGTAAAAATCCTCTTCATCTTAGGATTAATGGTCACAGGTCTCTAGTTAACAAGTTCTCTAATTCAGGAGTGAACCCCTCCACAAACGCCAACCAGTACTCTACCTTTGAATTAGAGCATTTCCATACTCATGGTTTTGACAAAGTGAAAATAGAGGTACTACATATTATCCCTGACCTCTATGCTCGGCTAGAAACTGAATCCCTTGAAATTTTGCAGCATCAGTCTCTTTATCCCTATGGCCTTAATTCCACTCTATCTGACAATAAGCATAATCAGCATAAATTTTCAATTCGTGAACTCTTCTTTCTTGTTAATAATAAGAGCTGCTCTAGAGGTAATAGAGGACAGAGGTTATTTCGCACATCAAGCAAAGTTGATTTTGCTAACTTGCTAAAAACTCTGGAAAGCTTTAAAACTGGCACTAATTTTGTTAAAAATACTTACAAAATTCTCAAGTCCTTCAAGCACTCTGTCCTTAAAAGTTTCTTCAAATTCTGGAATGAAACTGCTGACCATGTTGATAAGCATGTTTTTGCTTTGGTTCTGGACATTCTTAAACATATTCTTAAAGATAAAATTTCTCTTAAAGAATTTTCCAGTAATTTTGTAACCATCAGGTTTCTAAATAAAGCCTACGATAATCTCAATGTAAGGAAGCTGTTCTACAATAATGCAATTTTTTTCCCATCCACAGGCACCAGTCTATTGTAAGTTTTAAATATGTTAAGACCTTAGGGTCAATAGTTAAAAACTACAAACTTAACTCTTCGAGCTACATTCCTGTAATTACTACATGTTCTTGTGATGAACATAAAGAAACAGTTCACTATGATAAGAATTACAACCATATTATCACCGGAAACTTGAGTTTTGTTGAAAATGAAAAGCTTAGGAATTTATTAGAGTATGGCTCTAAATTCAGACCTTCCTTCACAATTTCCAAAGAAAGGATTCTTGAGAGCTTCACTCAAGATGTTAATAGGTACATCGTAAAAACCAGTTTAACGTACAATCAGCCTATTGAGGCCTTCGCAGAATGGAAATATAATATAATCAATAGCTTCACCGGTGAGTTGGCAGGTCTGGAATTTTGTTTCGACAGAAATCTCTTTTTCTCTGGAGAAGCTAAAAGGTCACTCTCCAAACTACAAGACCAATTTATTTTTACCACTACGGATAAAGCTAGCAATAATTTTGCAATTATCTGTAAGAAGTTCTATTTTGAATTGTTAACTATGGAACTCAATAATACATACGAGCCCGTAAGTTATTCTACCAAGCAGTTAGAAAATCGGTTTAAGGCATTCTTCAAGAAACTTAAAATTCCACAAACTGGAAGATATGAGCCTGAATTTCCATTTCTTTTTGCAACGGTTAAGTTTCATAAGGATCGTGTGAAGTTCAGGTTCATAGCTAGTGGAGTAAGGAGTCATAAAAAGAAAATAGATCTTGCTTTTGAAGATGTCTTAAAGAAGGTTTTGAAACACATTAGAAACTGTACTAACTTGATGTACAGAGATTTTTGGATAATTAATAATAATGCAGAAGTAATTTCTACTATACTCAAAGTTTGTCCCCTAGATATTAATAGTTATGATTTTGAAAACCTATATACTAATCTGCCTCTATCAGATATAATCACTACCTTTAAAGAGCTGTATGCAGAATTTAAACTTAACCAATTTGTTAATGTAGGAACTTGGAACTCTTATCTCAATTGCTGCATAAAAAATAACCATATCTTATATAATAATACTCTCTATAAGCAAGTGAACGGTATTCCCATGGGAACATCAACGTCCACGAATATCGCTAATCTATTCCTGTTCTTTAAGGAATATAAATTCATTAAAAATCACCCCACCTGCTCAGATAACTACCTTTACACTTTTAGATATATTGATGATCTGCTGTGTATCAATAATTCCGAAGTTATAGAGAGTGATTTTGATAATATCTATCCTAGCTCTCTTAACTTATGTAAAACCAACCACAGTAATCAGGAACTTGAGTTCCTAGACTTAAGCATTAAGCTCAACAGAGGTAACCCATCTATTAGCCTCTTTGATAAAAGAGTTAATTTTCCTTTCAAAGTAATTAAATATCTACACTTGGATAATAACATTTCAACCAAAGTAATTGAGAATGTACTAATTTCTCAGGTCCTAAGAATTTCAAGAATTTGCAGCAACAATTTGGACTTCAATTACCACATTAATATACTATTAGATAGTTTTCTAGACAACGAAATTCCTTCTTCTTTCATCAAAAGAACTTTAAGAAAAATTATTCTGAATAATAGAGTAAGGTTGGCAGATCTGCTTTAATTTTCTACACAGTTAATAATATGATTCTGACCAATCAAAGCCGTAAGGAAGTTGGCTAGAGGATGCCTATTAACTACCTAAAGGAACCTTAGTGCTATGGATATGAAGGTCCTATTAAAACAAAAAATTAAATAATATAAACAAAATCACAAAAAAAAGCTTAAAAATCTGTTTATAAAAGAAAATAAAAACAAATAAAAAAGAAAACTAGTTATTCATCACTAGGATAGCTATACTAAAAATAGTAAAACCAACATTAAAATTAATAAGATTCTGATTAATCTATAGAAGTTCACTAAGGTGATTTAATACATGCAAAGATTATTAAATACACTACTCGTGTATTTTATAATATTTTCTCATGTATTCTGGAGAGTTAATTCTGCTCTTTCTGATCATACAGATCCACAGTCTTAAGTTTATATATTTTTTTCTCTGGTTAAAATCTCCGCGTGTTGGTTTCTTTCTGTATGTGGAGGCCATCAGCCCCACCCTCACTGCCCCCCAGCGACTAGGGAGTGGCGGAAGAGGTCAGCCATGTTTTACTCTTGTGAGGAGAAAGTTTAATCACACAAGAGGTAAGCTCTCTTCCTTGTATTTGGGTTTTAGGTTTTATAAGTTCAATGTTTGTACTTCATGTACTTTTTCTCTGTTGATTTTTAGCTTTTCAGCTTTTAGGCACTGGCTTGTCTGTTAACATTTTTGAGGGTTTTAACTCTTTCTTTTCTTTGTAACTTTGCGCGTCTTTTGGGGTACCTAGGAACAGAAGATGGCTAAGCTTGTTCCTTTTCTATGCGCTGTATTTTCAAAGTAGTTAAGTTCTTAATAACTAATTAATTATGCACTTAAAGCACTGCTGAAATACTTTGTACATATTGCAACTAACTGTTTAAGTCATATAACTTTCACAAAGTTTTCTTTAGTTAATTATTGTCTTTAACTTATTCTCGTTTTCGTGCTGTCATAAGTTGTAGAGTAGGGGTTTTAGACTCAAGTTTTCTTTCAAAAATCTGTTTTTTAAAAATTAATATTTCCTTTTTTAATTGCAATGTAAAAATTTGGATTTCTTTTGCATTGATTTTCAGGTTTAAATTCTCTCTCAAACGAACTTGGCATTTCGTTATAGCTGAAAATTATTTCTAATTATTATGTCACTCTCACAGCTTGAGTTCTCTTTAATCTTCTTCTCTCTGTTTAATAGTAACAGATGAAGAGCATGGGTCGGGCCAGGAAGGTTAATGGATGCAAGCGAAATTGTTAACTAGTGCTAGGTCATACAACTCTGCGGAGGACATGACATATATATATTTTTTAAAACAGTTTTAGGTGGGAATGTTACTTGCATCTATGGCCTTGCAGAAACCCATTTCCAACTAGGTCTTTGTGGAAGTGAGAAAATGCAGAGTTTTTGCTTGTCCTTGATAAAGCCAAGGCTCAGTATTCTCGACACCTTCTACATTCAGTTGTTTTATTTTATTTTTTTATCTTTTCTCCTTTTACTCACACAGGTAGATACATAACCTTTTCTATGTTGTACTTGGTGTGAGTCAAAATTATATCTGTATTTTTTTGTTTAGGTATCTTCTTAATAGAATGTGAATTCTGAATTTTCAAAACTGCTGCGTTGCGCGTTTTGATCTTCAGGTTATTTTGCAACTTTCGCTTTAAATTCTAAAGTTTTTCCTTAGTCTTCAGTTTTGCTCTTAAGTAGTTAAAATTATATATATATCATCATCATCATCATTGTCAACCATTATCAATCCACTGCTGGACGAAGGTCTCCCCAAGTTTCCTCCACAACGGTATGTCTTCTGTCAGTCTCCTCCATGTCACTCCCGCATACTTTCGAATTTCATCCACCCATCTTCCATGTGGTCTTCTTCTGGGTCTTTTCCTGTCCCTTGGAATCCAATCTAAAATTTCGGCTGTCCATCGATGGTCTGTCATTCTGGCAGTATGTCCAGCCCATTGCCATTTCAGGGATTTAACTCTGATCATGATGTCTTCCACTCTTGTCATTTTTCGGATCCACGAGTTCCTCTTCTTATCTCTCCTGGTTACACCAAGTATGCACCTCTCCATGGTTCTTAGAGTTGTCTGCAGCCTTTGTATGTCTCTTTTAGTTAAGGTCCGCGTCTCTGCACCATACGTAAGCACTGGAAGGATGCATTGATCAAACACTTTTCTTTTAAGACATAATGACATATTGCTTTTGAAAATTACGCTGTTTCTTCCAAAATCTCTCCAGGCAAGTTTTGTACGCCGATTAATTTCTTCATCAATGTGACCCTCACTTGATATCTGCTGTCGAAGATAAACGTACGTGTCTGTTATCTCCAGCTTTTCTCCATCAATCGATAAATATTCATTTCTTGTAAAAGAATTGAACATCACTTTTGTCTTCTGAAAGTTCATTTTTAATCCCACTTCTTTACTCTTGTCAGCAAGTTCCTGGATCATAGTCTGCAGCTCTGATGGGGTAGTTGCAAAAATGACTACGTCATCCGCAAAACGAAGGTGGGTTAGATAATCTCCATTAATCTTTATCCCTTTGTTTTCCCAGTTCAGTGACTGGAAGACATTAGCCGAATCTTTGCACTTGCATTTTCATAGATGTTATTAATAATATTAATGTAAGCATCTTCAATACCGCAGGATTTCAGAGCCATTGTAACTGCTGATGGTTTCACCGAATCAAAGGCTTTTTCATAATCGATAAAAGCCATGCACAATGGAAGTTCGTATTCCCTCGCTCTTTCAATTAGTTCTCTCAGTACGTGGATATGATCTATTGTGCTGTAGCCACTATTGAATCCAGATTGTTCTCTCGGTTGAGCCATGTCCAGTGTTACCTTCAAGCGGTGTGAAAGAATTTTAGTGAAAATTTTATAAACCACTGATAGGAGGCTGATATTTCTGTAGTTCCTGAGATCCTCAATGTCACCTTTTTTTATGTAGCAGGATCATTGTAGCGTTGTTCCAATCCTCAGGAATCTGCCCTTCATTAAGGCATGGAGTGAAAATTTGGGCGAGTACTGTTTCGATTTCTCCACTTGCTTCTTGTATGATGTCTACAGTAATTCCATCTTCTCCTGGAGCTTTTCCCCGCTTCATGTTCTTGATTGCATGTGCAACTTGTGCTATATATATATAGCATATGGAAAACTTGCCCCCTCTAAGGTTCCACCCCCTCCCCGGCCAAAAAGTCCTGAAAGAAACACTGATCGGAGCTGGAAGGTCATATCCCTTTAAGTGTACTCAGGCCTCTGGCATGGTTTTACTTGTCTTTTGCACAGACACGAAGAAGCATTGTCTGTATGAAATAATTCACTGTCGCTATCACGGAGAGGCATGTTAACTTTGCTTGAAAGAACCAATGTTGACTCTTCGTCATCATTATGATTATGACACACTTGTATACCCTAAAATAATACAAAAAGAAAATTAAAACTCGAAAACAAAATAAAATTAATTCTAATTGCCTACAAACTTTATCCTTCTGTTTCGTTCCACTGCAGATTTCCTGTCTCTGGCGAATCATTTTCGCTGCCACTAACGACCAATTTTATACCATCAACCATCTTGTTCTGTGTCTTCTCCTACTTTTGACTGCGGCAGTTATCACGCTATTGTTTCACATTTCACCAGACACTAGACTCACCCAGGGCTATAGAAGAGAAGGGCTGGCCCTTAGAGCCAGATCCCCTGAAGACGCGAGTTGAAGATGATGACGTAGTCATAGCCCCGAGACTCACCGATACCATATAGTAAAACGATACTTTGCGTTTTTTTCAGTGTGATTTTCCGGAGCAAGATACAAGCAAACATCTGTGTCTCCTGCTTCTCTGGTAATTCACTCTTTCACGCCCCGCGTGTCACATTGTAAGACTGAGAGTTACTCATGAAAGAAATACGGGATTACACCATATAATATCAATTTTGAAGATGTCAATCCGATTTTTGGTGTAGATGTGACAAGGATGGTAAGTCAGATAATATTCGAAAACTTGAAAATTTCATCGTCCTAGAACGAGACTCGAACCCGCGTCTCCCAGATAGCGCCCGGGTATGCTAACTACTACACCACCCAGAACGACCAAGTCTCAAGTTTCCGATCAATTTGAATATAACCATCACAGGATTCGCTAGTCGAAGCAACCGGCGTTCATGTTTAGCGAATCTGGAGGTTAAGAATCCTATCCTGTGATTGCCCGGAGGAGCAGATAAATCATGAAAGAAATACGGGATTACACCATATAATACCAATTTTGAAGATGCCAATCCGATTTTTGATGTAGATGTGACAAGGATGGTAAGTCAGATAATATTCGAGAACTTGAAAATTATCCTGTGATGGTTATATTCAAATTGATCGGAAACTTGAGACTTGGTCGTTCTGGGTGGTGTAGTGGTTAGCATACCTGTGCGCTATCTGGGAGACGCGAGTTCGAGTCCCGCTCCAGGACGATGAAATTTTCAAGTTTTCGAATATTATCTGACTTACCATCCTTGTCACATTTACACCAAAAATCGGATTGATATCTTCAAAATTGGTACTGAGAGTTACTTTTCACATTGCATCTTTTGCATTGCACATTCATAGGTTTCCGATTAAAGCGCAAGCATCCCGTTCCATTGCATGAGATTGAAAAAGATGTTGAGGCCAACAAATACGTTCTTGTTGAAAACAAAAAGGGGAAGAGTTACAGTCATTTGCAAAGGTTTAAGACCGCCTGTTCATTTATTGAAAATTAAGATTTTCAAGGAAACAAGTAATTACTTGTCAGAGATGTTTGAAAAAATGACACCACAGATGAATATTTACATTCTTTAGAACACAAAAAGACCGAAAGCAGTACTTAGTGTGGCCACCTTTGTTTTTATAACGGACAAAATACGATGTGGCATACTCTTAATGAGGGATTTGTAGTATTCACTTCAAAGGTCTTTGCACCATACGTACGTTATCGCGTCAGTCAAAGCTTAGATTTTTCCGGGTCGAATCCGGGTCGTGTCCGGGTCCAAAATTTTCGACCCATTTCCATTTTCAAAGGGAGAATGTGTGTGACGTACTTCAGAATTGAAGCGCATGTCAAAATGGCAAACCTGCAGCGATAAATTCTGTTGGTGTAGCTTAATTGGGAAAGCATTCGGCTCCGGAGTCGAAGGTTTCGAATTCGATCACCGGCAAAAGCGTGTTTTCATAGAATGATCAATCGTGACTGCGCCTTATTTTTATTATTCTGGTGATATGTATCGTTGAATGCTCAATTATTTCCAGAAAAGAGGAAATGCTGGTCATCAACTTGGAAATTTGACCACTTTGCCGGACAAATTTTTAATGCTGAGCGGCCAGTAACAGAAAATCCTGAAATTCCTTCATCCTCCCCTACTCGAGTGATGGAGAACATTTAGAGGAAGGGGTTCACATACCCTAAAGGGTTATACAAATTCCGACTCTGATTAGATGGCTTCACAAGGACAAGATTATGCTACCTTTCGTCTCGATGGGATACGGGCAGTGAAAAAATCAAGTAAATGTGCTTGGGTCATATTACAGTTAGAAAGCCTGATTTTGTGGGAAAGCAAAGAGTTTACAAATTTTCCTCAGGAGCGCTCAGTCAAAGAATATCTAACTGATAAGAAGGTAAGGCTCAGCGAGACGTAACTAGCGCCACTATATTATGCGGCAAAGAATTACTACACAGAAGCCAACATTACAGGCTGATGCCGCAGGATGCCGAGCAGACTGAGTTAGACTGAGCATGCGTGTTTGTGTTCAAAGAATATAAACGCTTGTTTGTGTTGGCGTTTTGTTCAAAGGTTTTGTTGTTCTCATCTAGATCTGCGTTTATATTACAGCCATGAAATACACCCACTCCATTCCGATGAATAACAATTCATGGAACGGAGTGGATGAATAACAAGAACAAATTTGAAACCGTTTGAAACAAATATCCTGGAAAACCATTAAAACAACGTTTGCTGAAAAAAAGCTATCGTTACGTTGAAAAAATTAATTTATCAATTATATGAAACTGACTTTTATGAAAAATACCTCGTAATATTGTAAAATGAAAGAGGGAAGCATTCGATTACACAATGCATACCAAACAGACAGCTTTAAGCATACACTCAATCGTGGCGAGTTAGTCCGGTCGGTAGAGAGCTCAGCTATCACGCCAGCGGCCCAGGTTCGAACCTACTCAGATACGAACGGATGTTTTTCCGATCTGTTGAGAAAATTTCTCTAGCGCAGTGCGTTTAATTTACAAACTTCGGAAGGGTAGAAAAAAAAATTGTAGCTTTGGAAAACTGCGGTTGTCTTTGCTTTTTTTTTTTTTTTTTTTTTTTATTATTATGGCTGCTACTGGGAAACCAGCCTCAGCATTTTTGACATTTAAGGTATATTGTAAATATGAAATTCATGCCAAGCAACCTGGTATTACTACGGTGCTTAAAGTGAGAATAAAACTGCTAAAATTTCCTTAAAATAATATTAATTGCTAATGTATATATTTGTTTCACCAAAAGAAGGGACAGGAGGGATACTCAGAAAAGAACAACAACAAAAAAAATGCTTTAGTAGACCCAATGAGACCGAAGGAAACAGTCGCAGATCAAAGCTTAGCTTCCTTTCCGTGAAATAGTCTTCCCGTCCCGTGTCTCCTACGCTTTTTGCGCCTGAATGTTAACTTTCCCGCAGAGCATCTGCTGCCGCATTACATGGTGGCGCTGCTGTCGCCTGTTTTACATTATCTCTACGAGAGTTGAGCTTCTTCACGCGAAGCGTTTATATTCTTTGGCTCAGTGGAGGTTAAAATTGAACTGAGACAGAGGTATAAAAGACAGCAAAATAGCATTGCTAATGCGAATCGTAAAAAAATACAGCTGGGTTTTAGAAGGAAGGTCAACCCTTAAAACCCTATCCTGGTTGCGCCTCGTAAGTGTTACAACGCTATGGTCAAGAATCTGAAAGAAAGAACAAAAAATAGACTAAAGTTGAAATTTATTAGGAGCAACTTATAACGTTGTGCTGTGCCGCCCCGGTGGCGCAATGGTCTAAGCGATGGCCTCTGATCATTCGTCCGAACGGGGTCCGGGTTCGAATCCCGGTGAGGCATGGATGTTGTGTTTCTCTTACGGCACTGGCTCTCTCCCTTCCCTGGAACCAGTGACCCTAAATTAGGGACGGGCGACTGCTTATAGCCCATTGAGTTGCTCACGGTGGTTGTTAAACCTCCAATCAAAAAAAAAAAACGTTGTGCTGCCCTTGGACGTTCAAAAGAGCCTCGACTCTGTGTTGCATGGATTCAAGGAGATGCTAATATCGTTCAACAGCAGAGTTCAGTCGAGCTGATATGATGGCCTCCGTCAGGGGCGGATCCAGAGAAGGGGCGCAGATGGCGCCCCCTCAGGAACCACGGATAAAGCTTCGTTAGGTTTTAACAACAAATGAATATTTTTTCGTGAAAGAAAGTATTACAAAAATGCACATTTCGTTAATTACACTGCTGGCCACCCAAAATGCAACACCAAGAAGGAAGCAGCCGATTGGCCTGAAATTCGCAGCATGCGTTGCCCGCGAGAGGACATGCAAACGATTAGCATTGCAGGGCATATGTAAATCATGTGCGCCCGGCTCGCCACCAAGAAGCACTATAAGAAGGGTGCACAGAAGGCCGGGTGTAAGTAGTGAAAATGTGTTGTGCAACCGGACCTGTGCGCGGGAAGCTTCCTGATGCCTCGTCGCAGAATACGGAAGTGATTCCAGCACGTTTGGGAGTTCGACATAGGACGAATAGTGGCTTATCGCGACAGCGGTTTATCCTACCGAGACATCGGCGCCCGTGTGGGACGACATCCAGCCACAGTGAGGCGAGTATGGATTCGGTGGGTGCAGGAGGGACGGACCGACCGACGTGAGCTATTGCCGCAGCCCCAGCACACCACCAAACGAGAGGACCGGCATGTTGTGCGGCGGGCATTGACGGCTCGCACCGTCACATCACGAACGTTAGCGCAGGAATTAGGGTGTGTTGCGCAACAGCCTGTGTCAGCACGTACTGTTCGACGTCGTCTGCAGGAGCGGGGACTTGTCGTACGACGCCCATTGCTCCGATTACCATTGACGTTACACCACCGGCGAGTGCGGCGGTAGTGGGCCGTTGAACGCCGCACCTGGACTACAGAATGACACGACATTGTCTTCTCCAACGGATCCCGCTTCTGCCTGCAACATCACAATGGTCGGATCCGCGTGTGGCGGCACCGCGGCGAGAGACTGTATAACGCCTGCATTATGCATCGCTATACCGGTCCGTCGCCTGGCGTTACGGTTTGGGGCGCAATTGGATATGACACCCGCACCCCTCTGGTACGCATCGCCGGTACACTCAACAGACACCTCTACATCGCCGACGTTTAGTAGTCTGTAGTCCTCCCTTACCTGCAGAACCTGCCAGCGGCCACGTTTCAACAGGAAAATGCGCGTCCACACGTGGCACGCATCGTGCAACAATTCTTCGCGGCCCGCCTGTTCTCCCGATATGTTGCCCATCGAACACGTCTGGTCGCTGATCGGCAACCGAGTGGCCCGGCAAGCACCACCCGCGACTACGCCTGATGAACTGTGGCAACGTGTGGAAGCAGCCTGGACCGACATACCCCAAGCCCACATCCAAAGCTTCTTTCGTTCGATGCCGCGGCATGTAGCGGCCGTTATTGCCAGCCATGGGGGCCACGCGAACTATTGATGTCTGCGTGTTCCGCAAGTCGCACGAGCCTGTAAACTCAATCGTTTCATCTTTGTATCTTTTGTTATGTGTCCAGTAAATCTGGCGTTGCTATCTCGTGTCCTTCTTGGTGTTGCATTTTGGGTGGCCAGCAGTGTAATTGGAAGAATTTATAAGCATACTAAGAACACTTTTTTCATTTTGCGGGAAAATATCAGAAAGGTCCCCGATTATTCCCGACACTTGCGCCCCCCTCACGAAAATCCTGGATCGGCCCTTGGCCTCCGTTATAGTTGCCGAATGTTCGTTGGAGGAGTATCTCTGTTGCGAATGATTCTCCCAATCTCACCCCACAGGTGCTCAACTGGATCAAGATTTAGGGACAGTGGGGTCGTTTTAGTACTGCCGTGTTCCTGAAGCCACTTTGTGATAATCCGAGCCTTGTGGTATGACGCATTACCTTGCTGGAAGAAACCCTCCTTCAGGAAACACAATGCGCACGTACGGACGAGAAACATACACATGTCCTTCATCCGCCCAGCGTGGCCGTCGTAGGACATCCGCCTGCGAGTACCAGTCCGTCGCACGTTACCTTCTTCCGATCATTGTCGCCACATTCGGCCGACAGCTGTTGTATCCCGAAGTGTTTTCGCTGAAATGCGACGCGTGGACTAACCAGCCGTGCGTACCTCTATGATGAAGCCTCTGGCAATCGTGTCCATATGATGGTAGAATTCCCGATGACGTCACCCAGGCGTTCTCACTATTTACACGTGCTTTCTCCACCGAGATAACTGCGATGCAGTTGTCCACACGAGTATGTGAGGACGGCTAAACTTAGCTACGCCGAGCAGTTTTGCCTTTTATCTCCCTCAAGTATCACGTGATAGGTTTGCAACTGTAATCATTTGCATAACCCAACTGCCAACACATTCCCATCAGTTTGCAATGCGCTCCAACTAATACTTTCTGGTGTAACATTTTCTACGTAGGTCGTTCAAAAAGTAACGAGATTGGCGCCATAGCGCCAAAACAAACCCACGCAGAAAATTGTGGCTGCTTGTGTCGGAACACCTACAAAGTCAGTCACATGACGATGCGTCGTTACAGCGCTCCGCTTGTTCACTCTTGTAGTAGACGGCGTAGAGTTCGGAAGTGTCTCTGTAACCCCGTACGGATTTAAAACTGGATCAAAGAGCAGCTGTAAAATTTTGCATGCATTTGAATAAAACCGTGCGTGCGTTTGAAAAAAAAAATAAGAAATCTAGATTCGAGAGAGCATAAATTAGGTGAAAAGGGTAGCTGTAAGATGTTTAATGTACATGGTGCGACGGCCGTTTGTCTCCCTATCTAACAATGCGTTGCCTCCCAGGTGGCGCAGTGATCTAAGCGCTGTCTTCTGACCATTCGTCCGAGATGGCTCCGGATTCTAACCCCAGTGAGGCGTGGATGTTCTGTTTGACTTACGGCACTGGCTTTCTCATTTCCCTGCAAGTAGGCGCCCTAAATTAGGAACAGGGAACTGTTTATAGCCTATCGAGTTGCTCATATAGCCGTCTGTCTCCCTGTCTAACAATGCGTTGCCTCCCAGGTGGCGCAGTGACTAAGCGCTGTCTTCTGACCATTCGTCCGAGATGGTTCCGGATTCTAACCCCAGTGAGGCGTGGATGTTCTGTTTAACTTACGGCACTGGCTGTCTCATTTCCCTGCAACTAGTCGCCGTAAATTAGGAACAGGGAACTGTTGATAGCCTATCAAGTTGCTCACGGTGGTCGTTAACCCCCCCCTCACCCAACGCGGTCCTTCCTCTCTTGTGAGGGTGTAGGGAACGACTACCGTGAGCAACTCGTAGGGATCTAGTCAGTCGCCCGTCCCTGGCTCCGAGGATGGTACAGAGCCAGGGTCATCGGACATGCGTACTACCCACGCCCCATCCGGTACTCGAGCATGAGCGAATAGTCAGATGCCAGCGCCGCTAACCATTCTTCCACCTGGGAGGGCATCATTCCTTCAAGAGATATCTTAGAATCTCTTAATACTAATTTGCAGCTAAATTATTTTTATTTTTGACGTAGAACTACGTCTTTCTCCGCGCTGGGTAAAGAGTAACTCGGGAGCACGGATGCGGCGAAAACATGTCACGCATTGCGCGCATATATCTTCGAAACTCACAATCGTAGAGTAATAAATAATACATCATTAGATAAGTTTACAGAGTTCCGTTTGTAACAAAACAAGTTTCAACACTTCGATACAGTCGCGTTAGAAAGTTAAGCTAAATTTGGTGTGACTTTGTTTCTTTTTTTGATTGGAGGTTTAACGACCACCGTGAGCAACTCAATGGGCTATAAGCAGTCGCCCGTCCCTAATTTAGGTCACTGGTTCCAGTGAAGGGAGAGAGCCACTGCCGTAAGACAAACACAACATCCATGCTTCACCGGGATTCGAACCCGGACCCCTTTCGGACGAATGATCAGAGGCCATCGCTTAGACCACTGCGCCACCGGGGCGACGTGACTTTGTTTCACCGCACGCCGTTTTAAGGTTGATAACTAGTGAATAGATAATGATAGCGATGACTTCAGTCCCTCATTCCGTAGATGACGGTCAGAGCTAACTGTCGTATGTGACAAACCGAAACAAAGTGGATTTAAAATGTTTTTATTTTTTTGATAAAAATAATTTTAGTGACGAAAATTTAGAAATGCCGCAAAAATCCAGGGAAAATTACTATAAGAACCGACGAAAGTTGAAGAAACAGCTAAAGGAGAGCGAGAAGAATCCGAAAAGGAACGCTAAGTCATCAACCGAAAGGTAACGGGAATGTGGGAAGCGTAAATAATCCGCGCGCCAGGAAGCGTTTAACCTGATTTCTACTTTACAACCACAACCTTCCACTTCAACTACACAAATTGAACCCGAACAGCAAGAAAAGATGGAGATTAATGTCATTGATCCAAATTTTCAAATTTTCACACCGAGTATGGAATACCAATCGCCAGTCTTCACAACTTCGCTGGATAATGAATATATTACGTCTCAAACCTTTACACCGCCGATGCATTCTGAATCTAGACAAGGACAAGAGCAACAGCACAAAAAACAAGTTAGTAAAATCATGCAATGCATTGATTATGATACGCTTTCCAACATACCAGAAATTATTACTCAAGTTATGTGGGTAATGGCTATGGAATAAATCTCCCTCCTGTGTCCTGACTTTTGACCCCATTTCGATGATATTCAACAGAACCGGTTCACTATACCTCCGGAACAACATGATAAAGTTTTGTTGCAATAGAAGCAGTTTCACGCAAGTTATAAGAATAATGGCTGTGGAATAAATTTGGCTTTTGTGCAATGACCTTTGACCCCATTTCGATGATATTCAACAGAACCGGTTCACCATACCTCCGGAACAACATGATAAAGTTTTGTCGCAATCCAAGTATATTAGGTAAGTTATGTTGCACAAGCGTGATGGAATGGATCACACTCCAGTGTCCTGACCTTTGACCCCATTTAGCCCATTTTCAATAGGGTTCGTCCCCAGTGGCTCCCTACCATATACTAAAATTTCGTCGAAATCGAACCATTTTTACGCAAGTTATGACGCATAAGGGCAATGGAATATATCCCGCTCTTATGCCCTGCCTGACCTTTGACCCCATTTCGCCCATTTTTAATAGGGTTCGTGCCCAGGTGGTTCCCTACCACATACTAAAATTTCATCAAAATCGAACTATTTTTACGCAAGTTATGACATATAAATGCAATGGAATGGATCCAGCTCCTATGTCATGACCTTTGACCCTATTTCACCCATTTTCAATAGGGATCGTCCGCAGGTGGTTCCCTACCACTTACTAAATTTCATCGAAATCGAACAATTTTTACGCAAGTTATGTCGCATAAGAGCAATGGAATGGATGCCGCTCCTATGTCCTGACCTTTGACCCTGCTTCGCCCATTTTCAATAGGGTTCGTCCCCAGGTGATCCCCTACCACATACTAAACTTTCGTCGAAATCGAACCATTTTCACGTGAGTTATCGTGCGGACGGACGGACAAAGCTGGAGCACATACGCTTCTTCAACCTACGGTTGGAAAGCGTAAACAAGTTAGTAAAATCCTGCAATGCATTGATTATGATACGCTTTCCAATATACTAGAATCCATTACTCAAGCTATTACTCAAGTTATGGGGAAAATGGCTGTGGAATAAATCTCACCCCTGTGCCCTGACCTTTGATCCATTTGGATGATATTCAACAGAACTGGTTCAGTATATCTCCGAAATAACATGATAAAGTTTTGTCGCAATCGAAGCAATTTTACGTAAGTTATGATGCATAAGAGCTATGGAATAGATCCCGCTCCTGTGTCCTAACCTTTCACCCCATTTCGCCTATTTTTAATAGGATTCGTCCCCAGACAGGTTTCTACAACATACCAACATTTCATCCAAATCGAAACATTTTTACGTAAGTTATAACTCATAACGGCGATGGAAGTGATTCCGCTCTTATGTCCTGACCTTTGACCCCCATTTCGCCAATTTTCAATAGGGTTTGTCCCCAGGTGGTCTCCTACCACATACTAAAATTTAATCGAAATCGGACCTTTTTTACGTTAGTTATGACGCATAAGAGCAGTAGAATGGATCCCGCTCTTATGTCCTGACCTTTGGCCCCATTTCGTTCACTTTCAATAGGGTTCCTTCCCAGGTGTTCCCCTACCACATACTAAAATTTCATCGAAATCGAACGATTTTTACGCAAGTTATCGTGCGGACGAACATACGCACACAACGCGTGACGTAATGAGGCAGATGGGAATCGCGACCATCTGCTAGCATGGTGTAACGTCATAAAACTTTAAAGGATCCACAAACAACGCGTGACGTAATGAGATAGATGGCATGACCGCTCGCCAACATCTAATGGGGCGACGCCATGACACCACACTACAAACTTGGTAATTCGGGATGGTTATTTAACCCACTAAACAAATTTTCTTAAAGTCGAGATCAAGCTAAATCGATTTCCAGTACCAGAAAACGGTAGGCTAACGACTTTCATGAAAATCCTTAGAGCCGTTTTCAAAATAAAATTTACATACATACAAGAATTGCTCCTTCAAGGTGAACATCAAGTAATTTTGCTTCCTGTACTTCGAATGGAAAAATTTCTGTACACATTTTCTTCCCCATTAATGCGTTCCCAAGGATTCATTTTATAACTTGGAATACTTAATATTTTCTAAAACATAACCATAATTATGCAATCCAACATTTTTTTGTCTGCTGACGTCATGAAAATACAGGTCGTGCCATCTTTTTTGGACAATTAATGCGTTCACAAGGATGAAAATTTGAACATCGATTAAAATAGCTTCATTTTATAACTTGGAATACTTAATATTTTCTAAAAACATAACCATAATTATGCAATCCAACATTTGTTTGTCTACTGACGTCATCAAAGTACAGGTCGCGCCATGCTTTTTCTGGTTTCAACACCACCAAAGGAAAAGTTATTGATTTTTAATATAATTATGGTTATGTTTTAGAAAATATTAAGTATTCCAAGTTATAATAAAGTTATTTTAATCGATGTTCAAATTTTCATCCTTGGGAACACATTAATTGTGAAAGAAATGTGTACAAAAGTTTTTCCATTGGAAGTATAGGAAGCAAAATTACTTGACGTCCACCTTAATAATATGGGATAAGAGCGATGGAATGGATCGCAATCCTATGTCCTGACCTTTGACCCCATTTCGCACATTTTCAATAGGGTTCGTCCCCAGTTGGTGCCTTACTGCATACTAAAATTTCATCGAACTCGAACCATTTTTACGCACGTTATAACGCATAAGGGCAATGGAATGCATCCCGCTCTTATGTCCTGACCTTTGACCCCACTTCACCCATTTTCAACGAGATTCGTCCCCAGGTGGTCCCCTATCACATAGTAAAATTTTATTGAAATCGAACGATATTTACGCAAGTTATGACGCATAAGGGCAATGGAATGATCCCGCTCCTACGTCGTGACCTTTGACCCCATTTGTCGCATTTTCAATAGGGTTCGTCCCCAAGTGGTCCCCTACCACATACTAAAATTTCATCGAAATCGAACCATTTTTACGCCAGTCATCGTGCGGACAGACGGACGGACGGACGGACGAAGCTGGAGCATATACGCTTCTTCAACCTACGGTTGGAAAGCGTAAAAAAAGAGTACATTAGGCCTGAGACGTTTCGCCAAATTTATAACAAGGAAACTAAGGAGTTTGAAAAATTGTTTCTGAAGAACGATTTCTTCAGAAACAATTTTAGCAAGAATTACTGACAACGATGATACTACGCATTTTACTTCTGCTAACATTAATTTATAATCAGCATAAGTTACCATAAATTGTACCTAGTATAAATTGCTTGAAAGTAAATAAAGTAAAACATTTCTTTTGGTTTATTTCTTGAAAACATTATATCTGAAAAAAACCAAAGGGTCGCAGTAACAACTGTGCCGCAACCTAAATAAAACGTAAGACTACGTCAACTGGCCCTTCGCTGAATACGTTAAGGACGAAGAACTAACTAGTGAGATAGTGCCATGAAATAGTGACAGTTTGCGTAGTTCTACGTTGTAAAATGCGGTACAGTTGCTACTGTGCCCCTTTAATTTTTTTTAGGCTGTATGCCTATAATATATTTTTGAGACGTTTTCATCTCTGCATAGTCCATGCATCGTATTTTAACGAATTTCTGAGAAGATTTGGGTATCCTTAGCTAATTCCTTCATAGTATTTACGTTGTGCAGAGTGTGATTTTTCTTCACATAAATGTTGTTTATATGAACTTTGTTTACTGGAATATCGGTTCATTAGAATGAAAATATAACTTCTCATACAATGGGGTCGCAGTAAGCCTTAAAATATCGACTAAAAAGTAAGAACCGTCTTAAAACGAAGAGAAGTAGTACTACCCTGCGCCAAGTTCGAGCACCAAAAGTTTAAGTATCAAGCAACAAAATAATCGAAATAATAATTAGATTTATTTCGTAATTCGTTCTTGAAAACATCCTTCTCTCCCTTAGTGCGGGCGGCGCTGCCAAGTTCGCCTCCATTGGTGGCTGTTCGGGTACTTACTGTCGCGTGACCCCTTCGAGCTGAGCAGCCATATCCGTTTTCATCTGCGAACTGAGCGAAGCAAACTTCCGCTATCTTACTAGCATTAAACAAATGCGTTCATGCCGCAGATACGACTGCATATCTTCTGATGTTGGTTGACAGACTCTTCCTACCTTCAGTTACCTTTCGGACCTATTTGCGTACGTCTTGCGCAAGCTCATTGCTGCTAGGAAAAAAACCCTGACATGTGCATGGAGTTCACGCGAAGCTTTGATAACAAGAGACAGTTCGTGTGGTACAATAAACCCAGCGACAAGCCGCAGTCAGATACAGTAAGTAAATTTTATTGTTACATTAATTAAAAAATATATATTAAATGCACTCGCGCCCTCCTCCCTTCGAAGTATGACCTGAAATCAACTTCACCTGATGAGTTTTCGAATTTTTCAGCTGGAAAGCGATCTAAAACGTAATGGATAAATTTGAATTTCGTTTTGAATTTGGCCAAGAGAAAAAATTTCCCTGACACTCGCTAACAGTAGAGCATCTTTTATTTAAGATATATAGGGGTATAAGGAATAAAGAAATCAACATTTAGTCAATATATATTTTTTTCTTGTCGGCTGTAGTTCCGTTGCTCTATTGCACAGTTTCATCAAATTAAAATGTTTCATCATGAAACTGGGCTGTAGCACATTGAAACTGCAGTCGACAAAAAATAAAATATTTAGTTCTTGTTAGCTGCAGTTCCGTTGTTGCGCTATTGCCCAGTTTCATCAAATTAAAATGTTTCATCACGAAACTGGGCTGTAGCACATTGAAACTGCAGTCGAAAAAAAAAAAAGAAAAATTCTTTCTTGTCGGCTTCAGCTTCGTTGTGCTGTAGCCTAGCTTCATCAAATTAAAATGTTTCATCATGAAATTGGGCTGTAGCACATTGAAACTGCAGTAGACAAAAAAAAAAAAAAAAAAATTCTTTCTTGTCGGCTTCAGCTTCGTCGTGCTGTAGCCTAGCTTCATCAAATTAAAATGTTTCATCATGAAACTGGGCTGTAGCACATTGAAACTGCAGTCGAAAAAAAAAAAGAAAAATTCTTTCTTGTCGGCTTCAGCTTCGTTGTGCTGTAGCCTAGCTTCATCAAATTAAAATGTTTCATCATGAAATTGGGCTGTAGCACATTGAAACTGCAGTAGACAAAAAAAAAAAAAAAAAATTCTTTCTTGTCGGCTTCAGCTTCGTCGTGCTGTAGCCTAGCTTCATCAAATTAAAATGTTTCATCATGAAACTGGGCTGTAGCACATTGAAACTGCAGTCGACAAAAAATAAAATATTTAGTTCTTGTTAGCTGCAGTTCCGTTGTTGTGCTATTGCCCAGTTTCGTCAAATTAAAATGTTTCATCACGAAACTGGGCTGTAGCACATTGAAACTGCAGTCGACAAAAAAAAAAAAAAAAAGAATTCTTTCTTGTCGGCTTCAGCTTCGTTGTGGTGTAGCCTAGCTTCATCAAATTAAAACGTTTCATCATGAAACTGGGCTGTAGCACATTGAAACTGCAGTCGACAAAAAATAAAATATTTAGTTCTTGTTAGCTGCAGTTCCGTTGTTGCGCTATTGCCCAGTTTCATCAAATTAAAATGTTTCATCACGAAACTGGGCTGTAGCACATTGAAACTGCAGTCGACGAAAATAAAATATTTAGTTCTTGTTAGCTGCAGTTCCGTTGTGCTATTGCCCAGTTTCATCAAATTAAAATGTTTTATCACGAAACTGCGCATAACGAAATTGTAGTCGATAGAAAAATAAAAATTCATTGTGACTAAACGTTGTTTTGTTTATTCCTACAGAACTTCATAATATGTGTTATAACGAAGTAAATTTCTCCGTCATTTTTGTCCACGCCGGGGCTCGAACCCGGGTCCCCTTATTCCGGAATAAGTCACTCTGCCAATTGAGCTACGCGGACGTTCGTTCTGACTGCTATCTGTCTTTATGTCGTGTGCGTCCTGCTGGAAGGTACGTCACATCCCCCCCTCGAAAGAGGGCTGGGGGAATGCATGGCCCACGGGTCAGCCGTGACCATGAATCGTTGCAGGCAGCCATCCGCTGTAGAACGTGCACTCGAGAATTCCCAGTCAATCTGGTGTGTGGAACGCAACGTCACACACATTTATTTTTCGAAGCGCTGGAGAAGGGATTCTTTTATTTTTCTTATCTCGCGGTGTGGAAAGAACATCACATCATTGCGAGATTTTGAACGAACGGCCTGGTCCGGGCGCCATTATAACGAACTAAATTTTTCCGTCATTTTTGTCTACGCCGGGGCTCGAACCCGGGTCTCCTCAATCCGGAATAAGTCACTCTACCAATTGAGCTACGCGGACGTTCGTTCTGACTACTATCTGCATTTATGTCGTGTGCGTCCGGCTGGCAGGTACGTCACAGTGTTGTCAAAGTTTTGTAATATAAATAGGAGTACTTCCTGACGAATAAAATAATCACGTCATCTTTTTTAATAAATTCGTTTCCTCTTGATGCGATAAAAAATAATCTTTGCATCGATAAATGCATGTTTCTCTTGATAAAATAGTCATTGTAATCAAGTTAACATAAATGTGTGCTTCTCCTGATGACAACATAAGCATGTCACCCTTTGAAGATGCGCATATTAAAGTAGGGAAGTATATAGAATTTTTCCCGGGAGGATACAACAAAAAAAATGGAAGTTTTTGAAATCCACCAGAACAAAATACAAGGTAATGAAAAATAGAAGGAAAAATTAAAGTATTTTTTTCTAATGTAAGTTGATGCTTTTTTATTAAATCAAAGCTTTTTTAAAAGTCTCAATCGCATTAACCAAAAACATAAAAAATGGAACACTTTCAGACAAGGCCCCTTACCATCCTTTAAATGCGCCCCTGTGTTAAAGGAAATGGCGTGCTTTCATTGTCGTGTGTCAAAAAAAAAAAACCAAAAAAAAAAACCGATGTGCTGATATAAACTGGTTTCTGTCACAGAAATACCATAAGAAAAGCAATGAGATTGCTATGAATTCGTGAATATTAATTCTCCGTTGATTTGTATGCTGCTTATCGCCCCCTCCCCCTCTCCCCCTGCTCCCGTCTTTCCGTTGTATTTGCTCGGAGATTTCTGTGACATATACCTCTATTTTAGCCTTCCCATTAGTGTTTCCGTTTTAATTTAGTCCCTGCTTGTTAAGCGTTTTCCCTCTGAACGATACATTAATTCCCCAATTTACCAATACTGGCAATTATTACACACAATCTTTCTTTTACCCCCCCCGCCGTCTCTCCGTTGCATCTGCTCGGAGATCACTGTGACGTATACCTCAATTTAGCCTTCCATTTGGCAACACTGGCAAGATCCCCGAAGTAAACGATTTGGCAACACTTGCAGTTATAGTATACAATCTTTCTTTTTGCCGGCGGTGATTTTCGAACCACATCTTCTTACTCCGGAGCGGCTGTTCTGTCAATTGAACTACGTCGGCAGGTTTATCGCTACTTCATTGGCGATTTGGCTCGTGCATCACCTCAGTAGAACGTTATCTACGTCATGTCACGTAGAACATTACACAGAGTGTCTATATAAGAATGCCAACACTGAATGTAGTGAGTGAGAGTTGATAGGAGTAGTTGATACGTAATAGTCAATGACGCAGTCAGTATTTCATTGCGGGAGGAAGTATAATATCTCACACTCTTAGTGCATATACATATACACTGCTGTTTGTTGAAATGAAACACCATGAAAACGTGTACGATATAACTGAAACTCCCAGGATGGGTAGGTCACGTGAGGAGGTGCAGATGATCACAACCGCAGCGCACATGTAAATGATTTGTGCCGGCCGCACCCTCGTACCTTTCCCGCAGGAGGCACTGGGCAAGTTGCCATAGTCAGTTTGAGAGAATTGTGGCAGGAAGGTAGAGTGATAGTAACTAAGTGTACCCCACCGCAGCAGAGAGACCCGTACGTACAGCTGACGGACATTGAGCGAAACCTATGTGTTGGACTGCGGGAAGGACTTCCCTTCTGCGAAGTCGCCGCTCGTGTTGGATGAAACGCGAGCACGGAAGACCGTCATCTCCAGCATATGACGTTGACGGACCGAATAGCCACGTCCCGAGGGTTAGTGCAACAGTGGATATCTGTATCACATCAAGGGTTGTGTGCAAGCTCTCTTCGACGCCGTTCGTTTCAGAGTATCCTTGTTGCTTGGCATCCGTTGCTTCGACTTCCTTGGAACTTAAACAACAGACGTCATCGGCGGCAGTGGGGCAAAGAACGCAGGCTCTGGCGTAATGAATTGCAGCGCATAGTGTTTTCCGACAAGTCGCGGTTCAACTTAATGATTCATAATATACGTATCCTTGTACGGCTACACCAGAGTGAATGGCTGTTGGAGGCATGCATTATGCAGCGTCATAAGGACTAGATATTTGACGTTCCTGTGCGGGATGCTGTTGTGTTCCGTTCACGTTTCAGGACCAGACACTTGACGTTCTTGTGAGTGGGGATATTAGGTTCCGTTCACGTTCCGTTACTAGACCCTTGACGTTCTTGTGCGAGGTGCTACTGGGTTCCACTCACGTTCCAGGACCACACATTTAACGTTCTTGTGCGAGCTGCTGTTGGGTTCCATTCGCCTTCCAGGACCAAACACTTAACGTCCTTGTGCGAGGTGCTGTTGGGTTCCACTTATGTTCCAAGACCAGACACTTGACGTTCCTGTGCGAGGTGCTGTTGGGTTCCATTCACTTTCCGGGACAAGATATTTGACGTTCTTGTGCGGGATGCATTCGGGTTCCATTCACGTTCCAGGACCGTACACTTGACGTTCTTGTGAGGGGTGCTGTTGGGTTCCATTTGTGTTTCAGGACCAGACACTTGACGTTTTGTGCGGGGTGCTGTTGGGTTCTATTCACATTCCAGGAGCAGACACTTGACGTTCTTGTGAAGGGTGATATTGGGTTCCATTCACGTTCCAGTACCACACACTTGACGTTCTTGTGAGGGGTGCTGTTGGGTTTCATTCGCGTTCTAGGACCAGACACTTGACGTTCTTGTGCGAGGTGCTGTTGGGTTCCAATCACGTTCCAAGACCAGACACTTGACATTCCTGCACGAGGTGCTGTTGGATTCCATTCACGTTCCAGGACCAGACATTTGACGTTCTTGCGCGGAGTGCTGTTGGGTTCCATTCGCGTTCCAGGGCCAGAGAGTTGACGTTCTTGTGCAGGGTGCTGTTGGGTTTCATTCACATTCCAGTACCAGACCCTTGACGTTCTTGTGCGGGGTGCTGTTGGGTTCCACTCACGTTTCAGGACTAGTCACTTGATGCTCTTGTGCGGGGTGCTGTTGGGGTCTATTCAGGTTCCCGCGTCCTACCTATTGCAGCAACCATGACCAGCCAGCTGTATATCGCGGAAATTGTGGAGGTTGAAGTGCTGCCATATCTTCAGACGATTCCCGGTGCCATGTTTCGACAGGACAATGCTCGACCACAAGTTGCGCGTAATGTCTTACAGCTGCTAGATGCCTTACATATGCCACGTTTTCCTTTGCCATTGTGTTTGCTTGATTTGTCACCCATTGAACAAGTGTGGCATTTGGTCGCTCGACGCTTAGCTCATCAGGCTCCAACGCCAGTTAGACAAAATGAGCTTCAGGTACAAATCGAGACAGCATAAAATGATCGTCCCAGTGCGACATCCAGCACCGCTTCTAGTCGATGCCACGTCTTGTGCGTTATCGCCGCTCGTGATTGGTACACACGGTACTGAGTATTATGTATTATGTGTTCCACATCACTTACAGATCTGTACTTGTGCTTAGTTTGTATCCTATAAATTTCATAAATATCAATTGAATATCTCCAGTCTTTCTTGGTGTTGCATTTTCAACAGTCAGCAGTGTGTGTATATATTTTATATATAAAGGGATATGTCAGGTGATGCGCAAACATATCACAGCCTTTCCTTGACAAATGACAACCCTGCCTTCTCGCGGTTCATCCTGTTCCCACTAAATGTACTCTGACGACCGCCAATAGCGGTTTAACTGTACCAGCGGAATTAGAGGAACTGCTATCCCACGCTCACCAAACCGCTTGACCAGCATGGAGAGTGATGGCCACCCCTCCTTCCACCCCTAAAAATGGCTCCAGAACTTAAAACTTGGCCCTCAGTCTCCAGCAGCTGGAATGTACCTGGTCAAGGCAGCAGCCAGTGCGACATAAAGGCATAGGGTGCTAAGACATGGAGGAGATTGGCCCAAAACAGGTTGTCGTGGGAAAACTTGGGGAGGCTTTCATCCAGCAGTGGATTGATAATAGTTGTGGTTGTTGTTGATGATGATATATGAAATTCAAGTTCTAATAAAACTGTTGGTGGAGGGGTGTTCATTCTTTCCCTGATGGTTCGGTTATAATATTGACAAAGTGAAAAGTGAAATTTATATATAACGAAGTTCACTACGAAATTAGTTGAGACACATTTACGTACGTAAGCACTTCAATCATAGCTATGTAAACGGAAGTTCTAAGAATGGGACTTAACATTTTCTTTCTATCCGGACATGGCTAAGAATATCCACACATTTTATCAACTATTTATCTGCATTTATCACGACTTTTATTTTGTTGGTTTTCATTTGTTCGTTTGTATTTTGTGGGGGAGGGGGGTCTAATTCATTACACATACACACACACACACCATGTAACGTACCAAGAGATGTGACGTACCTGCCAGAAGGACGCACACGACATAAAGGCAGATAGGAATCAGAATAAAACGTCCGCGTAGCTCAATTGGTAGAGTGACTTATTCCGGAATGAGGGGATCCGGGTTCGAATCCTGGCGTGGACAGAAATGACGGAGAAATTTACTTCGTTATAACCATGAGAATTTACGGCTGCAAGAGACGCGCATTCCTGAATTAGGCCACAGATTTCAAGTAAGAGTGAGAACTATTGCCACACAAAAGAATACATCTGCGCCTTGTCTGGACTCAAACCCAAACTTAGTAGTGCGCGAATCCGGGAAACATCATTTAACAACCGAACGCCATTTTTCCGTTTCTTGAAGTATGATTCGAAAAATCTTTTTTTGAATTCAATACAAACAAGCATAACTAAAATTTTCCATGTTATTTAGCTTCGTCATTTTATCAATATATGGCGTAAATATATAATTTTTGTCTTTGTCACGAAATCTCTGATTGTAGGAAAGTTAGAAAAAATATTTTTTTAAACAGTTATGGAGAAGTACGATTCGATTTTTTTTTTAATTGAATACGAACAAGCATTACTAAGATTTTCCATACTTTTGAACTTCGCCATTTTATTAGATGGCTTAAACATATATTTTTTGCTTTTGTTACGAAATCTCTGTTGGTAAAAAGGTTAGAAAAAAATGTTTTTTTAAACACTTATGGATTCAATTGCTCATGTCACGAAAAGAGAGAGAGAGAGAGAGAGAGAGATTTGTGAAAGTGATGTATCGGTATCATCTGTTTGTTTGCTATTTGCTTCAAAAAAATAAATTATGTTTACTTCATTTCTTCTAGCTATTCCTGCAGCATTCATTGGCTCACGTGATTTTCTGAGGGGTGTTTCTAAAAAATTACTGCCTTAAATAATTTATATTATGGTATAAACTTTTTAAATCCTGAAACTTTCAACTCTCACTTTTGTTTACTTTTATTGCTATTTACAAGAAATGAAGATTTATCGATTGATGGAGAAAAGCTGGAGATAACAGACACGTACGTTTATCTTGGACAGCAGATATCAAGTGAGGGTCACATTGATGAAGAAATTAATCGGCGTACAAAACTTGCCTGGAGAGCTTTTGGAAGAAACAGCATAATTTTCAAGAGCAATATGCCATTATGTCTTAAAAGAAAAGTGTTTGATCAATGCATCCTTCCAGTGCTTACGTATGGTGCAGAGACGTGGACCTTAACTAAAAGAGACATACAAAGGCTGCAGACAACTCTAAGAACCATGGAGAGGTGCATGCTTGGTGTAACCAGGAGAGATAAAAAGAGGAACTCGTGGATCCGAAAAATGACTAGAGTGGAAGACATCATGATCAGAGTTAAATCCCTGAAATGGCAATGGGCTGGACATACTGCCAGAAGGACAGATCATCGATGGACAGCCGAAATTTTAGATTGGATTCCAAGGGACAGGAAAAGACCCAGAAGAAGACCACATGGGAGATGGGTGGATGAAATTCGAAAGTATGCAGGGAGTGACATGGAGGAGACTGGCACAAGACAGACCGTTGTGGAGGAAACTTGGGGAGACCTTCGTCCAGCAGTGGATTGATAATGGTTGACAATGATGATGATGATGACCATAAACGATGTATGCGTATGTATGCATATTTGCGTGTTTATGAGCGTTAATTATGTTAGTCATGCGGAAACTTGATTTCCACTTGCCGTTAAAGCAGGAAGAAAGATGTAAGAATACGGCATGAGAGACAATATAGATTTTTTTCTTTATCATATAATGTGACGTGATTGTTTTAATTATCAAACAATTGAATCATAATAAATGCATTCTCTCTCTGCATCATTTGTGACGTACTACAGAGGTGAATCACGTGTCAAGACGACAAATCTGCAGCGATACCTTCCGTCGGTGTAGTTTAATCGGCCAGAACAACTGACTCCGGAGCGAGGAGTTTTGAGTTCGATCCCGTCAACAACGAATTTGTGAATTTCACACCTCGCGCAATTTGTTTCATTAAAAATTAAAATTTCTATTGCTCAAGATATCTCATTTAAAGTTAGTTAACAATTTAAGCCCTGCTAAAACATTGCATTTCTAGAAAAAATAGAAAAAAAATATTGTATTATTTCAGATATACAGGGTTACAAGGAAACCCCTTGATCAGGCCAATATCTCACGAACTATGGCAGTTAGCGAATTACTTGTTGTGCAGTTGTATAGGAAACCCCACTATGGCGCGCACAACAACACCACGAGGGATCCCCTCACCCTCCTTGTGGGGGTTGAGGGGGCTATCGCGCCTCCCTTTGTAGATAGGGCAAAAAAAGTCAATTACAAACTTGTTCAGCTAGGCAAAAACAGCATATAAATCATGAAAGAAATACGGGATTACGCCATATAATACAAATTTTTTTTGAAGATGACAATCCGATTTTTGGCGTAAATGTGACAAGGATGGTAAGTCAGATAATATCCGAAAACTTGAAAATTTTCATCGTCCTGGAGCGGAACTCGAACCCGCGTCTCCCAGATTCTTTCATGATTTATCTGCTTCTCCGGGCAATCACGGGATAGGATTATTAACCTCCAGATTCGCTAAACATGAATGCCGGTTGCTTCGACTAACGAATCCTGTGATGGTTAAATTCAAATTGATCGGAAACTTGAAACTTGGTCGTTCTGGGTGGTGTAGTGGTTAGCAGGAGGCGTTCTGGGAGACGCGGGTTCGAGTCCCGCTCCAGGACGATGAAAAAATTTTCAAGTTTTCGGATATTATCTGACTTACCATCCTTGTCACATTTACGCCAAAAATCGGATTGTCATCTTCAAAAAACCATATAAATGTTTTTGTCTCATAACAGAAGATGGAAGGGGACCGGGAATGTGGACCCAAGAAAATCACAACTTCCGGAAGCAACGTCAGAGTATTTAGACAAGAACTTAGAACTTATCTAAACTGGTAAGTTCTAAGTAAAGGAAAGCACAAAGGAAAAGGTTTCCTACAAACCTTGTCAAGACTTCTTGTTTTGGCATATTCAGTATCAGACTTTGATGTCCAATACAGTAAAAAATACACTGAGACAAGGAGAAATAGCATAAAGTGGGGAAACATTCATCCAATAGGAAAACTGTATGCACATCTAATTGACTTACGTACATGGCGAAGCTTTCGACTTTCCGTCACTGATTCACGAAATGTTGGTATACCGACCACGCATAACATTTTTGCATTCTGATGACGGAACAGAAAGCACATTTGAAATCCATGCAAATATGCTTCGGACACAGCGACTCAGGTTGCTTTCCTCTATTTTCGCATTTGGAGAGTCCCCTTCCGTCTTTTCTTATGGGACAAAAACATTTATGTGCTATTTTTGCCTCGCTTAACAATTTTGTATTTGACTTTTTGGCCCTACCTGCAAAGGGGGGCGTGACATTCCCCTCAACATCCCCAAAAAAGTGGTGTTATGATGTTATTGTGTGCGCCATAGGGGGGTTTCCTATACAACTGCACAAGAAATAAATCGCTAACTGCCATAGTTTGTGAGATATTGGCCTGATCAAGGACTTTCCTTGTATCCTCGTATATACACAGCTGGCCACCCTAAATGCAACACCAAGAAGGACACGAAATAGCAAAGCCAGATTTACTGGACACGTAACAACAGATACATAGATGAAACGATTGATGTTACAGGCCCTTGCGACTTGCGGAACACGCAGACATCAATAGTTCTTGTGGCCCCCATGGCTGGCAATAACGGCCGCTACACGCCGCGGCATCGAACGAAAGAGGCTTTGGATGACGGCTTGGGGTATGTCGGTCCAGGCTGCTTCCACACGTTGTCACAGTTCATCAGGCGTAGCCGCGGGTGGTGCCTGTCGGGCCACCCGGTTGCCGATCAGCGACCAAACGTGTTCGATGGGCGACATATCGGGAGAACAGGCGGGCCACGGCAGCAGTGAAACCTGGTGGGCCGTGAAGAATTGTTGCACGATGCGTGCCACGTGTGGGTGCGCATTTTCCTGTTGAAACGTGGCCGCTGGCAGCTCCTGCAGGTGAGGGAGGACTACAGGCTCCAAAACGTCGGAGATGTAGCGGTGGCTGTTGAGTGTACCGGCGATGCGTACCAGAGAGGTGCGGGTGTCATATCCAATTGCGCCCAAATCATAAGGCCAGGCGACGGACCGGTATGGCGATGCATAATGCAGGCGTCATACAGTCTCTCGCTGCGGTGCCGCCACACACGGGTCCGACCATCGTGGTGTTGCAGGCAGAAGCGGGATTCGTCGGAGAAGACAGTGTCGTGCCATTGTTAACTATTTTCAAATGTTAACATTTCTATTGTTAACTATTTTCAAATGTTAACATTTCTACGAAAGTTGAAGAAACAGCTAGAGGAGAACAAGAAGAATCCCGCTAAGTCATCAACCAAAATGTCACGGGAATGTAGGGAGCGTAAATAGTCTGAGCGCCAGGATGCGTTTCACCTGAGTTCTACTTTACAACCACAACCTTCCACTTCAACTGCACAAATTGAGCCCGAACAGCAAGAACACATGGAGATTGATGTTATATTATAGGTCCAAATTTTCAAATTTCACACCGAGAACGGAATATCGTCAGTCTTCACAACTTCGCTGGATAATGAATGTATTACGTCTCAAACCTTTACACCACCAATACATTCTGAACCTAGACATGAACAAGATTAACAACAAGAAGAGAAAATTTATAACAAGGCAACTAAATAGTTTCAAAGATTGTTCCTGAAGAACGATTTCTTCAGAAACAATTTTAGCAATAACTGCTGACAACGATGATACTTGAACTTCTACTAACATTAATTTATAATTAGCATAAGTTTCCATGAATTGCATATAGCACAGGCTGCTTTTAAGTAAATAAAATAAAACATTTCTTTCGGTTCATTTCTTAAAAATTTTATATCTGAAAAAAATCAAAGTGCACAGTAGCAACTGTGCCGCAACCTACAATGTAGGGCTACGTCAACTGTCCTTCGCTAAATATTTTAAGGACGTAGAACTACAACGGCCGTTCCATAAAAACTGAGAGTAAAATCACACAAAGTGAAGACCGGCTTGCACTGTGGAGACCATGCAGGGAAGACCCTGGGTTCGTCTCCCGGTGGCGGCGAATGAGAATTTTTCCGTGACTCACTTATAAACGTGGAAAGAGCGAAGATCTTTGTTTGATGTTCCTGGTCCACGTTAAATGTCTGTATTAACATAACTCTTTGTCCTCATTGGTATAAAAATTTCATTCAATGAGCTGATGCTTCTTTCACATTCTCTTGTTAATATACACCGATGAGCCCCTACATTACGACCACTCACCAGCTTAGAGAAATGAGCGCGCCTGCAGACCGAACGGTGGCGCGGCTGACATTTGCAGAGCAGTATATATATATACAACCCGAGAACCGGCTTTCGGTTAGTAGAGTGTTCGGAGTCAGAATGGAAAATGCTACTGATTTATCGGAGTTTGATAAAGGACAAATTGTGATGGCACGGCGCCTGGGAACTACGATCTCGGGAACGGAGCGGCTTGTAGGTTGTTCATGTGCCGCTGTAGTGAGTACGTATCAAAACTGGTGCACAGATGGCCAAAAGACGAACCGTCGTCCGCAGCTCATTGATGCCAGAGGGGAAGCACAGACTGTCGCGCATGCTTCACAGCGACCGCAGGGCCACAGTGCGACAAATCACCCCTAACTACATCAGCGGACAGTTCATAAGAGACTTCTGTGCATGGGCTTGCATAGCTGAAGACCCATTAGAGGTACCCATGCTCATTGCACGTCATCGCCAACAACGCATGAAATGGGCCCAAGATCATCGAGATTGGACCGTGGATGATTGGAAGAAAGTGGCCTGGTCTGGCGAATCAAGATTCCTGGTGCATCACGTAGACGGCCGAGCGCGGATACACCGATTACCAACGGAGGCTATGGCACCTGGATGCACTGTTGGGAGGAAACTGGCCGGCGGCGGGGGTGTTATGCTGTGGGGGATGTTTTCTTGGAACACTTTAAGCCCAGTTATCCCAATAGCATTATCCTTAACAGCTGTCAGGTATCTGAACATCGTTGCGGACCAAGTTCACCCATTTACGGCAACTGGCGTCCCTGCTGGTGATGGTCATTACCAACAGGATAACGCGCCATGCCACACTACCAGAATCGTCCTGGAGTGGTTCGAGAAACATGCTGGTGACCTTCTGCTTGGGTTCATGTCAGACTTCCAAATTCACCTGACATGAACACAATCGAACATTTGTGGTTCGACCTGGAAAAGCGGGTTCGCGCTAAATCACCACCACCCCGACATGTACGGGAACTGGAGGACCTGCTGTTGACATTATGGTACCAGATACCCCAGGATACCTACCGCCACCTCATCGAATCGATGCTTCGCCGAGTGGCCGCTGCTTTGCGGACTAAAGTGGTTCCTACAGCTTATTAGGTAGGTGGTCATAATATAATGGCGCATCAGTTGTACATGTATGGGGACTATTGCTATGGCTGTGGAAGGAAGCCTCAAGTCCTGTCAAGTAGCTGCTTTCCTGGTATACGGTTTCTATACACTAAATTTGCTAAATGATTTTTAGCACGTCTTTTGTAAAAAAAGATCGTGCTTTTTTTTTTTTTTTTTGATTGGAGGTTTAACGACCACCGTGAGTAACTCAATGGGCTATAAGCAGTCGCCCGTCCCTAATTTAGGGTCACTGGTTCCAGGGAAAAGAGAGAGCCAGTGCCGTAAGACAAACACAACATCCCTGCCTCACCGGGATTCGAACTCGGACCCCGTTCGGACGAATGATCAGAGGCCATCGCTTAGACCACTGCGCCACCGGGACGGCAGATCGTGCTTATGTTATCGGTTTGTCCGTCCGTCAGCCTGTACCCACGATATCTCTGCAACTATTAGTCCGATTTGAAAAATTATTTTTGCGTTGGGTAGCTTGAAATAGGAGAATGATGATTCTTCATTTCGTTATTTTTTTTTTTTTACGATGTACAATTTCGCCGCTAGAGGGCGTAAATGCAGATGATGTCGAATTCAAAAATACGTTTTAATCCACATTCTGCTTCTAAACATCCGATTGAAAAAATTTATTTATCTTTCGATTGCATTTATGTCGCAGAGTATTTTAGATAGTTACTTTTTCAAATAACGTATAGATTTTCCGTAAGGGGGTGTAAAAGTAAATTACATTATTCCCTATAACTCTTCTTCTAAAACTCCGATTTTAAATTTTTTTTTTCAGAGGATACACTTCCTGATGGGAATTCTTTTGCATATAATTTCAAATTTTTGGTAAAGAATACTTTGGCCACCTGGGAGCGTAAGAGTTAATTTTTGCTTCTGATATATTTACCATAAAATCTGAGCTTCTAAAATATCAATTGAAAAAATTCTTTCGTGGACTGATGCCACTCACATCGATAAACCTTTTTGAAATATTTTCTTCTTAAAATATTCCACAGTTTCTCTGCCAGGGGAAGGCGTAGATGTATATCTTATTTTCGTCAATATCTCTACGTCTAGAAGTCCGATGTGAAAAATTTCTTCTTTGTTGGATAGTGTTTTCAGTGGGACATGTTTTTCATATAATTTGAAATTTTTTAAGTAATTCATAGACTTTCCGCTAGGGGGCGTAAAGGTAAATTACTTTCCCCCTATATATCTGCTTCTAAATCTCCGATTTGAAAAATTCTTTCTGCGCCGGATACATTTCAAAATTGCCTTTATTCTTCAGTAAAATAACATTTCTATGTACATGACAGTGGAATTCTGCCAATAAATACAGTGGTATATACATCAGCTGGAAAGTTCCAGTGAAACGTAGAACAAAATATTGTTAAAATCATAAAGCTTCTGATGGGAAATCGTTTGCATGTAATTTCTAATTTTTGTGAAAAAAATGGTTTGGCCACCAGGGGGTGTAAATCTTAATTTCCGCTTCTGATGTATTTGCAGCAAAATATGAGCTTCTAAAATCTCGATTGAAAAAAACGTCGTTTGTAGGCCGATAGTACTGATGTCGACAAACCGTTTAGAAACATTATCTTCTTTAAAAAATGCATGGTTTCTAAGCCAGGGGCGTAGATGTATATCTTATTTTTGTCAATAACTCTACTTCTATGAGTCCGATTTGGAAAATTCCTTCTTTGTTGGATAGTGTTTCCGATGCGAAATGTTTTCCTTAAAAATTCAAAATTTCCAAGTAAATCGTAGACTTTCAGCTAGGGGCCACAAAGGCAAATTACATTTTCTGAGTTATTTCTGCTTCTAAAACTCCGATTTGAATCATTCTTCCTGTATCTCATACAAAACCTGATGAAAAATATTTTTCACATAATTTCTAAAGTTTGGTAAAGAATGGTTTGGCCACCAGGGATGATATTTGTAGCAAAATCTGGGTACTTGTAGCAAAATCTGGGTATTTGTAGCAAAATCTGGGCTCCTGAAAACTAAACTAATTTTTTTTTTCTTGGACCGATACCGCTCATATGGAAAATCATTTTGGTAATACTTTCTTCCTAAAATAATGCATGGTTTTCCCACCAGGGGACATAAAGTCACATCTTATTTTTGTCGATATCTCTATTTCTAAGAGTCCGATTTGAAAAATTCTTTCTGCGTTGGAGAGCGTTTCCGGTGTGAAATGTTTTTCATATAAATTCATGTTTTTCTTAACACACAAGTCTGCAACCAGAGGGCGTAAGCTCACGATTCCGTTTACAGCAATATCTGACGGATTAAGAACCCGATTGAAAAACTTCTTTCTTCCGTCAGATACTATTGTTTTCCATACCGGCTCCATTGACTTTGAATAGCTTTGATAAATTTAATTTGCGTCAGAACGGATTCAAAAGACGTGCTTATTACACCCGAAAATTCGGTGTCATCTTTCTTGTTAAATATTGTACTTATTTATTGAAAAAAAATTGCTTGTCTTTTAAGTATTTCATTCAACGCTTCTGCAAAATTTCCAGCACAAAAAAATTCCTTAAACAGTTTCATATGTTATTTCAGCTAAAAATTTTGCGATAACCGTTCTGCTGAGGGTACTGACTCTCTTACCCGTTAGCACTCCCACAACGATGCGGGGGTCGGGGGGCTATCATTACACTCCTGGCGTAAGTCGTGATAAAATAAGTTACCGGTCTTTCAGATATCCATCTGAATTGGTTTACAATTTATACCTTTATCTCAACCTACTGTTTTTCTTTTACATCGTCGTACTGTGAGTTTAAAATTGTTTCACAACTTTCTGTGTACGATTTTATTTTATTTTTATTTTTATTTTATTTTTATATCCTAAGGGGGAGATCGGCTTCGCAACGCTGCCGGAACAAGTCCACAGAAAATCTGTCAAGAAAGGATTCGACTTTACAATGATGGTGGTTGGTAAGTGTAAAAATACAACGGTATGACAACCATTTATACTTCAAAAATGCTTTTGCATGATTATTATCTGAACACTTGCTGGGAAGAATTTTTTTTTACTTTTCATGAAAAATATAATTTTTCTAGCTCTGGATTATATTTAAGTCGCTGTTATAGTAAGAAAACGGACATTCTAAATTCAAACGTCTTTGCATCAAAATTTCTCCTCCTGCCTTTCTACTCCTAAAAACAAACAAATTTTAAAAGTAAAATATAGAATAAATAAGAACTTCTTTATTAGCATGTACTTCTTAAAAATACACTGAGTGATCACTGAATTATAACCACCTCTAGCAAAAGTGGATGCGGCCCGTTGACCACGTGATTTTCGAGAGGGCGCGATTAGTCGACCAACGTAGCATATTCCTTATCTTGACAACAGCCACCGGACACTCCTTCAAAAGCAAAGGAATGGATCCGCTGCGTTGTTAAGATGCGCGGTACAGTTGCAAACGGTATAAAAATTGGGCTGCAACGGACTGCCATCATATCACACTGTGAGGTTGAGTGAAAATGTCGCGGCGGAAGAGAACTGACTTTGAGAAAGGAAAGATTGTTGGGTGTTATATTAGTGGGTAATATAACACCCAACAATCTGCATAATAGAAACCGAGAGGCGTTTAAACATACCCTAGTCAACTGATTTGGATGTACTGAATAAGTGGAAGACACATGGCGTGCCTGAAGCAGCAAAACGTACCGGCAGGCCAAAGATAATTAGTGACAGAAGACGTCGAAGCCTAAGGAGAGTCGTTTCAGCTAATCGACGGAGTACTGCACAAGACCTCATTGTACAGGTGAGTAAAAATCCTGGAACCTTACCTCGGTATGTGCACTTACCATTATCAGAGAACTTCATTCCATGGGTTACCGTGGTCGTGCGGCTACTCATACGCCTTTCATCTCCACTCCGAATGCTATACTCGTCGTTTAGCATGGAGTAAAGAACATTTATCGTGAACCGTACATCAATGAATACGGGTCCTATGGACTGATGAATCCAGATACACGATTAATCAGTCTGATGGCCGTGTGTGGGTATGGCGGCAACCGGGGGAACGCTATTTACCACAGTATACTGTTCCTACGGTCAAGTTTGGAGCTAGCAATGTACTCCTGTGGGGGTGTTTTTCGTGGTATGCTCCCGGCCCAATGGTTATCGTGGACAAACCTGTTAACCAGTACGTTTACCTCGATATTCTGAACGATTATGCGCTACCATCTCTGTGGCAATACTATGGAACCGAGCATTGTAGGTACCAGCGGGATAATGCATCGAACCATAAAGCAAGGACTGTTACGGCGTGGTTTGACGACAATTCCGCATCGTGTGTGGACTGGTCAGAACAGAACGGTGATCGTAATCCAATAGAGCACCTATGGGATGAATTAGAGCCTCGCATAAGAAGTTTGGAGCCAGAGCCCACTACTAAGCAACAGTTAACGGCAGCATTATGTACTGAATGGAAGCGCATACCTATCGCTGTGTTCCAAAACCTCGTCAAAATCATGTCTCGAAGGGTCAAGTGCATGCTTTAAGGCCAAAGGTGGACCAACACTGTAGTAATGTATGTCAATAAATGCTATGTTGTGTTTCTCTTCTAGGTGTCCGATGACTTTTGTCAATATAGTGTATAAGGTGTGAGTGAAGTAGTAGGTAGTAAAATTTGGAGCGTGATGTGTAAACGGGTGGATTTAACGGACTTTGAGAAAAGACACATAGTGAGAGCTGGTGGTTTAATTTCCCAGACGTCTGAACTGGTGGGTTGTTTGCGAGCCGCTGTAGTTAAAGTGTATCAGGACTGGCGTGAAAATGGTCAAACAACGACCCGGTGGCAAAACTGCACGGGACAGCTAAAGGTTGATGTAAGAGGTGAGTACAGAGGTCAATTTCGAACAGTAGTGGTGAGTACAAGCCAACCGACGCGCACTGTTCAAGAGTTGACCACCCAATACAGCAGAGGTCAACCCGGAACAGTATCTGTCATGACCATACGTCGCCCGCTCGCACGTATGGGCTGTAACAGCAGACGACTCCGACGACATCCTCTCCTACCCACGGTTCATCGGCGGAAAAGACTCGCCTGGTGCAAAGGTCATGCAAGTTGGACGTCGGATGACTGGAAAAAAATGTGTTAGTCTGTAGAGTCGCGTTTTTTACTCCACTCCGTGGGTGGTTGTGTACGTATTTGGCACAAACAACATGAGACATTCGATCCATCCTGCATGGGTTCCACATTGCAAGCCGGTGGAGGAGGTTGTATGGTGTGGAGCGTGCTTACCTGGCAGGAACTTGGGCCCAGGTTGAATGTGGAACAACATATGACTGTTGCCCACACTCGTGAATTGCTTGCTAACTCTGTACATCCAGCAATGTTGCACGTTTTCGTGAATGGCGATGCGTCTCTCCCAAGATGATAATGCGCCAAGCCACAGGCCCAAAGATGTGCAGGAATGGTTTGAAAAACACAGTTCAGACTTCCAGCTTACATCGATTGGCTTCTGAACTCCCCCAATATCAATCACATAGAGCACTAGTGGGACACTATGGAATGGCATATCAGGCATCAACCAACCTCCATAGAAGGACGCATTACACACAACTTGCTTGGCCACACCTAACTGTATGACTGTGCTGAGCTGTATAACTGCGTCGAATAAATTTCTGTGTTGAGTTTCAACGAGTGTTCTGCCTCTTCATTGCAAGTTTATAAGTGAACAAGTTAGTAAAATCATGCAATGCATTGAATATGATACGCTTTCCAGCATACCAGAAATCATTACTCAAGTTATGAGGATAATGGCTGTGGAATAAATACCGCTTTAGTGCTCTGACCTTTGACCCCATTTCGATGATATTCAGCAGAACCGGTTCAGTATACCTCCGGAACAACATCCTAAAGTTTTGTCACAATAGAAGCATTTTTAGTCAAGTTATGAGGATAATGGCTGTGGAATAAATCTCGCTCCAGTGCCTTGGCCTTTGACCCCATTTCGATGATATTCAACAGAACCGGTTCAGTATACCTCCGGAACAGCATGCTAAATTTTTGTATCGATAGAAGCATTTTTAGTCACGTTATGAGGATAATGGCTGTGGAATAGATATCGCTCCTGTGTCCTGACCTTTAACCCCATTTCGATGGTATTCAACAGAACAGGTTCAGTATATCTCCGAAACAACATGCTAAAGTTTTTTGTCTCAATCGAAGCATTTTTACATAAGTTGTGGCGCATAAGGGCAATGGAATGAATCCCGCTTCTATGTCCTGACCTTTAACCCCATTTCGTTAATTGTCAATAGATTTCGTCCCCAGGTGGTCCCTTACCAAATACTAAAATTTCATCGAAATCGAAGCACTTTTACACGGGTTATCATGTGGACGGACGGACAGACAGACAGACGGACAAAGCTGGAGTATATACGCTTCTTCAACCTATGGTTGGAAAGTGTAAATAAAAGCGCATAAGAAGAATTTAACTGATTGATCGCGTAAATTTCTTGAGAGCATGGTAACAATCAGAGAAGCCTCCCTTCTGTTTTGGTCAACTGCTACTCCTGTAGGAATTGTGGGTAAAACTTGCCCTGCCCCCAGTTCCAATAGGCGAAAGAAATTGGCACGTGCTCAGAGAAGTTCAGCACGCTGCAAGCCTTTGTGGACTGCTTGAGAAGACCCAAGAGTGGTACAACGTAAACTTCAAGTGCAGCCACACTGTGTGGCCGTGCTGACCGACAAGTAGCACGGAAGGCCGGGCACCGTGGCTTCAGTTCTTAACACATTGTTTTTAAGACCGATCGGCGAACTACGGCCCGGTTAAAAATAAGATTTTGTGCTGGCAGCAAACCATTGGATTAATGCATGTACTTCCCGCTAAAAAAGTTTGAATTGCGATTCGTATTGTTTTAATGCGAATCGCAATTCCTAATTTTTTAGTGTGCTACAGTACGGCAGCACGTAGTAACCAGCCGCCACTGCAATTAACTCTGTCAGTCGAGGCATTTGCTTTCAAAATCATGTTACTGTCTCATCAGATCAGATCATATGTAGAGAATTTTAGGAAGGCAGTGTCTGACCCCAGGTCTTAAACAACCTTTAGAAATAGGAAGCTAAGAGATTTGGGCTAGAGTGCCCGATAGGAAGGTCACTTGGAAGCGAGGTAGAAAGGGGAGGAAGACGCCCTTATATATTACCGGGGAGTCACTACCCGAGGTCTAACGGCTTAACGTGCCCATCCTACGCACGGCGGAAATTTAGTGGTTCGAGCGTTCGTACCAGCTGGGATCGAACCTGAGGTTTTCTCCGTGGCAGTCACGCACGTTGACCACTAGGCCATTATTGTCTCATCATCGCCCTTCGAGCATATTTATAGCTGTTTCTGTGGCATGGTGCTTGCATAGGACTTAATCCACTATCAACAAAGGGGGTGTCCGGGTATAAATTGTAGAGTAGTATACATTCGCACAGCCTGAAACAAAATAGAATATATTATTATAGATTTCAGAAATTTTATCATTTCAAAAGGGTTTTTGACCTTTGGTACAACCTAGAGTAGATCTCACTGTACTTCCGCATGCAGTAATGCTTACATCAGTACCAGTATTCTCAGATCGGAAATGCCCTCCCATTTTCTCAAGCTTTCGTGGAACGAAAGCGATGCACATTTGCTATACTTTAAATGTTTTCAGTTTTCAAAACAGATAATTGTGATAGGAGATTTTCGAAATATGCGCAAGATAAATATCCATTGTTTAGGTGATTTTTCCTTCTTTCTTTTCTAGGTGAGTCAGGATTGGGAAAGTCAACGTTAATAAATAGTTTGTTCCTAACAGATCTTTACAAGGAGCGCAAGATACCAAGTGTTGAAGGTAAGTGTGTCTTTGTAAAGCAAAAGTTCTTTCTTTCCTGTGCGCATTTTAGTACATCTTTTGAAAGGAAAAGAGCTGGTGTTATCATCTTGTATGACGGTCAGTCACCTGAAGAAATAATATGTCTACATTCAGTGGTCCGATTCGAAAAATTATTTTTCATCGAATACAAAAGTAAGCTCGCCAAAGAGTTTTAGTGTACGAAGGTAAATTAAAAAATGGTGGCAATTCATTGTGTTTACCGAAAACAAAGTGAAACTTACTTATCTATTGGATTTTTCAGTGCAATGTCCCTGCAGTAACACAAAATTTTTTTAACGGTTTACGAGCTTCTTGATCTCACTGAAGAAGAAGGTTTTCGGATGCCCCATGCACCGCTACTTTCTACTCTTCGTCACTACGAAACCTCAACCACGCAATGCGTTTTGAAGAGCACAGAAATGCGAAAATCTCTTTGTGTGAAGTTTGGGCTACAAAGTGGATGTTGAAGAACCTCAATCTTGAATTTTCGAGTTGATGCCGCCTTTGTGTGTGCGGTTGAGCATTATTGTGGTGCAAAAGGACAGTTTTTGACAACAATTCTCTTCTTTTTGCGAACTACAGTTTACAGCTTGTCTTCAATCTTTTGAGGAGTAGGTTTTGCCACACATTGAGGAAACACTACTGTACCGGTACGTTCATACTTCTCAAAGGGTTAAGCATTGCTAAATAAGCACACCGGACAAAATATTAGTTACCCTGTCATAACAGTACCTAATAACGGGCGACGGCGCTTCTTGTCTGGATAACAGCATGCATTCTATGTAGTAGAGACTCCACGAGGTTGTGGATGTACTGAACATCGATTTGCAGTCACTCGTGTGTCAACTGGTTTTGAAGTTCCTCTAGAATACGTAGGTGTCTATTCCGGCGTTTCACCTTCTGTTCCAAATGATCCCAAAGATTTCAATAGGATTTAAATCTGGGGATTTGGCGGGCCAGTCGAGGTGCGACGGTGTTGCTGATTGTTCGTCGGGTCAGCCAGACACAGGTTTAGCCCTGTGCACTCGTCAATCGTCTTGGAAGACAGAAATGGCGATGTGATGCTGATCTTAGAGATGTTGCGCAAAGCGAAATATTTCGTCATTCAGAACGCTGTGGTACGCATGCTGGTTCAAATTCATCGTCCCTGCAACGTGGGGGCCCATTGCGTGGTACGCAAAACATCACAAGACCCCCTCCAGCTTGAACAACACGTTAAACACAATCAGGATTAAAGCCTACATTGGGCTTGCGATGCACTCGTCACCTCCCATTATTGGAGTACAAACAAAAACGAGACTCATCAGACCAAATTTGTCTTTTCTAATCCTACACAGTAAAGTTTTGGTGCCTCTGAGCCCATTAATAACGTGCGACTTTGTGGCTTGCTGTTGAAACAGGCTTCTTCCGTTGTACTATGCTCCAGATGTCTATGGCATGCAGTTCTCGTCGCGATGTCCTTTCGGAAATTCGTTGGAGTAGTCATTGACTGTTAGGAGCAATTGTTGTCTTGTTTGAAACCAATTTGCAGTTACTAAGCGTTAAACATTGCGGGGGTCTTTGTTGTTAAGAATCGTTTTCTGGCCACAGTTACGTCGCCCATTCAGTTGACTGTACTACACCACTGTTTGTAGATCTGTTAGACAGTATGCTTCGACACACCAACAAACTGGGCGACTTCATTCACTTTGTGTCGGTGAGCACGGCCAAACACGATGGCTCCTTCTTGCCACTGAGTAACGTCTGTCTTACGATCCATATTGCAGACTAAATTCAACAGACACGTTGCTAATCACGACTGCACGAGACAGAAATGATCCCGTAGACCTCATCAGTGCTATTTATCTCCCAACAATGCTATCACGGCGCCCTCTGTGCAACCGGTAACTTCCTACTGTCATTTCTATTAGAGGTGACTAATGTTTTGCCCGGTGTGCTTATGTTGCATTAACAGATTGTTCGTTTTTCAGAAAATATTCTTATCGTAGTTCCATGCATATCCGAAGACAAGTTTAGCAAGATTTTTTGACCGAAGAGACGGTTTTGATCTTTTTTTTTCCCTAGGGTTGAAAGATGTACCTTGCTTTTGAGGTCAAAAGGGCGCAGCCGGATTTCGTCTCCAGTAACAGTCCTTTCCAGTTAACCTAAATCTAGGTAGAATTATCCATACGCTGTTGTTTGTTTTGATTGGTCAGCTGTTTTGGAACCAATCTGGAAGACACTTTTTGGTATACTAAGCTGTCATGAATACCGTACTCCCGTTTGCCGTCCATCTTGCGTGTTGGAATGTCTCTGTTAGTCTGTGGCCAAAATGTCTGGCACCAACTAGTATGCCACGTTCAAAGTTTTTTGGACCACTTGTTTCACGTATTCCGACCTATAATAATCGAACGCTAACTATGCTGAACGAGCTGTTCTGCCTTATTTTAGCAAACACCGTGCTCCCGTGTGCCGTCCGTCAGCGCAAGTGCACCAAATAAATTGGCATCTCATAGTATACATAAATGTTGATTAATACGTGTACAAAAATGTCTCACGTTGTGATATTTCACTCAGAATTATTCAAATTAGTGTAATTTTATTTTATTTTTGAATAACAACCCCATCAATTAACATCAAGAAACTGCACACCAATTATACTTAAAATAGTATAACTGTACTAGTAATCCGAATTTTTGGCGTAGAAATAAATCAAAGTTTCTAAGCTTTTGCACATCAACCAGATTGCTTTTTCAAGGAAGGTGCTGTCTACCTACCTTGAAAAATCCATCTAGCTGACGTAGAATACATTATTAATCAAAGTTTTCAAGCTTTCGCACATCAACCAGATGTTGTTGTTTTTTACTCGGTTTTAAAATTGTATAAGTATACTAGTAATCTGACTTTCTTGGGGTAGAATATAAATCAAAGTTTCCAAACTTTCGTACATCAACCAAACGGTTTTTCAAGGAAGGTAGATAGCAAACTTTCTACATTCCTTGAAAAAGCCATCTGGTTGACGTAGAATATAAATCAAAGTTTCCAAGCTTTCGCACATCAACCAGATGGCTGTTTTTGACTGGGTTTTAATTATACTAGTAATCCAACTTTCTTGGCGAAGAATATTAATCAAAGTTTCCAAGCTTTCGCACATCAACCAGATGGCTGTTTTTGACTGGGTTTTAATTATACTAGTAATCCAACTTTCTTGGCGAAGAATATTAATCAAAGTTTCCAAGCTTTCGCACGTCAACCAGATGGCTTTCTCAAAGAAGGAAGACAGCAAACTGTCTACCTTCCTTGGAAAGCCATCTTGTTGACGTAGAATATAAATCAAAGTTTTCAAGCTTTCGCACATCAACCAGATGACATTTTGCAACGAAGGTAGACCGTTTGCTGTCTACCTTCCTTGAAAAAGCCATCTGGTTGATGTGCAAAAGCTTGGAAACTTTTATTTATATTCTACGCCAAGAAATTCGAGTTACTAGTATAATTATACAAATTTAGAACCCAGTCAGTGTGTGTGTGTGGTAGAACAGTTGCTACGAATACCATGTTGGTATAGTAATTAGAATGAAGAAATGGATGTCAAAAATATTGCAACCTGTCACCATCGTTTTAAATTAATTTTCAAATTGTAAATGCACTGGTACATGTATCACATATTAAGTTATTTAGGCAGCTGCTTGTTACACTGACATCTCTTTAATCCAAAACGTTCGTTGTTTCCCAGAGCGGGTGGATCGAACCGTTGACATCGAGAAGAAAACAATGGAAATCGAGGAGAAAGGAGTGAGGCTCAGACTCACAGTAGTCGATACACCGGGCTTTGGCGATGCCGTCAACTGCGAAGAAAAGTAAGTATAAAAACTTACTTCTTAGGCTGTTTTGCACCCTGTTAACTATGAGATAATACAAATGTAGTAGGAAATGGTTAAAATGTAAGACGTCTCCCCAATGCACTTTCACCGTAAGTACATTGAATGAGTGCGCCTTCTCACAATATTATGCTTGTACGCTCCACAACAACGCATATACTATGAAAAGCACTGATCTCTAATAAACGTGGAGAATTTTCTGCTTCTTTATACAGAGAATCGTATTAGGTGTACAAATTAATTCCCTGCCCCTAAATACAATCCACAGTAGCACTTATGTAAATTGAACGTGTCATGTGAGGGTTGTGCAAGATCAACGGACGACACCATAAAATCTGGCGCTGCAGCTGACAGAACCTCACAAAGCAGATGAAAAGTGGAATAAGCAGAATGACGTTCGATAAGCAACATGTGAGGCACTGCATGCTTTTCGCGTTACAGCTCAGAAAAAAAATGCTAGCGAGGCTAAGGAAATGATTTGTTCAGCCTTAGTGAAAGCTGCTGTGTCCTACAGCACGTGTAAAAAGTGGTTCATGAGCTATCGAGAAGGAAATTTCAATCTCGCGGATGACGCACGTCCCGGAAAGCCCACAAAGGTGGACAACAACGATTGGGAGGCGTTGTTGGCTGAAAATCCATGTCAGACGCAGTCAGAGCTTGCTCAACCACTTGGGGTAACCCAACCAGCAATCTCTTTTTGCCTACAAAAGCTGGGGAAAATTCACAAGGCGGGCCCGGCTGTTGGGTTCCTCACGTGCTCTCTCCTAACAAAAAAGAGCGACGCTACGACACAGCTGTTTTGCTGCTGTCGAGGTTCAACCGGAAGAATATTTGGTACAGAATAGTGACTAGCGATGAAAAGCGGGTGTTGTACTACAATCCCAAAAGGCAAAAATCGTGGGTCAACCCTGGTGAAGCATCAACATTGACTGCAAAACCCAATATTCATGGCAAAATACTCTTACTGTGCATTTGGTGGGATATGAAGGGTGTATTGTCTTATGAGTTGCTCAAACCAGGTGAAATCGTCAATGCTGAGCGTTATCAACGGCAGTTTTAGACACGCAATAAAGCAGAAACGACCATTTAGCGGCCATGGGCAAGTGATACTGCTGCAGGACAACGCAAGGCCTCACACGGCGAAAACCACCAAGGACACCCTAACTGTGTTCGATTGGGAAGTTCTACCGCACCCAGCGTATTCTTCGGACTTAGCCCCGTCGGAATAACATTTGTTCCGATTCCGGTTTCTCAAACACCACTTAGTGGATTCGCACTTTAAAAAACCCGATGATGTCGCTCAAAGCATTGCCGACTTCATCGACTTCAAACCGCCGTCCTTTTACCGAGATGGGATTCGCCAGCTGCCCAATCGGTAGCAGAAGTGTATAAATGTCAAAAGAGATTATTTCACATGTTAATGTAAGTTAATCATTACAAAATAAACACTGACTTTGTAGAAAAAAGGCCGCGAATTAATGTGTACACCTAATTGTATAGAAACATACTATGATACACAAAATATATGAAGAATAATTTACAAAAATACACAAAACTGTTTACGAAATATTTCGGATACCCTTTTCTTGTTTGAGCATTTTGCTCAGCACTGTACTTATCAAACGTATCATGGGTCAAACTGTTATGATCATCCCTGTCTCCAAGAATGGACACGTCCCACAATAAATGGCAGTGACCCCACAGACCGACGCGGATTTTGTACTGACGACAAGGAAAGCGCGTGTCAGTTAGGACGGAATGGGTTATTATTGTAGAACAACCGCCTTCCGATCAGATGGTCGCAGGATCGATCCCAGATGGGTTGAGATGCTTTGAGCATTCTCTGTGAGTAGAATGGGCACGATGAGTCATCGGCCCCGGGGTATTGGACTCCTCGTTACAAATTAGGATATCCATTTCTCGCTCTTGTTCTCCCTCCGTGGAAGTGCTCGTTGTGATGTTTTAGTCTGGCAGTCCCAATTAAGTCGACTCGCACTTTCAATTAGGTATTCTAAACTTCACTGACAAGTCTACTCTATGTCGTATCTAATCTGGTGTAATTTCGTTTCTGATAAACAGCACAAAAATGCCATGGAGCGTAGGGAGTTGCGTTCAAATCTTCCTTGTGAATGCTGGTTTCCAAGGGAAAAGGGTGTCAGCTAGAAAGTACGGAGCCTGTGAAAAGAGGAAGGGTTTCCTGAGTTTGAACGCGGAATGGTTATCGGAACAAGAAATACAGAGGCCAGCATCTCAGATATTCCAAGCACTGTTGACTGTTCCGCACGATGCATACCATGGGCTTCTGTGTATGGCGCACGATGCATACCATGTGCTTCTGTGTATGGTGCACGATGCATACCATGGGCTTGTGTGTATGGCGCACGATGCATACCATGGGCTTATGTGTATGGCGCACGATGCATACCATGGGCTTATGTGTATGGTGCACGATGCATACCATGGGCTTGTGTGTATGGCGCACGATGCATACCATGGGCTTATGTGTATGGCGCACGATGCATACCATGGGCTTGTGTGTATGGAGCACGATGCATACCATGGGCTTATGTGTATGGCGCACGATGCATACCATGGGCTACGGGAGCCGACGTCCAACTCGTTCGAAACTGTTGACTGCTCGTCATCGAACATTACGCCTGACCCGGTACCGGGAACATGAAAAGTGGACCTCTGCGGAGTGACGCTGCGTCGTGTGGTCAGAAGAATCCCGTTTTCAGTTGTACCGAGCGGACAGGAGGGGGCCGGATGGGTCGACAGTATGAGGCCATGGCCCCGTGTGGAAGGTCTGCTCTGTTCAAGGTGGTGGTGATTCTGTGATGGTTTGAGGAGCCTTCTTATGGGACTCATTAGGTCCCTTAGTGTGTCTGGACAGCTCGTTAACCGCTGCGCGCTACCAGCATGTGCTGGCTGATCACTTTCACTTTTTCATCTTGCAGCCATTTTTGTGTTTCAGAAGGACAATGCGCCGCGCCACCGGAACGAGACCACCCAGGCATGGCTCGAAGAACACTCATATGAATTTGGAACCACCCAGTAGCTCCCAAGATCCCCAGTTTTAAACCCTTAAACACACACACACACATGTATATTTCGGTTGTTCATCGGTGATCCAATAAAATTTTGGTTGTTCATCGGTGGTCCGTCCTTCTGGCAATACGTCTAGCCTATTGTCATTTCAGGGAGTTTACTCTGATCATGATGTATTTCAACTCTTGTCATTTTCCTTATCCACTAGTTCGTCTTCTTATCTTTCCTGATTACATCAAGTATGCATCTCTTCATTCTTCTTTCAGTTGTCTGCAGTCTTTGTATGTCTTTTTCAGTTAAAGTTTATGTCTCTACTCCATACGTAAGAACTGGAAGGATGCGTTGATTAAACACTTTTCTTTTAAGAAATAATGGCACACCGCTCTTGAAAATTGTACTGTTTCTTCCGAAAGCTGTCCGGCCAACTTTTATACGCCGATTAATTTCCTCATCAATGTGACACTCGCTTGATATCTGCTGTCTAAGGTAAATGTAGGTATCGGTTATCTCAAGCTTTTCCCCATCAATTGATAAATCTTCATTTGATATATCATCATCAACCATTATCAATCCACTGCTGGATGAAGGTCTCCCCAGATTTCTTCCACAATTGTCTGTCTTGGGCCTGTCTCCTCCATGTCACTCCAGCAAACTTTCGAATTTCATCCATCCAACTCCCATGGAGTCTTGTTCTGGGTCTTTTCCTATCAATCGGTATCTAGTCTAAAATTTCGGTTCTCCATAGGTGGTCCATTCTTCTGGCAACATGTCCAGCCCATTGCCATTTCAGTGATTTAACTCTGGCCATGATGTCGTCCACTCCTGTCATTTTCCTTATCCACAAGTTCCTCTTCTTACCTTTCCTGGTTACACCAAACACGCAGCTCTCCATGCCTCTTTGAGTTGTCTGCAATCTTTGTATTTCTTTTTTAGTTAAGGTCCATGTCTCTGCTCCATACGTAAGCACTGGCAGGATGCATTGATTAAACACTTTTCTTTTGAGACATAATGGCATACTGCTCTTACAAATTGTACTGTTTCTTCCAAAAGCTGTCCATCCAAGTTTTATACGGCGATTAATTTAGTCATCAATGTGACCCTCACTTGATATCTGCTGCCCAAGATAAATGTAGGAATCGGTTGTCTTAAGCTTTTCTCCATCAATCGATAAATTTTCGTTTCTTGTAAAAGCATTGCACATCACTTTTGTCTTCTGAAAGTTCATTTTTAATCCCACTTCTTTACTCTTGACAGCAAGTTCTTGGATCATACTCTGCACCTCTGAAGAGATAGTTGCAAAGATGACTACGTCATCAACAAAACGAAGATGAGTTAAGTTTGTTTTCCCAGTTCAATGATTGAAAGACATTTTGCAATGTGGCGTTAAAGAGCATGGGAGATATGGCGTCACCTTGTCTCATTCCCTTTCCAATTCTTATTTGTGCTGTATCCTCAAATATCCGAACCTTTGCACTTGCATTTTCGTAGATGTTATTAATAATATTAATGTATGCATCTTCAATACCACAGGATTTCAAAGCCATTGTTAGTGCTGATGGTTTCACGGAATCGAAGGCCTTTTCATAGTCAATAAAAGCCATGCATAGTGGGAGTTCATATTCTCTTGTTCTTTCAATTAGTTGTCTCAGTACATGGATATGATCTATAGTACTGTAGCCACTCCTGAATCCAGCTTGTTCTCTTCATTGGACCATGTCAAATGTTACCTTCAAGAGATGTGAAAGAGCCTTAGTGAAGATTTTATAAACCACCGACAGGAGGCTGATGGGCCTGTAGTTCCTGAGATCATCAAAGTCACCTTTTTTATGGAACATGTTCATTGTAGCATTGTTACAATCCTCAGAAATCTTCCCTTAATTAAGACATCTGGTGAAAACTTGGGCGAGTGTAGTTTCAATTTCTCCACTTGCTTCTTGTATAATGTCCACAGTAATTCCATTTTCTCCTGGAGCTCTTCTCCGTTTCATGTTCTTAATTGCATATGCTACTTCTGCAGGGAGGATTGGAGGTACTTTGGCATTGGTACCTGTCGTAATGTCTGGAATAAATGTATCATCCCTTTCATATAGTTTGCATAGAAATCTTTCACCCTTGTCAAACTTTCGCTTCCATTTCTTGTTACAGTACCATCTTCTTTTCTCAGAGACAATCTGTTTTCTTCCCTTACTGAGATGTCCTTTTGCTCTCTTTGGGCTCTGGTTGTTTTCAATTGATTTCCTCACTAGTTCACAATTGAATTTCCTTATGTCTTCAGTGATACTTTTTCTCACTGTCTTGCACAGCTGCATGTATTCCACGTTGGAAGTTACGTCTTTATTTGTCCTCATCTCCCTTCTCTTTTGCATCAACCCCTTTTCCCTGAAATTTTCTTCATATGTAATTTGTTCTTAGTACCACCTATTTTCGTTCTTGTTTCCATACGAGCCTTGGTGAGTTCTCTGTTAACTTCAGAAATATCCACTTCTTCCGATGTTAGGCCTTCTAAAGCAGCGAATCTGTTTCTCAGTTCCAACTTCAAGGCATTATGGTGTTTTTTAAGTTTTGTTATGTCAATACATTTTGTTTGTCTTATGAGCTTGCCACGTTCGAGTTTAGTGTTTAGGTGCATCTTACATCTCACCAATTTATGGTCACTACCTGTATTGAACTTGTTTAGCACACTGCAGTCTTCGATGACGAATTTTTTGTTATATATATATATATATATGGAATGTAAGGTCAGGTGATTCGTAACATCACAGCCTCTCATTGACAAATGTCAACCCCGCCTTCTCGTGGTGCATCCTGTGACAATAGCGGTATAGCTATACCATCGGGATTAGAGGAAATGCTATCCCACACTCACCAACCCGCTTGGCCAGACTCCACAACTTAAATCTTGGCCCTCAGTCTCCGGCAGCTGGAATGTACCTGGCCAAGGATGTACCTGGCTACGTATAATGGACGCTCCCTATCTTCTGATTCAAGGCTTCTTGAATTGGAAGAGAAATTACAAAGGATCAATTGGGACATCGTTGGGCTAAGTGAGGTAAGGAGAAAAGGAGAAGATCTCATTGAACTGAAAAGTGGACATCTCTTCTACTATCGTGGGACAGATACTGGCAAAACTAGTGGTGTTGGATTTATAATAAACAAGAAACTGAAGGATAAAGTTGTAGAAGTTGAAAGTTCATCTGAAAGAGCTGCACGACTCGTTATCCAACTCTCAAGAAGATACCAGGCTCAGATTATTCAAACTTATGCACCCACCACAAGTCATCCTGAAGAGGAAATTGAAGACTTTTATGAGAAAATTCGTCATCTAAATAATAAAGGTAAGCAGCACTTGAAGATAATTATGGGAAATTTCAATGCAAAAATAGGGCAACGGCAACAGAATGAAACTTCAGTAGGTAAATTTGGTCAGGGCAACAGAAACCAGCGTGTAAATACTCTCGTTGAGTTTGCAGAGGCAGAAGGGTTTTTCATCTTGAACTCTTTTTTTCATGAAAAAGCCGCACAGGAAATGGAAATGGAGACATCCAAATGGTACGACAAGTGAAATTGATTTTATTATGTGTAACAAAAAATTTGTCATAGAAGACTGCAGTGTACTAAACAAGTTCAACACAGGTAGTGACCATAGATTGGTGAGATGTAAGATGCACCTCAACACTAAACTCGAACGTGGCAAGCTCATAAGAAAAACAAAATCTATTGACATAACCAACCTTAAAAAACACCATAATACTTTCAAGTTGGAACTGAAGAACAGATTCTCTGCTTTAGAAGGCCTAACATCGGAAGAAGTGGATATTTCGGAAGTTTACAGAAAAGTAACCAAAGCTCTTATGGAAACAGTAACAAAATTAGCTGGGTCTAAGAACAAGTTGCATGTGAACATATTATCAGGAAAAACCAAAATGTTGATGCAAAAAAGAAGAGAGATGAGGACAACTAAAGAAGATGTGACTTCCAAAGTGGAATACTAGAGCTATGCAAGACAGTACGAAAAAGTATCACTGAAGACGTAAGGAAATTCAACTGTGAACTAGTGAAGAAAGCAATTGAAAACAACCAAAGCCTAAAGACAGCAAAAGGACATCTCAGCAAGGGAAGAAAACAGATTATGGCACTGAGAAAAGAAGATGGTTCTGTAACAATAAATAAAGGCGAAATTTTGAAAAGAGTGAAAGATTTCTACTCCAAATTATATGAAAGGGATGATGCATGTACTCCAGACATCATGAAAGGTACCAGTACCAGAATTCTACCAGTCCTCCCAGCAGAAGTTGCACATGCAATCAAGAACATGAAGCGGGGAAAAGCTCCAGGAGAAGATGGAATTACTGTAGACATCATACAAGAAGCAAGTGGAGAAATCGAAATAGTACTCGACCAAATTTTCACTCCATGCCTTAATGAAGGGCAGATTCCTGAGGATTGGAACAACGCTACAATGATCCTGCTACATAAAAAAGGTGACATTGAGGATCTCAGGAACTACAGACCTATCAACCTCCTATCAGTGGTTTATAAAATCTTCACTAAAGTTCTTTCACACCGTTTGAAGGTAACACTGGACATGGCTCAACCGAGAGAACAAGCTGGATTCAGGAGTGGCTACAGCACAATAGATCATATCCACGTACTGAGAAAACTAATTGAAAGAGCGAGGGAATATGAACTTCCATTGTGCATGGCTTTTATCGATTATGAAAAAGCCTTTGATTTGGTGAAACCATCAGCAGTTACAATGGCTCTGAAATCCTGCGGTATTGAAGATGCATACATTAATATTATTAATAACATCTATGAAAATGCAAGTGCAAAGATTCGGCTGCTTGAAAATACAACACACATAAAAATTGGAAATAGAGTGAGACAAGGTGACACCATATCTCCGAAGCTTTTTAACGCTACATTGGAAAATGTCTTCCAATCACTGAACTGGGAAAACAAAGGGATAAAGATTAATGGAGGTTATCTAACCCACCTTCGTTTTGCTGATGACATAGTCATTTTTGCAACTACCCCATGAGAGCTGCAGAGTATGATCCAAGAACTTGCTGACAAGAGTAAAGAAGTGGGATTAAAAATGAACTGAAGCTTTTGCACGAAATGAAGATTTATCGATTGATGGAGAAAAGCTGGAGATAACAGACTCGTACGTTTATCTTGGACAGCAGATATCAAGTGAGGGTCACATTGATGAAGAAATTAATCGGCGTACAAAACTTGCCTGGAGAGCTTTTGGAAAAAACAGCATAATTTTCAAGAGCAATAGGCCATTATGTCTTAAAAGAAAAGTGTTTGATCAATGCATCCTTCCAGTGCTTACGTATGGTGCAGAGACGTGGACCTTAACTAAAAGAGACGTACAAAGGCTGCAGACAACTCAAAGCAGCATGGAGAGGTGCATGCTTGGTATAACCAGGAGAGATAAGAAGAGGAACTCGTGGATCCGAAAAATGACAAGAGTGGAAGACATTATGATCAGAGTTAAATCCCTGAAATGGCAATTTGCTGGGCATACTGCCAGAAGGACAGACCATCAAATTTTAAATTGGATTCCAAGGGACAGGAAAAGACCCAGAAGAAGACCACATGGGAGATGGGTGGATGAAATTCGAAAGTATGCAGGAGTGACATGGAGGAGGCTGGCACAAGACAGACCGTTGTGGAGGAAACTTGGGGAGACCTTCGTCCAGCAGTGGATTGATAATGGTCGACAATGATGATGATGATATATATTTTACTCATTCATCATTGGATTAGTAATGGCTGTTGATGATGTTACACAATAGATAGATAGATAGATTACTGCTGCTGCAACCAGTTATTTACATTTTCACGCATCTTATCACCCAAAGTGGAACGTTTGCCTTTGAGAAATTTTGTCATAGGTCCAAAGATGTGAAAATTGCAGGGCGATAGGTCAAGATTATGCCGTACGCCAGATGTTGAAGGACTTCTTAGCATAAACGCTGCAGTGTACTTTGCGTGGTAACTGCCGTATGCGGCCGGGCAGAAGCACAATACCCAGAGTGTGGTTCCCAGGTCTTTCGTTTTCGATGGCTTGTAAAGGCTTCATTAGAGTATGACAACATCGTTCGGCATTGATGATTGACCCTTTTTGGTAGCCACTCAAGATGAACTGAGCTACGCGGACAGAATGTCTCGCTGCAGATTAGCCGTCTTGACACATGTTTTCACCTCTACAGTACGTCCCACCTTGCTTGCGGAAATAGTGGACCGTGGTTTCCTCAGTGATGACGATGATGCATGTTTCCACTGCATGCTTTGGAGTTTCGACTCCGGCTCGAAATGATGACATCAGCTTTCATCCTCAGCAATAATGCGTAGCAAGAAATATCCACCTTCTTCATGGTAGCGGAACAGATGCTGTAACGATAATTACATTCGTTGACTCATCTGTTCAGCGGACAGATGTTTCAGTACTCACGTTGCGCAGACCTTATGATATTCAAGGTGCGAATGCATGATCGTATTGACAGTTCCCATGCTTACATCCGCACTGCTCGCAAGTTCTCGGATCATAATTTTCTGTTGGCCTTATAACGAAGTAACTTTCTCCGTCATTTTTGCCCACTCCGGAGCCCGAACCCGGGTTCCCTCATTCCGGAATGAGTCGCTCTACCAATTGAGCTACGCGGACGTTCGTTATCGCTGCTACCTGCCTTTATGTCGTGTGCGTCCTGCTGGCAGGCACGTCACAGCCTTTACTACAGCATCCACGCGTGCAACTGTCGTTACCGAAAAAGCACCGATGTGGTGCTTTTGATCTTGGCTGGTCTGCAGTGCTTGTTCGTCCACCGCTAAAAAGCTGACACCACCGCATTACAGTACTGCGTCGAAAAGAAGCAAGCCCATACACCGCCTTCATTCATCTGTGGCGTTTTCTCCACTTTCAAAAACCGAATTACAGCACGTTGAACAACTTTCGACGTATCCATCTCCTACCAGAGAACAATAAAATTAGTCCATCACGTTACACGGCTTCCGTAACAAACAAGCTGCAATGCAGTTGCATAGCATTTAAATCGCCTGTATACACTAGCGCCACTCATTGACAAAATTAGAAAGCGCAAACACTGAGTCTACGACTTATTAAACAGCCCTTATACACTGACGGAAAAAAATCCCAACACCAAGAAGGGGTTGTGTTAGATAAACGATAGTTGGTAGGCGGTTAGTGTACATCTGTAAGATGACGTCTATGCTAATTTCGCGCTCGGCGCATACGTGTGGCTCTAGTAGCGCCCCTCGGAACATGCAAAGCAGGTTTGCTGTAAATACGCGCTGTAACGTTCGTGAACGTTAGTTATCGTTGAGATTCGACGTAGTGTGTTGATGTTAGTCAAGAATGCCTTTAAGAAGACGAAGAAGCCATTATCAACAGCCCACGGAGTTTCAACTAGGTCGTGTAATAGGGCTACGAGAAGGTGGATTTTCGTTCCGAAATATTGCAGAACGACTTATCAGGAATGTAGCCACTGTGCATGATTGTTGGCAGCGGTGGTCAAGGGAAGGTACTGCCTCAAGAAGACCGGGTTCCGGCCGACCACGTGGCACTACGGAGAGGGAAGACCGCCGTGTATGGCGTATGGCCGTGGCGCATCGTATCGCGTCTGAGGCAGCAATTCGAGCTGCTGCAGTTGCCACCACAGTGACACAACGAACTGTTACAAATCGGTTACTTGAAGGACAGCTCCAAGCCAGACGCCCTGTAGCGTGCATTCCACTTACTCCAAACCACTGCCGTTTTCGACGTCAGTGGTGTCAAGCTAGAGCTCATTGGAGGACGGAGTGGAGATCTGTTGTGTTTTCTCATGAAAGCCGGTTCTGCCTGGGTGCCAGTGATGGCCGTGTGTTGGTTAGAAGGAGGTCAGGTGAGCGCCTGCAACCAACCTGTCTGCGGCCGAGACACACTGGACCTACACCTGGAGTTATGGTCTGGGGAGCAATTTCCTATGACAGCAGGAGCACTCTCGTGGTTATCCCACGCACCCTGACGGCACAGTTGTACGTTGGTCTGGTGATTCAACCTTTTGTGCTGTCATTCATGAACAGCATTCCAGGGGGTGTTTTCCAACAGGATAACGCTTGCCCGCATACCGCTGTTGCAACCCAACATGCTCTACAGAGTGTCGTCATGTGGCCGTGGCCTGCTAAATCACCAGATCTTTCACCAATCGAGCACGTATGGAACATCATTGGACGACAACTCCAGCGTCACCCCCAACCAGCATTAACCGTCCCTGTATTGACCGACCAAGTGCAACAGGCATGGAACTCCATCCCACAAACTGACATCCAGCACCTGTACGACACAATGCATGAACGTTTGCGTGCTTGCATTCAACATTCTGGCGATTACACCGGTTATTAATGTACCAGCATTTCACATTTAAAATGGCACTTCTCGCGCTTATATGAAGCTGGGATCTTGAAACCTTAATCGATTAAATATGTTACCTATACCAATGTATTGCCGCCATTTCATTCCTCTATAACTATTTTTTCGTGGTGTTGGGATTTTTTTCCGTCAGTGTATATATATGCTTTTTTTTTATTGGAGGTTTAACGACCACCGTGAGCAACTCAATGGGCTATAAGCAGTCGCCTGTCCCTAATTTAGGGTCACTGGTTCCAGGGAAGGGAGATATATATATTTTTTTCTTAACCTATTCCACACATACATATAATTAAATGGTCAAAATGCATTTTGTGAGCAGTGTGAAGTCATAGTGAAGTTAATGTTTATATGGGGTCTACTTTGAAATGGATTCACCTTACCATAAATTCAATGAAAAATCTAAATTTTTACAGGTTTGACCTTGATGTTTCTCGAGTTTCTTGAATCTCTCACTGTTCATATCCGTGCATTTTTCTTTAGATGCTATTTTTGTGCTGTTGAAGGTCACCCTTTGTACTTTTAGCGTTTATTTTTGCGCTCTTTGTTCATTTGAGCAGCTGGAAGACAATAGAGAGGTACATTGACGAGCAGTTCAACCAGTTCTTCAAAGATGAGAGTGGTCTCAACAGAAAGAACATCGTGGACAACAGAGTTCATTGCTGTCTCTATTTCATTCCTCCGTTCGGTCACGGGTAAGAAACACTTTCCACTATTTTTAATTACGTGACAGCTCATCCGATGAAAACTTCATTTTCAGCACGATGGCACATGCATTGTTTTCTTTTAGTGATTTCTGTTTTCCGATTTGTAATGTGAAACGTCGCTCGTGTATGTCACATTAAAACTCTTAGTAATTATCTGTATTAGAGCACAAATCGTGGTTAGTTTATATGAAATCGTTTTTTTTTTTTTTTTTGTTTATATAGATTCTGAAGTTTTTTGTAGTGACTTCCAGGAAATTCTCGATTGCTGTTTTATACGTATTTGTAGAAACTGTAGCCTACAAATGTTGTGAAATTAAATGGTAATAAATAGCTCAACGCTTAGAACGCTTAGTCACAATATCTTTTTTTTTTACATTATCAGAGGTTTTTCTCGGCAAAATTTTGTTTACTTTGTTTAACGATGATTGCCAGCATCTACCAGAGTCAAACTTTTGTCCCTACACATAAAGGAGAATAGGTATCAACATTTAATTCAGCTGAACACTATGGGTTATGACTATCAAACTAGAAACGGAAATACGTTTTTGTTACCAATGCTTAACACTTTAACCCAACAAAGATTTATTGATAACCAGGGAAAGGTATTAGGAATAATGTTTCTTGTCGACTAACACATATCAATAATTATAATTATTTTCGAAAGCAGCTAAACAAATATTTGCTAACAAACTAAAATATAAAATTTAATAGTATAAAATTATTAATCAGATCATATATGCGTAAATCTTATATGAGCAAGACGTTTGGCTTGACTACGCACTTTAGACGAATTGGGATTCCCTAAGGCTATATACACTCATCCTCAAAAAAATAGTTGCACCCAGAAGGACGTGTGCAATGCCATTCCGGAGGAAGGTAAATCTTATCAGGAACAATAAATGATTTAAACATTGAGACTGATATGGGCAATATTTATTGAGCCACACGCCAATGAATAGTGTCTCTCAGTATGGTGTCGGGCCACCATGTTTGCTTGCACAGCATGCCAAACGTCTCGGCATGGAGTTGTACAGGTTCCTAATGGTGTCCTGCGATAAGCTATCCCATGCGGCTTGAATCTTCTCACGCAGTTCCTGCAGATCGTGCGTTGTGTGGTAGGGGTGGAGTGTGGATAGCGCGACGAATAGCATCCCACACATTTTCAATCGGCGACAGGTCTGGTGATACGGCTGGCCATGGCAGAGTGTCAGTGCCTTGCAAGCAAGCTCTCGAAACATCAGCAGTATGCGAACGAGTGTTGCCCTGTTGGAAAATCGCACCGGAGTGAGCGTTCAGAAAAGGTAGGGCCACTGGTTGCAGGACCTCACTAACGTAACGTTGGGCTGTCAAAGTACCTGCAATGAACACCAAAGGCGATCTGGCATCGCAGGCAAGTGCATCCCACACCATGACACCAGGCCTTGTGGACATGTGACGCTCGACAAAAAAACGTTCATCTTGACGCTGAGACCACGGTGCCTCCACACAAGGATTCGGTTGGCGTCTCCTCCAAGACAAAAGCGGGACTCGTCACTGAAGATCACCCGCTGCCATTCTGAGTGGCTTCATGACAGTCTGGCACGATACCATTGCACTCTTTGGTGACGATGGAATGGTGTTAAGGGCAGTGGTCGTAACGGTCTGCGTGCGTGTAATCCTAAGTCGTGCAGCAGTCTGCCAATGGTGCTGGCACTAATTGGACGATGCATGGAGGGCACCACTGCTCGCTGGATATCCGCAATAGTGGATGTTGGGTCACTCAACGCGTGTCGGACAACCATTCGGTCCTCTCTCTCTCCGTGGTTCGTCTAGGTCCCCCAGACCCTTCCTGTCGCTGCTGCATATCTTCTATCCACTGCTGCCAACAGCGTGCTATGGTGATATCCACACGACGTGTATGGCGCGCAATACGGCGATAATACCATCCCGCTTCCCGGAGACCGAAGAAGCGCTCCCCTATAACTCCTCCAACTGCTTGAATTGCTCCGAACTTTTCTTCGAGACATACTTCACTTGCAAAGGTTCCAACCAACACAATAGCACGAGTCAGAATGGCAAGCACGCACAACGGGACTACCTAATACAGCCGGTCAGACACAGTGCTACGACCCCTCCTTGCTGGCGTCACGTGCGCGGCCCAGCGTGATTCTTGAATCATTTACATGTCTCACGATGTCAAACTTACCCACCAAGTTTCATTCCTGTCGGTTGCTTCCTTCTGGATGCAACTATTTTTTTGACGATGAGTGTATATATAGCCTTTTATTCAATTTCTTGCTGTCGTTAACCTGTACATAACATAAGTATGTATATATATATATATATATATATATATATATATATCATCATCATCATTGTCAACCATTATCAATCCACTGCTGGACGAAGGTCTCTCCAAGCCTCTTCCACAACGGTCTGTCTTGTGCCAGTCTCCTCCATGTTACTCCCGCATACTTTTATATATATATATATATATATATATATATATATATATATATATATATATATATATTCTATAAAGAAGATACCTAAGCAAAAAAATACATATATAATTTTGACTCACACCTAGTACAACATAGAAAAGGTTATGTATCTACCTGTGTGAGTAAAAAGGAGAAAAGATAAAAAAATAAAATAAAACAACTGAATGTAGAAGATGTCGAGAATACTGAGCCTTGGCTTTATCAAGGACCAGCAAAAACTCTGCATTTTCTCACTTCCACAAAGACCTAGTTGGAAATGGGTTTCTGCAAGGCCATAGATGCAAGTAACATTCCCACCTAAAATAGTTTAAAAAATATATATATAAGCCATGTCCTCCGTAGAGTAGCATGACCTAGCACTAGTTAACAATTTCGCTTGCATCCATTAACCTTCATGGCCCGACCCATGCTCTTCATCTGTTACTATTAAACAGAGAAAGAAGACTAAAGAGAACTCAAGCTGTAGAGTGACATAATAAATAGAAATGATTTTCAGCTATAACGAAATTCTAAGTTCGTCTGAGAGAGAATTTAAACCTGAAAAACAATGCAAAAGAAATCCAAATTTTACATTGCAATTAAAAAAGGAAATGTTAATTTATAACGAACAGATTTTTGAAAGAAAACTTGAGTCTAAAACCCCCTACTCTACAACTTATGACAGCACGAAAACGAGAATAAGTTAAAGATAATAATTAACTAAAGAAAACTTTGTGAAAGTTATATACCTTAAACAGTTAGTTGCAATATGTACAAAGTATTTCAGCAGTGCTTTAAGTGCATAATTAATTAGTTATTAAGAACTTAACTACTTTGAAAAAACAGCGCATAGACAGCGCATAGAAAAGGAACGAGCTTAGCCCTCTTCTGTTCCTAGGTACCCCAAAAGACGCTCAAAGTTACAAAGAAAAGTAAGAGTTAAAACCCGCATAAATGTTAACAGACAAACCAATGCTTAAAAGCTGAAAAGCTAAAAAACGACAGAGAAAAGGTACATAAAGTACAAACATTGAACTTATAAAACCTAGAACCCAAAAACAAGGAAGAGAGCTTACCTCTTGTGTGACAAAAACTTTTCTCCTCACAAGAGGAGAACATGGCTGACCCCTTCCGCCACTCCCTAGATGCTGGGGGGCAGTGAGGGTTGGGCTGATGGCCTCCTCATACAGCAAGAAACCAACGCGCGGAGATTTTAACCAGAGAAAAAATATATATAAACTTAAGACTGTGGATCTGTATGATCAGAATGAGCAGAATTAACTCTCCAGAATACATGAGAAATATTATAAAATACACGAGCAGTTTATTTAATAATCTTTGCATGTATTAAATCACCTTAGTGAGCTTCTATAGATTAATCAGAATCTTATTAATTTTAATGTTGGTTTTTACTATTTTTAGTATAGCTATCCTAGTGATGAATAACTAGTTTTCTTTTTATTTGTTTTTATTTTCTTTTATAAACAGATTTTTAAGCTTTTTTGTGATTTTGTTTATATTATTTAATTTTTTGTTTTAATAGGACCGTCATATCCATAGCACTAAGGTTCCTTTAGGTAGTTAATAGGCATCCTCTAGCCAACTTCCTTACGGCTTTGATTGGTCAGAATCATATTATTAACTGTGTAGAAAATTAAAGCAGACACTTTTAGATATATTGATGATCTGCTGTGTATCAATAATTCAGAAGTTATAGAGAGTGATTTTGATAATATCTATCCTAGCTCTCTTAACTTATGTAAAACCAACCACAGTAATCAGGAACTTGAGTTCCTAGACTTAAGCATTAAGCTCAACAGAGGTAACCCATCTATTAGCCTCTTTGATAAAAGAGTTAATTTTCCTTTCAAAGTAATTAAATATCTACACTGGAATAATAACATTTCAACCAAAGTAATTGAGAATGTATAATTTCTCAGGTACTAAGAATTTCAAGAATTTGCAGCAACAATTTGGATTTCAATTACCACATTAATATACTATTAGAAAGTTTTCTAGAGAACGAAATTCCTTCTTCTTTCATCAAAAGAACTTTAAGAAAAATTATTCTGAATAATAGAGTAAGGTTGGCAGATCTGCTTTAATTTTCTACACAGTTAATAATATGATTCTGACCAATCAAAGCCGTAAGGAAGTTGGCTAGAGGATGCCTATTAACTACCTAAAGGAACCTTAGTGCTATGGATATGACGGTCCTATTAAAACAAAATTAAATAATATAAACAAAATCACAAAAAAAGCTTAAAAATCTGTTTATAAAAGAAAATAAAAACAAATAAAAAAGAAAACTAGTTATTCATCACTAGGATAGCTATACTAAAAATAGTAAAACCAACATTAAAATTAATAAGATTCTGATTAATCTATAGAAGCTCACTAAGGTGATTTAATACATGCAAAGATTATTAAATAAACTGCTCGTGTATTTTATAATATTTCTCATGTATTCTGGAGAGTTAATTCTGCTCATTCTGATCATACAGATCCACAGTCTTAAGTTTATATATATTTTTTCTCTGGTTAAAATCTCCGCGCGATGGTTTCTTGCTGTATGAGGAGGCCATCAGCCAACCCTCACTGCCCCCCAGCATCTAGGGAGTGGCGGAAGGGAGTCAGCCATGTTCTCCTCTTGTGAGGAGAAAAGTTTTTGCACACAAGGTAAGCTCTCTTCACTTGTTTTTGGGTTCTAGGTTTTATAAGTTCAATGTTTGTACTTTATGTACCTTTTCTCTGTCGTTTTTTAGCTTTTCAGCTTTTAAGCATTGGTTTGTCTGTTAACATTTATGCGGGTTTTAACTCTTACTTTTCTTTGTAACTTTGAGCGTCTTTTGGGGTACCTAGGAACAGAAGAGGCTAAACTCGTTCCTTTTCTATGCGCTGTCTATGCGCTGTTTTTTCAAAGTAGTTAAGTTCTTAATAACTAATTAATTATGCACTTAAAGCACTGCTGAAATACTGTACATATTGCAACTAACTGTTTAAGGTATATAACTTTCACAAAGTTTTCTTTAGTTAATTATTATCTTTAACTTATTCTCGTTTTCATGCTGTCATAAGTTGTAGAGTAGGGGGTTTTAGACTCAAGTTTTCTTTCAAAAAATCTGTTCGTTATAAATTAACATTTCCTTTTTTAATTGCAATGTAAAATTTAGTTTCTTTTGCATTGTTTTTCAGGTTTAAATTCTCTCTCAGACGAACTTAGAATTTCGTTATAGCTGAAAATCATTTCTATTTATTATGTCACTCTCACAGCGAGTTCTCTTTAGTCTTCTTCTCTCTGTTTAATAGTAACAGATGAAGAGCATGGGTCGGGCCATGAAGGTTAATGGATGCAAGCGAAATTGTTAACTAGTGCTAGGTCATGCTACTCTACGGAGGACATGACTTATATATATATTTTTTAAACTATTTTAGGTGGGAATGTTACTTGCATCTATGGCCTTGCAGAAACCCATTTCCAACTAGGTCTTTGTGGAAGTGAGAAAATGCAGAGTTTTTGCTGGTCCTTGATAAAGCCAAGGCTCAGTATTCTCGACATCTTCTACATTCAGTTGTTTTATTTTATTTTTTTATCTTTTCTCCTTTTACTCACACAGGTAGATACATAACCTTTTCTATGTTGTACTAGGTGTGAGTCAAAATTATATATGTATTTTTTTGCTTAGGTATCTTCTTTATAGAATGTGAATTCTGAATTTTCAAAACTGCTGCGTTGCGCGTTTTGATTTTCAGGTTATTTTGCACCCTTCGTTTTAAATTCTAAAATTTTTTCCTTAGTCTTCAGTTTTGCTCTTAAGTATATATATATATATATATATATATATATATATATATACATGTACTTATATTTTTGTACATAAGTGCATATATTATATATGTTTTCTTCTTAATATTATATGTTATAAAATTAAAATTGAAATGTAATATGGTCAAATGTAACCTCATAACGAAAATAAATGAAATTAAATAATGTTGGGAAACCATTCCTGTACGAAACGTGCGAGTGGGAACCGCGATGACGTGAAGCACATGAGGCTGGTGTCGTGCATTTGGCACGGAGCCATATTGCGTTATCAGACGACCAGAAGATGGAGGTCGATAAACGTACTGTTCGGGTGCCACGCTGTTATTGGAACAAGTTAGTAAAATCATGCAATGCATTGATTATGATACGCTTTCTAACATACTAGAAATCATTACTCAAGTTATTACTCAAGTTATGAGGATAATGGCTGTAGAAAAATTATCGCTCCTATGATCTGACCTTTGACCCCATTTCGATGATATTGAACAGAACCGGTAAAGTATACTTCCGGAACAACATGATAAAGTTTTGTCTCAATCGAAGCATTTTTACGTAAGTCATAACGCATAAGGGCGATGGAATGGATCACGATCCTATGTCCTGACCTTTGACCATTTTCAATAGGGTTCGTCCCCAGTTGTTTCCTACCACGTACTGAAATTTCATTGAAATCGAACCATTTTTACGCAAGTTATGACGCATAAAGGCAATGGAATGCATCCCGCTCCTATGTCCTGGCCTTTAATCCCACTTCACCCATTTTCAGTAGGGTTCGTCCCCAGGTTGTCCCCTACCCCATACTAAAATTCATCGAAATCGAACCATTTTTACGCGAGTTATCGTGCGGACAGACGGAAAGACAGGCGGACAAAGCTGGAGCATATACGCGTGTTCAACCTACAGTTGGAAAGCGTAAAAAAGAGACACGGCAGCAGCAGCTAGATTAAGGTTTAGTTGGAAAGCGTAAAAAAGAGACACGGCAGCAGCAGCTAGATTAATGTTTAGTTGAAAGCAAAGAAACAGCTGACAGCAACACTGCACGAAAATGGTTCTGGTATTTCGGTGTTGCGGACAGCAGTCTCGAAGACAAGCCGAGGTCAAGGCGTTCAACGATCACCAATACTGACACCCTGATCGAACGTAATTATAAATACGCCGCACTGTGAATACTTAAAAGACGCATATAGCGTATTAAATACGTTTATTTTTGTGGCGTAGTAAACACAAAGATTCACCAAGCTTTCGCACTCCACTGGGAGGCTTTTTCAAGGTAATGGTAGCAATTTTTATGTCTACCATTGCCTTGAAAAAACCTCCCAGTGGAGTGCGAAAGCTTAATGAATCTTTCTGCTTACTACGCCATAAAAATAAACTGATTTAATATGCTGTATGCGTCCCTAGAGTACCCTGGTGTAAGTTGACAACGAATCCCCCTACCATTAAACGTCAATTGGCAGCTGAGATTGCGTTTGTCCGACTCACAGCCGTTCATTTGGTTTCTGCTCCAGACGCAATCGTATGGTTGGTTCCCCATGAACTGACATCTTAACAAGTGCAACAATGTGTCGCTCTCTGTCGCAGATTGCTCTCAAATCTACAGGACCATAGATTTTGGTGTCGTATCGTCACAAGTGATGAAAAGTGGATATTCCTACCTTTGTACTATCAGTATGCACGGGCGTTCTGTTACCTCCCGCAACCCCGCAGTGTGAGGCAGCCTCCCGACTGAGAGGGCTTCTAGCCTCAGCAGAGGGATTTTTTTGCAATTTTTGCGGAAATTTCGTATGAAACTGGTTAAATAATTAGCCAGAAACCTTTGACGACAGCTTTGAATGAAGTATCAAAAAGAAAAGCAATTTTTTTTCAGTAAATAGGTAAAATCTTCAAGAAATGAATTTCGCTTTAGTTTATAAAAACTGGATGATGGGAAAACAGCTCCTTGATAGGACTTGAGGCCCCTTTTCACAGCAACAGCAATAGCACATGAACATTAACAAGAGAATGTCAATCAAATATCAGTTGAATAATTGATATTTTTATATCAATGAGGACGAGGCGTTATGTATATACACTGCTGGCCACCCAAAATGCAACACCAAGAAGGACACGAGATAGCAAAGCCAGATTTACTGGACACATAACAACAGATACAAAGATGAAACAATTGAGCTTACAGCCCCATGTGACTTGCGGAACACGCAGACATCAATAGTTCGTGTGGCCCCCATGGCTGGCAATAACAGCCGCTACACGCCGAACGGCATCGAACGAAGAGGCTTTGGATGTGGGCAAGGTGTATGTCGGTCCAGGATGCTTCCACACGTTGCCATCAGCGATCTTGCCGGGCCACTCGGTTGCCGATCAGCGACCAGACGTGTTCGATATACGACATATCGGGAGAACAGGCGAGCTACGGCAGCAGTGACACCTGGTGGGCCGTGAAGAATTGTTGCACGATGCGTGCCACGTGCGGGCGCGCATTGTCCTGTTGAAACGTGGCCGCTGGCAGCTCCTGCAGGTAAGGGAGGACTACAGGCGCCAAAACGTCGGAGGTGTAGCGGTGGCTGTTAAGTGTACCGGCGATGTGTACCAGAGGAGTGCGGGTGTCATATCCAATTGCGCCCCAAATCCTATCGCCAGGCGACGGACCGGTATGGCGATGCATAATGCAGGCGTCATACAGTCTCTCGCCGCGGTGCCACCACACGTGGATCCGACCATCGTGGTGTTGCAGGCAGAAGCGGGATTCGTCGGAGAAGACAGTGTCGTGCCATTCCGTAGTCTAGGAGCAGCGTTCAACGGCCCACTGCCGACGCACTCTCCAGTGGTGTAACGTCAATGATAATCGGAGCAATGGGCGCCGTGCGACAAGTCCCGGCTCCTGCAGACGACGTCGAACGGTACGTGCTGAAACAGGTTGTTGCGCAGCACACCCTAATTCTTGCGCTAACGTTCGTGATGTGGCGGTGCGAGCCGTCAATGCCCACCACACAACATGCCGGTCCTCCCGTTCGGTGATGTGCCGCTGCTGCGGCAATCGCTCACAACGGCCCGTCCGTCCCTCCTGCACCCACCGAATCCAATACTCGCCTCACTGTGGCTGGATGTCGTCCCACACGGGCGCCGATGTCTCGATACGATAAACCGCTGTCGCGATAAGCCACTATTCGTCCTCTGTCGAACTTCGAAACGTGCTGGAATTACTGCCGTATTCTGTGGCGAGGCATCAGCAAGCTTCCCACGCACAGATCCGGCAGCACAACACACTTCCACTACTTACACCGCGCCTTCTGTGCACACTTCTTATAGTACTTTTCGGTGACGTTTCGGGCGCACATGATTTGCATATGCCCTGCAATTCTATTCGTTTGCATGTCCTCTCGCGGGCGACGCATGCTGCGAATTTCAGGCCAACCGGATGCTTCCTTCTTGGTGTTGCATTTTGGGTGGCCAGTAGTGTATTACACTTGTTTTAACATAACTACGCATCCTTTAGAATATAATGATCAGAATATACATAACGTTAAACTATTTTTATTTGGATATATAAAAACACATTTAACATACAGTATATCAGAATATAATGGTAAAAGGTGTTCTTCGCGGGAATGAAAGAACAGAGACCTGTGTAATTTTTTATAACAGAGTCAAAAGAAAAGGCTTTTACGATATGCAAAACATTGTGACAATATGTTAAATGCGGTTTTTTATATTCAAGGGTAAATAGTTTAAGGAATTTTACTCTTTTTTGTGTCACGATTCTTAAATCTTACTTTTTACGTTTGCTTACTTACGTTCTGTATTTTCGTAAAAATCAGAGTGTTATTAGACTCTATCACGCGGCCGTTACGTGCGTCGTGGGTGTGACCGTGAGGCATTCTAAAGACGCTTGCCTTAGTTTTCCAAAAGAATAAAATTTGCATTATATGATTAACTTTGGCATAAGTATTTTGTAATGTTTTGCATTGGTATAAAACTAGTAATTACAGGGTGTATATCTGCGTTACAGGTAATAAAGTGCAACAATTCCGAATTTTTAATAAAAATACCTATAGGTGCCAAAGAATTTGAATTATTAAAACGCCTGTACAATATAGTTATTAATATGGAATTTAAAATTTTCTGTAATTCGAAGCAAATCGATTTTTGCAAAAGGGCTTGGAAGATATTTTTAGAGAAAGGGAGGGAGGCAATTTTTCAGGTACGCCACTATCAATTAGAACCACTGCCTAAGGTCACACGAGGAAGTAAAGCCAGTGGTGGAAAGAGCGAAGTTCCAGAGGAAAGTCGTGCTGTGCATTTGGTGGAATTGTGAGAATCCTGTGCACTGGGAACTCGTGCCAGATAGTCAAGCTGTAAATCGGAACTTCGATTCCGAACAACTGGAGCAGGTTTATGATCTTCTGCGACAAAGTTACCCAGACTTTATCAATAAGAAGCAGGCGTTACTGCAAGTGGATATTGTCCCAAGTGACACCTCCAAAGTGTTCCATGATGCTCTACTCCAACGCTACCCAGCGCTCATCAATAGGAGGTGGGCGTTTCTGTAAGTGGATAATGTCCCAAGTCACACCTTCAGAGTGGTCCACGATACTCTGCTCCAACGCTACCCAGCGCTCATCAATAGGAAGCGGGCGTTGCTGCAAGTGAATCATGCCCCCAATTCACACCTCCAGAGTGTTCCATGACGTTCTGCCCCAACGCTACTCAGCGGTCACCAATAGGAAGGAGGCATTTCTGCAAGTGGTTTATGCCCCAAGTCACACCTCCGTCCATGATATTTTGCTCCAATGTAGATTATGCTCCAAGTCACACCTCCACAGTGTTCCATGACGCTCTACTCCAACGCTACCCAGCGCTCATCAATAGGAGGCGGGCGTTGCTGCAAGTGGATAATCTCCCAAGTCACACCTCTAGAGAGGTCCATGATACTCTGCTCCAACGCTACCCAGCGCTCATCAATAGTAGGCGGGCGTTGCTGCAAGTGGATAATGTCCTAAGTCACACCTCTAGAGTGGTCCATGATACTCTGCTCCAACGCTACCCAGCGCTCATCAATAGTAGGCGGGCGTTGCTGCAAGTGGATAATGTCCTAAGTCACACCTCTAGAGTGGTCCATGATACTCTACTCCAACGCTACCCAGCGCTCATCAATAGTAGGCGGGCGTTGCTGCAAGTGGATAATGTCCTAAGTCACACCTCTAGAGTGGTCCATGATACTCTGCTCCAACGCTACCCAGCGCTCATCAATAGGAGGCGGGCGTTGCTACAAGTGGATAATGTCCCAAGTCACACCTCTAGAGTAGTCCATGATACTCTGCTCCAACGCTACCCAGCGCTCATCAATAGTAGGCGGGCGTTGCTGCAAGTGGATAATGTCCCAAGTCACACCTCTAGAGTGGTCCATGATACTCTGCTCCAACGCTACCCAGCGCTCATCAATAGGAGGCGGGCGTTGCTGCAAGTGGATAATGCCCCAAGTCACACCTCCACAGTGTTCCATGACGCTCTACTCCAAAGCTACCTAGCGCTCATCAATAGGAGGCGGGCGTTTCTGTAAGTGGATAATGTCCCAAGTCACACCTCCAGAGTGGTCCACGATACTCTGCTCCAACGCTACCCAGCGATCATCAATAGGAAGCGGGCTTTGCTGCAAGTGAATCATGCCCCCCAATTCACACCTCCAGAGTGTTCCATGACGCTCTGCTCCAACGTTACTTAGCATTCACCAATAGGAAGGGGGCATTTCTGCAAGTGGATTATGCCCCAAGTCACACCTCCGTCCATGATATTTTGCTCCAATGTAGATTATGCTCCAAGTCACACCTCCACAGTGTTCCATGACGCTCTACTCCAACGCTACCCAGCGCTCATCAATAGGAGGCGGGCGTTGCTGCAAGTGGATAATCTCCCAAGTCACACCTCTAGAGTGGTCCATGATACTCTGCTCCAACGCTACCCAGCGCTCATCAATAGTAGGCGGGCGTTGCTGCAAGTGGATAATGTCCTAAGTCACACCTCTAGATTGGTCCATGATACTCTGCTCCAACGCTACCCAGCGCTCATCAATAGTAGGCGGGCGTTGCTGCAAGTGGATAATGTCCCAAGTCACACCTCTAGAGTGGTCCATGATACTCTGCTCCAACGCTACCCAGCGCTCATCAATAGGAGGCGGGCGTTGCTGCAAGTGGATAATGCCCCAAGTCACACCTCCACAGTGTTCCATGACGCTCTACTCCAAAGCTACCTAGCGCTCATCAATAGGAGGCGGGCGTTTCTGTAAGTGGATAATGTCCCAAGTCACACCTCCAGAGTGGTCCACGATACTCTGCTCCAACGCTACCCAGCGATCATCAATAGGAAGCGGGCTTTGCTGCAAGTGAATCATGCCCCCCAATTCACACCTCCAGAGTGTTCCATGACGCTCTGCTCCAACGTTACTTAGCATTCACCAATAGGAAGGGGGCATTTCTGCAAGTGGATTATGCCCCAAGTCACACCTCCGTCCATGATATTCTGCTCCAACGTAGATTATTCATTTATGCATGGTAGGCATTTAATGCTGATGTGCCTCTCTGCTCACATCCACAATCACCTAATCATGACTAGCGGAATATTCCACGGATTAATGGCATATTTTCACTATATTTCACGTATTTATACTACATGGAATACAGTAAAAATATGCCAATAATCCGTGGTATATCCCGCTAGTCATGATTTAGTGATTGTGGATGTGAGCAGGGGCACATCAGCATTAAAATTAATTTAATTATCATTCTGTATTTCCTTCGTAAAAAAAAATCCGTGTTTTCGTATATTTGCTTCGTATACAATACATCGCGTTATTACAGGACTGTGATTATTATTATTCTAAAAGAATTCTCCGAATGAAATCTATGTGGAAGTATATATTCTTTGCCCCTTAATGTTGGAAGTGAGCCGGCCTTCTGCAAACAACGCGGAGTAATACACGCGAAATTGAGAACTACTTGATAGAGCAGTGCTGCTGAAGTTCACACCCCATGTAACCTTTTTTTTTGTTTCGGGGTTTAACGACCACTGTCGGGCAACTCATTGTGCTATACGCAGTCACATGTAACATCTGGTGCCAAAACATTTCTGGGATGCCCCCCCCCCCCTCTCCCGCCACACAAACTTCTTTCGGTAATGGCTCCTTCTCCTCCGCAAAAAAAACAACAACTTCTGTTGAAAGATTCACCTTACTCCTCCGACTTGTTCCATATTACTTTTTAAATTTTTTTTCGGACGGTTACATCTCAGAAAATACTCCTCACTTAATAAATAACTGAAGACTGTCAAAGCGAAGCTTAAAAATAATTTCCAACAGCAGCGGCGTCGGAACCGCGGGGGCAAAGGCGGCAGTTGCCCCCGCACGCAGATGAGTATGGGGGCAAAACATCATATTTGCCCCCTCAGTTTTCTTCCTTTTCAAATTACATATGTTCGTGATTGGAAATCTCAAACATTCGTGCTTTTTTTTTTGTTTTTTTTTTAAGTTCATGTTGGAAAAAAAATAAGCATTGCTCTTCATTTTTTTTTCATGAACTAACTAGAAATCTGAATTTTTTTAATGCCCCCATTAAACAGTCCAGAGGGCTCGTTCCTGTTTAAAGACCAGCAACGTTCTGTGCCTTCTTAAGTGTAAAAAATTGATCTTCCTGTAAAAAATAAGCAAAAATAAATGGGGAAGTGGAATCAGGGTGAGAAATAAGATATAAGTTACTTCAATGTTTAATAATAGGTCCTATGGCTACAATATCTATGGAATTCGTACCAATCCGGAAGTATCAAAATCCATGGTGTATTGCAGTTTGTACGTACAGTTAGTTTACACTGAGAAACTATAGTATATGGATATGAAAGTGGTTTTTTTTTCTTTTGTAGATGAATCTTAAAATCGAAAAAAATAAATTTCAGCAAATTTTCCTAATGAAGTCAGCACGTCTTCTTTTACAGTAGTAGGATAAATTTTATGCCATGATAAAATATTTGTGTTCACAGCCGTACATATAGTGCCAAAATACACTGCTGGACAATTGCTAAGGATGGATCATAAACGGCTATATAGCGTATAAAAAAGTAAGTGTGGTTGGATGCCAAGTAAAATAAAATAATGTCAGAATGCCAGGACATTACAAGAAAAACAATTTATTGTGCTTTGAAATCCAGAAGGCTTTGGAACGTGTTCAATGGACAAACAGGCCATTTTGTGCAGAATACGTAAACGTGAAAAAAATGCCATTACCGTCCGCAGGCGTTCCGGCGTAAGATGTCAATACGGGATATGGCCACCATGGAGGGCGATGCAAGATTCCACACGTCGTGTCATGCTTTGCACAACATTATCAAGCAGCTGTTGGGGTAATTTATCCCATTCCTCTGTCAATGCACGGATGAGGGTGTCCTTGTTAATTGGAGGGCATTGGCGACCAGCAAGACTCCTCCCCAAAGCATCCCACACATTTTCAATGGGATTCAGATCTGGAGAACGTGCTGGCCATACGAGGCGTTGAATATCCTCGCTCTCAAAACACTCCTGGACAGTGACTGTTCAATGACATGTTGCGTTGTCGTCCATGAAAATGAATCTATCACCGACAGCACCACGGAACATGCGAACATGAATTAGCAGAACATCATTAATGTATCGTTGGCCAGTCATAGTCCCAGTTGGAAGCACATAGAGAGACGCACGGCCATTGATCATGATGCCAGCCCATACCATGACACTACATGTCGGATATCGGTTCCTTTTCTGTATGTTTGCTGGACAATATGCAGTACCACTATCACGCCAGATCAGTTGTTGTCAACAATCAGACGATAGACTGTATCTACTCTCATCTGAGAAGAGGACAGCAGACCAGTCGTTATCAGTCCAATTGCGTTGTTGATGGCACCCTTGCAAACGGGCGGTACGGTGACGTCTGGACAATGGGATGCACACAACAGGACGGCGGGCGTATAGTCCTCCTTCATGCAAACGTCTGGCGACAGTTTTTCGGGAGATCCGCTTGCCAGTAGCAGCCATAAACTGATTTGCTACCTCACTAGCTGTGCTGCGGCGGTGTCTTTTTGTTGATAGCACTATGTACCAAACTTCTGCAGGTGTCGTACTGCGAACACGACCTCCCCCGTGACGTTTGCTACACTCTCCATTTGTTTAAAATGATTTCCAAAGCCTTGAAACAACACTGTGGCTGACGTCGAACTCCCTGGAAACATCTGTTATTTTTCGCCCTTCTTCAATCTTGCCAATAATACGGCCACGCGTAAAATCATCTAGGTGATGTCGGGAAGACATACTGAAAATTGCAAGTTCGTCAATCGATTCTTTCCCTTTCAACTTTGCGTTTGAACAACAACGGTCAATACGCTTCAAATCCTTTATATCTCTTATCAGCGCTATGACGTCACGAACAAGTTCGGCAATCCAAAATTTGCATACGCACAACACGTCTTACTGTATCCTGCACTTATGCTAATTTCCACATTTTCCTGCCTTCCATTTTATGGTTGCTATCGTTGCTATTGTCATCCGTCCTTAGCAATTGTCCGGCAGTGTATGTGCATTACCTCATCTACAAAAAGTTTGTGATAACTTTTTTTTTTGCTTTTTTTACTATACTGTGTGCTGTATGTGACTCAACTGGACAATGAAGCGGTAGATCAAGTGGGGGAACAACCGCTCGGAAAGATGTCAGTTCAAATCCCACTGTTGGCGAAATAAAGGTTATATGGGTCTTTACACTGAAGTGCCAAAAGTCATGGAATAGCAGTACGTAATTTTTGAACTACCGCTGTCGTCGTACAAAGTCTCCGACGCACGCCTTGATTTTTATCGGTTGCGAGGTGTAATTTCGTGTGTCAGGTTGAACAACCGACAGTAGGAATATGGCAAGCCGACGTGAACTATCGGAGTTTGAACGAGGCATGGTAATGGGAGCCAAACGGATGGGACATTCAGTTTCCGAAGTTGTGCCAACATTCAACATTCCTCGATCCATGGTGTCACGTGTGGACCGAGAAATGCCTCATGGAAGGCATTACCACTCACCGTGGACAGCGCAGTGGCCGACCACGGGTGCTGAATGACAGTGACCAGCGGCGTTTGACCAGGATTCTCCATGCTAACAGACAAGCGACAGTGGCTCAAATAACATGTACATCTAATGCAGGAGGTATGAGGGACATATCCATCAGGTCAGTGCGGCGTAATTTAGAGTCCATGGAGTATGTGAGCAGAAGACCCACCAGAGTGCCTTTGTTAACAACACGACATTGGACACAGCGCCTCACCTGAGCACGTGAACATGATATTTTGACTCTAAGAGGCTGGCAACATGTGACGTGATCCGATGAGTCACGCTACCAGTTGTTACGAGCTAATGGTAGGATTCGAATGTGGCGCAGACCCCATGAGGCCACAGACCCAAGCAGTCAACAAGGCACTGTGCAATACACGTCTTTACCTGGCACGGTTTGTGTCCTCAGATCATCGTAAATACGTCATTAACTGGCACTCGCTTTTTTGCTCTGCTGGGTTACCATTTGCAGCCCTTAATGTACCCCATCAACGATGATATTTTCCAGGCGGAGAATGCTTCATGTCATCGGGCCCAGGTTGTCCAAAATTGGTTCGAATAGCATTATGGACAGTTCTGATGGATGGTGTGGCCACCACGTTCGTCTTACATTAACCCAATAGAGCACTTATGGGACGTGGTTGAAAGATCTATTCGCACCTAAGATCCTGCACCTACAAATACCAGGGAGCTGTGGGCGGCTGTTCAGACGGCATGGCTCAACATCTCTCCAGAAGTCTTCCGGCCACTTGTGGAATCGATGTGCACTTCACCGGACTAGAAGAGGTCCTACATGATACTAGGTACGTATCCCATGACTTTTGGCAATTCGGTGTAATTTTTTGTCAGACCTCATAAATCTTAAATAGCACGTATCATAACATCTTCATTTGCAATTCGTAGTTGCTATATTCTTGGCATACATTTGGATGAGGAGAGAAATTAAGTGTAATTTATCTCAAAACGCTTTAATAAACAAAAAATCACCTGAGGACATTGCAGGAATAATTTCGAGTATATGTATACGCAACTCTATTCATTTTTTTTATATTCAAAAGTGCAAAGTAAACTTCTCGGCAGCGTCGCTTTCTCACCAATCTAAGTTGCAACATACCCTTTGATACATCCTACAGGATGCATCAAAGGGTATAGGCCATAATCATCATCATGAAAACTCCGGTTTTTTTTTTCCTTCTAACCTTTCACATTATTTTCCCATGTGTGCAAAAAACGGAGAATAAGCAGGAAATGTCACTTCAGAACAGCTAGCAAGAACAAAAACCCTTGCTACGCAGTTTCATTTCATGTAAACCGAATATGTGTTCACTACCGCAGTGTCGAATAACGTACATACTACGAGGGTCATTTCAAAAGTTTTGCACACTGTGGGTTATCTCTTAAAAAACGAATTTATTTCACAACAAACTTTTACGGGCCTTTGAAGTAATCTCCATGTTTCTTTGTCCAACGTTTGGGCAAGTCTTGTATTACAGTCAGGACACCTCCATTGTTGAGGCGTCGGATTACTCGAGTCACCTCATTAGAAACATCCTGAATTGTATCTCGCGGTGTGGCTTCTTCAGTTTTGGGAACAAGTCATAGTCTCGTGGGCTCATGTCAGTATTGTATGGCGCGTGGAAAAGCAATTAGCATCCATACTTTTCCAGAATGTCTGTTACTGTACGGGCAGCATTCCGCCTCGCGTTGCCGTGCATAATGATGACCCCAGCTTAGAGCATGTCGGTCCTTCTTTGGCGAATCTTTGGGCTCAAAACATTTTGCAGAAACCTTCTGTAGTATTCCGGTGTTAGAGAAATCCCCTTGTGCAATCAGTCTGTTTCCATCAGTCCAACCTTCTCATAGGCCATAATCATCATCAGCTTTACCTTCGATTGTTGGCGACGGATTTTTTTCTGGCGAATTGATTCTGGATGTTTCCACTGAGTGGACTTCAGTTCTGGTTCAAAATATCGTATCCAGGTTTCGTCTGTAGCAACAATTCTGTCCAAAAACTGCTCGCCTTCTGTCTCGTACCTCTGAAGCAATCTTCTGCGATCACTCCGCGAACTGCTTCCTGCTCTTCACTTATATTATGCGGAACCCATTTGGCAGCCACTTTTCTTTTCTGTTAATTTTTCAGTTAGGATTCTGAAAACCAAAGCGGTAGACATGTTTACTTCATATGCAATCTCTTCACATCTTTTCCTAGCCGCCTCGGTGGCGCAGTGGTCTAAGGCGATGGCCTCTGATCATTCGTCCGAACGGGGTCCGGGTTCGAATCCCGGTGAGGCATGGATGTTGTGTTTGTCTTACGGCATTGGCTCTTTCCCTTCCCTGGAGCCAGTGACCCTAAATTAGGGACGGGCGACTGCTTATAGCCCATTGAGTTGCTCACGGTGGTCGTTAAACCTCCAACCAAAAAAAAAAAACATCTTTTCCGTCGATCTTCTTCCAAAAATGCTGTTGACGATAATCACAGACGATAACCAGTCCACTGCATCTGATGGCCGGCCGCTTCTTGAGTCGTCTTCGACGCTTTCCCGACCTGGGCCGAAACGAGAAGCCCACCGTGATACTGTGCAGCGATCCACTACACTAAGTCCACCATGACACTGTGCTACGATCCACTATACTAAGTCCACTGTGATACGATCCACTACACTTAGCCCACCGTGTCACTGTGCTACGATCCACTACACTAAGCTCACCGTGTCACTGTGCTACGATCCACTACACTAAGCCCACCGTGTGACTGTGCTACGATCCACTACACTAACCCCACCATGTCACTGTGCTACGATCCACTACACTAAGTCCACCGTAACACTGTGCTACGATCCACTACACTAAGCCCACCGTGTCACTGTGCTACGATCCACTACACTAAGTCCACCGTAACACTGTGCTACGATCCACTACACTAAGCCCACCGTGTCACTGTGCTACGATCCACTACACTAAGCCCACCGTGTCACTGTGCTACGTTCCACTACACTAAGCCCACTGTGTCACTGTGCTACGATCCACTACACTAATCCCACCGTGTCACTGTGCTATGATCCACTACACTAAGTCCACCGTGACACTGTGATACGATCCACTACACTAAGCCCACCGTGTCACTGTGCTACGATCCACTACACTAAGCCCACCGTGTCACTGTGCTACAATCCACTATACTAAGCCCACCGTGTCACTGTGCTACGATCCACTACACTAAGCCCACCGTGTCACTGTGTTACGTTCCACTACAATAAGCCCCCGTGTCACTGTGCTACGATCCACTACACTAAGCCCACCGTGTCACTGTGCTACGTTCCACTACACTAAGCCCACCATGTGACTGTGCTACGATTCACTACACTAACCTTACAAATTTCAAACAAAGCGTTATGAATTTATGTACGGGATTTTCCACGCATTTTTTTTATTGGATGGTTAACGACCACCGTGAGCAACTCAATGGGCTATAGGCAGCCGCTCGTCCCTAATTTAAGGTTACTGGTTCCATGGAATAGAGAGAGCCAGTGCCGTAAGACAAACACAACGTCCATGCCTAACCGAGATTCGAACCCGGACACCTTCCGTACGAATGATCAGAAGCCATTGCTTAGACCACTACGCTACCGGAGACGGCCACAAAATTTCTGTTTTTGTGTAGGATCTCTGGTCGCTACACGAGATCTGATCTGCCCCACTTTCTTCCTCCACTTCAAGGCAGAAGTTTTCGGAACAGGAACAAATTAGCCAGCAAATGTAGACACAACTTTGTAAACTGAAGTCTGACACGCAACTGGCGCAACGATTGGAGCGATTACATCATCCGACGGGCAGCGCCTGCGCAGTGTGCAAAACTTTTGAAATGACCTACGTAGTATGTGTTACATCCGTACGTACGATTTCCGTAAAAGTTGAATATCGTGCTATTTCTGTTCAAGTGGCTTAAAAATTTCTAACGGAATGCAGTTTCCCTACATGTATTTGGAAGAAGAGTTATAAAGGAATGCGCCTACAGGGGCTGAGGGTATGCCCCTGTTGGCTAAAGAGGGGAAAAAAAAGTGAACCAGTGTTAATACTTCTCAAGCTTATTTTGTAGACATCGGATTTCAGGTAAGTTTATTTTTTCCGAAAATGAGAAACGTAGTAATTCACGCACACTATATTTTACAATAATACACTGAATGATCACTGAATTATGGCCTAATACTTCTGCCGTCCCGGTGGCGCAGTGGTCTAAGGGGTAGCTTCTGATCATTCGCTCGAGATGAGCCCGGCTTCGAATCCCGGTGAGGCATAGATGCTGTGTTTGTTTTACGGCGCTGGCTCTCTCCTTTCCCTCGAACCTGTGGCTCTAAATTAGGTACGGGCGACTGCTTACAGCCCACTGAGTTACTCACGGTGGTCGTTAAACCTCCAATAAAAAAATGACCTAATACTTCGTATGTCCTCATTTCGCCCTCAGTACAGCAACTATCCGACGTGGCCTCGATTCAATAAGATGCTGAAATCAGTTGGGGGGTATGGCCAACTAAGCTGTGTGTAATGCGCCTTCAATGCAGCTATGGATGTGATTCGTGTATTCAGATGCCTGATATGCCGTTCCTCGTGTCCCACAAGTGCTCTATGGGATTTATATCGGAGGAGTTCGGTGGCCAATCGATATGCTGGAAGTCTGAACTGTGTTCTTGAAATCATTCCTGCACAACATTGGACCTGTGGCTGGGCGCATTGTCATCTTAGAAGACACCGTCGCCAGTCGGGAAAAGTGCAACATTGTTGGGTGTACATAGGCAGCAAACATTTCACAATAGTAGGCACCAGTCATACGTTATTCCACATGCACCAGGGGTCCATGTTCCTTCCAGGTAAACATGCCCCACACCATGCAACCACCTCCACCGCCTTGCATTGTGAAGACCATGCACGATGGATCAAGTGCCTCATGTTGTTTGCGCCAATTACGTACACGACCATCTAGGGAGTGGAGTAAACAAGTTAGTAAAATCATGCAATGCATTGATTATGATACGCTTTCCAACATACCAGAAATCATACTCAAGTTATGAGAATAATGGCTGTGGAATAAATCTCGCTCCTGTGTCCTGATCTTTGACTCCATTTCGATGATATTCAACAGAACCAGTTCAGTATACTTCCAGAACAACATGATGAAGTTTTGTCGCAATCGAAGCATTTTTACGTACGTTATGATGCATAAGGGCAATGGAATAGATCTCGCTCCTACGTCCTGATTTTTAAACCCATTTCGCCCATTTTCAATAAGGTTCATCCCCAAGTGGTCCCCTACAACATACTAAAATTACATCGAAAGCGAACCATTTTTACGCAGGTTATGACGCATAAAGGCAGTGGAATGGATCCCACTCCTATGCCCTGACCTTTAATCCCATTGCGCCCATTTTCAAAAGAGTTCATCCCCAGGTAGTCCCCTACCACATACTAAATTCTCATCGATATCGAACCATTTTTACGCAAGTTCTGACGCATAAGGGCAGTGGAATGGATCCCGCTCCTATGACCTAACCTTTGATCCCATTGCGCCCATTTTCAATAGGGTTCATCCCCAAGTTGTCCCCTACCCCATACTAAATTTTCATCGAAATCGAACGATTTTTACGCAAGTTATGATACATAAGGGCAGTGGAATGAATCCCGCTCCTATGCCCTGACCTTTGATTCCATTGCGCCTATTTTCAATAGGGTTCATCTCCAATTAGTCCCCTACCACATACTAAATTTTCATCGAAATCGAACGATTTTTACGCAAGTTATGACACATAAGGGCAGTGGAATGAATCCCGCTCCTATGTCGTGACCTTTGACCCCATTTCGCCCATTTTCAATAGGGTTCGTCGCCAGTTTGTCCTCTACCACATACTAAAATTTCATCGAAATCGAACCATTTTTACGTGAGTTATCGTGCGGACGGGCAGACGGACAAAGCTGGAGCATATACGCTTCTTCAACCTACGTTTGGAAAGCGTAAAAACGCGACTCGTAAGACAAGCTTACGTTTCTTCAGTTTTCTGACATCCAACTTGCATGATCTTTGCCCCATGGAAGTCTTTTGCCGCGATCAACCGTGGTTAGCAAGGATGTCGTCGGAGTCGTCTGCTGACGTGTAAGAGTGCGACACATGTCCATGACAGATACTGTTCTGGGTTGACCTCTGTTGTATTGGGTAGTCAACTGTTGAACAGTTCTGCGCCTGTTGCACTGTACGAGTCGTCGGACCGGGCGCTCACCTCTCACATTAACCTTTCACTGTCCTGTGCAGTTTTGCCGCCGGGTCGTTGTTTGATCACTTTTACACCAGTCCTGATACACTTTAAATACGGCGGCTCGCGAACAACCCGCCAGTTCAACCGTCTTGAAAACCGAGCCACTCGCTCTCTGGGCTCCCACAGTCTGTCATTTCTCAAAGTCTGATACATCCTTCCGTTTACCTATCACGCTCCGAATTTTACTGTTTATTGCTCCACTCACACCTTATATGTTCAACATCGGTCGATTAATCGCACCCTCTCGGAAATCACGTGGTCGACGGGGCGCATCCACTTTTGATAGGGGTGGTCGTAATTTAGTGATCACCCAGTGATAATAATTCAGTGATTATTTGATGGTGGGCCGCCCCGGTGGCGCAGTGTTCTAAGCGCTGGCTTATGACCATTCGTCCGTGAAGGGGTCTGAGTTCGAATCCCGGTAAGGCATGGATGTTGTGTTTGTCTTACGGCACTGGGTCTCTCCCTTCCCTGGAACCAGTGACTCTAAATTAGGGACGGGCGACTGCTTATAGCCCATTGAGTTGCTCACGGTAGTCGTTAAACCTTCAATCCACCACCCCCCCTCTTAAATCCCTTCGACAGCAACATATACGGGGTCCCACCTACTAAACCACTTCGTTAGAAACATGTACGGAGTCCCTAATCCTAAATCATTCCGATAGAAACATTTATGGAACCCCTCCTCCCAAATCACTTCGTTAGAAACCTGTACGGAAGCCCTCTCCTAAACCACTTCGTTAGAAACCTCTCCTTTTGTATCACTTCGTTAGAAACATGTACGGAAACTCCTCCTCCTCCTAAAGCCTTTACGAAACTAGCACTGCATTTGAAAGTTTTGACCTATGTACTTGTTCGGGTACAGCACTATATTCAACTGGTACGGAAATTGCACTTACAGATCTAGGACCACAGTAACGGTTACTTGCTTTGAGGCACGGATCGGGACCTGTTGAACACACTCCGAACTGCGCCATTGGTTGTGCTGCGTTAAACAAGTGAAGTGACGTCATACTATGCATTAAAACCAAAAGCCTGGTTGACACAGAGACTGATCTACCATGGGACTCACATTGTAACAGCTATGAAGCTTTGTTACATGAATGTTTTTTTTTTTTTTTTGGTGTGTTCTTGTTTTTTTATTGGAGGTCTAACGACCACCGTGAGTAACTCCATGGGCTATAAGCAGTCGCCCTTCCCTAATTTAGGACCACTGGTTCCAGAGAAGGGAGAGAACCACTGCCGTAAGACGAACACAACATCCATGCCTCACCGGGATTCGAACCCAGACCCTTCTCGGACGAATGGTCATAAGCCAGCGCTTAGACCACTGCGCCACCAGGGCGACCATGTATGGTTGTAATGCTGCGAAGTGTTACGCCATTTTCCGCGAAGTCATCCCTGCCATCCGGGTGGCTGTGTGGTCAAAGGCGTAGGTTGCTGACCAGTTGTCTGGGTTGGGTCAAGGTTTGAGTCCAAATCCGAAATGAGTGGTTTATCTGATAGTATTGGCTCTTTCCTTTCTCTGGAACCAGTGGCTCCAAATGAGAAATCAGCGACTGCTCCATCTCTAAGAGATATTCATGGTGGCCGTTAAACCGAAAAACTTGTACGTCGTGTGTCGCTGGTGCCCCCCCCATTTTCTTAGTGTGCATATAGTGCAATTATATTTCCTAAAAACTGTATGTATCCTAATGAGCTTTTTTGAGCGGTTTTTTTATTGTTTTCTAGCCTTCGTCAATTAGATGTGGAGTACATGAAACGGCTTCATCAGAAAGTAAACATTGTTCCAATAATAGCGAAAGCAGACACTTTAACGCCAACAGAGGTCAGGAATTTAAAAGACAAGGTAAGCTATCACTGATCTTTAGAGCGTGAACTGTATGTAAAGAAAAGAAATATTGCTTTGGTCCCCACCCCTCGGGTGTACCTGTATCGCTTTCTGACACCCATGCTTTGTAAATAACATTACGTGTTTAATACTACTATTTTAAGGTACTGTATGAAACTTCCATGAATTTCCTGAAAACAGCAGCGTGTTTTATCATATTTCCGGTAAAACAGCTTCTCGTTTGCGTTTCTGGGGTCAACGAAACTCCTGCGTTTTTTTCATGGAGTTTCTTGTGTTTTCGAACTTTCGTCCATAGTCAGTGCAATCTCTATCTTCCTTAGCCCCCCTAAGAGCTTTATTTACTCTCTGTCTCTTACTATCTGTCTATCTCTGTCTCTCTCTTTCTCTGTCTCACTCTTTCGGTGTCTCTCTGTCTCCATAACTTAGTGTTTCCCTCTTTTTGTCTCCGTATGTGTGCGCGCGTGTGTGTGTGTGTGTGTGCATGTGTGTGTATGTGTGTGTGTCACTCTTTCGGCCTCTCTGTCTCCAGAACTTTGTGTTTTGTGTGTGTGTGTGTGTGTTTGTTTGTCTGTCTGTCTTGCTCTGTCTTACTCTCTCTCTCTCTCTCGCTGTCTCGCTCTGTCTCCCCCATTTGTTCTGCGTGTTCCTTTCTCTGTCTCTCTTTGTGTCTCTTTCTCTTGTATTTCTCTCTATATCTTGCTCTGTCTCTCTTTGTGTCTCTTTCTCTTGTATTGCTCTCTATATCTTGCTCTGTCTCTCTTTGTGTCTCTTTCTCTTGTATTTCTCTCTATATCTTGCTCTGTCTCTCTTTGTGTCTCTTTCTCTTGCATTTCTCTCTATATCTTGCTCTGTCTCTCTTTGTGTCTCTTTCTCTTGTATTTCTCTCTATATCTTGCTTTGTCTCTCTCTTTCGCTCCGTGTGTGCCTTTCTCCATCCCTCTTTATGCCTCTCCTTTTCTTGTCTTTCTCTCTATCTTTCTCTGTCTTTGTGCTGTTATGACTATTGTATCCATCCGTTGCAATTTTCGGGTGTAGTTCATTTCCCCGAGGACCACTTCACCGAAAAGTCTTTTTATCAAAATGATCACTTTATCGAAGTGTTGTTTCATTTTATATTGTATAATTGTTCATTTCACCAACAGGACATGTCCCCGAAGGGTTAGATCACCTAAAAATTCATTTCTTCCAAGGATCAGTTAATCGAAAGTTTGTGTTTCACTGAAGGAAAAACAGTGGAGTGCGATACTTTTCGGCACTTGTTTATAAAACTAGCCGCGTAGTTTCATTTCTTCTCTCCAAATGTTTTCGTAAATGCTGTTGGAGATTTCTTTTTCTGCTCTTTGTATGAAACACAGATTGATTAAATCTATCTTTAGGACAGTAACTTCAAACAAGATGGATGGAGTGTTTTTTTTTTTTATTTAAAAGAGATTTATCTTAAAAATTATTAAACTATTATTAACTAATGATAAATAATTATTTTGTTAAATTACTTATACTTAAGAATTGTATGACGCAGCTTATAAAAGTACTGTCACATGTATGAAATACACTAGAATTCCCTAGTTTAAATTTTAAACCGCTAGGAAGGATATTTTAATTTGCAGAATAAGAAATAGGTTTCACTGATATTGTAAAATAAACCTAAAAATTTCTTTACGTTTATTAAATTACTTATTTACCCATACACTTGTGTATCATGTGTGTCGAACTACAGAGGTGCAGCACGTGTAAAGACGACAAATCTGCAGCGATACATTCCGCCGGTGCAGCTTAGTCGGTTAGAGCAACTCACTCCGGAGCGAGGAGACGTGGTTTCTATCCCTGTCACCGACAAATTTGTGTTTTCACATTAGCGCTCGAACGTAAATATTGGTCTACTGACCGCTGGGTTCTTCGAAAAATGTGTGATGTTCCTTCCACACATCATCTGGAATTAGTGAAAGGTTCCTTCTTCGCTTCAAAGAAAAATAAATTAAGAGAGAGATGATGTGACGTACTACAGAGGTGAAGCACGTGTCAAAACGACAAATCTGCAGCGATATATTCTGTCGATGCAGCTTAGTCATTAGAGCAGCTCACTCCGGAGCGAGGAGACGCAGGTTCGATCTCCGTCACTGACAAATTCTTGCTTCCATACCTATACATAAAATCTGAGTTCGTTCTCTTTTAGCGTTTCGATCTCAACGTTATATTTTCTCACTCACTGAATGTTTTATGGCAACAGTCTTGAGGTCAGGGTTGAACGACGTTTGCATGTTTGAGAAGCTAAGAAGGCTGTGTGTAATGTGTGGAGTGAGCAGCGTAAAGTGTGGGTAGATTAGTGCAACCTTGAGTGGCACCTAATGTATTTGATAAAATTGTGTTGATATACTATATACTGTATATACCAGTACTTAAAGGTCCAGTTTTGGAGTTCCTGTGCCTACGGTAGCATTCCTGCCAATGTGCGGTGGGATAACAGTTGTGACATAACATTGCAGGAACAACAGTAAGGGACATATAAGGATGGCGTTAAGTGTTTCTCCCTCAAATGATGAGTTAGATCCATTTCTACTCCCTTTGAGGTAGCCCAAACAACTCTCTCACACATTGAGCCTCATTTTATGGAGGTTCAATTTGTTGAGACCGCTGAAGTACCTTGAAACGTAGTGCTGTTATTCTTGGAAAACCAATAAAGACGATTTAGACAGTCGTATCAGAATAATACAACTACCCCCGGAATCACAGTGTACTCGTCTAGGTGTGTCTCAGAGTGCACGTGATAAGGTCGACCACACGGAGATATAAACGGCCGGAGAGGACAGATCAGTCATAGTGCATCATGTGAGCACAATGGGCAGAGGTAGTGATTTGACGGACGTTCAAAAAGGAATGATCATCGGCTACCGCGCCAAGGGTGGAAGCATCTCAGAAACAGCAGACTTCGTAGGCTGTTCGCGAGGTGCTGTAGTAAGGGTGTACCAAGAATGGACCGGTCGCACACCGAGTACCTAATGACGTCATAACTGTGGAGCTCCAAAGGCCATTAACCCCAGAGAAGAACGTCGCCTCCGTCGACTGGTAAACGTCAGTCGACGCGACTGATTACCCAATGAGCGCCGGGGCACCGAGGTATGTGTCCCGGATAACAGTAGAGCTAACCCTGTTACGCATGGGTCCCCGGTGTCAACACTGCGTCAAGGCGCTCGTGTTAACCCAGGTCCATCGGCAACGACGCCTGCAGTTCGCATGGGACTATAGTCATTGGACAGTGCAAGAATGGGAAAAGGTTGCCTTCTCCGACGAATTGAGGTGTCTACTCCACAGAAGTGATGGGCAGCGACGGATACGGCGTCAGATACACGAGAACCAACACTCGAACACGCTTGTCGGTCAAGTACAGGCCGGCGATTGCAGTGTGCATGTCTGCGGGATGTTTTCCTGGTATGACCTGGGACCGCTGGTACTTTTGAATGGGTCCCGGAATGCCAATGGCTACCTGTTCATCCTCGCTGCCCACATGCATCCCTACATGTTGGACGTTTACCCTGGTGGTGATGGTGTCTACCAACAGGACAATGCTCCGTGCCACGTCGCTAAGGGGGTGCGTGACTAGTTCAACGAACACGACAGCGATGTCTACGTTCTCCCTTGGTCAGCAAAATCGCCCGTCCTCAATCCCGTATAGCACTTGTAAGACTATTTGGATCGACAGGTTCGACGTGCCGACCCACAACTACGTCATCTTCGGGACCTCCGTGCTCTGATGTAGTCCGAATGGGAACGTGTGCCTTGGGCAACCTTCTTGGGCCTCATTGCGTCCATGCCACGCCATCTCGCCACTGTCATCCGGGACAAGGGTGGTTATTCCCATTATTAGGTAGATGGTCATTAATTATTCTGACACGACCGTGAATGTGAGTAAACAGACTGTCTCTTCTAGTCGTTAGGTCGCCTAATTTTTCTCATACTATAATTAAGGATTTTGTACTAACTGTCTGGAGCATAACGTTAAGACGCACGTCTAGTGTTTTTGCTCGCTATACTTCCAATGGAAAAAATTTCAACCCTAATTCCTCAGCGAAGAAAGATTTCCCATACATCAAAATTGACCCTCTGATTAAAAAAAAAAAAAAAAAAAACATCCTAACTTAGATTGTACAATCCGTGATTTTTGCAAAAAAACTTTCTCTATTTATATTAAAAATCAATAACTTTATTTCGATGTAGTTATGAAACTTGCTTACAGGTGGCGCCACTCTTCCTTACCATGACATCGAAGTAAAGTTATTGATTTTCAATATAGTTCAAGAAAGGGTTTTGACAAAAACACCGATTGTAGAATCTAAGTTCGGATGTTTTTTATGAGTGGGCCAATTTTGATGAATGGGAAATGCTTCTTCGCTAAGGAAAGAGGGTCGAAACTTTTTCCATTGGAAGTATAGGGAGCAAAATCACTAGGAGTCCACCTTAAAAAGCTGCAGTACTACAAAAACCACCGATAGTACGATAGGCACTGTTTAAGTGAACACGTTAACTAAAAAACAAGGAACATTACATACTATGGTGTGGATTACCATCTACATTCATCGGATGGCAATATGTTTTTTGTTCTGTACTACGTACGCAAAGGTATTCGGAAGCCTTAGTCGAAAGGAAACAAGAGCGTTTATGAACGCTCTTGTTTGCTTTCGACTTAGGCGTCCGAATACTTTTCGCAGTTATGACCTCAGCGACCCTTCAAGGCATGCTTTCTACGAGTTGTCGGGTTAGATCTGTACCGGAATTTTATCCATTCTTTCTGCAAATTTTTTGCTAGAGCTGCAGTGGAGTAAGGTCTTACCGGCGGGCGACGGAGATCGGATTCGGAGTTCCAGCTCGTCTCACAGATGTTCTACTAGGTTTAAATTGGAACCTTGGGCTGACTAATATAATACTTGGACTTCCTGTTCCTGAAACCAGGACTGCGCAGACTTTGCAGTGTGGCAAGGAGCTCGATTTTACTTTAACGTGATGGAATCCGCACCGAAGTACTACCACAGATTAGGTAGTGCGACCGAATTCTTCCCAGCAAAAGCAGCGCCACACTATCACAGATCTCTCTCCAAGACTGAACGTAGAAATAATGCAGTACTCTTGACGGAATTCCTTGGGCAAACTCCAAACTTAAATACGTACATCGGAACTAGAAAGTGGGTGGCATGATTCGTCAGTCCACACGACCTTCTTCAACTCTCCTGTTGTCCACGAACGGCGGCGAGGCACCACTGCAGTCGTCGTCTGACATTGAGAGGAGTGATGTATAGCTTTTATGCTGCTAATTTAGCATGGTAACCGTGAGCATGTAATTCCTGACAGATTGTTTCGGCGCAAATGGCGTTTCGGAGGCTTGTACGAGGTCACCGGTCAGGTCTGCGAAAAAGAACATAAGTGCCGTCTTTACATTCCGTAATAAATTTCGTTTGGCACTATTAGTTTGTGTGGCCCACCCGATCGTGGCTTCCCTGTAGTGGTATCATCTACTTTCCATTGATGAAGAGCCTCATGTCAGCTAGAGCCACGGTTGTTCTTGGACACCCATACCAACAAGAACCATGCATGTTCTTGTGAACCCATGTTAACAAAAGCCACAGATGATCTGGTGTCCCCACGTCAGCAAAAATCATGGATATTGCAGAGCCCTCATACTAAGAAGAACCATGAATATTGCAGAGCCCTCATACTAAGAAGAACCATGAATATTCCAGCGCATTATTATCAACAAGAACAAGGGGTGTTCCAGTGTGCCCATATCAGCGAGAACACTATATGGGCTTCCGGAGGTCCTGTATCAGAAAGAACCAGGGATGTTTCGGTACATCCTTATTAACAAGAATGATGGATGATCCGATGAACCCATGTCAACAAGAATCGTGAAGGTTTCGGTGCACCCATATTAGCAAGAACCATGGGTGTTCTGGTGCAACTATGTCAACAACAACAATATGTAGGGTATTTAGCCGTGTGCAGCTTTCGAAACCACACGACTCCAAAGATTCGTTTTTCCACGCAACAGAGTGTAGCTGCACTGATTGTACAAGAATCTGTAATGCTTTAATGTAATCCTTTGTAGATATCAGTTAACTGTCTATGTTACACCAAAGCACGAGTCTACTTCACAGTAAACACTTTTCTTATTGAAACGTTCTGTAAAGTTGAAGTCGTGATCCTGATAGCTTAAAATATGTAGCAAACACAGCGCTTAGTGACTCCAATGGCAAGGTAAAATAAAAAAAATGTACTTACAGGAAAATCAGTACGTTTTTTCGATCTACTTTAAGCACATTCGTCAGCACAACGTCAATTGCCAAAAACACTTCAATCACACTTAAACAGTGGTTGCTTCAATAACTGAATAATTCAATACTCCAAACACCAAATAAAATCATAGTCACAGTAACTCGATAACAACTTGACTTCGGTAACCAAACAAGCGTAATATTCAACGTATAAGAATTAACCCGAATGTATAAGATCAGCCCCTAATAATACACGGTCGAGTCACATTATTGTCACCACCAGCCAATATCCATATACCGGTTGAAGCGCGGACAGCAGCTAAAGGGGCTGGGAGTGACTCCATAAGGTGCTGAAAGGTGTTTGCAGGTATATGGAGCCATGCTGACTGCAGTGCATCTGACAGCTGCTGGAGGGTGCATGTTGGAGGATCCATAGAGCGAACAACATGATCGAGGTGGTCCCACAGATGCTCAATTGCGTTTAAGTCTGGGGAATTAGGGGGCCAGGAAAGTACTTTGAAATCTTTATCGTGCTTTTCCAACCACTCTCGGACATTTCTAGGTGTGTGACACGTCGCATTGTCGTGCTGGAAGATCCCATCCGTCCCAGGGAAGACAATCAGCATGCATAGGTATACGTGGTCTGCAAGAGTGGATTCATAACGAATTCGGTCCATAGTGTCTTCCACAGGTATGAGTGGAGCCAGAGAATCCCACGAAAACATTTCCTAGACCATAACGCTGCCTCCAGCAGCGTGTGTTCTTCCAGCAGGGGTTGTAGAGTGTTTGTTCTCCGATGTTTCTCGTCTTATACGCCAACGTCCATCCTTTTGACGAAGCAGAAAACGTCACTCATCGGAGAAGGCAATCCTTTTTCAATCAGCGGAGGTCCGATTCCGATACTTCCGTGCAAATGTAAGCCTTTTCTGCCGATGCACCTTCGTTAACATAGGTGCAGTGACCATACGTTTGCATCGGAGCAACATACGCAGCATTGTTTGCTGAACTGTCATTTTAGACACACTTCAGGTAGCCCCCTGGTTCATTCGGCCAATGAGTTGCGTCACTGTAGCGTGTCGATCGGCCCTCACGTACCTTCGCAGCCGACATCCACCTCTCACATCAATGGCACGTGGTGCTCCGCAGTTTCCACATCGCTTATTCGCAATGGTGCCATTTATCCAATCGCGATACACTTTAACCACAGCAGCACGCGAACAGTTCTCAAACTGCGTTGTTTCAGAAATACTACCACCCTTGGCTCGAAAGCCGATAAAGTTAATCATAAAAATAAGCCGATCAAGTTTATCCGTTTTGCGTATCTTATAAATCGCTCCTTTTATCCATGACAGCAACGAGAGATATGTTAGCACATCTTATATACCATCCAAGCCAGCTTACGATACGTGCCTTCTTTCATTGGCTGCGCGCTGTTGACATCAAAAGTAGGAGGTGGTCAGAATAGTGTGACTCGACTGTGTATAAGATCATAACACCAAAGTAGTATGAGCTCTCTCAACAAGCTTTAAAAGCAATCGCAACGATCTCACGCTCTAGCCAATTTCTAACGAAAGCCCTGATACAATCGTATCAGTTTAGTTAACATACGTCATTCACTCTTTGACCTAGTTGCCAAATTGAAATTCAGAAAGAGAGAAAGATGTAATGTTAAGTTCAGTAACTGCATAATACGAATGAACCGAAATATACATGAGATAAGTAATGAATTCACGGGAAATTTCTGAAAATAATGTGCAGCAAAGTTGACAGTAAATGTCCGTCTGTAACGTATATTCTATTTTAACTTTCCTTTCGAGTTTCTTTTTTCTGTAAATTATGAGTTTGTTCTCTTAGACATTTTCAAAGCTTAACGTTATGTCTTTTCCCTCAAACGAGAATAATGTTGGCAACACACTGAGGTCGGAACAAGAGTGACGTATGTGTGGCCGGATAAGAACGATAGATAAAAGGGCAATGCAGCGGTTGTTTAAGGGGATTGATGTTAGTGATGCTAGACGTGCTGTTATACTATGTTTGAATGTTAAATCACTGATACTGTATCGAGTAAGCCAGTGTACCATAAGGGAGTGTGGAGTACAACCCATGCAAGCAAAATAAAAGTATCTGTAAGTACTACTTGATCTCTTTCTTGTAAGATGTATGGATACCTTCTAATATTGCATTGACTAAGCACACATAATGTAATTACTGACATAAGGACTAAGTTACAACGGAAAGAAAATTACGTTATTACATCTTCTACAGTCTATTCCAAACCGCATACATGCTGTTATTCGGTCTAAAAGAGGTCTGATCGAGTATTGTATAAAAGTTTCCAATTCAGTGGTCAGTATGTGTATCTGCGAGTACTTGTTGAAGTACTTGGGAAATAGTTGTTTTATGATAGTTCTTGTCTTTAATTGCTACATTTAAACTTTAGGCCTTTCACCAGCTTGCTACTGTATTGTACAAGATGTTCTTTTCCCTTTTTAACTCGTATTTCATTTTCAATACAGATTCTCCGAGAAGTTGATGAGCATCAAGTAAGGATATACCAGCTACCAGAATGTGACAGCGATGAAGATGAAGAGTTCAAGCAACAAGATCGAGAATTAAAGGTGAATGCTATGAAATAAACTACCGACATACCTATTCGTAGCTCATATTTCATCAAAATAGTTTCTACTACAGGGTCGTTTAGGCGAATTCAAAAGAAAAACAATATTTCTCACAGTCTTGAAGGCGTGGAAACATAGTGTCCAAGAGGCATCGCATCTTCGGGTAGCCACTGCTTACGATTATTTCTTTTACACACAAAATTTCTTCTACCCTCACAAAATTTTTCAGACGAAGGAACTGATTTCCTAAAATGGCCTTTCTTGCCCATGACCAACTCGGTGTCAGGCAAGAGGAATTCAGAGTAGCCGTTGTAGTCCGACGGTCAAAGACCACGCTTAAACATACGCACACATCGCACGCTCTCTTCTGTTTTCGGGGCGGAAGCTCCAGTGCTCAGAAGAGGGTCGCCGCCAGTCTCTACGGCGAGAGGGTCATTCTCAACCTCAGTTCCCCAACTCAGGGACTCAGTCTTGCTTCAGATGCAGTCCGACGCTACGTACTATTTGGAATAACACGAAGACTAGCATTTACATTTACTGAGCATTTTCTAATGTCGAGATATCCGCTAGGATAAGTTCCCAAAACATCTCATAAGGGATCAGGAACCCGCTGATTTTATTCACAGTTCGTTTCTTACTTTACCTACGTCAGCTCCGATTTGCTGCTTCAACACTCTAGTAGCCAAACACGTGGCGCTTCAACAAAAACACAACTGGTAAATAACTGTTGCTTGATTCGCAATTCACAGGCCCAGACCTGAGACTTGCATTTTCTAAGACATCAGGATGTCCTTGTCTAAAAAGGATGCGATCTCTTACGACATCAACCTACTTAAAACTTTCTTTGTCTCCTCAAAAGGAATGCCTACCATGCCAGAAACCAAAGTTCTTGATATTATACACATTTTGAAGATGATAATCCGATTTTTGGTGTAAATGTGACAAAGATGGTAAGTCAGATAATATCGGAAAACTTGAAAATTTCATCGTCCTGGAGCGGGACACAAAACCGCGTCTCCCAGATAGCGCCCGGGTATGCTAACCACTACACCACCTAGAACGACCAAGTCTGAAGTTGCCGATTAATTTGAATATAACCATCACAGGATTCGCTAGTCGAAGCAATGTCACATTTACACCAAACATCGGACTGTCATCTTCAAAATGTGTATTACATGGTGTAATCCCGTATTTATTTCACGATTTATCTGCTTCTCCGGGCAATCACGGGATAGGATTCTTAACCTCCAGATTCGTTAAACATGAATGCCGGTTGTTTCGACTAGCGAATCCTGTGATGCTTATATTCAAATTAATCGGAAACTTGAGACTTGGTCGTTCTGAGCGGTGTAGTGGTTAGCATACCCGGGCGCTATCTGGGAGACGCGGGTTCAAGTCCCGCTCCAGGACGATGACATTTTTAAGTTTTCCGATATTATCTGACTTACCATCCTTGTCACATTTACACCAAAAATCGGATTGTCATCTTCAAAATTTGTATTACATGGTGTAATCCCGTATTTATTTCATGACTTGATATTATGTATGAGGTTATTCAAGTCTCTTTCCTTGCTGTTCACTTGCACGATTTTCTCCAGTCTCTTTTGATCCTCTGATGCACCAAATGTTTTCGTCCACAGTATCGCCAATTGATGGAATGTTTTTTGCATGTTGCACAATTCTCGGTAAACCCTTAGTACCGTGTGAGCGAAAAGCTCAGAAGGTCAGGCGGTTTGGGAGATGCCCAAACCGGCAAGCCTCGCTCCAACTATCAGTCCAAATTCAAAATTGCTAAGATCACTCTTCTTTTTTCATTCCGACCCTTAATCGAAAGCTAACTGACTCTGGACGAGCTGCTCAGCATGATGTACCGATGAGTCATTACATCATGACTACTTACCTAATAAGTTGTAGGACCCCCTTTAACCCGCAAAACAGCGGCCACTCGGCGAGGCATCGATTCGATGAGGTGGCGATAGGTATCCTGAAGTATCTGGTACTATAATGTCAACAGCAGGTCCTCCAATTTCCCTACATTTCGGTATGGTGGTGATTTAGCGCGAACCTGTTTCCAAGTCGAACCCCAAAAATGTTCGATTAGGTTCATATCAGGTGAATTTGGAAGCCAGGGCATTAATAGAAAGTCACCCCCATGTTCCTTGAACCACTCCTTGGTGATTCTGGCAGTGTGGCATGGCGCATTATCCTATTGGTAATGGCCATCACCAGCAGCGAACACAATTGCCATGAATTGGTGAACTTGGTCCGCGACGATGTTTAGATACCTGACAGCTGTCAGGTATTGTGCTATTGGGATAATGCGGACTGTTATCCCAATAGCACAATCCCTGACAGCTCTCCAGATCCAATGACGTACTGTTACAGCTGACATGGGAGAGTGCGTCACAGTTCATAACTGCTGCGCAATCGCCGTTGATGATGCAGAACCGTCACTCAAAGACATCCTCATGAGATCACGGTTGTCCATTGGAGTTGTCTATGTACGACATCGAGAACTTTCTTTTCGTGTCATAAGCCCTTCTTTGTACCATTCCCTGCAGCATACTCTTGCCACGACAGATACACTACATCCAAGATGACTGGCCATCTCCAGGAGGGAAGCATTGCAGTATCTCGTGCTGATAATGCTACCTCTGTCGAACTCTCGGATGTGGCTGTACGACTGTCTTACACGTCGACGAGGCATCCTTACCGACTGCTGACCAAGCACTGACATGCAGACCCAGCCTCGCGGCGCTTTTAACAGAAAAACGGCCGGTTTCAGGGCTATGACCTTGAGCGATCTTATTTACCTGGGCGCGGTACACATGCACTTATGACGCCGATATGCTAATCCTTTCTGCGATATTGCCTGATTAGCAAATCCTGTAAAAATCAAAGTCATAGCTCGACTCCCATCAGGGGCTCTGCTTTTTGTTAACATGAATGTACTTGCATTAATAGACTCTGACTTTTCAAGAATCCAATGGATGCTCGAGCGTTGGACGTGAAGTCTTATGGATACTCTAGCTTTAGACAGGAAGTCCAATGGGCACTCGAGGTTCGGACAGCAAGTCCAGTAGGTACTCCAGCTTCGGACAGGAAATCGAGCGAGTGCTCGAGCTTTGGTCACGAAGTTCAATGGTACTCCCGTTCTGAACGAGAATTCCAGTAGGTGCTCGAGCTGTGGATATGAAGTCCAATAGATGCTCGAGTTCTGAACGAGAAGTCCACTGAATGCTCGAACTCTAGAGAGGTCCTTTTCGTACTGGACTTCGGGACATGAAATGCAGTGAGTTATAACGAAGTAAATTTCTCCGTCATTTTTGTCCACGCCGGGCATTGAACCCGGGTCCCCTCATTCCGGAATAAGTCACTCTCCCAACTGAGCTACGCGGACGCATGCTCTCGCTGCTATCTGCCTTTATCTCATGTGCGTCCTGCGTAGCAGGCACCTCACAGTATTCTGTGAACGGAAGAATGAGACATACCAGCCCATTGAGCACGATGCCGTAGTGATATTGTTAGGTTTGTTTCGACACTAGCTAAAACGTAGATTTCCCTGTCCGCATTGGTAACTGATTTTGATCTTCCCGTTCTGTTTCGTTCTACTACGCTTCCAGTTTCCATGAAACGGTGTATTAAATTAAAGACTACTTTCACAGAAGGCTGTGGACTATCAACGTTTTGCTGTTGAAATTACCGAGCTGCTTGGGAATCATTCTCACCATTCCCAAAGTACAATAGCTGAACATAATCTTGAGTGGAATATGTGTGGGTCGTCTTCAAAAACTAACATAAAACATAAGTTTTACGGACCTTCGAATGCCAGCGGGAACTTTAAATGCCACTAACATTTCGCTGCTGTCCAAAGACAAAAACACAGCATGCAGAAATCTGGATAATTGACACATCGCGCTATTTGCATAATGTCACAACGCGATGCTGACTGATAACCTGCAACGACGATAGCAGACTTCATTACAGATTACCAAGGCAACATCCCGTTTTGTAAACATATGCACATTTGGTTTTATTTCCACCTTGGCCATAAAACGACTATGGTAAGTTTTCAGAACTAAAAGGCGCAAGAAAATAAATTTGCGGAATATTTCTTAGTAAAATAATTTTACGACCTTGGCCTACAACATTTCATCTAATAAAGATATGGAAAAACGTAATGACCATGTTACGTCAAATGTAAAGATCTTCCCAGTGATGTATTACACTGGCCTCCCCCCTTTCCATCTGCAATTATTGAATGACCCTGATCCCCCCCTCGATTCGTGTCCGGATATGTGGATCCTTGCCATAAAACACAATAAGTACGGTACATTCACACAAACCAAAGAAAGAACGCCAATGAATCAGAAGGAACGCAATTTTTCCTACCACTCATAGTGTACTTTAGGGTCGCAATTGTGGGTAATAACTTTGTACCTAATAAAGATAAAACAAAAATAAAAAAAACAACTTACTACATTTCGGAGATCTTTCCAACGATATATCACACGACCCCTCTTTCCATTTGAAAATTTCTAGTAACCCTCAGCCGAGTCCCCTACAGGGTCGACTGTAGGGGATTGGGCTGAGGTCGACTGTAAGGGACTGGGCTGTCCCCCTTGCCAAAAAAAGAAATGGCTATCTTGGTTTTTCTGGAAAAGCAACCAATAAAAATTTAAATGGAGTTTTTCGAGACTTTTGTGTCATATTACGGTAAGGAAGGAAAGCAGAGTGCCATCCCACTAAAAATTCAAAAACGGCTCATCAATTATTTTCTGGGGTGAGGGATTTTCATTTTAATCAGTGACTTAATGGACACTTGTGTTCCGGAGCATCCAAAACACAAGTGCCCATTAAGTGTATTATGGAATGCAATCATAGTCGGTGCCTATGATTGCATTCCATAATACACTTTGATGTTTTAGTTGAACTGTCGCCCACTTGACAAAAATTGATTGGAATGTGACGGAACAATCAGGAAGTTCTGTAGGCCTACCTTCTCATTCCATTTTAATCAACAGGTGTCAAATATTACTTCTGAACTGTTGGAGCTCACATATCAAAAGATTAATTGCAATTTCGAATTTCGCCGGGTAATGCGCGGAGAGAATTTACACCCTCAAAAAACTAACTATCTTTTATTTCAGATACCGACATTCCTTTATTCAGAAAAACGAATTACTTATTTTCAGAAAGGAACCTTTATTCGATATCATACCTTATCATTAAAAAGTCAATAAGCGTTGTAAGCAAGATATGAGATAAGGACATCCAGATTTTTGGAAAAAGTATCAAATGAATGAAAAATGCTGTGTCTTTCTAAGAATTCGATAGTAGCATAGTTCTTTTTTTCTCCGCCGTAGGAAAGCATACCATTTGCAGTAATAGGCAGCACTCAAGTAGTTGAAGTGAACGGTCGTAAAGTCAGAGGAAGACTTTATCCTTGGGGCATCGTTGAAGGTATGTGAAATTTCCTATTTTCATTTTCGTCTTTCTAGAGATCAGAATGGTTATTTCTATGTATGTTCTCTAGATTTATATAATTTGGAAAACTATGTGCAGACAAAAATCACAGACTGAAGAAATCTTTGAATTGCAATAAACTGCGAGCATAGCCTTCACTGTTTATGAAACATAAATGAAGTATTGATGAAATATATCCACCAATAACACTGGGAAACAATTTTTTTTTTCTTATTGCCTGATATTTTTCAACTGTTTCAAGTATTTTTTCAACGCTTATTTCAAATCTGAAATCGGTTTTCCTCTACATGCTCTAGTTTTCATGCAATTTGAAACTTGTGATTTTCGCAAAAAAAGACACATATTGCTATTTACATAGGGATAGCTTGAGAACTAGGCTTACATCTACCCTAACCTCAGACTAATTAGGCTAATTTTTTTATAAACATCAATATTCTTTATCTTTATTGTTAATTTTGGATTCTAGAGATTTACCTGATTTGCACAAAAATAACACCTGTTTTCCTATGTTTCAGATCTGATCATGGCTTCTTCAAGTAGACATAAATGTGTAAATAATCCTGATGCATTCTGTTATGCATCAGGAATATTTATTCACCTGCACACTTCTTCGTCAAAGGCGCAATATAACTTCGTTTGTGAGGCATGCATAGAAAGCCTATATTGAAGTTTCCCTTGGCGACCAAGACAAGAAAATGGGCTCCCCATATTGTGTGTCATAATTGTGAGGAAGGGATGTAAGGTCAGGTGATGCGTAACATCACAGCCTCTCCTTGACAAATGTCAACCCCGCCTTCTCGTGGTGCATCCTGTTCCCACTAAAGGGGCTCTGACGACCGCCAATAGCGGTATAACTATACCATCGGGATCAGAGGAAATGCTATCCCACACTCACCAACCCGCTTGGCCAGCGTGGTGAGTTATGGCCAAACCCCCCAAAATGACTCCACAACTTAAATCTTGGCCCTCAGTCTCCGGCAACTGGAATGTACCTGGCCAAGGCAGCGGCCAGTGCGACATGAAGGCAGAGGGTGCTAAGAATCCCCGGAGGACCGGACTAGGCTGCCATCTGATGCTGACCTTGGCAACGTACAATGGACGCTCCCTATCTTCTGATTCAAGGCTTCTTGAATTGGAAGAGGAACTACAAAGGATCAAGTGGGACATCGTGGGGCTTAGTGAGGTAAGGAGAAAAGGAGAAGATCTCATCGAACTGAAAAGTGGACATCTCTTCTACTATCGTGGGACAGATACTGGCAAAACTAGTGGTGTTGGATTTATAATAAACAAAAAACTGAAGGATAAAGTTGTAGAAGTTGAAAGTTCATCTGAAAGAGCTGCACGACTCGTTATCCAACTCTCAAGAAGATACCAGGCTCAGATTATTCAAACTTATGCACCCACCACAAGTCATCCTGAAGAAGAAATTGAAGAATTTTATGAGGAAATTTGTCGTCTAAATAATAAAGGTAAGCAGCACTTGAAAATAATTATGGGAGATTTCAATGCAAAAATAGGGCAACGGCAACATAATGAAACTTCAGTAGGTAAATTCGGTCACGGCAACAGAAACCAGCGTGGAAATACTCTCGTTGAGTTTGCAGAGGCAGAAGGGTTTTTCATCTTGAACTCCTTCTTCAAGAAAAAGCCACACAGGAAATGGACATGGAGACATCCAAATGGGACGACAAGTGAAATTGATTTTATTATGTGTAACAAAAAATTCGTCATAGAAGACTGCAGTGTGCTAAACAAGTTCAACACAGGTAGTGACCATAGATTGGTGAGATGTAAGATGCACCTCAACACTAAACTTGAACGTGGCAAGCTCATAAGACAAACAAAATCTATTGACATAACCAACCTTAAAAAACACCATAATACCTTCAACTTGGAACTGAAGAACAGATTCTCTGCTTTAGAAGGCCTAACATCGGAAGAAGTGGACATCTCTGAAGTTAACAGAAAAGTAACCAAAGCTCTTATAGAAACAGCAACAAAATTAGCTGGGTCTAAGAACAAGTTGCATGTAAATAAATTATCAGGAAAAACGAAAATTTTGATGCAAAAAAGAAGAGAGATGAGGACAACTAAAGAAGATGTGACTTCCAAAGTGGAATATATAGAGCTATGCAAGACAGCACGAAAAAGTATCACTGAAGACGTAAGAAAATTCAACTGTGAACTAGTGAGGAAAGCAATTGAAAACAACCAAAGCCTAAAGATAGCAAAGGGACATCTCAGTAAGGGAAGAAAACAGATTATGGCACTGAGAAAAGAAGATGGTTCTGTAACAAGAAATAGAGGCGAAATTTTGACAAGAGTGAAATATTTCTACTCCAAATTATATGAAAGGGATGATACATGCACTCCAGACATCATGAAAGATACCAGTACCAGAGTTCCTCCAGTCCTTCCAGCAGAAGTTGCACATGCAATCAAGAACATGAAGCGGGGAAAAGCTCCAGGAGAAGATGGAATTACTGTAGACATCATACAAGAAGCAAGTGGAGAAATCGAAACAGTACTCGCCCAAATTTTCACTCGATGCCTTAATGAAGGAAAGATTCCTGAGGATTGGAACACCGCTACAATGATCCTGCTACATAAGAAAGGTGACATTGAGGATCTCGGAAACTACAGACCTATCAGCCTCCTATCAGTAGTTTATAAAATCTTCTCTAAAGTTCTTTCACACCGCTTGAAGGTAACACTGGACATGGCTCAACCGAGAGAACAAGCTGGATTCAGGAGTGGCTACAGCACAATAGATCATATCCACGTACTGAGAGAACTAATTGAAAGAGCGAGGGAATACGAACTTCCATTGTGCATGGCTTTTATCGATTATGAAAAAGCCTTTGATTCGGTGAAACCATCAGCAGTTACAATGGCTCTGAAAACCTGCGGTATTGAAGATGCATACATTAATATTATTAATAACATCTATGAAAATGCAAGTGCAAAGATTAGGCTGTTTGAAAATACAACACACATAAAAATTGGAAAGGGAGTGAGACAAGGTGACACCATATCTCCGAAGCTATTTAATGCCACATTGGAGGGTGTTTTTCAGTCACTGAGCTGGGAAAACAAGGGGATAAAGATTAATGGAGATTATCTAACCCACCTTCGTTTTGCTGATGACGTAGTCATTTTTGCAACTAGCCCATCAGAGCTGCAGATTATGATCCAGGAACTTGCTGACAATAGTAAAGAAGTGGGATTAAAAATGAACTTTCAGACGACAAAAGTGATGTTCAATGCTTTTACAGGAAATGAAGATTTATCGATTGATGGAGAAAAGCTGGAGATAACAGACACGTACGTTTATCTTGGACAGCAGATATCAAGTGAGGGTCACATTGATGAAGAAATTAATCGGCGTACAACACTTGCCTGGAGAGCTTTTGGAAGAAACAGCATAATTTTCAAGAGCAATATGCCATTATGTCTTAAAAGAAAAGTGTTTGATCAATGCATCCTTCCAGTGCTTACGTATGGTGCAGAGACGTGGACCTTAACTAAAAGAGTCATACAAAGGCTGCAGACAACTCAAAGGAAGCATGGAGAGGTGCATGCTTGGTGTAACCAGGAGAGATAAGAAGAGGAACTCGTGGATCCGAAAAATGACGAGAGTGGAAGACATCATGATCAGAGTTAAATCCCTGAAATGGCAATGGGCTGGACATACTGCCAGAAGGACAGATCGTCGATGGACAGCCGAAATTTTAGATTGGATTCCAAGGGACAGGAAAAGACCCAGAAGAAGACCACATGGGAGATGGGTGGATGAAATTCGAAAGTATGCAGGGGTGACATGTAGGAGACTGGCACAAGACAGACCGTTGTGGAGGAAACATGGGGAGACCTTCGTCCAGCAGTGGATTGATAATGGTTGACAATGATGATGATGATGAATTGTGAGGAAATGCTTCGTGACTGGACAAAAGGAAAACGAAACGGTCTGCATTTTGGGGTTCCCATAGTTTGGCGAGAACCCAAGTACTACATAACTGATTGCTATTTTTGCCTGGTCAACAGGAAGGGTGTCAGAGAGAAAAACCGGCATAAGATCTCTTACCCCAGTATTCCCTCGGCAATTCGACCTACTCCGCACTCTGAGGAACTCCCGGTTCCAGTTTTTAATAGTTTTGCCTCATCTAAAGATGAAGGCAGTGAACATGATCAGGAAGAGCACGAGGGTTGTGATAACGAGCTTCAAGAACATATTTCAGCATCCGAAGACTCCTCATCTGATGCCAAACAGTCATCATCCCCTCAGCAGTGTTGCCAACCTCAAAGGAATGACTTAGTGCGTGATTTAGGGCCCTCTAAGAAAGCAGCTGTGGTATTAACCTCCAGGCTGTACGAAAAAAATCTACTTAACCGCTCTGCTCTTCAAAAGTTCTTATTTCCGAAAGGGGGATCAGTTTGTTGTGGACTTTTTTTCAGAAGGCAAGTAGTTTGTGTACTGACACGATATCCCAGGTCTTCTCAGCCAATTAGGTGTTACCTCGTATAGTTCAACCGAATGGCGATTATTTCTGAACAGCTCGAAGCACAGCCTCACGTGTGTTCTCTTGCACAGTGGCAATGTTTATGGAGCGGTTCCAGTTGGTCACTCAGTGCATTTGCTAGAAGAACATAATGACATAAAAATGGTCACTGACTTACTCAAAAATCACGAGCACAACTGGATCATTTGTGTGGACCTGAAAATGTTCAGCTTCCTCCTTGATCAACAGAAAGGCTTCACAAAGTTTCCGTGCTATCTCTGCATGTGGGACAGTCGAGCTCGAGAGAAACACTGGACCCAGAAAGAGTGGCCCATCCGTGAAACTCTAGAAGCAGGCATGCCAAACAATGTGAGTGACCCAATCGTCAGCCGAATTAAGATTATTTTCCCCCACTCCATATCAAGCTTGGCTTGATGAAACAGTTCGTGAAGGCATTAAGTACTGATGGTGAAGGTTTTCAACATATAGTTTCTGCTTTTCCTGCGTTATCTTTCGAGAAGATAAAAGCAGGTGTGTTCGATGGACCTCAAATTCGTGCCCTTGTACGTGATGAGGAATTTGTCAGGAAAATGGATAACAAGGAGAAGGCAATGTTGCTGTCTTTCGTGGCAGTTGTACAAGACTTTTTTTCTTTGATTGGAGATTTAACGACCACCGTGAGCAACTCAATGGGCTATAAGCAGTAGCCCGTCCCTAATTTAGGGTCACTGGTTCCAGGGAAGGGAAAGAACCAGTGCCATAAGACAAACACAACATCCATGCCTCACCGGGATTCGAACCCGGACCCCGTTCGGACGAATGATCAGAGGCCATCGCTTAGACCACTGCGCCACCGGGGCGGCAAGGCTTTCTTGGTAACAAAAAGGCAGATAATTATGAGGTTCTTGTTACTAGAATGCTGTTGTCTTTTCGAGATCTTGGGTGCAACATGAGTGTCAAGCTATATTTCCTCAATAGTCACCTTGATCAATTCCCCGAGAACCTTGGGGCTGTTAGTGATGAACAGGGAGAGCACCTCCATTTAGGCCTCATGACGGTGGAACAGCGCTATCAAGGGCAATGGGACAAAAATACGATGGCAGACTACTGCTGGAGCATCAAACGAGATTGCCCTGAGAAAGTCCACAAACGCCACAGCTACAAGCGCAAATTCTTGCCTGAATAGGACATATTTGAACTTTGCATCCCATCCTTATCAGTTGTTCTGAGTCACCTATCATCTTTATGTCGAAATATATGTTAATTTAAAGTAAAAAGCATTAGTGCATACTCATATTTTACTATAATGAATAAATGTTTCAGATTTGACAAGTGGCGATACATATTTACTCCACACAAGTGGTTTTTTTGCTTTTTTCAAACTTTAATGCATATTGTGATGCACCTACACGTTTTTGTGAATACATAAAGAATATCTTTGCCAAGACGGTTGTTTAAGCCTAATTTTAAGACTGCGTGACCATAATTTCCTCTGTGGACCATGTCATCATGCGAGAGGCAGCACAATTTCGCGGAAAATGAAAATGTTGAATTGCAAAATATCTAGAGCCTACAGAGAAAAACTAACTTCAGATTTGGATTGAGCACACTCAAATTAGGTAAGAACAAGTGCTGGTATCAATGCAACAAAAACTTTGTTCCCCCGTGTAATCATTAGCTTACACTGAAGAGCTAAAACATTATGACCAGCGCGTCTTTTGGCAAATCAAAGCAACTGCAGGTAAACGACGACGCGTGTAAATGTTATGAAACTGTATAAATAACACTTGCTATATAACACAATAACACTTGCTCTGTTAATTAGTGTTATTGTTGTTCTTCAGATGGAAAAGGCAGCGGACTTTGACAAAGACCAAACTGTAATGGCCAGACTACTGAGTCAGAGCATTTCCGAGACGACGAGGCTTGGCTCTCGGTTAGCCATAATTAGAACCTTCAAAAAATGGTCCGACGAGGGAAAACCACGAACCGCCGCCAAGGTGTGTGCTGACAACGGCTCATCGACGCTAGAGGTGAGCGAAGGCTATCCCTTATGGTACGAGCCAACTGAAGGAATACTGTGGCGCAACTCGCCGGTAATTTGAATGCTTAATACAGACATTTGACGTGGACCAGGAACATCAAACAGAGGTCATCGCTCTTTCCACGTTTATAAGTGAGTCACGGAAAAATTCTCATTGGCCGCCACCGGGAGTCGAACCCAGGGTCTTCCAGTCACGCGCCGGATATGTGTAGCGGAAGCATATCCGGCGCGTGACTGGAAGACCCTGGGTTCGACTCCCGGTGGCGGCCAATGAGAATTTTTCCGTGACTCACTTATAAACGTGGAAAGAGCGATGACCTCTGATTGATGTAAATTTGAATGCTGGTGACGGAAGTAATGTGTCACAACACACAGTACATCGAACCCTGCTAAAAATAGGGTTACACAGTCTCATGCCGCTCCGAGGTGCAGATGCCAACCTCGGTTCATAGTCGCAAAGGTCTACAATGCACACGCGAGCAACAAAACTGGACCTGGAGTGATTGGAAGAAGGTCGTACGGTCTTGTGAATCTCGTTTCCTGTTGCACCATGTGGACGGCCCGGTACCAGAACTGAGACGGGCTGAGCCCGAGCCCAAAAACCCGAAGCAGAGCCCGAGCCCTATTCGGGCTCGGACTGTAGAATATTTACTGCGGTTCTTGCTCGGGCTCTTAGAGAGAGGGAGAGCGAGATAAAAAAAATTATATATATATAAATGTGATTTTATATGATTTAGCAAATGAGACACTTTATAGTTGGTAAATGGAATTCTTCGGCAACTGGTTCTGGTTGGAGGGCGGGCATTCGAGATGGCCATTTATTCCGGCTTGGGTAGAAAACGCCATATGCTGCGCATTAGTGTGTTTCTGCAAAGAAGAAAAAGCTTTTTCAAGAACTATAGACATGAGACTGTGTAACCCTATTATTATAGTTGATTGCATGCCGACGATAATTTACCCCGCTATATCCACGCCGTAGCTCCCTGCTAATTCTATTTAGCAACGTACATATCGCAGCACGTTATAGCGCGATAATATTAGCATTATTTGAGCAACATACAATTCCAGCACCGCCCGATCAGTTTGGATACCCGGCCGCCCGAAGCAGTTCAGGTGGAAACGAACGGTCGAAGAAAATCGTACAGTTACACTGTAAAAATAGATAGAGGTTCTTTCCCCACTTCCCGTTTGAGGAATACTTTGGTGAATTTCAGGAGGAGGAGGAGAGAGTGGAAGTGTGGAAAAGGAGATGTTTTTTATTAATGGTTGAACAGGTTAGCCAGTTTTCGGGCTCGTTCGAGCCCGGGTTCTGTCTTGCAATATAAAATTCGGGCTCGGGATGATATACCACGGGCTCGGACGGGCTCGGGCTCCGAAAATTGAGTTCGAACTCAGCTCTACTGGGTGCATGTGCGTCGTTTACCTGGAGAAGTGTTGGAACCAGAATGCGCCGTGAGACGAAAACAAACCGGTGGATGAAGTCTAATACGTTAGTCAAAGTTCTGCTGGGAAACGCTGGGTCCAGTCATTCATTTGCAGGAAACTATGACGCCTACTACTTACCTAAAAATCATTACAGACCAGGTACATTCTTTCATGGCAACAGTATTACCCTTTAGTAGTGCCTTGTTTCAGCAAGATAATGAGCCATGCCATACTGCCCGGATTGCTCAAGAATGATTCGCGGGACATGAGGAAGACTTCCAGGTAATGCCTTGCATTTCCTCTAAATCCCCCAGACATCAATCTAATCGAGCATCTGTGGTTTGCGTTGGAACAGCAAATCCGATTGGCCCAACTACATAAATTAAAAGATTTAAAGAATCTGTTGGTAACATGTTGTTTTGGTGGCGCCTGGAGGACCAACTTCATACTATGGAAGTGGTTATAATGTTTTGGCTCTTTGGTGTATAAGAACTCAACCACTCACATGCTAAATCTGCATGATTGCAAAGCGAGCCTATGAATGTCACAGTTTTGGTCATTTGCCAATTAACTTCAACACCAGCAGTTGAAAATACGGAAAGGCCGCCAGGTGGCGGTGTGTTCAGAGGCGCTGGTTCCTGGGTAGTCGTCGGAGGTGTGCCCAGTATTCTAGACCCAGCTCGTACTACTAGTTTGTCTCTCCCTCTCCTGGAATCAGTGGCCCTAAATTAGGAACGGGTTGCTCAAGATGGTCATTAAACCTCGAAATAAAACAAAACAAAAATAAAAGATACGGGAAAAGATTTTGGGTCAAAGAAATCGATGGATAAGCTGAACTTCCTCCAAACTAATGCAATTTTTAAGCTTTTCTCAGGGTTTGAACCTAGGGACGATAGCTGTTTTGTCATTTCTGCGCCAAAAACCATTGAGCAGATGTACTTGCTATGGATTTCTAGATTAATTCCTCGTAAATTTCTTCATGGTGTTTTTAGCTGAAGAACACTCGCATCTGCGAAGAGGCAGGCAACTCGACAAGAGATCAGTGAATATCTAATCAGATTCATATACACTATTGTTTGTGAGAATTGCAGCACAATGAAGGACTACTGGTATCAGCTTGAAACTTACAGAATTTGTACAACAGGTTGCGACATGCAAATAATTAACATCTCAATAAAAATGAGCGTGCAGTTTCGGAGCAGCTCCCTCTGAACTTTCCTGTCTTGGATTTATAAAGAACTGGCTCAATAGAGATGTTTGCAGGGGAGCGGGTGGCCTAGTGGGCAACGTTCGTGACTGCCGCGGAAAGGACCTCAAGTTCGATCCCAGGCAGGTACGAACGCTCGATCCACTAAATATCCGCCGTGCGTCGGATGGGCATGTAAAGCCGTCGGACCCCGGGTACTGGCTCCGAGGTAATAAATAAGGGCGTATAACGAAGTAAATTTCTCCGTCATTTTTGGTCCACGCCGGGGATCGAACCTTAATCCACTTATTCCGGAACAAGTCACTCTGCCAACTGAGCTACGCAGACGTTCGTTCTCGCTGCTATCTGCCTTTATGTCGTGTGCGCCTGCGGGGCAGGTACGTCACATCCACCCCCGAAAGAGGGCCGGGGGCATGGCCCACGGGTCAGCCGTGATCATGAATCGTTGCAGGCAGCCATCCGCTGTAGAACGTGCACTTGAGAACTCCCAGTCAATCTGGTGTGTGGAATACAAAACCACACACATTTATTTTTCGAAGCGCTGAAGAAGGGATTCTCTTATTTTTCCTATCTCGCGCTGTGGAAAGAACATCACACCATTGCGAGATCTTTAACGGCCGGGTCATCCGGGAAGTTCGGGCGCCATTATAACGAAGTAAATTTCTCCGTCATTTTTGGTCCACGCCGGGGACCGAACCCGAGTTAACTTATTCCGGAACAAGTCGCTCTACCAACTGAGCTACAGACGTTCGTTCTCTCTACTATCTGCCTTTATGTCGTGTGAGTTCTGCAGGGCAGGCACGTCACAGGCGTCTTCCTCCCTCTTTCTACTTCGCCTCCGTGTCACTTTCCTATCGGGTGCTCTAGCCCAAATCTCCTAGTTTCCTGTTTCTAATGGTTGTTTAAGACCTAGGGTCAGACACTCTCTTCCTAAATCCAAGCATATGAAACACATTAACTGATCTGATCTGAGATGTTGCAATCAGTGAAGAACCGACACTGCGCCGAAAGGGTGTTTCTTGTGTCTCACTATGACCCTCGCCGAAGAAGGTCGCATTATGAACACCTGACGGACTTTAAGCGAGGAAGGATTGTTGGGATGAGATAAGCTGGATTTTCTTACCGCGGAATCGCCACTCTGACTGGACGAAACGCCAGAACACTGCAAAAACTTTTCTGAATTGTTGCTCGATGTGGCTTCACACGATACTGAGTTTTGAAGTGAAAAATATCGTATAGTTCTACAAATGTAATCAGTTATCTTCTAAAACATGAGGAATCTGTAATATGAATTTCATTTGAATAGCACGATACTCTCTTGGGGTTGCAATTTTAACAAGATATTGTGCTTTATTTGCTCCACAAAAGATTGCTCTCGATGGTTGAACGGTAGCGGACAAGGGCAAAAATGGAGAAGTACGAGTTACATTCGAGAGAACAAACGATGGAACAGAACGAACTACACAGTGGTCTAAGCCAGTATTCCGCAACCTTTTTCTACTCGCGGCACACCATAAATTATCCATGACTCAGCACGGCGCACCAAAATGTTAATCCCCTCAAAAACGTATGATATGACACTATTAATATAAATACGATGGACAAGTTCCGGTGTCCCACGAAGGTACCGCTGGAACTTGTCCATCTTGAAAAAATTACTTAGTTTAATAGTAATAGAAAATAGCAAGACTGACTAGCAATCACAATTTTCGGACTACCTCAGAGCACAGATGTGATAGAACTGAAATAATTGTAAGACGGGGGACCTGCACTCTTCAAAGGGAAGAAGGGACACATATACCGACTTATAAAAAATAAAGTCTAACAATGGGTCGATGCATCGGTACAGGAAAAAAGTTATAAAGTTGAAGAAACCCTAACGAACAGGGTCAAATACCAAAATAAGATAATAAAATAATAAAAGACAGGAAAACTTTCGCTAATCCCCGCACTTTTAGGGAAAAGCGCACACAGAACATGTGGCAAATGTAACAAAGAAGCCGCATAGCGCGGTGATAGAGGCGAGAAATACAAGTATATCAATAAGCAAAACTACGATATAAGTGGGTAAATAATTTACATTTAATTTCTTAGAATACATAACAATTCGCAGCATGTAATAAAAAATAAACAAGCATCATCTTATTTAGTCAGTGCAGCGGCAGATAATGAAATACAAGCACATGGAACACAGTAACTTGGATAGAATTAAAAAATAAAACTCGACAATTAATTTCTTACAGTAGGATAATAGGTAAAGGTTCGCGTTACACCTTTCACCTTGTGGGGGCACACTGGTTGCGTAACACTGGTCTAAGCGATGGCTTCTCACTGGTCTAAGCGATGGCTTCTGACCATTCGTCCGAGAAGGGCCCGGGTTCGAATCCCAGTGAGGCATGGATGTTGTGTTTGTCTTACGGCGCTGACTCTCTCCCTTCCCTGGAGTCAGTGACCCTAAATTAGGCTCGACTGCTTATAGCCCATTGAGTTGCTCACGGTGGTCGTTAACCCCCCCCTAATAAAAAAAAAAAAAAGGGGGCGGCTGTCCCGTAAAAAATAAGTCTCATTACCAGGGCTATGATTTAGCCGCCCCTGTGGTACAGTGGTCTAAGGCGCTGGCTTATGATCATTCGCCCTAGTTGGGTCCGGGTTTGAATCCCGGAGAGGAGTGGATGTTTGTCTTTTGGCACTGGCTCGCAATGTGTTACTTGTCCAACACTGGCTCTCTGTGTACATTGGTTATTTAGCATACTGCCAAATCCATGTTTGATGTATACTTGTCCACAATGTCTTACATGATCAGCACTGGCTATTTCTGTGTAAGTTGATCATTTGGCATGCCGTCAACCATGTATGATTTGTACTTGTTGCTGCGTAATTTCTGTCTGATGTTTATGTCTGCCTGTATGTCTTTGTATCACCAGGTCCAATAAATTATTTAAAAAAAAAATCCAATAAAAAAAAAGAACTACACAGAAAAGATTCAGTCAAACAGATAACGGAAAAGGCAAAACAGAAAACTTGTCACGTGTTGCTTTCCAAATGTATAAAATAACTCGCAATAAGCATTCTGGAGGAAGCAGTCCTGAAGTCAAAGCGGTGTAACTTTGTGCTCCAACTCTATTCCTAGGGAAAATCGCTGCTCACCTCTGCTTCCACCTTTGTAGCTTCAATATACACTGAAGAGCAATTGAATTAGAGATACCTGTCTAGTAACGTGTAGCACCACCTTTCGTCCTGATGACGGCGGCGATTCGTCTCGGCATGGACTCGACAAGACACCGGAAGCGTTGGGAATCCATGCGGATCCACGACCCCTGAACAAACTCCCACAGTTCACGAAGATTTGATGGAGGGGGTCATCTCTTTCGATGGCATCACAGATGTGCTCGATGGGATTGAGGTCATGTGACCTAGCTGGCTAAGGAAGCGAAATCACGTCGGTGGAGTGTTCATCCAACCATTCGGATACGATTTGGGAGCTGCATTGTCTTGTTGCAGGATGAGGTCCTCAGTGGGATGATGCAGGCGCACAAACGGGAGCAAATGGTCGTCCAGGATATTCCGGCAACGTTGACCTGTGAGGGACGATGTCACACGTACCAGGGGTCCCATTTCAGTCCACGTAAACAGTCCCCAGACGAGAATGCCACCCCCACCAGCTTGAAGAGTACCCTGCTGGCAAGAAGGATCCATCGCTTCATGTCGTTTGCGCCGTACTCGTATCCTGCCATCCGCATGTACCAACGTGAATCTCGACTCATCAGTCCAGGCAACATTTTCCCACATGTCTAGGGTCCGGTGACGATGTTCCCGCGCCCATGCTAATCTTTGCACCCTGTGAGGTGCGGTCAGCAGCGGTACCCTCGTTGGACGATAGCTTCTGTACCCCATAGCGAGGAGATGGTCCTGGATGGTGTTGCTGCTTACACGTTTTTGTGCACCAGCATTAAATTGCCGAGTGATTTCTTGCACTGTGGCCCGTCTATCCGCTGTTACATTGCGAGCTAGCCGACGATGACCCCGCTCATTAACACGCTGTTGTCCACGGCAGTTGTCCCTTTCAGGGATGGTTTTACCGGATTCGATGTACTCACGATGCACCCGTGACACAGTGGCTCGTGAAAATCCCAGTGCCTGCACGACTTCCGAGATGGAGTGACCCATTCGTCTGGCTCCGACAATTTGCCCACGATCAAATGCGCTGAGATACTTCGTCTTACCCATATTGCGTCCGACTCTTACTGATTCCCGTCGCATAACTCCTTATATTGCCGGATCGCTGCATACGTCATGTCGTTTCCGTTTACAGGGCAGCCCACAGCGCCAGATTTGCATAACGCCAGCTGTCTCTAATTCATTTGCTCTTCAGTGTAGTCCGATAGAACTTGAATAGCCATGGCGCAGTTATTCAATTACTGATCTGGAGATCAAAGAACGGAGAAGTCATTGAAGGTCTGGCATTCCCTATAGTAAGAAGAGGCACAGCAAAAGCAATAAGCCGACGCTTCAAATTTTACCACCCCTAAAGAGAGTGAAAATCACCGCTGCGAGCCGAGGTCATTTTCCTTGTGGTTAAAGGTGAGATAACCGAACGGAGGCTAACTGAATGACATGCCATAAAACTGGAGGGCCACTCTGGGTCTGCAGATTGCATAAGACATCCGGAACTGGCAAGGAGAATTAGGTAGTGAACAACGCTGGAGCGCGGAGACTCACAAATTGGACCATGCGCCAGTCCATCCACGGCATCCAATAAATCCCGTGCGATTACATTATTCATTTTGGAATGAAGACAAAAATAGCATCACAGTGATACGTTAGGTATTAGAAAAACGTAGTATTCAGTTATTTAGAATTATAATTTTAATAATCTTTTGAAATAGAAAAATTTGAGAAAGCTTAGCATCAAACAAAAGTCATCGCTCTTTCCCCGTTTATAAGTGAATCACGGAAAAATTCTCATTGGCCGCCACCGGGAATCGAACCCAGGATTTTTCACTTACGCGCAGGACATGCTACCACTGCACCACAGCGGCTTCGAATTCCTCCAGACTCACATACGACTAAATTCCAAGCCACTTGATTCCCGGTGGTGGCCGATGAGAATTTTTCCGTGACTCACTTATAAACGGGAAAAGAGCGATGACTTATGTTTGTTATTTCTAATCCACGTCAATTGTCCGTATTAAATAAAAAGCATATCATGTTAGGTGACGCTAACTAAAGTCAAAATTTGAGGGGGATGATAACTATTTAAGAAAAGGTTGAGGGGGACACGTCTTCCACCCGATCCCCGTACAGTTTTATGCCCGTGGTAGTCGCATATGATTTGAAAAGAATCAGTTTAATCATCCCCTTGATTGAACTGACGAAGGTCATCAGATTTTTAAATGAAAGTGATATACATAAATCTGTACCAAAACATTTACATGTATCCTCATTTGCATTATTTGATATATGTGTGTGTTATTTTTTCTCTCTCTTCTTTTTCAGTTGAGAATCCTAAACACAGCGACTTTCTGAAACTTAGGACGTTCCTCATCAGGTAAAATATTCTGTGATTTCGTTCACATACAGAGGGTGAGTTGAAAGTTTTAAAACATTTACCTAAACGCATGCGCTGTGACGGATATGTCACGTGTTTAAACTAGTTCAAGTCGCGCACTGCAGTCAGTCGACAGGGATATAAAGTGGTAGTCGTTGCTGTGGACAGCATTGCATGTCGTCGTTCTGTCTGTGGTTGGGCCGCCTAAAAGATGAACAGCCACAACCTGCTAATTAGGCAACTTTTGCTTTACGAGTTTGAACTCGGCCATAATGCTGCTCAAGCAACACGAAACATTTGTCATGCGAAAGGGGAAGATTCCGTGGACCACAGCACCACAAACCAGATGGTTCAAGAAATTTCGCTCAGGTCACAGACACCTTGACGATCAGCCAAGGTCAGGTTGGCCGCAAATCATGGATTCGGAGGCCGTGCGCCAGGCCGTAGAGGCAAATCCGACAACCAGCACTAGGAGATTATCAGGCGAGCTAGGCGTATCACAGACAATTTGGTTCGTCATCTTCAGGACCTCGGCAAGGTCTACAGAAGCTGCCGCATTGTCCCTCACGAATTGATTCCAGTTGAAGCAAACCGCCAAGTGGAAGTGTGCACGAAACTCCTAGAAACCCGCGCCATGTACGTTTCATCAAGGGAATTGTTACGTGCGATGAACAGTGGGTCTATTTCTGTAATTCTAACACACAACGACAGCAGTTGAACCCGGGCCAACTTCCAGAACCTGTTCCCAAACGTGGGTGCTTCGAGCACAAGGTGATGCTCTGCGTCTGGTGGAATTTCGAAGGGATAACCCATTACGAATTTGTTCCACACTGTCGGACCATCAACGCCAACCTCTATTCTGAGCAGCTGGAGAGGGTGTATGCCGTTTTGGAGGAGAAGTAGCCGGAACTGGTGAACAGAAAGTGCGCTCTGCTACAGCAAGACAACGCTCGGCCTCATACCGCGAGAACGACCAGGGCAAAACTCCAGGAAATAGAGGGCATCGAATTGATGCCATACCCAGTATATAGTCCGAACCTTGTCCCGTCGGATTATTACTTGTTCTGGTCTTCCTTTGCAGGCGGCACTTCAACACCCAGGATGAGGTGGCAATTGGGGTGAGGGAGTTCTTCGCCTGGAAGGACAAGAACTGGTACCGCCGCGGAATCGAAGAACTGGCAGACAGATGGCTAAAGACGGTGCAACACGATGGCGTCGTGACGGTACGTTTGAAGAAATAAAGTGATCCAAATATTGCAAAACTTTCGACTCACCCTCTGTATATAATTGCCACAACTTCAAGGATAAAACCAATAATTTGAGCATTTTTTTTTTTTGCATTCTACAAAATTATGAATGCTAGCAACAGTAGACATTCTATATTTTCCTCCACATATTGCAACTGTCCTGTCTATGCACACGCCACCAGAAGAAGAGACAAAGACTTGTGGCCTCAGAATGTACCGCGATAGTCTATTTATCAGGGCCACGTTCTGTAACGTTACAGAAATACAAAAGCCACCCAATGCTTCCTTTTTTCCCGTACACAGGAAAGACGCAATGTTTATAATGCGGTAGTAACGAATGACCGTACACTCAATTGACAAACCGTTAGAAATACCTACTTAATAGCATGTTGGTCCTCCCCTAGCGCAAACAACAACCTGTACACGCCGAGGCATCGATTCCACCAGATGCTATCAGATTACACTCAATGGACAAAACATTAGAGATACCTACCTAATAGCGTGTTGGTCCTCCCCTAGCGCAAATAACCACCTGTACGCGCCGAGGCATCAATTCCTCCAGATGCTATCAGATTACACTCAATGGACAAAACACTAGAGATACCTACCTAATAGCGTGTTGGTCCTCCCCTAGCGCAAATAACCACCTGTACACGCCGAGGCATCGATTTCTCCAGATGCTATCAGATTACACTCAATTGACAAAACACTAGAGATACCTACCTAATAGCGTGTTGGTTCTCCCCTAGCGCAAATAACTACCTGTAGACGCCGAGGCATCAATTCCTCCAGATGCTATCAGATTACACTCAATGGACAAAAAACTAGAGATACCTACCTAATAGCGTGTTGGTCCTCCCCTAGCGCAAATAACTACCTGTACACGCCGAGGCATCGATTCCACCTGATGCTATCAGATTACACTCAATTGACAAAACACTAGAGATACCTACCTAATAGCGTGTTGGTCCTCCCCTACCGCAAATAACCACCTGTACACGCCGAGGCATCGATTTCTCCAGATGCTATCAGATTACACTCAATTGACAAAACACTAGAGATACCTACCTAATAGCGTGTTGGTCCTCCCCTAGCGCAAATAACCACCTGTACACGCCGAGGCATCAATTCCTCCAGATGCTATCAGATTACACTCAATGGACAAAACACTACAGATACCTACCTAATAGCGTGTTGGTCCTCCCCTAGCGCAAATAACTACCTGTACACGCCGAGGCATCAATTCCTCCAGATGCTATCAGATTGCACTCAATGGACAAAACACTACAGATACCTACCTAATAGCGTGTTGGTCCTCCCCTAGCGCAAATAACCACCTGTACACGCCGAGGCATCACTTTCTCCAGATGCCATCAGATTACACTCAATGGACAAAACACTACAGATACCTACCTAATAGCGTGTTGGTTCTCCCCTAGCGCAAATAACTACCTGTACACGCCGAGGCATCAATTCCTCCAGATGCTATCAGATTACACTCAATGGACAAAACACTACAAATACCTACCTAATAGCGTGTTGGTCCTCCCCTAGCGCAAATAACCACCTGTACACGCCGAGGCATCAATTTCTCCAGATGCCATCAGATTACACTCAATGGACAAAAAACTAGAGATACCTACCTAATAGCGTGTTGGTCCTCCCCTAGCGCAAATAACCACCTGTACACGCCGAGGCATCAATTCCTCCAGATGCTATCAGATTACACTCAATGGACAAAACACTACAGATACCTACCTAATAGCGTGTTGGTCCTCCCCTAGCGCAAATAACTACCTGTACACGCCGAGGCATCAATTCCTCCAGATGCTATCAGATTACACTCAATGGACAAAACACTACAATTACCTACCTAATAGCGTGTTGGTCCTCCCCTAGCGCAAATAACCACCTGTACACGCCGAGGCATCACTTTCTCCAGATGCCATCAGATTACACTCAATGGACAAAACACTACAGATACCTACCTAATAGCGTGTTGGTCCTCCCCTAGCGCAAATAACCACCTGTACACGCCGAGGCATCAATTTCTCCAGATGCCATCAGATTACACTCAATGGACAAAAAACTAGAGATACCTACCTAATAGCGTGTTGGTCCTCCCCTAGCGCAAATAACCACCTGTACACGCCGAGGCATCGATTCCTCCAGATGCTATCAGATTACACTCAATGGACAAAACACTAGAAATACCTACCTAATAGCGTGTTGGTCCTCCCCTAGCGCAAATAACCACCTGTACACGCCGAGGCATCGATTCCTCCAGATGCTATCAGATTACACTCAATGGACAAAACACTAGAGATACCTACCTAATAGCGTGTTGGTCCTCCCCTAGCGCAAATAACCACCTGTACACGCCGAGGCATCGATTCCTCCAGATGCTATCAGATTACACTCAATGGACAAAACACTAGAGATACCTACCTAACAGCGTGTTGGTTCTTCCCTAGCGCAAATTACCACCTGTACACGCCGAGGCATCGATTCCTCCAGATGCTATCAGATTACACTCAATGGAAAAACCACTAGAGATACCTACCTAATAACGTGTTGGTCCTCCCCTAGCGCAAATAACCACCTGTACACGCCGAGGCATCGATTCCTCCAGATGCTATCAGATTACACTCGATGGACAAAACACTATAAATACCTACCTAATAGCGTGTTGGTCCTCCCCTAGCGCAAATAACCACCTGTACACGCCGAGGCATCGATTCCTCCAGATGCTATCAGATTACACTCAATTGACAAAACACTAGAGATACCTACCTAATAGCGTGTTGGTCCTCCCCTAGCGCAAATAACCACCTGTACACGCCGAGGCATCGATTCCTCCAGATGCTATCAGATTACACTCAATGGACAAAACACTAGAAATACCTACCTAATAGCGTGTTGGTCCTCCCCTAGCGCAAATAACCACCTGTACACGCCGAGGCATCAATTTCTCCAGATGCCATCAGATTACACTCAATGGACAAAAAACTAGAGATACCTACCTAATAGCGTGTTGGTCCTCCCCTAGCGCAAATAACCACCTGTACACGCCGAGGCATCGATTCCTTCAGATGCTATCAGATTACACTCAATGGACAAAACACTAGAAATACCTACCTAATAGCGTGTTGGTCCTCCCCTAGCGCAAATAACCACCTGTACACGCCGAGGCATCGATTCCTCCAGATGCTATCAGATTACACTCGATGGACAAAACACTAGAGATACCTACCTAATATCGTGTTGGTCCTCCCCTAGCGCAAATAACCACCTGTACACGCCGAGGCATCAATTTCTCCAGATGCCATCAGATTACACTCAATGGACAAAAAACTAGAGATACCTACCTAATAGCGTGTTGGTCCTCCCCTAGCGCAAATAACCACCTGTACACGCCGAGGCATCGATTCCTCCAGATGCTATCAGATTACACTCGATGGACAAAACACTAGAGATACCTACCTAATATCGTGTTGGTCCTCCCCTAGCGCAAATAACCACCTGTACACGCCGAGGCATCGATTCCTCCAGATGCTATCAGATTACACTCAATGGACAAAACACTAGAGATACCTACCTAATAGCGTGTTGGTCCTCCCCTAGCGCAAATAACCACCTGTACACGCCGAGGCATCAATTTCTCCAGATGCCATCAGATTACACTCAATGGACAAAAAACTAGAGATACCTACCTAATAGCGTGTTGGTCCTCCCCTAGCGCAAATAACCACCTGTACACGCCGAGGCATCGATTCCTCCAGATGCTATCAGATTACACTCAATGGACAAAAAACTAGAGATACCTACCTAATAGCGTGTTGGTCCTCCCCTAGCGCAAATAACCACCTGTACACGCCGAGGCATCAATTTCTCCAGATGCCATCAGATTACACTCAATGGACAAAAAACTAGAGATACCTACCTAATAGCGTGTTGGTCCTCCCCTAGCGCAAATAACCACCTGTACACGCCGAGGCATCGATTCCTCCAGATGCTATCAGATTACACTCAATGGACAAAACACTAGAGATACCTACCTAACAGCGTGTTGGTTCTTCCCTAGCGCAAATTACCACCTGTACACGCCGAGGCATCGATTCCTCCAGATGCTATCAGATTACACTCAATGGAAAAACCACTAGAGATACCTACCTAATAACGTGTTGGTCCTCCCCTAGCGCAAATAACCACCTGTACACGCCGAGGCATCGATTCCTCCAGATGCTATCAGATTACACTCGATGGACAAAACACTATAAATACCTACCTAATAGCGTGTTGGTCCTCCCCTAGCGCAAATAACCACCTGTACACGCCGAGGCATCGATTCCTCCAGATGCTATCAGATTACACTCAATTGACAAAACACTAGAGATACCTACCTAATAGCGTGTTGGTCCTCCCCTAGCGCAAATAACCACCTGTACACGCCGAGGCATCGATTCCTCCAGATGCTATCAGATTACACTCAATGGACAAAACACTAGAAATACCTACCTAATAGCGTGTTGGTCCTCCCCTAGCGCAAATAACCACCTGTACACGCCGAGGCATCAATTTCTCCAGATGCCATCAGATTACACTCAATGGACAAAAAACTAGAGATACCTACCTAATAGCGTGTTGGTCCTCCCCTAGCGCAAATAACCACCTGTACACGCCGAGGCATCGATTCCTCCAGATGCTATCAGATTACACTCGATGGACAAAACACTAGAGATACCTACCTAATATCGTGTTGGTCCTCCCCTAGCGCAAATAACCACCTGTACACGCCGAGGCATCAATTTCTCCAGATGCCATCAGATTACACTCAATGGACAAAAAACTAGAGATACCTACCTAATAGCGTGTTGGTCCTCCCCTAGCGCAAATAACCACCTGTACACGCCGAGGCATCGATTCCTCCAGATGCTATCAGATTACACTCGATGGACAAAACACTAGAGATACCTACCTAATATCGTGTTGGTCCTCCCCTAGCGCAAATAACCACCTGTACACGCCGAGGCATCGATTCCTCCAGATGCTATCAGATTACACTCAATGGACAAAACACTAGAGATACCTACCTAATAGCGTGTTGGTCCTCCCCTAGCGCAAATAACCACCTGTACACGCCGAGGCATCAATTTCTCCAGATGCCATCAGATTACACTCAATGGACAAAAAACTAGAGATACCTACCTAATAGCGTGTTGGTCCTCCCCTAGCGCAAATAACCACCTGTACACGCCGAAGCATCGATTCCTCCAGATGCTATCAGATTACACTCGATGGACAAAACACTAGAGATACCTACCTAATATCGTGTTGGTCCTCCCCTAGCGCAAACAACCACCTGTACACGCCGAGGCATCGATTCCTCCAGATGCTATCAGATTACACTCAATGGACAAAACACTAGAGATACCTACCTAATAGCGTGTTGCTCCTCCCCTAGCGCAAATAACCACCTGTACACGCCGAGGCATCGATTCCTCCAGATGCTATCAGATTACACTCAATGGACAAAACACTAGAGATACCTACCTAATAGCGTGTTGGTCCTCCCCTAGCGCAAATAACCACCTGTACACGCCGAGGCATCGATTCCTCCAGATGCTATCAGATTACACTCAATGGACAAAACACTAGAGATACCTACCTAATAGCGTGTTGGTCCTCCCCTAGCGCAAATAACCACCTGTACACGCCGAGGCATCGATTCCTCCAGATGCTATCAGATTACACTCGATGGACAAAACACTAGAGATACCTACCTAATATCGTGTTGGTCCTCCCCTAGCGCAAATAACCACCTGTACACGCCGAGGCATCGATTCCTCCAGATGCTATCAGATTACACTCAATGGACAAAACACTAGAGATACCTACCTAATAGCGTGTTGGTCCTCCCCTAACGCAAATAACCACCTGTACACGCCGAGGCATCGATTCCTCCAGATGCTATCAGATTACACTCGATGGACAAAACACTAGAGATACCTACCTAATATCGTGTTGGTCCTCCCCTAGCGCAAACAACCACCTGTACACGCCGAGGCATCGATTCCTCCAGATGCTATCAGATTACACTCGATGGACAAAACACTAGAGATACCTACCTAATATCGCGTTGGTCCTCCCCTAGCGCAAATAACCACCTGTACACGCCGAGGCATCGATTCCTCCAGATGCTATCAGATTACACTCAATGGACAAAACACTAGAGATACCTACCTAATAGCGTGTTGGTCCTCCCCTAGCGCAAATAACCACCTGTACACGCCGAGGCATCGATTCCTCCAGATGCTATCAGATTACACTCGATGGACAAAACACTAGAGATACCTACCTAATAGCGTGTTGGTCCTCCCCTAGCGCAAATAACCACCTGTACACGCCGAGGCATCGATTCCTCCAGATGCTATCAGATTACACTCAATGGACAAAACACTAGAGATACCTACCTAATAGCGTGTTGGTCCTCCCCTAGCGCAAATAACCACCTGTACACGCCGAGGCATCGATTCCTCCAGATGCTATCAGATTACACTCAATGGACAAAACACTAGAGATACCTACCTAATAGCGTGTTGGTCCTCCCCTAGCGCAAATAACCACCTGTACACGCCGAGGCATCGATTCCTCCAGATGCTATCAGATTACACTCAATGGACAAAACACTAGAGATATACCTAATAGCGTGTTGGTCCTCCCCTAGCGCAAATAACCACCTGTACACGCCGAGGCATCGATTCCTCCAGATGCTATCAGATTACACTCAATGGACAAAACACTAGAGATACCTACCTAATAGCGTGTTGGTCCTCCCCTAGCGCAAATAACCACCTGTACACGCCGAGGCATCGATTCCTCCAGATGCTATCAGATTACACTCAATGGACAAAACACTAGAGATACCTACCTAATAGCGTGTTGGTCCTCCCCTAGCGCAAATAACCACCTGTACACGCCGAGGCATCGATTCCTCCAGATGCTATCAGATTACACTCGATGGACAAAACACTAGAGATACCTACCTAATATCGTGTTGGTCCTCCCCTAGCGCAAATAACCACCTGTACACGCCGAGGCATCGATTCCTCCAGATGCTATCAGATTACACTCAATGGACAAAACATTAGAGATACCTACCTAATAGCGTGTTGGTCCTCCCCTAGCGCAAATAACCACCTGTACACGCCGAGGCATCGATTCCTCCAGATGCTATCAGATTACACTCGATGGACAAAACACTAGAGATACCTACCTAATATCGTGTTGGTCCTCCCCTAGCGCAAATAACCACCTGTACACGCCGAGGCATCGATTCCTCCAGATGCTATCAGATTACACTCAATGGACAAAACACTAGAGATACCTACCTAATAGCGTGTTGGTCCTCCCCTAGCGCAAATAACCACCTGTACACGCCGAGGCATCGATTCCTCCAGATGCTATCAGATTACACTCAATGGACAAAACACTAGAAATACCTACCTAATAGCGTGTTGGTCCTCCCCTAGCGCAAATAACCACCTGTACACGCCGAGGCATCGATTCCTCCAGATGCTATCAGATTACACTCAATGGACAAAACACTAGAGATACCTACCTAATAGCGTGTTGGTCCTCCCCTAGCGCAAATAACCACCTGTACACGCCGAGGCATCGATTTCTCCAGATGCCATCAGATTACACTCAATGGACAAAACACTAGAGATACCTACCTAATAGCGTGTTGGTCCTCCCCTAGCGCAAATAACCACCTGTACACGCCGAGGCATCGATTCCTCCAGATGCTATCAGATTACACTCAATGGACAAAACACTAGAGATACCTACCTAATAGCGTGTTGGTCTTCCTCTAGCGCAAATAACCACCTGTACACGCCGAGGCATCGATTCCTCCAGATGCTATCAGATTACACTCAATGGACAAAACACTAGAGATACCTACCTAATAGCGTGTTGGTCCTCCCCTAGCGCAAATAACCACCTGTACACGCCGAGGCATCGATTCCTCCAGATGCTATCAGATTACACTCGATGGACAAAACACTAGAGATACCTACCTAATAGCGTGTTGGTCCTCCCCTAGCGCAAATAACCACCTGTACACGCCGAGGCATCGATTCCTCCAGATGCTATCAGATTACACTCAATGGACAAAACACTAGAGATACCTACCTAATAGCGTGTTGGTCCTCCCCTAGCGCAAATAACCACCTGTACACGCCGAGGCATCGATTCCTCCAGATGCTATCAGATTACACTCGATGGACAAAACACTAGAGATACCTACCTAATAGCGTGTTGGTCCTCCCCTAGCGCAAATAACCACCTGTACACGCCGAGGCATCGATTCCTCCAGATGCTATCAGATTACACTCAATGGACAAAACACTAGAGATACCTACCTAATAGCGTGTTGGTCCTCCCCTAGCGCAAATAACCACCTGTACACGCCGAGGCATCGATTCCTCCAGATGCTATCAGATTACACTCGATGGACAAAACACTAGAGATACCTACCTAATAGCGTGTTGGTCCTCCTCAGCGCAAATAACCACCTGTACACGCCGAGGCATCGATTCCTCCAGATGCTATCAGATTACACTCAATGGACAAAACACTAGAGATACCTACCTAATAGCGTGTTGGTCCTCCCCTAGCGCAAATAACCACCTGTACACGCCGAGGCATCGATTCCTCCAGATGCTATCAGATTACACTCAATGGACAAAACACTAGAGATACCTACCTAATAGCGTGTTGGTCCTCCCCTAGCGCAAATAACCACCTGTACACGCCGAGGCATCAATTCCTCCAGATGCTATCAGATTACACTCAATGGACAAAACACTAGAGATACCTACCTAATAGCGTGTTGGTCCTCCCCTAGCGCAAATAACCACCTGTACACGCCGAGGCATCGATTCCTCCAGATGCTATCAGATTACACTCAATGGACAAAACACTTAGAGATACCTACCTAATAGCGTGTTGGTCCTCCCCTAGCGCAAATAACCACCTGTACACGCCGAGGCATCAATTCCTCCAGATGCTATCAGATTACACTCAATGGACAAAACACTAGAGATACCTACCTAATAGCGTGTTGGTCCTCCCCTAGCGCAAATAACCACCTGTACACGCCGAGGCATCGATTCCTCCAGATGCTATCAGATTACACTCAATGGACAAAACACTAGAGATACCTACCTAATAGCGTGTTGGTCCTCCCCTAGCGCAAATAACCACCTGTACACGCCGAGGCATCAATTCCTCCAGATGCTATCAGATTACACTCAATGGACAAAACACTAGAGATACCTACCTAATAGCGTGTTGGTCCTCCCCTAGCGCAAATAACCACCTGTACACGCCGAGGCATCGATTCCTCCAGATGCTATCAGATTACACTCGATGGACAAAACACTAGAGATACCTACCTAATAGCGTGTTGGTCCTCCCCTAGCGCAAATAACCACCTGTACACGCCGAGGCATCGATTCCTCCAGATGCTATCAGATTACACTCAATGGACAAAACACTAGAGATACCTACCTAATAGCGTGTTGGTCTTCCTCTAGTGTGAAATAACAGCCTGTACACGCCGAGGCATCGATTCCTCCAGATGCTATCAGATTACACTCAATGGACAAAACACTTAGAGATACCTACCTAATAGCGTGTTGGTCCTCCCTAGCGCAAATAACCACCTGTACACGCCGAGGCATCGATTCCTCCAGATGCTATCAGATTACACTCGATGGACAAAACACTTAGAGATACCTACCAATAGCGTGTTGGTCCTCCCCTAGCGCAAATAACCACCTGTACACGCCGAGGCATCGATTCCTCCAGATGCTATCAGATTACACTCAATGGACAAAACACTTAGAGATACCTACCTAATAGCGTGTTGGTCCTCCCCTAGCGCAAATAACCACCTGTACACGCCGAGGCATCGATTCCTCCAGATGCTATCAGATTACACTCGATGGACAAAACACTTAGAGATACCTACTTAATAGCGTGTTGGTCTTCCTCTAGCGCAATAACAGCCTGTACACGCCGAGGCATCGATTCCTCCAGATGCCAGATTACTCTCAATGGACAAAACATTAGAGATACCTACCTAATAGCGTGTTGGTCCTCCCCTAGCGCAAATAACCACCTGTACACGCCGAGGCATCGATTCCTCCAGATGCTATCAGATTACACTCAATGGACAAAACACTAGAGATACCTACCTAATAGCGTGTTGGTCCTCCCCTAGCGCAAATAACCACCTGTACACGCCGAGGCATCGATTCCTCCAGATGCTATCAGATTACACTCAATGGACAAAACACTAGAGATACCTACTTAATAGCGTGTTGGTCTTCCTCTAGTGTGAATAACAGCCTGTACACGCCGAGGCATCGATTCCACCAGATTACTCTCAATGGACAAAACATTAGAGATACCTACCTAATAGCGTGTTGGTCCTCCCCTAGCGCAAATAACCACCTGTACACGCCGAGGCATCAATTCCTCCAGATGCTATCAGATTACACTCAATGGACAAAACCTTAGAGATACCTACTTAATAGCGTGTTGGTCTTCCTCTAGTGTGAATAACAGCCTGTACACGCCGAGGCATCGATTCCACCAGATTACTCTCAATGGACAAAACATTAGAGATACCTACCTAATAGCGTGTTGGTCCTCCCTAGCGCAAATAACCACCTGTACACGCCGAGGCATCGATTCCTCCAGATGCTATCAGATTACACTCAATGGACAAAACCTTAGAGATACCTACTTAATAGCGTGTTGGTCCTCCTCTAGTGTGCAAATAACAGCCTGTACACGCCGAGGCATTTGATTCCACCAGATTACTCTCAATGGACAAAACATTAGAGATACCTACCTAATAGCGTGTTGGTCCTCCCCTAGCGCAAATAACCACCTGTACACGCCGAGGCATCGATTCCTCCAGATGCTATCAGATTACACTCGAATGGACAAAACCTTAGAGATACCTACTTAATAGCGTGTTGGTCTTCCTCTAGTGTGAATAACAGCCTGTACACGCCGAGGCATCGATTCCACCAGATTACTCTCAATGGACAAAACATTAGAGATACCTACCTAATAGCGTGTTGGTCCTCCCCTAGCGCAAATAACCACCTGTACACGCCGAGGCATCAATTCCTCCAGATGCTATCAGATTACACTCGATGGACAAAACCTTAGAGATACCTACTTAATAGCGTGTTGGTCTTCCTCTAGTGTGAAATAACAGCCTGTACACGCCGAGGCATCGATTCCACCAGATTACTCTCAATGGACAAAACATTAGAGATACCTACCTAATAGCGTGTTGGTCCTCCCCTAGCGCAAATAACCACCTGTACACGCCGAGGCATCGATTCCTCCAGATGCTATCAGATTACACTCGATGGACAAAACCTTAGAGATACCTACTTAATAGCGTGTTGGTCTTCCTCTAGTGTGAATAACAGCCTGTACACGCCGAGGCATCGATTCCTCTAGATGCTATCAGATTACACTCAATGGACAAAACATTAGAGATACCTACCTAATAGCGTGTTGGTCCTCCCCTAGCGCAAATAACCACCTGTACACGCCGAGGCATCGATTCCTCCAGATGCTATCAGATTACACTCGATGGACAAAACCTTAGAGATACCTACTTAATAGCGTGTTGGTCTTCCTCTAGTGTGAATAACAGCCTGTACACGCCGAGGCATCGATTCCACCAGATTACTCTAATGGACAAAACATTAGAGATACCTACCTAATAGCGTGTTGGTCCTCCCCTAGCGCAAATAACCACCTGTACACGCCGAGGCATCAATTCCTCCAGATGCTATCAGATTACACTCAATGGACAAAACACTTAGAGATACCTACCTTAATAGCGTGTTGGTCCTCCTCTAGCGCAAATAACCAGCCTGTACACGCCGAGGCATCGATTCCTCCAGATGCTATCAGATTACACTCAATGGACAAAACATTAGAGATACCTACCTAATAGCGTGTTGGTCCTCCCCTAGCGCAAATAACCACATGTAAACGCCGAGGCATCAATTCCTCCAGATGCTATCAGATTACACTCAATGGACAAAACACTAGAGATACCTACCTAATAGCGTGTTGGTCCTCCCCTAGCGCAAATAACCACCTGTACACGCCGAGGCATCAATTCCTCCAGATGCTATCAGATTACACTCAATGGACAAAACACTAGAGATACTTACCTAATAGCGTGTTGGTCCTCCCCTAGCGCAAATAACCACCTGTACACGCCGACGTATCAATTCCTCCAGATGCTATCAGATTCCACCAGATTACTCTCAATGGACAAAACACTAGAGATACCTTACCTAATAGCGTGTTGGTCCTCCCCTAGCGCAAATAACCACATGTAAACGCAGAGGCATCAATTCCTCCAGATGCTATCAGATTACACTCGATGGACAAAACCTTAGAGATACCTACTTAATAGCGTGTTGGTCTTCCTCTAGTGTGAATAACAGCCTGTACACGCCGAGGCATCGATTCCACCAGATTACACTCAATGGACAAAACATTAGAGATACCTACCTAATAGCGTGTTGGTCCTCCCCTAGCGCAAATAACCACCTGTACACGCCGACGTATCAATTCCTCCAGATGCTATCAGATTACACTCAATGGACAAAACACTAGAGATACCTACTTAATAGCGTGTTGGTCTTCCTCTAGTGTGAATAACAGCCTGTACACGCCGAGGCATCAATTCCTCCAGATTACACTCAATGGACAAAACACTACAGATACTTACCTAATAGCGTGTTGGTCCTCCCCTAGCGCAAATAACCACCTGTACACGCCGAGGCATCAATTCCTCCAGATGCTATGAGATTACACTCAATGGACAAAACCTTAGAGATACCTACTTAATAGCGTGTTGGTCTTCCTCTAGTGTGAATAACAGCCTGTACACGCCGAGGCATCGATTCCACCAGATTACTCTCAATGGACAAAACATTAGAGATACCTACCTAATAGCGTGTTGGTCCTCCCCTAGCGCAAATAACCACCTGTACACGCCGAGGCATCGATTCCTCCAGATGCTATCAGATTACACTCGATGGACAAAACCTTAGAGATACCTACTTAATAGCGTGTTGGTCTTCCTCTAGTGTGAATAACAGCCTGTACACGCCGAGGCATCGATTCCACCAGATTACTCTCAATGGACAAAACATTAGAGATACCTACCTAATAGCGTGTTGGTCCTCCCCTAGCGCAAATAACCACCTGTACACGCCGAGGCATCGATTCCTCCAGATGCTATCAGATTACACTCGATGGACAAAACCTTAGAGATACCTACTTAATAGCGTGTTGGTCTTCCTCTAGTGTGAATAACAGCCTGTACACGCCGAGGCATCGATTCCACCAGATTACTCTCAATGGACAAAACATTAGAGATACCTACCTAATAGCGTGTTGGTCCTCCCCTAGCGCAAATAACCACATGTAAACGCCGAGGCATCAATTCCTCCAGATGCTATCAGATTACACTCGATGGACAAAACCTTAGAGATACCTACTTAATAGCGTGTTGGTCTTCCTCTAGTGTGAATAACAGCCTGTACACGCCGAGGCATCGATTCCACCAGATTACTCTCAATGGACAAAACATTAGAGATACCTACGTAATAGCGTGTTGGTCCTCCCCTAGCGCAAATAACCACCTGTACACGCCGAGGCATCGATTCCTCCAGATGCTATCAGATTACACTCGATGGACAAAACCTTAGAGATACCTACTTAATAGCGTGTTGGTCTTCCTCTAGTGTGAATAACAGCCTGTACACGCCGAGGCATCGATTCCACCAGATGCCATCAGATTACACTCAATAGACAAAACATTAGGGATACTTACCTAATAGCGTGTTGGTCCTCATCTAGCGCGAATAACAGCCTGTACACGCCGAGGCACCGACTCCACCAATTGCCGGAGGGTTTCCGAACGTAATTCCAGCAATGCCTTCTTACAGTATTAACCGCAACTCCGCCCGAGATCCGTGGATCTGATGTTCCGCTCCTCGGCACACCAAAGACCTTCCACAGGGTTTTTATCCGAGAACCTTGGGGCCACTGGATAGTTCCAAACTCAGATGAGAGTTTCTTGTACCATGCCTGGGTGGTCCCGGCCCGGTAGGGTGGCGCATTGTCCTTCTAAAACATACCATCGACCTCAGAATGCGCGAAGTCCATGAAAGGGTGTAGATGATCAGTCAGCACATGTTGGTAGCGCTCAGCGGTTAAGTACCTCGCCAGACACACTAGAGACCTAATGGGTCCCATGAGAAAGCTCTCCAAACCATCACAGATTCACTACCGCCTTGAACAGAGCCAACCGGGCACGATGGAGCCATGGCCTTATGCTTTCGACGCCACACCTGCACCCTCCCTTCAGCTCGGTACAACTGGAAACGGGACTGATCAGAACACACGACGCCCCGCTACTCTATATAGGTCCAGTTTTGATGTTCCAGGCACCAGATGAGGGGTAATGTCCGATGAGTCAGCCGTTATGCACGAGTAGGACGTCGACTCCCGTAGCCCAGGGGAGTCGACGTGCGCCGTTCGCTCACTGGCGCTGCTTGGGCCTCCGATATTTAACCTGGATGTGATTTGCGCCGCCTTTGTTAAGTGGTCGGTCTGTACGAGTCTGGATAGTCTACGTCAATCCCGATCATTAATGGCGTGTGTTCGCCCACCACTAGCTCTCTGGGCGCTGGTACGTCCGTCGATGTTATGCTCGTGGTATACCCTTGATACGGTTGCTTTCGGGAACCCTAGGGTTCTTACCACTTGGGTGATAGAATGACCCATCTGTCTCGTGCCGACAATGCGTCTATGATCGAAGTCGCTCAAATCACCACGTTTAGAAATGTTCGTCGATTGCGATACACTGTTTGGAAGCCCTGCTGTCCACCTATTTATAGCCTGCGTTCGTTTTGGATTTATTCCACCTTGCGCGGGGGGGGAAGCCCATGTCAACTAGCCATCACTCTTATCTCTAATGTTTTGCTACTGAGTGTATATTCGACTGGCAAGTCCCTACGCCAAATATCTTCTCTTTGAAGGAAATTATCGTCTAGCTGAGCCCTGCGCGGGGGAGCATGCATTAAAAAGAACTGAGGGCCAAGAGCTTCCCGAAAAAGTCTGGCATAGGGCTCTAGAATCTCGTGCCTATAGCGCACAGCATTCACATTGCCTCCTGCGAACACATGGAGTGGTGTGCTGCCGTTGAACATAATCCCACCCAACACGAGCAGACTGCCGCTCCCGAAGGAGTTTCGGTTTCTGACGTTTGCAGAATCATTACGGGTTCCCTGTTTCCTTCAGATGACATGCCGAAGAGAAACCGTTTGTAGACTGAATTCCATTCGTCTGAGCTCCGGGAAGATGCTGCCTGCAGCAGTTCAAGCGAGCTCTCCTGTGAGATGCGGTTAAACAGACAACAATCGTGGGCCTTCTGGCATAAAGGCCAATTTCAATAAGCCTGGCATAAAGGGTAATTGCATAAGTGTCAATTGCGTTAAGCTTGGCATAAAGGCCAATTGAACTAAGCCTGTCATAAAGACGGACTGGATAAAGCCTGGCATAAAGGGCAATTGAATTAAGCCTGTCATAAAGACGAACTGGATTAAGCCTGGCATAAAGGGAAATTGCATAAAGCCCAATTGCGTTAAGCTTGGCCTAAAAGCCAATTGCGTTAAGCTTAGCATAAAAGCCAATTGCGTTAAGCTTGGCATAAAAGCCAATTGCGTTAAGCTTGGCATAAAAGCCAATTGCGTTAAGCTTGGCATAAAGACCAATTGAATTAAGCCTGGCATAAAGGGTAATTGCATAAAGCCCAATTGCGTTAAGCTTGGCATAAAAGCCAATTGCGTTAAGCTTGGCATAAAAGCCAATTGCGTTAAGCTTGGCATAAAGATCAATTGAATTAAGCCTGTCATAAAGACGAACTGGATTGAGCCTGGCATAAAGGGCAATTGCATAAAGCCCAATTGCGTTAAGCTTGGCATAAAGACCAATTGCATTAAGCCTTCGATGTATCGTTTGCCGTGATACCGAAGTCCCATTTTCAGCGGAGAGCTCCGAAGACATTTGCTAGGATGTGTAGGACCTATCACCCCGTGCAGTTAAAGCTACATAACGGTTCTCACGAGGTGTCGTACGCCTTGGACAATCTTTTCAAAGACTTCGTGACACCCCACTGGTGTTGGTGAATTGCTGTAATTACCGTGAAACCACTCTGGGGTGGTTATTCAAGTTCCTTGTGACCTGGGCCTGACACCGGCCTGCTTCACGCCGTCCTATTGCTCGCCACCGTACAAAGTCGGACACAAGTGTATGAGACATAAGGAAACCATTTTCAGCCAACTAAACACTTCTTACATGCTCTGTCAACGAGAAATGTCACTGTCATTCCCTTGTTGTATGTAACTCAATTTACATATTGGACAGCATCTTGCTTACACATATGCAAATTTCACCGTGGGCATTTGTTTCTCGTGTCTATTTGCATATGTCTTGTGAGCGTCATAACATTTCATTGATCGCTTTGGATTATTTGCCAGTTGTTGCCTTTGGGACTTTTTTTTTTTGGTAGGGGGGGGGGTTAACGACAACCCTGAGCAACTCCGTGGACGAATGCACAGATGCAATCGCTTAGACCACTGAGCCACCAGGGAAGCAACTTAAATTTTTGACACCAATGTATTTCATCTTGTTTTACGGACTCTAAGAATTGGGCTGACTGTTCTTGCTTTCTTTTTTTTTTTTTTTTTTTTTTGTATTGGTCCAATTCATTATAACAACAATGCTCTCATTGTGTATTTTAAATAATGCTCGGATTATCCACTAGAAGGCGTAAATTTATTTTCCTTTTCATTGATTTTTCTTCTTTTCTAAAAATTATGCTTTGAAAATTTCTTTTCGTGACGAAAATGATAGGGAAAACGTGATTATTACGCCCAAGAATTCGGTGCAATCTTTCTTGTTTTTTAAGGACGGACAAAAAAAAGAGGACTCAGTGTCCTGTTTTCCATTGTTGGAAACCCAGAACACAGTTTATATCTTCCTGTAAATTTTGATATAGCACGTCATTCTATCTGTTTTCCATCTTTACCAGGGCAATCCTAAACATGTTTCAAATTCTGGAGTTGGTATTATAAGAGCCAATTTAGAATTTTTTTAAGTATGGTAATTCTAACTGTATTCCATCTTTACCAGGGCAATCCTAAACATGTTTCAAATTCTGGAGTTGGTGTTATGAGAAGAGACAATTTAGAATTTTTTTAAGAATGGTAATTCTAACTGCATTCCGTCTTTACCAGGGCAATCCTAAAGGTGTTTCAAATTATGGAGTTGGTATTAGGAGAAAAGACAGTTTAGGATTGTTTTAAGTATGGTAAGTCTAACTGTATTCCATTTTTACCAGGGCAATCCTAAACGAGTTTCAAATTCTGGAGTTAGTATTATGAGAAGAGACAATTTAGATATTTTTAAGTATGGTCATTCTAACTTCATTCCATCTTTACCTGGGCAATTCTAAGAGTATTTCAAATTCTGCAGTTGGTATTATAAGAAGAGATAATTTAGAAATGTTTAAGTATGTGCTTTCTTATGTTATCTGTAACTTTATTAAACTTCACCCTGCTGCAATAATTTGTCTTACAATGCATTTCGCCTTTCTTTTCTAGTACTCACATGCAAGATTTGAAAGATGTTACAAGAGATGTCCATTATGAAACTTACAGAGCACAGTACATCACAAAAATATCTCAACAGGCAGCTAGAGAAAGAAAGTAAGTACTCAGATTGCTCTTTTTACTCATACCCGTAAAATATAAATTTACAAAATACTGGTGGTATTTCTGATAATAAAAATACCATCTTCTAAACTTGCAGAACATACTTCTTTAGACATATCCCCCCTGGATTCGTTTTAAATATCCGCAGAAGTCACACCTGAAACCCAAAAACGAAAACAGAAATAGCTTTCATGTCCAACGACGAAAGCGGTATCTTCTTCGGATTGCTAAGTAACCACAGCGAGTGGATGACAAGAAAAGACTTATACGAGACGGAGCAACATTTTTCGATTGGGGACCTCATGGGCATAATCCCTAGTCCCTAAATTAAAACCACTGGTTCCAGGAAAGGGAGAGAACCTGCGCCTTAAATACAAATGCAGCATTCATGTCTTAGAACTCGAACCCAGGCATGATAGACATGATTGTAAAGTGGTGAAACTGATTTGCTAATAAGTACAGAAGGTCGTTCAGGATCTAAGGTAATGATTTTAAGAGACACGAGGTCTCGAAAAACCCTTTTCTCCGCTACCGATGGTGATAGCTCTTCATTGCCGCTATCGCTCTTCAACGCGATTTCCACGGTAGAAGTCTGCTTTAAAGTGTATTCGTGCTGACAAGGTTTTTTTTTTTTTTTATTGAAGGTTTAACGACCACCGTGAGCAACTTATAACGAAGTGAATTTCTCCGTCATTTTTATCCGCGCCGGGGTTCGAACCCGGGTCCACTCATTCCGGAATAAGTTGCTCTACCAATTAAGCTACGCGGACATTGATTCTAATTGCCATCTGCCTTTATGTCGTGTGCGTCCTTCTGGCAGGTACGTCACATCTCCTGGTACGTTACATCATCTCCCCCTTCTTTTTCTTTTTTTTTCTTTCGAAGTGCCGCTCATATTTTTCCTATCTCGCGGTGTGGAAATAACATCACACCAATGCGAGATTTTGAACGGTCGGGTCATCCGGATAGTTCGGGCGCCATTATAACGAAGTGAATTTCTCCGTCATTTTTATCCGCGCCGGGGTTCGAACCCGGGTCCACTCATTCCGGAATAAGTTGCTCTACCAATTAAGCTACGCGGACATTGATTCTAATTGCTATCTGCCTTTATGTCGTGTGCGTCCTTCTGGCAGGTACGTCACATCTCCTGGTACGTTACAAACTCAATAGGCTATAAGCAGCCGCCCATCCCTAATTTAGGGTCACTGGTTCCAGGGAAGGGAGAGAGCCAGTGCCGTAAGACAAACACAACATCCATGCTTCGCCGGGATTCGAACCGGGACCCCTTTTGGACGAATGATCAGAGGCCATCGCTTAGACCACTGCGCCACCGGGGCGGCACTGATAATGTTCTACTCCTCCTTGAACGCTTTCCAAAGACCATCTGGAGACGACTATTTGCATGTGGTCTTCTTCCGCAGAAAGGCACATTTCAATAATCCAAAAGCACAGAAATCCATCGGAAATGCGTCAGAAGATTTGACAGGGATATCGCTGTGTGGTATTATCTGTATCCAGGTCTTGATTTCCGTCTGAGGTAAGAAATTTCGAGTCGATTTCGATGTGTTGTTTGGAGCTTTATTTTCGTAGATGGGTACCAGAGTTTTGACACTACCAGTCTACCATACAGCACAGGCACTTCCTGCTCGTAAATAAATGAGTGTCAAAATCTCTGTCTAATAACACTGGTCTACAACTTTTAAGTTGTTGTTTGGTACCTTAGACCAAATAATGTTTTTCTTATTAATATTGCTGTGCTGAATTTGGAAAGAGACAAAAATAATGAGCTAGCTATGAATTTCAAGATAATTTTATAACTATATATGTATATATTTAGTAATAAAAATGATAAATACCATCGAAATTATCTCCTTAACTAATTGGAACTGGAAAACGATAATCGGACAGTTTTTGCAGTTTGTAAAATTGTACTAGACTATCCCCTTTAATTCGGAATAGCTATTTTAGTTTTTGAGAAAATTGAGTTGGTATAGTTTTTAGTAAAGTTTTCTGATGTAATAATTGCGTTATTAAAAAAATTACATTCAGAGGGGAAACGAAAATTGGTCTTTGCCGTCCCCTATATTTCATTATTCCGCCGCCCATTTATAGTTGTTGATAAGGCCCAGTGGAAACTAAATGATATCCCATGACTGCTTAAAAATAGAGATGCAAATCATATTGAATTTCTTATCATATCCACTAAAAGCGTTGCTACTGGATCTTGAAAAGTAGAGACAACTAAAACTTTTTATTACCACATTCCGGTTCAATGTCCATCAAAGCAAAAATAAGGACGCAAATCGTATTGAATTTCTTACCATACCCACTAAAAGGGTCGCTACTGGATCTTGAAAAGTGAAACTTTTTATTACCACATTCGGGTTCAATGTCCATCAGAGCATAAATAGGGATGCAAATCGTATTGAATTTCTTACCATACCCACGAAAAGGGTTGCTACTGGATCCTGAAAAGTGGAACTTTTTATTACCACATTCGAGTTCAACGTCCATCAAAGCATAAATAGGGATGCAAATCGTATTGAATTTCTTACCATGCCCACGAAAAGGGTTGCTACTGGATCCTGAAAACCGGAACTTTTTATTACCACATTCGGGTTCAATGTCCATCAAAGCATAAATAGGGGTGCAAATCGTATTGAATTTCTTACCATACCCACGAAAAGGGTTGCTACTGGATCCTGAAAAGCGGAACTTTTTATTACCACATTCGGGTTCAACGTCCATCAAAGCATAAATAGGGATGCAAATCGTATTCAATTTCTTACGATACCCACTAAAAGGGTTGCTACTTTATCTTGAAAAGTAGATCCAACTGAAACTTTTTATTACCACATTCGTGTTCAACGTTCATCAAAACATAAATTGGGATGCAAATTGTACTGAATTTCTTATCGTACCACTGAAAGGGTTGCTACTGGATCTTGAAAAGTAGAGCCAATTGAATTTTTTTACTACCACATTCGGGTTCAACGTCCATCAAAACATAAAATTCGTCTACTCTAATTCCTGTACCTTTTTGGCCGTTGACTGCAGAGTAACACGTTAAGTTAGCTTTGGCATTTTAGCCACCAGACGAATCTGCAGCAAAGCCCAGTACGAGAATTCTGTGAAAATCGTAAAGCCTTGTAGAAAAGTTTCATTCCATTCACGATACTATTTTGTAAAAACCTTGGCGCCGTCCTGCCTTTGGTAAATTACACGGGCTTTATTGCAATCTGATAGGTAAACGTAAGCTTCGTCCAATATGGCGCATACCTCCACCTCTTTCGCCGGCAAGGTTTTTTTGGTGGATCTCTCTGCAGTCGATCATTCTCTCCGAAATGTAACTAGAGAAAAGTTTGAGTACTCAGCTCTTTTGATGTTTCTGTAGGTTTAAATCTCAGTAGAAACCCAACGGTTCCTACTGACACCCCATTCTTCGCAGGTGCACCAAATGTTGTAGGGGGAGAGAAAATATTCGTTGAACCTCAATATATGCGATATAATATCTACAATATCCGGTCTTGCTACAGAACCTCAAAATCAGGTCCTCGACAGACGACTGAAATTTTATAGTTAATCGAACCTCAAGTATTTCTCCGTACCACACATACAACCGAAAATTTTCTCTCTTATGAATACAGAAAAGTAACAATTTTCCCGTTAATATACAAACGGAATCGCGGAAAAGTTCCCTGAAAATTCACGATTTTCCCTTAACACCCCTTAAAAAGTTTTCCGTTATTAACCGGCGAAAGTTAAATATGTATTTCTGTGAATTCAGATTTGAAGAATCAGTGAAATTCGATTTTTCCGTCATTTCGTGAAAAAGTTTGAGTCAAAAATATGTTTCGTTAATTCACGAAAGGAATCATGGGAAATGGCTCTTGAATTTCACGAAATTTGTCACATTGCGGGAGATCAGGTTAAGCATGATCAATGAAGTCGTAAAGATAAGTATCGTACGGACCTCTGAAAACAGGGTTTAAGTTCTTGAAATCATGATATCCAAAAGCCTTAGGTACTGCACTTATAATTCGCAGCTGTCATGAATGTTTATGTAATATTGTACAGAATTCATTCAGTTGTTGAAACATTTCTAAAAAATATTTTATTTCCGTATTTCAGTAAACTCCGCAGGGATTCGGGTCCAAATTTCGAAGCGGTTACGGAGACCGATCGACTTCTACAACAAAAGGAAGAGGAGGTAAGATTTGTCACTGAAAATTTTCGTCTTTTTTTTTTTTTTTGATTTTTTTTTTTTTTATTGGAGGTTTAACGACCACCGTGAGCAACTCAATGGGGTATAAGCAGTCGCCCGTCCCTAATTTAGGGTCACTGGTTCCAGGGAAGGGAGAGAGCCAGTGCCGTAAGACAAACACAACATTCATGCCTCACCGGGATTCGAACCCGGACCCCGTTCAGACGAATGATCAGAGGCCATCGCTTAGACCACTGCGCCACCGGGGCGGCTTTTCGTCTTTGTCTCTCACATTGTTTGTGATAAAAAAGGTTTTCAATTTTCTTTTTAGTCTGTTAGATAGCAGATGATTGATGGGATCCCCCCAACTTATGTTTAGGCCGCTAGAGAGTAATTTAAGGGCAGATCTAAATTTGTGGAACCCTTTATTCAGAGGGGTCGATAGACTTAGGGTATTGATGGGGAGCTGAACAGGGCTTATTTTTTTCCTACCCCATATTCTTTTTTTTTTTTTTTTTTTTTTTGATTGGAGGTTTAACGACCACCGTGAACAACTCAACGGGCTATAAGCAGTCGCCCGTCTCTAATTTAGGGTCGCTGGTTCGAGGGAAGGGAGAGAGCCAGTGCCGTAAGACAAACACAATATCCATGCCTCACCGGGATTTGAACCCGGACCACGTTCGGACGAATGATCAGAGGCCATCGCTTAGACCACTGCGCCACCGGGGCGGCTACCCCATATTCACCCGATCTCCCCTTCTTCCGTAATAAAAGACAATAACACTGCAAAAAATTTTAATTGATAGTTGTCACTTTTAATTTAATAGCGAATCCTATGTGTTCTCTGCGTGCTGGCTGGGTGATCTGGTTTATAGGGACGTCGATGACACGAGGTGTCAGGCTTCGAAGACACACAACTTCCTAAGTTAAGATGATTGACTGTGTTACCTTCTTTCTTTCTTTATTTTTGAGTGATTGATCATTAATGTAAAAAAATAATAAAAACTAGTATTCCGAACTTAGCAAAGATTTAGAAATTAATTTGTTTTTTAACTTAAACTAAACTTTATTTCAAGAATATTGTAAAATTATTGGGTGGGTTTTAAATTCGATTGGAGGGGGCTTCACACACACCTCCTCCTCCCCCAAGAGGTCTAGCGACGTTCCTGCCTTTATTTTGAAATAAGGTCTGCCCAAAAAAATCGGTTCAAAATTTCGGCATTTAAAGTTCTCAAAAAGGCTGGAACGTAATAATGAGTAGACTCTTGGCATTTATTCTTTCACTTGAGTGATCTGTTTTACTGAGAAATTTGCTGAACACCGTTAAATTCAGAATAGAACAATATTTTAAAAAATACTCTCAGTTTATGTAATCAGTGTTTGGTAAGCCATGCGTCTTCTATATACAGGGTGTCCAAGAATTATTGGACACATTACAAAATTATATAAAACGAAACATTAAACAGATAGAAAGAAACTGACTGTACTAACTTATAATGTAACTACACAAGTTAATAAATTTCGATGCGAGATTCCTTGGTTGCTCGTAGTAAGTCCAAGCGATACTCGATGTCATGCCATGTATTGGCAAGCATCTGAGGAGTTATGGAATTAATAGCAGCTGTGATACGCTGCTTCAGTTCCTGCAAATCAGTACAAGGCGTCTGATAGACACGATCCTTCACATAACCCTGCATGAAATAATCCAATGGAGTTAGATCTGGAGAGCGAGGAGGCCACGGAATGGGACCACCACGCCCAATCCATCTGTTGGGGAAATGCTCATTTAAGCACTTACGTACACACGTTGATCAATGCGGAGACGCGCCGTCTTGTTGGAAAACGACGTTGTCATATCTTTTGATCTGGGGTATAGCGAAATTTTCTAGCATATCCAAGTAAATGTCACCATTTATGGTTTTTTCGCAGAAGAAGAAAGGGCCAATCACTTCTCTTTTTGATAGGGCGCACCACATATGAACTTTTGGAGAATCACGTTCCAGTTCAATAGCAGCATGAGGCGGTTCATTGCCCCATATCCTAAAGTTGTGACGATTCACAATACCTGATACATGAAATGTGGATTCAACACTAAAAATTGCAGTACTGAGATAGTTTTCCCCTCGATTCAGCATATATCCACAGCGAAATCGTATCGCAGAGTGTGATCATTTACATGCATCTTTTGCACTATTTGAATTTTATAAGCATGAAACTTTAATTTCTTGTGCAAGATATCGTGAACTGTCGATTTCGGAATGCACCGTTCTCTGCTTGCTTTACGAACGGATTTCCTGGAGCTTCGTCGGAAACTTTCATTAACTTGGTCAACCGTCTCACCGCTGACGCTAGGCCTACCGGCTCCTCCACGATGTTCCACATTGCCAGTTTCTTTAAACTGTTTCATCCACCGCTTAATTGAATTCGTTGACGGAGGATTACAACCATACTCTAAATGGTACCGTCTTTTAACTTTAATGACAGATTTTAATTCCGCAAGCCATAACACACACATCGCCTTCTGCTGTACGGATGACATGACTACTGTTTGTGCATTTCTCATACATTCCTCATCAGGCCACACCTAGCGCCATCTATCGGATTCTGGGAATAACAATTCTGCAAAACAAAAATATAGAAACCGTGTTAGTAATACGTGACATAGAGAAACAGACAATGCTCATAGTTTTTTTATATATAAAAAAAACTATGAGCATTCTATGTATATATATATATATATATATATATATATATATATATATATCTTTGTGGAAGTGAGAAAATGCAGAGTTTTGCTGGTCCGTGATAAAGCCAAGGCTCGGCATTCTCGACACTTTCTACATTCAGTTTGCTGTTATTTTATCTTCTTTTTTTTACTCATACCTGTTGGTTTTTGAGTTTTTTCTTTGTTGTTTTAGTACCTGTTAAAAATTTTTTGCTACTGTCTCTACTTAATAGCATGTGAATTCTGAATATTCATAACTGCTGCGTTGCGCGTCATGATCTTCAGGTTGATTTTTTGAAGCAAATTTGGTTTTAAATTCTTAGGTGTAAAATTTTGTCTTTGACTCTGCTCTTAGGTATATATACATATAAAGTTTTTTCCATAACGTACTGTCTTGAGCCAGTCTCCTCCATGTCACTCCGGCATGCTTTCGAATTTCATCCATTCATCTCCCATGTGGTCTTCTTCTGAGTTTTTTTCTGTCCCTTGGAATCCAGTCTAAAATTTCGGTTGTCCATCGGTGGTCCGTCCTTCTGACAATATGTGCAGCCCACTACCATTTCAAGGATTTTATTCTGATCATGATGTCTTCCACTCTTGTCATATATCTTATCCACGAGTTACTCTAATTATTTTTCCTGGTTACATCAAGCATGCATCTCTCCATGCTTCTTTCAGTTGTCTGTAATCTTTGTATGTCTTTTTTTAGTTAAGATCCATGTCTCCACTCCATATGTAAGCACTGAAAGGATACACTGATTAACCAATTTTTCTTTTAAGACATAATGGTATATATATATATATATACTCTGCTTTAGAAGGCCTAACATCGGAAGAAGTGGACATCTCTGAAGTTAACAGAAAAGTAACCAAAGCTCTTATGGAAACAGCAACAAAATTAGCTGGGTCTAAGAACAAGTTGCATGTGAACAAATTATCAGGAAAAACCAAAATGTTGATGCAAAAAAGAAGAGAGATGAGGACAACTAAAGAAGATGTGACTTCCAAAGTGGAATATATAGAGCTATGCAAGACAGTAAGAAAAAGTATCACTGAAGACGTAAGGAAATTCAACTGTGAACTAGTGAGGAAAGCAATTGAAAACAACCAAAGCCTAAAGATAGCAAAGGGACATCTCAGTAAGGGAAGAAAACAGATTATGGCACTGAGAAAAGAAGATGGTTCTGTAACAAGAAATAGAGGCGAAATTTTGACAAGAGTGAAAGATTTCTACTCCAAATTATATGAAAGGGATGATATATGCACTCCAGACATCATGAAAGATACCAGTACCAGAGTTCCTCCAGTCCTTCCAGCAGAAGTTGCACATGCAATCAAGAACATGAAGCGAGGAAAAGCTCCAGGAGGAGATGGAATTACTGTAGACATCATACAAGAAGCAAGTGGAGAAATCGAAACAGTACTCGCCCAAATTTTCACTCGATGCCTTAATGAAGGAAAGATTCCTGAGGATTGGAACACCGCTACAATGATCCTGCTACATAAGAAAGGTGACATTGAGGATCTCGGAAACTACAGACCTATCAGCCTCCTATCAGTAGTTTATAAAATCTTCACTAAAGTTCTTTCACACCGCTTGAAGGTAACACTGGACATGGCTCAACCGAGAGAACAAGCTGGATTCAGGAGTGGCTACAGCACAATAGATCATATCCACGTGCTGAGAGAACTAATTGAAAGAGCGAGGGAATATGAACTTCCATTGTGCATGGCTTTTATCGATTATGAAAAAGCCTTTGATTCGGTGAAACCATCAGCAGTTACAATGGCTCTGAAAACCTGCGGTATTGAAGATGCATACATTAATATTATTAATAACATCTATGAAAATGCAAGTGCAAAGATTAGGCTGTTTGAAAATACAACACACGTAAAAATTGGAAAGGGAGTGAGACAAGGTGACACCATATCTCCGAAGCTCTTTAATGCCACATTGGAGGGTGTTTTTCAGTCGCTGAGCTGGGAAAACAAGGGGATAAAGATTAATGGAGATTATCTAACCCACCTTCGTTTTGCTGATGACGTAGTCATTTTTGCAACTACCCCATCAGAGCTGCAGAGTATGATCCAGGAACTTGCTGACAAGAGTAAAGAAGTGGGATTAAAAATGAACTTTCAGAAGACAAAAGTGATGTTCAATGCTTTTACAAGAAATGAAGATTTATCGATTGATGGAGAAAAGCTGGAGATAACAGACACGTACGTTTATCTTGGACAGCAGATATCAAGTGAGGGTCACATTGATGAAGAAATTAATCGGCGTACAAAACTTGCCTGGAGAGCTTTTGGAAGAAACAGCATAATTTTCAAGAGCAATATGCCATTATGTCTTAAAAGAAAAGTGTTTGATCAATGCATCCTTCCAGTGCTTACGTATGGTGCAGGGACGTGGACCTTAACTAAAAGAGACATACAAAGGCTGCAGACAACTCAAAGAAGCATGGAGAGGTGCATGCTTGGTGTAACCAGGAGAGATAAGAAGAGGAACTCGTGGATCCGAAAAATGACAAGAGTGGAAGACATCATGATCAGAGTTAAATCCCTGAAATGGCAATGGGCTGGACATACTGCCAGAAGGACAGATCATCGATGGACAGCCGAAATTTTAGATTGGATTCCAAGGGACAGGAAAAGACCCAGAAGAAGACCACATAGGAGATGGGTGGATGAAATTCGAAAGTATGCAGGGGTGACATGGAGGAGACTGGCACAAGACAGACCGTTGTGGAGGAAACTTGGGGAGACCTTCGTCCAGCAGTGGATTGATAATGGTTGACAATGATGATGATGATGATATATATATATATATATATATATATATATATATACTGTGTGTGTTTGTGTAATGTACAGTATATATATCATGAATTCAAGATATATACGCGCTTCATGACCACAAACCACGACACCAAAAACAATGCAGGATTCATAATTACTTCATATAGGTCAGCAGCCGGGATCCACTCTTCACGGAAAGGCATCCCCGACCACTAACCACACCCTCAAGTTTCATGTATTGTGTTTGGTGTCATGGTTTGTGGTCATGAACTTATGAAGTGCTATATGTGTTGAATTGATGAATATATATGTTTATTTTACTGTTCATTGGAGTCACTTAAGAGTCAGAAAAGTAGAAAAGTTATTTTTGACTATATATTTATAAACAGGTTAGGTATTTGGAAAATACAAAGGCCAGCATAGATCATGTTCCATAAGTGAGCATCGCCTTAATTGCTAAAAAGATCGTCTGTTTTGCTGTTGACAGTTAACTTGAAGGATGAGGAAATGATTAAACGGTGAAGAACATGCACGAACTGCGCATAGTAAAAGAGGCAACACATGAAGCTATTCTGAGAAGTGCAATAGAAGTAGGTAGGAAAACAAGAGTACCAACTTTATACAGCAATACAGCACTGGAGACTTTCTAAGCAGCGACAGTGCTAAGGAAATTAATTTGCCATTTTAAACTATGTTTGCTTTACAAATGAAATATTAACAATTTCAGTTTTGTTTTGTTTTGCTTTACTTTGTTCCTGAGGACCTCCATAGTTCTTATAAGCAGTCTCCCGTTTCTAATTTAGAGCCACTAGTTCCAGGAAAGAAAAAGAACAGAGCCGAGAGCCATCCAAAAAATATACCACCCATATTTCACCTGAGGCGCTAAACAAGGCCGTCTACAAAGTACTAGACCATGACATTAGGGAAATGAGTTCCCCCGTTTGTGACGTCACTCTCATACGTAGGTGTCGCCTTGGACGTCAAACATGACAGCGTAGAAACAATAGGAAGCCTTGGACGTCAACTAAAAGAGCCAACACATCTATCTAATGTCATTGTCTTGCATTTTCTGGACGGCCTTGCTCGAAACCAGGCCCTTCTCTGACGAAATTTTCAGTTCTGCAGCAACTAACGATCTAACGTGCAGCAGAAGCGTTGTATGACTACAGTCACGGTTATGAAAAATGGCAGGACAATAAATCAAGCAATGGCCTTTTTTAATGACACATTACAGGTCCACTGGTGGCGCTGTAGTGTATATTATGTCCCACGAGGTTAGAGACGAGAGTTGACAGCAGAGGAGAGCAAGAATGTTGAGAAGCAATGGTGTAGTGGGGCCAGAACGCCGCACAATGGCGTTCCGGTACTGTTTTAATACCGGAACGCCATTCCGCGGCTTGCACGCGTTCCGGTAAACCCTATACCGCATCATTTGTTTTCTTTTAAATGGAATGCCCTATAATTCTTTGCTATTAGAAAAAATACAACAGAAAAACTGCACAGTAAGTGGAATTAACATCGCATGTTCATCTGAAGGTAGTTAGTCCTTAAATCCATTCGCATTTGGCAATCCCAAAGGGTAAAATCTTGTTCCTTGAATGCCAGAATGTGTAGATCTGGAAGTCTTATTTCAACCGATCACTATACTTTCTTATTAGTATACATACAGTATGAAGGAAAGTAGAAAAGGAAGAGGCAGAATTCGGGGTAAGAAGGGAAAGGTATTGAAGACGTAAAGGCACCGCGATTCCTGTACTTTTTCACTTAGCACTTCACCACTGTTTTGAAGGGAGAGAAAAGTAATACGGTTCACGATATTTTAATGTTTATAAGAGTTTGCGTTATCTAGTCGTGTATGTTTTGAATAAAGATATCTTTTCCTAAAGGTGGTTTCTTCGTGACTCTTCGTCACGATCGTTGTGTCTTCAAAGACGTAATAGAACAATGTTCGCCTCCATTTTTCAGGCTTTTTTATTGACTAACTCCATTGTTTCACAGAACTTTCTCATTGATGTTTTGACAGAGGTATCGCTCGTGATTTTTACTAGCGCTCTAGTGGTCGGATATGAAACTACGTTAGCGTCTGTCACGTGATACGAAACCAAAAGCTATAAAAACAGCGTCACGGAGAGAGTTGTTACCAACGAGATAGATTGGTTGTTACTCTTGAAATAACAAAAAAAGAAAAAATGCTAGACTTTCACGGCAACGCATTAGTTACGGCGCATTAGTTCCTCGTACGTCCACTGGTGCGCTATTATATTTAGATCATGTCGGCTAACCGGTTTTCATTAGCCTCAATGGGAAATTTATTTCTGAGACTCCTTTTTGTTATTTTTTGCTACCTTCATGTCTAAAAATTTAAGAGCTTCATCAATACGCCAGCAGAGACGATACAGTAGCTTCAGTCAAAAATTTTATCTGCAACGATAGTTTGAATCTATAAACTTTAGAGACGATCTTGTACGTTTTATGACATATATTCTAACTTACCTTTCATTTTTAATTTACTTCCTTATGTAAATTTTGAGTTCGCTCTCTTTAAGCGTTTCAGTTATAACGTTATATTTTCTCACTCACTGAATGTTATCTGGCAACAGTATTGACGTCAGCTTGAATGACGTGTGGTGGCGCTGTAGTGTTTGACAAGCTAAGAACACTGTATATAATGTGTGGAGCAAACAGTGTAAACTTAGGGTAAATTAGTACAGTTTTGACCTGTATGTTATACCTTTTTCACGACTAAGAAGTTATACGCAAGTGCATTCGTGGTTATAGTACGAAATTTCTTGTGAGTGTTAGGTACTCTTGGTCATGAAAATGTGCTTTGAAACATAGTTCTGTTGCGCGTTGTAAGAACAGAATAAAGTTGTTCTTTTCTGGCCGTTAGAAAGCCTAATTCTCGAACTGTAAGTAATAATTCTTTAAAAATTCTAGAAGCGACATTTCTGCGTTTAGTAAGTTATCCAGGGTTTTTACCTAAAGTGAATTAGTTAGAAGAACAAACTTCATGTAGTGTTGTTTTTTTTTTTTTAAGTTGAATTGACTCTGCACATAAGAACATCGGGCAAAAAATTAGTCACTCTTAACAGAAATGACAGTAGGAAGTTACCGGTTGCACAGAGGGCGCCGTGATAGCATTGTTGGGAGATAAATAGCACTGACGTGGTCTACAGGATCTTTTCTGTCTCGTGCGGTGGTGAAGAGCAACGTATGTGTTGAATTTAGTCTGCAATATGGGTCGTAAGACAGACGTTACTGAGTGGCAAAAAGGAGCCATCGTGTTTGGCCGTGCACGGACACAAAGTGAATGAAGTCGCCCAATTTGTTAGTGTGTCGAAGCCTACTGTCCAGCGGGTCTACAAACAGTGGTGTAGTTCAAAGTCAACTGATAATCAGCGACGTAACTGTGGCCGGAAAACGATTCTCACCAACAGAGACCGCCGCCATCTTTCACGCCTAGTAACTGCAAATCGATTTCAAACTAGGCAACAATTGCTCCAAATAGCCAATGAAAGTTCACTGCAATCAATGTTCGAAAGGAAATTGTCACAAGAACTGCATGCGATGGACATCTGGAGCATAGTACGCCGGAAGAGGCCTCTTTTAACAGCAAATCACAAAGTCGCACTTATCAATGGGCTCGGAGGCACCAAAACTTTACTGTGGAGGATACTGATGAGTTTCGTTTTTGTTTGTACTCCAATGATGAGAGGTGACGAGTGCATCGCTGGCCCAATGAATCCTGATTGTGTCGAAGGAGCTGTTCAATTATTGTGTCGAAGGTGCTGTTCAAGGATTGTGTGGAAGGTGCTGTTCAAGGATTGTGTCGAAGGTGCTGTTCAAGGATTGTGTCGAAGGTGCTGTTCAAGCTGGAGGGGTTCTGTGATGTTTTGGGGATGTTTTTCGTACCACGAAATGGGCCCTCTCGTTGCAGTGACCATGAATTTGAAACAGCATGCGTACCTCCGCATTCTGAATGACGAAGTGTTGCCCTTTGCCCTACATCTCCAGGAGCAGCATGGAATCATTTGGAACAGAAGGTGAAACCAAGGAGGTTATATTAGTGGAGACGCCACTGGCTCTGCCGCCAAAGGTCTCTGCTAATCTTTGGTGTGACGTCACAAGCAGGCAAAAACGAACTAAATTATACCCTTGAAGAAACAGTAAGCTTGTGTATCATTGATAAAGATTATTGAATTACTCATTTTATCTGTTTATACGCTTAGAAGCTTTTGTTCCATTGGTTTCAAAGCAGCTTCTTTTCTGCGGCTGCTTCGTGCCTGCTCATGACGTCATTTGCAGCACGGACGGTGACTTATGGCGGCCAATGCTGCGTGGATAGGAGTGATGTCTCCAGTAATATAACCTCCTTGGGTGAAACGCCGGAATAGATGCCCACGTAGTCCAGCTGAACGTCGAGACCACTTGACGCACGAATGACTGGAAATCAATGTTCAATACATCCACAACCCCGTGGAGTCTCTACCACATCGGATTCATGCCGTTATCAAGGCAAAAGGCGCCATCACCCATTATTAGGTAAGTTCTGACAAGGGTGACTAATTTTTTGTCCAGTGTGCTTATATTATACAAAAGTTTTAAACCTTAAAACCTAGGAACATTACAATCTGTTATGAGATATAATATCCATAAATTTTATGCACTTTGTATAGTATTTCTGCTTTTCTGAATGTCCTTTAAATAAAATCAAAACGTGATTTTCGAACGTTTTTCGCAATAATCTGTTCTTACAGCGTTACTTTCCTCGCAGTGTCGTTTTTCAACGCATCATTTGATACGATGTTTTCTATTTTTACTCTGATAGAAAACATCTCAAACTAATTCTTTCTCATTTTTTTCTTCTAGATTCGACGAATGCAAGATATGCTGCAACAAATGCAGCAGAAACTACGCGCTGCTGGCAACGCAAATGAATCAGAGTCTTCAGAAGGGAGAAAAGAAAATGAAAATATTGTCAACCTATGATGGAGTCTTTCTGTATCGGATGTTCATTTCATTTCAAGGCAGAACTCCGCTCGAAAATACTTCGAGACCAAACCCACTTCCTAATTTTGGCAGCTCGGTGTTGTTCACTGACTCCCGAGGCTGTGTTAAAAAAAACAGTTCTTTAGCATATGTTCGGTTTTTATTTATTTTTATGAGAATCAACAATCCTGTAACCAGAGCACGAAGCAAAGTACTTGTGTGTAGAGAAGAGATTGTATAGGGAAGTTAATGATCTGTGAAAGATCGACAAGAATAAGGTCTATTATATAAGTAGATAGGTTTGTCATTCATTGCTTATCCGTATCGTTCGTAACAATTCATTCTGAATCAAATTTAAATAAACACACCAGAATAACATATAATGCGTATGACACCTCTTGAAAGAACTCGCAGAAGCCGTTCATTGGACATAGGAAATGAATATATAAATTGTCTCAGATGCGTTTTCTCTTATTATTTTGCTCATTCCGAAGCCTGGATTCAGAGGAGTATTAGATTCCTAACTTCCAATTATTGTAGGCCTTATGTTATGTTATATAATCAAAACTAATTCTATCCTGAGTTACAAGTCCAAACAAAATGAAAAGGAACACAAGATATTTAAATTCAAAATGCCCTAATCATGATCCCCGTATAGTGGGCAAGGTTGATCAGATTCATGGGGTATTGCCCACCCCTAGAAAAAGGACCCTGCCATTTCAGTGCTTGGGAGGTGCTACCAAGGAGGTTAGAAGTAAGAGGAGATGGCAACAGCCCCTCTCCCTGTGCTTCTGGCGTGACGCCACTTTTTATCAGCTGACTACGCCAATGCGCCCAACCTAAGAATCTCCTGTATATCTCTACGGGGAAATCGCGATTTTGAACGGGTTTTTCGGACCCTTATTCTACCCATACAGGCATGAAAAAAATTGAGGCTGAAATATTCATTCTCATAATAAAACAATTCCAGTAAAAACAGGAAAATATGCGTTGGTATTTCTTTAAAAAATTGAACAAAATAATGATTTTTTGAGCGGAAGTGCATAGTGCGCATGGTTACTTACTGCCCATGTGCAAGTAACCATGTTTAAAATATAACCAAAAGCCTAATGTTAAGAAATAAGAAGTCCGAAATATTCCTTCTTTCCATCCTTGGTTTGCATGCGCTAAGCAAAACTGCTTAAGCCACAGGAAGTGACGTCACCTTCCCGAGCTCTCACAGCGCAAACTCCCACCACGTCAGAGAGAGGACAGAAACAGCTGATCTGTTTTGGCTTCACTCCAAACGGGTCCTGCCGCCCCGGTGGCGCAGTGGTCTAAGCGATGGCCTCAGATCATTCGTCCGAACGGGGTCCGGGTTCGAATCCCGGTGAGGCATGGATGTTGTGTTTGTCCTACGGCACTGGCTCTTTCCCTTCCCTGTAACCAGTGACCCTAAATTAGGGACGGGCGACTGCTTATAGCCCATTGAGTTGCTCACGGTGGTCGTTAAACCTCCTACCAAAAAAAAAAAAAACGGGTCTCTTCACCTCTTCTTTTTCTAACCTCCTTGGGTGCTACATAATTTTCGCGATAACATTAGTTCCGTTTGATAATTTTTCTGCTAAACTTCAACTAGCCGCCCCGGTGGCGCAGTGGTCTAGGGCGTTGGCCTCTGATCATTCGTCCGTAAGGGGTCCGGGTTCGAATCCCGGTCAGGCATGGATGTTGTGTTTGTCTTACGGCACTGGCTCTCTTCCTTCCCTGGAACCAGTGACCCTAAATTAGGGACGGGCGACTGCTTATAGCCCATTGAGTTGCTCACGGTGGTCGTTAAACCTCCAATAAAAAAAAAAAAAAAAAAAACTTCAACTTCTGGATGCTACATGTGTGCAGTAAAACTAGAGTATAATCCTCCGCAGCAGCCATTCACTACTAGACAAAGACCTACCGAAGTTTCTTCCAGAAGCTTTTCTTAAGGATGTTTGTTTTCCTTCTTGATGGCCGATTTGGTTATCGCTAGGGTTTCTTTTGTTTATGTGGAGGTTCCACCTAAAATCTTCTGCCTTATGTTTCCAATGGTAAAACTTCTTTACATATTTTCTTCGCAATTAATGTATTCCCAAGGATGAAAATTTGTACATCCATAAAACTAACTTTAAGTTATAACATGGGATACTTAATACTTGCTAAAACATAACAATAATTATATTAAAAATCAATCATTTTTCTTTGAGTAATGTTCAGATTTGTTAACAGATGGCGCGACCTGTACATTGATGACGTCAGTAAACAAACAAATGTTGGATTGCTTAATTATGGTTATGTTTAGCAAGCATAAAGTATCCTATGCTGTAACTTAAAGTTAGTTTTATCGATGTGCAAATTTTCATCTTTGGGAATACATTAATTGCGAAGAAAATATGTAAAGAATTTTTACCATTGGAAACATAAGGCAGAGATTTTAGGTGGAACCACCTTAACAACCACCGTGTGCGACTCAATGGGTTATAAGCAGTCAGTCGCCCGTCCCTAATTTAGGGTCACTGGCTCCAGGGAAGGGAGAAAGCCAGTGCCGTAAGATAAATACAATATCCATGCCTCACCAGGATTCGAACCCGAACTATATCGGACGAACGGTTAGCAGCCAGCTCTCAGGCCACTGCGCCATCGGAGCTGCCTAGGGTTCTCAGAGCAAGGCAGCAACAAAGAAATTTCCTTATTATTGCAGTAAATTTAACGCTCATAGCCGTGTAGAAAATATAAGGTCATGGTATTAGAGAGATGACTTGCCTCTTTTCCTGAAATCACGCAGAATCCAAGGTGCAGCCCCGGTGGCGCAGTGGTCTAAGCGATGGCCTCTGATCATTCGTCCAAAAGGGGGTCCGGGTTCGAATCCCGGTGAGGCATGGATGTTGTGTTTGTCTTACGGCACTGGTTCTCTCCCTTCCCTGGAACCAGTGACCCTAGATTAGGGACGGGCGACTGCTTATAGCCCATTGAGTTGCTCATGGTGGTCGTTAAACCTCCAATCAAAAAAAAAAAAAAAAAAAAAGAATCCAAGGCTTGCTGTTGGTTTCCAACGCCACCGGGTATGACGTCAGACATGACACCGATGTATCAGGCCGTATAACACGAGACTGACACCACAAAATGAGGGAAACGATCTCTTAAATGTCGTGGCCTTGTATTTTCTAGACGGCCTTGCTACGCTAGACTAAAAACATTTGATGTGGAGTGGAGTGTGGTGGGTAATGAATAATGCTTAAGTTTTTCCATTAACTCGTACTCACCCCACCCTTTCTTTCGCAATGAAGAAAACCTTGCCTAATTTTAAAATTGATAGCGTCACTTTAAATTTAATTGAGTTTTAAATTTAAAATAATTAAATTTCACTTGAGATCAATGAAAAATTGATTCTTAAACCCTTAAAGAAAATGAAATTTTTTTTATCAAAGGACTATGTTGAATATAAAAAAATTGTGGGGAATTTATCGAAGCCCATGTGAATGCGACGCTTCGTATATATAGGACACGCCCGTAGAGCCTTTCGTTTTCGATTGAAGGAACACAAGGCATACATTTCGGAACTGTGTCCTAAAGAAGTCGTCGATGACTAAACAATGTAAATGACCATGAATTTCTCTTTGGAAAAACGAAGCTAATCGGCAAGGCAGATTCAGCCATCAAACTTAAAACACTTGTGAGAAACGTTGTAATGCCCTTAATATACTCACCAAGTTTGCGAGTAATTTCAGAAAGTAAATTGAAAAGAAAAAAATGAAAGTTCCTTCTCTTTCGAGAATTTACTTTCCAGAGGTTATGAAAAAGTCTAAATATGGAGTGTAGATAGACGTACGGTAATATTCTGCTAAGTTTGATGGTGCATTAGATCTATGCACTTGTTTGGCCACGTTGGGGGAGGGAATTAAACGGGTTTTTCCGGTTGAGATGTTCATTGGGATGACAACGAGCGAACGCAATGATGAGCGTGATTTTCTGTAGTGAGCAAAACTAGAGGCACAGCTTCTAGTCTTTAAAAAAAGTCGAAATTTATCTCTTCTCTACTCTGCCTCTATTTTTTTAATTTTACGTTTGGGGGATTCCAATTTCCAGGGCGGGCCACTTGACCCTCGCTGGAGGCGCCCATGATTATCTTTGCATCACGTGTTTTCACGTTTATAGCAATTTTCAGGCGCGAAACTGTTGTTCGCGGTGTTTTTGTGCGCAAAGTTCATGCACCAAACTTTGAGTTAGCATTTGCCCGCAATGGTTGTGATCTCATCGTAAACGAATTCACAGTGTTTATAATGACGTCACATCCAGGATTTTCTTTGTTTCAGATTTAGTGACCATCATGAGCAACTCTTAGGGTTATAAGTAACCTCTTGCTTCTAATTTCGGGTCGCTGGTTCCAAGGAAGGGACAGAGCCAGCGCCATCAGACAAGCACAGCACACATGCCTCATTCGGAACTCGAACCTGACCGTTCCGGTGGCGGACCATTCGTCCGTGATGGATCCGGATTCGGATCCCAGTGAGGCGTGGATGTTGTGTTTGTCTTACGGCACTGGATTTCTCTCTTCGTCGCCCCGGTGACGCAGTGGTCTAAGTGATGGCTTATGAGCATTCGTCCGAGATGGGTCCGGGTTCGAATCACGGTGAGGCATGGATGTTGTGTTTGTCTTACGGCAATGGTTCTCTCCCTTCCCTGGAACCAGTGGCCACAAATTAGGGATGGGTGACTGCCTATGGCCCACTGAGTTGCTCACGGTGGTCGTTAAGCCTTCAATCAACAGCAGCAGCAACAATCTCTCCCTTCCCTGGAACCAGTGGCCCTAAATTAGGGATTGGCGGCTGCTTATAGCCCATTGAGTTGCTCACGGTGGTCGTTAAGCCTTCAATCAACAGCAGTAACAATAATATCTCCCTTCCCTGGAACCAGTGGCCCTGAATTAGGGACAGTAGACTGCTTATAGCCCATTGAGTTGCTCACGATGGTCGTTAAATCAACAAAAAAAATTCGAACCTGGGACCAACCACCTCAGACGAATAGTCAGGGGCCAACGCTTCAGATCCCTCGACCACTTGGGCGGCACATCGGGGCATTACTTGGAGGAGGGTTAACTCTGTACAAACATTTTCAGCAAAAACATGTGTGTTCCAGTGGTTCAGATCGATTTAGATAAACATAGTTTAAAAAATTTACGCTGGTAGTTGTTATTAATGTCGCGATTTGTTCATTCGTATTACATGCATTATGTGTAGAGTTCGACATGAATTACAAACACGGGAAGTGCATCGAAACCAGCTTGTATGCTTTCCAATAATGCACAGATTCAGTACATCTCCATTATTTTTCTTGCATTTTATATATGAAAATCACTTTCATTTTATACAGAAAAATCAATTCCATACACTAACTTCTTAACCAACTTGTCTATCTGTGATTTATTGTGCCGTGGAAATTTAACAGTTTGGTTGGAAAGAGCATTAATTTGTTAATGTGGAAAATATTGCTACTCTGCAGATCTAATGTTTTAGTTCCTTGTTGACCTGGTCTGCCTGTGTGTGATAGAAGAGTTGCGTTTGATAGCTAAAAGGGCATTGATATTTTTACTGCCGTTTTCTACTTCTTACTTGTGCTAACTCACGTTTCTGTTCTCAATAAAGGCAGAGAAAATATCAATGTTGAAAAGCATTTGCATTTGTATCTGTTCCCGTTTCGTCCTAGATTAGAGAAATCGGGTGCAGCTGACGTTTCATGAAATTCGCGCAATAATTTGGATGATTTATACTCCTGCTGATTATTTGTTTTGATCACATTACTTTTTATTGTTGTTAATAAAAACTTTGTTCAAAACTGATTTGCAATTTTCATGTTTTATGTATAACTATAAAGGTATAACTATCATGTTGATTAATGTATAACTATAAATGACTCAAGCTAATGGAAGTTCGTTTTATGCTTTCAAATAATTTGCATTCCAAATGTTGAATACTTTTGTATTTTACATTTGGGTTAAGCAAGGGAAAGAAGCCATTAGCTGGAAACAGTCACTTCTGCTCGCTGTACAAAATAAATTTATTAATGACTTTTCATGTAAAACCTTCGAGTTTTAAATTATCAATCAGGTTTGTTTTATTTCTCAGATTTTCAGTTATGTATACGCATGTTTTATCGATGTACATTTGCGCAATATACAGTCTCTCCTTGACAAATGTCAACCCTGCCTTCTCGTGATACATCCTGTTCCCAGCGAAGAGGCACTGACGACCGACTAACAGACTTGGGCAAAATCGTAATTGAATTAATCAGTAATGCATTACAGCGTAATGGTAATGGGAACAAAAACTTAGCGTTACCATTACATAGTAATGGCGAACTGGTCATTAGAATTGCATGGTAATTGTAATGTCATGTAGTAGTCACCCATTATTATCGTAATGGTATTTAATGGTTAACTATATGTTGGTAATTAACCAATAACTTATGGGTAACAATACAACGCGAATAAACCAGCAACCAGTGCACCCTTACACGTTGTGCAGGTTATTCGACAATTGTTCCACCCCTCGGACCTCAAATGAGTGTATGTAGGTATTGGAGATTGTACTGTAGCCACAAGCACATATTAGCACTACATTCACAGTTCAGCAACTCAAGGTGCACTACCGAATATGACAGAAATTTGCGAACTCTTGATATTTTTGCTGTACTTTTTAAGTGTTGTTGTCCATTACTTGTCCGATACGAACACTGGATTAGCGAGCAACTGACTCCTTTATATATACTTCACGACAGGACCTGAACCCTCTTGAATATTCTTGATTTACATAAAGCTCTCCAACTTCCCATCATTCTGGAACATTCTACAAACGTCTAACCCATTCTTGCCGCTTCTAGAACATTCTACACAACACTTCGGTCTCTGTCTGATTTGTTACATGGCCGACTTTTCTAGACATATCTTTTGGCACACGTACATTTCTATAAACTATTAGTATGTAATTAGTATTTGCAAATTGTGTAATTTCATTACCAAATAATTCCATTGCGTTTGAATGGCATTATTAAATAATTGAATTATATCCTTCATTGTAATGCATTACACATTAATTCCATTACCTTGGCAAACCATACTTGGGATTACTTTGCAATGCATTACCTGTTACTGCATTACACGTTAATTGTATCTGTACTCCCATTACTTTGTAATGCATTCCTGTCCAACTCTGCCAACTAATAGGGGTATAACTATAACACCGGGACTATAGAAAATGCTATCCCATCCTCACCGATACGTTTAACCAGCGTGATTGACATTTGTTATACACTGAGTGATCACTGAATTATGATCACCTACCTAATACTTCGTGGGTCCTCCTTTCGACCTCAGTGCAGCAGCTATCCGATATGGCATCAATTCAATAAGATACCGGAAGCAGTTGGGAGGTATGGCCAACCAAGCTGTGTGTAATGTGGCCTTCAATGCAGGTATGGAGGTGATTGGCGTGTCCAAATGCCTGGTATGCCGTTCCATAGTGTCCCACAAGTGCTCTATCAGATTGATATCGGGGAAGTTTGGAGGCCAATCGAAATGCTGGAAATCTGAACTGTATTCCTCAAACCATTCCTGCACAACATTGTACCTGTGGCTCGGCGCATTGTCATCTTGGAAGGCACATTAAGACACATCTGCATGTGTTGGAAGACACCGTCGTCATTCGGGAAAACGTGCAACATTGTTGGGTGTACAGAGTCAGCAAGCAATTCACGACAGTGGGCACCAGTCATACGTTGTTCCACATACACCAGGGGTCTAAGTTCCTGCCAGGTAAACATGCCTCACACCATACAGACACCTCCACCGGCTTGCATTGTGAGGACCATGCAGATGGATCGAGTGCATCATGTTGTTGTGCCAAGTACATACCGACCATCCACGGAATGGAATAAAAAACGAGACTCGTCAGACCAGCACATTCTTTTCAAGTCATCTGGCGTCCAACTTACATGATCTTTGCACCAGGCGTGTCTTTTGCATCGATGAACCGTGTTTAGGAGAAGTTGTCGTCGGGGGTCGTTCGTCTGCTGTTATAGCTCATACGTGCAAGCGTGTGACGCATGGGCATGACAGATACTGTTCCGGGTTGACCTATGTTCTATTGGGTAGTCAACTTTTGAACAGTGCTGGGTCTGTTGACCTGTACGAGTCATAGTCGGGTTCTATGGTAAGCTAGTCATTATGGCTACTCTAGTGGGTCATAAACTAGCTTATCATAGTCGGTTCTATGAGAAGTTAGTCATTATGGCTAGTCTAGTGAGTCATAAACTAGCTTATCATAGTCGGTTCTATGATAAGCTAGTCTAGTGGGTCTATGAGTCTAGATAAGCTAGTCTAGTGTGTCTATGAGTCTAGATAAGCTAGTCTAGTGAGTCTAGATAAGCTAGTCTAGTGAGTGTCTGATAAGCTAGTCTAGTGAGTCTATGAGTCTAGATAAGCTAGTCTAGTGAGTGTCTGATAAGCTAGTCTAGTGAGTGTCTAATAAGCTAGTCTAGTGTGTAATAAGCTAGTCTAGTGTGTAATAAGCTAGTCTGTACGACTTCATTTATGTGTCTGTTGGGTTCTATGACAAGCTAGTCAATTATGGCTAGTCCTTAGAAACGAGTCATAGTCGGGTTCTACGAGTATTTTCTGTACGAGCATAGAACCCGGCGCTCACCTGTCGCATCAACTTTTCGCTGTCCTGTGCAGTTGAACCTTCGGGTCGTTGTTTGACCATTTTCACGCCACTCCTGATACGCACGCGAAAGAATGTTCCCACCTCGACTTTTTATCCACTTGCAAGACATTCGGCTTGATCCCAAAGTTCCTTAATTTTAAGACTTCTGTAAAAGGAACATGGTTCGAAAAGAAAAAGGACAATTTTTTCGTGAGACCCTACAATGATATTGACCTGAAAAGAAAGGATGTTATGTTTTTGGAAGCCACCTGCTATACCTTACATATGAAATTGCATATTCTTTGCGACCCGATCACTTTCAACAGCCTAACGCTCCGAGTGGACATGTTGATCGAAAGACTCCAATCATCCTTATCCTCCAAAACACAACAAGAAGCTTTTGGGGGAGGCACACGTTTAATAAAATGAAAATTTCATCAGTTAGTTACTTCCCCAAACTCACCACCAGATGGAAAATCTTTTTCATATAATTTCTGGAATTTGATCAAGAATTGTTTGGCCACCAGGGGGCATAAGTGTTCATTTCTGCTTCTGATGTATTTGCAGAAAAATCTGAGCTCCTGAAGCTCGACTACAATTTTTTTTTTCTTGGACCGAAACCGCTCACATGAAAAAACCTTTTGAGAATACTTTCTTCCTAAAATAATGCATGGTTTTCCCGCCAGGGGATAGATGCATATCTTATATTTGTTCATATCTATGATTCGAAGAGTCCGATTTGAAAAATTCTTTCTTTGTTGGAGAGCGTTTCCGCTGCGAAATGTTTATCATATATTTCAAAATTTTCTTAACGCACAAGTCTGCAACCAGAGAGAGTAAGTTCACGATTCCGTTTATAGCAATATCTGCATGATTAAAAACCCCATTGAAAAACTTCTTTCTTCGGTCAGATTTCCATACAGGTTCCATTGACTTTGAATAGCTTTGATAAATTCAATTCTCGTCAGAACGGATTCAAAAGACGTGCTCATTACACCCGAAAATTCGGTGTCATCTTTCTTGAATTTTGCTTTTTTTTTCGAAGAGCTCCAATGTGTCGACCCAGGTTTCTTATGTTTAAAGGTATGAATATTTTGTGCGGCAGACACGTCTCTAAAACAAAAAAAAACAGATTTGGGGATGGCGCATGGTTAATAAAATGAAAATTTCATCAGTTAGTTACTTCCCCAAACTCACCACCAGATTTTAGTGTTATTCATTCTCCCAGCGTATTACGAAAGGTAAAGCTAAGTGGCGAGACCACAAAAGCGTGAAACAGTCACATGTTTTTAGCATATAACTGATGAACACTTCTCATACGAACAAAGAAATACGAGGTCACAGAAAGTGAGCGGAAATTCTCCAAGGGTTCGTCGTCTTAAAATAAATACACTGTAAAAAAAAAAAAATCTGAAATTTACGAGCCAATTTCCTTTTGATGAAATCCTACAGAAAAAAATAGAATTATCGCAAACGTATTCAGAAAAAGCTCCAACAGAAAACAAGTTAGTAAAATCCTGCAATGCATTGATTATGATACGCTTTCCAACATACTAGAAATAATAAAATCGCTGCGGAATAAATCTCACTCCTACGCCCTGACCTTTGATCCCACTTCGATGATATTCAACAGAACTGGTTCAGTATACCTCCGAAATAACATGATAAAGTTTTGTCGCAATCGAAGCAATTTTACATAAGTTATGATGCATAAGGGCTATGGAATAGACCCCGCTTCTGTGTCCTAACCTTTGACCCATTTCGCCCATTTTCAATAGAATTCGTCCCCAGGCGCAGGCCCCTACAACATACTAACATTTCATCCAAATCGAAACATTTTTACGTAAGTTATGATGCATAATGGCAATGGAAGTGATTCCACTCCTATGTCCTGACCTTTGACCCTCATTTCGCCAATTTTCAATAGGGTTTGTCCCCAGGTGATCCCCTACCACATACTAATATTTAATCGAAATCGAACCTTTTTTACGTTAGTTATGACGCATAAGAACAGTGGAATGGATCCCGCTCCTATGTCCTCACCTTTGGACCCATTCCGTTCACTTTTAATAGGATTCCTTCCCAGGTGATTCCCTTCCACATACTAAAATTTCATCGAAATCGAATCATTTTTACGCGAGTTATCGTGCAGACGAATATACGCACACAACGCGTGACGTAATGAGGCAGATGGGAATCGCGGCCATCTGCTAGCAAAAGTGTGACGTCATAAAACTTTAATAGGATCCGCACATTTGTTTGACTGCTGACTTCATGAAAATACAGGTCGCGCCATTTTTTTCTTCCCAATTAATGCGTTCACCAAGGATGAAAATTTGAACATCGATTAAACTAGCTTCATTTTATAACTTGGAATACCTAATATTTTCTAAAACATAACCATAATTATGCAATCCAACATTTGTTTGTATACTGACGTCATCAAAGTACAGGTCGCGCCATTCTTTTTCTGGTTTCAACACCACCAAAGGAAAAGTTATTGATTTTTAATATAATTATGGTTATGTTTCAGAAAATATTAAGTATTACAAGTTATAATATAAAGTAATTTTAATCGATGTTCAAATTTTCATCCTTGGGAACACATTAATTGTGAAGGAAATGTGTACAAAAGTTTTTCCATTGGAAGTATAGGAAGCAAAATTACTTGACGTCCACCTTAATAATATGGAATAAGGGCGATGGAATGGGTCGCAATCCTATGTCCTGACCTTTGACCCCATTTCGTCCATTTTCAATAGGGTTCGTCCCCAGGTGGTCCCCTATCACATACTGAAATTTCATCGAAATCGAACCATTTTTACGCACGTTATGGCGCATAAAGGCAATGGAATGCATCCCGCTTTTATATCCTGACCTTTGACCCCAATTCACCCATTTTGAATAGGATTCGTCTCCATGTGGTCCCCTACCACATTGTAAAATTTCATTGAAATCGAACCATATTTACGCAAGTTATGACGTATAAGTGCATGGAATGGATCCCGCTCCTACGTCGTGACCTTTGACCCCATTTGTCCCATTTTCAATAGGGTTCGTCCCCAGTGGTCCCCTACCACACACTAAAATTTCATCGAAATCGAACCATTTTTACGCCAGTTATCGTACGGACGGACGCACAAAGCTGGAGCATATACGCTTCTTTAACCTACGGTTGGAAAGCGTAAATAAAATGACACAATTTTTCATCATTGTACGCGAAACCCAGACTCGCACTTCAGAAGATGGTATGGAAAGGCTCGTTAACGCCGGGAAAGAACTTACAGATTTTTCTGAAATAAACGGAATTACTGAGTACGGAAATTTCTTTAAAAGACGGACACCCAGCTCAGAAATTTTCCGTTAATTCACACCACTTAATTTTCACACTGATAGACGTTGTGATGGGACGAAGTATCAGAAAATCCACTGCCCGACAGAGAAAATGCCACACAATGAAGGAATGCTCGAAAACAGACTAAACTGCACATACAGTTAGCCAAGTGGGTCCTGAACAAATTATTTAATTGCCACATGCAGACTAGGCTCCAGTGACCAAATATACAGGAGGATCAATAAGGACTGTAGCTCCCATTTTGGGCGATACAGCGTTGAATCTGACGTGGCATCGAGGCAATGAGAGTCCGAATAGAGTCCTGGGGTATCGTGGACCATGTGGTGGTGATCTGAGTCCACAGTTCATCTTCATTTTGCGGGGTAGGAGGGTACTCAACCGATGTCCAATCGTGTCCCACAGATGCTCGATGGGCGAGTGGTCGGAGGATCGTGCTGGCCACGTACCCATCTTCACACCGTGTACCCATCCATACCGCTCGGATCACCATTGAGGCTGATCCGAGCGGAATGCGGCCGGGCGTTATCCTGTTGAAAAACGGCGTTTGGTATGCCGTGCAAATACGATAGTGCCACGGGCCGCAGCACCTCGTCAACATAGCGGCGGGCCGTCAGTGTGCCCGTAATGCGTACCCGCCGCGAGCGGCTGTCGGCGCTGATAGCACCACACACCATGATTCCACGTTGCCGGGTCGTGTGGCACTCCACAATAGCGGAGGAATCAGCCCGTTGTGGGGCGCCACACGAGCGGATTCCTCCGCCATTGGTGCTAAACGGTATTGTGTGCTAAAACTGTATTTTTGATATCAAGGAATGTCTGTGCGCGGGCTATAAAATATCACAATAGATCATATCTTCGTAATGACGTTCGAACCGGCGCTATGACTACTGCTTCTGCACGTCTAACGCATAGTGGGACATATTATCCTGTATGGAGTGAAGCTAAAATTCTCACCACACCTTCCAACGCGTCATCACTCTGATTTACAGAAAGTTTACGCATGTTTACTCAAGAACATATATGTTGTAATGACTCTATTCCACATATCATCCAGCACGCCTGGAAAATGCTGTTTCAGAGGGACCGGAGTTTTAATTTAAAAGACCACACCTTCACATAACCGCGTTAATGTATTCCTCATCCTGCGTGCTATCAATTTTCCTAACGGATTGTTAAACGTTCATGAAGATGATTTAAAACCCTTTAACCGGCTGGAAAGAGGGGTTAACAAAATAGGCTGAAATAAGCTCGAACGGATACATTCGCTGTCTCAGAAGTGGGGCAAACATGACAGGAACGAGTGAACCTGTGCATCAGAGAGCATTGTTTTTACCTTACGTTTGTCATTGTAAGTGGTTATTTAGGTGTATGATTGTCATTAATCCTTCCCTTGTGATTACCTTTTCCGCTAAGAATTACAAAAAGGGTGACGAACCTAAGAAAGAACACAAAAAGGTATTAAAGTAATTTATTTCTACCCAGTGGCATGATGTCCGTGCCCGGGAGATAACTGCTTCCTAATTATTTCTTGGGTTGTGGAACAGAGAATAAAGGACTATTAGTGAATCAGACTACATACTATAAGACCAAGGACTGTAACGGAGCACTTAACAACAAGCAACAGATTTATAGTCGATACTCCTGAGATGAAAGAGGGAAGAAATTGTTTGCCGTAGCTTTTGGTTCTATAACCTGGTCACTATGGGAACACTTCTGTTTGAGGAGCTCACGAAAATTTGTTGGTTCAAGTACAGCGGCCCCTGAAAGGGTTAACACGTCGTTACGAAGATATAATCTATTGTGATATTTTATAGCCTGTGCACAGACATTCCTTGATATTAAAAATCTGAAGCTCGAAAGATCTCATGTATTTGTTTTTTAACCTGTATCTATTTTAAGCTTTTAGCAAAGTTATTTTTAACTCCTAAGGATTGTGCTCCTATTGAGTTTTTATCGTTTGCAAAACGGTGTAATCATTTGATATTGATATTGGTTGAGCCTTTACTGCTTTGTGGAGTGTTACTGAAAACTCAAATCTACGTACCAGTCTTTTCTGCTGACACGAAGATCACAGGGTAAAATTAATATGGAAAAGTATAATTGCTGAATAATTGCTCTTTAAGAAAATACATCAAAACGTCTCCTTCTTGCAGTGACCTTGGCACAGAACTCTGGCCTAATTTTTCTTCTTAGATACACGCGAGAAATTAATTCCTTGCTTGGAAATTGTGCAAGTATGCTTTTGCCAAGACGCATTTTAAAATTGTACAATCTAATCTCCTCATGAAAGTGAGAGAGAAGTGTCTGAATACTCAGTACTTCTGTTACTTGGCGCGCTGAAATAAAAATTTCTTGTGTAAACGCGACGGCCATGGAAAAAACGATGGCAAGAGAGAATTTGATTGATTGGAGGTTTAACGACCACCTTGAGCAACTCAATGGGCTATAAGCAGTCGCCCGTCCCTAATTTAGGGTCACTGGTTCCAGGGAAGGGAGAGAGCCAATGTCGTAAGACAAACACAACATCCATGTCTCACCGGGATTCGAACCCAGACCCCTTTCGGACGAATAATCAGAGGCCATCGCTTAGACCACTGCGCCACCGGGGGCGGCAAAGAAATTATACTAGTGATAAAAAAAAGTGAATGGAACACTTGGAAAGAAAAGATCAGCACATCTTCATCGTGATCTTTTGTTTAAATTTCCGGTTTAGAGTCTCATAATTTCGCTGCTTGGGATGAAATAGCCAAAATACTGCGATTAATTCTTCAATGTTAAAATGATTGAAATCTCAAAATTACCTATTGTTTTTTTTTTTTTTTTTTTTTCTAACATGGAAATCAAAGAGTGGAAGTTTCTAGAATTTAAGTGAAAAAAGTATACAACCACGTTTCCGCCTATTTGCATTTTAAGAATAATAATTTAATTTTCTTGTGAGAATGGGAAAGAAGACACGTCTTTCACTTCCATGACTGTTCGTGAGAACACAAGTGTCACCGATGCATTGCGCTCGTCTGATTAAGAGAACTTTTATTGGGATTTTGTAGTGCCCTAAAAACCAAGTAACTCCCAGCGTGTTTTAAACACATTTTTCTGCTGTTGATATATCAGCAGCGAAACTTGTCCCCCAAAACGACCAACCCAATTTTTACTTTCTCGCAGTAAAATTTAAGGAGAGGAAATAAACAACTGCAAAATGAGCGATTTAATAAAATCATGCAATGCATTGATTATGATACGCTTTCCAGCATACCAGAAATCATTATTCAAGTTATGAGGATAATGGCTGTGGAATAAATCTCGCTCCTGTGCCCTGACCTTTGACCCCATTTCAATGATATTCGACAGAACCGATTCAGTATACCTCTGGAACAACATGATAAAGTTTTGTCTTTCACCATTATTTTATTTTGAGCAAACATGAAAAGGAAGTTACAGAAGGCCCGAATGACAGTGCCAAAGCATAATAAAAAGGGATGACATATTTACAGCAAAGATGTGAATATACAGAATGCAAATGAACTATTTACCATGTAAAAAAAGGCATAACAGTGAGGAGAATGAGCACAGACGTAGAATGTGCTGCAGAAAACACATTAAACAAATACGTATAATACAGGTTGAAAATATATCACAGGGAATGTACATTATGCAATGCGAACAGTATACAGGGCAGGAACAACAACAACAAAAAATCGCTGAGACAGTGGTAGAACAAAGCAAGAATGTGGAAATGTGCGGTATAATTGAGTTGAGTATATACAAATACATAACAATGAACAAGAATGTCGGAGACTGATAGCACGTGCTACAAAGAAAACATGAAAAGTATATTACAAGAAACTAGGTATGTACAATAAATGAAATACCACTATTTCCATATAGAAAGGTATGCTGAACAACAACACAAACATTATGACTACAGTAGTAATAAGATAACAGGGGAATGTGTTACGGTGCAGAACAATATACTGTGTACAAGTAGAAAATATAATCGTGGGGGAAAATAGCTGTAACTTCACATGTGCCACAAAAATGCCTGGGGAGCTTACAGGAGAGTATGCTAGTGCAGAGTCAGAAAGACTCACGACGGTCCAGAGAAAGACAGTTCAGCTGGCGGATCAGGCAGTGTGCGGAGGGGCGACCCACAGGCCATGGTATTGTAGGCAGACAACCGATGAAAGGTCGGAGCTGATTGGACAGAGAAGACCAAGGTAGACACGCTCACCAAGGCAGTCCGGCGGATCGGTACAGTCATAGGAGAAGGCGAATATCACCAGGAGGGGTATTGAACCAGGGCAGGTGTGGAGACCAGACGTGCAGGAATTGAGGAAGGCGTTGTGCAGCGGCTGCAGTTGAATATGCGAGCTGTAACCTGGAGAGGAGTCTGACGCGGAATATCCGGCAGAGTGAATCCCCTGCCTGGTGGAGGGTTTTTTTGTTTTTGTTTTTGTTTTATTGGAGGTTTACGACCACCGTGAGCAACTCAATGGGCTATTAGCAGTCGCCCGTCCCTAATTTAGGGTCACTGGTTCCAGGGAAGGGAGAGAGCCAGTGCCGTAAGACAAACACAACATCCATGCCTGACCGGAATTCGAACCCGGACCCCTTACGGACGAATGATCAGAGGCCAGCGCCTTGGAACACTGCGCCACCGGGGCGGCGGTGGAGGGTTGGAGGGGCCGAAGTTGAGCGGAGCTGCAGATGATAGGAATATATCACATGTTTCACCAAGATGAAGATGTAAGTGCTGGCAGCAGGTAGTGGTACAGGTGGAGACAAGGATCGATGGAGCGTAGAATACGCTGAGAACGGTAGGTCAGGCACACAAATACGTTGAGCCACTTGGAATGCCAGATGTAGGAGAGGTAGAAGAACCGGACAATGCAGATAGATGTGAGGGATATCAGCTGCCGCCGGACAGAAAACAGTCAGGCGATGGGATGAGTGTCATGCGGAATAGGGTCGTTGGTGCTGGTAGACGATGATGCAGAAATTGCCATTGGATGTTTCGTTCAGTGGGTGTGGACTGAGGCGACGCTCCTGCCGACCACACACATGGCAAGGCTGCGGTTGGGAGGTCTGGAACCGGTAGAGGCAAAGAGGTAGAAGGATCACGTAGAAAATGATACAGAGAGGAGACAGTGAAGCTGGAGAGAGGGAGGACGGAGCCTCGAAACACGAAGAAAAAGGGAAGGGGAAGAGAAGCAGAGGGGACTAAAAGAAGTCCAGTGGGGGTTGCTAGGGCAGGATAAAGATGGATAATAGCGGGCCGGAAATCAGCGTAACGGGAAATAGAAGCGGAATAGCGAGGAAGGAAGGGAGAGAGCTCGGAGAAGGGTTTCCAGGAAAGATTTGCGGTGAGGAGATTTCGGGCTGTCACGACCCCGGCGGGGATCCATGACAGGTCAGAGAAATAGGGAGCATCGGGAGGGTGGATAGTTGAGCAGTGAAACAAGGGTTGGGCAAGAAGTTCAGAGGTGGAGTCTGGGAGAGAACGGGAAATAGCTAGTGAACGGAGCAGAGAAAGTACCTCGGAATAAAAAGAAGAAAGACGGGAGTGCAGAAAGGGGAAGTGATCCATCAGAAGAAAAGTAACAAAGGAAAGTCTGGGGTTGCGAGGAGAAATCATAACATTAAATGTGAGCTGAACTGCAGCAGGCGATGCACTAAAGATCTGGAGTATGAAGACCACACGGTGCGCTCGATAGTATAGCGCAACATCAACGAGCGAGATGCCTCCTGTGAACACCGGACGATGCAGAGTAGAGACCCGAATCCAGTGGTGATGCGTCCAGATCAACCGGGTCATCAATTGGGTGATCTCCTGGAGGTAGTAGGGAGGAAGTTTGATAACAGTCCAGACGTGGAGGCAGAGTGAAAGAAGGTAGGTCCGGGTGAGTTTGGCTCTGGTGAAATAGGAGGTGCAGAAGTGTGCATTTCTCCAAAAATTCATGGAGCGAGTGAGACGTGGTAAAAGCGCGGCCCAATTGGCGCTAAGGGCCGCGGTCGGCAAGCCGAGATGGACCCCAAGGAATTTTTGCGTGGTAGCGGTCCAAGTGGCACCCCACGGAGTATCCGTCCGGGTATTCCATAAACCGCACCACAAGCCAGTGCTTTTATTGGTGTTTAGTGCTGCGCTGGAGCAGGAGGCGTAGAGCTGGTAAGAGTTCTCAAGTATGGCGAATTGCTGGTTATGTCGGACACAGAAGGTGGCATCGTCTGCGTACGCCGAATAGGTTACGCTGAAGTGCCGAGTACTGGCTGTTAATGGAGTCAGTGCAGCGAGCAGAGCACGATGAGAAAATCTGAGGAACGGCTCAAACGCTAGGGCAAATAATTGGCCAGACAGCGGGCAACCTTGCCGGATGCCACGCTGAAACCGGATGGGGGCGGTAAGAAAGGCAATGTTCTTGACGTGAAATACTGTTTCCCGATAGAGGGCAAGAAGGGTGGAGACAAATGGAGGGGAAGCCGAAGGCAGTGAGAGTAAGAGAAAGATAGGAGTGGGAAATGTTATCGAACGCACCGCGCTGGTCGATGTTAAGGAGCGCGAGTGATTCTCGATTAGTAGAAGCAAGATGGACAAGGTTACGAAGAAGATGGAGATTGGAGGAAATGGTCCGACCAGGAACCGTATAGGTCTGGTCGGGAGAAAGAAAATAGGGAAGGATAGAGTTGAGTCTACAGGATAAGAGTTTGGTACAAAGCTTGTAATAAATATTTAATAGAGAGATGGGCCGCCAGTTTCCCAAGTCAAGGAGATCCCCTTTCTTCGGAAAAAGTACGACGTGGGCAACAGTAAAACTCCTCGGAAGAAAAGAGGACGTAAAAGCAGTGAGAAAAGCAGCGAGTAAAAACGGAAGGAGAGCTGGAAAGGAAGCTAGATATAAGGAGTAGGTGAGGCGGTCTGGCCCAGGGACGGCTCGGGAATTCAGAGAACGGAAGGCGGACCGAAGTTCGGAAGAGGTGAGGGGTTGGGTGAGAGAGTCTAAGAGATGAGAAGGGACTTAAGGAAGGGAAGAGAGAAGAGAAGAGACAGCTGAGGAGGAAGGAGGAGGAGTTTCACCAGATTTGGAAGCAAAGTAGCTACGAGTTTGTGAGCAGAGAGCGTCGGGGGCTGAGACAATCCGTCCATCTGACTGGCGAAGAAAACGGAGATGATGCGAGGAGCGGCGTTGAGTTTCAAGCGAAGAAAGGAAGTCGTAAGCGCAGTCCTCCGGAGCGAGATGCTGCAGACGGAGGCGAAGGATGGCTTGCTGTGCTCGTGGTTCCAATATCGCTCGGAGGTCCGCCATATAGGCTGGGTAGAGCGGATGAGTGACGCCAAGATGAGAGAGAATGTGGCGGATGTTCTGTTCCTCCATTTTCCGTTGGGTGTGAATGCGAAAGGAGAAGCGTTCAAGAAGATCCAAGAGGTGCGACTTGACCATCAACTAATACGTAAGCGCACAAGGTGCGGCGGAGAGTCCAGAACGGAAGTGTTGTAGAAGATCTCGGACTTGAGAGGAAAGGTATGGGTCGGTTAGCAGAGTCGAGTCGAATGTCCAGGAATGATACCCTGAACGCTAATATGAAGAATGTCCAAAGGCAACCTGGACCGCACAATGGTCCGAGGAAGCTGCCGGTGAGTGTTGGCAGGTCGTCACCACTGGGAGGAGTGTAGAAGAGATGTAGAAGCAATCTAGTCTCACTGAAGTGAGAACAGACGTAGCCGAACTCCGCCACGTATGAGATATGGTTGCTGGATGGAGGTGACGAAAGACGTCAGTGAGGTCGAAGTCTGCTACAAGTGTACTGAGCAGATTCACAAGCTGATGACGATACTCGGTGGTAGATGGCATGCGATCCAGAGCAGGGTGCAGTGTGCAATTGTAATCCCCTCCAATCAAAACATTGTCTGATGGCAACGCTGACTGAAGGGCGGTACGCAGTGCTAAGAATAAAGAGGTAAGTGACGGTGAAGTGCATGGGACGTAGATATTAAATATCAGGTATCTTTGGCCTTCAAGACAGAAGGTGAGACGTTGAAGGTAGTCATGGCAAAGGTTGTGTAAGGAGATCGCTTGGTGGAATCGAAAGCGAATCCCGATGGCAACACCACCGGTCTGAGATTGCTTGAATGCATGATGGAATTGGTAATCCCAGCTCCGCCATCGGTGGAATGGTGTGGACGACAAGCAGTTTGTTTCCTGGAGCAGCAGAACATCCCCACCCACAGGGGTGATGTCATCCTGGGATAGCGTATTCGCCAGAGGGGAACTAAAGCCCCGACAGTTCAAAGTCACTACTTTGAACGGAGGCGTCGGATATTGGTTCGAGGAGCTTATCAGCCGCGTCTTTCAGCTTATGAAGGCGGCTGAAGAATTTCTGGGACCATACTGAGCTGCCCAGCGGCGTAGGAACCAGTGCGTTCAGGCGCTCGCGTATTGCTTGCGTTTGCGCCACAACCTCCGGAAGTTATTGTGAGTAAGGAAGTAGGGATGTGCGAGACATCCGACTATAACGAGTACAAGTGAGAAAGGTATGTAACACCACTCTCGGGACGGGCGTCTGCGGAAGAGAGAGTTCATCCATTAGGCGGAGAAAAGCTTCTTGAGAGATCGGATCAGCGCCGCTGACATCCACATCAGAGGTCGCGTAGCCTTCAGAGGTAGAATCACTGAGAAAACGGTCTCGCTGACGAGATGTGGCTGGCAAGTACGAGATTTCTGCCCACGCTGACGATTTGACCGTCGTCGCTTAGGGCGCCATCAAAGAAGTGTAGAGGCCGGAGAAGGAAGTTCGGGTACTTTAAAGAAGCCGGAGACAGTGGCATCATAAATGACTGCTGAAGTAGGAGATTCGGTGGTTGTGTCATGCACAACCGCAGAAGCAGAAGATGCAGTAGTGGGCTCTTGGTCCGCTGTGGCAGGAGGAGTTGGAGTAGAGGAGGAAGGCGTAGGAGGTGGCTGTGGAACGCCCTCGGCTGTAAGGTCGAGGGATGGAGGTGGTGGCTGATTTCCATCATCGCTGATGGACGGATGTGGAGATGAAGGCACGCATTGTCGAAAGGCTTTAGTCATACTTTTGTCATAAGTCGACAACCGCTGGTCCGATGTCTGCGGTGACGACTCTGGAAGGCTAGAGGTAGAAGGAATAGGCTGTACTGGCGAGATAGGGTGGTGGAAGCACGTAGGGGGCAGAGAGCAGCCCGAGGGTGGCCTCTACCATTACAAACTGGACAGGCAGTGCCCACCATGATGGTAATTTGACGGAAGTGAGGTCCACATCGTACATTGAGGTGCGGAGGAACTCGTCGCATGTCATCATCAGTTGGGAAGACCACTCTCATTTGGCGCCGAAGGCCGCGCAAGTAGCGATCCTCTGGTGTGTCCGGAAAGGAGGAGTAAGTAGTCATGGATCCAACGGAGCGGCCAAATCGATGAACAACTGACAGCAGCACGTCGTCTGAGACCTCCGGTGACACAGGGAAAAAACTAACGGGACGGCGAGTTGCGTGAGTGGTTCCGCCGAGAGATGTTGATCTCCAACTGACAGACCTTCCATCTGTACACGAAGGGCATACTCAGGTTTAGAAAAATAGGCAATCACCTGTCTGGGCCGCCGTCCAACGTGAGTGATTACCTGAGGTGAAAACATCTTACGTAGAGCAGCACTATATGCCGTGAGTTTTGTATTTGGCAGACTCGGGAAGATAACTCCGCATGCGACAGGCTTCATAAAGTGCTGTCATTATGAAGAGCTTGGTGAAAAGTCAACAGAGATAGCGTCATCATCACACGTCATCGTGAGATGACGTAAATTAGAAGAAGAGTTCAAGTGTGAAGCTCCGGAAACAGAAGAGACAACGGCAGCATAAGAGGCAGCTGGTCGTTGCGGCGAAGGTGGAGCATCAACAGACTGTGAGAGGTCCATAGCATCCTCTACAGGCACAGGGGAAGACGCTGTAGCACCGCTGGGAAGAGCGGACTGGGCAGCGGTTGAACGCCGCGGTGAGAAGGGGCTAGAAGAACGAGGCACGTCATTGACGACTGCTCCAATGGGAAGAGGGCCTGCTGCATCAGCAATTCAGGAAACGAGAGCTTGATCAGAGTCGTCTCCGGAAGTCGCCATTTTTTTTTAATTGGAGGTTTAACGACCACCGTGAGCAACTCAATGGGCTATAAGCAGTCGCCCGTCCCTAATTTAGGGTCACTGGTTCCAGGGAAGGGAGAGAGCCAGTGCCGTAAGACAAACACAACATCCATGCCTCACCGGGATTCGAACCCGGACCCCTTACGGACGAATGATCAGAGGCCAGCGCCTTAGACCACTGCGCCACCGGGGCGGCAGTCGCCATCTGCAATGGCGATAAGAGATATAATCTCAGCCAACATGGCTGAGAAATAAAATAAGGATTGCAAAGCAAATAAGTCACTTACCAACTCGGCAGGTGCACAAAAACAAAAATGATTCCTTCACGGATACCGCACACACAAAATATAATAGAGATAATCGAAATATAGCACACACGAAGAAAAATGCACGAGCACAAGAAAACAGCAACACACGCCGACAAAAGTTTTTGTCGCCACCCCGGTGGCGGAGTGGTCTAAGGCGCTGGCCTCTGATCATTCGTCCGTAAGGGGTCTGGGTTCGAATCCCGGTCAGGCATGGATGTTGTGTTTGTCTTACGGCACTGGCTCTCTCCCTTCCCTGGAACCAGTGACCCTAAATTAGGGACGGGCGACTGCTTATAGCCCATTGAGTTGTTCACAGTGGTCGTTAAACCTCCAATCAAAAAAAAAGTTTTGTCGCAATCGAAGCATTTTTACGTAAGTTATGGCGCATAAGGGCTATAGAATGGATCCCGCTCCTATGTTCTGACCTTTGACCCCATTTCGTCAATTTTTAATAGGGTTTGTCCCCAGATTGTCCCCTACCACATACTAAAATTTCATCGATATCGAGCCATTTTTACGCGAGTTATCGTGCGGACAGGCAGAAAGACAGACGGACGGACGGACAAAGCTGGAGCATAAGCGCTTCTTCAACCTATGGTTGAAAAGCGTAAAATACAGGGCAAATTCGTTAATTATATTTTTTTAACGTGAAAATCAAGGGAAAAGGTGGGATTTTTTTTTCAATCCATATATTTTCTGCTACTTCGTCCCATCTCAGCGTCTATCAGTGTAAAGATTAAGTGGTGTGAATTCACGTAAAATTTCTGAGCTAGTTGTCCATCTCTTAACTAAATTTTCGTACTCAATAATTCCGTTTATTTCAGAAAAATCCGTAAGTTCTTTCCCGGCGTTAACGAGCCTTTCCGTACCATCTTCTGAAGTGCGAGTCTGGGTCTCGCGTACAATGATGAAAAATTGTGTCGTTCTTTACGCTTTTCAACCGTAGGTTGAAGAAACGTATACGTATGCTCCAGCTTTGTCCGTCCGTCTGTCTGTCTGTCTGTCTGTCTGCCTGCCTTTCCGCACGATAACTCGCGTAAAAATTGTTCGATTTCGATGAAATCTTAGTATGTGGTATAGGGGATAACCTGTGGACAACTTATTGAAAATGGGTGATATGGTATCAAAGGTCAGGACATGAGAGCGGGGTCCATTCCATCGCCTTATACGCATAACTTACGTAAAAATGCTTCGGGGACGACAAAACTTTATCATGTTGTTCCGGAAGTACACTGAACTGGTTCTGTTTAATATCATCGAAATGGAGGCAAAGGTCAGTGCAAAAGAGCAACCTTGCAGTTGCTGGGCTGACCATCTACTCTGTGTGTGCCGCCCCGGTGGCGCAGTGGTCTAAGGCGTTGGCCTCTGATCATTCGTCCGAAAGGGGTCCGGGTTCGAATCCCGGTCAGGCATGGATGTTGTGTTTGTCTTACGGCACTGGCTCTCTCCCTTCCCTGGAACCAGTGACCCTAAATTAGGGGCGGGCGACTGCTTATAGCCCATTGAGTTGCTCACGGTGGTCGTTAAACCTCCAATAAAAAAATCTACTCTGTTAATTTTACCATGTCCTTCCGAGATGTTGAAGCGGAAGTCGGACTGCAGCAGGAAACAGAGATGAGCCTAAAAACAGAACATAAATACACTAGAAAAATTTATTATTAATTAGGGCGCGATGACCCAGCAGCAGCAAAGTTTGATAATTCCGTAGCGGTGAGCAAAAGCACGTTCGTTCCCCTCGCAAGGAAAATCCAAAACGTAGTACCTGGTACTTCAATACAAACCTTTTTATATCCATCGAACGTACACATGAGAATTTGCTAGGACGAAGGAGTTTCCATCATCACATGTCACGCACGCCAATTGGTTGCTTGCGTTTTTGATCCTGGCCAATGAGATATTGGAGTGGATGTTCCTGCGTTTCTAAGAGAATCTAACAACCTTGATATCGGATCCCAGTTCCCAGCTCCCAGTTGAATTGATGGTATCGGCGGCAGTGTTGCCAATTTGGGGGAAAAGTCGCTAAATTTAGGAAATTCTGGATTGGCGTTAGCGACAAAAACAGTAGTTTTTGGATTAGCGACTTTTTTAGGGGATTTTGTTTTGTTTTAACAATTTCAGCGATTTCTTTTATTTACAGCGAAATACAAAACTTAATAACTTACCTGTATTATACCACTTGCAGAAATATTCTATCATTATACAAAACTCTTGTTTTATTCTTCGTTAAAACACAAGTTTTGTTTAATATAAATCAAAGTAACAGTAGCACGTAACTGGATAAAACGTTTGCTTTTGCAAGAAATTTCATCTTCAATGCTATAATTTATTGGTTCACCATGCTCTATATTAAGTATTTTTAGCTGGTCTTCTTAGCCATTTAAAACTTGTTTCTGTATCATCTCCCCCCTAAGTCGAGATTCTTTTTTTTTTTTTTTTTGATTGGAGGTTTAACGACCACCGTGAGCAACTTAATGGGCTATGAGCAGTCGCCCGTCCCTAATTTAGGGCCACTGGTTCTAGGGAAGGGAGAGAGCCAGTGCCGTAAGACAAACACAACATCCATGCCTGACCGGGATTCGAACCCGGACCCCTTACGGACGAATGATCAGAGGCCAGCGCCTTAGACCACTGCGCCACCGGGGCGGCGAAGTCGAGATTCGAACCCGGACCCAACTCGGGTCCAGGGTTCGAATCTCTGTGAGGCATGAATGTTGTGTGTGTTTTTTTTTTTTTTTTTTATTGGAGGTTTAACGACCACCGTGAGCAACTCAATGGGCTATAAGTAATCGCCCGTCCCTAATTTAGGGCCACTGGTTCCAGGGAAGGGAGAGAGCCAGTGCCGTAAGACAAACACAACATCCATGCCTCACCGGGATTCGAACCCGGACCCCGTTCGGACGAATGATCAGAGGCCATCGCTTAGACCACTGCGCCACCGGGGCGGCAAATGAATGTTGTGTTTGTCTTTCAGCACTGGTGCTCTTCCTTCCCTGGGAACAGTAGACTTAAATTAAATATTGGTGACTTCTTACAGCCTATCGTGTTGCTCATGGTGTTCGTTATCCCCCACCCAGCCATATTAAGTAACAAAGGCGTCACATTCACGTCTTTTTACATTATTATTAATTTAAAGTATCAAAGTCGCCCATTAATTTGAGTATCAAAGGTACGCCGTGGTCTAAGCGATGGCCTCTGATCATTCGTTCGAAAGGGGTCCGGGTTCGAATCCTGGTGAGGCATGGAAATTGTGTTGGTCTTGCGGCACTGGCTCTCTCCCTTCCCTGGAAGCAGTGACCCTAAATTAGGGACGGGCGACTGCTTATAGCCCATTGGGTTGCTCACGGTGGTCGTTAAAACTAAAATTAAAAAAATATGTATATATCGAATAGATAATAATAATAGCAATGTGTCATTTGTCATTTAATTTTAAATGGCTCACAGATAAGTATGAAAATTTAACATAGTAAAAAAAATCTGACTTTGAGCGACTTTTTCCCACTTTTGGAGACTTTTTATGGCTAATTTGGAGACTTTCGAAATGAGTGAGTTGGCAACACTGATCGGCGGATTGGCAACACGTTTTGTAAACACTAAACAGAGAAATCCAAATAATTCATGGAGCTCGATGGAATAATTATGGATCCCGGTGAGCCTGCTACCCAAGAAATCGACGACTTAGATTTCTTAGAAGGTGACATTACTTACGAATGTTGGGGAAAATTACTATCTATGGATCAGAAGTTCAGTGCTATTGGTGAGTAGCCAAGCGTATGTTGCTGGAAATTTTTATTTGTGGTTACACAGCCTTATTTACATAACAGCCCAGAATTAACCATGTTTTGGTCCTCTACTTTAAATATTGGCCTTAAATGTCTATATCGAGGTTTTGCCAGTTCCTAAACAGTATGAAAATTTGTTTAGCAGCTGGATATTTGTAAATTTAAGACTGAAAGAGAAAATAATTTTGATCATTTATTTAAAGCATATAATTATGAAATGGCATCAAATGAACAAAATTTTATTCGTAGGGAAGGGGTTGACTGTGGGTTGACTATAACACGGACGTTGGCCAAACGTATCGAAAATTGTATTTGCCCAATGACATGATACCCTACCAGTGAATGATCAGGAGCCATCCCATGTGATGGCTCCTGATCATTCGTCCGAGAAGGGTCCGGGTTCAAATCCAGAGGAGGCATGGATGTTGTGTTTGTCTTACGGCACTGGCTGTCTCTCTTTCCCCGAACTAATGGCCCTAAATGACGGACGGGCGACTGCTTATAGCCCACTGAGTTGCTCATGGTGGTTAAACCCCCAATAAATTAAAAAAAAAAAATTGTCCCAGCCAACCTAGTGACAAATTTTAATCGAGCTTCTGTCTTTTTCTAATGCTTTTAAATTGCTTTGAGGCAGGGACGTCGCCAGAGGGGTGTGAGGGTGGGTTAGAGCTCATCCAGAAATTTCTCTTGCCCATCCAGTTCAAGACATGCCAAATTTTAATTTTTTTAACTTTAAAATATGATCTGCACTTATCTAAGTAATAATGAGTCTCAGCTTTTCGTTATGTAGTGTGTAGTCCTACGGTATTTCCCCCTTGAAAACTCCTTTTTGCTTTTCCATAGGAAGGTTGTCAAAATAGCATCTCTACAGGGGCATAAAAAATTCAGTTGTTCTCCACTCTTCCAAATACTTAGTTTAAGCCCCCCCCTTTTTTTTATGTTGGTATGGCCATGGGTAAATGAGAAGGGAAGGTAGGACTGCATTGGAAGCTCTAGATGAGTTCAAGACAAGGTTGCTGGCATGAAGGAAGGGACTAGAAGGTATTGTATCTGCATGTCCTTATTTTCCCTCAACCCTAATCAACGAAAACAGTTTCAGATCTTTTTCCTATGCATAAAATTTTTCGCCATCCCGGTGGCACAGTAGTCAAAGTGGCTTCTGCCCACTTGTCCAAGATGGGTCCCGGGTCAAGTCGTGGTGAGGTACAGATGTTGTGTTTGTCTTACGGCACTGGCTCTCTCCTTTCCCTGGAACTAGTGGCACTAAATTAGAGATGAATGATTGCTTATAACCCATCAAGTTGCTCACAATGCCCCCCCTCCCCAATCCTTTTAATCACTGTGTGATGCTAAGGGCAGTGTATCGTGTTCGTTATATGGGTGTGTAACTCTTCAGGTTTTACTAATTTTATTAAAAATGAATGGATGCAGGGCTCAATTTTGACAGGTAGTAGCAAATTGCTAGCCAACATATGCATTTTGCTAGTGATAAAAAGTAGTTCTAGCAAAAGTTGCTAGTGGGAAAATTTGGAGTTAGCGTGTAGATTATGGTGCAAAATTTCAGGGATGAAAAATTTCAAAAAACTGTGATGTGCATCCTTTTTAAAATAATAAAAAAATTTCAATGATACAGTCATTTTTAAAAAATTTTACATAAAATGTACCTATGTAAGCAGGACTTGGGAATGCAGTAAGTGGCGACGATAACGCTTGATTTCCAGGTGTGAGCCGTGTCCTTTGGGACGGGCCCGAGTGCTGGTGATCAAAGCAGAAGGACGCCACAAGAGATTGTTTTCATGCAGCCACAGCCTCGCCTGAGCCACAAGCAATTGCTCCTCGCTGTTGTTGCTGACGGAAACAGCTACCACCACTACGAAAAATAGCCCCTAGTGTTATGAGCAACACAAGGAATGAGGAATGTTCACCTCCAAACATAAAATAGAATTAAAAAAAAAAAGAAAACGGACAAAACAAGGATAAATAAACAAACTTTGCCAACAATTTGGAGCCCACCCGTTAAGACTCCATTCGCAAAGACAGAAAATACGTGGAACGTCAATGCTTCTGCCGATATTATACAAACATCAATGTTTCTTACCGATTTACAAATTCCTAAAATAAACCACTGAAGAACTGGAAATATAAAGTAAAAGACGGAGGCTCTCCCATTGCTTGTGAAAGAAGCCAGCCTGGCCGCCCCGGTGGCGCAGTGGTCTAAGCGATGGCCTCTGATCATTCGTCCGAACGGGGTCCGGGTTCGAATCCCGGTGAGGCATGAATGTTGTGTTTGTCTTACGGCACTGGCTCTCTCCCTTCCCGGGAACCAGCGACCCTAAATTAGGGACGGGCGACTGCTTTTAGCCCATTGAGTTGCTCACGGTAATCGTTAAACCTTCAATCAAAAAAAAAAAAAAAAAAAAAAAAAAAAAGAAGCCAGCCTGTACTGCTGCATGTGTGTCATGGCTAAGTAACCTTCCACTCTCACCACAGTTAACCAAACTTGCGGTCACGCTGCACGTGTGGCACAGCTAGGCCTAATCTGTTTTGCAAGGATGCTTCCGCTAAGACCACAGGCAGCCGTGGCAGATGCTCTTCCACTAGTCACGGCGTGATTGTTGTCGTTGACTGGATTTCCGCATCCCGCATCGACAGGTAAATTTGAAGTAATTTTTTTTCAAATATGAGTATAAATTTTTTTTTATTTTACATCATTTTTGATTGCAAAAAAGATGTACGTCAGATTTTTTTTTGTAACTATCGTCCCTGAATTTTGCACCATGATCTACACGTTAACCAAATTTTGAATGTTTTTAGTGTGAACTGTAAAGCGCCACTGCATTGCACGTGTGGAATATTTTAGACACATACAAAAAGGAACAACTGCTTTCTGGAAATGAATGTTTCTTGAAAGGTACAAACATTTCCCCCTCCATTAGTGATCATGATTGACTAATGGAGGGAGACATGTTAAAATTTCTTTTGTATAATGTTAATAAACTTTCACTAGTAGACAATGCAATTTGCTAGTAAAAAATAAGGCGACTAGCAAGTGTTGCTACTGCCAAAAAAAAAAAAAAAAATCAAGCCTTGGATGGATAGAATATTAACAAAAAAGACTAGTTGTAAATGCATTTATGGCACCTCTATTCATAGTGATTGTGGAATAACTTTTTTTACGGGTCTTTTAGAGGTTATTTTTAATGAAAGTTGGTTGTCAAATTTTCGAACTAAAGCCTAGTTCGTCATCAGGACTATGTCACTGGAGTAGTTGCTGCCACTCAACTGGAAGAGACCATCCGCAATTATCGTTAATTGTGGTACTTCTTCTTCTTGCTATTTCGATCCCTTCTTCTAGTTTTCTCTTTACTAAGTTTGACTGGTGGGCGATTATTTTCACTGAGTCCCAATTTATGGAGTGTCCACTTGCTTGTACATGTCTGTCTAGCCCTGTTTTGTTCCCAATGTTCCTAATAGCTGCTTGGTGTTCTTTTCATTCGGACCTTAATACTTCTCCCTGTTTCTCCTATATAGCTGAGTCCGCAGTTACAGTCGATGCAGTAAATTACTCCTTCCTGCAATTGGATGTCCAATTCTTTCTGCTTTAAAGCTGGCAAGAATTTCTTTATTTTGTTATTAAGATCTGGAGCTAGCCTGATATTATATTTTGCTCCGATCCTTTTCAGTTTCTCGAAAAGTCCCTTGTGGTACGTAATTTTGCTGGTGAATTTGAAGTTGGTTTTTTCCTGCTTCTTTCTTGGCACTTGTTTAAATATTTTCTCAACATATGGGGAGGTAATTGTTTTCTGCCAACATTTCCTTTAATTCTTCTTTGTGAAGATCTTTTGAGAAGCTGAAGAGACCAGGATTTCAATTTTTTCCAAAAATTGTCTCGCTGTATTCGATTTAATATAATCAGGGTGGAATGAGCAGAAGTCTAACATCTTCCCTGTGTTGGTGGGTTTTCTAAAAGCTGAGTGAATATTTTCCCTTCTCTTGAGGTCAAGGTTAAATCCAGGTAATTGATGCTATGGTCTTTTTCCTGTTCCAGGGTGTACTTCAAGGTATTCTCTAGTAAGTTAAATTCTTCCAGAATCTGAGAGGGTAGAGATTGGTCCACAGTATCTACTATAATTAGGACGTACCACAAGGGACTTTTCGAGAAACTGAAAAGGATCGGAGCAAAATATAATATCAGGCTAGCTCCAGATCTTAATAACAAAATAAAGAAATTCTTGCCAGCTTTAAAGCAGAAAGAATTGGACATCCAATTGCAGGAAGGAGTAATTTACTGCATCGACTGTAACTGCGGACTCAGCTATATAGGAGAAACAGGGAGAAGTATTAAGGTCCGAATGAAAGAACACCAAGCAGCTATTAGGAACATTGGGAACAAAACAGGGCTAGACAGACATGTACAAGCAAGTGGACACTCCATAAATTGGGACTCAGTGAAAATAATCGCCCACCAGTCAAACTTAGTAAAGAGAAAACTAGAAGAAGGGATCGAAATAGCAAGAAGAAGAAGTACCACAATTAACGATAATTGGATGGTCTCTTCCAGTTGAGTGGCAGCAACTACTCCAGTGACATAGTCCTGATGACGAACTAGGCTTTAGTTCGAAAATTTGACAACCAACTTTCATTAAAAATAACCTCTAAAAGACCCAAAAAAAGTTATTCCACAATCACTATGAATAGAGGTGCCATAAATGCATTTACAACTAGGATTAAAACCACATACGGGCTGGATATATGGCGAAACATCAGAAAGATAGAAAGGAGTAAGTGCAAAAGCGACAAATGTAAGTCACAACTGTATTTTCTTAAGAAATGTAAAAGAGCTAATTTTGTTCCACCTTCTTTGAGACTCACGAAAAACATCGCGGAAAATCTGTCAAGAAATTTTATTAGAAAAATAGAACTAAAAACGGTGAATGGCGCGATTCGTAATAAATTCAAAACTATTGAGCAATGCGAACGAATAGAAGCTCGTATTTGGACCTCTTCATTAGGTGAAATTCCGGAAGCAGAAAAGAAAAATATTGATAATTGGTTAGCTAAAGCAGTGAGAGATAAAAAACAAAAAGTTTAAAGAAAAATTGAAAATTAAAGAAAATAAATGGTTAAGTCCAAAGTTAATGTCTACAGCACCTGGCCCACAGTTAATACCATCCACCACTAACAAACATGTCATGGATCTGACGGAAGAAGGAGTAGATGGAAAACCTGATTAATCTCCTCAATAAGGGATATAATTACAACCTTTCCTCCGCAACACTTGATAAAAACGTATACTGATTGATTTAGAAAGCATCTGTAGTAAGGTAGAAAGAGAAGATGAAAATACAGCAGTTACTTTAAGGAAAGAATTCTCAGACTGCGTCTCAAAATTTGTAAAAAAGCCAGTAAAAGTTGATTACAATTTTAATAGAAGTGCCATTACTGACCTTAAAAAATTCAAAGCCAATGATAAAGTAGTAGCACTGAGAGCAGATAAGAGCAAAGTTTTGGTATTGGTAGAAAAAGAGAAGTATTACAATAAAATGGAAGCTGAATTGAGCAAGCCTTATTATGAAGAACTCAATGGTAATCCTATAGATCAAACTGTAAAAAATCTTAAGAAATTAATCAGCTCTTTAAGAAATAAAAAACAGCTTAATGAGCTCTTCAAAAACTTCTCCAAAATCCAGTCAAGAATTCCACAGATCTATGGTACGATAAAAGTTCACAAAGAAGGCCATCCAATAAGACCTATAATAGACACTAGAAATTCGCCACTCTCCAACATTAATTATTATTTGCTTGGTCACCTCAGAGATATTTTCCCTTCTCCTCCCTACCTACTAAAAAATTCCATGCAGCTAAAAAGAAAACTGGGCAACTTGCCAGAATTAATTCATCCAGTAATGGCAAGCCTGGATATAGTCTCTATGTATACCAACATTAACCTGGACCTCCTACTGGAATTCATTGCAGATGACCTTGCGGAAAAAATAGTATTCCATAATCACAATAGAGAAATACTACTTGGCATATATGAACTGCTCCTATTTTCCTTCAAGAATAATTTCTTCCAGTTTGGAAAGAAATATTACAGGCAAACTTCAGGACTTGCAATGGGTTCTCCACTAGCACCTCTGCTAGCAAATTATTATATAAGTAAACTAGAGGCAAAAATCCTTATACAACCCTCCTTGTTTGCTCTCTATGTAAGGTACATGGATGATGTCCTAATTATAGTAGATACTGTGGACCAATCTCTACCCTCTCAGATTCTGGAAGAATTTAACTTACTAGAGAATACCTTGAAGTACACCCTGGAACAGGAAAAAGACCATAGCATCAATTACCTGGATTTAACCTTGACCTCAAGAGAAGGGAAAATATTCACTCAGCTTTTTAGAAAACCCACCAACACAGGGAAGATGTTAGACTTCTGCTCATTCCACCCTGATTATATTAAATCGAATACAGCGAGACAATTTTTGGAAAAAATTGAAATCCTGGTCTCTTCAGCTTCTCAAAAAGATCTTCACAAAGAAGAATTAAAGGAAATGTTGGCAGAAAACAATTACCCCTCCCCATATGTTGAGAAAATATTTAAACAAGTGCCAAGAAAGAAGCAGGAAAAAACCAACTTCAAATTCACCAGCAAAATTACGTACCACAAGGGACTTTTCGAGAAACTGAAAAGGATCGGAGCAAAATATAATATCAGGCTAGCTCCAGATCTTAATAACAAAATAAAGAAATTCTTGCCAGCTTTAAAGCAGAAAGAATTGGACATCCAATTGCAGGAAGGAGTAATTTACTGCATCGACTGTAACTGCGGACTCAGCTATATAGGAGAAACAGGGAGAAGTATTAAGGTCCGAATGAAAGAACACCAAGCAGCTATTAGGAACATTGGGAACAAAACAGGGCTAGACAGACATGTACAAGCAAGTGGACACTCCATAAATTGGGACTCAGTGAAAATAATCGCCCACCAGTCAAACTTAGTAAAGAGAAAACTAGAAGAAGGGATCGAAATAGCAAGAAGAAGAAGTACCACAATTAACGATAATTGCGGATGGTCTCTTCCAGTTGAGTGGCAGCAACTACTCCAGTGACATAGTCCTGATGACGAACTAGGCTTTAGTTCGAAAATTTGACAACCAACTTTCATTAAAAATAACCTCTAAAAGACCCGTAAAAAAAGTTATTCCACAAAAAAAGACTTCAGACTTTTTTATTTTTATTTTTTTTCAAAAAGGGCAAAATCTTCAAGACAGCTACAAAACTAATGAGTATGTATCCAGGGGGTGGGTGGTGCAAGAATTCCTTTACAGCCTATAGTGAAAAGCATTAAAAATGGTTTATTTTAGTTTTTTGTAAACAAACTTGTCCCAGTAAAAATAATATTAGCCCATCAGTCACCCAACCTGATTTTGAAGTCTAGCAGTGTCCCTGCTTTGAGGATAGAAACATAAACTTCATTTTCCACAGCACTTTAGTTCAATGTTCCCAGCTGATTTTATAACAGTATACATTAAATTAGCAAATCATCATTTGGAAATTACAGACTAAAGATTAGCTAAATGCGATAAACATTTTTATCTAGTCAGTGAATCAGCCCTTACACAATAAGTCAGCGTTGATGAAATGTGCCTTTTCTTTATGGGGCCCCATGAGAAATTTGAGTTATTTTTATTTCTTTACAGAAATTGCTTTAATTAGGTGTAAAGAACATTTCAGTTATTAAACTCATTGTTGTCTATTCGATTTTAAATAGTAATTTCCTGATTTTTTTTTACCTGAATATTATAAATTATCCAAATACATGTACCAAAAATAAGCAACTGTGTCCAAAAAAAAAAAACATAAGACAAAGATTTTTTTTATTATGTGATACAAAACAAGTTTGTCATTTTTACTACTGCTGTGAAATTTTTAAACATAAAGTACAAAATTACAAAACTTATATAACACATTTGAAGAGCATATTTACACTGGATTAAAAAATAAGTGCTGAAAAAAAGTTCATGCAATTTTTTTTTTTTAGGAAAAATAATCACTAATTTTTTGTTGCATCATTTTTGAACTTCGCTTTTTGCCACTAAATTCCTCATTCTTTTCAATAAGAGAAGTTGAGTTAAAGAGCACTCAGTTTGTTGTTCAAACCAAGCCATGGCAGTGATATGCTGCTGTTTCTACTAGTGATATTGGGGGTTAGGGCCCGATCCCTGTTCTCACTCTGCAGAACATCACATATCCACGCATTCTTGTCTCCAAGAATGATTTCTTCTTTTTTCATTTATTTTTGAAAAAAATTTTTAGGTGAGCAATCCAAGTGACAGGTGCCAAATCAAATTTATTTTATTTCCTTTCTATTTAGCTAGGGAAAAATTTCTCTTTTTCGGTGGTGTGTGTACATGCTTTCTTTATGTGTTTATGTGTAATTTCTGGCAAAGGATATTTTCAGAATTATTGTTGCATTTTGCTTCGTGTTGTTTTTCTTCCTCTGTGAAGAATATTTCAGGGGGCTAATGCTAACATACACTCAAGTACATTTTTTTTTCTTTCAATTTTAATTTGAATAACCATTCATGCTAGTATTCCTTTTGTAATTGTGCATTTGTTTTTTGTGTTTGTATTGTATATGTGCCTTTGGAACTTAAAACTCCGGAGGTAATCAGAAGTGCATAAATGGCTTAAAAATATTATTAACCTATATGTGGAGTTAGAACTTAAGTGCCACGAATTATTAGCTTCACTTTAGAAATTATTCTTTTTATATATATACTGTAATGAGTAGCATTAGTTGTAACTTGTAATCATGTATATTTATTTAAAATTTACATTATAATTAGTATTCAGTAGTGTGTTCATAATGAGTAATAATAAGCATTTCTCAGTATAAATTTATGTGACATTCAGGTGTGTTAGCAAGATACAATTTTGGTAAGCAGTTTTATTTTGAGTCTGTTGGAATGATAACTTTGGCATAGGGAATTCTTTTGTTTTTGCTTCCTGAGTTCTGAAATTTTTTCTTCAGCGAATTGTGTTGTTAATTAAGTAGAATTATTAATTTGTGTGTTTGTTGCCGGTTTTATGTGAAAATTAGGGTTTCCATAGTCTGCTCCATTTCGTTTTTTTTTTTTTTTTTTTTTTTTCTTGTCAAGAAATATTCCCAGACAACTTGCAGATGGGTAGATTAGGAGATAAAAATCTGGCTTTGGCTTCGTAACATGTTTAGTCCAGAAATTTTGATAGGAAGGTCACCTCCGTCAGCAGGTGTTTTTCCCCGAGCAAGAATGGCGAACTTCAAAATTCTTGCTAACTCATGGTGACAAGTATGTTCTCCACTAGGACATCATCATGACGAAGCTGTTTTTTCGTTTTTCTCCCCACTACCTTCGCTTGTGCTCTTTGGCTTCAGGAATAAGTGGACTTTTCATCCAATCGCATTGCAACATCAGAATTTGGAGGCTTGACACATGCACGGAAAAGTTTTTCATGAGGGTCAGAGGCCATCGTAGTTTGGTCACTTGTTCCCTGTTTTCTTGACTCGTACAGGTCAATTGCAACTTGACCTCTCGCTGAGGGTCATACTTTCTGCAGTGCATATGTTACCTAGTAGCAGTAAGCATAAGGTTATATGTACTATAAGTATTGTTTGTTGCAGTTTTGGGGAAACTCCTTAATTAAGAAGCCAAGTGGAGATCCCTAGTCTGGGGCCATCGTAACACAAATTGTTTTCGCTGGTAAGGCCAGGAAATACAGGCCTATCTACTGAAGAATGGCGATGCCCAAGCTTGCCAGCAACAGGATGGATCCTGCCAGTCCCATGTAAGACAGCACATTGAAGGTGGGATGGTCAACCATGAAAAAGTAGGAAGTTAAATTTGAAGCTACGTATTCCCCTCAGATGTTAAAACAGAAAGAGAAAGCACTGTCTGAACCCCATTTTAGAACTTTTGCAGCCTTTCATCTTAAATTCTTTCTCGAAAGTGAAGAGCGATGAACCTACCATGCCCCAGGCCTCTCAAGTGATGCCAGCATAAAAGGAGGTGACATTTTTTTCTGTTCAAATATTCCTTTTTTGGCCACCAGTACCACAGCATTTTTGACTCAAAGTAAAACTTAGACTTTCCTTATCTTCAACCCCGAATGGCTGATGCTCATAGGTTATCCTGCAAATGCGACTTTATTTGTGACTTCTGTGCAGAATTTGACATAATTATTTGAAATGAGAATTGTGTTTGATAAAATATTCTTTTTATTAGGTTGCGATGATTAGGCTAATTTTAATGTAAATCAGAAAAAAAAAAAAAAAAAGGAAGTTAAGGGGTGGCACGTGTGAAAATTCTAAGCTTACATACTCTAATTTATATTTGGGAAGTTCTTAGTAAATTAAGAGGGATGGTTGAGAATGAAATTGAATTCATTAGGTATAAAGAAGAGGGGGGGGTCAGTAAAAATGGTTTAAAGAAACCTGAGAAAAAACTCCACAGCAGGGGAGTATAATGCATTTCATTTCTGAAGTTTTTTTTTTTTTTTTTTGGCCAAAGTGTATGTTATAATGTGTAATTGTTGTGCATTGTGTTTCATGTGATCACTGTGAAAAAAAAGAGAAAGGATAGAAATGCTGAAAGTTAGCGGTCAACAAAATTGCTGATTCTATTGCTAAATTCCAAGTGTGAACAACCACTCCCAAAAGTAGCACTAAATATCCTTGCTGAAATGTTTGGCAAAGGTCATTTATTGATAGAAAAAACAAAGATCAATCAATGATATAATGCCCGTTTTGTTCAATTACCTTTTGCCATCTTTCAGTGAGCTGCAGAATGCCTCGTCCATAGAAGGACCTGTCTTTCGTGGCGAAAAACTGTAAAAGGTGCTGATTTACAGCCTCATCTGAATTGAACGTCATACCACGCAAGGACTGTTGAAGAGAGCAAAACAAGTGGAAGTCTGGCGGCGCAAGGTCAGGCGAGTATGTTGGGTGGGGCAACACATCCCACCCAAGCTCCAATAATATTTGGCAGGTGATCAAACTTGTGTGTGGTCTCGCGTTGTCTTGATGAAACACAACACCTTTACGATGAACGAGCTCTGGACATTTCTGGATGATGAATTCGTTCAAACTGTCCAATTGCCGACAGTACACATTTGAATTGATTGTTTGGTTCCGTGGTAGGAGCTCAAAAAACACGACACCTTTAAAATCCCACCACACTGAGACCAGAACCTTCCGCTGATGAATGTCTGCTTTGGATGTCATTTGAGGCGAAGCAGCACGTCGGGACCAAGACCGTTTGCGCAGAACATTGTTGTACACAATCCACTTTTTGTCACCAGTTATCAGTCGCTTCAAAAAAGGATCGTTTTCCTCACGTTTAATGAGCATATCGCAGATTTTTATACACACCGTCAACTGAGCTTCTTTGAGTTCATGAAGAACCCACACATCGAGCTTGCTTACATATCCCAGCTTCTTCAGGTAGTCGTGAATGCTTGAATGATGGATGTGAAATGTGTCTGCAATCTCTCATGTCGTGTAACGTGAGTTTGACTCGATCAATACCTTGATTTGGTCGTCATCAACCTCGGTGGGCATCCCGGACCGGGGAGCATCGTTGAGATCAAAATCACCAGCATGGAATTTTGCGAACCACCGCTGGCACTGACGTTCTTGTAGAGCATTATCACCGTGCACTTTACGCAACTTTTCACAAGCTTGACGCCCGTTATTCCCTTTACGGAAGTAAAACAGTAAAATATGGCGAAAATGCACAGTTTGGTCTTCCATCTTCAACTTGATGTCAAATCTCTGCAAATCAACCAAATCGCTCACTATTCCTTTTAGACTGTAGCTAGAACTGGCACCTGTCGAATGCCATAGCGATAACAGAGCTGTGCATGCCTTTAGTACTTCCAAAACCGCCCAGCCACCATCGGGTGCCAAAATACGTCATGACTTTTCCGACAATCCAATGCATTATCTGGTCAAAAGGAAAAGTTGTACCAAACACATTGGTAAAGAAATGGTAGCACTCAGTGAAAAACTGCTTTTCAAAGGATAAGAATAGTGTTTTAAGCTGTACTGAAATATCACTATCTGTAGCAGTTTGAAATCCTACACCCTACTAAATTATCAATTACAATCTGTAACAATTTGAAATCCTACACTCTACTAAATTAATTTGGACTCTGAAACTTTCATTTTGGCATTTGTTGGGTGTTCATTGAGAAAACATTTTTCTTCATATGATTGTCTCATGGTAAGTGAAGCAAAAATCTTGTACTCTGTGAAAATTTCCATAATTTAGCCAGGCGGGAGGCCTTGGCCAACTAAATATAACTGACCACAGTTTTTACGTACCCTAAAATCTTAAGTTACTTTTATGTATTACTTTGTGTGTGAATCCAACATATTAGTGTACTTAATTTTGTGCAGGTTATTTTTTTTACTTCTGAAATTGTCAAGTTCATAAATCATCTCTGCACTTGACAGAGTTCATGGGATTCAAAACCTGGGTAAGTCATCTAATGGTTATTGCAGCAACATATTTTTTTTTTTTTTTGTGACTTTTAGCCCTACCACTTCAGTTAACATATCATGTGCCTTTGCAGAAATCTCTCAAGTGTGTTTTATTAGTGTTTATTGGGTCTAATTTAATTTTCAAAATTTAATTATTATTTTTTATTCATATCAGCAGTCTCCAATGCAGTGAATGCTTCAGCATGAGTAAGACCAATTCATTGATGTCAGATTCGTCATCTGCATCACTTTCAGAAGAGTGGTGCTTTCCGCAACAGATGATTTTATGATTTCATCTTCATTTAAAATGGAATATCTCGTGCCGTCTATATCGTTTTCTATCCACTCCTTTGCATCACGTTCTTCAAACCCAGAAATTGAGTTGAATAAATCGGATATTTCATTCCCATCGTCTTCATCTCGACTTAACTCGCCGCCTTCAATATTTTCTTACATAAGCCATAATTTTTTCCAAGCATTTTTTAAATTCTGCTGTGTGACTGATTGCCATGACTCAGCTAACATATAGCAATAGTCTTTAGGATGAAGTTTTTTGGAAAACTCAACAATACTACATTCATCGTTGTTATCTGCCAAAAATAAACTGCTTGCTTTTTATACATTCATTTAATTTTTTCGATGACACCTTGATCCATAGGTTGTAGAATGCTGTGACATTTGGTGGAAGAAATAAGACATCGAAGTCATCAATTGTGCTTAACTGTTCAGTTGAGGCATGCAATGGTGCATTGCCTAGAATTAGTAAAACCTTGCTTCTTTTGCCTTCTCATTCATGATATTTTTTTCATCATTAGTAAACCGATCAATAAAAATTTCTGAGTTCATCCACACTTTTTTTTTTAGGTTTTTTAACTTACAAGGTGACAGGTGACATTTTTAAAACATCGAGGGTTCTCACGCTTTCCTATGATTAGTAGTGGCAAAGCACGGGTGCCATTAGCATTAGCACAAACCAGAGCTGTAATTCATTTCTTGCTATGTTTAAATCCAGGAGCTGCATTTTCTTGACGAGACACAAGAAACTTTCGAGGCAATGACTTCCAATTTAATCCAGTTTCATCAGCATTGTAAATGTCATCTCTCAAATATTCATTTTTTTGCTACAAGTTCCATAAACTTTGCTTTAAAAGCTTCTGCAGCAGTGAAATCAGAAGATAAAATTTCTTGTTCAATATGAAGTTCTCTAATGTCATGCCGTGATTTAAAGTTCTTAAGCCACCCTGTACTGGCTTTGAAATCGGAAGGACCTCCCAACTTTCTGTTGAAATCCAATGCTTTTTCACGTAGCAAAAGCCCCAATATTGGTTTCCCTAAGCTTTGTGGTTGGGTGAACTATAAGTAAACGGCACCTTCCAAAGATGTGTTGTTTGCCATCCTCATAGTTTATTTCTTTTAGAGCTTCATCTGAGTCGAATGTTGATACATACACTGCTGGCCACCCAAAATGCAACACCAAGAAGGAAGCATCCGATTGGCCTGAAATTCAAAGCATGCGTCGCCCGCGAGAGGACATGCAAACGATTAGCATTGCAGGGCATATGCAAATCATGTGCGCCCGGCACGCCACTGAGAAGCACTATAAGAAGGGTGCACAGAAGGCGGGGTGTAAGTAGTGGAAGTGTGTTGTGCTGCCAGACCTGTGCGTGGGAAGCTTCCTGATGTCTCGTCGCAGAATACGGCAGTCATTCCAGCACGTTTCGGAGTTCGACAGAGGGCAAATAGTGGCTTATCGCGACAACGGTTTATCGTGCCGAGACATCAGCATCCATGTGGGACGACATCCAGCCACAGTGAGGCGAGTATGGATTCGGTGGATGCAGGAGGGAAGGACGGACCGACGTGAGCGATTGCCGCAGCCGCGGCACACCACCGAACGAGAGGACCGGCATGTTGTGCTGCGGGCATTGTTGGCTCGCTCCGCCACATCACGAATGTTACCGCAGGAATTAGGGTGTATTGCGCAACAACCTGTGTCAGCACGTAACGTTTGGCGTCATCTGCAGGAGCAGGGCCTTGTCGCATGGCGCTCATTTCTCCGATTACTATTAACATTACACCACCTGCGAGTGCGGCGGCAGTGGGCCGTTAAACGCAGCACCTGGACTATGGAATGGCACGGCATTGTCTTCTCCGACGAATCCCGCTTCTGCCTGCAACAGCACGATGTTCGGATCGCGTGTGGCGGCACAGCGGCGAGAGACTATATGACGCCTGCATTATGCATCACCATACCGGTCCGTTGCCTGGCGTTATGGTTTGGGCGCAATTGGGTATGACACCGGCACTCCTCTGGTACGCATCGCCAGTACACTCAACAGCCACTGCTGCTACGTCTCCGACGTTTTGGAGCCTGTAGTCCTCCCTTACCTGCAAGACCTGCCAGCGACCATGTTTCAACAGGACAATGCACGCTCGCATGTGGCACACATCATGCAACAATTCTTTATGGCCCACCAGGTGTCACTGCTGCCGTGGCCCCCTTGTTCTTCCAATATGTCGCCCATCGAACACGTCTGGTTGCTGATCGGCAACCAAGTGGCCCGGCAAGCACCACCCGTGGCTGCGCCTGATGAACTGTGGCAACGTGTAGAAGCAGCCTGGACCGACATACCCCAAGCCCACATCCAAAGCCACTTTCGTTCAATGTAGCGGCCGTTATTGCCAGCCATTTGCGCCACACGAACTATTGATGGCTGCTTGTTCCGCAAGTAGCACAGGCCTGTAAGCTTAATCGTTTCATCTTTGTATCTGTTGTTATGTGTCCAGTAAATCTGGCTTTGCTATCTCATTTCCTTCTTGGTGTTGCATTTTGGGTGGCCAGCAGTGTATTTGAAAATGCTTTCCTTGTTCTACTTAATGTCACTTATGGTAGCCTTACTGACATCATAAATTTTAGCTAACTGCTATCCACTTTCTCCTTGTGACAGCCTATTTAAAATTTCAGTTTTTGATTTGATTGTCAATTTTTTTTTTCTTTTTTGCGGATGCCATACTCATAGATGTTCCACTTCGTTTCTTATGGCAATTTTTAATTGACTGGAATGTGTGTTGTTGCTGATAAGGCAGTGACTCATTACAAGCTGTTTCCCATTGCCAAGGGGTGTGCTTTATGCTGAATGCAGGGGAATAACTTTCTCTCGGCTCACAGTGAACAATTGGGCTGAGGGATGAAACAAGGGTGGTATTGCTGTGGTAATGGGTCATAAAATCTTAGCCCCGCAGGTAGTGGCATCAGTCCACGAAATTTTCGCCTTTTGTCTCTGAGTACCAGAAATCACTTCCACCTTTGGCATGCCATCACCCCCAAAATGCTTGCACCCCCAAAATTAGGTGATACCACTATTGTCAAGTGCTAAGTTAAAGTGAACGGACTATACTTAAACTTTCCACCACCACACACACACAAGAAAAAAAGGAGGGAAGCTTGTTTGGATTTCTGACATTCTGATTTTCGACTCTGTACTGTATGTCATTTTATTGTGTGTAACACAAATGTGTACATTGTAATTAAAATTATTAGGTGTCTGTTAATGGAGGTTTCACCACACATTAAATTTTAAATATCTAAGATAAACACTTTGGTGTACTTTTTTTTTTTTTTGCATGTAATTATGTAAAAATCTTATACATATTTATTTTAATTTTTATTTCATTTCAGACTTAGTAAAAGATTTATATACTTTTGGAAGAAGTTCTGAGTGTGACTATTGTTTCAGCAGGTCAGAGTTCAAAAATCATGCAAGGTTTCTTGCATACAGTAGCACTCATTTTAAACTACAGCGTGTAAGTAATTCTATTCTATTCTTATCTTGAAAAACAATATGCCATGTAATGTGTCTTATTACCCTGCATTGTAGGCAGTGTTTAAGCTATGACTCGCATTTTTGCCAAAATGTGATAAAGACAGTAATTTTGCAAGAAAAAAGCCTCCACTGAATCATCAAAAAGCTAATGTTTCCCCATCATCTTTCCTTCTATCATCCCGCCCACCTATGCCTTGCTCTTGCATTGCTTTTTATCCCTGTCATTTTTTCGTTTTGTCATCGCTGCTTTCGCCCCACTGACCTGGTTTTCTTCCCTGCCATCTTTTCCTTTCCATCATCTCCCCCACCCCTACTTGTGCTGTGTTTTTCATCCCTGTCATCTTTTCCTTTCCATCATCTCCCCCACCCCTACTTGTGCTGTGTTTTTCATCCCTGTCATATATTTCCCCCATCATCACGCCCACCCCTGCTTTGTTGCGTCATCGCTGCTTTGTCCCACCGACCTGGTTTCCTTACCTGTTTTCTTTCCATTATCCCACCCACCCCTGCTTTGCCCTTGCATTGTTTTTCGTCCCCGTCATTTTTGTTCCATCCCCCACTAACCTGGTTTCCTTCCCCCACCATCTTTTTCTTTTCATCGTCTCGCCCACCTCGTGCTGTGTTTTTCATCCTTATCATATATTTTTCCCATCATTACACCCACCCCTGCTTCACTATCGCGTTGCTTTTTTTTTTTTTTTTCATCGCCGTCATTTGTTTGTTCCATTGTCACTGCTTCGCCCTGCTGACCTGGTATCCTTTCCTGTCATTTTTTCTTTTCATCATCGCTGTCACTCGCTGCTTCACCCTGTTGTGGTTTTTCTGTCCCGGTTGTCTTTTTCTCTATTACAGAAAAGAATTGGTGAGTCTTGAGAGCATCTTTCACAAGGGCTTTGTTGCAATGGATAAAGGAAAAAGGCATTTTGTTTGCTTCTTTTGTGGTTCTCCACCACAGCAGCAACTGTGGGAGCAGCGCTGTTTTGGTTTGGGTCAGTCAGTGTGACGTCAGTTGTTGCTTTGCTCAGTCTTGGTCTTTGTATATATTTTCACAAACTGAATTCATTAGCAAATGTAAGTATTTTTAGTAAAATTAGAAGTGTATAAGTCTCATGTGATTCTATCATAAAGTTCACATACCATTACGTGACTACAAGGTTCTTCATAAAGATGCTTTGACATCTAAGTTTTGTATTTTACATGTTATAAAGTGGGTACAGTCTGCGGCAGTGCATTAAATTATTCAATTAAGATACAATTCAGTTAAAAGTCCTAAAAATGTTACTTACAGAAGTGTTTGACATCAAGATCACTGTCCCTTTGCATTGCCCTTTTCCTTACCTGCCACGCATTCTTCAAATCGCTATTAGCGTACTGTTTCTAGTTTTTCCAGAAAATTTATCACTCAGTGTAGCTTGTGAATGTTCTTATCTGTTTACATAACAGAATTAACACTTAAAAATGCCTGTGATCATTGTTGCTTGTTAGCCTGCTGATTCAGTTGTAAAGGTGTAAAAGAATATACTTCCATTTTCCTATTCCCAAAACGTAACAAGAAAGATGACACTGAATTTTCGGGTGTAATATTAATAAGCACGTCTTTTGAATCCGTTCTGACACAAATTAAATTTATCAAAGCTATTCAAAGTCAATAGAACCCGTATGGAAAACAGTAGATCTGACGAAAGAAAGATTTTCAATCGGGTTTTTTATCTCTCAGATATTGCTGTAAACGGAATCGTGAGCTTACGAACTCTTAAAAACAGAGATATCGACAAAAATAAGATGTGACTTTACGTCCCCTGGTGGGAAAACCGTGCATTATTTTAGGAAGAAAGTATTCTCAAAAGGTTTATCCATATAAGCGGTATCGGTCCAAGAAAAAAAAATATGTCGAGTTTTCAGGAGCCCAGATTCTGCAACAAATACTTCACAAGCAGAAATTAACACTTATGACCCCTGGTGGCCAAGCCATTCTTTACCAAACATTAGAAGTTATGAGGAAAATATTTTCCATCAGGTCTCGAATGCGATACATGAAGAATTTTTCAAATCAGAGCTTTCGGAGCAGAAATAACGCTGAAAACGCAATTTACCTTTGTGCCCCCTAGCGGAAAGTCTATGATTTACTTGAAAATTTTGCATTTATAGGAAAAACATTTCGCATTGGAAACACTATCCAACAAAGAAGGAATTTTTTCAAATCAGACTCTTAGAAGTAGAGATATTCACAAAAATAAGATATACGTCTAAGCCCCTGGCGTAGAAACCATGCATTTTTTTTCAAGAAGATAAGTTTCCTAAAAGGTTTGTCGATATGAGTAGTATCGGTCAACAAATGACTTTTTTTTTCAGTCGAGATTTTAGAAGCTCATATTTTGCTGCAAATACAGCAGAAGCGGAAATGAAGACTTACGCTACTTGGTGGCCAAACCATTTCTTACAAAAATTAGAAAATATGTGCAAACGATTTCCCATCAGGAGCTGTATGCGGTGCAGAAAGAATTTTTCAAATTGGAGATTTAGAAGCAGAGATATAAGGGGAAACGCAATTTACATCTACGCCTCCTAGCGGAAAGTCTATGAATCACTTGAAAATTTTAAAATTATATGAACCACATGTCACACTAGAAACACTATCCAACAAAGAAGGAATTTTTCAAATCGGACTCCTAGAAGTAGAGATATTGACAAAAATAAGATATACATCTACGTCCCCTGGCGTAGAAACCATGCACTATTTTAAGAAGAAAATGTTTCTAAAAGGTTTGTCGACATGAGTAGTATCAATGAACAAACGACGTTTTTTTCAATCGAGAATTTAGAAGCTCATATTTTGCTGCAAATACAACAGAAGCAGAAATTAAGATTTACGACCCCTGGTGGCCAAACTATTTTTTTACAAAAATTAGAAATGATGTGCAAACGATTTCCCATCAGGAGTTGTATCCGGTGCAGAAAGAATGTTTCGAATCGGAGATTTAGAAGCGGAAATATAGGGGGGAACGCAATTTACCGCTACGCCCCTAGCGGAAAGTCTATGAATTATTTGAAAATTTTGAAATTATATGAAAAACATGTCACACGGAAAACACTATCCAACAAAGAAGGAATTTTTCAAATCGAACTCTAGAAGTAGAGATATTGACAAAAATAAGATGTACATCTACGCCCCTGGCGGAGAAACTGTGGAATATTTTAAGAAAAAAATATTCCGAAAAGGTTTATCGATGTGAGTGACATCAGTCCACGAAAGAATTTTTTTCAATCGATATTTTAGAAGCTCTGATTTTATGGCAAATACATCAGAAGCAAAAATGAACACTTACGCCCCCTGGTGACCGAAGTATTCTTTACCAAAAATTTGAAATTATATGCGAAAGATTTTCCATCGGGAGATGTATCCGCTGAAGAAAAAATTTTCAAATCGGAGTTTTAGAAGAAGAGTTATTCGGGAAAATGTAATTTACTTTTACGACCCCTAGCGGAAAATCTATGCGTAATTTGAAAAAGTAACTATATCTAAAATACTCTTCGACATAAATGGAATCGAAAGATAAATTTTTGTTTTCAATCTGATGTTTAGAAGCAAATATGTAGAATAAAACGTATTTTTGAATTCGACATCATCTGCATTTACGCCCTCTACCGGCGAAATTGTACATCGTAAAAAAAACGAAATGAAGGATCATGATTTGCATATTTCAAGCTTCCCAATGCAAAAAGAATTTTTCAAATCGGACTAATAGTTGCAGAGATACCGTGGGTACAGACGGACGGACGGACAAACCGATAACAGAAGCACGATCTTTTTTACAAAAGACGTGCTAAAAATGACAAAAGTTACTCATTCTCTGAGGAAAGAGTAAATTTGTTTACATCAAGTGAAGAAAATTCTCTTGCATAGATGGTAAGACATCAAATTTCAAAATCTGTGCTTATTCTCTTTGTGATGGAATCGAAGCCATTTCCGTGACCCATAAAACCGTTTTCACAGCAGAGTGAGTGATTTAGTACTAATTTTTAGCACGTGTTTTGTGAAAAAAAACACACTTTGAAGTCACTTTCCCTACTCCTAGAACCACTGCGTGACAATCCGAGGCTTGTGGTATAGTGCATTATCCTGCTGTAAGTAGCTCTCTCCATCAGAAAACACCATGCACATGTGTAGGTTTGCTTGGTCCGGAGTGATGTTAAGATACCTTGTGGCATCCAAATGCTGTTCCAGAAGTATTAAGAAACCCAATGCCCACCATGAAGACAGACACCACATCATTGCACCACCTCCTCCAACTTGTCCAGTTAGTGCTAGGCAGTTGGGACCTATTGATTCATGCTGTTGATGTCATGTTGTGGCCCTTCCATTAGCATGTATTTACCGAAAATGTGGTTCGTCAGACCAGACTACTTTTTTTTTTTTTTTTTCCAGTTTTGGGGCTCCCGTACCCACTGCAGATGAATTTGTCAGTTTTTAACAGAGATGAGTGGAACACAGGAGGTATATATAGTCCATTCTTGCTAATGTGCAGTGTTCTATGTATGCTGAAATTCTTCTCTCGATACTGTTGTACTGTGCAGTTACTTGGAGCTTGTTTGTTACCTCATACAATCCTCTCCAGCCACACTTGCCTTCAAACATAGACCAGTCATTTCGCCCACAGAAAGACCACTGGCTGCTTGCTTTGATGTTTGTGCACACTCATTGTACACCCTTGATACAGTTTTTCTTGCATAACCTAGAAGGTTCGCCATTTCTGACATGCTTGCACCTTCCCACTCAGCGCCCACTGTTGTGCCACTTTCGAAGGTGCTTACATAACGAGTTTCCCACATTATCGCAACTTCATGCTCATCAGAATCTTTTGCTGTGAGTTGTTTATAAGGCCATCTCAACTTCACAGTTGCACACTCGAGAATGGCTCATGTCTGACTTCTATTGGGTGTTCCTAATAATTTACTACTTTAGTGTGTGTTGAACAGCCATGAAGACATTACATTACCTTGTTTTTATTCCTGCACCAATGAAAAAACAACTGAATAAAAAAACCATTCTAGAAATAATTTATGATGTGTTTGAAAAACAACTGGAAAATGTACTCTGCTCATCTTCTCAGTTACCAGAATGTTTTTTGTGTAAATATTTCTATATATGCCCTGGGAAAATATTTGTTGTGTGAGAGAATTGCTTGATTGTTTATCACAAAATTTATTTAATAACTTGAAAGTTTCTACTAGAGCTTCACTATTTATTTGTTTGTTTATTATTTTTGTAATTGCCTGTATAATAGAATGTTTTTTTACTTTATTATTGACTCCAGTGTACTTTTAATGATTTAGACTGACACGGACACTGGGAAACAAACGGTCATGTATGACCTTAGCAGTAATGGAACTTTCGTAAACGGAATCAAAGTGGGTAAGTTTCTGTGTGCTCATATTTTTTAAATGGATATCTTTTCTTATTCCTTACCTCCTATAAAGTTACAGAGCTGTGGCATTAAAAAATGAACATTGTTCTCCCCATCCCCACCTCTACTTTTATTCTTCTGTAGCTCATTTACTGGGGCTGGCAAAATGAACCCCCCTTTCAAAGCAACTTTCCACCAGTTGATATTTGGAATTATTTATAGTTACTGTATAAAATTAAAATCATCAGAAGGCATTGAAAACTGGCTTTAATTGGTTGCATTGTTGATAGTGTTATATTTCTTCTTTTTTTTTCTTTTCTTTTAGGACTATGTAAATCATGATCTAAGTTCAAATATGATTAAAATGAAGGGTAACACCTGATTTTTAAAGGACTATTCAGACAGAGAATCAAGTCAATAATTTTAAGAAGGAAAAAAAAAATATTTATATTTATATACACTGCCGGACAATTGCTAAGGACGGATGACAATAGCAATGATAGCAACCATAAAATGGAAGGCTGGAAAATGTGGAAGTTAGCATGAGTGCGGGATACAGTAAGACGTGTTGTCAAATTTTGGATTGCCGAACTTGTTCGTGACGTTATAGCGCTGATAAGAGATATAAAGGATTTGACGCATATTGACCGTTGTTGTTCAAAAGCAAAGTTGAAAGGGAAAGAATCAATTGACGAACTTGCAATTTTCAGTATGTCTTCCCGACATCACCTAGATGATTTTACGCGTGGCCGTATTATTGGCAAGATTGAAGAAGGGCGAAAAATAACAGATGTTGCCAGGGAGTTCGACGTCAGCCACAGTGTTGTTTCAAAGCTTTGGAAATCATTTCAAACAAATGCAGAGTGTAGCAAACTTCACGGGGAAGCTCGTGTTCGCAGTACGACACCTGCAGAAGATCGGTACATAGTGCTATCAACAAAAAGACACCGGCGCAGCACAGCTAGTGAGGTAGCAAATCAGTTTATGGCTGCTACTGGCAAGCGGATCTCCCGAAAAACTGTCGCCAGACGTTTGCATGAAGGAGGACTATACGCTCGCCGTCCTGCTGTGTGCATCCCATTGTCCAGACGTCACCGTACCGCCCGTTTGCAATGGTGCCATCAACATCGCAATTGGACTGATAACGCCTGGTCTGCTGTCCTCTTCTCAGATGAGAGTAGATACAGTCTATCGTCTGATTGTCGACGACAACTGATCTGGCGTGATAGTGGTATTGCATATTGTCCAGCAAACATACAGGAAAGGGACCGATATCCGACATGTAGTGTCATGGTATGGGCTGGCATCATGATCAATGGCCGTACGTCCCTCTATGTGCTTCCAACTGGGACTATGACTGGCCAACGATACATTAATGATGTTCTGCTACCTCATGTTCGCATGTTCCGTGGTGCTGTCCGTGATAGATTCATTTTCATGGACGACAACGCAACATGTCATCGAACAGTCGCTGTCCAGGAGTGTCTTGAGAGCGAGGATATTCAACGCCTCGTGTGGCCAGCACGTTCTCCAGATCTGAATCCCATTGAAAATGTGTGGGATGCTTTTGGGAGGAGTCTTGCTGGTCGCCAATGCCCTCCAATAAAGAAGGACACCCTCATCCGTGCACTGACAGAGGAATGGGATAAATTACCCCAACAGCTGCTTGATAATGTTGTGCAAAGCATGACACGATGTATGGAATCTTGCATCGCCCTCCATGGTGGCCATATCCCGTATTGACATCTTACGCCGGAACGCCTGCGGACAGTAATTGCATTTTTTTTCACGTTTACGTATTCTGCACAAAATGGCCTGTTTGTCCCTTGAACACGTTCCAAAGCCTTCTGGATTTCAGAGCACAATAAATTGTCTTTCTTGTAATGTCCTGGCATTCAGACATTACTTTATTTCACTTGGCATCCAACCACACTTACTTTTTATGCGCTATGTAGCCGTTTATGATCCGTCCTTAGCAATTGTCCAGCAGTGTATATATTCTTTGAGTTGTCTGCAGCCTTTGTATGTCTCTTTTAGTTAAGGTACACGCTTCTGCACCATACGTAAGCACTGGAAGGATGCATTGATCAAACACTTTTCTTTTAAGACATAATGGCATATTGCTCTTGAAAATTATGCTGTTTCTTCCAAAAGCTCTCCAGGCAAGTTTTGTACGCCAATTAATTTCTTCACCAATGTGACCCTCACTTGATATCTGCTTTCCAAGATAAACGTACGTGTCTGTTATCTCCAGCTTTTCTCCATCAATCAATAAATCTTCATTTCTTGTAAAAGCATTGAACATCACTTTTGTCTTCTGAAAGTTCATTTTTAATCTCACTTCTTTACTCTTGTCAGCAAGTTCCTGGATCATACTCTGCAGCTCTGATGGGGTAGTTGCAAAAATGACTACGTCATCAGCAAAACGAAGGTGGGTTAGATAATCTCCATTACTCTTTATCCCCTTGTTTTCCCAGCTCAGCGACTGAAAGACACCCTCCAATGTGGCATTAAAGAGCTTCAGAGATATGGTGTCACCTTGTCTCACTCTCTTTTCAATTTTTATGTGTGTTGTATTTTCAAACAGCCGAATTTTTGCACTTGCATTTTCATAGATGTTATTAATAATATTAATGTATGCATCTTCAATACCGCAGGATTTCAGAGCCATTGGAACTGCTGATGGTTTCACCGAATCAAAGGCTTTTTCATAATCGATAAAAGCCATGCACAATGGAAGTTCATATTCCCTCGCTCTTTCAATTAGTTCTCTCAGTACGTGGATATGATCTATTATGCTGTAGCCACTCCTGAATCCAGCTTGTTCTCTCGGTTGAGCCATATCCAGTGTTACCTTCAAGCGGTGTGAAAGAACTTTAGTGAAGATTTTATAAACCACTGATAGGAGGCTGATAGGTCTTTAGTTCCTGAGATCCTCAATGTCACCTTTTTTTATGTAGCAGGATCATTGTAACTTTGTTCCAATCCTCAGGAATCTTCCCTTCATTAAGGCATCGAGTGAAAATTTGGGCGAGTACTGTTTAGATTTCTCCACTTGCTTCTTGTATGATGTCCACAGTAATTCCATCTTCTCCTGGAGCTTTTCCCCGCTTCATGTTCTTGATTGCATGTGCAACTTCTGCTGGGAGGACTGGAAGAACTCTGATACTGGTACCGTTAATGATGTCTGGAGTACATGTAGCATCCCTTTCATATAATTTGGAGTAGAAATCTTTCACTCTTGTCAAAATTTTGCCTCTATTTCTTGTTACAGAACCATCTTCTTTTTTCAGTGACATAATCTGTTTTCTTCCGTTACTGAGATGTCCCTTTGCTATCTTTAGGCTTTGGTTGTTTTCAATTGCTTTCCTCACTAGTTCGCAGTTGAATTTCCTTACGTCTTCAGTGATACTTTTTATACTGTCTTGCATAGCTCTATATATTCCACTTTGGAAGTCACATCTTTAGTTGTCCTCATCTCTCTTCTTTTTTGCATCAACATTTTTGTTTTTCCTGATAATTTGTTCACATGCAACTTGTTCTTAGACCCAGCTAATTTTGTTGCTGTTTCCATAAGAGCTTTGGTTACTTTTCTGTTAACTTCAGAAATATCCACTTCTTCCGATGTTAGGCCTTCTAAACCAGAGAATCTGTTCTTCAGTTCCAACTTGAAGGTATTATGGTGTTTTTTAAGATTGGTTATGTCAATACATTTTGTTTGTCTTATGAGCTTGCCACGTTCAAGTTTAGTGTTGAGGTGCATCTTACATCTCACCAATCTATGGTCACTACCTGTGTTGAACTTGTTTAGCACACTGCAGTCTTCTATGATGAATTTTTTGTTACACATAACAAAATCAATTTCACTTGTTGTCCCATTTGGATGCCTCCATGTCCATTTCATGCGTGGCTTTTTCTTGAAAAAGGAGTTCAAGATGAAAAACCCTTCTGCCTCTGCAAACTCAACGAGAGTATTTCCACGCTGGTTTCTCTTGCAGTGACCGAATTTACCTACTGAAGTTTCATTCTGTTGCCGTTGCCCTATTTTTGCATTGAAATCTCCCATAATTATCTTCAAGTGCTGCTTACCTTTATTATTTAGATGACAAATTTCCTCATAAAATTCTTCAATTTCTTCTTCAGGACGACTTGTGGTGGGTGCATAAGTTTGAATGATCTGAGCCTGGTATCTTCTCGAGAGTTGGATAACGAGTCGTGCAGCTCTGTCAGAGGAACTTTCAACTTCTACAACTTTATCCTTCAGTTTCTTGTTTATTATAAATCTAACACCACTAGTTCTGCCAGTATCTGTCCCACGATAGTAGAAGAGATGTCCACTTTTCAGTTCAATGAGATCTCCTTTTCTCCTTACCTCACTTAGCTCGACGATGTCCCACTTGATCCTTTGTAGTTCCTCTTCCAATTCAAGAAGCCTTGAATCAGAAGATAGGTAGCGTCCATTATACATAGCCAAGGTCAGCATCAGATGACAGCCTAGTCCAGTCCTCCGGGGATTCTTAGCACCCTCTGCCTTCATGCCGCACTAGCCGCTGCCTTGGTCAGGTACATTCCAGTTGCCGGAGACTGAGGGCCAAGATTTAAGTTGTGGAGTCATTTTGGAGGGGTTTGGCCATAACTCACCACGCTGGCCAAGCGGGTTGGTGAATGTGGGATAGCATTTCCTCTAATCCCGATGGTATAGTTATACCGCTATTGGCGGTCGTCAGAGCCACTTGAGTGGGAACAGGATGTACCGCGAGAAGGCGGGGTTGGCATTTGTCAAGGAGAGGCTGTGATGTTACGCATCCCCTGACCTTACATCCCGTATATATGTGACAAATGCTCCCCAAAACCAGATATCCGTGGTGAAAAATGTTGCCAATGTATTTACAGCAGTATCTGCTCTTGTAAAAACTCAGTTAAAACATTCTTGTTCTGTCTTGTTCAGGAATGTTTTCTACCTAAAACATGATAGAAAATACTTTGCTCATGTTTGTTGCTTAAAATAATAAAAAAAATCTCAGCTAAGACATGTAAATTTTCCAACATCTTTGCTTCTCGCAACCTGATTTGAAAAATTCATTTTGTGTTGGCAGCAGCATTGATGGGGAAGAATATTTATTATATAATCTCCCCACCCCTAATTTTTTCTGAGCTCACAGTTTTTTTTATCAGAGGCTTGTAAGTGCATATTTCTGTTTACAACATATCTGCATGTCTAAAAATTTGATTGAAAAACTTCCTTTTTAGCCAGACACAACTCGTCATGAAACCATTTTATGAATGTTTTCTACCCAAAATAATACACAGTTCACCTGTTAGATGGTGCAAAATTATATTTCATTTTTCTCAACATCACAGCTTGAAAAATTCTTTTAACACTAGATAGATACCATTCACTTCCTGAAACATTTTGCATATGCTCTTGCATTTTCCGTGATGCACAGTTCTGATGCTAGGCGGTGGTATGTTTATTTCTGTTCACAACTGTGTTTCTGCTTATGAAACTCGCACTGAAAAAGATCTTCTGTGGACTGTATTCCATTTGCTTTAGTAATGATTGCAAACATTATGATCTCTAAATAGTGCACGATTTCTCCCGTTGGTAGAGATGGGTCAAAAATTATGTCACTGTTATTTTGTCATAAAATCACTGTCACCGTTCCATGGAGCAATACTTGGGGTCCAAAGTCACTGTTACGTCATAGTTTTGGTTACCATGTCACCCCATCTAGACAATTTGTCTCCTTTTCTGTTGAAACATCTTGGAGGTCACTAGTGATGTGAGTTTTCTTTCTTCTTCTTGGCTGTACAGTTCAGTGTGAACCTTGGCCTCCTCAACAAGTTTTTGCCATTGTTCTGTATTTTGGGCCATTATTTTCCAGTTCTGGCAGCCCAGGCTTTTGTGTCCTCCACTAGTCCATCTATCCACCAAGTCTTTGGTCGTCCTCATCTTCTGTGCCCTTCAGGATGTTCAAACAATACTTTCTTAGGAGCTTCATGTTCCTCCATTCGCATTACATGGCCAGCCTACCTCAGTCTTGATTACCTAATCATGTTAGTAACAGTAGGGTCTTTATAAATGAAGTATAATTCTTTGTTGTAGTGTTTCTGCCAGATTCCACCATCACATATTGGGCCAATTATTTTTCTGAGAATTTTTCTTTCAAATGTATCCAACATTTGTTTATTTTTTCCTGTTAATGCCCAAGTTTCTGAGGCATATGTAAGCACACATCTTATTAAAGTTTTATAGATGATAACTTTGTTGCTTAGTTTTCTTTCAGTCTTCCTTTTTCCCATGCTCAAGATAGGCTCTTTTGATTTTGCTGTGTGTTCATTCATGAACAAAGAATTCAAAGCAAGTCAATTATGACTGCGGTTTTGTAACTGTTACAAGTGAAATGGTGACTCACTGCTCCATTACTGCTCTGTCACCCCTGTTGTAAATAGTGATTCTGTCACTGTTACGTCTAAAATGGTGACTCATAGTTCCAGATTCTTTACAGCTCATTCACAGCTGTCATAAATGGTGTTTTCATCACCGTTACTTCTATGGAACTGTCGCCATTGTCACTGTGAGAGGAAAAGCACTGTTAAACCCACTTCTACCTGCTAGCTGCATGTATTGTACGAACTCTTTTCCTTCTTTATTCTGCTTATAGGGGTTGTATTTGAAAAATTATTTTTCCTTTGCATAGCTTTTGCTATAAAGAATATTTTATGTATATTTTTCTACTTTTCCATAATTCACAATTCTACTACCAAGGAGTGCCAACATATATTTTTATTTAAAAGAGAATGTTGATTCTAAAAATCCCTTGGGAAAATTATTTCTACACACGTCCAAAACTTAAGCACGAACAACATTTTCACGAGTTGCACATACATACATAGTTTAATCACTGATGTTTACATACAGTAACACATGTCATTTATGAACATAACATGTCACATAGTTACCATTCATCTGATATGGATACAGAGTGCCAACATCCTGATTATGCGAAGCTGGTACGATCTCCTGTAACACTGAAGTCCAGAGTAACGCAGAGATGTACTGTCCAGGAACACCTATAGGTAAATCTATATGGGGTTATGCTCTTCTCTAATAGATATGCACATTTGACACTGGTGTGGCATAATCCGAACAAGATTGTTGAGTACTTCCTGCTGCAGAGCTTGCCACTCCTCCATCAGCACTCTTCAGAGCTCAGGAATCATTCTTGATGGCAGTGTTCTGTCAGTTAGACACTTCTCCAAAGCATCCCAAGCATGCTCTATTGGATTGAGATCAGGGGAGTATGCTGGCCACTCCATTTGATGGATATCTTCTTCCTCAAGGAGTTCAGCCACTGAACAATGGGGACGAGCATTATCATACATAAAAATGAACTCTGGTCCTATAGCTCCATGGAACAGGTGAACATGATGAAGGATGACATCATTACAGTGCCTCATACATAAGTGGGAAATGAATTTCCGTGAAGAAATAATTCTTCACAAATACATGGAAGGCAATACAAGTGTAATTATTGGCACAAATATGCCGTATTTTTACTGTTTCCATGTAGCCACTCTTTCAGAAAACTTGAAAATTAAAAAAAAAAAAAAAAAAAAAAAAAAAGACATGCTCGAACAGAAATCAGGAGGTGCAGGTTTGTTTCTCGCTCCGGGGCAATGTAATTTTCAAGTTTTCTGAAGGAGTTAGTACATGGAAACAGTGCAGATACGGCGTATTTGTGCCAATGATTACATTCATTACAGTGCCATTCACTAGTCATGGACCCTCATTCTACCAGCTGCAACTCAGTATGGCTATCAACAATAATGCCGACCCAGACCGTGATTACTCCAACACAGTTTCTATCCTTTTCCACAGTGTTCTCTTGATGGTACAGTGTACCATGTTCCCACCAGATGTACTGATGCCCAGAATCGGACGTTAAACTGAATCAGCTTTCTTCTATAAATAAAATGCTCCCCATTCCTCATTTGTCCAACCACTGTGTTCTTGGCACATTGCAAAGTGCTGCAATTTTAAAGGTACACATTTAACAGATTTACATGCATGGAGCCCTCCAGCATTCAACTGTCCTGCCACTGTTTGATGGGACTCACATATCCCAGTACTGGCAAACAGTTGATTACTCAATTGACCAGCAATGACTCCGACGATTCCGTTTTACTGGTAACACCAAATAATGGTCTTCTGATGCTGTGGTGCATTGTGTATGACCTCCTCAACATGTCTAAAGGCATTTCCAGTTTCCTGTATCAATGTGGTTGTATGTAAATTGTTATTCTGCATGAAACACTGTAATGTTTGCCTGTTTTTTCATGTTAAGATTTATTATATCACTTGTAAAATTAGTAATTGCATGTGGATTTATGCCATTAAGCATTTTAAGGAAAGAGCTTATTTTATTTTCAGGTAAGAACCGGAACCAAGTTTTAAATCACAATGATGAAATCTCTCTGATTACAAAGAATCATAAAGGTAAGTTGGTTTATTTTTCTTGTAGTTAATGGGCTTCAGCAATGTGTGTTTCATGTTTGAGTGAGGGGTGAGCACACAGAGACAAGTTGAATTATTTTTTTTTAATTGAATGAATGTGCAAGCAATTAAAAACCATGTGATGGTGAATATTTATTTGAGGCTACATTTAGTGCATTAATAAGGTAAGTAGAAAATTGGATGATTAATTATCCAGATTAATGGTAATTTTCCCAGGCAGTTCAAAGGCCTTTCTGTTTAGTAGATTATGACCTTTTGTGGTGATTTATGTCAAAAGAAATCATTTGCATATACTTTTTTGAATCATTGAAATTACAATGATTAACTACAAAATTGCGGTAAATAGACATTGAACTTGACTGACTGTATTTTTTTTAGTCTCTCTCTATGCTACAATGTAAACATCCTCATTGAAACACCATTTTTGAGTCAGATAATTTATTATTAAGTCTTTTTGAAGTGAACCTAAAACATCTGTTAGAAAATTAAATCAATTCAGTGCATAAATATTTTTGAAGTATTATTACTCAGTTACCTAACTAACAGACCTTTTGTATAAACTTAACTAATAACAATATAAGACTTTATGAGATGTTCTTTGTTAGTGGAAAATGCTTTTGTTCATTACAACCTTCCAACTTAGTTTCTACATGTTAAAATTAGATTATAACATTTGTTACACCACTTAAAAAGTGTAAAAGCATGGTGAATAAAATAAAATGTTTGTTTGACATAAACAATGTGCCATTTGAACTCTTTTACATCCTGGAAATTAAAACACTGCTAAGTTGTTTTCCCCCATTCACTTGTTAACACAGTTTGTCTCAGAATGATGAGGGTGGGTGTTATGTGAAAAAGAAAATGCCATAATGTACTGTATGAGCTCTTTCTGCATGCGAATGATTTATGTGCATATATGGAGCACCCTTTTTATCTTTTTGAACTCTTGGGTCCTGAAATCCAATCTGTGCTTACCATATTCCAGGGGTGCAGAAATTTTTCAGGGCCCAATATTTCCCCAGAACGCAATTTTTTTCTGTCCGAAATTTCCCCCAAAACTGTAGCGGACTTTCATATAAGTTTAAGCGAGTATTAGATCTATATGTTGATGATTAAGAGCTAATCCTTAAAGCCTATTACTTACAAATTTGAAAAAAAAACCCTAATATTTATTTTAGATTCAAAATGTCTGAAACATTTTTGGGTCTAGGTGAAAACAGTAGTGGAGCAGAGAGGCTGAAAAATAAACAGCTAAAAAAAAATTCTGCAATTAACTATAATTTATTTCATTCTGGCATTTCAGGCGTATAATTGTGCCAGATAATTTTACTGAATGAAATTTAAATTAGACTTAAATCCTTTGAAAAATGCATGGGTCATTCGCTTTAAAATGTGCGGAACCCCCAATAATTTTTCAGAGCAGCGTTAGTTTCGGAAAAATTTTATTAGCATGACTAGTGGTTGCGCCATACTTATTACTCGTGCCACGCTGTCTACGCCTTGGCATTAGTAAAGTCGTTTGGGCTCAGTGAATCATATGCCAGCGACAGTCTGCAGTACGTCACTGTGCTCATAACCTCTTGTATTTATAACGACATGACATTTTTCAAAATGATTACCATACAGTAAATTACTCTTATCTTTCGCGTTATACTCGTTGTTAATAAGTCAATTTTTCGTTTTATTATTATTACTACTATTATTATTTTACCTATTATTACGTATGGACATTGGCGTATGCCAATGTCCATACATAATAATGTATAAGGCGAGAATCGTCGAAGAACAAACACTCTTCAACCATTGCTGGAAGAACACAAGCTGGAGGGCAGCGTCATGATCTGGGGAATGTTTTCATAGCATTCTCTGGGTCTACTCATACCTGTGGAAGGCACTATGGACCGAATTCGTTACAAATCCATCCTTGCAGACCACGTACACCCATACATGCTGATTGTCGTCCCTGGAGCAGATGGGATCTTCCGGCACGACAATGCGATGTGTCACACAGCTAGAAATGTTCGAGAGTGGTTGGAAGAGCACCATGAAGACTTCAAAGTACTTCCCTGGCCTCCTAATTCCCCAGACTTAAACCCAAATGAGTATCTGTGGGACCACCTTGATTGTGTTGTTCGCTCTATGGATCCTCCACCATGCACCCTCCAGCAGCTGTCAGATGCACTGTAGTCAGCATGGCTCAACATACCTGTGAACACCTTCCAGCTCCTTATTGAGTCACTCCCATCCTGTCTAGCTGCGGTCCGCGCTGCACACACGGTTACTTTGGATATTCATTTCCATTTTCATTTCATTTATTTATTCTTTCAGTTGCCACTACAGCAACTAGGTAAAGGAGGGAAACGGCCGTGAGGCCTGACATAGCCCTCCTCTCCCCAGAATACAAAAAACATAAAGCTTAGCAGAAAAGGCAAGCCAACACATATATGGTAGGTACACGTACTTGCTCACAGCCAACACATATAACAATGTGTTCCATCAACAATAGTCTTCATTATATCTAAACAAATAAGTATCATATACACTTCACTACATAATCACATATATATTTGTAAATAAACAACCAATAACGTTTGCACCTCACTCTATAATCATACCAACTCACATTTCTTCCATTTAGTCGAAATTGCTTATTGTTTACTAATTATTTCATAAGATATGCCTTTAGTTTTATTTTAAATAAGTTAAAATTATTAATTGATGTTAGTTCTTGGGGCAATGAGTTCCAGAATTTTGGGCCACTATAATTTATATTCATTTTAAGTTTCTCAGTTTGTGGGAACATTGGAATTAGTAGTGATCTATTCCTAGTATTGTGGTAATGAGTATGTATATTTAGCGTTATTATATCATTGTGTATACCATTTTTAATTCTTTTGTACATTATTTTTCCCAAGTTATAATCATATAATTGCTTTATCGTTAAAATATTATATATATTGGGGTTCACTTTTGACCGAATATATAAGATTGGTTGAAAATTATTTGATGTTTTAAGATCTATTAGTCTTATAAATCTATTTTGCAGTACCTGTAGTTTATTAATATTATATTGTGTGGTTTGTCCCCAGGTCAAAATGCAATAATTAATGTGTGTTTGAATTAGAGTATGATATATAGAAATTAATGTTTTTGGTGTTAAGTTTGACAAAGCACTACTGACCATTCCAATAGTTCTAGAAATTTTGTTACTTAAATTTTCAATGTGTTTGTTCCATTTCAAATCATTGTGTATAGTTGTACCTAGATAAGAGTGTGTTGAGACCGTATTAATCCTGACTCCATTCATCAGAATCAGTAAATCGTATAAATGTGAAGCTTGTGAATTAGAGAAAATCATTAATTTAGTTTTATTAATATTAACAACTAATTCATTTGCATTCAGCCAATCTGTTATTAATTTTAGCTGAGTATTAGTTCTTAGTGTAAGCTCATTCATATCAGTTCCCTTTAAAATAATAGTTACGTCATCTGCATATAGGATTGTATCATTATCTTTTAATACTGCAAATAAGTCATTAATATATAAATTAAAAAATAAAGGACCAAGAACTGATCCCTGAGGTACCCCACAGTTTATGATTTGTAATATGGATCGATTCTGATGAATCTGGGTGTATTGCATTCTTTCTGACAAGTAACTTTTGAATAAATTATAGCTAGATCCCCGGAGTCCTATAATATTTAACTTATGAAGTAATATATCATGATTTAGGGTATCGAATGCTTTTGATAAATCAAGAAAGACTGCAATTGTTATTTGTTTTTGTAATAGATTTTGTTGAATTATATTTTGTGTATGTAATAATGCTAGTTCAGTTGATTTATTTGGTACAAATCCGAATTGTCTGTGATGAAATATATTATGTTTTTGAATGTATGAAAATAGTCTGGTATGAATTAATTTCTCCAGTATTTTTGCGAAAATTGATAAGTTTGCGATTGGACGATAATTATTTATGTCGTTTTTTGACCCATTCTTATATTTCGGAGTGATTTTGGAGATTTTTAAGGCATCTGGAAATATTCCGGTTTCAAGTATAAGGTTATAGATTTGCAACAATGGCTGAACTATGATATCTGCCACAAATTGTATGGCTATTGGAAAAAATTCATCGTAGCCAGGTCCGACATTTGTATTGATTTGGTTTAAAGCATGAGTAAGTTCAGTCCTTGTAATTTTCGACATATGAAAAGTATTTAGTCTTGAAAGATTTTGTAGGTATTTTGTAAAGTGGATTCCTGAGAATATAAATTGTTGCTTGGTCAATTGTGGTGACAATATAAAGTGACTGTTGATCTCATTAGCTATAGCCTGTTTATCAGTTATTTTATAAGTTGATTTGGTTAAATATTGCGCCGTAACTGGGCTGATATTTTTCCCCAGTAATAGATTCAGATGTTTCCATGTTAATTTAGGGTTATTTTGAGAGAATATATTAGTGTAGTAATTTCCTTTTAACTTCCGAATATCTGAATTCAATTTGTTTCTATATGTTTTAAAGCAGATGATCACAATAATGTGACTCAACCATTAGACTCTGAGGAAGCAATTATGTTAGAGATAGAAAGACTTGTAATGGACAGTAGGAGATAAAGTTTCTAACCAACCAGCATTCACTTTTCTTTTTAATACTATGTGCCAAGAGAACATGCCTGACCAATGTGCTGAAAGCAGGTGTGAAATGTTAAAGATGAAAAAGTAATAACTGTAAGATAACTGCTGAACAACATTTTGTAGACTAATGTGGGAACAAACCTGTCATTGATGAGAAATGACAAGGCAATTTATTTCTGTTCAATCTTTAAAGTGTGTAGCAATTCGTAGAGCATTATTTTAAGGCATGGCAGGGCTTTCAATAACTTCTCATCAATGTGAAAGCTCTTCAGAAAAGTTTGAAGTTGTGCCATTTGTGGTGCAGTGAAGAAACCTACTCTGTTTCTGTTCAAACAAACCACCTAGGACAATGACATATTATTAGCCAATTACATTTGTCAGAGTGTGATAGTGAAAGAACTTTCTTCTTCATAGCAACCATAACCATCTAGAATACATGGACAGAAATGAGGAAGTGCAGATTTGATTCCCACTCCAGGACAGTACAGTTTTCAAGTTTTTGTGAAATTTTTGGTTGTGGTTGCAGTTACTGAAAGTAATGAAGCCTAAATTAATACTACTGTTATTTGTGTGACAGAAATTGACTTACAAATGCATCTAATGCATTAAATGTTTCAGACCAGCAGTAAACATACAATTACCTTGGGCAATAGATATCAAACACGGGCCACGTCAAAGAAGAAATTAACAGACGTATACAACTTGACCAGAGTACATTTGGAAGAAACAGTACTATTTCCAATAGAAATTTACTATTATGTTTCCAAAGAAACGTGTTTAATTAGGGCATTATTTCAGTTTTTACTTATGGACCTTAACTGAAAAAGACATGCAGACATGGGTGCCGCAAAGCTTGGCTTATGAAATAAGTGGGGAAGGGGGAAAATTGCACACAGGGAAAAAAAGAAGTCACGTAATATAGAATAAGATTTTTTTTAATTTAACAGAATTTCAATGCATAAATATAAAATAGCAATTAACATTTGTAAAAATCCATTTTAGGAAAATCCACGTTAGAACAAAAACTTCAGTCATTTTTGTTGCTGTCCAAATTTGTTCATCACATTGTCAGTGAATTCTGTGTCCTCTTGCACTCTTTTCTTATGAATGTTGAGCATGCACAGTCCACTTAGCCTGTCGTCTCCGATTGTAGGCCGATTCCAAGTCTTGACCCGCCGTAATGTACTGAATGAGTGTAATACTACATGTCGCTGAAAGAGTCGGGCCAATCTTGACAGCCTGAGCTACAGCTTGGTAGAACGGTGTTGCTTGACAGATAAATCTGGGTACTCAAGGGATTCATTTGGGCTTGCTTCATTTTTCCACATCTCATACCATGTGGTAGCTTCGGTGATAAAATTCAGTGAAATATCTCTGTAAAGACTATTTATGTCTTCTGCAACAGCAAAAAATGACGCTTTATCTAATTCTTTGCACCCTCCTGTACAAAATCCTGCTTACTGCATACAGAGGCTGCTGACAACTTGAAGAAGCATAAAGAGATGCATGCTGGTGTAACAAAGGAAACTCATGGATCAGGAAAATGACAAGATTTGATGACATGATGATCAAAGTGAAAACCCTCAAGTGGCAATGGGCTGGATATATTGCTCCAAAAACTGACCACTGTTGGACAATTGAAATACTAGACCAGATACCAAGGGACAGGAAAAGACCACTGGAAGATGGGTGGATTCAATTCAAAAGCATGCCCAGAAGAGCATTGCTCAAGGCAGAGTTGTGGGAGAGATAAGGGAGACCTTCATCCAGCAGTAGATTTAGTATGGTTGATGGCATAGTAGAATTAATTCATAGCAGTGGCATAGCCAGAAATTTCTTAAGGAGGTCCATGTGTTTGGTTCATTGGTGAAAGCCCCATATATACATATACAGTATATCACTTTAAATTCATATTAAATCTCCCCTCAAGGGGGGGGTCCAGACCTGAGGACCACCCCTTTGGTTACGCCTATGATTCATAGTCAACATACATTATGCTGATTTTGAAAGATTTAGATTATTTGGAAATTTTGTAGTAGTAGTAATATTTATTTGAAAGAAGTAAAGGGGGGGGTATCAGGGCTTCACCAACCAGTTAATAATGTTGTGTCTTTTTTGTGTCTCATGCATGCTGGTGTAACAAAGGTGTAACAAAGTTTTATGATTCAGTCTTGTTATGAATCATAATAATGAAATTAATGTTGCATTATATCTTTTTGATGAGGTTCTTTTTTTTTTCATCTAATTTGAATTATCTTCACAGTTTTTGTTTATATGGATCAGTGCATTGGGGAAGATGAAGTTGCAGAAGAAATTTTAGAAAAATATGCAGTATCTAAAGTACTAGGCAGGTAAATATATTTCAGTTATACATACACACACACACACACACACATATATATATATATATATATAATATACACTATCTACCAACAAGTAATTGGACACCCCTGCAATCGACGATATCTGCGGTCCTGATACACGTCACGGCTGCCGCCGTTAAATATTGTGTGGGAAACAACAACGCAACCAGTCGCATGCAAAATGCCACACAGTTCGGAGCTCTCTGATTTCGAGAAAGGTGTAATAGTCGGGTATCACAGAAATGGCCAATCTATACGTGACATATCCAGCAAGTTGAAGTACCCAAAATCGACAGTGGCCTACGTAATTGGCAAGTGGAAGATGAGAGGTGACTGTCGGAATGTGCCCCGACCCGGCAGACCCACAAAACTGGGAGTTAGAGACCGACGGGTGCTGGCTAGAGAAATTCGGAAGAACCGCACCAAATCGATGGGCCACATCCGCGAGGAGTTTCAACAGGCATCCGGGAGTGTTCTTTCGATGAATACCATCCGTAAGGAAGTCCATCTGCTCGGTTATCATGGACGTGCTGCCGCCACAAGCCTTTGATCACCAAGTCCAATAGCGCTGCTCGGCTAACGTGGTGCAAAGAACGTTGACAGTGGACCGTTGAACAGTGGAAACAGGTTCTCTGGAGCGACGAATCAAGGTTCACCCTCTACCATTGGGATGGCAGGGTCTGGGTTTGGCGTCTGCCTGGAGAACGCCTCCTGCCGGAATGTATTGTGCCAACTGTGAAGTTTAGCGGCGGTGGAATTATGCTATGGGGGTTTTTCTCCTGGTATGGCACGGGACCACTGGTCGCAATTCCTGGTAGACTCAACGCCGAGACCTATTGCACCATTTTGGATGACCATGCGCTTCCTATGTTGTGGCAGTTTTACGGGGTGGACCCATTTTATTTTCAGGATGACAATGCCACCTGTCATGTTGCGAGGTCCACCATGGCTTGGTATGGTGACAATGGGGTTAATCGAATGGACCGGCCTGCGCAGAGCCCGGACCTTTACCCTATCGAGCACCTCTGGGACGAGTTGGAGTGTCGACTTAAGGGGTGCCCCCACCGTCCGAAATCGGTGAAGGAACTGACCTGTCTTCTCCAAGCCGAGTGGAAGAAAATACTGCTCGCCATCGTACAACGCCTGGTTGAGAGTATGCCCCGGAGGGTCGCAGCTGTAATCGCCGCTCGTGTAGGTTCCACCAACTATTGAAGGTGAATAAACTTTGATTCCTTTGCTATCACAGGTGTCCAATTACTTGTTGGTAGATAGTGTATATATTCATATCTACCTGTCAGATATCTGAAATCAAATTGAATTTTAGTTATGTTGCTTTCATATGTGGCATTTACCATTCCCCAGTTCTTTTAATTGGCTATCTTACATCTGTATTAGCCAGTTTTGTACTTCACAGTATCCCAGTAGTCAAGTTCTGACCTTTTGATATTTCAAAGTGTGTTGACAATTGAAACCATTCTAAATAAATCCCAGTCACACGATTTTCATGCACTCCTTTCTTGCCATAGCATACTTGTAGTTGTATTTGTTCTGGCATGTTTTCCTTTAATTCAAGTGTTATAGAAAGTTCATCCAAGTTCGTAGTTTTACTGATTATTATACTGTCCACTCATCTTTTACACTTTGATGCTCTTCATTTGATGCGAACAAACATTAATTACACTGTTAGGTCCTGGAACATGATTTGAGGGGGATTGAGACACTTTGCAGAGTTTAACTCCTGCGAGGCCTGCTCTTATTTTTGTTAGCAACAAAAGTGATGATTTTCATCCTGATTTCAGGTACACCTTTTTGACAACGAAGAAGTACATCTGTGTGTATTATAGGGCTGTATATTTTTCCAACTTCTCTTGGTACTTCCACCTTCCTTCTGTAGCTACATCTGCTTTTAAAAAGCTACGATTTCTCTCTCAACATAGATAAGCATTGCAATAGAGTCCCAAATGTCAGATCTTTTGTTATTGACATGCTCAGGTCATTAAAGAGTAAAATTAAAGTCATCACACAAAGCTATACCTGTAGGAATTACCTTGTCCTTGAATCCAGAGAAATTATCAGGATTGCAATGGTGAAATCCATGAAGCTACATTTTTTATTCAACATCTCACCATGTTTGTCCTTTTTGTGCAGGCACACACACACACACACACACACACACACACACACACACACACACACACACGCACACACACTTCTGCGTGTTCTATCCTTGCCTGATTCTTCTTTCTTTTTTTTTTTTTTTTTTTTTTTTTTTTTGAGTTTGCTCTGCATTAAGAGTACAAGGTAAAGAAACTCTATCCTTCCATCTTCACAAGGTAGCACAAAGTAAAGGTGAACTTCCTGTAGATCACATGGGCTTTCCTAAGGGAAAGTAACCTTATACCTTTTCACACTGCATTCTCAACAAGCAAATAAAATCCTGCTACTTTTCAGCAATGTTTGATGAATCATTCCAGGATTTTTTTCTTTTAATTCATATAAACAATACAAATTCTTTGCAATAACCATAACAATATACATAATTTTATTGGTTGAGGAATGTGGTAAATGAAAAGAGAAAGAAAGTTGTTCTTTCAATTGAACAGAAACTTGAAGCCTTAAATAGAATACACAAAGACGAGTCCATGAAAAAAATTGCATCAGAATGTATGCTATGAGCTGCAGCTGGTGACTGGAAAAGGAACAGAAATGAGTTAGAAAAGTGGTGGCCTGATTGGGCCTGAAGTGAAGGAGTGACGGAAAGAAGAGCAATGAAGAAATGTGTGAATATGGAAAGATGAGCGAGGCTTTGTTCTTATAATTTAACACAGCAAAGGGTTAAGGGTATTATGCTTAATCACGTGACCAGACCTGCAGAAGAAAGCTGATTTTTCAAATGGAATTTAATGAAGGGAACTTAATTCCATGGCTAATTTAAGCTGGCTTTATGGCTGGAAAAATTAATATGAGGTAAGGCAACTCAATATCTGTGGTGAAAAATTAGCAACAGAACTTAAGAAATTTTAAGTGAAATCTCATTGTTTCATTGACAGTGAAGGATTATCAGGTGAGCAGATACATAATCACGATAGGACAGACTTAAACGATAAAATGCTGCCTTAAAAACTCTAGCATCCTGTTTCAGCTCCTAGGAGGACCGTAGCTTGGGGGCTGCCAGGGGAGGCTCAGCCTTGGCTGAAAAGTTTTGAGCCTCTCCTATGAAAGACTCTTTGAATGTAATTATAATTACATGGTTCATAACACTTCCTGGAAATTCTGGAAAAGTCCTGGAGTCCCATGTTGTCCTGGAAATGTTCTAAAATTTTGTTACATGTCCTGGAATTTTATTCATTCCTGCCTTTTTGTCCCTGCACAACGTATTGTAGTTGATGATTTTTCTACTGATATAACTTATGTCTGACAAATTTTCCTCCCCACCCCCTACAAAATATGTGTGTGTGGGGAGGGGTAGGGTGCTGTTGATTTTCTTGTCTGTTAGGACAACTGAAGCTGCATTATTAGCATTTTTTGCGTCATATTTTTATGTTAACACTTTGTTCATCAGGCCAGGGAGACCATATCTCTGCAACTATTAGTTTGATTTGTAGAATTAATTTTGCATTGGGAAGCTTAAAATGTGAGGATTATGATCCATGCATTCCGCTTTTTTTCCAATTCACAACTTTGCCGCTAGAAGGCACAAATGAAGATCGTATCAAATTTAAAATGCATTTCATTTCATATTATTGCTTTTAAATATCTGATTGAAAAAATTATTTTTCCTTTCGATGGCATTTATATCGAAGACTATTTTAGTTACAGTCTCTTTTTCAAATAATGCATAAAATTTCCACTAGGGGGTGTAAAGGTAAAACACGGTTTTCCCGATATCTGCTTCTAAAAGTCTGATTTGAAAAATTCTTCCTGCGTCAGATACAGCTCTTAAGGAGAAATGTTTTGCATATAATTTCTCATTTTTGGTAAAGAATGGTTTGGCCACCAGGTGACATAAGTGTTTATTTTTGCTTTTGATGTATTTGCAACAAAATCTGAGCTGGAAACTCGATTGAAAAAATTCTTCTGGGAACCAATACAGCTCACTTTAGAAAGCCTTTTGAGATACCTTGTATTTTAAATAGTGCATAGTTTTTCCACCAAGAGGGTGTACACGTATATCTTACTTTTGTCGATATCTCTGTTTCTAGGTGTCAGATTTGAAAATTTCTTCGTTTGTTGGAGAACATTTTCGGTACAAAACGTTTCTCATATAATTTCAATATCAAATTTTTCTTAATGCACAAGTGTGCCACTAGAGGGTGTACGTTCACATTTCCGTTTACAGCAATATCTGTGGGACTAAAAACCCGATTGAAAAATATGGTTTTTCGATCAGATACTACTTACTATGAAAACTCTTTGTGTGTATTTTCTTCCCAAAATAATGCACAATTTCACTGCTAGGAGGTGCAGGTATCTAATTTATTTTTCTCAATATCTGTTTTTCTAAATGTCCAATTTAAAAAATTATTTTAACACCAGATACCATTTACCTTATGGAACACTTTAGGTTTGTGTTTGAAGAAGTCTGTGGTTAACAATTCTGCCGCTAGGTGGTGTTTGTGTACTTTCGCTTGTAGCTGTAACTCTGCTTCTAAAAAACCTATTGAGAAATTTCTTTTTTTACTGTATGCCATTCCATTAAAGATGGGGAGTGAATAAGATTTTTGCTACAATAAGAAGATCCTCTTCAAATAATGTACCCCCGCACGGGGATAACTGGTTTTCCAGTTATTTGGGGAGCGGCGCCCCCACAGCCCGAGCTCACCTTGTGACGGATCAATCTTTCATTTCGTCTTGAACGATTATATAACCAAAGGGACAGCTGTTCATCCAGCTGATGGGGAATGGCGTCCCCACGGCCCGAGCCAACATGTACTATATGTGATGATTTTCACATTTTTTATGTTTTTTCACTTTACATGAACCCGCCTCAGTTGTAGGTTGCTGAGGTTGTGATTATGCGCCAGCTCAGGATTTTAGTTTCTCGTTTTCTTTCCTGTCTTCTCCATTTCATGTTTCTTTCTTTGTTTTTCCGAGCTGGTTAGCTAGACCTGCCTGCACGTTTGCCGTGTGCGGTGACCCGTAAGGTGGAAAAGGGGATGCTGGAGGCTGAGGTTTCTGGAGGCCTGGGTGTTGTTGTCGCCAGTTGCCAACACTCCTCTTTGCCCCCTGCTTCACCCTAAACGGGCGGCTGGGAACTAACCCACTCCTAGTCAATGAGGTCTGTGGCCGAGTGGAGCCCAGACCTCTAACGGCTTGTCGTCTCGTACGACAGGGTGAGTCTGGGGATAGGGTGGGCATGCCAAAGGGGTGTTCCCCAGGCATGGGAAAGTCTGGGTGCTCGCCGAGCGCATGTCTGCCCTATCAACTTGCTATATCCGCTTGCTATCCCTAGAGCCGTGTCCTGCGTCCACTTGGGCTTGCGGACCTCCGGTTCTCCCTTGTTGGGCTCGATTGTGGGTGGGGAAGTCGGCGGATGAATCCTTTAAATTTTTTCATGACTCTCAATGAAATTTCCCATGAACCCAAAACTAAAAGAAGTATGGAGGAAGGTTCAGGTCCTTCCGCCAAAAAATTTGTCGCTGATGTTTCCAATGCTAGATTCTTTTTGTGCACTCATTGGACCCTTCAAAGCCTTTGAGTGCCAAAAGTCCATTTTGGATCCATAAAGCACTGCAATCAATTGCAAGCTCTCCTAAAAGCGTCAAGAAGCTCCAGTCTGGAGATCTTCTTGTTGAGATGTCTACTGTGGCCTACAGTTCCACACTTATCAACACCAGCATGCTGCTTGAGACTCCGGTCAAAATAACACCACACGGTTACCTAAATTCATCTCGAGGTGTTGTCTCCTCTCGGGATCTTATTGATTGCACTGAGGAGGAACTTCTCGAAGAACTGAGGAGCCAACATGTTACGGGTGTGCGGCGTATTTCTTTCAGGAGGAATGGGCAGTTTGTCCCATCCTGGAACATTATCTTGACATTCAACTGCCCTTCCCTGCCTACATCCATCAAGGCAGGGTATCTCCACCTCGAGGTACGACCGTGCATTCCTAACCCGTTGAGATGTTTTAGGTGCCAGTCGTACGGCCACTCTCAGCAGTCATGTAGGAGTACTCCTAGGTGTGGACGCTGTGGTGCCACAGAGCATCTACTCTCAGAATGTGTGGCCGAGGCCGAGTTTTGTGTGAACTGCAAGGGTTCACACCCAGCATCAGCCAAAGATTGTCCCAAGTGGAAGGAGGAGAAGGAAATCCAAAGGCTCAAAACGGTGGAAAATATTTCCTATCCTGAGGCCAGAAGAAGAGTGGTTCCCGTTACATCTGATCGGCGATCATACGCTTCAGTGGTGGTTGCCAAATCTACGGTTGGCATTCAGACCGACGTTCAGATCTCACCTAACTGTCCATTCAATATGGAGGAAATCATCGCAGCCGGACTGGAGGCACTCCAGTCGCGAGCTAGGAGTCTGAAAGCGGCACCCGCCACTTCACCGAAGCAGACTCACTCCAACACCAGCAAGGGAACTCAGTCCACTTCTTCTGGCAAAAACGCCAACACTAACACCAACACCAAGGTCAAGGATAAGAAGAGCATTTCTTCTCCTTCAAAGTCTCAGCCAAACAATCAACGGCGAGCAAATCCCGCCAAGACACTTGGGACAAAGCATTCACCAATCTTGGCCCCTGGTCACACACCACCAAATCTGGGGGAACGCTCACCAGAGGAAATGGAGGCTGACCAAGTTTAATCATTTTCTTTTTCATTTCATTTTTACCCATGGGTTCAATAATTCAGTGGAACTGCCGAGGTTTTCGCACCAGTTTTGATGACGTGAAACATCTGCTTTATTTGTACTCTCCGGTGTGCCTTTGTCTTCAGGAGACAAAGCTTAAACCATCGGACCTGCTTTCAGTTCGAGGCTACAGTGCATTTCGGACAGACCACTCGTCTGGAAATATAGCCTGTGGGGGTGTCGCTATTCTCGTCCCTCACAGGGTTCCGGTATCTTCCGTCGCGGTTTCCACAACTGTGCAGGCCGTGGCGGTTCGTATTTCTATGCCTGTGCCTCTTACTGTTTGCAGTGTTTATCTACCACCGGATGAGGATGTTAGCGTCTCTGTTCTGGAGAGCTTGATTGATCAGCTGCCCTCTCCCTTCCTTCTTTTGGGTGACTTTAATGCTCATCATCCTTTGTGGGGTAGTGTCAGCGCCAGCGCTAGAGGTCGTCGCATAGAGTCTCTTCTGTGCTCGGCCTCTGTGTGCCTTTTAAACACCGGTGCTGACACTTACTTCCATGAGCCGACAAGATCTTTCAGTGCGATCGATTTGACCTTGGGTTCACCATCGATCATTGCTGACTGGTCGTGGACGGTGTGTAAGGATCTCCACGGGAGCGACCACTTCCCAATCGTCCTCTGGCACCATGCAAACGTGCCATATTCTGCCTCCCGCCCACCTCGATGGAGGGTGGATTGTGCCAGATGGGAGGTCTTCACATCGTCCGCGGTGATATCTTCTGAAATGGTGACCCAAGAGTCAATCGACGCAGCTGTACTTAAAGTCACAACTTGTATTCTTCAGGCAGCTGATCTTTCAATTCGTAAGACATCTACGAAGCTCCCCAGAATTCCGAAACCTTGGTGGAACCCTAAATGCGCAGCGGCTAGGAGAGCTCAACACAAGGCCTGGTCTACTTTTCGGCGTTATCCAACCGAGGCTAATCTCGTTGCTTTTAAACGTGCTAAATCCTATGCTCGGTTGGTGCGTCGACGTAGCAAGAGGGAGTCTTGGATCCAGTATGTATCATCTCTTACCTCACGTGCCAATTCGAAAACTGTGTGGGAAAGGATTCGTAAGATCCGGGGAACCTACAGTTCACACCAGATTGCCATTCTCGAGAGTAACGGCTGCACATATGCTGACGTCGGGGAGATTGCAGATTGTTTGGGGGAGGCGTTTGCCTCCGTTTCGAGTGATCTGGCGTATCCGGCCTCCTTTCATAGGATTCAGTCCTCCGCGGAACGCCAGAGAATCTCTTTTGCGCCGTATACCGACACTGGTTATAACTCCCCCTTCAGCATGTGTGAACTTCGGGTGGCTCTGCATCGGTCCGGGGCTACTTCTGTCGGTCCCGATGACATCCACTACGACATGCTCCGTCATCTCTCCCAGTCGTCTCTCGAGAACCTTTTAATCTTATACAACCGCATCTGGTTAGAACACAGTTTCCCGGAGTCTTGGCGAAAGGCTTTTGTTCTACCTTTTCCGAAGCCTGGCAAGAATCCTAAGTCTCCCTCTAGTTATCGCCCAATTGCTCTCACTAGCTGTCTGTGTAAAGTTCTCGAACGCATGGTTAACTCACGATTAATTCATTTTTTAGAACATCATCAATTACTTTCACCATCACAAAGCGGTTTTCGGCGTCATCGTTCACCTCACGATCATCTCCTGCACCTTGAGACATCTGTGCGCGAGGCGTTCGTGCGTAGGCAGCACCTGGTTTCTGTATTCTTTGACATCGAGAAAGCCTATGATCGTGCGTGGCGGCACGGGATTATCCGTGACCTCCACGCATGCGGATTGCGAGGGAATCTTCCGACCTTTATTGTAAATTTTCTTCGCAATCGGGTGTTCCAGGTGCGCCTGGGTACGACGCTATCTGCAACATTCCATCAAGAACAAGGTGTTCCTCAAGGTTGCATTTTATCTGTCACATTGTTCATCCTTCGCATTAATTGTCTCCTCACAAATCTTCCTCCTGCGGTTTCGGCTACTGTGTATGTCGATGACTTGCACATCTTCTGCTCGTCATCGAGCATGCATTTCATTGAAAGGCAGTTGCAGTCTAGTATTAATCAGATTTTTAAAGCGGCAAATAGCAATGGTTTCGTTCTTTCTCCCGACAAGACAGCGTGTGTTCATTTCTGCCGGAGGCGTGGCCTCCATCCTGACCCCGAGCTGTATTTGGACCGTGCAGCCATTCCAGTTTTGCCGGAGACCAAGTTCCTTGGACTGACCGTCGACCGTGCGCTTACGTTCCGTGTGCACGTTCGGCGGCTCAAGATTTCCTGTCTGCGTGCTCTTTCTATTCTAAAAATCCTTTCGAGAGTTTCGTGGGGCGCAGACAGGATCTCTTTGTTTCGCATTTACCACTCCTTAATTCGGTCGAAACTGGATTACGGCTGTATCGTGTATGGCTCGGCTCGTCCTTCCGTTCTCCGGCCTTTGGACGCTGTTCATCATCAGGCACTGCGTCTTTGTACGGGAGCATTTCGAACATCTCCGATTCCCAGCCTTTACGCTGATGCGAACGAACCATCGCTTGAATTACGCCGTCTGCAGCTGTCTGTCCACTTTTACTTAAAACTTCGGTCTCTTCCAGACCATCCTTTGTATGGTGCAGTTTTCCATCCTCAGCATGCTCGTTTATTTGCGAACCGGCCCTCGTGCGTTCCAACCTTCGGTCTTCGTATGGCGGCCGTAGCTCGTGATGCAGGGCTCGACTTGTCGCTTGTTGCAGCGATCAGGGGCTTTGGGGATCCTCCATGGCACCCACTTGGTGTCATGGTTGATACCACCTTTACGTCTTTCGACAAATCCTCAACCCCTGCGTCAGTGTACCAGCAGCTCTTCGCTGAGCATCGTGCCCTCAAATCTGAATACACTCCCATTTTCACTGATGGCTCCAAGATGCATGGAGTCGTTGGATCCGCAGCTGTCTGTGTTGATGACGTGTCAGTAGCACGGATCCCAGCTGGGGCCACGGTGTTTTCGGCGGAGATGCATGCTGTGTATCTTGCACTTCTTCATGTTCAGTCGAGTTCTCATCATAGTGCTATGGTCTATACGGATTCATTAAGTGTCCTGCAGTCTTTGTCATCGCTGGACTATTGTAATCATCCTTTTCTTTTGAACGTACGAGGGCTTCTTCGTTCCTTGCTCGAGGCCGGTGTCCAGATTCAATTCGTCTGGATTCCTGGGCATGTTGGAATCTCGGGTAACGAGTGTGCTGATGCGGCCGCTAGATCTGCTTCCTCTTTGGTCGTCACACCCTTGCCACTCTTTCATCGCGATTTTCGATTTCTTTTTCGTGATCATATCAAACAAACGTGGCAGGGTCTGTGGGACCAACAAGTTGAAAATAAACTGCATCGTATAAAACCTATTCTCGAAATCTGGAACTCCTCATCTCGTCGGAACCGCAGGGAGGAAGTGGTGCTTGCGCGTCTCCGCATTGGGCATTGTCGTTTCACTCACCGCTTTTTGCTGTGTGGCGACACTGCGCCGATGTGTGAGACGTGCAACTGCCGACTCACCGTCACTCATCTTTTGTGTACCTGTGTTCGTTTTCGTGATGTACGTTTTCATTTCTTTCATTCTCATTTGTTGAACGAGGACGCCGCTACACTGCAGCGGCTCCTCAATGACCACTGCAATCCTGTTGTTGTTTTTTCATTTTTTAAGCAAATTGACTATTTTAAACGTATCTAGATTTTAGCCCTATCATTATACTCATTTTTCAGTTTTACTGAATCAGCTAGATTTTAATCTTTGTATCATGTTTTTAGTACTGTTTGTTTCATTATCTTTTTTAGCCCTTTCATCGTTCTCATTCTTCAGTTTTATTTGATCAGCCATATTTTAAGCTTCATCGCACGTTTTTAATACTGTTTGTTTGTCTGTCTGTCTTGTAGTTTTTACCGTATTCATTTCCATCTTTCACTTTTACCGCTTCATCCTGTTTTTAGCCTTGTGTACTTATTTTATTGATTTTGTTCTCTTTTGATGTCTTTTGTTTGGCGCTCTTTGGCCAACCATGGCCCTTGCGCCAATAAAATCAATGAACCAACCAACCATCAAATAATGTACAACTTTCCCCTCGGGGTTGTAAAGGTCAAAACGTTTTTCTTGCTCTTACTGCTTCTGGGAGACGTATTTGAATTTTTTTCCTTAGCATGGCTTTTGCCACGAAGAATACTTTTTGCCTGTTTTCAGCTTTTCCATTATGCAAAGTTATTCCACTATAAGGCATAGAGTTATACCATGTTTTCTTCTATATCTCTTTTTTTAACTGTTAGATTTAAAAATCTTTTTGTCTCAGATACCTTCCTTCTGCTATGAGAAAAATTTTGTGCGCCTTTTTTAAATTTTCATAACATACTTTTTAAAAGTACTGGTGGAAGAAGTAGCTGATTTTTTTATTTTTTGGGTTATTTTGACCTTTACTGAAATTTGCAATGAATGCTTTATATGTAAAAATTTGCCATAAAATCAGATTGCATTTTAATATCATAAACTTAGATCTAGTTGCTTCTTAGTATTTTCTGAGCTAAGTAATCACTTTCCATCTTCTATAATTAGTTTTCTAATCATTCCCAGTTAAATTGCTTTGATCACTAATGAATGCAATTGTACACATCCCTTGGATTTAAAGTTTTCCCGTTATTCTCTTTCATTTCATTTTGGAAATTTTTGGGTATACTTTGTTTTTGCTGGCGAGTACAAATTTAAAACATAGCTACAGCATCAATATTATGTTGAAAATGCATTCCCTAAATAAAATGTGACACAAATACTTACTCCCGTGAATATTTTTTAAGAAATAATAATCCCTTTGGCCCCTTGAAAAAATTCTAAATATTTCACCTTTCCTTATCCTTAGATTCCCAATGTAAGCATTATTTCAAAACAACTAAATATAAATAGTATTTTATAAATTGATTGTGTGGTATATGAAAGCATTTCAAGAGTAAAGTCACTACCTATGTATTCTTGAGTTTTATGTTGTTGTTGTTTTTTATTCTATAAATTGCTTCAATAATTGAACAAAATCAGTGTAGTATAACTGTATATAAAAGTTTAGTAGAAATTAAACCTGGTTGCATTTTCAGTGACAGTTTTGGTATTTCAGTATTTATCTGTGATTTTAAGTTTCTTATTAGCTGCAGCAAACATCATTTTTAACATTCTGCATTAAATTAGCCCAAGCATGTAGGAAGTTGTTTGTTGTAGGTTACAGGTTGAACAGACCTATGTTTTCACTATATTTTAAGTAATATCATTAGGATCATATGTCCTGGAAAAAAATCTAAAAGTTCTGGTAATGTCCTGGAATTCTGTGATTGAAAAAGCATATGAACCATGTAATTAGCACCTGCCATATTTGGAAAAACAAATAACGGAAAATATTTCAGTAGCACACTTAAAAACTGACCACTGCTGGACAACTGAATCACTAGACTGGATACCAAAGGGGAAAAAAATGTATGAAAGATAAGCATATACATACAGAATATATGAATAGAACATCAAGAACATGTATGTATAAAAGCTTGTTTAAGATACAACAACAGAATTCGCTGATCAATTTGTGCCTTTATAAAGTGTTACAATCGTACACAGTATGCCAGTCCATTCTCCGTATTTGTTTCAATAACTCATTTTTGAAATGCTTTGCATTCAGTGAGATCTGTTGGAATAGTTTAGGGCCAAATAAATATCAACATTAAAATGCAAAAATGCGGATCAAAAATACACAAACATTGAAAAGCAAATTCAGTACTTCCAACTGTGCCACACACACTAACTACGCAATGGGAAACCAATACATGCATTCGATATATTTCTACCTGGTCATGGTGTGAAAGGAAAAGAACCTACATGTCCCAAAAGTTTAAACAAACAGAAACGTAATGCAAAACATACCACTATTAGATATGTATGGTATTTGTAGACTCTTGTATCAGTTCTGAAACACGTTTCTCCATTAAATAGAGTTCCCAGTTAATGCAGCTTTCAGTTAGTAGTTAATTAACTATTCATCATATAAACATTTATCAGTATGTTATCTTCGGTCATCCTTGGACGATTTTCCTTTGGAGCTCTTAAAGAATTTTGTGCATTTTTTTTTTAATTGCCTAGCCTAGACAAAACGAACAATAGTTTTGCAATTATACCTAGGCATAAAGAATAATTTTGTCCAATTTCACACAAATTGACTATAAAAAAAATTTCAAACAACACTTGGAAATATCAAATTCCATCTTTATCTGTTAAACAGCTTTTTGAGTCATTTCATTAAAAAAAATTAAAAAAAAAAAAAAAAGAAATATCCTGAAGGTGCCTCCACTTATGATGCCATGAAGGGCATCAAAAGAGGAGGTACGCTTGGGATATGCATATATATCTTTGAAACAATATTGCTGTGCTTATTAATTTTTCAATAAATTCTGCTGTAATATAATATTAAATATAATATATTTTAGCCTATGATATAGGGTAAAAATTTATGAAAGTACCTAAAAATTTCTTGCCTCCCTAGAATTTAGAACTAGCTACAGCCCCGGCTTCTTGGTACAAATGACATAAGGAAAGAATTTTAGCCACTAGTAATACTACTGGGAACCTTTTGCCATACTGAATGCAGTGGTGCGCACGCGTGCTTGAAAACCTGGAAAGTCCTGGAAAATCATGATTACGTTTTCAAGGCCTGGAATATCCTGGAAAACGGTATTTTTTTAATGCTGTCTTGAAAAGCCTTGAAATTTGAAATTAGTGCTTAAAAAAAATGCCCTTTTAGGAAATCGTGTTACTGACTGTTACCCCTTAATTTTTTTAAGTTCCTCTCCTCTGTTCTCAAAGAAACTGCTGGCTACAGTGGTGTTTCGGATGTGCCCAAATCCTAATTTGGCTGGGGGGGGGGGGAAGCACTACTTCCAGTGCAATACAATTGGATGATTACTAGCAGGTCTGTTAGGGAAGGGGAGCTTGATGCATTCTCTAGCCCTGAGCTTGATGTCCGTCCGACAACTACTGAGAACAACAGAAGGGGAAAGAAGAGACATTTAGCATTTGCAAGGCGGTCGCGTGTTTACCAAGTCAGCTGGCATCCACCAGTGAAGAGTATGCCTGAACAACACATTCATCTGCTCCTTGTTTATTGCATTAAGACGCTTGCTTCCGGCCCACCCCTCAAGAGACTTCGGCTACTTATGATAAAAAATAAGAAAACTATCTTTGCGAATTTTTCACAAAAGTGGCTGAAATTTTTACATTTACTATAATTGGATTACATAAGCTCACTCCCAAAATTCCATTTGAATCGGTTTAAAACTTAAAAAGTTAGCATTGGAAATTTTTATTATGTGTGCCTCTTTAGACAGTGAGCCTTGAGCAGAAAGTGTGTTACCATAGCAACGGTTGATTGACAGCTGGGAGCGCTGATCCGAAGCCCTTGGTTGGGAAGAAAGCAAACACCTGTTTATCACTTCCACGGCTCAAAAGGACTAAGATATTTTCAGAAATCCATTTTCCAGAATTTTGAAAATAACACAGTAAAATTTTTACAGTGGTTAAAATACATCACAATAAAGTTCTAGTGCAAATTTCGCCGAATTCCGTTTTGAAACTTTAGCAGATGCAAAAAAAAAAAAAAAAAAAAATCTTCCGTTGCAAAATCGGATTCAAAAAAAAGAAACGGCAATTATAAATTACGGGAAAAGCAAGCAAATTAATTTTTTTTAGATGCCATGGTTTATTTAAACAGAGTGATTCTTAAATTTTGTTTCTGTGATGATATGGACTCTATTTTAATTACAAACATACATTTTTATTCAGATGTCTGAGCTACTGTTTTAATAAAAAAATCTATAATTAAAAAGTTTTCAATGGATTTAGGCGAAATTCAGCAGATAAACGTATTTTAGTAAATTGCAATGTTATGACGTAAATTTGGTCATTTTGTCGAAAATTGGGCAGCATTTTTTTTTTTTTTTTTACGTTTTCTCCTATAGTTAGGGTGAAGGAGGAAGACACTTCAGTGAGCTGCAGGTGGTGATTTATGGCGATGTGCCAAATGAAAAGAAGCCGTTCCATCAGGACATTCCAGAGGTTGAGTGTGCGTGGACGCGTGCTCCTGCTGTTTGAACTTAATCGGAATGTTTTCGGGAGGGGGAGAAATATCCGTTTCAGCTTTACAGCTTTCAGGCTCCTTTTTTCTTGGTAATAAATAAAAACCATAGTTGCTGCATTCACCATTGATCCATATTCGCATTTCTTGAATATAAACAGCAGACAATCGGAAACATGGTGTTGGGTGGGTCTTGATGTTCTTCATTTGTATCTGCTGAATTTTGTTCTGTGGGAATACGGAATGAGTTATACTGTGAATACATACAAAACTACATATTTTTGAGCTGAAAATATGTCTACTTGTACACAGTAGCTAACGTGTGAACTCAGACGAAGACAATCAGACATATGGACGTCTGATTCCATAAAAAAATCAACCCATTTTATTATACAAGACAGGTAAAAAAGAAATAACATTACATGTTTTTAAACATTATAAAGGAAAGCGGATTTTTGAAACACCATGACTTGATGATATTAATTTCTGAAAGTTTTTTTTTTCGATTTTAATTTCTGAAATTTTTTTTTTTTTCAATTACAATACACTGTTGTAACATGATACCTGTGTGTTGTATCCCTTAGTTGTATGGCAGATTTTCAGTTGGGCGATATCCGCGATCGTAAGTGGTAGTTACATTGCTATTGTTGATGATGACAAGATAAATACTGGAGGAATGTTGCATAAAGTAAAAAAAAAATCGCCCCCTCCTCCCCCTTCGAACTTTTATGCGGTTATCGTAGCTGATCAACCATTTCATTCCATGAACATCAGCACATTTCAATCATTTGACCATTGGGGGTCTGACGGAATTCAGCAGTGCTTAAGCGCCTAGCGCAACGAGAACATGCTAATTATGGACAGTTCTATTCCCTTCCCCCCTATCATCCCTAATAATTGAGAGCGCATACTGTAGTTTCAAATATTCTGTGTATGAGCTAGTTTTCACGCTGTTCGTTATGTTTTTATTTTAGAAATTACTAACCCTTTTCGAACTGTAGGTTGCAGAAACGTTTATGCTTTGGTTTTTTCCATTTGTCCGTACGATAATTCACGTAAAAGGGGTTGGATTTTGGCGAAATTTTAGTATGCTGTTAGGTACAACCTAGGAACCTACCCTGTTGAAAATGGTCGAAATTAAATTCAAAGGCATAGATATAAGAGCAGTATTCATTCTCCAAGCTTGAAGCCCTATGTCCACTCTCCAGCTGGGTAAGTATGAAAGATTTGAGACTTGGAGGAGGAGACCCAGTACAAAGTTTTGCTTCCCTCAGGCACTAAGTGTTTGTTAACATTTCCTTTCCTCTGGTTTGGAGCCCAGCTGTAAGAGGTGATGCTTTGTAACAGACTTTTAGCACAACACTCTGTCTACTGATTGGCATACTCCCGAATCATTTCTTGAGGTGCATAGTGATTCCGTGGCTTATGCTTTTTGATTTAACATAACTGTACTACAATTGGATGAAATTTTCCTCAAGTCTGGAACATATTCTGTCTAGTAATTAAGATTTTCATTGCCTTCAAAAGTCACATCCCAATATGCATCCACCAGTGGCAGTCATTGGGAATGTTAAAAAGAAAAAAAATCATTCCCATGTATGGATTGGAAACACTTTTTATCAGAGCTAGAATCCACCTGTGGGCATAACAGGCACATGCCCCATTTCAAAAAAAAGGGGGGGGGGGTGAGTAAATAGATAAGTGCTTTGCTTTGTCTCACGTTTTCTTGTTTTCAGACATCACACTTTTTCACTTATGGATTTGCAACTCCACATTTTGTCTTACATTGGCCCGAACTTTTCAGTGATCCACACAGCAGTACTTCAGAACTGCTGTTTGTGATGTACTCTGACAGGCAAGCACCCCATCTCCCCCTTATGGGTCCTCCATGTTTTACCACCATGTTTTTTTGGAGGAAATAAATCTCAGAGATTTTTTTACCAGTCCTCTGTTAGACGTGCGCCCTCCCCATTCTTAAATTCTGAATCTGCCCTCACTTTATTTTATAATAATTTCAGTTGTTATCAATAATAGTCTGATTACATGGAAGATAGTGCAGAATAGTGATGCAGCTAAAATGACTGATTGAATTAATCATTTTCTGATTGAGGGAAAGGATTTTCTGAATATCCTTGTGGTAATTGCATCATGATTCAATTTAGCATTATTGGGTAATTTGCCAATTAAAAACATTAAAAAGAAATGTAATGGGTAAAAAAGCACACTCATCCATTTGCATCTTTCATCATTTTTATTACTTAAAACTGAAATTGCTTTTAAAAACTAATTTGAGCATGATACTGTAAAGCGTAGTAATCATCCTGGAATTTTTTGTATATGGCCTGGAAAAGGCCTGGAAAGTCCTTGAATTTTTTCCCCAAAAAAGAGTACGAACCCTGTGAATGCTGCAGTTAGTTAAATTAAATTCCATTGCTTAGTTTGTTTAATCAAGATTTATTTCTTCAGGTAGTGGTTCTGTGCTCTATTATGTTAGTGATAATAAAATAATATTTAATTAACCTGATTTCATACTTACATTGTACTTCCATTTAATTTGCAATTTTTTGCCCCTCACTCCCTTTTCTACATTTTCTGACCAACTAGTCGTCTCATTTAAGTCTGATTATCAGGACTCTACTGTATGCAAATCACAAGTTCATCCAACTTTACAGTATTTTTCCCGCATAGGCACTTGTGCACCCAAATCAACTGTAAAGCTTTTGATTATTTACAGGAAATATTAATTCACTGTAGTGTTTGTTCACATGACTAGTAACCTAACTGGCATTATCTGCAATCCCTCTCCCATAACTTGGTGAATTACTCCAGGTCTCCCCCTCCCCACAGAGGTGTGCATCCTGCCCACCCTGCCAGCACACTCGTGCTAAATTTATGCACCCTAGTGGCATTTAGGTTTTAAAAAAATTCCACCCTGGTGGCACAGAAACAGTGCCATTCACTTGCATACTACTGTGTGAAATGTTATTCTGTGTAAATTAATTAATAAATGAAGTTAAAGAACTAATGTTATTTTGAATAACAACACACTTTTTCAAACTCCATAGCTTAGCGTTTTACAACTAATGCTCTTTTGAGTTAAAAAGTGATTTTTTTTTTAAGTGTGCTCCCCTACCCTACTGTAATTCTAAAATGGAGCAGAATTGCTTATTGTGATCAATCACCTTGGAATAGGGACGTAATTGTAGCTGGATGATAAAAATATTAACTAGTGAAATAAAAATTCACTCAGAAGTGTGTATTGATATGGGTGCAAGTAGTAAATATAGTAGCTAAAAGTTTGAAACTAAATTTTTACATATGCTGACAAATTTATGTAGGTAATAAGTTGGTACACCGTAGTTATGTAACAATATTAAAGAAACACGGAAGCACTTTCGGCCTGACATAGGTTTTGATTACCTGTATATAATCAGGTTGCCAAATTTTGATTTCCAAGTTCCCCATTTTGATTGCTGCCAAAATAATTCTTTTTTTTTTTTTTCTCTCTCTCTCTACAGAGGAGGGTATGGTGAAGTGCGACTGGCATTTGTAAAGGGAACCTGTGAACCAGTTGCTGTAAAAATGGTGAAAAAGAAACTACTTATGGCAGGTCCTGCTGAAATGGTATGTATTTCACACTTTTAGGCTTCTCAACATTTTTTCTAATTTCAAATTCTGCACACATACTACTCATCTCTTAAAAACATATCCATCAACACTCTTGAAAATTAATACTGAATCATTAGCATATGCATCAAATTGTTGGTATGAGGAGTTTCCAAAACAGTAAGGTAACACTTTTTTTCTCCTAATGTGTAATCAGAGAAAGTTAAAGTTACACACAAAGAAAGAAGTGAACATGAACTATCTCTCTGCATATTAATCTCTTAATTTAAGGAGACACATAACCCAATATATGATAGGTTTATCAGTTCTGCTACTGAAGAATTCCAGGCCCAAACCCATTAATCAGCAGCATTCCTCATGGCAAACTTTCTCAGCTGTCATGAATTGCTTTTCCGAACAATGGTTCTTAAGACTCCCAGACTAATGGTAGCCGGAAAGTGCTAACTCTGATTTGTAGAGCTAAGCGGCACAGTTTCCTAGTTATTATGGCACAACCACTCACATGTGAATTGCACACTGTGTGGAGTACCATTATCATGTAGCGAAATGAACCCACATATCAGAAGTCCAGGATGTATGTGCCAAATGTTGGCATTCAATTTGTCCAGTGTTGCACAGTAACATTCTGCAGTGTCTGTGTCTTCTCTTGGCAAAAATGCGACCAACAGAATGCCATGGTACTTAATCCCAGGGCACTGTCGCTATGACTTTTCGTACACTGGAAACAGTTTTGAAATTATTATTATTATTTTCACAGGAAAAATTGCAAAAATCAAGGATATTGTGGCATTATATGACTACCCATCTGCCACTGTTAATGCCATAATGTGACGAGTTTTTAATGCCTCATACTCCACATTACAAAAAAACAAGATCAACTACCTCATATGTGGGCACAATTCCATACGTCCCTGTAATCACAAATGTCCTAAAGAACGCATGTCGACCTTTCAACATCGACTTTGGTTTAAAGACGTGTAACATCCTCACTTATATCAAGAAAGACAGGGATCAGATCCCCCTGATTCCAAGTTTGGTGTGTATGAAATTCCACTAAAAGCCATGAACAATGATGTCTCCGACCAGATATACATGGGATCGATCCATTGCAATATTAGTTTACATGTATCTGAGCATAAAAATAATGTCAAATCATATTCTCCCTCCACAGCCCTTTCAAGACTATGCCTGGAGGATCGACACCAACCTATCTGGCAAGATGTAACTATACTTAACACGCCAACCACATGTTCCTCACTTCTCTTGACAGAAAGCTTCTTGATTCATAAATTTAGAGGAAAGTGTTGTAACGACAATGCTCTTATTACCATACCACGCAGATAATGACCCGATCTCCAATGACCAACAACATGACTATGTAATGAGCATACGCATGGACAATACTGATATGTCGGTGTGCCTCCTGCATACACTGAAGAGCAATTGAATTAGAGATACCTGTCTAGTAACGTGTAGCACCACCTTTCGTCCTGATGACGGTGGCGATTCATCTCAGCATGGACTCGGCAAGACACCGGAAGCGTTGGGAAGCCATACGGATCCACGACCCCTGAACAAGCTCCCACAGTTTACGAAGATTTGATAGAGGGGGTCAGAGCCTCGAACATCTCTCTCTGTGGCATCCCAGATGTGCTCGATGGGATTGAAGTCAGGTGACTTAGCTGACCAAGGAAGCGAGGTCACGTCGGTGGAGTGTTCATCCAACCATTCGGATACAATTCGGGAGCGATGGCATGGTGCATTGTCTTGTTGCAGGATGAGGTCCCCAGTGGGATGTTAAAGACGCACAAACGGGAGCAAATGGTCGTCCAGGATATCCCGGTAATGTTTACCTGTGAGGGACGTTGTCACATGAACCAGGGGTCCCATTTCAGTCCACGTAAACAGTCCCCAGGCGAGAATGCCACCCCCACCAGCTTGAAGAGTACCCTGCTGGCAAGAAGGATCCATCGCTTTATGTGGTTTGCGCCGTACTCGTATCCTTCCATCCGCATGTACCAATGTGAATCTCGACTCATCAGTCCAGGCAACATTTTTTCACATGTCTAGGGTCCAGTGGCGATGTTCCTGTGCCCATGCTAATCTTTGCACCCTGTGATGTGCGGTCAGCAGCGGTACCCTCGTGGGACGATGGCTTCTGTACCCCATAGCGAGGAGATGGTTCTGGATGGTGTGTCTTCTTACACGTTTTTGTGCACAAGCATTAAATTGCAGAGTGAGTTCTTGCACTGTGGCCCATCTATCCGCTGTTACAATGCGAGCTAGCCGATGATGACCCCGCTCATCCACACACTGTTGTCCACGGCAGTTGACCCTTGCAGGGATGGTTTTACCAGATTCGATGTACTCACGGTGCACCCATGACACAGTGGTTCGTGAATATCCCAGTGCCTGCACGACTTCCGAGATGGAGTGACCCATTCGTCGGGTTCCGACAATTTGCTTTGGATCAAATGCGCTTAGATCCTTCGTCTTACCCATACTGCGTCCAACTCTTACTGATTCCCGTCGCATCACTCCTTATATTGTCGGATCGCTGCATTCGTCATGTCGTTTCCGTTTACAGGGCTGCCCACAGCGTCACATTTGCATAACGCCAGCTGTCTGTAATTCAATTGCTCTTCAGTTTATATTATATACCTCTTCCATGGCAAATCATAACTACATCATCTGATGACGGGTCCAGAGTGTACTTGAAAGTGCTAATGTTTTAACCTTATATATATTTTATATATTCTTTTAGAATTGTGTACAGATGGCAATGTGTATTTTAATATCTTCCTGCACGAATAAAGTAGTTCATATGGTCGCAGGAGATTGTTGGGGATTTCTGGTCATGGAGTCTTGTTTGCCGGCACAAATAATGTGATGAACCTATGTTTCTTTTCCAGTCGATATCAGGTGGATAATACCTTAACCACCTTCTCGATAATGCATCAGAGACACATCCTCGTGTGTTTCAACTTTTTCTCCTCTCTAAAAGTGTCAGGACACCCACTGGGATCACACCTTTTAAAATCCAAGAAGAGCATATGCAATTTTGTGAACTGTGGACTTCGACAAGTTGACCTGTTGTGCATTTCATGGAGCATCACTTGCTTGTTTTCAAGTCCTTAATGTGCAAAATGTTGCCCTGGTGGCCTGCCCACTGGATGTTCATGTTCAGCATTGTATTAGGCATTTTAAGTTTGTTTGCACCAAAATCACATCCACGCAGCAGATGAGATACTGTGATTTGCTGATTTTTTGTTGTTTATGTCCTATCTCATGAGTAACCACACCTAAAAATTTAAATCTACCATGTGTTGTATTAGGTGTGATCAAAAAGTATCCAGATTGGTTGCATAAGTTTGGAATCTTGAAACACAGCAGGAAGTGGTTTTGCACAGGGTTGACCTTGGAACCTGCTATGAATGTGCAGTGAGTCACATCTCCCCTGCTCCTCTAGTTTTTTACAGTAGTGCTTTGTTCTTACATGTGTGTAAAACTGTTCGTCGCATTTGTCATGTCAGAAAAAACTGATCAACGAATTTGCATCAGATTTTGTCAAAAACTTGGCAAAACTTGCAAAGACACATAACTTAAAGTTACAAAAAGTATGGGAAGGATTATATGAGTCATGCACAGTATATGATCGGTATAAACATTTTCAAGATGGCTGTGAAAGTGTTGAGAGTGATGAACAGTATGGGAGGCCTACAACCAGCAAAAGTGAAAACAGTGTTGAACTTGTGCGCACCGCTGTGTGGGAAAAATCGCTTCATGAGTTATCTGAAGACTCCACATTAGTTTCAGTTCAGTCGATTCTTACTGGTGTATGAGATGCGTCTCAGCCAAATTTGTGCCAAAATTGCTCCCAGCTGAGCAAAAACAGGCCCATGTTTCAGCTGCTAGTGACCTGCTTGAATGTGTCAAAAACAATGAAAACTTTTTTAAGAACTATTCGGAGTCATACCGATAAATCCACGATTCATCACGTAACTGGTGATGAATTGTGGGTTTGTTGGTATGACCCCGAAACTAAAGACCAGTCTTCATAGTGGGAGACCCCTCCCAGACCCAAAAAGCCACAACAGAGCCACAGCAGTATATAATCAAGACAATACAATGGCAATTGTTTTTTCCAATCATGAGGGGATTGTGCATCATGAATAAGCTCCATCAGTCCAGACAATGTCAAGTTTTCCCGCATTCGAGGGATGCAGTTCATCGTAAAAGGCCGGCATTGCATGAGAGTTGCGAGTGGCAACTCCACCGTGATGAAGCATCTGCTGCCCATGCATCGCAACTTGTGCTGCAGTTTCTCCTCAGTAAGCACCACATTGCACGGGTCTGACAGCCACCCTATTCACCATACTCGCTCCCTGTGACTTTCTTCTCTTCCCAAAAATCAAATACCATTTGAAAGGTAAAAGATTTCATGATATTGATGAGATACAACAGAATGTGACAAAGCATTTTTTCGCTATTTCTGAAGATTACTTTAAAAAATGCTTCGAGCAGTGGAAACAGCACTGGGCTAAGTGTGTGATTTTGAAAGGGGACTACTTCGAAGGCGATTAAGTTCCAAATCTGTAAGTCTTGTCCTCTTTTTTAATAAATCCAGTCGGATGCTTTTTTATCACATCTTGTAGCCTCTTCCCTTCTGCTGCAGAGTTAATAAATTTCAAGGTTTAATTTTAAGCCTTTGATTTAGATTTCTCTATGTTTAATTTCATCTAAGGAGTTCACAGCTGTGGTGAGATGGAGATAAGTGGAGACCAGCAGCAGATTGGAACAAATGGACTCGTGAGTGAAGTTTAACTAGATAAAACATGTGTTTTATTAATATTCTGTATTTATTTGGTATAAAACTAGCTGAATTTTTATGTATGAAAGAAATTCGTATTGTTAGAGTTGACATGTTATTTTAGGTTGTAAAAATTGTTGGTATGCAACTTATGCAGAGCTACTTCTTTGCTCATTGATGGTGGGAGTGAGCCAGCTGCATGTAAACATAGTGCAGTGATACACCTGAACTTGGAAACTACATGAAAGCATTTTTAATATAAAGACCAAACTGAAATCATTAACAGAATATTAAGTTGTTTAAGAAAAAAAAATCACTGTTTTAGTGCTATTTTTTAATTTTGCATCTTAGTTATGAGTCTTTTAAATTTCTTTAGTGTGCGCGGGGTACCCTCCTGTCACTGTTATTTTTCGGTATTGATTGTATCCCCTTTTCAAACTCTTTGTGTTCCAGTCTCATTGCCAGAGAAGTAATCAACTGATTTCTCAGTTGACTTGCTAATTTTGTCCCAAGTACCTGAGCTAACTCCTAACTTCGTTCCTTTGTTCTTTTTCCTTTTGTCTTGTGTTTAGTAGTCTCTTGCCACTCTGCACTCTTGCACAATTAAGTGCCATAACTAACTGAAAAAGTCACATCTGCAATGGTTACATAAAAGAGCATTTTATTCTTATTGCCACATATACGTAACACAAGGAAGGCATAAAACAGTTGTTGCTAAAATTGCTACAAAGTAAATTTTAGAAATGAACAGTGTTTTTGATATAAATAGAAACTCAGCATTATTGTTTGTAATTTTGATACATACCTTGCTACTCAAGATTTCCATTATATTTGGAATTTTTACTGGTATGGATAGTTGAAACTGGTCAAAACATTTTTCTTAAGTTACAAAAATTGCCAAAACACAATTAAAAACTATTTGATTACAGTTCCATACCTGCCAACTTTTACAGATCATCCATAAATTCTACAAATTTTGATACTGTTTTACGGATGTACAGAAGACTCAACGATTTTATGGATTTTTGGCGATTTTAATGTCCTGAGATTTTTATTTATTTCTGCATAATTTTGCCTTCGCCTCCTCGCTCAATGCACCGAGGAGTGAGTCATATTCAATCTCTCTCTGCCGTACTCTCAGGTCACGTGGTAATCGACGTTTCTCATAACGCCGTCAAGGCTGCACGCGCACGTCGCAGCTGATCGAGCACTTCAGCTTGGTACTTTCTGCGCAGCAGGGGAAGCGAATTCATGGAAAGTTACGCACGTGCTTGCTTGCTGTTTTTCGTATTATCATTATTTGTCTCTTAACTGTGCAATGGCCTTGAGTAAGGCAAATAAATATTTTCAAGCGTTTAAAAACAGTTATACTAAAGAATTTTGCTGCATAAAATGATCGCAAAGATGTACGAAGTTTGCGTTTTGTGTAGTGTGGCGATCTGACTTCAACATTTCCCATCCTGGGAAAAACAATATTTCTCGGCACGTGAAAGGGCCCAAGCACATAAGCAATGCACAATGTGTCGAAAAAAAGTGTGAAAGTGGACTCTTATTTCAAGGCGAGCGACAGTCAGTCAGATGTGCTAGGCGCTGAATTGCTATTTACGTCATTTTTTATTGAATATTAATTACTATTTACATCATTTTTAATTTTACTGATGTGATGTGCGATTTTACTGATGTGCACATATAATTTTACTGATGCACATTTTCCCAGGTTGGCAGGTATGAAGTTCTGATTTAAAACTATTTGATTACAGTTCTTCTTAGTTGTTACTTGTCTTTTTGGGAAAACTTACAAGTATGTATTTCTTAAATTTTATTTAGGATGTTGGCAAACGAGCGGTTCGAGAAGCAGAAATCCTGAAATCCTTGCATCATGTAAGTGATTTTAAAAAGTTCTGCTCCCATTACTGTCGAGCATATAGTAAATGTTTAAAACTTTTGGCCATACTGAGGACATTTTGAGCAGTGTTGTGAGTATAGAATATCATTGTATTCTTCTTGAATTCTGAGTTGATCTAATTTTCTTTCAACCATTCAGACTTCTAAATGTTTTTTTTTAAATGTGTGCTATGAGTATGCTATTAGATGGCATTCATCACATGGGGCTGGTGTTCCCAGTTGGTGTCCCACTATCACCAAACACTCACTGTAATTCAAAAGTGGCATTAAGCCATTGGTCCCAAGGTTGAAAATCCTTGTTATGAACAAGTATGTCCCCTTCCCTTGTGGGATTTTAGCAGAGACCATTGAACTGATTTTGAAGCATAAGTAGTGTCCAGTAAACAATTAGCAACCAATCAAGTTGTCAGTGATAATTTGTCTACTGAAAAATGTGGAGTTGCATTGTGAGTGTGTATATTATAGCATTGCCAAATCCCAATACAAAACTGCCAAAATTAATGATTATTTTGAGATATGATAGTGCTGTCATATAAGCAGTATTATTGGATTTCCATTACTGTATAGGAAATTATGCAGATATATATATATACATATATATTTTTTATACCTTAAATATTTAATGCATATCAAAAAAAAAAAAATCTGGAAGGAAGACCAGGTCGAAACCACTTAAAAACCTCTTGGCATGACCCATTTGACCTGAAGAGATAATATTTACCTGTCACCCTTGACCTGCTTCGGTCTCTGCTTTTGGCACTGTCTTTCTGGCTATAGTGGTTTGGTCCAAGACCTAGATAAGATGTAGAGTGCTGTGCTTGTCCTTGTTCAAGTTATTTTACTTGCTTCCTATCTCCAGAACCTGTAGCATGATTTAGATACACACAACTTCATCTAGCCTTTGATGATGCTCAAAAGAAAAGGTTATTAAGCACACAACTGCACACCCACCCAACCCAAGGGGAAAAAATTCTACAGTGTGTAACTGTATGTGTTAATATAATTGTCTAAAAGAGTTACCTAATGTTCTCTCTATAAGAAGTGTCAATAAAAAGTTATGGATGAATACTAGAAGCATCAATTTCAATGACTGTTCAGCTGTTCAGAAGGAAAAATAGTTCAGTAGGCATAACAATTTCAAAATTCGCTTTTTATTGAAAACTAATATGCAGCTTAAGTCAAAAACATTTTATTAGGTAACCCAAGCTGAAAAATTCATGCATTGATTTTGAACATACGAAAGCATTTTTTTTTCATTTAACTGTTGTTTAATAAAAAAAAATGAATGAATTTTTGTTATCCCATTCTATATGTATAACAAAAATAAGTGTGCACACCCTGGGAAGTTTAGCCTCTGCCTTCAAACCACAAGGAAATAAAAACATAACCTGCAACCCCATCTGGAAAGCTTTGTATCACAGTTGCTTTATGCACCTGGATTGCATGCTGGTTAAACAGCACACCTGCAAATGTGAATATTACTATGTTTTGTTTACTCACCGAACCTTCTGCACTTTACGAAAATATTGTATAAGGGAATTAATAATTTTATCCACCACACGGAGCCTTAGGACAAACCTTGGTGTGTTTTGTTATCCAAAAACGTAATATAACAGCAACTCTTATCACAACATTGAATTGCAATGCTCCATGGAATTGCAAGTGGTGCTCTATTTGGCTAGCACACTGTGAGAGATCAGCTGTAATGTTTTTAACCACGGGGAAACGAAAACGTGACCTGCAGTGGCATCTAGGGAGCACTTTTACAACAGTTGCTTGAGCATCGTCAGATGTCCTGTCGGAAAACTGCACACCCAAGGATCTTAGAACAAATGTGATATTATACTTACTGAATGAACCTTCTCCTCTTAATGGAAACATTGTGTGGAAGGAATTAATTTCAGCCACCACTCGATGCCTTGGGACAAACTCTGGCAAGTTTTATTAGAAATAAATCTGAAAATGTAGTACAGATTTAATTGTGGCTCTGTGTAGGTGTGCGCCGCATACCTAGCACACCCTGAATATTTGCACCTGTTATATACATATATTTGTGACAAGACTGTGACCAGAAATGGCATTATTATGGATTGAGGAAATATGACTGCAGTGACCCCACCAAGAAAATCCTGTAACTGCCACTAAAGGGAAGAGTGAAGAAGTAAGAAAGCAATTGTCCATTTTTCTTTTTTATTGGAGGTTTAACAACCACCGTGAGCAACTCAATGGGCTATAAGTAGTCGCCCGTCCCTAATTTAGGGTACCTGGTTCCAGGGAAGGGAGAAAGCCAGTGCCATAAGACAAACACAACATCCGTGCCTCACTGGGATTCGAACCCAGACCCCTTCTGGACGAATGGTCATAAGCCATCGCTTAGACCACTGTGCCACCGCGGCAGCCATAGTCCATTTCCATCCTATTATCAAAATTCTGGTAGTGCTCCAGACATGTGAATCTTTATAACAGTCTCGTTTTTCAGTAATAACATTGTTTTGATCAAAACTACTCTTTATACACTGGTGTGCAAAAATTAAGGACGAGGCGGTTTTTCAAATGTAACGTCATGCAGAAGTGCTCCACATCGACTCAAATCATACCAAAAGATCCCCAAGATGTAAGAATATGGGACAAGTGAGCAAAACCGTCCAAACAAGGAATCCAAAGGATACAAAGGCACTTTACTGAAAAGGTAGCTTCGAGCACAACTGGACAGAAGACAGAAACGCCCATGTGACAGGCGGCTGCCAAGAAAAATCCAGTCTTTAGTAGAGGATATTATCACCCCTGACTGCGTTGCAGGATTTACAACATCTGTCCATGCTGAGGACAAGGTTGTCAAGAAGCTGTTGAGGCATCGCTGCCCATTCCTCTTGTAGCGTCAATCGCAGCTACGAAATCGTTGCTGGCGGCTGGTGACGTGCTGCCAAGCATCTCCCGAGAAAGTCCCACATGTGTTCGATTGGATTTAGGTCCAAGGACATTGCGGGCCAATCCATGCGTTAAATATCTTCACTCTCCAACAGCTCTGCGACAGCCACTGTACGATGAGATGTAGCATTGTCGTCCATGAAGAGGAACTCAGGACCCACAGCACCTCTAAACAGATGCACGTGAGGCAGGAGAACCTCAGTACAATAGCAGACACTAGTGACTGAACCTCCTTGGAAGATGTGGAAATCAGTACGGCTACCAAGCATGATACCGCCCCAAACGAGAACTCCGCCATCTCCAAACCGGTCCCTTTCGATGATGTTGGAGGTGTGATTGCATATTCCCTGCTCTCTCCAGATGTGTATACATCCAGAATCTCTCGTCTGACTAAATCGGCTCTCATCCGTAAAGAGTACTCTACCCCATTGCTGATGTGTCCAGTTCTTGTGTTCCTGGCACCACAGAAACCTCCGTCTCTGATGTGCAGCCGTTAATGGCACACACCGTACTGGTCGTCGTGCAAATAGACCACCTTTGTGCAGCCTCCTGGCCACGGTAAAACGCGATAACGGACGTCCAGTTGTCTGTTGCATGTGCCTTGCAATTTCTCCCGCTGTCTGCCGTCTGTCTCTTCTCGCCTGTAGGATAATATACCGGTCGTCCGCCGCCATGGTTGCTCATGGACGACCACTGCTAAACTCTCGGACAGCTGTTCCTGTCATTTGAAATGTTCTCCAAGCTCGTGAAATGATGCTGTGAGTGATCCCGAACTCGGCCACACTTGTCACACTTCGACCTTCTTCGAACTTCCCAATGACGCGACCTCCGGTAAAGTCATCCAGGTGTCGTCTACTGGATTGCATGTTAGCCATATCACACGGTGGCAGCAACTCGACGTCGTTCAAACTGATATACACCGTGCAATAGCTTTCACTGAATTGCTGAGCGTACACCGCCTGTGTGCTTTATACCTTTCCGACACCCCACCCCACCCCCAGTCATGCTGCATATATGCGCATGCCCTACCGTACCGGACCCTAGTCTATCTCCTGAATGGTCTTTCGGTCCGTTCTGCCTGCTCGTCCACTGTTATGCTAATTTCTCCTCTTCGTCCTTAATTTTTTAACACCAGTGTATATAGCAGTCATTAAAGGTAATACAATTAACTGCCTGACACATCTACTTGACAGTGGTTGTGAAATTTGAAACCCCACCATTATATTTTCTTATTAAGATTAGGGGAGAAATATTTAAAAATTTTGTCTTTCTATCCAGAAATTAAGTCCTCTAAAATAGAAAGCATCCTTCTCTCCTCAGCTGCATACCGTGGGGGAGCTATGCTACACTATTGAGTCATGCCTCCATACTTGACATCTTCTTTTTTTTTTTCAAAAATTAATAATATTTTGGGTGTTAATATTATTATGGTTGCTTCTGTATGAAACCATAACAATGATTTTAAGTTCGTTGGGGTTTTTTTTATTTTTAATCCCAAAATTTCTGTTCTTCAGTTTTGCTAAGGAAATATCTTATGTGAATTGTCATTCATAAGTGTTATCTCATAATTTTATGTTCATTACAGCCTTGCATTGTTGGTATTGAAGAAGTATTTGACACACCTGATACAGTCTACATTGTCCTGGAATTGTAAGTGAAAGTATAGTTTCTTCTTGTTTCTTTTTTCAAAGGATTTATCATTGTAAATTATGCACAAAACATTACGTACTGGTTATTAACTGGCTTGAAAGTCAGAAAATATGAAGTAGATAAATGACAATGAAAAAGGCCATTTATGCTTTTGTGTATATACAGTAAAACCTCAAAAATCTAGCATTGACGGGACTGGACGAGTGCTGGATTTACAAAAATTCCGGATTTCTGAAGTTATCTAAAAATTGCGTAACAGGTCTTACGTAAAGCATGTACTTACACATAACAGGTCACTGACAAAAAATTTCGCATCTACACCTTATGAATGTTCAAAGGTCACACTGCCAATTGCATTCTTTGCAATTTGTGAAAAAAGAAAATTGTTTTGGCAATGGAAAAAAGGTTTGGTGAAAATATTGGCAATTACCTTTTCGTACTATTTATTATAAAACTCTGAAAAAAAAATTGAATTTGGTGAATGGTTAGGCAAAAACTTGAAAAAAGCCAGAGCAACCACCAGGGCTGGGTGACATACCGATGCATCGCAAAAACTCAAGTGAATTTTACATCAATGTTGCGGTTTTTTGACTGATGAAACTACAATACATCGCAAAGGCGCTTACCGCGATGCATCATGAAGGCTGATGTAGATGGCATTACACAATTGAATCCACATACTGCCACCACCAAGCACAGATCATCATCACACATTCGACATTCATTTCAAGCATACACGCTGATTCTTCACCTCATTGGTCCGCGTCACTTCAGCGCAGCCCAATACGATAACGAATTTGAGAAACCTTCCAATGCTACATTTAGGCAGCTATCGGCAATTTGCATGCTGAGATCAGATGATCTTGCGATGTGTTGTTGAGATGATACGTCGGGAGATTTCCATGATTATTGGTGAAACATCAGATGCTCTCACAATGTTCTCATGAAAATGAAGTAAAAAAAGTGCCGGATATCTGAAATTGCCCGTTTTCTGGATGCTGGAGTTTCGAGGTTTTACTGTATATATCTGGACGCACACTATTACTCATAAAGAGGGAATTGTGGACCAATCACACTCTGGAAAAACCTCAAGTAAGGTTTGAGGATTTTTTTCTCTATACCTGATGCCTGTCAAAGTTCCTCCAGAAAAACTGTGAAGTTCTGTGCAGTCTTGTGACATAATGTCACCTCAGACTGGTAAACCACCACCTCTGTAATGCTGCATTTCTCTGATGCTTGAGTGGTGATAATAGGTTCCAGGTTCTCTCCAGATGACAACATAACAACTATCACTGTGTAAACTGAATCTGAATTCGTCACAGTAGAGAACATTGGCCCAATGGTTTGTGGTGTGATCCCACATTGTGGGCACCATAACAACTTGCTACTAAAATCCATGTACATATGAAACCTTCTGTATATTGTTTTCCTGGACCCTGTTCATCTACAAGCCATTGGCAGAGATCTACAGCTCTCTCTCACTGACATGGGTCTGTTATGTCTTGCTGTTAATGACAAATAGCAGTCATCCTTCAGCCAAAATGTAATTCGTGGTTGATCCTGCAGATATGGATGACTAATGTTTTCCATCTCTTGGAACCTTTTCCACATCCTTGACATCACAAATTGGTGTGCACCTATTGTTCTGACATCATTTTGTGTTTGGCCTGATTCCAACATTCCATAGCCCAGTCATCTAAAGACATCCAAATGCTTTCTAAACAAATCACTTTAAACAGAATGTGCTGGTGACAAGAAATTAGGTTTTTAACATTCATCCAATTTTTATACTATTGCAGGTTATAGTCTTTGTCTCTTATACAAATTGTATCTGGTCATATGCTGTTGCATCAATACTCTCATATTTCTTCATGTACCTGCTGTTGCTGTTTTCATTGATCTTTTATTCAGTATAGCTCATTTGTCCACTAGGCTTAACTTTTGGACATCAGTGTAATAAATTGATAAATTTAATATAAATTGATAAGTAGACTAGTCAGACAAAAGTACAGAATAAAAGAAACTGAACTTAAAAGCAAGTAGATCATTTTGCATCTTTAAGTTAAAAATTTAAGAAAACAATGTTGACTGTTAGTTCCCATAAAAATGGTGCATTATTCTAATTTCTAGTTCAGGACATTCAGCAAAGATATGCTACTGCCGAGTCAACAAGCCCAGTTACTTTTTAATGTAACTTCAAACTAGGTTCATAGACAGAAATATATCACTTCGAAGTTAACACAAGCATAAATGATCTGGTTTTTTTCGCATTGTACATAAAGATATCCGTTGAAAATACAATGACATTGATTATAAGTTTGGTTTATAATTTAGCAATCCATTACAATGGTTATTCATTGTTCTGTTATGTATACTTTACTAGAAATTTTGAATGTTTATGACATCACAATATTGTTTACAGAATTCTGCAGTCCTGAAAAATTTGAACTTATTATGTGCTTGCACTATACTTTGTCGGTCATGTAAACCTTAGTCATTTACATAAATAGTGTCATTCAATACTTGTCATTAATACTTTGTCATTCACATAAATGTCATGTTATGGGGAATAGGAGAGAAATATTTATCATCAGAGAAGGGCATTCATGAGACCTTAAGGGATACCTAAAGGTCTCAATGCACTTTTCTTTTGAGCACCGCATCTTTAATTATCTTTCTTTATTGTCTTTGCGTTGCATTTACATGACACTGGATGCACGTCTATTGGTGATTGTTCGAGGTGAGATAAAAGAGCATCTAACGAAAGTCTTTTTGCTTTTTGGTTTTCTTTCTTCATTGTGAGGAAACAGTTGTTGAACCTTTGAAGATGAGAGTCAGCCATCTTGCTGGTATTGTGCTGTCTGAGGAATGCAGAACAGGCAGAGCGGGACTACGTGTGGAGAGTGAGTAAGTTGAACTGTCGTTTCCATTCTGTGTGCCGACGATTGTGTCTAACGAGGAGAGACGCATAGGCCGAGTTTGACTACTACTTATCGAACTCTCATGCTCATTTTTCCTGCTGATAATTATGTGTACCAAGGGGAGGTGCATGGGCCGAGTTGACTGCTACCTCCTGAACTGTCATTCTCATATTTTCCTGCTGACTGTTGTGTCTACCGAGGTGCATAGGCCAAGTATGACTACTAATTGCTGAACTGTCATTTTTATCTGCCCCTGCTGATGTGGTGTCTGCCGAGGAGTGTTTCATGGAATTACCTATCAGCTGAGTGTCGACAGTTTTGTCTACCGAGGCACATAGTCCAAGTATGACTACTCATTGCTGAACTGTTATTTTCATCTGTCCCTGCTGATGTGGTGTCTGCCGAGGAGTGCTACGTGGGATTTCTTGTCGGCTGAGTGTGATGAGGTAACAGCTCCTTCCTACAGTATTATGGCTATTTCAATTCGATGGAGAATTATAATTTGGAATTCTGTTCTGTGCCAGGCTTTGTGCTGTAAAGAGACCTTTAAAGGTAAATGTTGTTCTCTGATCTAAAGGTAATGTTCGAAATTAAGCAGTTGAGTTCAAAATTTGTGTTGTTAAGATTATTTGTGCACTATCAGTAATTTTAATATTCATGTCAACTTAGTTTTGGACAGTCCTTCCTGCAGGGTTGAGCTAGTTGGGACGAGTGAAAGAGTTAGGCGGGGGTGGACCATCACACTTACACGATACTTTGTCATTCACATAAACCAAATTATGTGTTTCTTCATAGCATACAAAATTTGAACTTTTTCTGATAAAAAGATGAAAATTCTTCATTTGATTCTTTCCTATAAAGCTAGCAAGCCCCCCCCCTTGCAACAGTGTAGTAAATTTTCATCAGTCAGCATAGGCCTTAGTTCTATTAAAACTCTATTAATTAGGATAAATGTTCTTTCACTGCAGAAATAGAAATTGTGACGGGACTTCACTGAGGCTTCACAAACTGTTAGTTAAGAGAATTTATTGCATAGGTAAATCTGTTGCAGTATAGCTTTCAGTTTTGTATTTCACCATCAAGTTTGTGAAAAGCATAAATGATTTTTTTGTTTTTGTTCTATATCTGCCACAAATGATTCAGCATCAGTGTAGGGAAAATTCTCACATCACCTGTTTCTCAGAAGCTCTTAGAAAAGTTTTAAAATTTTGAAAATAGCATTTGTCGTCTATTAAGTTAATATCTGTAGCATGGTTTAAAACGAACGAAACACACAGTCGCGTACGTTGACTGTGTGTTTCGCTTGTTTTATATGTTTATATCTGTAGCATTAAATCTATCTGATATTTCACTGATGACTGTTTATGTAGTTATTTCATTTGTAACCAAGTTTCCTTGGAGCCCTTCATTAAAAAAAAAATGTACCATAAATTTCTGAAGTTTTCTTTATCATGTTTGAAACACATTTGTGACTGGTTATTTTCATTATCACTTGAGTCTGCCGTATCTTTTAAATGCTCCTTGATAGAATCTATCATTAACTTTTCACAGTTTGTAAACTCAAATGGGGTGTAAGCTTTCATTGTTTCATCCATTAACATTAAAATAATGAGGAAACCTGATTTCTCATCTCCAGTCATATTCTACCTACTGCTGATGAGAGGTCTGTTCCTTGCTTGTGTATACTTGCACATGCAAGCATAATTGAGGAGTAACTTCTTTTCACAGCATTTACTACCTTATAGTAATTCAATCACAAAACTTCTACACATTCAAGAATTTTCAATATTTCATCATTAATCACTGCTTAGATTTCATGCAACATAAGGTTGGTTTTTTTTTTTGTTTTTTAGATTGACATATAATATTTTTGAAGTATTTAAAACAGAACTTTATGAGTTTTGCTGCTGCGATAAGAAACTGTTAATTATGATACATGAATTTGATACTGAATGTGCACCATTACCTTCTTCCTTGGGTAATATCCTATAAAATGCCAGCTGTATTGGCTTAAAAATTAGGAGCTCCTTTGCAACCCTCACTCCCTTTAAAAAGTAGAAAGGAATATAATTAAAATCATTCATTTTTTTTTTATCATCATCATGCATTGGCAGTAGTTTCAACCAAACCATCAAGTATTTTCACTCATGAAATAAATGTTTCTGTGAGATCATACTATTGTCAGTGTATCTGATGCAAATGCTGAGCTGCATTTTTTAATTTTGTTAACTGCTTTTCACTGCCATGACAAAAAAAAAATTTTTTAATGCTTTTCATGTTTAGGGCTTAAAACTTCACCCTGTACAGGGCAGTAGCTCTGAAGCTGAATTCTTAAAATGGTATGCCGTTTGTTCACGTTGAGTACCTTTCCAATCCTTAGTAACCTTCAGAAGCAGACTGGTAATTGAATGTTTACATTTCGTAGTGTGGACTGTTTCTTGCATAGTCAAAAAATGTGCACTACAATCCAACATTTTCATAATTTTCCAGTTTTTTTAGGTTTTTTCTGCTCTTTGCTTAGGCATGGTATTTAATTATACACAAGATTATGCAAAGCATGAATCTTAATCTCTCTGTTTCTATTCTGGTGGTGTGAATAAAATAGAATGCAGCTGCTTTTCTAATTTCCCATCTTACCCTAACACTTTCGTAAAAGATTTAAATGGCACTGGGAATAAGCACTCCATTGGTTTTTTTGGGGAAAACAAATTTTTCACAAAGCCTGTAAAATGCACTTGCTTCTGACTACCCTTCTACACCCAATCATATTTTCGATTTTTATAATAATAATAAATTATTATTTTTTATAAAAATATCATATTTTCGATTTTATAATAATAATAAATTACTTTATTTTTTATAAAAATAAAGACGATTTTTGTAAAATCGTCTTTATTTTTCTTGAGTAATTGCCACATTTTCAGATGAAAGTTAGGCACAAGTCAGTGATGAAATTGACAAAGATTTGTAAGCAGCATCACTAAGGGTGTTGGTTGCTGCAGGAGGGAGTTATTCATTTCCTTTTACCTGACATAGTTTTTAGAGCGCAAGTAACAATAAATGCAAAGCCCAGTGCTGCAAAGCTTTGCCCTGAGTAAATTTCTGGGCACACTCTGCTCTTGATTAAAGAAAATTTGTTGCCATGTCAACAAGCAGTTACTTTGGTAGAGAATATTTACGAAATTGCCTGCACATACTGTATAAGATACTTTTGTTCAAAGGTACTTCATATCTTGCCCATGTAACACCAGAGATACATGAATGCACCTCTGACAAGTTCAGATGCAGACTGCCCAACTTGAGAAGCACGAGTCTGATGGACAATGCTCCCTCTAAGCTGCGTGGTCATGCAGCAACTTAACACTTCCTCCGTGCAGCTGAAATATCATCCATGCAGTGAGCATTTTAGATTAAAATTCCCAAATTCCTAATTAATTTTTATAAATTGAAAATCAATTACCTGCAAAAATAATAAGAAATAAATAAAATTTGGGCTCTCAAAAGACCAAATAACACTTTTCTTAAATGCTGTTCGCCTCTTTCAAAGTTCGTCTCATTGTCTTCTTCATTCTCAAAGGCTTCTTGCAAAGTGGCCTCGTGCGAGCAGATAGTGAACCCGAGAATGCGGATTAGTGATCTTTCCACCGAGAAAGAGTCATTTGTTTCTTATTCTCTGTATTTTGATATGCAAAGAAACTGTGTACTATGCATAAACATGCTTTTCCTAATTCTCAGTGTTTTTATTCCAGAAGTAAGTTTGAGCTCCTCAATTTTTATAAAATAAAAATTTTAATTATGAAATGTTTTCAATAATTTTTTAATTTAAAATCACTTGTGGGAAAACGGGGATTAAAATGGGGGGGGGGGGTTAGAAAAAATAAGGGTTCCAATCCCAGTTCCAACTTCTATTGCATTAGTAAGAGAAGCTGAGAAAATAAAATTTTTTGTCCAAGTGGTTTTGATGCCTGCCCAGCTCATTGGGTTAGGCCTCTAAGTGACCATTGGTTTGCCCATGGCCACTTAGAGGGAATATTGCTGATGGAATCCTTTTTCTCCAAGGCATAGAGGAACTCCTGTAAGAGGATATTTAGAGGACATAACCTGAATGATTTGCTGAAGCACTGCGCTCCGGTTGAAAAGGTAGCGTGGTATATTGTCCATTATTTTCCTTTTGGTGCCTGTTTATTCCAAATCCTAGAAATCTGAATTGTGTGGAAGAAATATTTGCATAATACTTGAAAAATATGTCACTATTATTCACCCAGCAATCAGATATATCTGAATTGCCAGTATTTTACTGTTTCTCATGTAATTAATCACATCGGAAAACTTGAAAATTACATTGTGCTGGAGCAGGAATCAAACCCAAAAAGCTTTAAAATTACCTCGAATAAAAATCAGGAAATGTGGGTTTGATTCCTGCTCCAGGGCAATATAATTTTCAAGTTTTCTGATGTGATTAATTAAGCGAGAAACAGTAAAATATTGGCAATTCAGAGATGATTTAAATAATAGTGACTAGCAATCAACATTAAATGCTCTTCCTCTCAGAAGTTGTCTTGACAACTAGCACCAGCATAATTTCTGATGGCATAAGTTCTGCAACACAAAATCCAGTTTAAAAAAGGGACTGAGTTATCATATTGATAACTGAACAATGGGGGAATAAAACACAGCATTGATCCAGGATTTTTCTCAATCTTTCAGTTTGGTACTTGGTTTTCCTGCTAAGAGGTGTATGTACATATTTCTATTCAAAATAATATCTAGAAAGTGAATTAGAAAATTTCTTTTGGAATTGAATAGAGATAAGCACACCAAAGATTTTCCTTGTGTTTTTCAGCTTTCATTGTGCTGAGCTCCACCATTTAAATGTGTATTTCAGTTTTGTTGCAGTGTCGAGTATATATTTTTCATCTACTAACAACCGTGCCCGTTCTCCGAATGGCGAATCCAAAAAATTATTTTTTGAACATAAAATTAAAGAAAGGGAAAAGTAATTTAAAATCCGTAACTTTTATGATGTAGAACAGCGTTGTGATGTCAATGCATATGGTTTGACATAAAATGGAGTAGGTTTTTGGCGCCCCTTAATTTTAAATCAAAATTTGAAATTTTCAAAGCATTTCGGTGATTCTGACAAAATTATCTTTAAGCCTATCAGCATTTTGAAACAATGAAGCTAAGCCACCCTTTTAAATTTTTTGGTTTTTCAGACCATTTTCTAGGTGTGGAAGTGGTAGAAAAATTCAAGTAGACAATGTTTGAAAGTGCTGGGGTGGGTGGGGGGTTATCCCACTTTTCTAGGTATACGAACCGGACCTTAAGACCTATATGCATGCCAATTTTCAGATCTCTAGGTCATTTAGAAGTGGTCGGACACACTCGCATTTTCCCTCTTTGCTTTTTACATACGAGACGAAAGCCTATATTTACATAGGTATTCGCGTATACTGGCGGAAAACCCCGAACTTTAAAAACGCCGCTACGTCGTTAAGCATTGTGTGATTACCAGTTTGATTGTAACCTGTCCTTCCACCCAATGAGAAGAGAGTGCTAAAAATAGCTGCATCGCCATGGCAGCAGGTCACTGGACCAGAACTTTCCTGTGTGGAGAACGCTGAAGACAGTAAGCCGCTCGTTCCTTTCCTTCGCATCTTTAAAAAATGCTTAAAAAACAAAAAATGACTATTTCCTTAATTTTTTTTTTTGTAAAAGAGGGATGATAGTTGTGAGTTTATGCTGTAAAAATTGCAATGTGTTATGATTTATAGTTTGCCATGTATCCGTTTTTTAAATGGATCCCATCGCAAAATAGAGAATTTTGTGAAATTTAAAATTTTAATTTCTCGTAAACTAAATCAAAATTTTAAAAATTTGTGATAAGGTGCAAAAATTTGGCCATGGCCTTACATGCCTACAAAGTTTCTTGGTTCTGTCGCTGTTAGTGCGTCCAGAACGCGAACTGATAGCACTTTTTTGCTTACCTTAATTTTGAAATACAATAGCTCTTGAAGAATTGCCAGAATAAAAAAAAACGATTTATTTCAGCATGTTCTCCAAAGAATTCTCTACAAACGATGTAAATTTCATATTTTTGTGTTCAATAATTTTTGCGCTGCGAGCTAGAAAAGTGTGAGTGCCGCAAAATTTCTAAACTGGCAGCGGCAGTTACTTTTTTTTAGAAGAGAGATTGTTTCATGCTGTGCTATATAAATCTATATTTCTGTTTTATTGCAATGTGTTTGTTATAGAAATCAATGTGGGAAAATTAATTGTGTGCCACACTGAGCTAGAAACACCTAGATTTTATAGTGCTTCCAAGTAAAGAATTTTCCTGTAAGATAGCAGTAACTTATAGATGAAAAAATCTGCAATATTATTTGCCTGTCACATAACATCCATTACCATGTTTCCAGAAGACTATGCAATAACAACATGGGGCATGCTAAATTTGAGTGTTTGGTGATCTGGGTTCCAAGTGGTAATAGTCATAGGTTTCTGACTAGTCGACCTAGCTGAGTCCCAGATAAGACAGAGTAGCATGCTGGTCTCTCAGTGCTGGCTCTTTTCCCAGGAATCAGTGGTCCTATATAGGGATAAGGAACTGTTTATGACCCGTTAAGTTGTTCATGGTGGTATTTAAACCCTAAAGCAAAAATGAAGTTTAAGTTTGTTTTTTATTCTAAGGTGTGCTAATTACTCACTTGGGTGTTTGATTTCGTCACCATAATAATTTCTAGAGCTCAGACCATGCTGTCGTAGATTACTGGTACCTATGTGCACGTGTAATGCTTGTACTGTTTGAAAAAGTTTTAATAATTACTATCTCATTTCTGCAATTTTGAGTTACTCCTTCATTTTTAGGGTTAAGGGAGGAGAGCTGTTCGATCATATTGTCAGTGTTGGCAGCTTGAATGAGTTAGATGCCAAATTTTTGTTTTACCAGATGGTTAATGCTATAAAGGTAAGTAGAATTACCCTTTTTTAAATAGTTTAGCTGTCATGTTAAAAAAATAATATGAAATACCAAAATAAAGTTACTGAATAGTAATTATGACTGAATGAAAGCTGTGAAGTTTTTACTTGTCCCTAAAATTTCTGCATGGTAGGGTATGTAGCTATATGTTCACCAGAGTAGCATCTGATAGCATGAAATATTTTCCAATCCAACAAACATTTCAAACTTTCAGACAGAATTCAGACTCAGGTTTGAAAGATTCCATATTAGCAGACTATTGCTGTAGTTGTTTGTGCTGTATTTTCTCTTTTGTTTCTCTTAACCTTGTTGAGATAACAAATGGCCAGGAATTGGCCTAATTCTGTAAAATGATTTGTTTTTGTGTGCCTGCAATTAGAAAATTCAGACATTGCACTAACTACACTGGCACATGTATGGTAAGCTGTACAAAAATATAGGAGTTCTGTTGTATCACAAGGTGCCCAAATATATATATATATATATCATCATCATCATCATTGTCAACCATTATCAATCCACTGCTGGACGAAGGTCTCCCCAAGTTTCCTCCACAACGGTCTGTCTTGTGCCAGTCTCCTCCATGTCACCCCTGCATACTTTCGAATTTCATCCACCCATCTCCCATGTGGTCTTCTTCTGGGTCTTTTCCTGTCCCTTGGAATCCAATCTAAAATTTCGGCTGTCCATCGATGATCTGTCCTTCTGGCAGTATGTCCAGCCCATTGCCATTTCAGGGATTTAACTCTGATCATGATGTCTTCCACTCTTGTCATTTTTCGGATCCACGAGTTCCTCTTCTTATCTCTCCTGGTTACACCAAGTATGCACCTCTCCATGCTGCTTTGAGTTGTCTGCAGCCTTTGTATGTCTCTTTTAGTTAAGGTCCACGTCTCTGCACCATACGTAAGCACTGGAAGGATGCATTGATCAAACACTTTTCTTTTAAGACATAATGGCATATTGCTCTTGAAAATTATGCTGTTTCTTCCAAAAGCTCTCCAGGCAAGTTTTGTACGCCGATTAATTTCTTCATCAATGTGACCCTCACTTGATATCTGCTGTCCAAGATAAACGTACGTGTCTGTTATCTCCAGCTTTTCTCCATCAATCGATAAATCTTCATTTCTTGTAAAAGCATTGAACATCACTTTTGTCTTCTGAAAGTTCATTTTTAATCCCACTTCTTTACTCTTGTCAGCAAGTTCCTGGATCATACTCTGCAGCTCTGATGGGGTAGTTGCAAAAATGACTACGTCATCAGCAAAACGAAGGTGGGTTAGATAATCTCCATTAATCTTTATCCCCTTGTTTTCCCAGCTCAGCGACTGAAAAACACCCTCCAATGTGGCATTAAAGAGCTTCGGAGATATGGTGTCACCTTGTCTCACTCCCTTTCCAATTTTTTTACGTGTGTTGTATTTTCAAACAGCCTAATCTTTGCACTTGCATTTTCATAGATGTTATTAATAATATTAATGTATGCATCTTCAATACTGCAGGTTTTCAGAGCCATTGTAACTGCTGATGGTTTCACCGAATCAAAGGCTTTTTCATAATCGATAAAAGCCATGCACAATGGAAGTTCATATTCCCTCGCTCTTTCAATTAGTTCTCTCAGCACGTGGATATGATCTATTGTGCTGTAGCCACTCCTGAATCCAGCTTGTTCTCTCGGTTGAGCCATGTCCAGTGTTACCTTCAAGCGGTGTGAAAGAACTTTAGTGAAGATTTTATAAACTACTGATAGGAGGCTGATAGGTCTGTAGTTTCCGAGATCCTCAATGTCACCTTTCTTATGTAGCAGGATCATTGTAGCGTTGTTCCAATCCTCAGGAATCTTTCCTTCATTAAGGCATCGAGTGAAAATTTGGGCGAGTACTGTTTCGATTTCTCCACTTGCTTCTTGTATGATGTCTACAGTAATTCCATCTTCTCCTGGAGCTTTTCCTCGCGTCATGTTCTTGATTGCATGTGCAACTTCTGCTGGAAGGACTGGAGGAACTCTGGTACTGGTATCTTTCATGATGTCTGGAGTGCATATATCATCCCTTTCATATAATTTGGAGTAGAAATCTTTCACTCTTGTCAAAATTTCGCCTCTATTTCTTGTTACAGAACCATCTTCTTTTCTCAGTGCCATAATCTGTTTTCTTCCCTTACTGAGATGTCCCTTTGCTATCTTTAGGCTTTGGTTGTTTTCAATTGCTTTCCTCACTAGTTCACAGTTGAATTTCCTTACGTCTTCAGTGATACTTTTTCTTACTGTCTTGCATAGCTCTATATATTCCACTTTGGAAGTCACATCTTCTTTAGTTGTCCTCATCTCTCTTCTTTTTTGCATCAACATTTTGGTTTTTCCTGATAATTTGTTCACATGCAACTTGTTCTTAGACCCAGCTAATTTTGTTGCTGTTTCCATAAGAGCTTTGGTTACTTTTCTGTTAACTTCAGAGATGTCCACTTCTTCCGATGTTAGGCCTTCTAAAGCAGAGAACCTGTTCTTCAGTTCTAACTTGAAGGTATTATGGTGTTTTTTAAGGTTGGTTATGTCAATAGATTTTGTTTGTCTTATGAGCTTGCCATGTTCAAGTTTAGTGTTGAGGTGCATCTTACATCTCACCAATCTATGGTCACTACCTGTGTTGAACTTGTTTAGCACACTGCAGTCTTCTATGACGAATTGTTTGTTACACATAATAAAATCAATTTCACTTGTCGTCCCATTTGGATGTCTCCATGTCCATTTCCTGTGTGGCTTTTTCTTGAAGAAGGAGTTCAAGATGAAAAACCCTTCTGCCTCTGCAAACTCAACGAGTATTTCCACGCTGGTTTCTGTTGCCGTGACCGAATTTACCTACTGAAGTTTCATTCTGTTGCCGTTGCCCTATTTTTGCATTGAAATCTCCCATAATTATTTTCAAGTGCTGCTTACCTTTATTATTTAGATGACAAATTTCCTCATAAAATTCTTCAATTTCTTCTTCAGGATGACTTGTGGTAGGTGCATAAGTTTGAATAATCTGAGCCTGGTATCTTTTCGAGAGTTGGATAACAAGTCGTGCAGCTCTGTCAGAGGAACTTTCAACTTCTACAACTTTATCCTTCAGTTTCTTGTTTATTATAAATCCAACACCACTAGTTCTGCCAGTATCTGTCCCACGATAGTAGAAGAGATGTCCACTTTTCAGTTCGATGAGATCTTCCTTTTCTCCGTACCTCACTTAGCCCCACGATGTCCCACTTGATTCTTTGTAGTTCCTCTTCCAATTCAAGAAGCCTTGAATCAGAAGATAGGGAGCGTCCATTGTAAGTAGCCAAGGTCAGCATCAAATGGCAGCCTAGTCCGGTCCTCCGGGGATTCTTAGCACCCTCTGCCTTCATGTCGCACTGGCCGCTGCCTTGGCCAGGTACATTCCAGCTGCCGGAGACTGAGGGCCAAGATTTAAGTTGTGGAATCATTTTGGAGGGGTTTGGCCATAACTCACCACGCTGGCCAAGCGGGTTGGTGAGTGTGGGATAGCATTCCCTCTGATCCTGATGGTATAGTTATACCGCTATGGGCGGTCGTCAGAGCCCCTTTAGTGGGAACAGGATGCACCACGAGAAGGCGGGGTTGACATTTGTCAAGGAGAGGCTGTGATGTTACGCATCACCTATATCTCTCTCTCTCTCTCTCTCTCTCTCTGTGTGTGTGTGGCCAATGTTGCACATGCATTTATGCAGAAATACTGTTGTATTACAGAAATCAGTCATACTTCTGTTTATACATTTAAAATTATCCATCATGACTTAGATTTATTTTAGGAGTATGTGTTGTTTATAGTTATCCACTAGCCATGACAGAATCTTAAGTGACAAGAAATGTGAAATCATCTTTTTAGATTAAACTGAGCTTTGACCTTTTCCTTATTAACAAAAGGTGTTAGTGTTAACCATTGGAATTATACATGAGCTATCTCATTCCTTCAGCTCCAAGCAAGAGTTTTATTTTTTTAATCACAATAGTGAAGTTTTAAAGTTATGTATTGGAAATATTATTTCATGTGCATGCTTTCTATTAATGGATAAATACTGTTTCTATTTGGGCAACAGAAATGATGATTTGGGTGCCAGTCTTACTCTAAGAGACCATTTTATCCTTTGTCTGTGAAGGGTCCGGGTTCAAATCCCGGTGAGGCATGGATGTTGTGTTTGTCTTACGGCACTGTCTCTCTCCCTTCCCTGGAACAAGTGACCCTGGATTAGGGCCGGGCAGCTGCTTATAGCCCATTGAGTTGCTCACGGTGGTCGTTAAACCTTCAATCAAAAAAAAATAATAATAATAATAAGGTGGCCCCTCTTAATTTCAAGTAAACTTTATTTTGTTAAGAGGGCAACATGTTAATATGAGAAAAGAGAAGTATATGTACATGGTTATGGTCAAACCATGTCATTGTGCCATTGCTCTACAACAAAGAGCAGATGCTGTCTGTCAATTTAGTAAGCCAGATTTTACTTTGTATGCCACCCCTTGACAACCCTAGCTGTGTGTTCCTATGTTACTGTTACAAATGCAGTTTGCAGATGAGTCCTTTAGGGTCCATGCATCAACAGTCATCAGCAAAAAAAGGTGCCTCCTCCGCTTGTTATCTGTGCTGGAAGACACCGCTACAACTGCTGGTGGATTTCAAAGTTGATTGTATTAGGACATTACCAGCCATCCTTCAAAAAACTTGAAAAATACATCGCTCTAGAATCAGAATTGAACCCATATCTGCCGATTTCTGTTCAAGCATACTACTGTTACACCACCCAAGACAACAAAGTTCCAAGCAACTGAAGCTAAGCAGATGTAGCTTAGAAATCCAAACAACATTCCAGATGTGCACTAGACAAAGCAATCATCACAGTGTCAACCACCATTTCTCATCTATGCATAGATATAGGTCAGCATATCTCCAATGTTTCATATAGAAACCAATGGGAAGCCAATCCCTGGGAGAATTAATTTTTTTACAATTACATGAAGGGCATTTACAGATATCATCGTCAGCACATACATGTAGATGCTGTATTTTTAACTGTTTCCCATGTAGCTATTCTTCAGAAAAACTTGGAAAATGCATCGCCCTGGAATGGCAATTGGACCTGTATCTGCCGAGCTCTGTTCAAGCATGCCCAGCACAACAAAGTTCCAAGGAACTGAAGATAAGCAGATTTAGCTTGGTCAGTTGTATTTCTGTTCTAGTGCAATGTAATTTCAAGTTTTCTGAAAAGGTGGTTGCATGGGAAACAGTAGAAAATACAACATCTATTTGCCAACAATGTCGTTTGATTCAATTAACGATAAGTATTTTTGGTAATTACTTACAATAAAACAGTATGTGATAAGTTCTTTTCCCAGCATTCAAGATTCAGTTGCAAAAGTATTGGCAAGGTCTTCTACTGTGCACAGTTTAAAGTTCGTCCTCTTATCAAAGCTGAGAAAAAGGTGCCTTTTTCAACAATTCGTTAGTCATTTTACTCATTTTAATTCATTGCATACTCATTATGTCCAGCATTTAAAAGATCACTCATTTTAGTTCACCAATATGTAAGAACAACCAAAGCAGCTGGTGCAGAATATGCTTCCTCCCTCGTGCTCAATGGCACAAGAGTAGTTCTTTTTCATTAGTGAAACCTTGAAAATGCATACACAGGGGAGTGCTTCATGCCACCCTTCATTGTTGCCAGGAAAACACAATGGTGGGACTGGCCAGCCTGTCTTTAATGAAGTGAAGATAAAGTTCAGAGAATGAACTTGCCATCACGTTGGCAGTCATTATTTGCAAGACTTGATTCTCTTTGTTAAAGTAAATGAGTTCACAAAATTTTTGTAATATGTTTTTAATTATTTGAACAGAACCAGCTTTGCAGCTAGCCTGAAATTTTCACTGTGGATGTTAATCATGACTCTGCACAAGTTCATCCATAAACTTCTTAAAAAATAATTAAAGTGAATCTACAAACTAAGAATGATTTATTTCCAGTGATTGGAGATATCTCATAACAAAGCAGGTTTCTTCAGCTCAGCAAGTGCTTATTGGGCCATTTATTTATTTATTTATTTATTTATTTATTTATTTATTAGTATCACTTCAGGTATAGTTACACCGCATTTTTGCTGTGTCTACATCAATTTTTTTGCATTTTGAGGGGTTTTGTTGTGTGTTTCTTTCTAATCTAAGGAAAGAAAAAACAGTCTTGCAGAAAGTTATTCATTTGCTTTTAAGGTTAGTTTTCTTCAACTATTGTATGTTTTAGCTAGTAAGAATCAGATTTTTTCCACTGTCAGTGGCCATCAAATGAACTTTCCTGAGGTATTCTGAATTGTTAGATGATTTGATCTGTCAAGAAATGTTATCCTTTTCCAGTATTCCACAGGTAATCAGTCTTTTATGATTTTACATTAAATTTAGGTCCTAATGAAAGTCAGAGGATTTTCTTCACTAGAATCAATCAGTTTGAAGTCATTATTGGTAAGTCAACATTCACATGTGAATGTTGATGTGGCTGCTTCTTTTCTTTTAATTTCTAAACTTTCTTGCAATTTTCCCATAATGAAATACGAGTGATCAACTTTATTCTCTCTTTATGTCATGTTCCTCACACACATGTTGCTTTTTCTTCTCCTATTGTGTATTAGCCATATTTTTTTCCTGTCAGACTTGCATTATTCCTCTCAGGTTTTGAAATGTCTTTAATCTATCTGATGCATAAATCTAGATGAACAGTGAGTGTTGTATATTGCTTCTTCTTGCATTAAGATATTATTTTCATATGATTTAACAGGGTTCGTACGGTCCTTAAAAGTCCTTAAGAACTCCTTAATTTCCATTTGCCTTTTTAAGGGCCCTTAAAAAGTCCTTAAGAACTCCTTAATTTCCATTTGCCTTTTTTAAGGGCCCTTAAGAACTCCTTAATTTCTGTTCTGTTTTTAAGGGCTCTTAAAAAGTCCTTGAAAACACCGTAATTATATTATATTCGGTCGTTAAAAAGGTCGTAAATTTTTTTTTTTAACCAAAGAAATGTGCGCATTATGTTTTGCAGGCCAGCTGGTTTCATTAGCATACTGATGATGGTTTTACGCCACTAGATCGCATGTCGCAAAAGTTTACCCATGTTCTGTATTGCTTTTGGCAGTTTGCCAACCAGCTACCTTCAAATCCCTTTGGTTTAGATTAGATTTATTGCTGGCTTCTTGGTTTCTTTGCACGAGGTCAGTGTAGTTCAGATCGTTATCTTCTGTTATTTATTAGAGAGTGTGGTACTAAGTAAAGAGCTTCTGTCTTTTCAGCTAGACAGAAATATGTTCAATATTTAGATGCCGAAAAAGAAAAATGTGCCAAGCAACATCTGGGAGGAAACGTAAATTGATTGAGGAGGAATTGCAAATGCTTAGTACGAAAAAACTGAAAGTAGAAAAAAATATTGCAGAATTAGAGTAAACGTGCAGATGACCTTGCTTCCCAAGGGGAATTGATGAAAGATATGAACTGCTTCCTTCAATCAAATAGTTTTGGAAAATTAATAAAGGAAAAAAAATGAAGAATTGGCAGAAATTACCATGTCAGTAGTTGCAAAAGAGGAGCTGAAAAATTGATTTCATTGTAGGCCTACATCCTTTGTTTGACCTCAAAAAAGTGAATATGTACATAATCACTTTTTTGTTAAATTGCATTACTTTTTTTAGCACGTCTTTTGTAAAAAAAGATCGTGCTTATGTTATTGGTTTGTACGTCCGTCCGTCCGTCTGTACCCACGAAATCTCTGCAACTATTAGTCCGATTTCAAAAATTCTTTTTGCATTGGGAAGCTTGAAATATGCAAATGATGATCCTTTATTTTGTTGTTGTTTTTACGATGTGCAATTTCGCCGCTAGAGGGCGTAAATGCAGATGATGTCGAATTCAAAAACACGTTTTATTCCACATATTTGGTTCTGAACATCAGATTGAAAAAATTCTTTTATCTTTCGATTACATTTATGTCGAAGAGTATTTTAGATATGGCTACATTTTAAAATTATGCATAGATTTGCCACAAGGGGGCGTAAAAGTAAAGTACATTTTCCCCGATAACACTGATCTGCAATTTTTCAACTTTTTTCTGTTGTTTTCAAATGAATAGGTGTATCTGAATGGATTTTTTGTGCAAATTCCGAAAATGACCTTCAAAATTCCGTATCACATCAGATTTTTTCACAAATGACGGAAATGTGAAAATTTTAAAAACCGTTATGTTTTAATGACATTGCTATATGGCAACGTTTGTAACGTGTGAAAATGTTCTCTGAAGGGGTGGAATGATTGTTTAAGGAATAGATAAACATAAATACATATTCAAAAGCAAACATACCTAACATTCGCCACTGGGCTCCCCTTCAAACTTCCTCTTTTTGGAATGTCTTTGGTGTGTGTCCGTACAGTCTCTGTTCAACATCCAACAATAGTCGGTCATCATATGTACAGTCCACTTTCCTTGGTATCTCTTTTACATCACTTTAATATCCTGATGGAAGCGCTCACCATGTTCTTCCGAAAAATCACCAAGATTGTTAGGAAAGTAATTTAGATGAGCATGAAGAAAGTGAACTTTGACGCTCATGTTGCAACCAAGCAGTTCATAGGATTCCAGCATGTCCTCGACTAAAGTGGTGGAATTTGAAGCCTTCGTGTTCCCCAAAAAGTTGTGTACCACATTTCTGAATGCAGTCCATGCTCGCAATTCGCACTCACTCATGGTTTCCTCGAACATGTTGTCTGCCATTAATTTTCGTATTTGAGGGCCTATGAAAATGCCAGCTTTAATTTTTTCAGATGTGATTGATGGAAACTTACCACCAAGATACTGAAAGCATTTACTGTCCCTGCTTAAAGCTGTCACGAATTGCTTCATTAAGCCAAGTTTGATGTGTAAAGGTGGCAACAGTATTTTCGAGGGATCAACCAGTGGAAGTGAAACAATGTTTTTTTCGCCAGGTGTGAATGTACTTCTGACTGGCCACTGCTGCCGAACCCAATGTTCCGTCCTTGCTCTGGAGTCCCATTCACACAAAAAGCAAGGAAATTTGATGTAGCCTGCTTGTTGGCTGAGCAATATTCCAATCACCTTGAAATCCCCGCACAAAGACCATTCATGAAACTTGTACTGCACACTTTCCAGCAGTAATTTAAGGTTCTCGTATGTCTCTTTCAAAGTCACAGAATGTGCTACTGGAATGGATGGATAGATGTTAGTATTGTGTAATAAAACACCTTTTAAACTGGATTTGCTGGCATCTATGAACAACCTCCACTGTCCTGAATTGTAATTAATGTTGAAGTATTTCATGACTGCCGGAATGTCTCGACAATATACCAAACCGCCATCCTCAGCAAAAAACTGAACCAATTCTGCTTCTCGGTGTCTGTACCAAGAGAATCTCGTATTAGGACATAGTAAATTCTTTTCCTGAAGTCGTGATCTTAAAAGCTCTGTTGCATCTTTAGGTAAATTCAGATCACGAACCAAATCATTCAGTATATTAATTCAACATTTGTCGAAAACATTACGTGGTTTCAGAAATTATTAACTATATGTCAACAAAATAGTTTCCATATCATCTACTGTTTCGCACGTTATTAGAAATTCGAGCACGGGAAAAACGTCCATATAATAAGAAAATTTTTATTTCAACTTGTCACTAATATTCCTTTTTTCTTTTTGATGTTCTTTATAATAGTTTAGAATTTTATTATGAAGATTACAAATTTATATGAAAAAATGTTTTAATATGTGCAGTCAAATGCATCATAAGTTGTCAAAGTCCTCCAATACGTAGAGACAATATGTATTAAAAGATTAATATTATTCCAGTTTTTTAAGTCATGATTTACGAAATTAATACAATAGAAAAGAACTTTCGAACCTTTTGATTATGATGCGTTGAATCAGTAATAAGCCATCTTGTTATCGAAGAAGGCATGATTTTCCTTTCCTGTGGTATCAGCTTCCAAGTTGAACTTCGATCTTATAATTTCTTATTATAGATGATGGTTGCATGTTTTATTTTCCTTGGCTCGATATCCCAAACTAGTTTCAATTCCTTCTTTTGGAATCATCTTCAGTGGGTATTATGATCTTCTCATACATGTTGTGTTTCGGCCACTTACATCGATTCTACTGGCAGCGTCCGACTTTTCACGGCAGTTGTACTCTTGCGCATGCTATTTTTGGTATTAATGCACGTTCTTAGTCGTGTTTTGATATAACCGGATGACATGAATTCCGACTCCAAATTAATTGGTGTTGCCATTCGTTTGTTGAAAATAATTAATAAGGTCTTTTATTATATTTTTTATCGTTAATTTCTTTTTCGATAAAATATTTCCAAGCGTACGGTAGATTCATTGGATCATTATTATTACAATTTATTTCTTTAGTTTTTTCAATCATTATCGCTTCTGAGGTTAATATTTGGTTTTTAGTTTTATGTGAGGTTATTAATTTTGCATCATACCAAACAGGATAAGCTTCATTTTCAATACAATGATTTATTAATGATGTTTTGTTTTCTTTTTTATTCCAGTTCGATATATGTTCTTTTAATCTGGTCTTAAATCTTCTTTTTGTACTTCCTATGTATACTTTATTTCTTTCATTTCTTTCTATTTCTGTATAATATTTTGTTGGTATAGAATATACTCCGGCTTTATCAAGCATTGATCTTCTTTCATTTCCATTAGTTAATATAGTTTCGTTATCTATGACGGTTTCTGCCAATATCATTTTTTCTTTAATGCATTCCTTCTTTAAGATATCTGTTATTGGAGGAATGTAGGGAAATTTTACCAGCAAATTTTATTTCATTTTTTTTGTTTATTTTTATTTTCATTTAAAGATTTCTTTATATTTTCAAGTATATCATCTATGATCTTTTTCTTGTATCCAAATTTCATAGCAGTTCTTTTTATCCAGTTAATCTCAATCTTTTCTTTGTGTTTATTACAGGAATGGGTTAATGCTCTTCTTATGTAAAATTGAAGTGCTGCTCTTTTATATTTCCAAGGATGATTTGAATCAATCGGAATTATCGTTGGAGTATAAGTTGGTTTTCGATATACTTCGTATTCAATCATATTATTTCGCCTGAATAAAGAAATGTCTAAATAGTTTAGTTGTCTCTTAACTTCTTTTCCATAGTAACTTGTATTGTAGGATAAAAACTATTGTATTTGTTTACAAATGTTTCAAGTTCTTTTTCAGATTGCTTCCAGAAGATAAGGATATCGTCAACGTATCTTACGTATAGTATTAGTTGTTTTTGATTGAATGAATCCAAAAGTTTATTTTCTATGTCTTGTAATATTATTTCAGCAAGAAGTCCCGAAATTGGTGATCCCATTGGTGCACCTTGTTTTTGTCGGTATATTTTTTTATTATATGTGAAGTAGTTATTATCAGCTACTAGTTTCAATGCCTGGATAATACTAATTCTTTGTGCTTCAGGTATTTTTTCATCTTTTAACTTCTGATTTAACAATTGAATTGCTTCATAAACAGGTGTATTTGGATATAGGGAAACAATATCTAGACTGATCATCAGAAAATCGGTTGTTTTTAGTTCTTTAACTTTTTTAATCACTTCAATGGAGTTGTTAATTGTATAAATATGTTGAAAGTAATACTGTTTTAAATGTTTAAATAGTTCTTTTTCAAGGAGAATTGTTGGAGACGTTGTTTTATTTACTATTGGTCTTAATGGTTCTTCTTTTTTATGCGTTTTGATTTTGCTGAATATGCTTGGAATAGACGCTCCAACGGGCGGAATGGCTTTGTTTTTAATATTATCAGGTAAATGTCCATGGTTTTTTATATAAGCCATTTTTTCTTAGAATTGTATCTGTTGGGTCAAGTGTAGTTTCTTCGATATCCAATTTTTCTATAGCCGTTTTCATTTTTATATCATAATCATCTTTGTCTAATATAATAATTTGTTTGGCTTTATCAGCGCTTACGCATTTAATTGCTGGGTTGTTCTTGAGGTTCATTAGCTCTTGTCTCTCATATTTTATAGCTGGTATTTGTTCTTCTTTTTCTTTGTTATTGATTGCTCTTAATATTTTAAATCTTGTAGGGTTTTGTCTTTTATTTGGTAGTTTCTTGATGACGTCTTCTATATATGGGATTATTATCTCGGCTTTCGGAATTTCTTGTTTATATGCATATCTCGTTCCTCTATTGAGTGCTTTAACTTGTAGATATGTCAATTCATTATTAGATTTGTTAATGAACAGTGGTTTGTCTTCTAATGTTGGTAGTTTTTCTTTTCCTTCTTTGTTATTATACTTTTCTCTTATGAGGTTTTCAATTTTATGAAAGTGTCTCCTTCTGTCTTTAAATTGTTGTCTTTCTATAATAACAAATATTTTAATTAATGCTATTTTTATTTCTTCTTTATCTTTCTCTTGCATGCATTGATTATATAATCTGTAGTTTTTCTTACTCAATCTATCAATGTCTTTTCGTTTTTCTCTAATAGAGGCTCTTAATCTTTTAATTTCACAAGTTTGTAAAATGGTTTTATCTTTATAATTCATTGGTTTATTTCTAATTTGTAAAAATTTAGGTGTAATTCCATTGTTTTTACAAGTTGTCAAAAAGTTTAAATGTTCGACTTCTTTGCTCAACTGGATTCTATTCTTTTTAAAGTTCGTGATATTCATTTTGTTTAGTTCGTATATATTATGATTTCAGCCGCGAATTTCAGATTCTCTCCAATAAAATCAACATTATGAGCCTTTTAAATCTCCAGTTTCCATAAATTATATTAATTCAACATTTGTCGAAAACATTACGTGGTTTCAGAAATTATTAACTATATGTCAACAAAATAGTTTCCATATCATCTACTGTTTCGCACGTTATTAGAAATTCGAGCACGGGAAAAAATATACCGACAAAAACAAGGTGCACCAATGGGATCACCAATTTCGGGACTTCTTGCTGAAATAATATTACAAGACATAGAAAATAAACTTTTGGATTCATTCAATCAAAAACAACTAATACTATACGTAAGATACGTTGACGATATCCTTATCTTCTGGAAGCAATCTGAAAAAGAACTTGAAACATTTGTAAACAAATACAATAGTTTTTATCCTACAATACAAGTTACTATGGAAAAAGAAGTTAAGAGACAACTAAACTATTTAGACATTTCTTTATTCAGGCGAAATAATATGATTGAATACGAAGTATATCGAAAACCAACTTATACTCCAACGATAATTCCGATTGATTCAAATCATCCTTGGAAATATAAAAGAGCAGCACTTCAATTTTACATAAGAAGAGCATTAACCCATTCCTGTAATAAACACAAAGAAAAAGATTGAGATTAACTGGATAAAAAGAACTGCTATGAAATTTGGATACAAGAAAAGATCATAGATGATATACTTGAAAATATAAAGAAATCTTTAAATGAAAATAAAAATAAACAAAAAAATGAAATAAAATTTGCTGGTAAAATTCCCTACATTCCTCCAATAACAGATATCTTAAAGAAGGAATGCATTAAAGAAAAAAATGATATTGGCAGAAACCGTCATAGATAACGAAACTATATTAACTAATGGAAATGAAAGAAGATCAATGCTTGATAAAGCCGGATTATATTCTATACCAACAAAATATTATACAGAAATAGAAAGAAATGAAAGAAATAAAGTATACATAGGAAGTACAAAAAGAAGATTTAAGACCAGATTAAAAGAACATATATCGAACTGGAATAAAAAAGAAAACAAAACATCATTAATAAATCATTGTATTGAAAATGAAGCTTATCCTGTTTGGTATGATGCAAAATTAATAACCTCACATAAAACTAAAAACCAAATATTAACCTCAGAAGCGATAATGATTGAAAAACTAAAGAAATAAATTGTAATAATAATGATCCAATGAATCTACCGTACGCTTGGAAATATTTTATCGAAAAAAGAAATTAACGATAAAAAATATAATAAAAGACCTTATTAATTATTTTCAACAAACGAATGGCAACACCAATTAATTTGGAGTCGGAATTCATGTCATCCGGTTATATCAAAACACGACTAAGAACGTGCATTAATACCAAAAATAGCATGCGCAAGAGTACAACTGCCGTGAAAAGTCGGACGCTGCCAGTAGAATCGATGTAAAGTGGCCGAAACACAACATGTATGAGAAGATCATAATACCCACTGAAGATGATTCCAAAAAGAAGGAATTGAAACTAGTTTGGGATATCGAGCCACGGAAAATAAAACATGCAACCATCATCTATAATAAGAAATTATAAGATCGAAGTTCAACTTGGAAGCTGATACCACAGGAAAGGAAAATCATGCCTTCTTCGATAACAAGATGGCTTATTACTGATTCAACGCATCATAATCAAAAGGTTCAAAGTTTTTTTCTATTGTATTAATTTTCGTAAATCATGACTTAAAAAACTGGAATAATATTAATCTTTTAATACATATTGTCTCTACGTATTGGAGGACTTTTGACAACTTATGATGCATTTGACTGCACATATTAAAACATTTTTTCATATAAATTTGTAATCTTCATAATAAAATTCTAAACTATTATAAAGAACATCAAAAAGAAAAAAAGGAATATTAGTGACAAGTTGAAATAAAAATTTTCTTATTATATGGACGTTTTTCCGTGCTCGAATTTCTAATAACGTGCGAAACAGTAGATGATATGGAAACTATTTTGTTGACATATAGTTAATAATCAAATCATTCAGTTCATGCTGGGTAAATGGCACTGGGGTTTCATCCTCCATGCTGTCCGGTTGGTACATCTCATCACTTGTATCACCGTCTGAATCGGTGTCTGTTGGGGGCTTGATATTGGACGGGGATGGCACAGGGATGGATTCACTATGGGGCACTGGTCTTATGGCAGATGGGATATTGAGATACACAATGTTACGCTTATTGGTTCTGGTATGGCCCACGATATTCACTGTGCAGAAGTAGCAGTCGTCAATGTGATTTTTGGCTCACGCCACACCATGGGTACACCGAATGGCATTGATGCCCTTTTTCCACTTTTCCAGTTCCTCAACCCATCCGCACATGCACGGCACACATTGCGAGGAGACCAAACTTTGTTCTGATCTGCTAGTTTAATGCCGAAGTACTGAAAATAAGCATTTCTCACGAAAGGCGTAACATTTTGCCTCTGTTTTTTTCCTGTCGTATAACAGCCACATATGTAGCAAAATATGTCTGGATAACCACACAACCACGTGAAGCTATTGCACACGCCACAAAGAAACAACCGAACGGGACCAGTCCCTTCTTTGCACTGACTAGTGTAACACGATCTGCCCCAAATGGCGCCACATGTGACCAATAGAAAGAAGGGAGCAGTGGCGTGAGGTATGAGTCATACTGCCGTGCCAAGATAACATTCTCTCATGTTCCGCCTTTGTGAGTGGCGCAAATCGTGACGTCATACAGATAAAACAGTTGCATTTCCATTATCAGCTATATATTTATGTTTATCTATTCCTTAAACAGTCATTCCGCCCCTCCAGAGAACATTTTCACACGTTGCAAACGTTGCCATTAACAATGTCATTAAAAAATAACGTTTTTTTAATTTTCACATTTCTGTCATTTGTGAAAAAACTTGACGTGATACGGAATTTTGAAGGTCATTTTCGGAATCTGCGCAAGAAATCCACTCAGATACACCTATTCATTTCAAAACAACAAAACCTTGCATATTAGTGTAATTCTTCTTCCAAAACTCCGATTTGAAATTTTTTTTCAGCGGATACACCTCCTGATAAAAAATCTTTTGTATATAATTTCTAATTTTTGGTAAAGCATACTTTGGCCACCAGGGGGCGTAAGCGTAAATTTTTGCTTCTGATGTATTTGCCATAAAATCTGAGCTTTTAAAATAGCGTTTGAAAAAATTATCTCGTGAACTGATGCCACTCACATCGATAAACCTTTTCGGAACATTTTCTTCTTAAAATATTCCACAGTTTCTCCACCAGGGGCGTAGATGTATATCTTATTTTTGTGAATATCTCTACTTCTAGGAGTCCGATTTGAAAAATTCCTTCTTTGTTGGATAGTGTTTTCAGTGTGACATGTTTTTTTATATAATTTCAAAATTTTCAAGTAATTCATAGACTTTCCGCTAGGGCGTAAAGGTAAATTGCTTTCCCCTATATCTCTGCTTCTAAATCTCCAATTTGAAAACTTCTTTCTGCACTGAATACAGCTCCTGATGGAAAATCCTTTGCACATAATTTCTAATTTTTGTAAAAAATGGTTTGGCCACCAGGTGGCATAAGTCTTAATTTCCGCTTTGATGTATTTACAGCAAAATATGAGCTTCTAAAATCTCAATTGCAAAAAATGTTGTTTGTTGACCGATACTACTCATATCGACAAACCGTTTAGGAACATTTTCTTCTTGAAATAATGCATGGTTTCTACGTCAGGGCGTAGATGTACATCTTATTTTTGTCAATATTTCTACTTCTAGTAGTCCAATTTGAAAAATTCCTTCTTTGTTGGATAGTGTTTCCGATGCGAAATGTTTTTCCTATAAATTCAAAATTTTCAAGTAAATCATAGACTTTCCGCTAGGGAGCACAAAGGTAAATTGCGTTATCTGCGTTATTTCTGCTCCTAAAACTCCGATTTGAAAAATTCTTCCTGTATCGCATACAAGACCTGATGGAAAATATTTTTCACATAATTTCTAATGTTTGGTAAAGAATGGTTTGGCCACCAGGGGTCATAAGTGTTAATTTCTGCTTATGATATATTTGAATTAAAATCTGGGCTCCTGAAAACTCGACTAATTTTTTTTTTTTCTTGGACCGATACCGCTCATATGGATAAACCGTATGAGAGTTTTTTCTTCCTAAAATAATGCATGGTTTTCCCACCAGGCGACATAAAGTCATCTTATTTTTGTCGATATCTCTGTTTCTAAGAGTTCGTAAGCTCATGATTCCGTTTACATCAATATATAAGGGATTAAAAACCCGATTGAAAAACTTCTTTCTTCTGTCAGATATTGTTTTCCAGTTCCATTGACTTTGAATAGCTTTGATAAATTTAATTTGCGTCAGAACGGATTGAAAATATGTGCTTATTACATCCGAAAATTCGGTTTCATCTTTCTTGTTTAAGTTTAAGAGCAAAAAAGATGTATAATAGAAGTAAAAATTCTGAAGGAAATTTCATAGGTGTCTTGTTGTTACTGCAGTTTGTTTTAGCTTTTACACCTATACACTATTGCCAAATGTTAAAATTCAACCAGCATTAAGTGTATGGAAAAAATTACTACAGGTGCTTCAGCTGTAGAATTAAAAATAAAATAAAAATAAAAATGCAACAGTTACACAAGCAAAAATGTGTTATTCATCCAAATCTATGAAAACCAAATTTTTCTCCAGATTTGGGAATTCGGAAGCTGTGTAGTAAATAAAAAAATAAATAAATAAATACTTAAAAGAAAGTGATGCTTCACTGTTCAGTTTTGATTCTTTGAATTGTGCCAATGTTGTTTTGAAATTTATGCAAGCATTTTTATTGAACTTAGGGCTTTCAATTCTGATGATATGATTTAAGTTACGATGAACTTGTGTGTTTCGATTTGATTTAGATCGCATGTTTACTTGCTTCATTAACCTAAAACAGGTCTAACAAGCTGTGCTGCATTTTTATAAAAGTGTTATTTTTCCAGCTGCAGCACTTGTAGTGATGCCACCCACAGAATTAATGCATTTAGTTTCTTAGCCTGTGTCCGTACATATTTGTAAAAGTAATTCTAATGGAAGGAATTAAGTTATTGAATGGAAATGTAAAGATACCAAAAATTTTAAAGACTGACAATCACAGCCATATGAAATTCTAAGCTGTATTTGCAATATTGTTTTTGTTAAAATGAATGTGTAAATTAATAAGAAAATATAAATTCGGATAAACTTTGAAGGAAAAACAAATGCAAATTTAAAAAGTTTCTGAAACCACAAAGATGGGCCTATAATCACAATTAATGGGTGAAAATTTGTTGAAAATTGAAATTCCAAAGTAAATAAATTTTATGCTTCACACCACAATACGAAGAAACAGAGTGTTAGTTATGTAGATGCAAAGATATGCTTCAGGACAAATAATGGACCCAGTATTACCAGTAAGTAATGTATATTAGGAACTTTTAAGTTAGTTGGTTTTTCTGTTGGAGTATTTAGGTTTTTTAGTAGAACTAATTTTAATTCATATATTTGTGCATTGGAATATTCATTAGTTTCAACAAAATTGATTTATTGAGTTAAAATGACTTATGTTGTAATAGTTAACTCACATTTTGTATATTGTGTATATTTGCATGCAGCGATTATGAAGTCCTTAAAGAAATATTTAAAGGTCCTTAAAAATAGCCTGAAGGTCCTTAAGAACTCTTTAATTTCCATTTTCAAAAACGAGTATGAACCCTGTTTAAGACTAGAGAAAAAATTATGTATTATTATCGCTTAGTTAGTCTTTATTTCTTACTTAAATGTGGAACAAATCTCATCCTGAATTGTTTTGAAGGAAATTTTAGGTAAAAATTTTAATATTTAAGCTTGGAACTAGTTTTCATATTGAATTACATTGATTTTCCAAACGGTTCTTGGTGATAGAAGAGTTCTAGTGAATTTTGCTTCTCAAGTGCAGTTTCATCACTTTTTCTTTTTTTTTTTTTTTCAGTGGTCTAATGTCTGAAGTTGGCAAATTATTTGTTGCTAAAATTAATTTTAAAATAACTTTTTGTGTTTTAAAAACTTTGTCATTTGAGTTTGTTGTTGTTTGGTGCTTGGCTACATTTTTGTAAAGAAAGGGTAATAAATTACCATTGTAAACCCACTATTTATTTTTTATTCGTGCTACAAACAGCTCTTTGTGACCAATTCCAATGAACTAAATATTCATTTTGAGCTATAAATTAATATTTACTTTTAATAACTTGTAATTGTTAAATATTTCTGTACTAGATTGAAAAACGAGCGATGCAAGTGCACTCACCTGTTACTCAAATTATTCACCTGAGTTACAACACCATTTCTACTGGTTTGTGAGAACCCTGAGCACATAGTGTCTTTCATCCATTTTTGAATTCATCCCACTTGAAAATAACAGAACCCCTGAAAACTTGTGCCCTACCCTCAGTGTAACTAATTATTTCATCTCGAAGTACTATCTGAATAGACTGATAAACTTCAGTTGTCAACAATGCAATTTTCTAGTGAAGTATAGCATAGAATGTGTTATTATATACCCTTAAAATATGGTTAAATGTGATGTGAGACTTGCATTTTAAAACACATTCCAAATGGATTGGATGTTGAAATGAACTATGAGCATTTTTGGAACAAGAGTAACATGTAAGAACCTGTTCATCAATGCAGTTGTAGCTGTTTTAAAATAAAGCAGACCTTCCATTGTAACCTACTAGAAGTTAGAAATTGAAGTTTTAAGTAATTTAAAATACAGGGTGTCCCATAAAGGTATAACCAATTTCAAATAATCATAACAGTTTTAATATAAATGATCTCAATATACAACTTGTGTTAATTGACAGAACAGATCATGAAGTTTTATAGACATTTGACATGGGCACCATTCGTCACCCAAACACTGCCTAAACGGTATTCCAGTTCCAACCATGTTCGTTCGAGAATGTCCGTATTAACTTTCTGCGGTGCTTGTGTAATCCTTCTCTGTAGGACAGCAATGTCTGTAAACCTGAACCTTGATGAATCCCCATGAAAAAAGTCACAGGGTGTTAAGTCCGGCGAACTTGGGGGCCATTCAATGGGACCACCACACCCAATCCATCGATTGGGAAATTTGGTATCCAGAGACCTCACAATCAAAGCTCCATGAGGCGGCGCCCCATCTTGTTGGAAAATGACCGGAGTTGCAAGTTTACACAAACTGCTCAATCATGTCCAGGTATGAGCTCTCACAGTCTCTTCCTGAAAGACAAAGGGTCCAATAGCACGGTCAACCATTATGCCACACCAAACATTCACTTTTGGGCTTTCATGTTCCATTGTGCAATGCGTGTGTTCAGTTCCCCAAATTCTCACTTTCTGTTATTAACCTTTTCAGAAATATGGAAAGTGCACTCATCCGAGAAACAGATTTGTCTCAGGTAAGATATGTTCTCCAACATCTCTTCAGCAAACTGTTTACATTTCACATGATCATCTGGGATTGTGTGGTGGGTTATCTGCAGTTTATACGGTTGCATTTCCAATCTCTGATGTAGCACTCTGTGCACTGATGACTTGGGGATCGCCAGCTGTTATGCTGCTTGTCTGATTGACTTTCGAGGGCTACAAGTGAATGTTTGTCTCACAACTTCCTCCCTTTCTGGAACCAGTGATGATCGTCCAGGGCTTGTCTTTGTAAGGACACTACCAGTTTCCTTGAATGACTTGTACCACTTTCTGATGCTGTTACGTGTGGGCGGTTTGCTCCCATATTTTGTTCTGAAATTCCACTGACCCTGCGTTTTGGGTCGGGTTTCAATAAACCACTCCACAATCTGTTGTTCCATCGCAGGATCCATTGGGTACACTTCTAGAAAACTTGAGGGTATTCCTTACCACCTGCAACAAACAGAAAGCTGATATTAGTTTTGTATCAAAAGTTATCATTTGAAATTGATTACACCTTTTTGAGACACCCAGTATATTGTATTTTTTTATTGTTTTTAATAGATAAATTTCCCAAGAGGATATGGTATAAACTTTCAAGTCATTTGAGATTTTAACTTGTATGTTATAGAGTTATCATAATTAAGAAAAATACTTAATGTAAAAAAAATTCTGGGATTAATTTTATTTTGGAAACATTGCAGAATATTAAGTGAAAACATATATGTTATGTTTTCTAGTGTTAAAAGAAGAAAATGTAAAAAATTTGGGTTGTATTGACATTAATGATTATATTAACTTCAAAAGTCAAGCTGATTCAGGTAGATTTTTTTAGTTTTGCATGAAAGTAATTTATTTATATATTTTCATGTTAGACTTTTTCTTTTTTTTTTTTCTTTGCCAAAGGATTATTGAAAACTTAAGAAACTTCTATTTGTTCTGTTGCATAAACTATAGTCTTGATAAAGTTGAATACACAAGTAAAAGTGATTATAGTGAGCCTACATAAATGTGAACTTCTGCACATACTGAAGTTTTTGTGAGGCCCTTGAAGTTCACCGCCATTTTTTAAGATGGTAACAAATTTGGTTATAATAAAGTTTGTTTATATCTTTTTTTGCTCCCTTCAGCTTCTTTGTGTGCAGTTTCAACTGTATAAATGTTCACCAGGAATTGTGTTGCACTCATCAAACTGTTTGTTGTCAGTTATTGTAATGACTTTCAAGTGGTATACACTGAAGTGCCAGAAAAACTGGTAGACGACCTTATGCAAAATACATAGCAACGTCGCCTATGTGCATACTCGGTTGCATCTGCCAGTGCGTATATAAAGTGATAGACATCCTTGCCAGCTGTCAGAGCTGTTTTTGGGCCAAGAATGACAAGTAATAATGATTTAAGCAATTTTCAACTCGGTGTCATAGTTGGCGCTCACGAGATGGACCGTAGTATTTTGGAGGTAGAAACGAAGTTTGGATTTTCACGGACGACCATTGCAGGGGTGTTCCGTGACTACAAGAATTCTGGCAAAACCTCCAACCTACGATACCAGTGTCGCCATAAAAAGACATTGGGTGAACGTGACCATCGTCGGCTGTCAAGAATCGTTTCACGTGATATGCGTGCAACACTCTCGCAGGTATCATCGGAATTCAATGCTGGAGCCTAAACAAGCATCTGGACTGTGCAATGTACCCTGCACGATATGGGCTTTGGGAGCCGACGCCCAACTCCAGTCCCCTTGATGGGTGCACAACACAGCTATGCACCTCACTTGGGCATGGCAACACTGCCACTGGACACTTGATGACTGGAAGCAAGTAGCCTGGTCTGACAAGGCGCATTTCCAACTGACCCGGCTGGTGGGGGATCCGTAATGGTATGGGGTCTTAACTGAACCGGCTGGTCAGGGATCCATAATGGTATGGGGTGTGTTTAGCTGGACTTCACTGGGACCCCTGGTACGTCTACAAACGTCTGTGATCAGCCAACGCTATGTGCGCATCCTTTCTGATGAGGTACACCCGTTCATGTCCTGCATTTATGCTGATGGGTTGGGCCTGTTCCAACAGAAATATGCAGCTCCACACAAGTGTCAGGATGCCACATTATGGTTAGAGGAGCATTAATCTGAGTTTGGGGTGTTGCCATTCCCACCCAAGTCCCCAGATCTGAACGTGATAGAACACATTTGGGATGCCATGCAACTCGCTATCAAACACAGGAATCCGAGACCTTGGAATACACCCGAATTGTGGAATGCTCTGCAGGAAGTATGGTGTGCATTGCCTACAGCATATTTCCAGAAGCTAGTGGAGTCCATGCCCCGTCGTATTTCTGCAGTCCTGCGCTCCCATGGGGGACCTACCAAGTGTTTGACTTGTGTACCAGTTTTTCTGGCACTTCAGTGTATATTGTTATCAATTTAGCATATGAATTTAAAGATATTGGAAGTGCAAAGTAGAAAGCAACTATTCATTTTCATGGCTGGTGATGAAAGTAAGACTTCATTTCATATAAGAAGTGTAACTGCAGTGCACACTTGTCCATGTAGAGTTCCCTAAGGTGTCTTTTTCTGCAAATATGACTAATGATATAGTATGCAATGCAGCCTTATTTATTTATTTATTTATTTTATCTCTTTAAACTTTTACACAAGGTGCAGATTTGGTCAGTAGTAAGTAGTAAATTTCTATTAAAAATTACAGGCTAGCTGATGATGAAAAAACAGCAGTACACCTGGCACTGCTTGTGCAATTTTCAAAGGAGCATTTATATTTGCTGCTATGAATGTCTACCTTCTTCAGTATATCATTTTCTTTCAGAAATTTTAGTTCTTTGATTAGAAAAGGGGGAAGATAATATTGACTAGTGTTCTCATTTCTGAGAAAGAAGTCACGATCAATCGCATAATCATTCAATAAATGTGATTTAGAATATTGGAACATCTGCTCTTTTTTTTTCCCCCATTTTTTTTTTTAGTATGATGTTCAGGTATTACACTGCACATTTATGTGCTTGGGGAGCTTGAGCTTATTTATATTTGTTGACTATTTCAAATCATGCATTGCACTTCATATTTACAACAAATTTAACTGATATACGGCAGTGAGCCTGCTTGCCACCAAGGTACAAAATTTTCTAGGGAGAATGTTGTTGCTGTCAAGTGGGAAAAAAAGGATGAATTAAATTTGACAAACATATTTGAAAATGGTATGAGACATGCTCCCAGCAACCTATTGAAGTATACTGAACTTAATGGCAGATTTGTAATGAAAGTTTTTAGACTTCATATCACAGCTCAAATTAAGGTATGCTAACAAAAGAAAAAAATAGTGTCTAAGATCTGATGTGTTTCTGCCAGTAAAATATTTGATTCAAAATATTCTGTATTCAGAGAAAGTGTTACATGCTTAGGGATTTCATCTGCAGTTTGTTTAGAAAAAATACTTAGATGTTTGAAGAAGTGGTAGATTGCAGATGAAAATCTGGATATAATAAAGTAGGTGAGCAATGAATTCATAGTATGATATATATGGTGTGAGTTTTGAAGATTATGAAACAATATCCTCCCTGTATAATTTATCAACACTGGCCATATTTACTTAAATTGTGTGCTTGTGGTTTTTTGTCATAATGATTTTATCAATTTTTGGAAGTTGTGGCCTTTCTGTCTTTCTCTTACACACAATGTACACATACAATCTGACAATTTGAAGGAAAAAGAAAGCTGATTTTCCAACCATAATTCAAATAATCGAAAATGCTGTTATATTCACCAAACCCATTTTTATCAAATATCCTGCCAAAATTCTACAACCTGTTTCATCTGAGCCATTAAGAAATTGGATTTTAACATCTTGACTGACAATTTGGTGAAAGCCTGATTTCTTCAGTTGTTTTTCTGATATCATTAGTTATTCCATAAAAAACTATTCAGTGAGCCAGATCAAATGCTTTATAAATAGTAGTGCTTAGTGAGTAATGTAAATGCAGTAGTTTCATAAAAGTGTTTGTAAGATTTTTGTCACTGCCTCCCATGTCCTATTTAGCTAGTATGAAACATTTTGATTGGTTTCATACTAGCTATAGCTCAAAGCCAGCTGTTTCCCTCAGTATTAATATTACATCTTTTTGCTAGTGTGAAACACCAAGTGATACATGTACTTTCACCAAGAGCTCACCGTTGCAAAATAACACATTTTAATTAAAGTGTGACCAAGTTTTTGGAGGTCCCATCCCACTTCACTCGAAAAACCCTATGCTTTTCCAGTTTACATATTATAGACTATACATTTGTATTTAGTTCCCATCTCACAATTACACCATGTACTTCCAAAGATATCTAAAATCCTTTTAATGATACATTTTTTTACACTCATGTCCCAACAAAGTATTGTTTATACCGACATTTTATCCAATGAGACTTATCAGATTCACACATTCAGTTGCTGAAATATTATTTATGTTAACTGTAGTCTTACAAGAGCAGTAGAGCTGTAATTTTGCATATAGTTATCCTTTATTTCTTTGAAATCACTTATTTTAATTCCTGGTGTATTTTCCATACCTTATTCAATTTCAAAATAATTTTTAAATTGTGATATTTTTTCTATATTTTAATTTTTTTCTATATATATATAAGTTTTAAATAAATATTCAGTGATATACAGTTGTGTCTGTAGCATGTATTTTTTTATTTTCAGTTTCTTCATGACCGAGGTATAGTTCATCGTGATCTGAAGGTAAAAATTTTATTTATATATATATATATATATTTGTTTTCTTTTGCTAATTTCAAATACATGCTTTCTTATATTGTGATAATCTTTTCATTTTAGTTTTCTAACCAAAAACAATCTTTAAGATGCACTTTGTGCAGGAATTCTGGAAAATGTGTGAGGTAAAATCGCATAGTGATAGGGAGATTATTTATCACCAATGTTCAGTTTCACACTGGAAAAAATAGAGATGTTATCGACCATTTTAGTATAGAAATTAATAAGTACTTTAAGTTTGCATATGCAGATGATATTTTAATACATAGAGAATTCTCATGAAGAAGTTTCTCAAAGTACTTGCAAACTTATCGAGGTTAGTAAATCTATAGGCCAGTTATTAATCAAGAGAAAACGAAGCACATGTGTTTCTCAAGCAGTGATAGAGATTGCTTACGGTATTGTTGTGGACTGTGTATTTGAAAAGGTACATCACTTCAGATATCTAGGGGTAAACATCAATAGCAACAATAATATGTATCAGGAAATTATGGAAAGGCTGGATAGTGCTACTTCAATATTGTAAAGCTCTTGAAATCAAAATGATGAAAAGAAATATTATACATATGCTATATTCAGCTTATGTTTACTGTGAAACCTGGTCAACTACAAAAGCTGACAACAGATGTCTTATAGTGTTTGAAAGAAGAGTACTGAGAAAAATATATGGTACTCTATTCTATGTGGAGACAGAAATATATGAGACAAAACATAATAAGGAACTTGAACAGCTCTATAAAAGGTCAGATACATCCTCTCATTTGTCCACAGTAAGAGACTGGAATGGTTTGGACATGTGTGGAGAGTGGAAGGACAAATTGTGAAGATGGTGCTGGCAAACAAAATAAATAAAAGGCCAGACATTCTCTCGTTTGTTCAAAGTAAGGGACTGGAGTGGTTTAAACGTGTGGGGAGCAGATGGACAAATTGTGTCGGAGCTGCTGGTAAACAAAATAAATAAAAGGCCTGACATCCTCTCATTTTTTCTGAGATAAGAGACTGAAATGGTTTAAACATGTGTGGGGAGCAGGTGGACAAATTGTGTTGGAGCTGCTGGTAAACAAAATAAATAAAAGGTCAGACATCCTCTCATTTTTCTGAGGTAAGAGACTGGAATGGTTTAAACATGTGTGGGGATCAGATGGACAAATTGTGTAGGAACTGCTGGTAAACAAAATAAATGAAAGGCCAGACATCCTCTCATTTTTCTGAGGTAAGAGACTGGAATGGTTTTAACATGTGTGGAGAGCAGATGGATAAATTGTAGAGGAGGTGTTGGTAAACAACATAAACAAAAGGCTTGACATCCTCTCATTTATCCAAAGTAAGAGGCTGGAATGGTTTAAACATGTGTGGGGAGCCGATAGACAAATTTTGTAGGAGCTGCTGGTAAACAAAATAAATAAAAGGCCAGACATCCTCTCATTTTTCTGAGGTAAGAGACTGGAATGGTTTAAACATGTGTGGGGAGCAGATGGACAAATTGTGTAGGAGTGAAACAAAATAAATAAAAGGCCAGACATCCTCTCATTTTTCTGAGGTAAGAGACTGGAATGGTTTAAACATGTGTGGGGAGCAGATGGACAAATTGTGTAGGAGTGAAACAAAATAAATAAAAGGCCAGACATCCTCTCATTTTTCTGAGGTAAGAGACTGGAATATTTAAAACGTGTGTGGGGAGCAGATGGACATATTGTGAAGGAGGTGCTGATAAAATAAATAAGATAGGACCAAGGGGGCAGACCCAGGACTATGTGGATGGGAATGGTGCTTGGGGATCTGCAAAGAATAAATGGAAGACCTGAGGAGACATAGGATTGAAGGTGATGGAGAAGCTCGGTGGTGGTCGCACTATGCCTAAAATGGCCTGTTGAGCTGCTGATGATGATAATGAAGGTAAGAAAATGAACTTTTTGGGGTATTGAACCATATTGCTTGTGATTGTTGTTGAGGATCCACTTTTAATTGCAGGTTATGATCTGTTGCAGGAATTCTTCCCATCTATGCTTGGCTAGGAGGAAAGTGCACACCTCTAGGTGACATGTCTTATTGGCTGCTGTCAATTCCTGTGGCACCCAGACATCCAGCTTTTTCACCTTCCTCATGGTTGCCAGGTGCTGGACAGCTATCAAATGATGCACACAGACCTTAGCTGTGATCTAATGGACACTTTGCCTTGAGTCAGCTTCCACGATATTCCTGGGATGTATCTCCTGCTCAGAATTTTGCAAACCATCGCGTATGGTGCATTCATTTTCAGTGCCCTGCCTCATAGGTGTAGCATGACAAGAGATTTAGACGGGGGTCATGAATAAGTGTAAAGTCTTTTCCTTTATGGGACAGAGCATGGGTAAGTGTAAAGTGATGTTTTCCTCTGGAGGGAGGGCAGAAAGAATGTAAACTTTTTCCTGCCCCCTTCCAGGAAAATTTGGGGTGAGGCAATTCTTAGAAACAGTTTCTCTGTAAATGTCACAAATTTTGGATCTGTTAAGCACATGAACTGTTTTTGCCATGCATTACTTTTCAAGCACTGCTGATAATGAATGATGACAAGCAGTCCAGTGTATTTCAACAAGATTCTAAGTTTTCTGAAAATAAAGTCCTCCCTTTTGTTACAAAATCTTTTAAATATTGCAAATCATTTTGTTGATATGTGAATAATGTTATATAATGAGTTCTCTACATTGATGGCATTTTGCAGTGGTTTTACTTTCTCACAAAAACAAATCACTGCCAAATCTAAAAGGTGAGTATAACAGTGTGTTCCCCAGTGTTTATGAAGCTTTTGGTTTTTCCTCTTTGAACCTTGTTGCAACTCCATTAAGCTTCACATTCATGTTCTCCACCCCAGAGTCGCAGAATATAGACGTACACATGTACGCTGTACGCGGATAGTTTCCAAATTATTCGCAGATAGTTTTTGCTTGTAGATTACAAAAAATGAAAATGTTATTTACAGCAATCAAAACACTTACTCACGGCTTTACTCAGATTAATGTATTTAATTCTATCTTAGCGTGAGAATGTTCAACTATTTTTCACATCTTCTGATAGTGAATTCTTTTGTTTTTACAGACATTTCTGGCCTCTAGATTTTATCAAGGCCTGTTCTCTATGTATAGGAACTGTATCAAAAGTTTCATTTACGCAAAAAGAATTCCTTTTGCAGCTGCCCGTTATTAAATTAAAATCTTTATTATGTATTTTGTAAGTCTACTATTTTTGAATTTAAGTTGTTGAAAATGCTATTTATAATTTTTGAAGGTCCATTAACGGAATTGCTTTTCTAGATATAAAAACTTTTTTTTTAATTAGTCCTTGTTTTTATGAGGTTCATGGTCCAATATTTGAAAGTTTTGGCCTAAATGTCTATTTTACACACATTTCTGCACATTCAGTCACAATGTACTTTTGTCCTCTCTGGAATTTGTAATGTTCTAATAATTAAATATTATTATATTAATTTTTCTTTAGAATTATCTAATTCTATTGTTATTGTGATTTGCGGATTTGCAGCAAGTTTTCTGTTTCAATGGTTGTGTACACAGATGCATTTTATTTTTATACAACTCTGCTCCACCCTATCTTAGGCTTGCCCTCACATTAAATTTTCTAAAGTGTGTGGGGGGGGGGGGGCAAATACTGCATTAATGTTTTGGGCCACCAGAACCACTGAATGTCCTAGTTTGAACCATTACAGAAAAATAATGTGCTACTGGCTTGTCTCCATTTTCCACTTTGACCGAAGCCTGTGCACTTTGTTGCAAAAGCAACAGTGTTAGTAAGTTGTTGACCTAGGGGATAAGTAAGTACATTTCAGGGTTAAGCTGTTTTGTCTTCCATTAAGCAAGTACTTAAACCATGCATTTGCAAAATCTGATGCAACTGTTGTAATGGGTATGAAAAAACAACAAAAGGTGGTGTTTCAACTTTAATGTAAAGACACAGAAATGTGGAGCAAAAATCTTCCACTTCTTCAAGAGTAAAAATACTGATAAACTGGGTTGCTGTTTATTAGTATGCAAAATATTTTCATGCTGGCCACAAATGTCTTAGCGATGGCGTGTGTTCATGTCGTTCATGAGTTTCAAGCAATTGAAAAATGGTTGCTAAACCCTTTGATGATGATAACATCTGAAACACCCTTACATTCAAATTACCATGACCATCCAAAAATGCCCATCTAAGGTGAGATGCGTATCCCCCCCCCCCCTCTTTGAATCTACACGTCCTCTATGGAATTAGCAGAAGTCATTCTCAGTCACTATTGTCGTTAAACAAATAAGTAAAGCAGGCATTGGTATCCCTCTGGGCGGTGTTTTTACTCTTATGACTTTGCATGCTTTCTCCATAGAAGAATGCACTGATCACACACAGAAAACATCTGAAGGTCAATGTACCTCAAGACTGCAAATCAGAAGTTTCGTGTGGTGACGGAGCACTAATCTTTCTTTGTAAAGGGAAAGTGAGAAACTCTGAAAGCAGAAACAGACAGGTTCAGGCATTATGGCATTCTGAGCGACATGATATTTCAGTACCCTAGTCATTTGGTAAAGGGTTAAAATATGTAAAAAAAAATCTGATTCATAATGTAACCACCTGAAAAATTACTAATGAGCAGAAAGTCTTCATTTGGCTTTACCAAGGAAATCTAACTGAAAATCAGATGAATCCAAATTTTATTAGTATTGCTGGGTGATGACATATAGTTATGGCTGTTAAATGTGTGTATTAGAAGTCACAAATTATGCCTGGAAAACATGAGAAGTTTGAGCAAATTTGTTGTGAATGTACATATCACTAAGTTGTTCTCTGAGATTCACAGATTAGCTCATCAAAGAAAAGTCATCTGCCAAAGTAAAGTTTAAATCTGGTAGTGCTAGATTTTACTTACTGTTGATAATCAAACATCTCCATGTACAGCAATCATGGCATACAACTCAAGCTCCGCTGACATCCCATCACACAAGATCTTTTGTGCTCCATATTCATAATCCTTTTCTCATGCAGACATTCTTGAATCTGGTCCTCCCATGATTTCCTTGGCCTTCCTTTCCTGCCACTTGGGCTGAAAAAGTTCTCTTAGTTAGCATCTTATCACTCATACTTTCAACGCTGAAAAAGTTCTCTTAGTTAGCATCTTATCACTCATACTTTCAACATGGCCAAACCACCTAAGAATATTTGTTTCCACCTTACTAACTACATTTTGCCTCACATTACACATCTGCAACACATCTTTGTTCCTTACATTATCAGAATGTGTCTTGCCACAAACCCCCTGTAAGTAATGCATCTCTTCAGCACATGAACGACTCCTATGTCTCTTCTGCATTACCCAGGTTTCACTGCCAATATATGAGAGTAGAACAAAAACACTGCTGTACACAGAAATTCAGAACCTTTTTGAGAGCCCATCAATCCTGTGAAATCCACATTCCCTTAGGCAAAACCACCTCATAACGCAAGATTTTTCTGACCATACCCCTCACACTGGGGTGGATACCCATTTACAAGAATGCATACATCTCCTTAAGAATTTTGTGTTATAGTTTTACATTGAGTCATGTAAAAAAAAATAATTCATCTTTCTACAATAAGTCCCTACATACATTGAGGGTGGAAACATTTACAAAAATGTGGTATGTTCAGTATTTTGTTTGAAAATATAATGTATAAGAACTTCTTGATCTAACCTCAGGGCTGCGGGTGTCCTAGTGGGCAACATTCATGACTGCCACGGAAATGACCTCAGGTTCTATCCCAGCAGGTATGAACACTCGATTGACTAAATATCCGCCGTGTGTCGGATGGGCACGTTAAGCCGTCGGACCCCGGGTACTGGCCCCCGGTAATAAATAAGGACGTCTTCCTCCCCCTTTCTACTTTGCTTCTGTGTCCCTTTCCTATCGGGCACTCTAGCCCAAATCTCCTAGCTTCCTATTTCTAAGGGTTGTTTAAGACCTGGGGTCAGACACTCCCTTCCTAAAATCCTCTACATATGATCATTTGATCTAACCTCATACTTTCTGCTAGTTTTGTAGCATTTTTTTATCTTCTGATTTTCCTACAAACTTCTGTTTATCAAAGCTTACTTCCTACAAGTTTTCTTAGTCACTGTATGCATGATTGCATATAACCATACTTGTATTAATGTGTATTAATATTTGAGTTCTGAATTTTTTGTTTCAGCCAGAGAATATTTTACTGATGTCAGAAAGACCTGATACTCTGATCAAGGTATGTAATTTACATGAATATCATGCTAAAGTAAATTTGGAGGCTTAACTTTAAACTAAAAATTGTGAGTGTGAGGTGAGGTGGTTGGTTAGTTGTGTGTTATTTTAATTGCTTGATACATTCAACTGTTGTGTTCAAACATAAGGTCTTAATCCCTGATTTTGTGTCTTCTCACAGGAAAAAAATTACTTTGATTTTTAAGTGTCATGAAAAATAAACTGTACTAAACTTTGAATTTTCCAAGGAGTAAGATAGTACAGGTCAGTTTGATTGTCCATACATGGAGGGGCTGAGGCATCATTTAAAATTGTGCCCAGCATAAAATATGCTTTTGATATGAAACATAAAATAAAAATAAATTCACATAATAGAAACAGTATTTGTTTGCTTGTTGTTTGTCCTTCTAGGATACCAAGTTACTCCATCTGATGAAATTTAAAGTAGAATTTCTGACTTTGAAAAACTTATCACCAGAGTTTTTGCAAGAGTCAGTCATGATTAAACTATTAACAGCAAACTGACTCTTTATCACCTCTTTTTCATTTATAGGTTGTTCATTGCTTGTAGAGATGCTTATAAAGAGCCATTATTTTTGTTATGTCCCTATAAGCGATCATAAACATAATTAGAAATTTGAAAAATCTGGTAGTAGGGAAAATATAAAATACTATTACCACAGTAGTATACTGACAGTAACTTTTCAGAAGATAACAGAACAACATTGCTAGCCTTCATTTAAATCCTTGGGGAAAGTTTGCTGGATTCTCATGTGTTTTGTCATACAGAGCCTTTGGACAGCAACTAAAACTTTCCCTTCTATATATACATGTATAGTATGCATGAAATGCTTGGGAATGTAATAGTTACAATATTGCAAATTGCCCAACTGCTCTAAAGAATAAACATTTTTAATAGCCTTATTCTTTACAGGGAAAACCTACCACAAAATTATGGGTTTTAACTAAGGAATAAAAGAATATTTACAAGTCAAATTTTTGGGTAGTCAGTAGTCACCCTACCCTTCCTCATGACTACAGAGAAAAAGAAGTACAACATTTAATGATTTGAAAAGTTGGAATTTACCTCATGAATGGCAGGATTACTACCCGAAAATTTCACATGTAAATATCCTTTTATTCCTTAATAAAAACCCATAATTTTATAGATGTATGTAGTTTATTAAGTCTAGGAATAGCCATGTCATCTATTATTACAGAGACAACCTAGTTTAGTCTATAAAGGTTCACAAACATTTTCTGAATTACTGCTCACAAAACTATCTTTCAAGTACTACTTTTGCCACCAAAATGGCTGCATTTCCTTAGTCTTTCTAAAGAATAATCCTTTAGGTGTTCTGCAAAAGAAGCCTTTAATAAGCTCTCAGTGTCGTCCCTTAAATAATTATATGAATTATTATCAAAGAGCACCAGAAGAGAGAGATTAGTTGGTAGAGAACAATGCTTTGGTATTGCAAAGAATTTGGTTATACTGAAAGGTCTGAGATTTAACAATTTCAAGTAATGCAATGATGGTTTGAATAATGTAAATAAAGAGCTTTGTCAAAAAAGAAAACTGCAGTGAAACATATATACTTAAAGCTTTTGAAAAGTGTAATACAGTTGTGAAGCAGATTACTGAATGTAACTTTCCATTCATCTGTTGTAAAGAATTCCTATTTGTCTCTTTCTCTCTCCCATGGAAAAATATGCTGTAGTACTGAGCTTTCTGAAAATTGAATTCAAGAGAATTGAAAATTGAATTCAGCTACTTTCAGAAAAGTGTGAAAAGTAAATATGTATTTCAAAATTCATTTAACATGCAGCAGAAGGAACAAATGTGGTTTATCAATTGCAGCTCATTGATTTATAAACCAGTGAGTCTCTTACAGGCATTTACAATGAGAGCAGTGTATCTATTTCTGTGACATATTTGGGAAACTGAAGTTTGTTTCCAGTTTGTTCATAATGTGTGGAAAAGTTCACTTGCATGTATTTGCAAAGGAACTTTTTTTAAAGGTCAAAATTATAGTTAAAATTCATGTCAAGATTTGATGAAAAATTACACAGTACTATTAGATTGTGTGTGGCTAATGTTGATCTTGCTATTTGTACACTTTCAGAGTTGGTATGACACCAAGGGTTCCATTAAATAAAGGAAATAATGCATATTTTGTAGTTTGTTTTATCATCTGGTGTAATAATGTATTGAAATGGTGTTTCTTTTGAAATTCCTAATTGATGAAGTATTAAAATATTTGAAAAAACTGTGTTGAAGTTCCTGTGAACTCTTAATTTTAAAGTACATATACTTTGGGCATTTAATTAATAACTCAGGATAGCTTACTTGTATTTTAAAAAATGAGAACCACTGGTCTGAGTAGTTAAATGTAGACATCGGGGAGTCTGCATGTGTTAATCTTTCAGAAATTATTTTGATAATGAATGTAAAAACTAATTACCATATTTTTAAGAATATAGTTTCACCCTTATTTTTTGCAAAATTTTAAGATAAAAATAAAATGGCATTTTAAATAATTTTATTTAAAAGAAAATTTGCATAAAAACAGCAGCTTATGAATCATTTGAATCCTTGCAATTTGTGAAATTAGCAATGTGTGATACCGATGATGAAAAGCAGCGCCACTCAGTCCATCAGCTAATGGCAGAGGCTTAACTAGGGCGGGATGGCCACCCCGGGCACAGCTCAAGAGAGGGCGCAAAAATCACTGCTTACAAATTGATTCAAACTGAAATCAAAACTTTTGCACCAGTTTCTGATGAAGTTTTTTTGTGACGTACTCTGTCATTTGCCCATTTACAGAATTTGTTTATATGTTTTGCCAGTTTCTGTAGCCTCAATAGCTTAAAATTTGTATTTCTTCCTCAAAATGCTCTGGCTCACATTCAGAAATGAAGCCTCCATTGTACATACGTTGTAAGATAAAGGATGTAGTTCACACTGTTGAAGATTCTCAGGGGGCTATTTGACAATTATTGAGACCGAGACCACCAGCCACGACTGCCAGATGCATTCAGTCCATTTGATGTAGTACCGAAAGTACGACAACTCTGAAGCATTTGGGAAAAGCTGAACAAACAGTCATAGTTTGATTGTACCTCCCACATAGATAACAAATAACGTTGGAGAGTGACGTTAACTTTGTTTAGTGTATTTAAGTGTATTATCATCACCATCATGAACCATTATCCAGCCACTACTGAATGAAAGCTTCCCCAAGCCTTTTCCACAACTTTCTGTCTTGAGCCAGTCTCCTCTGTTACTCCGGCGTGCTTTTGAATTCCATTCATTCATTTCTCCCGTTGTCTTCTTCTGAGTATTTTCTTGGCCGCCCCGGTGGCGTAGTGGTCTAAGGCGTTGGCCTCTGATCATTCGTCCGTAAGGGGTCCGGGTTCGAATCCCGGTGAGGCATGGATGTTGTGTTTGTCTTACGGCACTGGCTCTCTCCCTTCCCTGGAACCAGTGACCCTAAATTAGGGACGGGCGACTGCTTATAGCCCATTGAGTTGCTCACGGTGGTCGTTAAACCTCCAATAAAAAAAAAAAAAAAAAAAAAAAAAAAAAGTATTTTCTTGTCCCTTGGAATCCATTCAAGTATTTCAGTTGTCCAACAGTGGTCAATCATTTTAGCAATATTTTTCAAGCCCATTGCCATTTCATGTTTTTTACCTGGTTCATGATGTCATCAACACTTATCGTTTTCCTGACCTATATACAAGTATATACATGTATGCTAGAAAAACAGATGGGGGCGCAATATTTTGTGGTTTGCCCCAGGCACAGAAGTAAATAGTTATGCCTCTGGCAAATGGCATACATACGCTGCAGGAAGCAAGACTCTCAAATATGGTGGCATCTTCCATCATAAACCACAAACAAAAGTGTGTTTCTCCAGTTAAAGTTTACATTTCACAAATGGATTTTTCTGAAAATTACTTCAGAATTACAACTGTACAGTATTTACTTTACGGTAAATGAATAAGATTTTTGTGTTTGTATATGAAAGTTGTGCATAAAGCAAATAATTTGCAACGGTGATAATGCACCCCCAGTTTGCCAGTGCATAAGGGGGAAACCAAAGTTATGGTTTTTTTTAGCAAGGAACTGTTAGTTCTGAATGCAAGGTAAGTATAAATGGCACAGTTAATTTACCAAGTGAACAAGTTTGTTTATTTGGGAAGCATATTTGACAGAGAGAACAAATTAGATAAAAAAAAATTAGTAGGCGATTGAATTCTTCAATGAAAGTCATAGCTGCCTTAGGAGAATTTCACAGGAATGATGGGTTCTCAAGAAATAGTACGGCAGATAGGTGATATATTTGGAAAAATTGTGCTATTGATGAGAGAAGCATGAAATTTGTGGCACATATACTACATATAAAAAGCTTTTATTTTGACTATGAGGCCATACCAGATTTTCCCCCTAACAGTAATGGCAGACATTCAAAATGGCGACCTTTGACTTTTATATACAAGTTCGACAATCATTAAATGTGACGAACAGAATAATCCTGGACTACATACATACATATCACTAAGCTGTTCTCTGTGATTCAGAGGTTGGTTCCACAAAGAAATATAAACTACCAGATAATTTTTACTTACTGTTGCCGTATCAAACTTCTCCATTTACAGTGATCTTGGCATACAACTCTGGCTTCACTGATATCCATCTCACAACATACACAAGATCTTCTGTACTTCATACTCATAATCTTTTTCTCATGCAGACACTTCTGAATCTGATCCTCCCATGACTTCTTTGGCCTTCCTCTGCCTTTCCTTCCTGCCACTTGGGCTAAAAAGATTTTCTTAGTAAGCATCTCCTCACTCATTCTTTCAACATGGCCAAACCACCAAAGCATATTAGTCTCCACCTTGCTAACAACATTTTGCTTGACATTACATAACTGCAACACATCTTGATTCCTCACACAATCAGAATGTGTTTTGCCACAACCCCCCCCCCCCCCCATAAGTAACTCATTTCTCCAACACACAAACGACTCCTATATTTCTTCTGTAGTACCAAGGTTTCACTGCCATACATCGGAGTAAGAACAATTACACTTCCACATGCAGCCATGCAGGACTCTCTTAAAAACCTCCTAAAGCAGCCATGACTTTCAATGAAGAATTCATTCACTTGCCTACTAATTTCACCATGCAATTTGTTCTGTTTGTCAAACATGCTTCCTAAATGCACAAACTCATTCACCTGGTCAATCACTGTGCCATTTAGACTTACATTACATTCAGTACTACCAGTTCTTCTCTCAAAAACCATAACTTTGGTTTGTTCATTATTTATACTCAGTTTGAATTTCATGCAGACTTTGTACATCCTGGACAACATACTCTGCAACACACTTTTGCTCTCTGCCAACAGGACAGTGTCATCAGCATACAGCAATCTGCACACACATATGTCACTAAGACATAAACCAGTATTATCTATTTTGGCATCACGCATGCACGCATCCATAAATATATTAAACAGCCATGGTGACATGACACAACCTTGCCTGACTCCTGCACCAAATAGAAAACCATTTTGATAAAACACCATTCACTCGTACACAAGCTCTACTGCCAGCATACATGGCTTTTACACTATTAAGTAGATCCGATTCACAGTAACACCATATTCACTCAATACCTTCCACAAAAACGTCCTATTTACTCTGTTGTAAGCTTTCTCTAAATATATGAAGACAGCAAAAACTTTCTTACCAACAGCCAGATACTTTTCATGCGTAATGCAAAAATTTGGTTAGTGCAGCCGCTTTTACCAGGCATAAAACCACTCTGAACATCCCATACTTTTTCTGATGTAAGACCCCATACTTTTTGAATAACGACATTACCAAACACTTTCCCTGGCACACTCAGTAGGATAATGCCACGATAGTTCTTGCAGTCAGTCTAATCGCCTTTTCCCTTATACAAGGGAAAATCATCCTTCCAATCCCGAGGGATCATTCCTAACTCCCAGCACAATTGGTAAATTTCAGTTAACCAGTCAATTACAGAGTCATCACCATATTTCAACATCTCGGCAGTTATGCCATCAACTCCCGGGGCTTTACCATTCTGAAGAGATATTAGAGCTTTACACAACTCTTCTCTTGAGATCCCTCCTGTGTTTCCATCCTTCACTGTGACATCTGCTTCTGCCTGACAATCACCTTTGCTTTCTTGATCTAATAACTCACAGAAGTATTCACCACATCTTTCACTTAACTCATTGGGCTCCCATATCATTTCCCCGATCGTATTCTTCACACAACTTACAACTTTGTTTTCCCTATTTTTCCCCGAGTCTCGTGTACTTCTAGAAAGTCTTTCTATTTTTCCAAAAACCCAATTCATGCCTTTCCACCTTCTCCTTCCTATCTTTTGCCTTACTTTGGTGAACCAGCTTAGCTGCTTCATGCTTCTTACAGCGATATTCGTCCACAGAAACTCTACCTTGCAACATCCGCAAATAGGCTTCCTTCTTTCTCTTTACTGCCTCTTCAATCTCACTATTCCACCAAGCATCACCTCTATTGTTACCCACTATTGTGGTGCCACAGACCTCTTCAGCAGCAGTTCTTAATACATTCCCACTTCTTTTCTACTTCCCTCTCACAAGACTTCAGCTCCTTCAGTCATTCTTTGAGTAAGTCAGAATAATGCTGATGATTTTCAGGGAGCATTTCAATTTTTATTCTTTCCATCCTGGGCCTCTTGAAAATCATCAGCATTATTCTGGCTTACTCATTGCTCTTTAGGAGCTTCTTTCCAAAGAAGCTCCTAAAGAGCAATTTATTGAAGATAAAAAAGACCAATCCTCTTTTTCGTCCTGAAAAGACAACGTGATCCACTTTTATTTCCAAAATCTAAGTCGAAATCAGACCGCCATAAAGCACCTTTAAAGTAGCTTTCAACTATCGAAGAGTTAGCAGCTCCCCATTACTAATCAGCATGTCTCCATACGGTGTAGATTGCAAATCAACCCCAAACCAATTACCTTTTTTCATTAACATTGAAACCGCAAATAGCTTCCTATTCTTGTGGCAGATTAGTGCACTAGCTTAAGACTTAAAAATTCTACTCAGCCCAATCCAAAACACCATTATAGTATTCATAAACCAACCCTACATATAATATCGCTATAAATATTCCTACTCCAAAAAAAAACCCCTAGCCCCGCAGCTACAAAAGGAAGAGGAATTAAAAAAGTAATTTCCACATCAAATACCAAGAATAAAATAGAGATCAGAAAAAACCGATAAGAAAATCACATACGAGACTGAACTATTTGGTCAAATCCACACTCATAAGCTTTTCCTCCAACCAACATTCAGTTTCACTCTTGACATTTCTTTTCCTCCAACCAACATTCAGTTTCACTCCTATTCCTTTTCCTCCAACCAACATTCAGTTTCACTCTTGACACTACCAAGTAATGATCAGAGTTAACATCCGCACCTCTTATCACACGGGTGTCAACCACTAAGTGTTTCAGACGCTGATCATAGACAACAAAATCTATCACACTCTTTTGACCAAGACTACGATTTTCACAAATGTATGTGAGCATATATTTGTGTTTGAAAAATGTATTAGATACACATAAACCATTCTTAATGCAGAGTTCAATTAATCTTTCACCATTATCATTCACACAAGGATCATTAATCTTACCCAGAACATTGTCAGAAATTGCATTTTGCACACCTACTCTAGCATTGAAATCCCCTGCTATTATAACTTTCTCTTTAGCACCAAACTGACTCAAAACAGCTCTTAGCTCATTCCAGAAATCTTCCTTCCTATCAGAAAGTTCTGAGTCACAAGGAGATACACTACAACTATTACTATTCTCTGAAGTTTCACTTTCAAATAAATCCAAAGAATATTAATATCAGTTCAAAAAACTTTAAATTCCACGTTAATTAATGAACGTTATTACGTGGCATATTACATTAAGTTCATTAGCAGAAATTCGTAGAAGTCCTGTAATTTTTTCTTCTGTTCTTCACATTTACGTGAAGAACAGAAGAAAAAATTACAGGACTTCTACGAATTTCTGCTAATGAACTTAAATTCAAAGAATTCTCTCACGTATTCTGCTATAGTGAATCAAGTTGTTCTTCATCTTTTCACTTAAAATCACACCTACACCAGCCTGTCCTCTCACATTATCCAGTACTCCAGACCACACACTCACCATTCCATTCACTTCTTCTATCCCAATTTCCTTCTTTTTGGTTTTACTTACACTCAGCACATCCAATCTATACTTATTCATCTCTTCAATCACCTTGTTTGTCTATCCATTTATACCTCTAGTATTCCATACACCAATCTTACACTCACTCAGCCGAGATCTCTTTCTAATTCACCTTTTTCCAGTTCCAGGTCAATTGCATGGTGGACTATCCTCAAGTGTGGTAAGTCCACCATATCCCACACTAGAGTCTGAATATTTATTTCTTTGCGTCTTTTTAATCAGGTAAGTACACCAGTGTGAGGGATTAGCTCACAGTTGACAGTTCCAGTTGGTCATTCAACCTAAGGATTCTGGAACAAAACCCAGTGAGTTGGGGTCTTTTTGCCAATGTCACGCTGAATTAGCTGGCACCTCTCCAAGATTCACATAGACCCTTGTTGCTGTTTGTTCTGTGTGCCATTGTTGCCCACAGAGTGCCCTGAGGAGGCAAATCCATCTCTCACTAAGATATCCCCAAAATCGTGGACTATTTCAATGTAATTTCTTGATTTGAAATTTTACTACATATTTCAGTATTGCGAATTCATCACTGGCGGCAACTACAGGGGTGCTCAGCGGCTTGAGCACCCCTTGAAATCATTTGAAGGGTGCTCCGCACCCTCCGAATTTTTGTTATATATACTGGATTCATACTTAAATATTTAGTTCCACTGTACACAATATTAAGTAAGATAATCGAAATATAGCACAAATATTTGGTTTCTACAAAAAAAAATCAATATCTTCAAAAAACTGTGTTTTAACTATCGATACCGAATAAACACTTAAGAAATAAGACAGCCAAGCAAGCGAGAAATTGGGGGCAGGGCTGCTGTTAAGGGTGTGCAGTGCATGCGACCGCACAGAACCTCACGCTGGTGGATAACTAAGATAAAATAAAACAAAAGAGAGAAAGAAAGAAAATATAACATTAAGTCATCATCATCATCATTGTCAACCATTATCAATCCACTGCTGGACGAAGGTCTCCCCAAGTTTCCTCCATAACGGTCTGTCTTGTGCCAGTCTCCTCCATGTCACGCCAGCATACTTTCGAATTTCATCCACCCATCTTCCATGTGGTCTTCTTCTGGGTCTTTTCCTGTCCCTTGGAATCCAATCTAAAATTTTGGCTGTCAATCGATGGTCTGTCCTTCTGGCAGTATGTCCAGCCCATTGCCATTTCAGAGATTTAACTCTGATCATGATGTCTTCCACTCTTGTCATTTTTCGGATCCACGTATTCCTCTTCTTATCTCTCCTGGTTACACCAAGCATGCACCTCTCCATGCTTTTTTGAGTTGTCTGCAGCCTTTGTATGTCTCTTTTAGTTAAGGTCCACGTCTCTGCACCATACGTAAGCACTGGAAGGATGCATTGAAACACTTTTCTTTTAAGGCATAATGGCATATTGCTCTTGAAAATTATGCTGTTTCTTCCAAAAGCTCTCCAGGCAAGTTTTGTACGCCGATTAATTTCTTCACCAATGTGACCCTCACTTGATATCTGCTGTCCAAGATAAACGTACGTGTCTGTTATCTCCAGCTTTTCTCCATCAATCAATAAATCTTCATTTCTTGTAAAAGCATTGTACATCACTTTTGTCTTTTTGAAAGTTCATTTTTAATCCCACTTCTTTACTCTTGTCAGCAAGTTCCTGGATCATACTCTGTAGCTCTGATGGGGTAGTTGCAAAAATGACTATGTCATCAGCAAAACGAAGGTGGGTTAGATAATCTCCATTAATCTTTATCCCTTTGTTTTCCCAGTTCAGTGATTGAAAGTCATTTTCCAATGTGGCATTAAAGAGCTTCGGAGATATGGTGTCACCTTGCCTCACTCCTTTTCCAATTTTTATGTGTGTTGTGTTTTCAAACAGCCAAATCTTTGCACTTGCATTTTCATAGATGTTATTAATAATATTAATGTATGCATCTTCAATACCGCAGGATTTCAGAGCCCTTGCAACTGCTGATGGTTTCACCGAATCAAAGGCTTTTTCATAATCGATAAAAGCCATGCACAATGGAAGTTCATATTCCCTCGCTCTTTCAATTAGTTCTCTCAGTACGTGGATATGATCTATTGTGCTGTAGCCACTCCTGAATCCAGCTTGTTCTCTCGGTTGAGCCATGTCCAGTGTCACCTTCAAGCGGTGTGAAAGAACTTTAGTGAAGATTTTATAAACCACTGATAGGAGACTGATAGGTCTGTAGTTCCTGAGATCCTCAATGTCACCTTTTTTATGTAACAAGATCATTGTAGCGTTGTTCCAATCCTCAGGAATTTTCCCTTCATTAAGGCATCGAGTGAAAATTTGGGCAAGTACTGTTTCGATTTCTCCACTTGCTTCTTGTATGATGTCTACAGTAATTCCATCTTCTCCTGGAGCTTTTCCCCGCTTCATGTTCTTGATTGCATGTGCAACTTCTGCTGGAAGGACTGGAAGAACTCTGGTACTGGTACCCTTCATGATGTCTGGAGTGCACGTATCATCCCTTTCATATAATTTGGAGTAGAAATCTTTCACTCTTGTCAAAATTTCGCCTCTATTTCTTGTTACAGAACCATCTTCTTTTCTCAGTGCCATAATCTGTTTTTTCCCCTTACTGAGATGTCCCTTTGCTATCTTTAGGCTTTGGTTGTTTTCCATTGCTTTCCTTACTAGTTCACAGTTGAATTTCCTTACGTCTTCAGTGATACTTTTTCGTACTGTCTTGCATAGCTCTATATATTCCACTTTGGAAGTCACATCTTCTTTAGTTGTCCTCATCACTCTTCTTTTTTGCATCAACATTTTGGTTTTTCCTGATAATTTGTTCACATGCAATTTGTTCTTAGACCCAGCTAATTTTGTTGCTGTTTCCATAAGAGCTTTGGTTACTTTTCTGTTAACTTCAGAAATATCCACTTCTTCCGATGTTAGGCCTTCTAAAGCCGAGAATCTGTTCTTCAGTTCCAATTTGAAGGTATTATGGTGTTCTTTAAGGTTGGTTATGTCAATACATTTTGTTTGTCTTATGAGCTTGCTACGTTCGAGTTTAGTGTTGAGGTGCATCTTACATCTCGCCAATCTATGGTCGCTGCCTGTGTTGAACTTGTTTAGCACACTGCAGTCTTGTATGACTAATTTTTTGTTACACATAATAAAATCAATTTCACTTGTCGTCCCATTTGGATGTCTCCATGTCCATTTCCTGTGTGGCTTTTTCTTGAAAAAGGAGTTCAGAGAAGAAAACCCTTCTGCCTCTGCAAACTCTACGAGAGTATTACCACGCTGGTTTCTGTTGCCGTGACCGAATTTACCTACTGAAGTTTCATTCTGTTGTTGTTGCCCTATTTTTGCATTGAAATCTCCCATAATTATCTTCAAGTGCTGCTTACCTTTATTATTTAATCACGAATTTCCTCATAAAATTCTTCAATTTCTTCTTCAGCATGACTTGTGGTGGGTGCATAAGTTTGAATAATCTGAGCCTGGTATCTTCTCGAGAGTTGGATAACGAGTCGTGCAGCTCTGTCAGAGGAACTTTCAACTTCTACAACTTTATCCTTCAGTTTTCTTGTTTATTATAAATCCAACACCACTAGTTCTGCCAGTATCTGTCCCACGATAGTAGAAGAGATGTCCACTTTTCAGTTCAATGAGATCTTCTCCTTTTCTCCTTACCTCACTTAGCCCGACGATGTCCCACTTGATCCTTTGTAGTTCCTCTTCCAATTCAAGAAGCCTTGAATCAGAAGATAGGGAGCGTCCGTTATACGTTGCCAAGGTCAGCATCAGATGGCAGCCTAGTCCGGTCCTCCGGGGATTCTTAGCACCCTCTGCCTTCATGTCGCACTGGCCGCTGCCTTGGCCAGGTACATTCCAGCTGCCGGAGACTGAGGGCCAAGATTTAAGTTGTGGAGTCATTTTGGAGGGTTTGGCCATAACTCACCACGCTGGCCAAGCGGGTTGGTGAGTGTGGGATAGCATTTCCTCTAATCCCGATGGTATAGTTATACCGCTATTGGATTCTTCTTCTTAAAAAGAAAAATCCCACAGTTCAAAACATGAATTACCATCTCAGTTCTCCGCGAGTCCGTATACACAAACATCACAGTGATATCACACATACATTCCCCTTCCTGATTCAAAGTGCAGCGCGCTAAGATCGTTGCTTCTGTATCCCTGAGAGACCCAGAGTCTGGTGGGCGGGGCCAGATGGTGTTACCTTGATAAGTCCAACACACAACCCGCAGCGCCAATGGCAGTACATTTCCTTCTCGCCGCTGGAAACTCTGTGATTGATGGGTGTGAGTGGATATCACGCCACAACATTCTTTGAGTTTTACTTCCTATCTTGGGATCCACTTTTTGTGGATTTTCCCAAGCTGTTTTTCCAAAGCAAAAACAGTTGTGTGTGTGTGTCAAGTCAACTGGCCTCTGTGTTTGGCCATCTATTAACTTTCTTCAGTTGCTCATTCGTGCTTGTTTTAAAGTTTTATCCAGGTTCACTTCTCTACTTCGAATGTAACTAATTAACTTTTTAAGAATAGAGTTTTGCATTAAGTGAGTTGAGATGTCTAAAGAACGGGATAAGTTCCGTAAATTCGAAACAGGTTGTCAAAAAGCAAAGAAAAGGGACAGAAGAGAAATGTTTTTACGAAGTCAGGAAGGTGCCTTCGATAAATTTTTACTACCTTCAGCTTCAGTTCCTTTTTCCAGCAGTTCATCATTTGCTTCAAATTGCATCGAAGATAAAGAATCCAATGATAATAATGTTTACCTTCTTTTTTATTTTTCAAAGGAGAATATCATTTGCTTCAAATTGCATCGAAGATAAAGAATCCAATGATAATAATGTTTACCTTCTTTTTCTTATTTTGCAAAGGAGAATGACGGTTGAGCTTAATAATAATAGCAGTTACAGTTACAAGTTTAAGAAAAATATCAGTTCCTTCTATAACAAATAAATGAGTGAAAATCTTATCACCTTATCATAAAATAAAAATATTCTATTGCGTATGTACACAAAATACCGTTAGCCAGGTTGATTTAGCAAAAATTTTTAGCCAGAGGGCCTCGAGAGGAGAGTTCGCATAGGGCCTCGCGTAAGCTTGCGGCGGTACTGATCGGGGATGTGGTTTGTACCCTACCTTCCTAATTGTTTAAAGCTACCGTTTTTATTTTTTTTCGCAATCACGTTCCTTGCACATCAGTAAGTTGTCAGCAGCTCACCATGCACTCGGTGAGCTTCGTTAGGATCATAAAGTTATAAATGTCAGAGCAGAAGTAATGAATGACTGTCCGAAAGCAGAAGACACACAGCAAGACTGCGAATGATCTTTTCTCGCTCAAAGGGTAATTTTGAAGGGTTTTTTTTTATTATTATTATTTTTTTTTTTTTTTTTTTTTTTTTTTTTTTTTTTTGCTCTTGTTGTAGCAGTTGTTGTTTGTTTGATATAATTCTGTTGAGGATTTTTTTTTCTTTTTCTCCCTATCTTTATAAAGCATCTAAGCAGTCACCAATAGTAACACCAATCAATCCACGCAGGGGTGTTATGCCAAATCGATAACAACCGGTTCACATGGACTGCAAGAGGAATGATGGCGGGGTGGAGGTGGAGATTTACAAGTTACACAATTTGTTGATCAAAGCAAACATTTCTCTGTGATATACGCTGTGTTATATGCTAAATGCTAACAATTACAAGTAAGAAAAATAATACAGTGCAATGATTATGAAACGTGTTCCATTCCAACAATGAACATGTCCGTTTTTTGCTACTGCTAAAGTGAGCTCCTCAAAGGTATCGCTACTTGCCTACTGTCTGTTTTGACTAATGATATATAGTGTCAATCTCAGCCTTTTTCAACAGGTTTGGTAGTAGTCCCCAACAAAATGCTCAAATTTTGTCCAAAAGAAAAAAAAAAATTATAAGAGCTCTTGTGCGTACATTACAGAAAATTAAATCGGAAGAATCAAAACGGGGTTCAAGAATTTGGTTGCTATAAAAAATTGTAATATCTTTATCATGAAATCATGTATTGGTTGTTTGCATTTACACTGAAAACAAGGTCCCTTTAAACATCTAAATTTTCAACACTGGAAACGGTACCTGCCTTTTGAATTTCAGCACCCCTCGAAATTTTCAGAAGTTGGCGCCTTTGGTATTCATATATAGGAAGTAAAATCTACTTTTAACGTAATGTTAATGTTCTGTTGAGGAGAAAAATCATTCTAATTTTTGAAGTAGGCTCTATAACTTGCTGTTTATTTGTTCATTGTACAGCACAGTCTGGATACGATTTACTTGTTCATTCTTAAACCTCAGGGAGGTTGTTGATCAAAGCAAACAACTGCTAACAATTAGCTAACAATTAGTATTTTACCTGCCTTCCTCACTGACTGACCTTTCAGGACTGATGAGCTGAGATGCCACCCAGTGCTCACTGTTCCCGAGTTGTGTAGGAGTAAGAACCTTCTGTTAGTTTCTAAAACAGAGGTAGCTAAGTTGCCCTAAGTAATAAAATGCCCTTACAGCAATTTATCTCCCCCATGTGACCTATATTCTTTTGGTCTTTTTGTTTACATGATTTTGACCTACTCCTAGATGTTTGAATTTTATATAATGTTTTGAAAATCACTACAAATCCAGTTAGTAGTTCTAATTCTGACTATTATATAGCTCTAATCATTCTACTATTCTCTTTTACGTGCGATATTTCAAAGTAACTTGTACAAAATTCTAGCGGATAATGCTTACCTTGGCATTCCTTTCTAGCGATGGGAACATTTCACGCACGTGTTTTCCGGTCTTTGTTGATGTTATTGTCCTAAAGTCTGTTGTATGCGATGACTGGCTTTACTTCTCACACTTTTCGCTGGGTATACTCATTGGATCTTTGCCTTAGGATTCAAACACATCAATTTTTACCGTTCTTTATACTCGAAATTTTCGCCCATACTCTGGGCATCCTCAGGAGCGTGGCGACTTTACCACCGATGTTCGTGGTTAACTTCGCGCTAATGGAGTTCGATATTCCATGCTGCCATTCGTCGGATATACTTTCGTCGGATATACTTTCCTGGATATATTAGATATATATCAAGCCCGGCTGGCGCCATCTATGTTTCATTAAAACAACTTTTTTATTTATTTTTTATTTTCTTCTCCTATCCTGGTTTTCTTGTCTTTTTTGCCGGTTTTTCTTTTTGTTGTTGTTTTTCTAGTCTTATTAGTTCTTTCCACAGGCCCGATAATGTGCTAGGGTCGTTCTGGTTACATACCCTTGCTTTATTTTTATACATTAATATTGCTTCTTCCTCCTCATTTGCCTTTCCGATTTTTTATTCTTTTTTAGCATTTTAATTTCATCGAATTTTGGGAATGTCCGGTTTTCCATGCAGAATTGCACTAAAGCAGTTTTGGCTTCTTGTTTTTTTCCCAGTTAGATACGTGTTGTTTAAGTCTTTTTTTTAATCTGTTTTTCGTACTTCCAATGTACGATATTGGGGGTATGTGTGCAATTGGAATTTCGTAGGTTCCTGATTCTTCTAGCATTGTGAAAGATTCTACAAAACTTTCACTCTGTATCTCTACAAGCTTGTTGAAGTCTTACATCCAGAGGGCTCATATCATTTGCAACAACCAACTTTCTCTTCAAGAAGAATTCTCCAAAATTTCTACAATAGCCCTCTCTCGTGGTTTCCCTGCTCTTACAGTCAACTCTATCATTAAGAAATATGAAAACAATTCGAAAATTGAATGCCTCCTTCCTCAAAAGAAAGAAAACCTGAAATTCTCTGGTTCTGTTCCTTACCATCCTTCCTATGCTTATAAGTTACAGATTCTTTTTAGAAGTTTTGGTTACCATCTTGCCATTAAATCCCCCAAACATCTTGAAACTTCTACAAAGGGATAGGGACAAAGTTGAAAACCTGGACCTCCCAGGAGTTTACTGCATTCCTATCTCTTCTTCAACAGGGGATAACTTATACATTGGAAGCACATACAGGAGCATTAACCATAGAATTTTAGAACATAAAAAAGATGTTTTGAAAGCCAATCCTAATACAGCCTTGTCTATTTTGACAATGGAAGACACATCTGCAGTTCCCCGCTGGAACAAAGCACAATGAATTACTTCTTTTGACAATCGTTTTGCCCTCCAGTACAGTGAAAGCCTGGAAATTATTTTAAACTCAATGACTTGCAATTCCGAATCTCTTCTCTACATTCCGATGATCTGGAGATCAGTTCTAAGTTTTGGCAACAAAAATAGAAAAAAATTCAAATGTAGAATCTGGCAATAATCTTAGTCCTCCATTAGCGTGATGAAGACCTAAGATAAGGTCGAAAGCTCCCAACTTACGAACTTTGTTGTAAAAGTTTTTCATTTAACGTAACTAGCATGATCAAGTTACCTTTATTTGTTAATATTGTTACATGTTTTGCCCGTCATCGTCACATATATATGTACACTGAAGTGCCAGAAAAACTGGTACAGACGAGCTTATGCAAAATACATAGCAACGTCACCTATGCGCATACTCGGTTGCGTCCGCCAGTTCGTATATAAAGCGATAGACATCCTTGCCAGCTGTCGGAGCTGTTTTCGGCATGAGAATGACAAGTAATAACGATTTAAGTGATTTTCAACTCGGTGCCATAGTTGGCGCTCGTGAGATGGGCCTTAGTATTTCGGAGGTAGAAACGAAGTTCGGATTTTCACGGACGACCATCGCAAGGGTGTGCCGTGACTGCAAGAATTCCAGCAAAACCTCCAACCTGCGATACCAGTGTGGGCGTAAAAAGACATTGAGTGAACGTGACCATCGTCGGCTGTCAAGAATCGTTTCACGCGATAGGCGTGCAACACTCTCACAGGTATCATCAGAATTCAATGCTGGAGCCTAAACAAGCATCAGCGTCCGGATTGTGCAACGTACCCTGCCCGATAAGGGCTTTGGGAGCTGATGCCCAACTCAAGTCCCTTTGATGGGTGCACGACACAGAGCTATGCGCCTCGGTTGGGCACGGCAACACCGCCACTGGACACTTGATGACTGGAAACAAGTAGCCTGGTCTGACGAGTCCCGTTTCCAACTGTATCAGGCAGATGGAAGGATTCGTGTGTGGCGCAAACCCCATGAAGCCATGGATCCCGCTTGTCAACTGGAAACTGTACCGGCTGGTGGGGGGTCCGTAATGGTATGAGGTGTGTTTAGCTGGACTTCACTGGGACCCCTGGTACGTCTACAAATGTCTATGACCAGCCAACGCTATATGCACATCCTTTCTGATGAGGTACACCCGTTCATGTCCTGCATTCATGCTGATGGGTTGGACCTGTTCCAACAGGACAATGCACCTCCACACAAGTGTCGGGACGCCACATTATGGTTAGAGAAGCATTCATCTGAGTTTGGGGTGTTGCCATTTCCACCCAAGTCCTCAGATCTGAATGTGATAGAACACATTTGGGATGCCATGCAACACGCTATCGAACACAGGAATCCGAGACCTTGGAATACACTCAAATTGTGGAACACTCTGCAAGAAGTATGGTGTGCATTGCCTACAGCATATTTTCAGAAGCTAATGGAGTCCATGCCCGTCGTATTTTTGCAGTCCTGCGCTTTCGTGGGGGACCTACCAAATATTAGACTTGTGTACCAGTTTTTCTGGCACTTCAGTGTATATAATATTATGTATTTTAAATCTACTAACACACATTGCGTATGTGTGATAAAAAATTGTGGTCCATCTAAAATTGTTGAAAATGTGCAAAACTAATTTTTGTCGGAAGAGTGGCCTTGAAAAAGCTTAGTTGCTTTGTGTTATAGAAAAAAAAGAAAAACTGAAAGTAATCATCATACACAAAAACTGAGTTTTATTATTTTCATCAGCTGTATCTTGTTTGTAGATTTGTATAATTTTGAGAAAAACTGAAGCTTTGGATTGTCTTTTGCTCCTTCAAAAAGGTAGTTCTAGTATTTTTTGGGCACTGTCAGACAACCATGCATTTTTTTTTTTTTTTTTTGTGGGGGGTAGTGTTTTTTCCCCAGTTTATATTCTTTTGGCAATCCTTTGTGTTTTTTCAAACACAGCTATGAAGCCCAGCTTGTCATGCATACCTGAAAAAGACTTACATTGGCAATACGTTTGATATATTTTATCTGTTCTTGTCATCAAAACTTACTAAGGTGCTCAACTTCATTTAATGTATTTAATAGGTGTGAGAATGCTAAATCCAAGTTTTTATACCTTTGGAAATAATGTTAAGAACAAAAGGAATAACATTTTATATGTGTTTCTGAAGGGGTTATAGGAACTAGAGTAGATATCATTTTGGTTTCAAAATTTCTTTTCTAACAGTGCTTACAGGTAAAGGTTTGTAGCTTTTGTCTGCTGTAATATTTCAAACAGTATCACATTGTGTTCTAACAGTATCCCAGTTTGTTTCTAAATGCCACATCTGGCAGTTCTTGAGATCATAGTATTATTGATATTGATACATATGTACAATACAAATTTGGAAGATGTGATTCAGTTTATTAGTGTAATTATGGCATGAATGTTAAGCCAGATAATATCCGAAAACTTGAAAATTTTGTCGTTTTAGAGCATGCATCAAACCCATGTCTCCCAGATAGCACCCGAGTATACTAACCACTACACCATCCAAAACGACCAAGTTTCAGGTTTCCGATGAATTGGTAGTGGTTAGTCGTCCTGGAACAGGAATAGAATCCGGGAGACACGGGTTCTATTCCTGCTCCAGGACTACAAAATTATCAAGTTTTTGGATATTATCTGACTTAACATCCATATCATATTCACACCAATAAACTGAATCACATCTTCCAAATTTGTATTGTACACTGGTGTAATCCCATATTTAATTCATTGATACATATGTAATTCAATATTTCAGGTTACAGATTTTGGAATATCGAAATTACTTGATGGGAGCACCATGTTGAAAACCTTCTGTGGCTCGAAGATGTACATAGCCCCAGAAATTTTAAAGACAGCAGGAAGTGGTTCTTACACTAATAAAGTTGATAACTGGAGTCTTGGGGTTATTCTCTTTATGTGGTAAGTTAGTTTATATATTAAGGTTTAACAAAGAAAAGGTTACTAATTTTCCAGATGCTTGTATTTGAGAGAGCAAATATCTGAAATGTGTATCATTGTTTGCAAATAGATGCTCTACATTTTTACTCTTTTCTATGTAGTCATTCCCTCAGAAAATTTGAGAATTACATCAACCTGGATGTATTAATTACATGTGTAAAAAATTACATGTAATTGCGAATCTTCTTTGAGGGATTCGTTTCCCATTCATTTCTATGATCTGAAGTGCTTTTTTTACAGCAGTCCAGCTTTTTTGCTTATGTGAACTAAATTCAGTTTTGTTTTGTTGTTTTTGTTCTGAAGATTTAAAGGATAATTGCATGAATGTTTTTTGTTTGAAATCTTCCTCATATTCGTAAATAATAATTGTCATGACTTTGCAAGGTCAGTGATATGACAGTGTTTTATCTCACACTTCCAGTATCATTAACACATCTGTAAAGTTTAATGAAGTTACATTTGATTTATTAAAATTTTTTGATTAAGTCAGGTATCACAGTGTCTGAAACAAACTGTGATGACCCTAGCACTGAATAATGCTGGCTAATTCCCTTCCTAAGCATAGAATGTTATTCACTGATGATTCATCTTCTGATGTATTTTCCATTAATGCAGAGCAGCGAACTTTCTGTTGTGTAATACACAGTCGAGTCACATTATTGTAACCACCTCCTACTTTTGACATCAGCAGCACGTAGCCAATGAACGAAGGCATGTGTCGTGAGCTGGCTTGGAGGGTATATAAGGTGTGCTGTAGGCATTCTGAAAACATATCCCTCGTTGCTGTCATTGAGAAAAGGAGCGATTTATCAGAATTGCAAAAAGGTATGATTATTGACTTTCAGGCAAAGGGTGGCAGTATTTCAAAAACAGTGCAGTTTGCGAACTGTTCGTGTGCTGCTGTGGCTATAGTGTATTGGGATTGGAGAAATAGCACCATTGTGAATATGCGATGTGGAAACTGTGGAGCACCACATGCCATTGATGTGAGAGGTGAACGTTGGCTGCAAAGGTGCATGAGAGCCAATCGACTTGCTACAGTGTAGTAACTCACAGGCCGAATGAACCAGGGGGCTACCAAAGGTGTGTCAAAAGTGACAGTTCAGCGAACCCTGCTGCGTATGGGGCTCCGCTGCAGACGGATGGTCACTGCACTTATGCTAACGAAGGTGCATCAGCAGAAAAGGCTTACATTTGCACGGCAGTATCGGAATTGGACCTCCGCTGATTGGCAAAGGATTGCCTTCTCTGATGAGTCACATTTTCTGCTTCATCGAACGGATAGATGTTTCCATATAAGGCGAGAAACATCGGAGAACAAACACTCTTCAACCATCGCTGGCAGAACACAAGCTGGTGGGGTCAGCGTTATGGTCTGGGGAATGTTTTCGTGGCATTCTCTGGGTCCACTCATACCTGTGGAAGGCACTGTGGACCAAATTCATTATGAATCTATCATTGTTTCCTTGTACCATGGAAAAGGTGATTAGACTGAATTCAAGAACTATCGTGGTATCAGTTTGCTGAGTGTGTTGGGTAAAGTGTTTGTGAAGGTCATCATTGATAAGGAAAGTCTTACATCAGAGAAAGTGTGGGATGTACAGAGTGGTTTTATGCCTAATAAGGGCTGCACTAGTCAAATTTTTGCATTATGAATGATGATTGAAATGTATCTGTCGGTTGGTAAGAAAGTTTCTGTGGCTTTCATAGATTTAAAGCAAGCTTATGACAAAGTAAATGGGACTCTTCTGTGGAAAGTACTGAATAAATATGGTATTACTGAGAATTTACTTAATAGTGTGAAAGCCATGTACGCTGGCAGTAGAGGATGTGTACGAGTGAATGGTGTTTTATCAAACTGATTTCCTATTGGTGCAAAAGTCAGACAAGGTTGTGTAATGTCACCCTGGCTGTTTAATATATTCATGGATGCATGCATTTGGGATGCCAAGATGGATAATACTGGTTTATGTCTTGGTAATATGTGTTTGTGCATATTGCTCTATGTTGATGACACAGTCCTGTTGGCAGAGAGCAAAAGTTTCAGAGTATGTTGTCCTGGATGTACAAAGCTTGTATGAAATTCAAACTGAGTATAAATAATGGAAAAACCAAAATTATGGTTTTTGAGCAAGGAACTGTTCGTGCTGAATGCAAGATAAATCTTAATGGCACAGAGATTGACAGGTGAATGAGTTTGTATGTTTAGGAAGTATGTTTGACAAAGAGAACAAAATAGATGGTGGAATTAGTAGGCGAGTGAATTCTTCATTGAAAGTCATAGCTGCCCTAGGAGGATTCCTCAAGAAGGATGGATTCTTAAGGAAGTCCAGAAAGGCAGTATATGGAAGTGTAATTGTTGCTGCACTGATGTATGGCAGTTAAACCTGGGTACTGCAGAAAAGACATAGGAGTCGTTCATGTGCGGGAGAGATGCATTACTTATGGGGGGGGGTGTAAAGACATGTGCTGATCATGTGAGGAATGAAGATGTGTTGCATATGTGCAATGTGAGGCAAAATGTTGTTAGTAAGGTTGAGACTAATATTCTTAGGTGGTTTGACCATGTTGAAAGAATAGGTGATGAGGTGCTGACTAAGGGAATTTTTTCACCCCAAGTTGCAGGAAAGAAAAGTAGAGGAAGGCCAAGGAAATCATGGGAGGACCAGATTCAGGAATGTCTGTTTGGGGAAAAGATTGAGTATGAAGTACAAAAGGTCTTGTGTGTGGCGTGTAATGGATGTTAATGAAGCTCGAGCTGTGTACCGAGATTGTTGTGAATGAAAACATTTTATTCACCAACAGTAAGTAAATCAGTTAAAGGTGTACTTGCTACATGATCTTTATTTGATGAGCTAACCTCTGAATATCAGAGAACAGCTTAATGATATGCATGTATGTACATAATACTGTGGTATACTGCTGAAAAAACAGTCCTGTGTCTGTCTGTTAAATATATATATTGGTGGGGGATGGGTTGATTAATTTTATTTATATTTATTTGCCACTCTGTCTGTATATATATAGGAAAGTCCCTTTAGCCTGAAATAACTTGCGAACGGAGAGAGGTACAGTTATGCAAGTGAGATAACGGTATAGTAAAGCGACTACGCCCGATCAAATGCAACCGATAGCAGCACCCCTAGTGGCAAAATGCGGAAGTTAGCCATTGCAAATCGAAAACGAAAAGAGATAGAGCAAAATTTCCAATTACAAAGTTGTAGAGCATCAATTAATTAGTACAAAATGACATTTGTTTCACACAGATAAGATAAATTGTCGCCTGAATACCCTAAAATGTCCGAAATCGATGCGCAACCTTTTGTGTGAACGTTTGAAGGGAACAGGCATAGGTATGAGCAAATACACACAATTTATTGCATAAATGCGTACTTATGTCAATACAGTTTGATGACGTCAGACAAAACAGAAACAAAAAAGGCAAACTGGCGCACAGTGATAAAAAGTTAATGTCGAGTATGTTCGAAGAGTTCGCCATTGCCCACGATACACATTTGTATTCGTGAAAGTAACTCTGCATGCACATTCTTCAGCATGGAAGGTGTCACACTATTGCAAGCATCTTGTAACACGACAACGTAGGTCCAGCAGACTTATAGGAACTGTTGCATACACCTGATTTTTAAAGTAACCCCAGAGGAAGAAATCCAACGGAGTGAGGTCCGGCGATCATGGAGGCCATTCAACAGCACCACCATACCCGATGATTCGTTGCCCAAAATAATCTGCGAGAAAGTGTCGCACTGCTGCTGGCTGGTGTGCAGGGGCACCGTCATGTTGGAACCACAAGGAACGTAATGCGGACAGGGGAATGTCATCTAAAAAGTCAGGTAGGATATCCTGTAATAGTTGGAGGTATCTCTGTCCATTTAATGTGCCTTAGTAGAACACAGGTCCCACTAAGCGGTTCTTCCAAATACCGCACCACACGTTAATGGACCAACGCACTTGATGTCTGGTGGATCATCCCCACGAGGGATTTTCCATCACTCAGTAGTGGGCGTTGTGTCGGTTTAGTAATCCGGTACGGTGGAACACTGCCTCGTCCAACCAAAGAATGTTGGATAAAAAGTCTGAGTCACCTTCAACGTTAATCAACGCCCAGTTGCACCAATCAAATTGACGCTCATTGTCCCGTGGTAACAGTTCTTGCTGTGGAGTGACACGATGGGGATGTGCACCTTGAGCATGCAGTATTTGTCTTACACAGCCCCATGTTAAGCCACTAGCCCTGCTGATATCTCTTGTACTGCTTTGTGGATGGGCTAGTGCATATGCCAAAATATCCTCTGCCATTATACGCATACCTGCACCCACTGGTCTGCCAGAACAAAAACGACTTTTAGTGCTTCCTGTCCCCCTGATACATCTCGCTACACTTGCAATGGTAACCGCACTTGGATGTGGCCCAGCTAAAAAACGAATGGCATATTCCTGTGCAGCTAGAGCTGCATTTCGTGGCATTCACCGTAATAAGCACCATCTCGCAATATTGAGGGTGAGTGAAGCTCGCCATTCTCACACAGCGTACGTAGACCTAAACTTCTGATTCTGATCAGGGTACATACATCCTGCTACTGGTTTTTATATCATAGGTATGGTACAACGTCACAATCTGCATTTGCATACGGCTACATTTGTGAAATGTGAATATGCAGATTCGAATCGTCACGCATCGATTTCGGACATTTAGGGTATTCAGGTGACAATTTATCTTATCAGTGTGAAACAAATGTGGTTTTGTACTAATTAATTGATGCTCTACAACTTTGTAATTGGAAATTTTGCTCTATCTCTTTTCGTTTTCGATTTGCAATGGCTAACTTCCGCATTTCGCCAATAGGGGCGCTGCTATCGGTTGCATTCGATCGGCCTAGTCACTTTACCATACTGTTATCTCACTTGCATAACTGTACCTCTCTCCGTTCGCAAGTTATTTCAGGCTAAAGGGACTTTCCTATGCACCCTGTATTTATATTTATATAAGCAAGTGAGATACCCAGCTGGCTAAATTTTAGTTCATGCTGATGTGTCGGCAATCTCAACTTTCAGTTATCTAGGTACACAGCTCAATATTCATGCACATTCATCATATGTCTCATACATAATCACTCAGGATTGTTACTCATTGCATTTTGGTTTCAAATACCACTGTCTGCAATCTTTTCATGATTTCCCTAATTTCTTTTCAATTAGTTTGGGTTGAATTTTTTATTTGCTCTTCGTTATTCTGTCTTTCAAGATGTTTCAAAAGTCAGCAACTAAAAGCACATTACTATGGGTAATTTCATGTTTTCATTAATGGAGACTGAAAAAAATTGCACATATCCTTTATTGTGCCAAAAAGTAAGGTTTTTTTGTATGTATATACTTAAGCTTATAAATGTTTCTGTACTTTGTTTTGGCTATAAGAGTTTTTTTTTTTTTTTTTTTTTTGTTCTTGTAGCCTTGTAGGATATCAGCCTTTTGATGATGAAAGCAGCGTTCCCATTGAGACACAAATAATTAAAGGACAGTACTCATTTCCTAAGAAGTATTGGAAGAATATTTCGTTAGATGGTATGTTGTTACTTTTACAAAAGCGCAATTAAGGTTGAAAATCTGCTATTTTTTTGCGGTGCTAAATTATTTTATTGTGAGTGTTTGCCTCTTGCATACTTATGATCAAGAATTTTTATATGAACTAGATTTCCGAAAAACAACACAGCCAGCAGTTCATTTTTCTTTTGAAAATTGTGGATGCTGATGTGAGCAACAAAAGATGCTAAGTTTAAAATTTTGATAAACTGTGTACTTATTGTTATTTAAAGACAAAGAAAATGCTGTGATACTTTGGAATGAAGAACTGTCGAGTCTTTATAGCTTTTATATTTTGTAATATAATAATACGAAGGGTGTCCAATAAAATCCGTATTTTTATTCCTATCAACAACAGGAGAGAAATAAAAAATATAGGATGCATAAATATGATACATATGTAATACAGTGGTATGAACAGTCAAAGTCACTTTTCCACGTATTTTCCGTTCAGCACAATGCATTTCCACCACCAATCAACTAGTCGGTTCATTCTGGTAGTGAAAAAATCAGCAGGGGTCTTGTGAATCCATTGACAGACAGCCGCTCGCAGATTGTCCATGTTCTCATAGTGGTGCCATGAAGACTATCCTTCAAGGGACCAAAAACATAAAAATCTAAAGGTGCCAAGTCTGGACTGTAAGCAGTGTGCGGAAAACGGTCCACCTCTGTTTTGTGATTTCTGCTTGCACTGATTTAGCAGTATGCGAGCAAGCATTATCGTGCTGAAGCAACGTTTGATTGTTTTTCAATGTTGGCCGTTTGGTCCAGATACACTGCACAAGTTTTCTGAGTGTCTTCACATCGGCCTCTGCATTTATTGTTTCATTTTTTGCCAAGTACTGAACCAGATGGATACCGTGTTTGTCCCACAAGACAGTAGCCATGAACCAACTTTAAAGTTCTTTGATGGGGGCAAATTCGGATGATGCCATTGCATACTTTGCCGTTTTGTCTCCGGTTCAAATTGATTAATCTACGTTTCATCACCTGTGATTATGCATCCCAGGAATGCATCACTGTCCTCATCGTAGTGCTGTACCAGTTCATTGCAAATGTCTAGCCTTTGGTGTTTATGTACCACTGTTAAACATTTGGTGTACCCATTTGGCATAGAACTTCCTATAGTTGAGATGTTCATAAACAATTCGTCCAACAGAATCTTTAGTGATATCCAATTCCATGGCAATATCCTGAAAACGAATGCGTCTGTTACCTTTAATCAAGTCGTTTAATCATTTCACCAGTCACCGCTGTGTTAGGCCTGCCTGACTGTGCCTCATCTTCAAGACTCTCATGACCAGCTTTGAACTTTGTAACCCATTCATAAACACTGGAATAAGACATAATCACATCACCATACACCATCCGAAGTCTTCTCGTAATATCCACAGCCTTTACACCTTTCATTAAAAATTTCACTACTGCTCGAATTGAACACTTAACGTAGCCACCATTGTTTTTTATATACAGCACCACCTAACATTAGTATCAAGCCGCTCCACTTTTACGGCCCTTCACTGAAAGTAGTTGTAATAGCCGTTTTGTCTCCGGTTCATAGCTACATAGAATCATTAAAATGGATTAGAGAACTGGCTTAATTCTAAGGACTGGTGCACAGCTTAGCAGATTGACAAGTGTCTCATAGTTACATGGAGTCATTTAAATGGAATGGTGAACTGATTTTATTCTGAGGACTGGAGAGTCAGGCACAGCATAGCAGATTGACAGGTATCTCATAATTACATGGAATCATTAAAATGGATTAGAGAACTAGTTTACTTCTAAGGACTGGAGAGTCCTTAGAAGTAAACCAGTTCTCTAATCCACAGCATAGCAGATTGACAGATGTCTCATAGTTACATGGAGTCATTAAAATGGATTAGGGAACTGGTTTAATTCTCAGGACTGGAGAGTTATGCACATCATAGCAGATTGGCAGGTGTCTCATAGTTATGTGGATCCATTTAAATGTAATAGTGAACTGATTTGATTCTGAGAACTGGAGAGTTAGGCACAGCTTAGCAGATTGACAGGTATCTCATATTTACATGGAGTCATTAAAATGGATTTGAGAACTGGTTTAATTCTAAGAATTGGAGAGTCATGCACAACATAACAGATTGACAGGTGTCTCATAGTTACGTGGAGTCATTTAAATGGAATAATGAACTGATTTGATTCTGAGGACTGGTGAGGCAGCGTTTGTGCCAGTTTACAAGAAAAGTTAATTAGGAGGATTTTTATAGCTGCTGTGTCATCTCCTTAATTAGTGCTCCTTACAAAGTGTACTCAGGCAAATTGAGTAAGAAACTTAGAAAGGTGATGGCAAATCAGCTGAGCAAAACACAGTGCAGCTTCAGGATTGGCAGGGAATGGCAGGATAATATCTTTTTCCTGGAGTTTTCTGAAGAGTTTTGATTGGAGAATCAGGATTTATATCATCATCATCATCATTGTCAACCATTATCAATCCACTGCTGGACGAAGGTCTCCCCAAGTTTCCTCCACAACGGTCTGTCTTGTGCCAGTCTCCTCCATGTCACCCCTGCATACTTTCGAATTTCATCCACCCATCTCCCATGTGGTCTTCTTCTGGGTCTTTTCCTGTCCCTTGGAATCCAATCTAAAATTTCGGCTGTCCATCGATGATCTGTCCTTCTGGCAGTATGTCCAGCCCATTGCCGTTTCAGGGATTTAACTCAGATCATGATGTCTTCCACTCTTGTCATTTTTTGGATCCACGAGTTCCTCTTCTTATCTCTCCTGGTTACACCAAGCATGCACCTCTCCATGCTTTTTTGAGTTGTCTGCAGCCTTTGTATGTCTCTTTTAGTTAAGGTCCACGTCTCTGCACCATACGTAAGCACTGGAAGGATGCATTGATCAAACACTTTCTTTTAAGACATAATGGCATATTGCTCTTGAAAATTATGCTGTTTCTTCCAAAAGCTCTCCAGGCAAGTTTTGTACGCCGATTAATTTCTTCATCAATGTGACCCTCACTTGATATCTGCTGTCCAAGATAAACATACGTATCTGTTATCTCCAGTTTTTCTCCATCAATCGATAAATCTTCATTTCTTGTAAAAGCATTGAACATCACTTTTGTCTTCTGAAAGTTCATTTTTAATCCCACTTCTTTACTCTTGTCAGCAAGTTCCTGGATCATACTCTGCAGCTCTGATGGGCTAGTTGCAAAAATGACTACGTCATCAGCAAAACGAAGGTGGGTTAGATAATCTCCATTAATCTTTATCCCCTTGTTTTCCCAGATCAGCGACTGAAAAACACCCTCCAATGTGGCATTAAAGAGCTTCGGAGATATGGTGTCACCTTGTCTCACTCCCTTTCCAATTTTTACGTGTGTTGTATTTTCAAACAGCCTAATCTTTGCACTTGCATTTTCATAGATGTTATTAATAATATTAATGTATGCATCTTCAATACCGCAGGTTTTCAGAGCCATTGTAACTGCTGATGGTTTCACCGAATCAAAGGCTTTTTCATAATCGATAAAAGCCATGCACAATGGAAGTTCATATTCCCTCACTCTTTCAATTAGTTCTCTCAGCACATGGATATGATCTATTGTGCTGTAGCCACTCCTGAATCCAGCTTGTTCTCTCGGTTGAGCCATGTCCAGTGTTACCTTCAAGCGGTGTGAAAGAACTTTAGTGAAGATTTTATAAACCACTGATAGGAGGCTGATAGGTCTGTAGTTTCCGAGATCCACAATGTCACCTTTCTTATGTAGCAGGATCATTGTAGCGGTGTTCCAATCCTCAGGAATCTTTCCTTCATTAAGGCATCGAGTGAAAATTTGGGCGAGTACTGTTTCGATTTCTCCACTTGCTTCTTGTATGATGTCTACAGTAATTCCATCTTCTCCTGGAGCTTTTCCTCGCTTCATGTTCTTGATTGCATGTGCAACTTCTGCTGGAAGGACTGGAGGAACTCTGGTACTGGTATCTTTCATGATGTCTGGAGTGCATGTATCATCCCTTTCATATAATTTGGAGTAGAAATCTTTCACTCTTGTCAAAATTTCGCCTCTATTTCTTGTTACAGAACCATCTTCTTTTCTCAGTGCCATAATCTGTTTTCTTCCCTTACTGAGATGTCCCTTTGCTATCTTTAGGCTTTGGTTGTTGTTTTCAATTGCTTTCCTCACTAGTTCACAGTTGAATTTCCTTACGTCTTCAGTGATACTTTTTCGTACTGTCTTGCATAGCTCTATATATTCCACTTTGGAAGTCACATCTTCTTTAGTTGTCCTCATCTCTCTTCTTTTTTGCATCAACATTTTGGTTTTTCCTGATAATTTGTTCACATGCAACTTGTTCTTAGACCCAGCTAATTTTGTTGCTGTTTCCATAAGAGCTTTGGTTACTTTTCTGTTAACTTCAGAGATGTCCACTTCTTCCGATGTTAGGCCTTCTAAAGCAGAGAACCTGTTCTTCAGTTCTAACTTGAAGGTATTATGGTGTTTTTTAAGGTTGGTTATGTCAATACATTTTGTTTGTCTTATGAGCTTGCCACGTTCAAGTTTAGTGTTGAGGTGTATCTTACATCTCACCAATCTATGGTCACTACCTGTGTTGAACTTGTTTAGCACACTGCAGTCTTCTATGACGAATTTTTTGTTACACATAATAAAATCAATTTCACTTGTCGTCCCATTTGGATGTCTCCATGTCCATTTCCTGTGTGGCTTTTTCTTGAAGAAGGAGTTCAAGATGAAAAACCCTTCTGCCTCTGCAAACTCAACGAGAGTATTTCCACGCTGGTTTCTGTTGCCATGACCGAATTTACCTACTGAAGTTTCATTCTGTTGCCGTTGCCCTATTTTTGCATTGAAATCTCCCATAATTATTTTCAAGTGCTGCTTACCTTTATTATTTAGATGACAAATTTCCTCATAAAATTCTTCAATTTCTTCTTCAGGATGACTTGTGGTGGGTGCATAAGTTCGAATAATCTGAGCCTGGTATCTTCTCGAGAGTTGGATAAAAAGTCGTGCAGCTCTGTCAGAGGAACTTTCAACATCTACAACTTTATCCTTCAGTTTCTTGTTTATTATAAATCCAACACCACTAGTTCTGCCAGTATCTGTCCCACGATAGTAGAAGAGATGTCCACTTTTCAGTTCGATGATATCTTCTCCTTTTCTCCTTACCTCACTTAGCCCCACGATGTCCCACTTGATCCTTTGTAGTTCCTCTTCCAATTCAAGAAGCCTTGAATCAGAAGATAGGGAGCGTCCATTGTAAGTAGCCAAGGTCAGCATCAGATGGCAGCCTAGTCCGGTCCTCCGGGGATTCTTAGCACCCTCTGCCTTCATGTCGCACTGGCCGCTGCCTTGGCCAGGTACATTCCAGCTGCCGGAGACTGAGGGCCAAGATTTAAGTTGTGGAATCATTTTGGAGGGGTTTGGCCATAACTCACCACGCTGGCCAAGCGGGTTGGTGAGTGTGGGATAGAATTTCCTCTAATCCCGATGGTATAGTTATACCGCTATGGGCGGTCATCAGAGCCCCTTTAGTGGGAACAGGATGCACCACGAGAAGGCGGGGTTGACATTTGTCAAGGAGAGGCTGTGATGTTACGCATCACCTGACCTTACATCCCAGGATTTATATATAATATGTTTAAAACAACTTTTGATGAAGTACTTAGGAACTTTGGTCATTGCATTAAAATGTAGCAGAATGAAAGGCAGGTTGTGTTGAAATCAATCAGGAATGCCATGAGGCTCATGACAGTTAGGATGGAGGGAAGTAAGCGTAAATAATTTGAGATTAACTCTGGGGTTGGGGCATGTACTTTCTTGAAGTAGGTCTGATACTCACACCACACCCACCAACCGGATGAAGTGACCCTAGACGATGGGCACCTGAAATATTTATACTCTGTCACATTATTTAAATTTCATTTCTTCGATTGCCACATGACCACGTACATGTTAACGAGCTCCTGCTCATTCATATGATATATTCCTTTACTTTGTTTACAATTAGTTTGAAATGCCATTTGATTCTATTCTCTCCTTATAGCATATTATCCGCCTGACGAAGCTGTCCGATGGCAGCGAATGGAAAGCTTGCGGGAAATGTATTCCTTTGCCTCTTTATGCCAATAAGCGCACTTATTTACTAGGTTTATTCCCTTTTGGTGTTTAGCAACCCTTATAATAAAACACAGCTACTGATATTCACATTTTGTTTTATGCGTGTGAATTTGGTGCTAAGTTCTGAGTGTGTGTAAACAGTTTGCAGTATAACCTTATTCCACTGTGTTGGATTAGTGATAAACCTGGGATGAAAATAAATATTGTAAGTGAATGCATATGTCAGGCATAAAGGTTTAAATTATCACTGTGTAGTATGACATATTTTAATTATTAGGATGTGGTTAATGATAAGAGAACAACAGAACCATGTGATATGGTTATAATCGGTCCCCAACAATTAGTCCAATGGTATCAACCAACTGATGAACATTTTTACTATTTTTAAGAAATGGGTAATAAGTTAGGTTACTCTCCTCTTTATGGTGTTTCCAGGAATTATTTCCATCCCCAGTATGTAGGCTATGTTTTAACCGAATTTTACGAATTACTGTACATAAATTAATTTAGTAAATATTCAAGGTTTGAAATCTAACTCCTTGTATTTAATTTGATAATTAAACGTGTCACATTTTCAATGCTTGAAATATGTTATAAATTTCATAAAATATTAAAATGTTATTTGCAAGAAACTTCTACCCAATGTGAAATTATATAAAAATAGCAAGAAGTTTTCCATTAGAGATATGGTTAGTGTTTTCTATAATAAGGTTTTATAATAAGAAAAAAAGTGTTTGCACTGGTTTAAGGAGCTTTGCCCATTCTTGCTAACAGTCGGTAATTTCATCTACCATTTTATAACTGTTTTTCATTTGTTCTTTTTCTTGTAGGTGTCAGGTATCCCCTCATCAAATGTCAAAATGAAATATTGAGAGGTGATGAAAACAGTGTTAAATAAGTGTTGCCCAAAGTATTTCTGCAGTTCATTTGCCACATTTTCTGATAATAATGTGAAATTTTGAAAGTTGTACCTTGTACATCGTGGGGAAGGGGTTAGAATGAAAGCTAATTGCAAATTAGCTTTCATTCTAACCATTGTTTATTTTGATGAATAAACAAATCTTTCAAGAAAACTTCAAACTGCACATAAACATTTTAGAGTAGAATGAGCATGTTTTTTGTATCAAAGAAAGTGTAGTAATGTAAAATTTATTAATAATAAAACATTTGTTGGCATGTGAAATCTTAAAGTAAAGGCTTAATGATATCTCTCAAAATTTTGTGATCAAAAATGACTTCTGCTATAGTGCAAAATGTGTCCAAATGTTTCATCATAGTTAATTATATCTGATAAAAAAATCAGAATTTTTTCAGCAGATCTGTAACTGATGGAAAATGCATAGAAACACAAGCATACTGCAAAGATTATTTTGCAGTGGAATTGTTGCTACTGTTCCAAATAAAAATGAAGTGACATAAAGCACAGTTTGTGTGTGTGTGTGTGTGAGAGAGAGAGAGAGAGAGAGAGAGAGAATTACTAAACAGATTTTGCCACTGTGTAACCCAAGAAAGAATGACAAAGAAACTTTTATTTAAATAACCATAAATACCTTTAAAAAAACATTAATTGTAACATTTTCTGGCTTCCTTGTTGACACAGTAAATTGTAATATCTTGTGAACATTATTAAGTGCCATGTGACTTCTTTCTTTTTGTCCCTATTCCATGGACTGTTTCTCATACTTGTACAATAAAAAATTTTCAAAAGTTTATTTGCATACAATTTACGCTCTGATAGTTCGTATAACAAGCTTATCGAACCTTTACTACGTGGCTTATGTTACTTTACGATAGCTGTCAACAATATAATTGTGACGCTCGTAATACTGTTTCACTCGTTATTCGTGAACAAGTTGACTACCTGCGGGAGCATGTCGTATGTAATGTAATATATAAAACATTATGCATTCAATTATGGAATTAATCAATGTTATCAAAATGTACTTACCAGGCTTCAGTTCAGTTGTATATTCCAATAGGGTTACTGCAGTGCTTGATATTCATCTTTTTTTTTTTTTCTTGGTTAAAGATTGTACGTTTTCAAAGTATGAAGATTCGTATGATGAGTGGTGTGAAGTAAAATCCTGAATTGGTTTCTGCCATGGGCAGCACAGAACAAAAGTGTAGTACCACGAAATGAAAAATGAAAAACTTCCATGAAACGAGAAGGCATTCATGAAAACAAGGTTATATAAGAAATGGCCATAAAATCAGTGAACAATGAATTATTGTGACTGGCAGCAGACATTAAAGCCAAACCTTTCGTTAAAATGAAAAGTGTTTACGAAAAAAGTGGATGATTTACAGAAAGTGCGACGTAACATCGAAAAGACAAAGAACCAGAACTAATGAATTAAAATATTCAATGGAAAGAATTTGTACTCCTGCAGGTAATGCACTCATACTAGTTTCGGCTATCTCTCATCGTAGCCATCATGTGTGGGTATATGCGCGTTGATCGCATGTTGTTGAGAAGCCTGACTCTCATCGCATTCGCTTCTGGGCCATGTTACAGCTATGCCATGTCGACACCTTGTTGCATCTCATCAACTGTTCTTTTCTGCGCACCTTTCATTGCGCCTCTGGTGGGGTGTATTCGTATTCATTCACCCAATCCTGTGGTTGTCACATAATCTCTGGCTATATTCAATCACCATCTGTTATCAAGGACACCCTCAATTGTTACTAATGAAAACTATTTTTGAATTTCGGTTTGCATTTCCGTTTTAACTTCTTTCCTGTTCAGTTAGGTACTTCCAGGGGTAAGGCAATTCGATTGGGAAATTAAGGCGTTATTATTACAATCGTACTCCTTAATTTTTTCAATAACAAGTGCTTCCGAGGTTAATATCTGACTGTGAGTTCAATAAGAGGTGAGTATGTTAGCATTCTTCCAGTCGGGTTTGGTATTATTTCCAATACAATACTGTATCAAAGAGGTTTTTTCTTCTTTATTGTTCCAATTTTTACGTTCATTCAGTCTTGATTTGAATCTTCGTTTTGTGCTGCCGATGTAAATTTTTTTATTTGTTTGATTGTCATCATCGCTGCATGTTGGAATAGCATATACTCCAGCTCAGTTAAGAATCGATTTCTTGTTATTTCCATTGGTTAATAGCATAGAATTGTCAACTACAGTTTCAGCAAGTTGCAGGTTATGTTTCTTCATTCATCTTTCAAAATGCTGGTGATGGGATGTATATACAGTAGAGATCTGCAGTACTGTTGATTTTCAGTTGGTTTAGATTTCCTGGTATTAAACGATTTTTTTATATTTTTGTGCATTGAGTGAAAACACCAGTATCATTGCTGCTAAACAACTTTGTACATAACAATAACTACTTTGAGTATGACAAACTGATCTATAAACAACAAAAAGGCTCATATTGGTGCGCACCTGTGGGCTCACCAATATCGGGCCTACTTGCTGAAGTTGTGCTACACAAAATAGAAAAGGACCTCCTGAAAGATACAAGCCATGATCTCCCATATTTATATCTAAGATATGTGGACGATGCCCTGATGTTTTGGCCACATTCTGATGAAAAACTAAACAATTTTTTTTTAATTTAACCATTATTATCCATCCATTCAAATAACAGCTGAAAAAGAAAGTAATCAAGCATTAAATTTTCTAGATATAACATTATTAAAAAATAATAATCGAATTGAATTCTCAGTATACTGTAAACCTACCTATATCTCTGCAGTTGTGCCAGCCAATTCATGTCACCCCTGGAAATATAAAACATTGGCCTTCCAATATTGTTAGAAGGCAGTGGCCGCCGGTGATCAAGTTGCAGTGTTGCGCAACAACCAGTTTCATTATAAAGAAAAATAATATTTTGTTAATAAAACATAAATTTTTTTTATGAGAAATTGGTTTATTTGGCTTGAAATCAGTCAAAAATAAATAGTGCAGTCAACTCAAACAATCCAATAACCGATGCGATGTTGGGAGTAGTGTATGAGCTAGCCATCGCTTGACTGGGTGTTGTAGACGAGCTGCAACATCGGCGTGGTAATGTCCTAGGTATGACGCAAAATGCTAGACCCAATCATTCCATTCCCAACCAGTAGATATGTGGTTGTTGCAAATGCTTGGCAACCCCCACTACCAATGACCTCGTTTCGCATTTCTCCCGCTAGAGCATGCGCAGTAACCCGTTGCTCTCGAGATCACATGTAACCTGAAACCCGCAGATGACCTCCTCGTTCTTGTCTTGTCACCACGTGCAAATGTAATAGTCTGAGATCGGACGTTTGTGTTTGAGGAGATATTATGTGTGTGCTGTGTAGTATTTGTTAATTTTCTAAATCATTATTATTTTATTGTGCCAATGAAACATATGTTATTAGCTTTGTTGTTATTAATAAATGGTTTTTTGTTTTGTTTTTTGCAAATTTCAAATGAATAGTGTTGAAAATCTTTTATCAAATCCTTTTCCTGGACTTTCCTATGAAGAAAAGCAAAATATACGAAAACTTGGACGGCCATTACCTGACTTGAATATTGTCCAGAACATAACAACTGGCAAGGAACGATTTAAAATATTTTTTAAAAGATAATTCTACGTAAATAATGAGTGGTTGTGTAGGTGTGATGTAAAAAATGCACTATTTTGTTTCCCATGTTTATTGCTTGGAAGCAAGGATTCGTGGACAAAATCAGGCATGACAGATATTAATCATTTGACCACTCGCATTAAAATACACGAGGCTTCAGAGACGCACATTAAAAGTATTTTAAAATTGTCACTTTTTGGTGCTGTCAATATAGCTGAACAGTTAGACACAGCATATAGACGAAAGGTTTTAGAGGACAATGAAAAGGTTAGGCATAGCAGATATGTTTTAAATATTTTAATAAATTGTGTTAGGTTTTGCGGGGGTTTCGAGTTAGCATTGAGAGGTCATGATGAAACTGAAACAGCATCTAACCCTGGAATATTTAAAGGTTTGGTTAATTTTAGTTCGGAACTAGATGCTGCATTAAAAACTCATTTAGAATAGGCAACTATCTTTAAAGGAACATCGAAAACAATTCAAAATGAAATTTTGCAAGTAATGTTAGAAGTGTGTCATGATGAAATAACAAAAGAAATTAAAGAAGCACAGTTTTTAGCCATCATTACGGATGAATGAAGTGACATTTCAAATATATTTCAAATGGCCATTGTTTACCGGTATGTGGTAAAAGGAAAACCAGTGGAAAGGTTTTGGGATTTTATTTCTCTTTCACAACGTGACACACAAACCTTGGCTTCTTGTTTACTAGAAAAGCTGAAGAAACATAAAATTAATGAAAATCCCAAAAAATTAATTGCACAAACGTACGGCGGAGCATCTGTTATGGCCGGTTCTTCCCACGGTGTGCAAGCAGTTGTGAAGGAATCTTATTCAGCTGCTGAATACATACATTGCTATGCTCATCAAATAAATTTAGTTATGATGAAAGCTGCTTCTATAAATAGAAATGTATGATTTTTTCTCTAGTTTGCAAGGCATCTGTACGTTTTTTCAAATAGCCCACAACGAACTGCAGTACTTGATCAGGTTGTGAAAAAATGTTTACCCTGAGCTTCCCCTACAGGATGGAATTTTCTCTCACACAGTGTCAATACGGTTTTTGATAAAAAGAGAGATATCGAATTCCTGAAGATCATTCTCAAGTCCAATGACATTAAAAGTGAAAGTACTATTTGCCAGGCTAATGGCCATTTAAAGGTTCTTACAAGTTACAGCTTCAGCTTTTGGCTTTCATTTTTCACTAAAATCATGCCTCTTGTAGAAATTTTGTTCAGTCAACTTCAAAAAAGTGACCTTGATCCCTCTACCGCAAAGAAAACTATTACAGTTTTTGAGACAAATGTAGTGACAATTAGGAAACAAATTGATGTTGATGACAGTGCAATGACACAGGGTACATCTGCTTCTTTTAAAAAACAGAAAACTGACCACTCTGAGTGGATAAGAGAAGCTAAAGAAGTCTGTGATGTCATTATTTCTCAGGCTAAGGAAAGGTTTACTTTCACAGGGCATCTAGTTGCAGCTTTGTTATTTGTACCACAAATGTTCCCTCATTATGCCACTAAATTCCCAGCAGAGACATTGAAAGCAGTGTGTGCTGTGTATCCATTTATAGATAAAATGAAACTCCGCCATGAACTTTTGTCCATCTACTGTGCAGAAGAGTTCAGATCACTTTCAGGGGCTGTTAGCTTATGCAAGTTCCTCATGAAGAACAATTTAGGAAAAACATTTAGTGAGTGTTACACGTCATTGAAACTTATAACAATTCCTATGAAATCAGTTGAAACAGATCGGTGTTTTTCTACTGGAAAACGAATAAAAACATTTTTGAGGAACTCAATGACACTGGAAAGGTTGTCAGCTGTGGCCATGCTTTCTATTGAAAAGGATCTTATCATTGATATTCCCGACTTCAACCAGAGAGTTATTGACAAATTCGCTACACAGAAAGAGAGAAGGATGGATTTTCTCTTCAAATAACTTATGGTAAGAACTGATTTCATTTTCTTATCCATTAATTGTTATTGCATAATTTGAAATTTTGGAATGTGGTAATTATGTAGAAAGTATCTTGTTGCTACATTATGTTGCTTTTAATATTGTTATACTCCTCCTGTGCAGCATCCTCCCCCTCTAAGTACACCACCACCAACAACAACAACAACAACAACAACAACAAAAAACCAGCACTCGCGAGTAGTGTTTCTAAGGGAAAATATATATGTGCAACACTATTTTTGAACCCACGAGCCGCCACTGTTAGAAGGGCTATCACACATTCCTCAGATAAGGATAAAGAAATAAAAGATCTTTTGGATATAGAAAAAGCTTGATCAACTCAATGTACAAAAATATAAAAAAATTGTTTACTACCAAAACATCTAAACCAACAGAAAATCAACAATACTGCAGATCTCTACTGTATATACATCCATCACCAGCATTCTGAAAGATGAATGTAAGAAACATAACCTGCAACTTGCTGAAACTGTAGTTGACAATTCTAGGCTATTAACCAATGGAAATAACAAGAAATCGATTCTTAACCGAGCTGGAGTATATGCTATTCCAACATGCAGCAATGATGACAATCAAACAAATAAACAAATTTACATCAGTAGCACAAAACAAAGATTCAAATCCAGACTGACTGAACATAAAAAATTGGTACAATAAAGAAGAAAAAACCTCTTTGATGCAGTATTGTATTGCAAATAATACCAAACCCGACTGGACAAATGCTAAAATACTCACCTCTTATCGAACCCATAGTCAGTTCTTAACCTCTGAAGCACTTGTTATTGAAATAACTAAGGGGTGCAATTGTAATAATAATGCCCCAATTTCCCAATCGAATTACCTTACCCCTGGAAGTACCTAATTGAACAGGAAAGAAAACAGAAGTTAAAACAGAAATACAAACCGAAGTTCAAAAATAGTTTTCATTAGTTACAATTGAGGGTGTCCTTGATAACAGATGGTGAGTGAATATATCCACAGATTATGTGACAACCACAAGATTGGGTGAATGAATATGAATACACCCAAACAGAGGCGCAATGAAAGTTGTGCAGAAAAGAACAGTCAATGAGATGTAACCCGGCTTCGACGAGAGTTGGACTTCTCAACAACAGGCGTTCAACGCGCATATACCCACAGATGATGGCTATGATGAGAGATAACAAACTAGTATGGGCGCATTACCTGCGGGAGTACGAATTGTTTCCAATGAATATTTTAATTCAATAGTTCTGGTTCTTTGTCTTTTCGATGTTAAGTCGTACTTTCTGTAAATCATCCACTTTTTCGTACACTTTTAATTTTAACGAAAGGTTTGGTTTTAATGTCACTGCCAGTCACAAGAATTCATTGTTCACTGATTTTATGGTCATTTCTTGTATAACCTTATTTTCATGAATGCCTTCTCGTTTCATGGAAGTTTTTCATTTCGTGGTAATACATGTTTGTTCTGTGCTGCCCACTGCAGAAACCAATTCAGAATTTTACTTCATGCCACTCATCATACGAATCTTTATACTTTGAAAACGTACAACCTTTAACCAAGAAAAAAAAGACTAATGTCAAGCCCTGCAGTAACCCTATTGGAATATACAGTACAACTGAACTGAAGCCCTGGTGAGTACATTTTGATAACACTGATTAATTCCATAATCAAATGCATAATGTTTTATATATTACGTTACATATGACATGCTCCCGCAGGTAGTCAACCTGTTCGTGAATAGCGTGTGAAACAGTCTTACAAGCATCACAATTATATTGTTGACAGCTGTCGTAAAGTTTATATGCATTATAATGAAATACCCCCAAGACAGGGTGACTGAAAAAGCCCCTCCCCTTTTCTTTTCTTTTTTTGTATTTTAAATTATCCTAACTGAAATTGTAACAGTTTTTTCCATGTGGAACCTTCCTCTTCTTATTGCCGGAGCTCAAGAATCAAAGCTACGAACATGGAAACATCAGGCCCCTTTCCTTAATTCTTTGCAAAAGTTACAAAAGTTACAAAAAAAAATGTTTACATTAGTTCCTGTGGTGCATGCGGGAAAACAAAAATGGAAAATTTGTCTTTTTTATTATTTAATGCAAAAAAAAAAAAAAAAAAAAACATGCATCAATGTTGATTGAATGCTTTGTACATCGTCACTTTCATATGATGATGAGAACAGTATAAATATGTTCTCTTTTTTTAAAAGAAAACAAGCAAAAAATGTATCTGTAAAAAAGGGCAATGACTGCAATATTACATATGGAATGTAACATTATTTTACATTCTTTGGACTACTGGTACTTTCATACAAACAGCAAGACTGCATCAAAATGTATGAGCTTTGTTTTGCACTAGTAGCCCATCGGACAAATTGGACCATGATACACTGTAAATTTTGCTAAATTATGGGTTTTACATAGGAATAAAGGAAATTACTTAGTAAAATTTTTGGATAGCACCACTACCCTTCCTCAGGACTACACTATAGTCTACAGTGTAGTCCTGTGGAAGGGTAGGGATGCTACCCGAAAATTTGACTGTAAGTAATTTCCTTTATTCCTATGTAAAACCCATAATTTAGTGAAATTTGTAGTGCATTAAGTCCAGGAATAGCCATGACATTAATTATTACCAAACTGGACCAGTCATACCAGAGTACATCAAATTGGACAAAATCAGTATTGGACTAATTGGATCAGCCATACTAGACTGCATCAAAATGGATTAACTTTGTTTTGTGTGAGGAGCCCTTCAAGCAAATCAGTATTTTTTGTGTGAGGAGCCCTTCAAGCAAATCAGTATTTTTTGTGTGAGGAGCCCTTCAAGCAAATCAGTATTGGACTAATTTAACCAGTCATACTAGACTGCATTAAAATGGATTAGCTTTGTTTCACACGAGCAGCTCTTTGGACAAATTGGTATTGGACTCATTAAACCAGTCATACCAGACTGGGTGAAAATATATTAGCTTTGTTTTGCACAAGCAGCCCTTTGGACAAATCAGCATTTGACCAGTCATTGTTGGACAAATTGTACCAGTCCATGTTATAACAATTGGACTACAAAATAGGGAATTTCTTATCTGTGTAAAACTACTTTCATAAAAAGATAGTTTGACTGGAGAACAAAAAACTGGCTGTATACAAAATGATGTATTATGACCTACCCTTTTTTTCTGGCAGTGAAAGTTTGGTGGAAACTAAAGTATCTTTAGGACATTTATAACTGCTCACAGGAGAGTGATAACAGAAATATAACAGAAAAACAGGTTGATTTAGTGGCAAAACAGGATTATAAGACAGAGACATTACAACTGAGCTGCTGCTTCCATAGTAGAAGACAAAGTTAATGAGGACATGTGGACGAGGTTTGTCCATGTGCTGCATGAGAGATAAAGGATTAACTAGACAAGTGTTGCATTCTGTTGTATCAAACTACAGACTCAAGAGGTGGACCCAGGTACAAGTAAATCGATGTTGTGTCATCAACCTTAAGAATCAAGGATGAAATGTGTAAGAAACGAGTGTGTTCACGCACATGCAGTGGAATTTTATTTTTTAAATAGTTATCTGTAGCAGTAAAATGCCTTAAGACCATATTATTGGGTGGATATGAGATAGTGATAATGACAATTTTAACTGAATGGTAGGAAAATGGTTTGTTAACTGGTTTTAAACTATTTGTGACTGTGCTGTTTTAAAAGCTTGGAAAATAAAGCCACATAGCTTCTGAAATTAACACCTGTTTTTTAAGTACATGCACTCATAATGTTATTTCATGGTATGCTATCATTGGCCACTGAGAAACGTATTAGACTCTGAGAGCGTGGTATGCAGGTATATAATTATTTCTAGAAAAAATAGTTAACCACTGTGTGTGTTTGTGTGTTAATAAACAAATTAGAAAAAAGGAATTTCTGTGAAATAAATTTTATCCTTGTTTTTGATAAATTGATTTTTTTTTTTAATATTGGGTTGGTGCGAATGAAATGTTCGGCGCGAACAAGCAGTAGAGATAGGCCACCCACCACAGCAGAATAGAACCACCCACAGGTGTTGCGGGTATTATGTCACATAGTTACCATAAAATAGCTAGCACGTGTGTGAAGAACAAGGTTCAGGCGTGGTTTGTTTGGGCGTAACATGGCTTGCAAAGAAAACATGCACACACCGGATTTGAGAGTCATCTTCCTGTATGAATTTAAACTAGGCCATTCTGCAGGAATTGCTGCTCGAAATATTAACAAAGTGTTTGGGGAGAATACAGCCAACAAACAAACCATTCAGTAATGGTTTGTGAAGTTTCAAAGCGAAGATACGGCCCTGCAAAACGAAGCACGAGGTCACCAACCTGTTGCTGTTTCTGACGATGTTCTGTTACGTATGGTTGAAGCTGACCCCTAAAAAACGTATTGTGACATAGCGGCAGAGGTAGGTGTCCACCACACGACAGTCGTTTGGCATCTGACTGTGTTGGGTAAGGTCAAAAAGCTGGACTTGTTGCTGCTGTATGAGTTGACAACTGCCAACAAGACTAGACGTTTGGAAGTCTGCATGTTGCTGCTTGCCAGGAATAAACAGGAAACTCTACCGCGTCGAATCATCACCTGCGACGAGAAGCGAGTCCTTTATGATAATGGGAAACGATTTGCACAATGGTTAAGCAAGGCACAGCCTGCTGAATGGCATCCTAAGCCACCCCTACACACCAGGAAGATGGTGCTCCTTGTCTGATAGTCCACAACCGGGATAATTCATCAGAGTTTCTTGGCAAGAGGCTAAACCATCACTGCGAAACGTTATTGTGCTGAATTACACCAGATGCACCGGAAATTGCTGCAGGAACAACCGGCTTTAATCAACAGACGTGGTGTTCTTCTGCTCCATGATAACGCCCGCCCTCATGTCAACGCCCGCCCTCATGTCTCACAATGAATGATACTAAGTGCCTTGGGCTATGAAGCACTGCCTCATCTTGCTTATTACCCGGACTTGTCTCCGACAGACTATCACCTGTTTCATCGCCTGGATCACTTCCTGTCCGGGAAACAGTTCATGACAGACGAGGTTCAACGTGCAGTTGACAACTTCTTCGGGTCCCAGCCACAAGACTTTTTCCGTTCTGGGATCATGGCTTTTCCGACAGATGGCAACTATGTATCTATGCTGAGGGGGATTATTTTGCCTGGGTAAGTTGTCCTACTTTTCCGTTCTCGCCGTCCATGTGAGCTGGTCCTTTGCCGGACGTTTCATTTGCCCCAACCCAATATTGGCACCTGAAATGAGCCATTGTTAATTTACAAATCTAATGACTATTGTATCTGTTCATACAGTGAGCAAGTATTTTTCCTTTACTCCCTTTAGCTATTGATCTCATCAAGAAGCTATTAAATGTTGATCCCGTTAAGAGGCTGACCTTGGAAGATGTATTGGATCATCCTTGGCTTCAAGTATGTCACCTCATAAGGATTCTAAAATCTTAGAATCATATTAATGATAGTGTTTTATAAATTGTGTTCTTTTTATGTCTGTAGAGTAAGTAATCTTGTATTTTCTGAGTTATGCGAATTTTAAATAATAGGTTGTTGTGCACTTTGTTTTTTCACTTGTAAGCAAGCAATAAATTTTAACAGTTTGAATTATTGTAATTCATATTAAGAGCTGCTTGGAAATTTCAGCTGTATGAGGAGGTATTTACAATTACTTTGAACTGTAAAGCCACATGACCAAGTATTCATTAGAAATATCTCCTCAAGAGGTGGAGATCAGGAAGTGTAAGAATTAGTTCACAGTCATTCACATCTGATTGTGTCATTCATGTGTCCGTGGGCATATTTCATTTGCTTCTTGACTAGGGAAAGTAGTATAAGCAGTACAACTCATGAAGTTGAGAAAAGTCAGCCTTGAAAGAGACTTGACTTTAAAAAATAAAAGGTAAGTACTGCAAAGGAAAAACAAAAGCATTTAATGAGATTTTGGGGGTTATGTCTAACTCGTTTATATAGACCTTAATTTAGGAAGTATGTTTGACAGAGAGAACAAATTAGATGGTGAAATTAATAGACGAGTGAATTCTTCATTGAAAGTCATAGCTGCCTTAGGAGGATTTCACAGGAATGCTGGGTTCTCAAGGAAGTCCCGAATGGCTGTGTATGAAAGTGTAATTGTTCCTACTCGGATGTACGGCAGTGAAATCTAGTTTCTGCAGAAAAGACATAAAAGTCATTTGTGTGCTGGGTAGATGCGTAATGAAGATGTGCAATGTGAGGCAGAATAATGTTAGTAAGGTGAAGACTAATATTCATCAGTAATTTGGCCATGTTGAAAGAATGAGTGATGTGGTGCTGACTAAGAGAATTTTTTCAGCCCAAGTGGCAGGAAAGAAAGGTAGAGGAAGGCCAAGGAAATCATGGGAGGACCAGATTCAGGAATGTCTGCTTGCGAAAAAAATTGAGTGTGGAGTTCAAAAGATCTTGTGTGCAGCGTGTTATGGATGTTAATGAATCTCGAGCGGTGTGCCAAGATCATTGTAAATGGAGATATTTGATACACCAACAGTAAGTAAATTCTAGTTCTGTCAGCTAAATGTGTACTTGGCACATGATCTTGATTTGACAAGCTAACCTCTGAATCTCAGAGAATAGCTTAATGATAATATATGTATGTAATACTAGAAGAACTGTAAAGTCCTGCACATTAAATGTTAATCAGCAGATCAAGAACAATACATACTTATTTTGCTTTCAGTTTAAAACTGAGAATAATTGCTCACAGATGCAAATTTTATGAAAATAAAATCATTTTCTTTAGATATCCCATTGATAAAATTTTCCTGGAATACTGCATGAAATGGGGTGAAATAACAGCATGTTTTAAAGTTTTGTTATTTTGTACCCATTGTTTCCATTCGCATCTAATTTGAAATCTGATAGCATTGATCACGAATCGATTCTGGAATAAGGAATAACCAGGTTTCATTTAGCCTCTTGTGAAAATCCATAAATCCTATGGAAATTAATATTTATGCTTTTTAATGATGGTAATCCACTTCATTGTTGACATTTGTCAGTCTGCCAAAGCTGTGGAAAGTCCCACAAAGTCATTTGAGATATATTGGCTAAGTCACTTATTTATTACCCATGCCTCATTAGATTCTGTTCAGCAGTTCTAATACGTAAGCACTAAGTAGGAATTGCACTTACATATTAGAATGTGTTAAACAGAATGTAAGGAGGTGTGGGTTATCAATGACCTATCCAATATACCTCAACTATGTACCATGTGATAAATATTAATGTTTTACTAATGTTATAATTCATTTTGCATAAAATTCTATGTTAACCTGCTTTCCATTATTAATCTTCATGTTTCTATTAATAAGCTTTCCATTATTAATCTTCATATTTTCTAAGTTCTTTTATATTTTGAGACACTTCTGAAACTCAAAAAATATAAAGATTAATGGAAATATCTTCAAGTTAAAATAGAATTTAATGATTTTAATCTGAGTAAAATCTGTGAGTAAGTATTTTAAGCACATTACATCCATAGCAAATCATTTATCATATCAATGAATAGAATCATGTTTGTGGAAATTGGGATTTTATGTTGATATGTTTTTATCTAACAACCAGTTTTACTTTGAATACATTGACATCAGAAGACATGTCAGATAGTAATTTGCTTCTTCACTGAAGTTGTTTCTATCACAAGAAATGTGTGGGATCTAAGGGTAATTCACCATCCTATAATTGTGGTTCAATTTTTCCCTTTTTTGTCATCAAAATTTCTATTTCAAATTGTAAACAAAAGACATTATAAACTACCTGTCTACTTACCCATCTCACTGCTATTGAGTGATAGACATTATCAAATTCTTCTGTACTATCTGTTCTTCTGGCATAATGATATTGACATTATAAACTACCTGTCTACTTACCCATCTCACTGCTATTGAGTGATAGACATTATCAAATTCTTCTGTACTATCTGTTCTTCTGGCATAATGATATTCATTGAATTAGTACAGAAAAAGAGGGGGTGTTGTCTAAATCTCCAGTATCGTGAGCATTCGTTCTGACAAAAAGGTCTCAAATTGATTAATAAAATGATCAAAAATTATCATGAAACTTTCTGTTCAGCAGAAGGACATTATTGGATGTTGTTGTTTTTTTCTAACTGTATTGTATATACTGCTACATATGTAGAAAGAAGATTATGTAGCACAAAAAATGGGCATGCATCTATCCTGTACCTACAAAATATTTTTTTACTCCATGCAACTTAACAAATACAAGTATACATGCATTTCACATAGTAGAGAAAATATACAGAAAATGTAGGGCATGTGTACTTATATGTGCTTCAAATAAAAAAATTTGAATCCGTCTTCTAGAAACAAATGTGACTTATGCAAATATGCATTTGTACCACCTAGCATAAATTTACAACTCAATAATAATAATGAATAAAGGTAAAACACATGAAAACTTATATTGAGGTTTTGTCTGTTAGATCTAAACACAATTTTTCGAATACATATTCCAGTAATGCACAAGTCATGTGCAAATGCTTTTGCATTTTGCAGCTGGAAATCATGCCCCTAGGAAATCATGGCAAGATGATGTAATGTAAATAAACAATGCACATAAACAAGAATGATATGTAATGTAAATTTCTTGACAGAATGAGAGCAGAGGATATATTTTATTTCTTAGATGAAATATAAGAATACAAGAGGGAATATCTTTGAATCTGAATATAATAAGTACACCTTCAGAAGAAAATATAATTTAAAATTTTGTGTTAATGAAAACTGTACATTTACAGACAGAGTAGTCTTTCTTTCTTTTTTTTTATGTCTATCTACCTATCTGTCTGTATATGTACCTATCTGCATAACTAATTAACTCACTATCTATCTACCTACCTACCTACCCATCTAACTAAGTAATGTGATTTGTTCTGTGTGCTACAAGAGAAATTCAGTTGTAAGAACTGGAAAATCCTGTCATATAACATTGTATGATTAAAAAAAAAGAGTTCTGATCTGTGTCATGGAAACATATGTTATATAAACACAAATTAATGTTTGCCACATCCAATATGAAAGTAGTACACTTTAAAAAAGCTGGTAATTATAAAAAAATTCTTGGGCTTGCTTGTGTCTGCTGTGTACAAATATAATTATTTCAATCTATCTTCTAAAATCCAAAAACCTGTGACAAATTCAAATGTGTGTGTGTGTGTGTGTGTGTGTGTGTGCGTGCGTGCGCGCACACACACACACACACACATATGCTGTACTTTGTTTTTTCCCTTGGGCTTGCTAAAATTGTCGATAAGTGATATGGTTTTATAATTTTGCAAACATTTAGTGTGTAAATATCCGAAGATGTTAAATGGGAAGATAAAACATTTAAAGAAACACTTTAATTTCTTTATGAAAAGAGTTACTTTTTTGTTATTCTTAATAATTTTTTTTGCTGTTGTCTTTTCAGGATGAAAGTGTGATTGAGAAGGCAAAAAGCATAATGCATAATTCTGTAAGTTCCAAATCTGTAAGTAAAGTATGTGCTGTTACTGATGGTGTGATATACTGCTTCAAAATTTACTGTTAAGTGAAAATAATTATAATAAAATTATTCAACTTTTGTAATAAATTTTATTATTACAAAATTTGAATAATTTTATTATGATGTAACTTGAGTAATTTTTCTGGTTGCAATAAAAATGGTTAATACTGAATTCACATAAAATTACACACAGCTAGATTTTATTTCTAGAAATAACTGTTTGCATATCACTTTTCTTTTCCCCTTTTGATTAATTTCTGTGTAGGAATCAAAATCTTTCACATCTGTCTCATACACACAGTAGGAGTGAAAAAAATTGGCTCTGAGAAATGTGTTATATGGCCAGGGTTTTTAAAACTATTCTGTAAAACAGCAAGTCTGTTTTGTTGCCTGACCTTTCTTCAGGAAAAAAATTGAGCCTGCCATCAGCCCAGGTAACAGTTCTTCATTGTGACATATCAAGTCTTGAGTTTCATTTTTAGATGTGTTTAAAGGATTTTGCTAAAACAAAATTACTGTGTTTCTCTAAATGTCTTCATTTCAGGCAAGCTTGGAAAATTATTTTTCAATATGTTTGCCAGTGATCACTTGCACAGTTGATTTATTAGCAGTCATGTCTTTTGGATTTTTGAAGTTTCTTTATGCAAAATAGAAATCCCTTCAATGTTGAGTCCTTTTGGAAAACAGTATGACTTTATTTTCATTCTTTCTTTGAAAGCTCTTTCTAATTAAAATGGGCATCATATTAAACAAAGCACACATCATGATACTTTAAATATGTAAAAAAGAGGGGTGTACATACTTTAGCTTGTGTATAAAATAAGATTGCCTCAGTTATCATCAAAATGGTAAGAAGAATAGTAACAAGATATCTGTAAAAACACAAGCAGTAGTGCTTAATACCATTTGTGAAGAAATTTGAAACTTTTATGACTCATCTTGAAAGAATCCATATCAAATAACAGGAAATACTTGTCTTTGTGAAGTGATTTTAATGTACACTGAACACACAGCCAATTTAGCAGGATCATCTAACTAATAATGCATTGAAACACTTTTGGCCTTCAAAACAGCAACAGTTCATCTTGGCATTCATCTAATTAAGTTGTGGTAATGTTTCAAAGAAGTAATATCGGCTTATGTGTTTTGAATGGCATTTCCAATTCCACAGAACAGATGGCAGTGTATCTAGGTGTTTGACTGAATCTCACAAATACTTCATGGAATAGTCTCCATCATATTCCTGAAACCACTCCCAAACAATGTGGGCATTGTGACATGGTGTACTGTCCTTCTGGGAATGAGGTCTGGAGATGGTAGTGGTGCCACTCACTTGGTTCCATATTTAGTCATATGCATATCGTGATGCAGCTCATCCATCTGCTGCATTGCATGCACTTCCCATCACTCATGGGTTTTGCAATTTCATTGCCACAAAATGTATCAAAATTTCAATCATCGTTATTACACAAACTGCTCCAAAATTTAAATAAATTAGGCAAAACCCGTCGAAATCGACGGTACGTTTTTTTGTTTTTGTTTTTTAAATAATAAACTGATATGAAACAACAAATGTAAACTTTATTTGATTGACAAATTTATTCAACCACTTCAGTAAAGACGATAGTCCAGGTTCACGATTTTTTTAATTTTTTTTTTTTTTTTTTTTTGTGACTGAAAATTTAAGACCACCGTGAGCAACTCAATGGGCTATAAGCAGTCGCCCGTCCCTAATTTAGGGTCAGTTGTTCCACGGAAGGGGAGAGCCAGTGGCGTAAGACAAACACAACATCCATGCCTCACCGGGATTCGAACCCAAACCCGGACGGACCCTTTACGAACGAATTATCATAAGCCAATGCTTGGGCTATAAACAGTCGGCCGTCCCTAATTTAGGGTCACTGGTTTCAGGGAAGGGAGAAAGCCAGTGCCATAAGACAAACACAACATCCATGCTTCACCGGGATTTGAACTCGGTAGACAAAATCCGTCAATATGTTTTTTTTTTTTTTTTTTTTTTTTAGGATAAACTCATATGAAACATTTATTTACATCTTTACATAATGAGAAATGTCTTACCTGCGTGAATAAACTGGGTCAAATTATGCCTCACCGGGATTCAAACCTGGTAGATGAAACCCGTCGGAATCAACGAATAGTCCCCCCCCTCCTCGGTAGACACAAACCATCAGAATTGACAATATGTTTTTTTTTTTTTTTTAAAGAATAAACTCATATGAAACGTTTATTTAGTATTTACATCTTTACATATGGGAAACGACTTACCTACATGAATAAACTGGATCAAATGAATGTTAAATTGTATATATACATCACACAGTCCAATGGCGTAACACAGTCAGGTCTTTAACTGTTCGTTGTTCCGATAAGAAATTTCAAACAAATTCCTGCTAGCATTGTTTTGCGCAACGGTTCGCTGAGAAGAGACTTTGGACTATCTGAGTCCCTCCATACTTCCGCCTTCAACAGCGTGTGAGTCAACTGCAGGCGATCGGATGTCAACTGCTTGCTTCTCCCATTGACTTTACGTGGGAACTTTGCCGCCCCACAATGCCCGAACCGTTGCCCCAATCTCATTTTTCTCTTTGAGTGGCACATCTGCATGGTAAGACCTTTATTTTTATACCTCAACCATATGTTTATGTTCAGCCATGTTTTCACAACTGGTCTTACAGTAAAAGACCTTATAGAATTAATATATAAATAATTCCTATAACTGTATTGCTGGATAAAAATGCCTTCTGTGTCTGTTTTCTTCAACATGCATCACTTCACCATTAGCACAAAAAAAGTTTTGTTATTTTGTCATTGGACTATATACATGTCTTAATTTTGTGCCTACTATACCTAATATGTATATATATTGTATACTAGGGTGCTTCAAAAATATATGGAAAAAATAAACTTTGTATTTTTGTTGGTCTCACCCTCTTATTTTGTGCCAGTATATATAACGATAATTTGTGTAAAATTTTGGTAAAATAGGTTTATAGTTAGCGGTCGCGTTTGAGGTCAGATTGAAATTTCATAATATGTATGAAAATGTGCAAAGATGCATTATGGATTATAAAGTTACTTAACATCTTTTTTATGTCTATAAAAACACAAAATATATATTACAGAAAAAAATATCAAAGACAAATCAAGTACATAAAATATACAATACCTCACTCCTTATTTTTCTTACAATCTTGGTACTTTCTTCAATGCTCCTGAATCACTTGAAGAAGACACTGTTTCTGCTCTTCGTCCTTTGTGATAGCCTAAGCAAATGCTTTGATAAGGGGCACACCACGCTCCACGTTGTCATTCACAACTCTCAGTTTCTTTGCTATTTTGAAGCCGCTCCAGTAGCTAGCTACCTTGAAGTTCCCAATGCTCAGGATCGATTTGCAGAAACTCCCAGTCGATGCATAATTGGCTAAAAAACATGTCTGTGTTTTTTGTCACAAAGTCTGATAGCATCTTAGTCGTCAATTTTCTGCTTTTCTAATCTTGCGCGCTTCAGTGGTTCATCCTCACCTTCTCGTTCATGGAGGGCTTTTACCATCTTTCACTTTTCCTCCGCTAAAACATCTGATCTAATTCTTTGAATAAAGCTCATATTGAGAAATGGCTTCCTAGTTTAATTGAATTAATAATCTAAAGCAACTTATGGGAATTTACTAGGAAATTTTTTCATTTATAGCAAATTTTCGGAGAAAACTCTTCTCCTTCTTCAGGCTCTCTTGTTGTTGTCACTTTTTGCTTGTCACTATCATGGTTACGGTTTACCTTGACGGTTACGGTTAACTTTGACGGTTTAGGTTATTTTTCAACAAATCCTGCCAGATGTTAGGCAGGGAAAATCCTTGCAGTCATTGATGATGGAATTTTGATTTTTCTCAATCTCTATTCCTTCTTTCAGTTTTCTTTTCTGGAAATTGCTTTGGAAACTGATTACTTTAAGGGAATTCAATCCATGCTGTGCCCAGTTTCTCTAACATGCCTATCTAATCCAGTCTTGTTGGAGCAATTTTTTATAGCTGCTTTATGCTCAGCTATACGAGTTTCTAGTCTGCGACCTGTTTCACCTATGTAAGATAGTCCACAACTACAATTTACTTCATAAACTACTCCTTGCATTTTTAAAATATCTTCTTCTCTTTGAACTATTTTATGGAAAAAATTTTTAACTTTGTTCTCTAAACTTGGAGCTAGCCTAATATTGTATTTTTACTAATTCTCTTTAAAGCCTCAAATAAACCTTTGTGATAAGAAATTTTTCTAGTGAATTTTACTTCTTGCTTTTGTGGGTTCTTCGTACCATTAAAATTCAGAAGCTTCTCAATTTCTTCTTTAGGATAGTTATTTTCTGCAAGTATGACTTTAAGCTCTTCTTTATGGGCTTCTTTTTTATCTGCAGTAGAAACTATTTTATTAATTTTTTCTAAAAACTGACTTGCTACATTTCTCTTAATAGAAACTGGATGATACTCGTATAGCTGAGCATAAAGCAGCTATAAAAAATTGCTCAACAAGACTGGATTAGATAGGCATGTTAGAGAAACTGGGCGCAGCATGGATTGGAATTCCCTTAAAGTAATCAGTTTCCAAAGCAATTTCCAAAAAAGAAAACTGAAAGAAGGAATAGAGATTGAGAAAAATCAAAATTCCATCATCAATGACTGCAAAGGATTTTCCCTGCCTAACATCTGGCAGGATTTGTTGAAAAATAACCTAAACCGTCAAAGTTAACCGTAACCGTCAAGGTAAACCGTAACCATGATAGTGACAAGCAAAAAGTGACAACAACAAGAGAGCCTGAAGAAGGAGAAGAGTTTTCTCCGAAAATTTGCTATAAATGAAAAAAATTTCCTAGTAAATTCCCATAAGTTGCTTTAGATTATTAATTCAATTAAACTAGGAAGCCATTTCTCAATATGAGCTTTATTCAAAGAATTAGAACAGAGTATGGGTCAGATACTTGGCAAACAATAAAGAAAGTTCAACATGCTACATTGAAGATGGAAAGATCCATAGCTCAAATCAAGTTCCTGAAAAATTGCAAGGTAAATAACTTTATTCCAAATTCATTTAGACTTAGAAAACCATTTAAAGATTTACTTTCAGCCAACTTCATAAGAAAAATAGAGCAAAAAACGTTAAAAAGAAGTATTGAAACAAAATATAAAAATGTTGCTTATTATAAAAAAGTAAAAGTAGAAAATGAAAAGAAAATTTCTGGAATCTTAAGGGATACAGTAAAAGCAGAATTGGATGACTGGCTAAAAATTGGAGTAAGAAACAAAAATAAGAAATTTGTTAAAAAGCTGAACCTTAAAGAAGAAAAATTTTTGAAGAAAAACTATTCAAGTAAAAACAAAAAAAACTGCAGTTCTTAGTCATGTGAAGGACAACACTGCTACTGGAGTTAGCCAAGAATTATTACAAGTGATAAATAAAGGAAGTAATTTCAATCTATCCAAAGAAAAAATAAATCCAGAAAAATTGCTAATTGAATTGGAAAGCATCTGCAGCACTTTAGAAAAAGAGGACCAAATTAAAGCAGACCTCCTCAGAAAAGATTACTACAATAGCCTTACAAAATTCCAGAAGCAAGTAAGGAAACCTCAAAAAATTTTGATAATAGTCAATTAAAAGCTCTTAAAGATTTCAGAAAAAATGAAAGTATAGTTGCTGTGAAAACAGACAAAAGTAAGTTGATTACTATTATGGATAAGAAAGATTATCTAGAAAAGATGGAAGAAGAACTAAAAAAAAAAAAAAAACCTATGTATGAAGAAGTAAAAGAAAACCCACTACCAGATTTGATTAAAAAAGTCTCTAAGCTTATTTCACTTCAAAAAAAGAAAAACCAGCTTCCAGAAAACTATAAACAATTCTCAAAATTACAGTTCAGATTACCTCAAATATATGGAATAGTCAAACTGCATAAAGAACACCAACCAATTAGACCAATAATAGACTCAAAAAACTCTATTCTTTCAAATCTAAACTATTTTTTAAAGTCACACCTTCAGAATCTTTTAAAAGAGCCACCTAACTTGATTAAAAACTCAATGCAGCTAAAAAGAAAAACTAGAACTTCTTCCTAAATTAGATTCTCCTATTATGGGTAGTTTAGATATAGTGTCTATGTATACTCACATTAATATAGATCAACTTATAGACTTTATAGCGGAAGACTTGGCAGACCTAATAGTTTTTCACAACAAGGAAAAAAACATATTAGTAGAAATTTTTGAAATGCTTACTTTCTCTTTGCAGAACAACTACTTTCAATTTGGGAAAACTTTTTCATTCAAAAATCGGGGCTAGCTATGGGCTCCCCACTCTCCCCACTCTTAGCTAACTATTATGTGGGAAAACTAGAAGAAAAGATACTAGTACAACCCACATACTTCTGCTTATATAGCAGATACATGGATGACATCTTATTTATAATAGATAGCTCAGAAATTGTTCCAGAAAAGAATTCTAGACTCATTCAATGAATTAGATGATTCCCTTAAGTTCACTATTGAACTTCAAAAGAAGAAAGAAGAATAAACTTCTTAGATATTACTATCTATTATGAAGATGAAAAATTCCTCACTAGTTGGTATAAAAAACCAATGAATACTAAAAGACTACTGGATTTCAATTCGTATCATCCAGTTTCTATTAAGAAAAATGTAGCAAGTCAGTTTTTAGAAAAAATTAATAAAATAGTTTCTACTGCAGATAAAAAAGAAGCCCATAAAGAAGAGCTTTAAAGTCATACTTGCAGAAAATAACTATCCTAAAGAAGAAATTGAGAAGCTTCTGAATTTTAATGGTACGAAGAACCCACAAAAGCAAGAAGTAAAATTCACTAGAAAAATTTCTTATCACAAAGGTTTATTTGAGGCTTTAAAGAGAATTAGTAAAAAATACAATATTAGGCTAGCTCCAAGTTTAGAGAACAAAGTTAAAAAAATTTTCCCTAAAATAGTTCAAAGAGAAGAAGATATTTTAAAAATGCAAGGAGTAGTTTATGAAGTAAATTGTAGTTGTGGACTATCTTACATAGGTGAAACAGGTCGCAGACTAGAAACTCGTATAGCTGAGCATAAAGCAGCTATAAAAAATTGCTCCAACAAGACTGGATTAGATAGGCATGTTAAAGAAACTGGGCACAGCATGGATTGGAATTCCCTTAAAGTAATCAGTTTCCAAAGCAATTTCCAGAAAAGAAAACTGAAAGAAGGAATAGAGATTGAGAAAAATCAAAATTCCATCATCAATGACTGCAAAGGATTTTCCCTGCCTAACATCTGGCAGGATTTGTTGAAAAATAACCTAAACCGTCAAAGTTAACCGTAACCGTCAAGGTAAACCGTAACCATGATAGTGACAAGCAAAAAGTGACAACAACAAGAGAGCCTGAAGAAGGAGAAGAGTTTTCTCCGAAAAATTTGCTATAAATGAAAAAATTTCCTAGTAAATTCCCATAAGTTGCTTTAGATTATTAAAACATCTGAATCGAAGAAAGCCAATGCTACGAGATGCTCACTGAGATACCAAAGATGTTGTGACAGTTTCTCGATGGCCACAGTTGATATATCTGGGTTTTCTTCTTTGTATGCTACAAAACGCTGAAGAAGTTTCAGATCATTTCTCGGTGCTAGCAAAAAAAGGGGTGCTGTGAACCAAGCTCTCAGATATTATTTCACAACAAAAATACAGATGTCACAAAGACCTTTACTTTCATCGTGCTGTAAGTTTTGTAAGTTTGAACAAGTTGCGAAACATCCACAGCTTGAAGCTGAAAAGAACCTTCGACATCCATATCTGGCATGATAGTTAGCTCCTGGAACACGAAAGCGTACACCACGAAGAGGTGTTCCTCCAAGAAAAATGACAGCAAGCTCCAGCGTCTCTCTGTAATCCTCCCGTGCATGGGGCATCAAATGTTGGCTTTGCGCAAAATCCATTACTGATTACATGTCACTCTGAATGGCTGCCAGCGCCTCAGCATTCCTCATTCCGGGTTCAAAATTAGAGTGGCCAATCTTTGACCATGACTGTTGAAATCGTTTAAAAAGCAGTATACTAGGTCAACTTAGTATACTGCTTTTTCACTATCACTGCTATCTTCATCAGTTCATCACTGGTTACATTGTCTGAAGAATTATTTCCAACATGACAATCAACTTGTATTAGCACTGGTGGACGTCTGCTGCTCCTCCTGTTCGATTCTGAGCATCTCTGCCTTCTTCCTTTTTTCAGCTCTGCCTTCTTTTTTAGCAAGAGTTATGTTGAGTTCCATCATACAACTGTCGACCTTTTTCTTGTTGTCCAAGAAGGAATTCTCTGTCCTCATTGATTGTAATCATGCTCATGGCAGCAGCATGTGCAATATCAAACAAATCATCCAATGTATCAATGAATGCTGTTTCATTAGAACGCTGAGTTTCACTCATTCATTTGCTACTTTTCTTTAGTCGGCTCCACTTATCGAAAAGTTTTTCCAGCTTGCCAGTTGAATGTTGTTCATCATGAGTGGGAATGCGGGCCTCTGACCAAAATAATGCAACTTCTCTTATCACAGCTTGTGAACTCTCATGAGTAGTCTTGTTCAGTTGTTTATGGTGGTAAAAAAATGTACTTAGAACGTGTTGATTAGATGGTAGTTTACTTCCTTTAATTTCATTCTCTTCTGACATTTCTAACAGGTAAATTCTCGTGTTGTGTCTTGTCGGTAGACAGGGAGTGGGAGCTGTCATCTTTAAACACAGTCTCAAAACAATAAACTAACTTCAATAACATATAAGGCTAGCCGGATGAACTTGCACAGCAAAAACAGTATAGCATTGGCAGTGCAAGGCGCGCGTGATTGCACTCATGATACGCAGGTACTGAGTAAGCCAGGACAAGTGGGAAGATCTTATTTCTTTAACTGACCGTACACTGTTTAACTTGTAGAGATGTTAAACTTTTGACATTTTACCCTTTCAACAGTATTATTATTTAGGCTAATGGCTTTAAACATTATCCTTCATCTGCCCATTCTGCTAATTTACAATAGAAATTCGATTGTGTTGCGCAACCCTTAAATATTATTTGACAGGGCTGAAATTTTGCATAAATAAGGTTTATGTATATATTCTAAAAAAATTGGAGGGTAAGAACAAGGAAATTCTTTTTTTTTTTTTTTTTTTTTTTTTAACACCCTACTGTACACTGAAGAGCAATTGAATTATTGAATTTGAGACAACTGGCGTTATGCAAATGTGGCGCTGTGGGCGCCCCTGTAAACAGAAACGACATGACGTATGCAGCGATCCGACAATATAAGGAGTGATGCGACGGGAATCGGTAAGAGTCAGACGCATTATGGGTAAGACGAAGGATCTAAGCACATTTGATCGTGGGCAAATTGTCGGAGCCTGACGAATGGGTCATTCCATCTCGGAAGTCATGCAGGCACTGGGATTTTCACGAGCCACTGTGTCACGGGTGCACCGTGAGTACATCGAATCCGGTAAAACCATCCCTGCAAGGGCCAACAACAGCGTGTGGATAAGTGGGGTCATCGTCGGCTAGCTTGCATTATAACAGCGGATAGACAGGCCACAGTGCAAGAAATCACTCTGCAATTTAACACTGGTGCACAAAAACGTGTAAGCAGCCACACCATCCAGAACCATCTCCTCGCTATGGGGTACAGAAGCTATCGTCCCACAAGGATACCGCTTCTGACCGCACATCACAGGGTGCAAAGATTAGCATGGGCGCGGGAACATCGCCACTGGACCCTAGACATGTGGGAAAATGTTGCCTGGACTGATGAGTCGAGATTCACGTTGGTACATGTGGATGGCAGGATATGAGTACGACGCAAACCACATGAAGCGATGGATCCTTCTTGCCAGCAGGGTACTCTTCAAGCTGGTGGGGTGGCATTCTCGTCTGGGGACTGTTTACGTGGACTGAAATGGGACCCCTGGTATGTGTGACATCGTCTCTCACAGGTCAACGTTACCGGGATATCCTGGACGACCATTTGCTCTCGTTTGTACAGCTTCAACATCCCACTGGGGACCTCATCCTGCAACAAGACAATGCACTGTACCATCGCTCCCGAATTGTATCCAAATGGTTGGATGAACACTCTACCGACGTGACCTCGCTTCCTTGGCCAGCTAGTTCACCTGACCTCAATCCCATATAGCACATCTGCAATGCCATCGAGAGAGATGTTCGAGGCTCTGACCCCCCTCCATCAAATCTTCATGAACCGTGGGAGCTTGTTCAGGGGTCATGGATCTGTATGGCTTCCCAATGCTTCTGGTGTCTTGTCGAGTCCATGCCGAGACAAATCATGGCGAAAGGTGGTGCTACACGTTTCTAGACAGGTATCTCTAATTCAATTGCTCTTCAGTGTATGTACAGGATGATTCAGCTAAGCATGCACAAAGACAAATCGGAATCACTTAGCAATGCGGGATTGGAAACTCCATCTTCATGTACTAGTGTACAGAGAGGACGAGAAATGAAAGAGCAGCACCTAAGAGAACAAAATGCTTCTTATTACTCACAAGACATGTGCGAAATGCATTGACGTTACAGAAGGTGTTCACAGTTGCGACCATGAGCTGTAGTGCATGCTTGACATCGTTAACGCATGGAATCACGTACATTTTTAAAATTCCTGGTGTATCTCTGACTTCCGAAGCAGCTACAGAGATGCGTGCTACAAGGTCCTCATCATTTTCAACAGGGCTGTTGTACACCAGTCCTTTGATGTAACCCCAGAAGAAGTAATCAAGGCATGTTAAGTCCGGCGATCTTGCAGGCCAAATGTCATGTTTAAGTGATGACGAATGTCATTGCTGAAATGGGCGAGAGCCCCATCGTGCTGGAACCAAATTGCATGGCGCAGCTACTGAGGGACATGCTGTTCGTTGAATAGCTCTGATGCAAACACTTGGTGGTTTGGCACTCCTCATCGGGTACCGTTCCTGGTACAGTCGCACGGTGGTTCATCCATTGCAGTCTGCTGCTCTGTACGCGAGGTGTATATCAGCCATTTCTGCGTTCGTTAACTCAGCTATCCTACTACCTCTGCGAGTGGTTTACAAATGTTGGTATCCTGAAAGAACGTATGAGCAGTCTCATGGCCGAACAATGCCATCTACCGCATGAATATGGCATTTCCGACCCTGCATTGCTGTGATTCCGATTTGTCTTTGTGCAGCCTACCGCTCCCAGAAGTTTGCACATGCTTAGCTGAATCACCCTGTATATAAAATATGAAAATAAGACTCATTTATTTCTTTACACTACTTCAATTACTATAACCAAGTCAATGCTGAGTGAGTTGGTAGCAGCTCTTTATTTATTTACTTTCCTTTTTTTTTTTTTTTTTTCTTTCTTTTCTACAATTCTTTTAGAGAAAGCGTCCATTATGCAGTGACTCAAGTACTAGCAGTGAAACAAATGGCAGTCACAGTTTCAACTCTAAGAAAAGGCAGTGTGCTAGTGACTAGCTCATTTCTAAATCCTGTCCATTAGAAAAAAAAAGAAAAACCTGCTGATCACCTCAATCATCTTGCAACTAATTTTTTTCTCTAATGAAATTTCAGGCAACTGTTGTGAAGTATACAAAGTACAAATGTTAATCATGCCAAAAATTGCATTTTGCAATATTATTTTTTAACCTTTTTTCTTTTTTATTTGCTACAGTTTTTATTTTTTTTTTTTTTTTTTTTTTTTTTTTTTTGTATAATGCTGTAAAAAGGAAATGAAAATCACCACACATTGTTAAAAAGAAATGCTAATTGTTTCAGGTTTTGTATCATAATGAAGCTTTATTTTTGGAAATGAGAATTGCTACCTTTTTCATTGTAAAAATCAGTAAAGGCTGAGTTTTTTTTATATGTTAAGCAGTAGATTGATGCTTTAAAATAATGTTAAATGTTGGAATTTCTACCTCAACATAAAGCTTTAGTTCCTGTGCACATTTCTGTGTGGAGCTTCTATTTTATGTAAAGTTCTTGATTGTTAAAACACTTGCTAAATGATCGAGTATTTTTATATTAGTGTGTAGCTGTACTTGTGGTATCTATGTGTGTGTGTGAAGTAAAAATCAGAATTTTGTACTGTTAAATTTTTGAAAACAGCTACTTTTTATCTAAAGCTGTAGGTAAATGCTTGTTTGCTTGAAAAAGTGTATTAAATACAGGGTGTCCATAAAATCTTTTCCACATAACAAAAATTAATATAAAAAAATGTATTACAGGTACAAGAAAGAGATTGCACGACAATGATGGTGCATAAGTAGTTTTTTTTTTCAGTGTCAGTACACCTCCACATGGGTGCCATTTGTGGCCCAGAGGACATCTAAGCGATATTCGATTTCACGCCATTTTTTGTTTAACATCTCAGCAGAGACAGAACCAATGATGTCCGTTATTCTACTCTTCAACTTCTCAACATCTGAAACACTGTTTGTGTAAACTTGGTCTTTCACATAATCCCACAGGTAAAAGTCTACAGGGATTATGTCGGGCGATCGAGGTGGCCATGTCATGAGACCGTGGCAGCCGATCCATCTGTCTGGAAATGTGACATTCGGGAACTCCCAAACCATTTTTAACCAATGTGGTGGGGCACCGTCTTGTCGGAAAATAACCGAAGGTTGGAGTGCATGCAACTGAGGTGCTACAAAAAGTTCCATCATGTCCAGGTACACATTACATGTTACCGTAGGCTCTGTAAAAAAGAAGGGTCCAATGATTCTGTCGTGCATCAGGCCGCATTATATGTTCACTTTCAGGCTAGCCCTCTGTTGTTCGATGACATGATGGGGATTTTCTGATCCCCAAATTCACACATTGTGCCTATTTACTGTACCAGAGACGTGGAATGTGGCTTCATCTGAGAAACAGTCATGGTGCAAATAATTAATCGCTATCATGAGCTATGCTCTGCAACATCTCCGTCAGAAATGCAGCACAGCAAAGCCGGTCATCAGGCTGAAGAGCTTGAACAATCTGTACCTTATAAGCAAACAGATGAAGATGCTTGTGTAAAATTTTGTGAACCGTGGCACGGGGAATCCCAGTTTCCAATGAAGCATGACGAATGGATTTCCTGTCTCCTGAACAGCTGCAGCTGTCTCTTGTGTAACTGGTAGTCGGCCCGCTCGAGGAGATCACCAACACTACCCGTTGCTTTAAACTTTTCATACCAAGCTGTTATGTTTTTTTGGTCCAGTGGTGATTGTCTATACTCTTTTCTAAAATAACGCTTGACAGTAACCTCCTGGGTTGGACTGGATATGACTAATTGGCTCGTGTGATCCGATCCAGATCAGCCCACACACAGACATATATATAAATTTAGAACATCAGACCCATGTGAATATCATCTGTGTGACCAACTCTAAATCTGCCGTTCCTGCATCGATTACCTGTACTATCCACGTATAAACTCTGTCATCACTGTTGCATACCATAATTTCAAGCAACATACTCATCCCTCCTTTAAAAAAAATGGCTGGTTAATCGGTGTTTTCTTGCTTTCAAATAAAATTTCAAAAATGTCAAAAAGTGGTTTAAACTCCTAAATATAACATTTTGTCTCACTGGTTCAATAGTTTTTATGTATGGCGACCAAAATGCGGTCTGCTGATACATAATTTCAGTGGGCCCGAAAGTATACATTTTTGCTGATTTCCCCATGTGAAATTCTGGTAGTGCTATTTTTTCTATCTTTTTAAGTAAAATATTTTAAGTAAGACTGTTTTTTTTATATGCCATTAATATTTCTCTTTCTGTTTAGGTGAATATTCTGCTTTTATTCATTTGAATAGATTCCAAATTATATAATATGTTATTTTCACATCAAGTAATAATTAAACACCTTTATGAACTTTACAGTTCTGAGCCAAGAGACATAGAGAGTTTTGTATACATGGTTAATTGGTGAAATTTCTAAATTTCAAGTTGTTAAACTGTGGGACAAAAACCTGTAAATCAACAAAAAAAATCAAACTAAAGCACGTACTTGTTTATCCAAGTCAATTCCAAGATATTTCCCAGTTGTTGTTGTTTTTTTTTTCCCCTGCTGTTACTCCCACTGTTTTGAGTTCAGATATCATAAATATTTAGACAGTCACTTCAGACGATATTAGGGACTTCTTCAAACAGATGAAAAGTGTGTGTCATGTGCATTGAATGATTTAGAAGCAACAAAAAAATAGTCATCTGCATAGTAGTGCAAATCGTGTTGTGTTGAAGTTACACTAAAAGATTGTGTAGCAGAATCATTTCTCTTTTCCTAAGTACTTGACTACTAATTAGTAAATGAGACAGTTACCGAATTCAATGAAAAGAAGTTATAATAAAAATATTTTACAGTATTAATGTTTGTTCTAAATCAAAACAAATCATAGTCGTATGGTAGATTGTGTGAATGAAATAAAGTTTAACAAAACAGATTATTGCTAAGCCAAAAGATCTGTAAGGTGTTCCTATCTATATTAATAATTATTTAGTTTTATTTTGTTAAGCCCTAGAAAATGGTTCTGCAATATCAGATGAAACTTTGTTTTACAGAAATAAAAGTTTTGACAATGTTTTACTTGATTTAGCAAAGCAGTTAATAAGTTTATCTGAATTCAATATATATCCAGCCCGACGAATTTGTTCACATATTTTCTCTTTTATTGCATTATTGATAAGAACAATGATTTTATTTATGGTTGTCTTTGATAGAAGAGATATAAAATTGCTGAGACCAGCCTTTGTTGTACTTTTTCACACAACTTCATATACATGCATTTTTAGTATGGGATCATACTTGCTACTCAAGAGTAAAATTTCTAAAACGTCACCATGATCTAATTCATGATTTTTCAAAGGCATTCTGCTTTCATAGACCCCTCTATAGCTTAAACCTTGCTTACCAATTAATTTTACAATTTCAATTATCCTATCCAAAACATACTGCCTTTTTTGTACTTGTTCAGCTCTAATACTGTTTTGCTGTGAAAAAAAACAAAGAATCTGTATTTTGACCTCGTGATCTCACCATATGAGCTTCAACGCAGTGTAAATGTACTATTGATAGCTCATGCTCCTTAATATGCGTGTATAAATTTTTTGTACTGCAATCACCCATTCCTTTAACGAATGCATTTATGTCTTTAGTTTCCAAATATGATAAGCACACTGCAGTAAAAAGACTTATTTTGCATATTATAAGTCAGCCACTGTCTTTTTGTACCAACTTTTTTATAAAATGTTAACCTTGGTCCCCAAGAAAACGATCCCGTAATGGTTGAATCAGATGCGCATTAAAAAAGCTGATTAACTCATAAGAGCCCGGCCTCAAGAATAAGGTACCCTTGTCCAGGGTTTTTCTGCTAGTACTTTGCTTACAAATAATTTGAGATCCGCTTAAAGACCTTAGATATCTCGAAAACAAAGTGCTTGGCAAAGATGGAATTTAATTCAACATGCTTCAAATAAGTTTGCTTGTCAGTGATTTTTGTTTGCTCTACCAAATCAGTCTGCGTTAAATTCAACGGAGTAAGATTTGTCACGTCTTTAGCTTTCCTTTTAATTTACACGCAGGAAGATTCAGCCTGTTCTAGGGCTTCGGGTTCTGTTTCTGTTTGCTCGACTCACTCTGTAGAGATGAAATCAATTCCTTTGGTTTTGTGTTAGTTAACAGGAAGTCACTTACTTTTTGTCAACCTTCCTTGAAAAAGCCATCTGGTTAATGTGCAAAAGCTTGCAAAACTGATTTTTATTCTACGCCAATAAATTCGGATTACTAATATAGTTATACTATTTTCTAGCATGAGTTTCTTTTCCCTCCGTTTCTCTGCACCACATTTTTTCGTTTGCAGTTTTACATTTTTTAAAATTAACACAATGAGATATTTTAACTGATGAAATCAATTTTGATTGCACATTCATTATGAAAAATAACAAATTTCTAAATAAAAATAAAATTTAAATCCAAAGCAATCTTAAATTTTGGGATCATAGAAGTTTTCTGCCATGCCAAACAAGCAGCTGAATGCAATGAGATGACTGTGTAAGTTCTATATGCTATTGCCACCAGCTCACGCTTGACTCCTCTGAGTCTGTGGATTGAAAACTGAATTCTCTCACTTTGAGCTTTAACCTATGTATGCATCACAAAATCGCAGGTGCCAGGTCTTTACATACAGTTTTTTGCCTATCAGACATCGCACCATTAGATGGGTACTGCTGGTTTATAGAGAAATGTGAGGTAGACGGTTAGTCATAACAGCATTCCACTACAGACGTTACGGAGTGTACGAGAATGAAAGAGTTAGAGGTGAAACTCCATATTGAGCATCAGCAACCTAGCAATGGAATGTGGTAGTGGAAGAATATCTCGCATTCACAGTAACATAAATCCAATCCTTAGTTGGAATAATATAATTTAAAAAGATGTTAGCCTGAAAAGCTTTGACCAACAGTCTGAAACCTCACACACTCACAAATTTATGAGAAAATGTATTGCTTATCAAATTCAAATAATGCAATTTTGGAAAAAAAAAAAAAAAAAAAAAGCTCCCAGAGTGGCCCATCACGTGATCGGCTAATCCAACCCTGGTAACTGCCAATTTTGTCTCATGGAACCACAACACACATGCTGCTTTTTCTTGCATGAAACCATTATCGATGTAATGCTCCTCTTATTCAGCAGTAGCACTCACCTAAAGAAAAGGAAAACTTTAAGTGCTGCTATATTATGTTGCTTACCAATTTATTTTAACTTATATAGATATTTTTTATATTAATTTTTGTAATGTGGGAAAGACTTCATGGACACCCTGTACTATAATTCTTACCTCGACATGAAATTTTTGTTCATGGTTGTCATTTGTGTGAGGCACGGTATGCGAAACTTAATATGTGGCCTGTTTTACAACTTTGTTTTACGTAATCGTTGTACAGGCCTAGCCACAGCCTTCTACACAGCTAGTGAAGGTGATTATTTCCCTGCAGAGTAGTGGAAATATTGAGGTCATTTCTGTCTTGTTAACATACTTTGTGACTTTGAAATTGAAACATTCAGAAGCAGAAGGGCAATCCAAAAACAGCATATGGGTAATACAGGGTAGGAATTTAGAAAGACGTGATAACATTCTCAGAGACATTAAACAACTGTTATTCATATACCGATGGTTACATGGAGCACATTAGTGTAATACAAAATTCCCTCTGTTGGGAATACACTAAACTACTCATTACAGAATAGGGTAATAGAAACATCAGATAGTTTCCTGCAACACTGCCCACCAGTCTTCCTCCATCTGATCTTGCAGGTAGTAACTGCAGGCTGTATTGGTTGAAGGTGAGTCTAGAGACAGTGGCAAATTAAGCATTTGGAGGCTCCTAACATGATTTTACACAACAAAAAGGTAGCATGACAAAAGAGCAATGCAGCAAAAAGCGATGTGACATCATTTAGAAAGCCTTCTATATAGGATGATACATCTGATTTCAGTTGGATTTGAATACACAAAGAAACATGTAATTTGCTCAAAGGGATCCCAGTGCCATTTTCGGAAATATCTTGTAGATGAAGTAGAAAAATATCACGTCCGTGGGTGCGCCCTTTTAATGCATCACTCTTTTTGTCTTGCGCTCTTTTGTCGTGATATGCCTAACACAACTTAATTTTGAGGCTCTCACTCTAAAAATGTAGAATAATGTTTTTAAGGTTGTTAAAGTAAAGTGCATACATATAAAAAATTACATACTCCTGTAATAAAAAAATGTCACATTGTGCATCTCATTTAATCTTATTATAAGTAAAAAAATTTACATAAACAGACTTGTTTTTCATTTTGAACAAAAATAAATAAAATATCATAGTAGTTTGCATTTAAAAATCATATTAAAGTAGAACTTTTCTTGCTTTAAGTTTAGTGAATTGATTAATAATAGACTCATAATCTAATAATTGAATATCCATTTTCAGATCACTGAAATGCGACTAATTAAATGAATTTCATAAATAATTTTGATGTGTTTAATTATAGAAAATTGAGTGCTTACCTCCAGCATTTTAAATAAGTATTTTTTTTTTTTAAGTTTATTTTTATTTTTTATTTTTTTCAAAATAGTTATTTTTTGAGGATTCTGCAAATGACTCTAAGGCTGAATATTTTCATTGATACTTTCTTACAAGTTCGGTTAATATTAAATCTGTTAACCCACTATAAAAATAACATCAAAAAACACAACAGAATTCATTATTATTTATATTTTTTATCAGTTAGCGAAATGTGGAAAATAAAAAAATTTGGTTTTCTGTTTGTATGTTTTTTGAGGCCTCTGTGATATTAAAGCCCCAAATGTGTGCTTCTTGCACTTGTGTGGTTATCCCCCACTGCCTGGAGTCCAACCATGTCTCATGCACATTCTGTTGGTAACAAATTTGAAGACTTGTCTAGCCTTAGCAGCATATCGACACTGTAAAGCCATTCTTGGGAGAAATGTATCTTTATGGATAGGCATTGTTTGCTAAAACACAATGCTGAGCATTCGTGTTTTGAAAGGGATAAACACAGCACTTAACCATCAAACTTTCTGTGAAACACAGTACAGGTGTTTGGCTGTCATGGTTGATCTGTCCTAAGACCATGAAACCTGCCATTCATACTGTATGCCATTGTACAAAGACTCCTGGGTTAGTGATTTGACACATTGCCCCTACATCTGGTACCATTCTGTGTTCCTGCAGAGACTAGCTTTGCTGGCTAGTGTCCCCACTTTGGTGTTCAAGGCTAGCTTTGCTGCAGCTACTAGGTAGGACTGTTACCAGATCAGACAGTCTTGTCTTGGTGCAGTTGTCTGGTGTACCCAATGCCTTCCTGTAGCTACTGTTGCCAGCATTATGAAATTGTGGTATTATCACAGCCCACATTGACATGCAGTGCCTAATCTGGAGACAAACAATGTGTTGTATCTTGAAGTTGCATTACTTGCTATATGGCTGATGAAAATGAAATTTTGGCATTATGTGTAATCCATTACCTATGCAGCAGGAATTGTTCACTGAAGTGCTGAAAAAACACAAAAAGCCTGGAATTCTCTAAGAATTTGAAAATGGTTTCAAAAATCAGATGAAACTGCATTCTTCCCCCTCCCCCTTTATTTTGCCAAAAAAAAAACTTTTTCCAGATTTTTTTACTTTTGTAGATTGTGTATTATTAAGATACTAGCGTATAGCCCATCCTACGACAGTTGTTTTTAAGCTTGAAATAAATATTAATATATAGGGGATGTTGCTTGTCCTATGACAGTGAAATTTTTAATTGAAGCAGACTGAAAACAAACCAAATAGATGCCTGATTTATGTAAGGAAATATCTTAACTTCTCAACATCAAAAAATAAGAATAAGAGATGAACGTGTTGGACAGATTTTTTTCTTTTTGTGAAAAAATTAATTAGACTGTATCTGCATATTGTAAAGAATATTTAATGAACGCAGGTGAACCACTTTAACCTGCAGAAATGTAAGCATTTTTTGTGTGTGAATTGACTAACACATATGTTAAATAAATATTTTCTTCATTTCCTTATTTATATGTACTAGTTTCAGATAAGAATTATTTGCAATTTCTGCCTCATGCCTAGAATTTTATAAATCTTACTTTCAATAATTACATTACTCCTTAATTCCCTAAAAATTATCCAAACTGAATTTTAAAAATCACCTGTTGAGTTTTTATTCAGTTTCTTCATTGTTTAATGTCTCATAATGTGGAGCAGTTAGACACAATGGCCTGATATGCTCCTTCTTGGAGAAACACATCACAAGAGAACCAATCAAACAATGGATGAAAAGCCTTTGTTTGTTGGTTCTCTCGTGACATATTTCTCTGAACAGGAGCTCATTAAGTCATTAAGCTTAGCTGCATTGTGCTACAGAAAAAGCTGAATCTAATCAACTGACAGATATTTTCTTACATATGAGCCATTTCGATGGGAATGTATTAACAAATTCTACATGGGGAGTATACCACTCAGGTTCACAGAAGCTCATGGAATTATAGTACTGAAAATAATATGCCTCTTGTATTTTCTTTTTATTAATAAAAAGCAAGTAATTGTATCAAGATTAGTTATTTCATAAAATTTACAAATGTGTGTGCTTTGGTGAGAAAATGTAAAAATGTTGTCGTCCAGGTGCAGCCTAGTTTTTCGGGTTTTCAAGTTTTGTGTAGGAATTTGGGAGTCCTTGATCATTCCTTTTCTAAAAATGGAAGTGGTTATTAATTAAAAGTACCTTTCCAGATTGAAAACTGTTGTGCATGCTGAAAGGAAGGCTATTGTTGTAATTTTGTCAGCTGTGTTTACATCAGATAATTTCATTACAGTTCCTGTGGAGCATCAATGAATAACATCCAATGAATCGATTGAGCAAATTACAGAATTGATAAAAATCCCTGTAGGATGTTATGGCAGCAGGACTTAAGCAACCAGAGCTGAACTAATCTCCATAGTTTGCCTAAATGTTCTAGAGTGCAAAATTGGACTTCAAAAATTGCATTTTTGTAGTCAAATTTCACAATTTTTGAGAAATCTCCAGCATCACACATAAACTTCAGAAATGCAATTTTTGAAAGATTTGTAACATACTGAAAAAAAAAAAAAATTGGTACAAAAAAGATGCAAAGTTAAATTTCACAGGCACTAGTGGTTACCTGTATTGTACATTACATGATTACAGTACATTATAAATAATAAGTAGTATTTTTATATGTAACACTGATGTCAGAGTTCAGATTTTTGTCTCATTTCACAATTATCCCTGAAAAGGAAATGTAACAACTTTTCACAGTGTGATTTTGGTTGGTGCACTGGAAAAACTCAAAAATGACATGAAAAAGTCTGGGAATTTGTTTGCTTTTGAGTAGGATTCATGTATTACCAGCCACAAATTTGTGACATGTTTAACAAGGAAGTTGATGTGTCCTGGCTTATATTACTCATTTCTACTTATGGACTGATCCAGTATTTAAAGCATTTGCATATCAAGATAGCAGCTTGCTGATTTGCCCATGAATGAGCCATTTGCTTCTGGATGCTGCAATTTCAGTGTCACAGGGTATAATATTGTATTCTCTTGAAAAAAATTGCATTTTTTTTTTTTTGCTTAGGGCGTGGCGTGCACACACACACACACACACACACACACACTCTCTCTCTCTCTCTCTCTCTCTCTCTCTCTCTCTCTCTCTCTCTCTCTCTCTCTCTCTCTCTCTCTCTCTCTCTCTCATTACAATTAGTGTTATCCTGAGGTCAGCTGGTATCCTAATTAATTTTGTGTTAGAATAATTAACTAGATGACAATAGTTGCTAATGATAAATCATAGTTTGAGAATTGAGTGTGCAACAGGTTTGTGTTCAGAAATAGTTTGATGTTGCTAAACATGACTTTTTATCTTGAAGTGATATATTTTATGCCAGTTCAAAAATTCTGAGGCCGGCACGGTGGTCTAAGCGACAGCTTCTGATCATTCGTCCGAGATGAGTCCAGGTTCGAATCCCAGTGAGGCATGGATGCTGTGTTTGTCTTACGGCTCTGGCTCTCCCCTCCCCTAGAACCAGTGGCCCTAAATTAGGGATGGGCAACTGCTTATAACCCACTGAGTTGCTCATGGTGATAGTTACACCTCCAATTTAAAAAAAAAAAAAAAATTCTGATAAGCAAAGTCCTGAATGCCTATGTAATCAAAAGAGATACTACATGCAGGTTTTCCAGATTTAACTGTTTTCTGCAAATTTTAATTTGAATAGGCAGTCAGGCTTCTTTTGCATTAAAAATAAAAAGTGATTTAGCGTGGCTGAATTGTAATTGTCACCTTCTATCAGCATTACTTTATAGAGTTAATAAGTGTAGTATGCAGGGTGCCTGAGTTAATAAGTACAATATCCAGGTTCATTCTGTTTTAATGAAAAAAGATATTAATTTCAAATAATGGTCATATTGGGGTTCCAGAACTTGAGTAATGTACCAAGTACAATGTTGTTTTCAAATCACTAATCCATGAAATCACATAGATTCTGTATTCGATCATGCCTTGAAATAACTTGTTTGTAGTTATCAACAAAAAAACTGCATAATTATCTTGTCTAGCCCCATATGTAACTAATGTGCATGTAATGTGTATGTGTTGTGCACTTATTAAAATCCTAAAAATAAACCATGCTTTATTTTCTGATAAATAAATTCACATTTATAAGTTTATTTATTTCTGTAAAAAGCATTAGTCAAAAGTTCATGACCCACATTCTATCAAATATGAAATATAATAATTTAATAGTTTTCAAAATATATTAATATTATTATTGATATATTGTAACTTTATTTCAATTAATGGTATTTTTAGAAGTAAATAAATGGTACATGTTCTAAGAATCCTGATTAAAATAAAAAAAATACTGTGCTGTTTACATATTGTTATATTTTTCACATTCCATAGAGAAGTTGATATATTGTTGACTATAGATGTTCTGTTATTCCCACTGTTAAGTTTCATTGAGTATTTGCACTGGTCTTATGATGAAATTCTGAAAATAGGTTAAGGTCTGTACATTTTTTTTTCTTTTCTGTTTTGCATGTTGTTCCTGTAAGTAGGTTTAAGTGCTTTGGAAAAACAATTGTTTTTATTTTGTGTTTCTTGTTGTGATTATTATTACAAAAAAAATATGATAAAGATTCCACCTCTTCTTGAGGTTTTTCTTCTCTTCCTTCCGGGATGGATACAACGTACCAAGTCTGGGAAGTGGTATTTCTTTCTCTCAGTTGCCCCAGAATTTGCTTACTATCCTACAAGTGTTCAGGATAGCTGCCTTCTGTAGTTCCATGTAGGTGTTAGGTTGAAGGTCTAGTGTCTGTATAGAGCTGTGAATTGTCTTAGGTACAACTCCTGTGGCTGATGTTACTATGGGGCCAGTGGTGACGTTCTCCATATGCCACATTTCCTTGACTTCTTATCATAGGTCATTATACTTTGAAAGCTTCTCTCCATGCGTCTTCTGGATGTTGCACATGTTGAGCACGGCTACGTCAATGAGGTATGTTGACTTCTTCTCCTTGTCGACCAGGACGATGTCGGGCCGATTGTGGGGGATGGTCTTATCTGTTCTGATCGATATGTCCCAGTACATCTTGTGGGTGTTGTTCTCTAGAAGTGTTGTTGGCTCATACTTGTAGTAGGGGACAGGCTCAGTTGTAATGAGGTTGTGCTTTCTTGCCAATTTCTGCTGGACAATCTGGGCAACTTGATTGTGCCTGTTTGTGTGAGGACTTTGCACCCTGCTGTGATGTGTTGGACGGTCTCTGGTTCTTGATGACATTGCCGACATGTGTCGCATTGCACTGACGTGTCCTTCAGGATATGCTTCCGGTAGTTTCTGATGTTTACAACTTGATGTTGTATAGCCATCAGGAACCCTTCAGTCTCGGGGAAGAGTGATCCGTTTGTTAGCCATGCATTGGATGCAGTCTTATCCACATGGTTGGTTTGCAGATCGTTGTAGTGCTTTCCGTGTAGGACTTTCTTGCCCCAAGCTTCTTCTTTTGGCTCCCTCGTTCCAATCTTGATGTTCTGATTAGAGAGGTCTAGGGCTGTGTACTTCTTGTCACTCTGGTTTATCGCTTGGTGAAGGGGCCCCTTGCTCTGATGGAAGTATTTTCTGAGGCTGTTGATTTCTTTGTCTCGGTGTTCCAGGAGATTAAATACTCCCCACCCTCCTTCTGCCCGTCCAATGGTCAGCCTTTCTATTACTGACCTCTGGTGGTGCTGACGATGTTTAGTGAGGGTTGTCCTGGTATTGCGCATTATTTCCTCAAGCTCTGTTGTGGTCCACTTGATGATTCCGAAGGTATTCATGAGGACTGGAACTGCGTATGTGTTGATTGCCCGAGTGATGTTGTGAGCGTTGAGCTTGGTCTTCATTAGTTTCCTCCACCTTTGGTTGCACTTGGTGGCTAGATTTGTTTTTATTTCTTTGTGTTCTAGGGGTTTGTACCCACAGCTGCAATTATTATTGTTGTTATTATTATTATTATTATTATTGTTGTTGTTGTTGTTATTATTTTCTATTTCTGTGTTTAAGATGATCTATAAAACATCAACATTGCCATGTTGCTGTAAAAAAAAAGCCATATTGTTCACTCAGTGCATTTCAGTGCTTTTTTTTTGTGTGTGTGTGTGTGTGTGTGTGTGTGAGAAACATCTGTAGATTGTAGATCCCAATGATGTTGATTAATGAAAATATTGGCACTCACTCTTTTTTAATTCCTGCAGTGTTAACTTTCTGATTTTTGGTGACCCTATCTGCTTGCATACTTTTGCTATATATATATTATTAATTTTTTTTAAATAATCCCTCTCTTTCAGTTAAATATTTCCAAGCGTGGCCTAGATCTCTTTGATTGCCATGATTGGTATTTGGTTTCTCTGTATCACTTATTTTTAGTATATAATATTGTGTGTGATTCAATTATTTTTTTAGTTATTTCAGTATTTTCTAGATAAATGCTTTTTAATGAAATGGAGTTCAATGACAAAAAGTCATCGTGCTGTCAATACAAGGTCCACATATTCGGCTAAATCAAATATTTTGCTATCTTCATGCAAGGACAGCATCGTATGTACATGTTTCATTCATAACCATTTATTCATTTGTTTATCATTCATTCATTTATTTATTATTCATTTATGCATTATATTCTGTTTGACACAAATATTATAAATTGAGTACACTTTTTAACAAATTACTGAACATAGAACTCTTCTGCTTAATTTCTTTGACACTTCAGAAGCATATGAGAACATGCCAAAAGACACTGTGCCCCACCCCATTGCAATAATAGAAACAGATACTTCATTAAAAGAAAAGTGGGCACTTTTCCTGAATGGCAATGTTACATAACTCTGAACATGGCCTCCTTGCAGTTCACACACACACACACACTACTATCAACATCCAGGCAGTTTCAAGAGTCTGTCTTGATAGAACTGTATGTCTTTAAGAGAATCATTTCTACTACAATCTTTATTTCATCACATAAGAAGTTCTGTTTCAGAAAGAGAATTGAAAATCTAGTGAAGCCAGGATGAACTAGGTGGGTGTAGAGATGGGTCAAAAATCACTGTCACCGTTACCACCAGTGACAAAAAGTAACAGTTCCAAATTCTTAAATAAAAATGTCACTGTTGCATCATAAATTCAGTTATCATGTCACTATATCTAAACAATTTGTTTCCTTCTCTGTTAAAACATCATAGAGGTCACTAATGATATGACATTTTTTTTCATCTCCCTTTTTCCCCCATGCTTAAGGTAGTTTTTGTGTTGGCTTTTGCTGTGAGTTTGCTCAGAAGTCGAAGCAAACTGATTGTAAAGTTTTCACACTATTTTCATTACTGCTCCATCACCATTGTCATAAACAGTGGTTTTGTCATTGTTACAAAACTGTGACTTGAAATTCTGGCTTCTTTACAGTTGCGTTACCACTGTTGTAAATGGTGATTTGTCGTTGTTTGAAGTCACTGCTACTTCTGTGGAACTGAGACCGTTGTCACTGTGTCAGTAAAATCGCTGTTGAGCTTACCTCTAGTGGGGATGAGTCTGATATGTGAGACCAAGATAATGATCCTGCTGCATGGCCGAATGAACTCTATGTACAGCATGTGCCTTTAATTTCATAGCTCTCAGTCATAGAGTGCAGCATTGGTGGTAGTGCCAGTAGACTTGAATTTTGGATGTACTAATGAAGACGTAGCGATCATTACTTTATAAACACAGGATGCTGTAGTGACAGTGCTGCATTGATTTATCTTTTGATTTGTGGTTCAAAGTCATGCTTCCAGCTTTTGTACTTAGCGACAGTTTTGCACAACAAAGGCATTCCTCTTTATGTTGCAACAATAACTGTTAATTATCCATTTGCTTTAGCTCCTTTGCAGTCATTTGGGAGACCATAGCTCATATTAGTCATACCCAAGATTAACACTGATTGATCAAAACAGCAGGTGTGTCTCTCAGTTGCCTTGTGCCTGCACTAGTATTTGAGTGGTCAAATGCATAAGTTTCTGACATGGCATGTGAGATAGGCCCTGGTTCAAGCCCTAGATGAGGCATCCTAGATGGGCCCATGTTCAAGTCCTGGATGAAATATCCAAGATGGGCCAAGGTTTCAGTCCCAAATGAGGCATCTGAGATGGGCCTGGGTTTCAGTCCCAGAAGAGGCATGTGTGCTGTGTTTGTCTTACAGTACTGGCTTTCTCCCTTTCCAGTAACCAGCAGTCTTAAATTAGGGATGGGCAACCTCTTTATAGCCCTTGGAGTTGCTCGTTGTGTTTGTTAAACCCTGAAACAAAAATAAAATTGCTTTTTGAGAAATAATCTCTGATCATTTCAATGGCAAAATTTTGATCCTCTTTAGTTAACATTCAAGTCCTCTCACTATGGTTGCTTGTCATTCATTTTGACATGTACGAGGTCAAACATGTAATCTAATTCCTATGTCTGCATAGTAGTTCCCATCTAAGTTACTTTCATTTACTGATGCCTGTTGCGGAAAAATCTTTAGTCAAAAACTCAAGCATCACACACTGATGTAATCGCACACTGTGCCAGTTTTACGGCTGGGATCCAGCTGTATCAGTATTGGTGAAAAATGAAACTCTACTTGAAAGGAGATAAGTAATTTAAACAAGTGTCTCTCAGTTCACATTACTGTCTAGATTTATTTAGTAAGAAAAAGATGGGAACATTAGTTTTTAGTGTGTTTATATCATATTTCATACAAATACATGGAGAAAATATTAATTTCACTAATCTTGGATCTTCTCTTGGTATTTCAGTCATTTTTGTAATATCATGGCACATATTTGTAACAAAAGTCTTTCACTTCAGTCAGAGTGGACTTTTTTTTTATTAACTTTTATTTTTTATAATCAAGAGTGACATATATTTGTCCATTAAAATCTTTATAGTTAATTTTTATAGTATGCTTTATATGGCAGAATATGTTTCATAGATCCAAACAGGATGTCTGGAACAGTGCATTGTTATGATTGAATTATTTTTGTGAACAAATGTCGGTCAAAATAGGAATTCAATTCTAAATTACCTCAGCATGTTTGTAGATTTGCAGCTTAATCATGAAATAAAATTGAATCTAATGATTTGCAGAAAGAAATTGTATATTATGTAATATAAAATTTATGGTCAGTTGAACTGGCACATATGTATCATTCAGCAGTAATCATTGATCAGATTGTCTAGTGTGGAAAACCATACTATTGTTAGATTACACTGAGGAACAAATTTTTTCCTATTTTCTGTTGCACAAGATTTTTCAACTGATTCTAAGTATTTTTTCAATGCTGATTTCAAATCTGAAATCGATTTTCCTGTACATGCTGTAGTTTTCATGCAATTTAAAACTTGTGATTTTCGAAGAAAGAAAAAAAAGGGGGGGGACACCCATTGCTGTTTAGACTAGTGATAGCTGGGGAACTAAGCTTACATCTACCCTAACCTTAGATAATTAGGCCTTATTTTTTTATATAAACATTAATATCCTTTGCCTTTATTGTTAATTTTGGATTCTAAAGATTTATCTGATTTACACAAAAATAACACCTGGTTTTCTTTGTTTAAGATCTGATCATGGCTTTTTTAAGAAAATATAAATGTGTAAATAATCCTGATGCATTCTGTTATGTATGTGGCTGCTACACTCTTCTTCATCAAAGACGCAATGTAACTTTGCTTGTAAGGCATGCCTATAAAGCCTATTTTGAAATTTCACGTGGCGACCAAGACAAGGAATGGGCTCCTCATATTGTGTGTCATAATTGAGGAAATGCTTTGTGACTGGACAAAAGGGAAACAAAACAGTCACTGACTGCTATTTTTGCCTGGTCAACACAAAGGGTGTCTGCAAGAAAAACTGGCATAAGATCTCCTATCCCAGTATTCCCTAAGCAATTCGACCTACTCCGCACTCTGAGGAACTCCTGGATCCAGTTTTTAATGGTTTCGCCTCATCAGAAGATGAAGGCAGTTAAGATGATCAGGAAGGGCACGAGAGTTGTGATAACGAGCTTCAAGAAATGTTTTCAGAATCCAAAGACTTCTCATCTGATACCAAACAGTCATCAGCAGTTTAGCCAACCAGAATTGAATGACTTAGTGCGTGATTTGGGGCTCTCCAAGAAAGCAGCTGAGGTATCAGCCTCCAGGCTGCAAAAAAAAAAAAAAAAAAGCCTATTTGACCGCTTTGCAAGTTTATTTCCGAACATGGGACCAAATTTTTGTGAACTTTTTTTCAGAAGACAAGCAGTTTGTTTACTGCCATGATATCCCAGGTCTTCTCAGGCAATTAGATGTTACCTCGTATAGTCCAACAGAATGGCAATTATTTCTGGACAGCTCAAAGCGCAGCCTCAGGTGTGTTCTGTTGCACAATGACAATGTTTATGGAGCGGTTCCAGTTGGTCACTCAGTGCATTTGCGAGAAAAACATAATGACAAAAATAGTAATTGGTTTACTCAAATATCACGAGCACAACTGGATCATTTGTGTCGACCTGCAAATGTTCGACTTCCTCCTTGGTCAACAGAAAGGCTTCAGAAAGTTTCCATGCTATATCTGCATGTTCGACTGCCGAGCTCGACAAAAACACTAGACCCAGAAGGAGTGGCCCATCCGTGAAACTCTAGAAGCAGGCATGCCAAACATTGTGAATGACCCAATCATCAGTCGAAAGAAGATTATTTTTCCTCCACTCCATATCAAGCTCGGCTTTATGAAACAGTTCGTGAAGGCATTAAGTGCAGATGGTGAAGGTTTTCAACATATAGTTTCTACTTTCCCTGCTTTGTCTTTTGAGAAGATCAAAGCAGGTGTGTTTGATGGACCTCAAAATCATGCCGTTGTATGTGATGAGGAGTTCGGCAGAAAGATGAAAGACAAGGAGAAGGCAGCATGGCTGTCCTTCGTGGCAGTTATACAAAACTTTCTTGGTAACAAAAAGGCAGATAACTATGAGGCTCTTGTTACTAGAATGCTGTTGGCTTTTCACGACCTTAGGTGCAACACGAGTGTCAAGCTCCATTTCCTTAATAGTCACCTCGATCAGTTCCCTGAAAACCTTGGTGCTGTTAGTGATGAACAGGGAGAGTGCTTCCATCAAGACCTCATGACGATGGAATGGCGCTATCAAGGGTGACAAGACCAAAAATATGATGGCAGACTACTGCTGGAGCATCAAACAAAATCTCACTGAGAAAGTCCACAAGTGCAAATTCTTGCCTGAATAGGACATATTTGAACTTTACATCCCATCCTTATCGGTTGTTGTGAATCACCTATCATCTTTATGTCGAAATATATGTTAATTTAAAGTAAAAAGCATTATTGCACTCTCATATTTGACTATAATGAATAAATGTTTCAGATTTGACAAGTGGCGATACATATTTTTACTCCACACAAGTGAATTTTTTGCCTTTTGTCAAACTTCAATGCACATTGTGATGCACCTACACGTTTGTGTGAATACATAAAGAATATCTTTGCCAAGACGGTTGTTTAAGCCTAATTTTAAGACTGCGTGACCATAAATTCCTCATATAAACCATGTCATCATGCGAGAGGCGTCAAAATTTTGTGAAAAATTAAAATGCTGTATTGCAAAAATTCTAGAGCTTACAGAGAAAAACTAATTTCAGATTTGAATTCGGCACACTCAAATTAGGTAAGAATAAGTGCTGATATCAATTCAACGAAAACTTTGTTATCCAGTGTTGTGAATAATAATGTATAAATATATCCAGTAATTGGGAAAATGGCCGCCTCGGTGGCGCAGTGGTCTAAGGCGCTGGTCTCTGATCATTCGTCCGTAAGGGGTCCGGGTTCGAATCCCGGTCGGGCATGGATGTTGTGTTTGTCTTACGGCACTGGCTCTCTCCCTTCCCTGGAACCAGTGACCCTAAATTAGGGACGGGCGACTGCTTATAGCCCATTGAGTTGCTCACGGTGGTCGTTAAACCTCCAATCAAAAAAAAAAAAAAAAAAAAAAAAATTGTGTAATGAAACATAAGCATCAAATTTCATTCTTTACAACTGCATTTATAAATTTTTTTTACAAAGTTAATAAACAAAATAATTTATTTTGATTTTTTTTATTTAGTATTTGTACATTACAGCTTCTCATGAAATAATTTACTATTAAAACAGAAGTTTCTGGAAATGTTACAGATGTGATACCAGAATTGGCAAGTTACATCGTCTGTGCATTATAATAAAGGCATTTCATTTGTTTATATTTTGCTTTTGATTTGTTACTGTGCCTCTTTTATGGATGTCAGGAACGTTTGGTATCAAAGAATTGTAAAATTGCAAATTTTATGTATACTGTATGTCTTGGGAAATTTATGTTTGTCTAATGATGCTGTCTCTCTCACTTCTCCGTAATCAATGGTCCCAAATTAGGAACGGATGATTGCATATAGCCCCTCAGAGTTATCATCATGGTCATTAACCCCCTTCCTTTCCCCTCCAAAAAAACATGATGTGCTTGCCACTAATTTATGTCCATGGAGGCAGGTACTTAAAAGAGGTACTTTCTCCTCTTTTTCAGGGGAGGGGGATGATTAACGACTATTGTGGGGAATTCAGCGGTCTGTAAACAGTCTACAGTCCCAAATTTAGGACTACTGGTTCCAAGGAAGGGACAGAGCCATTGTCATAAAACAAGAACACAACCTGGGCCAAATCGGATAAACGGTCAAAAGCCAGCGCTTCGATCACTGCGCCGACACATTTAAGACTGATGATAGTCAAGCGTATGAACAGATGAAAAGTGCTCATGATTATGAAGGAAGTAAAAATTCAGAATGTTTTTGCAGCACTAACTTTTCCTCAGTGGTGGCCGAGTTGCAAAGTCATCACTAGACTAAGAACAGAGGGGACAGGGTCAAACAGGGCTTAATTTTTTTCACTGCCTCCTAATGACAAAAAAATGTGCAGAATTTTAAAATTAGTAGTTGTCACTTTAAATTTAAAATAATTTCCCTCACAACCAATGTTGCCAAAAAATATTCAGTTTTAGTGAAATAACTTTAGCACAGCAATAATCTCCCCATTACCAGTGGGTTTCTAAAAATATATGGTGGTCCACAGAAGGTTAGCAAGCTACCTTTGGCATTCCTTGAAAACAGGTTGTTCTGCCATTAGGGAGGAAGGAAATCGGGTGATGTGTATTCGTGGGTGTTTCAATTTGTGCTTCAAATAGTTTCTATAAATACTAAATATGGTTAAATATTGTATTAGTTATGGATGTAAGAGTGGATCGTTCAATGAATCCAGATGACGTCAGAAACCAATATGTTTTCATAGGTAATTTAAATTAAATTTTATGCTCATTATTGTTTACATTCCTTTTAAATAGCCGTATTGAGACTTTTCTGAATGGTGTGGAAAAGCGGTCGCAATAAATGATTTTTATTAGAACATCACAGAAACATTGTCATACTTGCCAACTTTTACGGATTTCTGCTTAATTTTACGGATTTTTTTACGAATTTTTTTGATATTTCGATTGCTCAATCGAAATATTTCAATCCCCTGCAACCATCCACTTAAATTTTCTATCGGACCTTACGAGCGCTGTGTCACGCGATGATGTCATCTTTGACTCGCCGGCTTCGTGACGTCGTGCGGTAGCTCTCCACGGGAGTGCTCAAGTGACGTGCCGAGTCCAGAGTTTGCCAAAATGCATAATTACGCGTCTAGTACGCATCGAAATTTCACCAAGGCGTAAAAATCCGCATCGGGGATTTTTCTCGGAGCGTAAAATTGCACATCGAAGAATATTACCAATTCGTAAAAATACGAATCAGGACGGTATTTCGTCTTTCAGAAACGGAAGTAAACGAAATAAAGGTTATTTCCGTAATCGTAATTTCTTTTTCTTGTGATGTTGCCGCTGTCTAGTATTGTTGTTAAGTATAATTTCATTCCACAAATATTTGTATTTCAGTTTGAAAATGGAGGGAAAATTTCGGAAATCCGACGGCGAAAAAATTTCGCTGTAATCTTTAGGCATGAGAGTACAACGGCTTCGAGGAATTTCTCCTTTTCCGTCATAATTTGGGTTATCCTCGAAATCGATGCATAACTGAACAGAAATTTTGGAGAATTAGTAGTGGTTGAGGAGTTAGTTTTCCGCTTGAAACTTGTTAAACTTTCGAAAGCGGAAGTTTCGTTTTTCAAAGCTTTCGAAAACGGAAGTTAGACGCAGTGAAGATTTCTCCGGTAATCGTAATTTTATTTTTCACGTGATGTTTCCTCTGCCTAGTATTGTTGTTAAATATCATTTTATTTAATAAATATTTATATTTCAACTTGAAGATGGAAGGAAAATATCTGAAAACGGAAATCGGACGTAGCAAAGATTTCCCCCGTAACTGTATTTTTCCCCAACGATAATTAGAACATGTATTCTTAAATATTCCCCTCCAAAAACATTTTGCATGCATTTCAGTTTGATAAACGGAAGGGGGGTCCGAAAACGAAGCTGAAAATTTTGTAAAAATTCATGCATGGTGTTCAAAAGTATTTATATTTCCAAAGTTACACTATTCATCTTTTGTCTGAAATAGTGAAAACTGTCGTGCATTCATGATGAATAAAATTATCATCCAAGGGCATTAAAAAAAAACAATAAAGAAATGGGAAGGTAAACAAAAGTATCAGCAAAATGAAAATGTAAGCACTGAATGCTGTGCACCTGCAGAAAAACATATGTGGCTGTGGAACTTATTAGATATTTTTGGTTGCCTATAAGAACCTCAAAAGTGCAATGTTTTCACTTCTTGAACACATTGCTGTTCCATGTGGTTACTACAAAACATAAATTTAATGTTATTGTTTTAAAATACTAATATATTTATTTCTAAAACAAGAAACAAAGCTGGTCCAAATTCTAATTACATTGAGCAGTAGTGACATTTTTATATGAAAACTCTGGATTGATTTTTCATGATTGCCTAGCATTTCCGTAAGTATTTTATTTCATCTGTTAATTTTTCTAAAATACTCCCTAAATTTTTTCAAAAGAGTAAAAGTACTCCTCTAAAAAAATTTTTCGGCGAATATTGGTGCATACGCAGTCTGCGATGAGTACTACCAGTTCCTCGCTCAGAAACCATAACTTTGAATTTTCCCTTATTTATACTCAGTTTGAATTTCATGCAAACTTCGTAAATCCGGTGAAACATAATCTGCAACTCACTTTTTCTCTCTGCTAGCAGGACAGTGTCATCAGCATACAGCAATCTGTACACACGCATATCACCAAGTTATAAACCAGTATTATCTATTTTGACATGCACGCACCCATAAATATATTAAACAGCCAATGTGACATCACATAATCTTGCCTGATTCCTGCAACTATAGAAAACCATTTTGATAAAACACCATTCACCAGGGGAGGGGCTGGGCCCGACCAAGCCTCGCAATAGTATAGTGTCCGACCACTCACACCTTTTGCCCGACCACTTTATGTCCTTCGCCCGATCTCAATCATCAGCCGCCCCTCCCAACTAGCTTGTCTGGCTACGGGCCTGCCATTCACTCGTACACAAGCTCTACTGCCAGCATACATGGCTTTTACACTATTAAGTATAGATTCCCAGTAACACCATATTTACTCAATCCCTTCCACAAAAGTATCCTATTTACTCCGTCGTAAGCTTTCTATGAAGGCAGCAGCAACGTTCATACCACCAGCCAGATGTTTTTTATTGGAGGTTTAACAACCACCGTGAGCAACTCAATGGGCTATAAGCAGTCGCCCGTCCTAATTTAGGATCACTGGTTCCAGGGAAGGAGAGAGCCAGTGCCGTAAGACAAACACAACATCCATGCCTGACGGGATTCGAACCCAGACCCCTTACGGACGAATGATCAGAGGCCAGCGCCTTAGATCACTGCGCCACCGGGGCGGCCAAATGGTTTTCAATCATCGTGCGTAATGCAAAAATTTGGTGGCGCAGTGGTCTAAGCGATGGCCTCTGATCATTCGTCCGAACGGGGTACGGGTTCAAATCCCGTGAGGCATGGATGTTGTGTTTGTCTTACGGCACGGGCTCTCTCCCTTCCCTGGAACCAGGGACCCTAAATTAGGGACGGGCGACTGCTTATAGCCCATTGAGTTGCTCACAGTGGTCGTTAAATCTCCAATAAAAAAAAGAACGGGGTCCGGGTTCAAATCCCGGTGAGGCATGGATGTTGTGTTTGTCTTACGGCACTGGCTCTCTCCCTTCCCTGGAACCAGTGACCCTAAATTAGGGACGGGCTACTGCTTATAGTCCATTGAGTTGCCCACGGTGGTCGTTAAACCACCAATCAAAATAAAAAAAACCTCCAATCTAAAAAAAAAAAATTGGTTAGTGCAGCCTTTACCGGACATAAAAACCACTCTGAACATCCCACACTTTCTCTGATGTAAGACTCCGTACTTTTCAATAATGACCTTACCAAACCCTTTTCCTGGCACACTCAGAAGGCTAATACCACGATAGTTCTTGCATTCAGTCTGATCACCTTTACCCTTATACAAGGGAACAATTATGGCATCCTTCCAATCCCGAGGAACCATTCCTAACTCCCAGCACAACTGGTAAATTTCAGTCCAATCAATTACAGAGTCACCACCATATTTCAACATCTCGGCAGTTATGCCATCAACTCCTGCAGCCTTAAAATGCTGGAGAGATTTTAGAGCTTTACACACCTCTTCTCTTGGGATCCCTCCTGTGCTTCCATCCTTCACTGTGACATCATCTGGTACTGCCTTATAATCAGCTTTGTTTTCCTGATCTAATAACTCACAGAAGTATTCACCCCATCTTTTACTTAACTCAGTGGGCTCCCATATCGTTTCCCCGGTCCTATTCTTCACACAACTTATAACTTTGTTTCCCCTCTTTGTCCTGTCTCATGTACTTCCAGAATGTCCTTCTATCTTTCCAAAAAGCCAATTTATGTCTGTCCACTTTCTTTTTCATATCTTTTGCCTTACTCTGGGGAACCAGCTTAGCTGCACACGCTTCTTACAGGGATATTCATCCACAGAAACTCTACCTTGCAACATTCCCAAATAGGCTTCCTTCTTTCTCTTTACTGCCTCTTCAATCTCATTATTCCACCAAGCATCAATTCTATTGTTACCAAGGAGGTTAGAATAAGATATCTTTTTTTTTTTGATTGGAGGTTTAACGACCACCGTGAGCTACTCAATGGGCTATAAGCAGTCGCCCGTCCCTAATTTAGGATCACTGGTTCCAGGGAATGGAGAAAGCTAGTGCCGTAAGACAAACACAACATCCATGCCTCACCGGGATTCGAACCCGTACCCCTTTCGGACGAATGATCAGAGTCCATCGCTTAGACTACTGTGCCACCGAGGCGGCTAATATATCTGGAGATGCCTTTGTTTAATGGGGTAGTGTGGCTTTGCGTGAAGCCTGTAACCGCGAACGACGACAGTTCAAGTGTGGGAAAGCTGATGGTTTTCAAGGCTACTGCAATGCGTTTTGTGTTGACCAAATCGCATTCTTTCCTTGCAAATGTCTCCAATTTCTCATCACAACTTGATGCCGATGTATGAGGTTATATTGGATGTACAAAATTCTTAATTTTTTTTGAAAGCTCCTCATTTTAATTTAAAATTGAAGTACATAAACGTTAGTGCGAATTCCAAACAAAACAACGTTAAAACTGAAAATTTCACTCGTGTGTGAAGTAAAATTCATTCCGGTTTGATATTAACATAATTTCTGCGAGCAAAAACCAAGCAATTCCAAAATACACACGGCTAAAACTACATGAGCTTCATGTAAACACACAATTATGACTATGAGCTCACTTACCGATATGAATAAAGTATCTTCTCTCTCCTGTCAATTATGACATGTTGAAGAGCATGCACAAGATTATTTTAATTTTTATTGAAAAATAAACCATAGAGTCTGAGCCGCCCCGGTGGCCTCTGATCATTCGTCCGAAAGGGTCCCTGTGAGGCATGGATGTTGTGTTTGTCTTACGACACTGGCTCTCTCCCTTCCCTGGAACCAGTGACTATAAATTAGGGACGGGCGACTGCTTATAGCCCATTGAGTTGCTCTCGATGGTCGTTAAACCTCCAATAAAAAAAGCCTCACGAGATAAGTCCTTACAGCACTGTTCTCTAGAAGAAACTCTTGATCAGTAGCTGAACGATGATTCATCAACCAAGATCTTACATATTTTTTTGGATTAAATCGTTCAATGGGCGGTCCATTTGAATTTATGAAAATCAGGTTGGATACATTGGAGATCAACAAAGATGCTCCGAGATCGGTTATAATGTTCTTCGTTAAACTGAATCCTCGTTCCTATTCAGCTGTCAAACAAGGCAGGGTTGAAATCGTTCTTAAGAGGGGTTTTGTTTTAAGTTTTCTGGTACAACTTGGATGTTTTCAGTATATTCTCCCCGTCTCTGAATAAATAGCTTGCATTTTATCAACATTAAAATGTCTACAGATTCGCCTTGTTTCTAGTTCTCCATAGCGCACGTCGTCTGTTTTAATATTTATTCGCTTTAATGAAGAAATATCTTGCCGCCCCGGTGGCGCAGTGGTCTAAGGCGTTGGCCTCTGATCATTCGTCCGTAAGGGGTCCGGGTTCGAATCCCGGTCAGGCATGGATGTCGTGATTGTCTTACGGCACTGGCTCTCTCCCTTCCCTGGAACCAGTGGCCCTAAATTAGGGACGGGCGACTGCTTATAGCCCATTGAGTTGCTCACGGCGGTCGTTAAACCTCCAAAAAAAAAAAAAGGAATATCTTTAAGTAGTTGTACATTTTCACTGTTTGAATCTGAACACAGTCTTGATTTCATTCTGTCATCCGTGCTTTTAATAAACTGGTTTGGTTAATAGGTGCAATTGTTTTGCTCGGAATCAATGGAAAATTTTTAGCCGCCCCGGTGGCGCAGTGGTCTAAGGCGTTGGCCTCTGATCATTCGTCCGTAAGGGGTCTGGGTTCGAATCCCGGTCAGGCATGGATGTTGTGTTTGTCTTACGGCACTGGCTCTCTCCCTTCCCTGGAACCAGTGACCCTAAATTAGGGACGGGCGACTGCTTATAGCCCATTGAGTTGCTCACGGTGGTCGTTAAACCTCCAATCAAAAAAAAAAAAAAAAAAAAAAAAAAAAAAAAAATTTTAAATAATAATTCCTCGTTCGCTGCCAATGCTAAATGAGGGTTTTTTTCCAGGATTTCCTCCGAAGCTCTCTATAATTCTAATGGCTCTTCTTATTAGATGTTCAGCTCTTGGCAGCGATGTTGTTCGAGATTGAAGTTCTGTTGATAATATGGACATTGAAGGTATACGCTATTCTGTCAAAAAAAAAAAAAAAAAACAGAAGGCACGGCGTATACCGCCGTATACCCTCCACTACAGTCCTGGGCATATCCAAAAGCATTATTCTAACCTCCTTGATTGTTACCCACTATTGTGGTGCCACAGACCTCTTCAGCAGCAATGACAACTCACTACTCAGTTCTTAAAACATTATCACGGCTTTTCTACATCCCTCTCACATGACTTCAGCTCCTTCAGTCGTTCTCTGAGTAAGTTAGAATAATGCTGATGAGTGATGATGTTCAGGGGTACCTTTTAACTTTTATTCTTTCCATCCTAGGCCTATTCCTTTTCCTCCAACCAACATTCATTTTCACTCGTGCAGGGACGGCGCCAGAAAATTTTAAACGGGGGGGGGCTCTAGGGTGGGCGATCCAAAATCTGGGGGCGAATTATGCTTATATATATATATATATATATATATATATACACACTGGCGGAAAGTGAAAAAAGAACAGCAAGAAAGAATTGGCGGACGATTATGAAATTTATATATGTTAATGGGGTCGAGTTGACGTAAGTGTGATGTTAATTTCGGGACCAACCGATGAGCACTTACGCCACAGCACGGCATAATATGCAAATTATCGTCGGTGGTTTTTAAGGAGTACGGCGAAGTGAATGTAATCAGTCGTCGGCGTACGGACACGTACGAATACCCTGAAGAAGCTGAAATGTCTGGACATGGAAGACGTGTACGATTTCAGCAGTTATCGGACTTTGAGCGAGGTCGTCTGGTCGGACTCCGCGTGGCCAGGTGGTCGTATCGTCATATTGCGGAGCGAATTGGACGGGAAGTATCGGTGGTGGTACGATGGTGGCGTAGATGGTCCGAGGAACATTCCTACACGAGAAGACGTGGAACCGGAGTCACAGACGGACTGATGAGCGGACCGATCGACGCATAAGAAGAGCGGCGTTGTCGAGCAGAACATCCACTGCGACGCAAATCCGAGCTGCCGTTGCACCTGAGGGGACTGTGCGAACAATCCGCAACCGTCTACTGTATGCAGGACTACGCGCACGTGTGCCTCTGGTATGTGTACCTCTGTCTCCAGCCCACCGTCAGGAACGGCTGCAGTGGTGTCGCCAACGTCTGCACTGGGGAACGCAATGGCGATCTGTCGTGTTCAGCGATGAAAGCAGATTCTGCTTGGGAGCCTCCGATAACCGTATGCGTGTTCGCAGACGCACAGGGGAGCGTCTCCACCCTTCATGCATCCGCCAGCGACACACAGGTCCTACACCTGGTCTCCTGGTGTGGGGAGCGATCAGCTATCACTCCCGTACACAACTAGTGTTTGTACCGGGTACGTTAAACAGCACCTCCTACATCAACAACATCATTCAGCCCGTTGTTGTGCCATTTGTAAGGTCGGTCCATCGTGGTGTTTTCCAGCAAGATAACGCACGCCCACACACGGCACGTGCAACGCAACATGCACTTCAGGGTGTGAGGCAACTTCCATGGCCAGCACGTTCACCGGATTTGTCCCCCATTGAGCACGTGTGGGATTTTATGGGACAACGACTTATCCGGTCTCCGCGGCCAGCCACGACCATCCCCGATTTACGCGTCCAGGTTGAGGATGCTTGGAACTCAATACCCCAAACTTACATCCAACATCTGTACGACAGACTCCATGCCAGAATTGCACAGTGTGACGCAGTTCATGGCGGTTCAACCTAGTACTAACCATGTTACATGGAAATGTTATTTTTCAGTTAACCAGCAAATGCAGCTGTATTTTGCCATAATGTTTTGATCACGTAATCCTCTGTATTCCGTTATTATGCTGTATAAATTTCGTTGGTATCAGACGTCTCCTTCTTGGTGTTCTTTTTTCACTTTCCGCCAGTGTATATTATTAAAGTCAAGAAATTTAAAAAACCGCCGTTGCTTGCCCTAAAAAAAGCTTTTCCGTGACTTCCGCTGAACATGCAGCACTTTGAAGTTTGGCAACTGATCAGTGGCGGATTTCCCAATAGGCCCTAGGGCGGCAAAATTTAGGGGCCTCAATTTTAGTGGTAGTGAAAATTAATAATATGTTATAAACCCATGAAAAAAATGTAAAATTTAAATAAAAATGGAACTAACAGTTAGTCAGAAAGCCGATGCGCACTAGGCTGTTTCCAAATTTTGGTAATCTCCTGTGCGAGTGTGTGTGTGTGTGGGGGGGGGGGGGGTATTAACTTTGTTCTTCCGACGTCCGACTCCAATAAAAGTTCTTCCATGATTGCCCGAACTTTGTTAGCAATACGCTGCGCAACAACACTTTCAGGTCGACCAGGCGTAGAAGGGAGTTCTGCCGACCAATGCCCTTTTTTGAAATCATGTTGCCATTTAAAAATCGTCGACTCACCCAAACCAAATATTTACCTTTGTAACGCTTTTTTAATTAAATCAACTATTTGTGGAGCCGTTTTACCCAAGCGATAGCAAAATTTTATCGCACAACGCACTTCACTTCTTAACTCTGAATCACTCACGTTCAGAGCTGTATGGCGAAATGTAGACGTACCTTAAACAACTGCGCAATAACAAACCCATAATCGTTTGCCATGGCTAATAACTGTTGCCGTAGATACTTCCTTAATTCAGTTAGTCGTCTGGGTGGTTATTTTTCCCCTTTTCACTGTTGCCAACTCAAAAAAAATTACTCTCAGTTTTTATGGAACGGCCTTTGTAATGTATTTAGTATTGAGTAATATTAATCTCAGAACGATATTTAGTGAGATCCTCCACTACTTGCTTAAATTAATACTTGTAGATTTCGATTACGGACGGAATTATGCCCTCAAAATTTCCCAAAGCCAGAACAGCGAATGTATCCCTCGTCCTATGACTTTTCTCATTTTTTTAAGCAAAATTAAAAAAGGACTATAAATCATTGTTTCTGAAGCCCGGCTGCATCGCGGGGCCCCGCGCCTTGGCTTCGTTGGCTTCCCTGTAAATCCGCCTCTGGTCCAGTTTTCACTTTCGCACACAATTAAAACCCTTACAGGGTTTAAACCAGCAGGCAATGCATTGATGTGAACAAAGATATTTTTATGTAAAAAGATAAATGAAACAAACTACACTATCTACCAACAAGTAATTGGACACCTGTGATAGTAAAGGAAAACGAAGTTTATTCACCTTCAATAGTTGGTGGAGCCTCCATGAGCGGTGATTACAGCTGCGACCCTCCGGGGCAAACTCTCAACCAGGCGTTGTACGACGGCTAGCGGTATTTTCTTCCACTCAACTTGGAGAAGACAGGTCAGTTCCTTCACCGATTTCGGACGGTGGGGCACCGCTTAAGTCGACGCTCCAACTCGTCCCAGTTGGATAGGGTTAAGGTCCGGGCTCTGCGCATGCCAGTCCATTCGATTAACCCCATTGTCACCATACCAAGCCATGGTGGACCTCGCAACATGACAGGTGGCATTGTCATCCTGAAAGTAACATGGGTCCACCGCGTAAATCTGCCACAACGTAGAAAGCGCGTGGTCATCCGAAATGGTGCAGTAGTTCTCGGCGTTGAGTCTACCAGGAATTGCGACCAAGGGTCCTGTGCCATACCAGGAGAAACGCCCCCATAGCTTAATTCCACCGCCGCCAAACTTTACAGTTGGCACAATACATTCCGGCAGGGAGCGTTCTCCAGGCAGACGCCAAACCCAGACCCTGCCATCCGAACGGTAGAGGGTGAACCTTGATTCGTCGCTCCAGAGAACCTGTTTCCACTGTTCAACGGTCCATTGTCGACGTTCTGTGCACCACGTTAGCCGAGCAACGCTATTGGACTTGGTGATCAAAAGTTTGTGGGTGGCAGCACGCCCATGATAACCGAGCAGATGGGATTCCTTACGGATTGTATTCATCGAAAGAACATTCGCGGGTGCCTGTTGAAACTCCTCACGGATGCCTGTTGAAACTCCTCGTTGATGTGGCCCATCGATTTGGTGCGGTTCTTCCGAATTTCTCTGGCCAGCACCCGTCGGTCTCTAACTCCCAGTTTTTGTGGATCTGCCGGGTCGGGGCACATTCCGACAGTCACCTGTCAGCTTCCACTTGCCAATCACGTAGGCCACTGTCGATTTTGGGTACTTCAACTCGCTGGATATGTCACGTATGGATCGGCCATTTCTGTGATACCCGACGATTACACCTTTCTCGAAATCAGAGAGCTCCGAACTGCGTGGCGTCTTGCATGCGACTGGTTGCGTTGTTGTTTCCCACACGATATTTAACGGCGGCGGCCGAGACGTGCATCAGAACGGCAGATATCGTCGCTTGCAAGGGTGTCCAATTACTTGTTGGTAGATAGTGTATATGAAATTAAAATGTCGTGGTGGAAATCACGGAAAACTCCTTGTAAACAAATAAAACAACTCATAAGGCACCGCGAACAAAAGAGATAGCGAGAAAAGAAAGAGTTACCAGTGTCCTACTTCAGTATTCCTACGTCAACGGCGCTGATTTTACATAGCTGGGAGGCAATATACCAAAGATGTGAGATAGACTGGGGTCAGTCTATGCCTAAATCGCCTTGCGAATAAAAAAATAAAAAAAACGCCTTGGCGACCACTACCTACACATTCTGTTGTGATTGAGATTCTTGTCCACAAGACAGGAATATTTCAAGTGGGTCGGGGGGACGTGGGGGCGTGAAAGCTCCGTTTTACGTAGTAGCCGGACAGTAATTCCCTTCCGCCGGAGGGTTTCTTTGGGTGGGGGGGGGAATCGCTGAAACTACATGTGGCAAGGAAAGCCTTTCTTTAGGGATAAAATTCGAAACTTTCATCACTTAATTGTTGGCTCAGTCCAGCCCACCCTGCTAGCACCTAACATGTTCCAAATGGTTAGTTTATGGCTCTGCTTTCATTATCATTTATACTTCAAGGCGTCGTGAGATCTCCTTCCGCATCCACACATCATATTCCACCCCACGGACAGTTTCTTTTGAAGCTATCAGTCGTCGTCACTTGTCTATCCCTTCGACTTCCCAAAAAAGCCTGGACAATGGCGAAACCAATTAGCATGCCCCGTAAAAGCAGTCCCCCCCCCCCCCATGCCATTATACTCACACAGTAACAATTTTGTGCCTACCACTTAAACTGTACTGAATGGATTTTTTATTTTTTTAAGGATAAGATGGCTCGTTACATGAAATACCGAATTGAACAACAAAATGCACATTACATTCTAAGTAAATCTACCAGAAAACTCACTAATCTCTGCGGTCATATAACTTTTATTTATTTTTTTGTTTTTTGGGAGAAAGGCAAAAAATCGTTGTGGGCCCTGCGCCTGGGCTTTGTGGGCTGCCCCGTAAATCCGCCCTATGCGGGTGTCAACAACTAAGTGTTTCAGACGCTGATCATAGACACCAAAATCTATCACATTCGTTTGACCAAGAGTACAATTTTCCCAAGTATATGTGTGGATATACTTGTGGTTGAAAAATGTATTAGATACACACAAACCATTCTCAATGCAGATTTCAATTAATCTTTCACCATTATTATTCACAAACGGTTCATTAAACCTACTCAGAACATTGTCAGAAATCAGATTTTGCACACCTACCCTAGCATTGAAATCCCCTGCTATTATAACTTTCTCTTTAGCACGAAACTCGCTCAAAATAGTTTTTAGCTCATTCCAGAAATCTATTCCTTCCTATCAGATGGTTCCGAGTCACAAGGAGCATACACTACAACAATTACTATTCTCTGAATTTTCACTTTCAAATGAATCCAGAGACTTCTCTCACTTATGTAGCTATAGTGAATCAAGTTGTTCTTCATCTTTTCACTTAAAATCACACTTACACCAGCCTGTCCTCTCACATTATCCAATACTCCAGACCACACACACACACCGTTCCATTCACTTCTTCTATCCTAATTTCTTTCTTTTTGGTTTCACTTACACACAAAACATCCAATCTATACTTATTAGTCTCTTCATCTTCAATCACCTCATTCATTTTGCCATTTATACCTCTAGTATTCCCACATCTCTACTCTGTTGGCTCAAACAGCTTCAAGTTTGCGACGTCTTTCCAAAGATTCATTGGAGCTGAATGGACTAGCAAAAAGCATGCTACTTCCGGCAGAGAAGGAAAGTCGTCACTGTAGGGAGTAAATAGCGTGGTGACGTATTTGCGAGAGTATTTCAATCCGAAATCTTTAAGATTTACGTGCATGTGAGGCAAAATATTCCAGTTTAATATGTTTTTTTTATTTTTCTGCTCGGTATATATGGCCGGTCGCGATATAGCCTCGTATTTTCCTGCTTACTAATCTTTTTTTTTTTTTTTTTTTATTGGAGGTTTAACGACCACCGTGAGCAACTCAACGGGCTATAAGCAGTCGCCCGTCCCTAATTTAGGGTCACTGGCTCCAGGGAAGGGAGAGAGCTAGTGCCGTAAGACAAACACAACATCCATGCCTCACCGGGATTCGAACCCGGACCCCTTACGGACGAATGATCAGAGGCCAGCGCCTTAGACCACTGCGCCACCGGGGCGGCTTACTAATCTTGTTTGTTTTTTCTCAGATATGAGCACTTGCTAATTACAATTTCATTTAGAAAGTTTTCGGCTTGTACGCAAATATTCTTTCTACGTAATATCTGCTGTACATTGTGAATTGAATCTGACATTCTTGCTTTGGAATGGGTTTCTGTTCACTGCCAACTTTCTTCCATACATAGATGGCGCTGCACGTTCAATTGGTCTCCGTCGTTTCAGAGCTGCTAGCATTACATTTGCCAGTCTATGCTACTCCAATCTTTGCGTCATTCTTATTCCATCAATTCTAACCAAAGTTGAGTTCAAACGAGATAGACGTATGTAGTTACTTCTATTTCGTTGAGTTTAAAACACAAAATGACGCCATTCGCCGTAGAAGCATCATCTCCAGATATTTGGTGTATGTATATATGCACCAAATATGTTGTCGAGTTTTTTTCTTTTCTTTTGATATAAATATACAAAGAAATGTTGATTTGTATAAAACTTCTTTTTTTATTTGAAGGTTTAACGACCACCGCGAGAAACTTAATGGGCTATAAGCAGTCGTCCGTCCCTAATTTAGGGTCAATTACTTCAGGGAAGGGAGAGAAAATTAAACACAACATCCAATGTCGTAAATTAAACACAACATCCATGCTTTACCGGGATTCGTACCCGGACCCATCATGGACGAATGGTCACAAGCCAGCGCTTAGACCACTGCGCCAGCGGGGCGTCTAGAATTCCTTTGAAAAGGAAACAAAAACATTAATTTTAATTAAAGAGTAAATATAACCAGTCTTGTCTTATTTGTAATTCTAAATGCCCATCTTGAAAATTTTTCTTAAATTAAACCATTAAGAAAGTGCAGTTAGAAACCTTTGATATCCATGGTAGTTTTAGATAAATTATAGGGTTGCACATTATCGCATTTATTTATTTTTGATGTTTGTTGCAGGGTTTAACGCCCACCAGGGGCAACTCTGGGGGTTTATACTTTATAAGCAAAGAGGTTAAAATAAGATATTTGGAGATGCCCTCGTCAATGGAGCCATAAAGTAAGGATATGAATGGACCAGTCACTGGGTACCTAGGTATTTGCTGGGTACATCATGCGATCGTGCCCTAGGTAATCTATAGATCAGATAGCTATTTAATTTATGGCGGTAGGCAGGCCTTGGACATATAAATACAAATTAAAGCTGAACCTACCAATGGGAACCTACCAAGGAGGTCCTACAGGTACGAAACGGTGGCGGTTTGTCGGTATGATACACATTACACAATTGTGATACGCGGACGCCAAGTTCTCAGAAATTGACATCAGATGAGTAATACCGGTTTGAGTTTTTCTTTTCACAGCGGAACCGCGGAGTCGCGGACCAATCAATCTCATGTTGTTTGTTTAGAAGTGAATTGATGCGCGGTTTGAATGGTATGTTCTTACCCGGTATCGGAGATATTAGACTGAAGTATTATTTTCTCGGTAGAGATTTATACAATAACATTTAGTTAATGGATGAACTATTGTTTTCCACGAATTTTACCGAAGCATCAGGTATCGAAGTTTCAAAGGGCGAACGTAAGTGTCATTTTCCAGTTGCAGACGACTTCATGATTAGTACCCGTATTCCAGTATGCCACCTGCTGTGGTTTTTTTGTATTGCTATTACGTTGTGTGATTTTGCCTAGTGTTTATGTTAAATTTACGCACATCTGGCTATTTAATTTATTTTTATAGAATAGTGAATAAATTTTGCTGTTTGTAGAAAATTTATTCAGACATTCATTTCAAGCATTTTTTGCTGAAATGAGTCTTCTGCATAAACGTTTTTTGAAAGCAAAAGGAGAGCCCATTTGTTTAGCACAGGGGTGCACAACCCGCGGCCCTCAAAGTCAGTTTATGCGGCCCGCGGATAAATATTTTATACTATTGAAAACGTGAATATATATATTGTGAATGATGAGATTTTTTCCCATTATTGTAGGCCCTAGTTAAAAGCATACGTATGGAGCATGTGATGAAGGTTGTGATTAAAGTGGTCAATTTCCTTCGTGCCGGAGCTCTTAATCACCGCCAGTTCAGAGAATTCTTATCAGACATGGAATCCCAATATGATGATGTTATTTATTTTACACAAGTTCGTTGGCTTAGTGCTGGGAAAATGCTGAAACGAGTGTATGACTTGCATCAAGAAATCATAATGTTTTTACACAGTCGTAATGAGTCTCAACTAGCAGCACATTTTGAGAACAGCGAATGGGTGAGTGATTTATGTTTTTTAGTTGATATGACCCAACATCTCAATGAATTAAACATTAAGCTTCAAGGTAAAAACAACATGATCAACAACATGTGTTACATATTAAAATCATTTGAGGTTAAACTCAGTTTATGGCAGTCACAACTAAGCAATGGACTACTAGCAAATTTTCCAACAATGAAAAGTTTTGTTGAAAGTTCTGAATTCCATGTAAATGTGGCTAAATATGCATCTCTTGTAGTGGACCTTCACAATGAGTTTAAAAGACGATTTGAAGATATAAGAAAATTTGAGGTTTTGTTTGATATGTTTTCTCTACCATTCACTACTGACGTTGCGTCAGTGCCACTAGATTTCCAGATGGAATTAATTGATCTTCAGTGTAACAATGAGTTAAAAACAAAATACTCTGAAGTTTCTCTCCTAGAATTTTACAAAAATTACTTACCGAAAGAAATGAAATTGCTCAAAGATCATGCTTTAAAAACGGCAATGTTGTTTGGAAGTACCTACTTATGCGAGCAATCGTTTTCTTTGATGAAACAAATAAAGTCAAAGTGTCGTTCCCGTTTAAGTGATACATTATTGGAGGGAAACTTGCGCATTATCATCTCTAACATTGAACCTGATATTGACAGACTATTGAAAAATAAACAATGCCAAGCATCTCATTAGGAGCATTAGGCTACTACTTGATTTGATGGTCAGTTTGACGATATATTGATTTTAATTTTTTATATACTTTGATGTTAAGAATTCTGTTTTTTGTAAAAATAAAAATTTTACAACCTTGTGATAGTATTATTTTATTTTATATACCCCTAAACCTTTTCCAGTTAGGAGTAAGTTGATTGTAAATCAGTAATTTGATAACTTAATAACGCAATTTGCCAAAAAACTTCAAAAATGGATTTAAACCATTTAGAGGACACAAAAATGGTATTGAAACACATTTTTTGTCTGCTGGTAAAATGGGTTATTCGGATAATAGTAAAATTAGCTTTAGCGGTAGGGTTTGGCAAGTGCCTATGTGAAAAGGTAACTTGCGGCCCGCCACTTATTATGTAAAAATAAACTTGGCCCCCACTTATAAAAAGGTTGTGCACCCCTGGTTTAGCAGGAGGGAACACTACAAAATCGTGATTCTTCGCTAAGAAACGGAGCAATTTTGTACCTTTTTAATTATCTTAAATTATGTACTAATATAGCGTTGATTTTTTAGCCTGAATGTCACAACTTTCCGCAGAATTTTCTCCACTTATTTTGTTCGACTTTTACCACCATAAAGAACAATCATTTTCATATATGTATTCCTAGAAGTACTAATATTGCAATTACCACTTTAAAATGACAATAATGTGGTGGTTTTTCCTCCCCCCTTTCAAAGCTGGCTATTCCAGGTAATTGTGATTTGCACATTTTACATAACTCAAATGGTACGTTCTTTGTATTTTTATGGTCTTATGTGGTAAAGATTCTATTAAAATGGTTTCAAAGTTGTGTACTTCATTCTGCCAATGTATATACTCTAAATATGGCAGTGGTGTAGCCAGAAATTTCTTAAGAGGGTCCATGGGTTTTGTTCATTGGTGAAAGCCTCGTATACACGTATATATCGCTTTAAATTCGTGCTCAGTCTCCCCTCAAGGGAGGGGATCAACCCCCCCCCCACACACACACACACTCTGGCTATGCCACTGAAATATGGTAAGCAGGGCTGTGTGCCCAAGTGATACAGTGTTGGCTTCTAATAACTGTCTGAAATGAGCCTGGGTTTGAATCAGTGATGGTAGATCGTGGGAAATTACCCGTTTCATGGGTATTTTAGAAAAAAAAATTACGAATGGGTAAATGGGTATTTTTATTTATCCTGTGAGAAAATTCATTCCATCTCTTTTTAAAAATCATACACAGACTTCTAATTTGTTGCATAAAGTCTTGTTTTCAAAGAATGCCTATGTTAATTGCGCAATGCCTACCAAAAGTTGAGTATTAGGATATGTGGGTGGAATGGCTTTCAATGGCATTCAAAGATTGAGCGAAGTTCGTTGTTGAAGAAAAACACTTAAAATGACACAATACTGAAAACTTATATTATGATAGTAAACTTGATTTTATGTTATATGATATTTATGTGATAGTAAACATAATGCTTATTATCATATATTATTTTTGACTTTTTAAATGCAACTATTGTATTTAAAAACTGAAGTCTAAATTAGTGTACTTATTAAAATCATAATTTGTGTTTTGTAGTATTTTTAATGCAAAAAATAAACAAGTTAATGCGTAAAGAGATAAAATTATAAGTAAATTTCTGAAAAAATATTTTAAGCTTAAAAACATATAATATAAACTCTTGCAAGCAATTTTTTGCGAATATGGGGTTTTGGGCTGTAAGATGGGTAATTTCTTTGCTGCATATGGGCAAAACCAGTTTTACTACCTACCATCACTGGTTTGAATCCTGAGTGAGGCATTGGTGTGTTTGTCTTCTGGCACTGACTCTCTCCCTTCCCTGGAACCAGTGGCCCTAAATTATGGACAGATACTGGTCATTGAACCCTCAAACAAATGAAATTATAAGCAGGAACCACTTTAAGTATTCACCAAATAATAATAAAACAAAAAGCTGGTGAACCAGAAATTTACCTGGCGAAATTTTTGGTTACTCCCTTTGAGTACTAAAACACTTTCAAATTTCATTAAATTACTTTAATGCTATTTTTGGTGATGGTGCATTTCATTTTATTTATTTTATAAATAATGATACCATTCTTGCTGAAACTATAAGGATGCACAATGTAATACGTTTCAGAATTCTAAAATGGTTTTTAAAATATTCTAGGTCAAAGATTATTTCTGTGAACTTGAAAAAGTCAAAATAACTTATTTTCAGCACACAATATCAAGTATCATATGAAATGCTATAAAAAGACACAAATTTCAACCTTCTAGCTTAGGTAATGAGATACCACTACTCAAAAAATTGTCTGAGGGTCATGATTTTTTCATTTGATACCCTGTGGATGTACTGCTAAAATTTGGGATTAAAAGTTCAGCAGATTCATATAATTTTCTTCAATGATGCAGGAGACTTATTAACATGCCTTTATACCTTGAAAATAAGAATAAAAAATTGTGTATATACAGCATAACTTGCTTAATTTGAATTTTGGGAAAAGTCATGGGTTGTAAATTTTCTTGCAATTTTAATTATGAAGTATTGTTTTTTTTTTTTTTTTTCAAATTTTAAAACTATAAATTATTTTGGTTAAATCAAATTCTGAAGTTTGCTTATGTGGGTTTGGCTGTCTTATTTGCACTGACACTGAACTTATTTAGTCTTGCACTATGTACTAGCCACACATTCTGTGATCATATTTGCCAGTAATCCCTTAAAGGCCGCCCCGGGGGCGCAGTGGTCTAACCGATGACCTCTGATCATTCTTCCAAAAGGGGTCCAGGTTCGAATCCCGGTGCAGCATGGAACCAGTGACCCTAAATTAGTGACGGGCGACAGCTTATAGTCCATTAAGCTCATGGTGGTCGTTAAACTTCCAATCAAAAAAAAAAAAAAATCTCAAACCAGAGTTTGTTGTTCAATAATACTAGTTTTGCAATTAGCCATGTGCTTTAAAAGCTACGTATCTTTGTTAAGAATGAATAAAATTACCAAAAACTGTTTTTAGTGTTTCATAAAATACCCAACATTTGTATTGTTGAATAGCCATTCTGGTAACCAATCAGTACTGTGAATACATCATAGGTTAAATAATATTTTGCATAGTCATATAAGCAGTTGGGAACCTAAGAAATTTGCTATTTTAAAATGCTCAATTGATGAGTGTGTTTTTTTCTTTCACATTTATTTTGGATCTCTTGACTAAAAATAGTACTAAAAACTTCTTTTGAACTACTTCAGATTTGGAAGATTTAATACCACTAAAATGCTGTGAAAATATCTTCTAAAAATCTTATCCAGGCCTTGGTTCTACCATATACTGTCAAAATTTTTTGTTGCATATTGGAATAAAATGTCTAATAATGTAGCACATTTAGATCATTGTTTCTCACTTCCAAAATGAATAAATGAAAGGCTTTCAAACCATGCAGGAATAAGTTTTTTTATTCTATGTTAGGAGTAACAACAAAAATGAAACAGTCTTAAATGGCCATGGTCCTTGTTACTCCCTTCCAAAATGAGCAAAAGAAAGGCTTTTCAAACCATGTAGAAGTGAGTGTTTTTTCAAAAGTAAGTAACAACAAAAATGAAACAGTACTTGAAAATGTCCATGGTTGCATGCTGAAACACTCCATGATAGACATTTTACTCCAATACACACACGCACAAACAACAGCAGAACTATACAATATGTGATAAAAGGAACCAAGGCACAGGTGAGAAAAATATATATATAACCTGTGTCTTTCTTCCGTGGTTACAGTGTTCATGGTTTTTAAATCTCGGGTACCTTGAAAGTGATTTCAAAATATTTTTTTTTAAAGTATTCTTGTGCAAGAGGTATCAGAATAGCTAGATCACTCAATTTTGAAGAATTTTACCTTTTAATTCCGTTGGTGATTTTAGTTATTGTTTGCATTAGTGACTCCGGGACTTGGATTCTGTAACCATTGAAAAAGCATTTTATTTTGCATTGGTCTCCTCAATGTCTAAATGATGGGACACCTCAACAAAACTACACAGTGCTGTTCAGTCTTCATTGCATATTGCCACTGCAGTGGCACAGTGTTCTAAGCACTGGCTTCTGACCTTTTGTCAGAGGTGGGTCTGTGTTTGAATCCCAGTGAGGCATGGGTGTTGTATTTGTCTTACAGCACTGACTCTCCCTTCCCTGAAACCAGTGGTCCTAAATTAGGGACAAGCAACTGCTTATAGCTCATCCAGTTGCTCACAGTGGTTGTTAAACCCCCAAATAAGACAAAAAAATAAAAAAAAATCATGCACTCTTCTGTTTTGCTGGAATTACTTGTGCCAGTTCCTACAGCTTTGTTTAACAGTAAATCCTGCTCTGGCATCAGTGATGATTTAGAAAATTTCAGCCAGAGAGTTACTTGCACCCAGCATTTACTCTGTATAAATTTCTTCATCAGTTTATGATGGGGAACAGCCCTTGTGAATGTCAGTAGCCAATTGGTGACCAGATATTTTGTAGTGGCTAGTAAAGTTTTTAATATAGTAGCCAATGATGGCCTGTAGATTTTTTTCCCGAAGTGAACAACTATTTTGTCCGCCTTTTCGCCCCACTTGTGAATGAATATTGAGTTCAGTTTTCTCGCCCATGTTCCTGCAGCTGCTTCAAAAATGAATGGAAGTGAAGGTGGGCTTCGAGAGAAACTTAATCTGCTGACGGATCAGAGCAACCTTTGCCATGGTATAATGTATCTTTGCCAGGGTATACCTTGCACAAAGTATAATGTCATCTAGATGTAAAAGAATTATCTTTGAGTCTCTGTTTAGCTGCATATATGCTGAACAAAAAGAAACTGTTATGGCAATGTTTTTAAGATGATGCAGCTGCTACATCTGATGCCATGTAGTACTGCCCCTTGTGAGCTTGGCTTTTCAGCAATGAACCTTACAAAAATGAGTAATCGAGCATGTCTGAATAGTGACACTTTAAATGACTTAATGATGATTAGATGCAATGGCCCTTCAATTGAAGATTTTGATCCTCAAAATGTTATTCAACTGTGGTGGGCAGATATCTCGGATGGGAAGATCAGACACAGTACATATCAGCAGTAAACTGTATCAACATTATTAGTGCCACTTTATGTGTATATATCCTAGCTTTTACCCCTTTTAAATATTATTTAAAAAATTAAACATCTAACTCTAATAATTAATGACTTCATGGCTTCTTATTACTTTCAGTAATATAAATATTTAACGGGAATTATCGAGGATAAATTTATTAAGGTATATTACCTCTCAAATTTTCGATCTATACACTATCGTCAGGCGTTCTTGCGTCTTACTACTTCCACAGGTCTGGCGACCAAACCTGATGGATTTTCCATCCAGCATGGTCATTGATGTTGCCACCTTGTGTCTTGTAAATTTCCGGGGATTCTTCTAATTTCTGAATAATTGCGTGGGATTGATGTTTCATCACTTTTAAGGAGTCCCAGTCCATTTTGTGGCCAGTTTTGTATGTGCCTGTCTAATCCTGTTTTATTTGAGATGTTCCTTATTGCTGCTTTGTGTTCTTTAATTCTGGTGGTTAACCTTCGTCCTGTTTCTCCTATATATGGTAATCCACATGAACCTCAATTTTATAAATGACTCCTTCCTGGAGTAAAGTATTTTCTTCTTTTTGCTTTAGGGATGGTAAGTATTTTTTAATTTTGTTATTTAAGCCTGGAGCTAACCTAATTTTATATTTAGTGCTGATTTTCCTTAGTTTTTCAAACAGTCCCTTGTGGTAAGTGACTTTTCTTGTGAATAAATATTCAATTTTGTCTTTGTTTTTGTCTGTAGTGCCAGTTCTGTTCCTAGTAGGATTTTTTTCCCCAGTAGTTCACAAAATTCTTTTGAAGGTAATCATTTTTTTTAATGTTTTTCCTTAGCTTCTGAAGGTGAATTCAGCTTTTCAACTTTTTCTTTAAATTGTAAAGCTACATTTTTCTTTATATAATTAGGGTGATCTGATTTATAATTTAAAAATTTCTTGTATTTGTAGGCTTCTTGTATAATTCTGTGGTAATATTCTTTCCTTCCCACTTCAAAGTAATATCTAGGTAATTTAGCTTATTTTCATTTTGCTTTTCTAAAGTGAATTTTAGGGATTCATCTTGGGAATTAAAACCTTCTATAATTTTTGACGAGTATCCACTCGAATCTTGATCTATGATGAAAAGGATATAAGCAGCCCCGGTGGCGTAGTGGACTAAGTGATGGCCTCTGATCATTCGTCCAAAAGGGGTCCGGGTTCGAATCCCGGTGAGGCATGGATGTTGTGTTTGTCTTACTGCACTGGTTCGTTCCCTTCCCTGGAACCAGTGACCCTAAATTGCTCACGGTGGTTGTTAAACCTCCAATCAAAAAAAAAAAAAAAAAAAAAAAAGGATATCATCTATGTATCTAGTATACATGCAGAAAATTGAAAATTTCAATAGGAAGGCCTCTTCTATTTTACTTACATAATAATTTGCTAGGAGAGGTGCTAATGAAGAACCCATTGCTAGCCCACATCTTTGCTTATAGAAGCAGCCTTGGAATTGAAAAAAAAAATGTTGCTTAGAGCAAACACTAAGTTCATAAAGGCCTATTACTTCTTCTTTATTATATTGGTCAGATAGAGATAGGTCATCTGCAAAGCAAAAAGTAGAAAATACTTTACTCCAGGAAGGAGTCATTTATAAAATCGAGTGTTCATGTGGATTACCATATATAGGAGAAACAGGACGAAGGTTAATCACCAGAATTAAAGAACACAAAGCAACAATAAGGAACATCTCAAATAAAACAGGATTAGACAGGCACATACAACAAACTGGCCACAAAATGGACTGGGACTCCTTAAAAGTGATGAAACATCAATCCCACACAATAATCCAGAAATTAGAAGAATCCCTGGAAATTTACAAGACACAAGGTAGCAACATCAATGACCATGCTGGATGGAAAATCCATCAGGCTTGGTCATCAGACCTGTGGAAGTAGTAAGACTCAAGAACGCCTGACGATGATCTAGTGTATAGATCGAAAATTTGAGAGGTAATGTACCTTAATAAATTTATCCTCGATAATTCCTGTTAAATATTTTAATACTGAAACATCTAACTTCAAAGGCCTCTTGAAAATAAATTATGTATGTGTAAATTTTGATAGTAAGAGTAATGACATTACAGCACTGAAAAAAAAAATTCTCAAAAAAATCAATCATTTTGGAACAAAAGCAATGCAATATATCTAATAATCCTATGCAGTGACTGCTCTGTATCTGTTTTTATAAAGTTAGTGCGTGAGGGGTCCCTCATTAGAAAGTAAAAAAAAAAGTCATTCACCCATTTAATTTCATAGAAATGTAGGTAGAGAAGTTAATGAATTATTATTATTTAACTTTGCACAGCCAGTAGATTTTGTCATTTGGCTAGTAAATTTTTTTTTCCACTATCCACATTGGCTAGTAGAAATTTAAGCAGTTTCGCACGGGTTAGCCGAGATAAATAATTTACATACCCTAGGCATCTCGGGTATGGTATATTTCAAGCCTTGCTAAAAATATATTGGGTTGTTGGAAAAGTCATGACTTATTTTGACACCCGATGGCGGTTTTGGAAGTACTAGAGGCATGCGCAGCTCTGTTATCGCTATGGCATTCGACAGGTGCCAGTTCTAGCTGCAGTCTAAAAAGAATAGTGAGCGATTTGGTTGATTTGCGGAGATTTGACATCAAGTTGAAGATGGAAAGACCAAACTGTGCATTTTCGCCATATTTTACTGTTTTACTTCCGTAAAGAGAAGAACGCGCGTCAAGCTTGTGAAAAGTTGCATAAAGTGTACGGTGAAGTGTAGAGGCATGCGCAGCTCTGTTATCGCTATGGCATTTGACAGGTGCCAGTTCTAGCTGCAGTCTAAAAGGAATAGTGAGCGATTTGGTTGATTTGCGGAGATTTGACATCAAGTTGAAGATGGAAGACCAAACTGTGCATTTTCGCCATATTTTACTGTTTTACTTCCGTAAAGGGAAGAACGCGCGTCAAGCTTGTGAAAAGTTGCATAAAGTGTACGGTGATAATGCTCTATAAGAATGTCAGTTGCCAGCGGTGGTTCGCAAATTTCCGTGCTGGTGATTTTGACCTCAATGATGCTCCTCGGTCTGGGAGGCCAACCGAGGTTGATGACGACCAAATGAAGGCATTGATCGAGTCAAACCCACGTTACACGACACGAGAGATTGCAGACACATTGCACATTCATCATTCAAGCGTTCACGACCACCTGAAGAAGCTAGGATACGTAAGCAAGCTCGATGTGTGGGTTTCTCATGAACTCAAAGAAGCTCAATTGACGGGGCGTGTAAACATCTGCGATATGCTCATTAAACGTGAGGAAAATGATCCTTTTTTGAAGTGACTGATAACTAGTGACGAAAAGTGGATTGTGTACAACAATGTGCTGCGCAAACGGTGTTGGTCCCAACATGCTGCTTTGCCTCAAATGACATCTAAAGCAGACATTCATCAGCAGAAGGTTCTGGTCTCAGTGTGGTGGGATTGTAAAGGTGTGTTTTTCGAGCTCCTACCACAGAACCAAACAATCAATTCGAATGTGTACTGTCGGCAATTGGACAGTTTGAACGAATCCATCATCCAGAAACGTCCAGAGCTCGTTCATCGTAAAGGTGTGTTCCATCACGACAACGCGATACCACACACAAGCTTGATCACCCGCCAAAAATTATTGGAGCTTGGGTGGGATGTGTTGCCACACCCAGCATACTCACTTGACCTTGCGCTGTCAGACTTCCACTTGTTTTGCTCTCTTCAACAGTCCTTGCATGGTATAACGTTCAATTCAGATGAGGCTGTAAATCAGCACTTTGTACAGTTTTTCGCCACGAAAGACAATTCCTTCTATGAACGAAGCATTCTGCAGCTCACTGAAAGATGGCAAAAGCTTATCGAACAAAACGGGCATTATATCATTGATTGATCTTTGTTCTTTCTATCAATAAATGACCTTTGCGAAACATGGCTAAAATACGTCATGACTTTTCCGACAACCCAATATATATATATATCATCATCGCCAACCATTATCAATCCACTGCTGGACGAAGGTCTCTCCAAGCTTCTTCCACAATGGTCTGCCTTGTGCCAGTCTCCTCCATGTTACTCCTGCATACTTTTGAAATTCATTCACCTATCTCCCGTGTGGTCTTCTGGGTCTTTTTCTGTCCCTTGGAACCCAATCTAAAATTTCGGCTGTCCATCGATGGTCTGTCCTTCTGGCAGTATGTCCAGCCCATTGCCATTTCAAGGATTTAACTCTGATGATGATGTCTTCCACTCTTGTCATTTTTTGGATCCACGAGTTCCTCTTCTTATCTCTACTGGTTACACCAAGCAGGCTTCTTTGAGTTGTCTGCAGCCTTTGTATGTCTCTTTTAGTTAAGGTTCATGTCTCTGCGCCATACGTAAGCACTGGAAGGATGCATTGATCAAAAATAATTCTGATGATTTGTTCAGACCCTCTCACAACTTGTGATTTTTGTAATCGTTTTTCTGTTTTTTGTGGCAGATGATGAGTGTGGGTTAGGCCAGGAAAGTTATAGATGCATGCAAAAACTTTGACTAAATTATTCTACCTGCAACTCTGAGGAGGTTTTGCTAATTAAAAAAAATGTTGGTGGGCTTTAAACTTGCATCTATGGCTTTGCAGAAACCCATTTCCAACTAGGTCTTTGTGGAAGTGAGAAAATGCAGAGTTTTGCTGGTCCTTGATAAAGCCAAGGCTTGGCATTCTCGCCACTTTCTACATTCAGTTTTTCTATTACTTTATATTATTGTTTACTCATGCCCGTTGGGCTTTGAAGTATTCTATTCTGTTTTAGTTCTTGTTAAATAATTTTTTTTACTGTCTATACTTGGTAGTGTGTGAGTTCTGAATATTCATAACTGCTACGTTGCGCCTCATGATCTTCCTGTAGTTTTTTATGCAAATTTAGTTTAAAATTTTTTAGGTGTAAAATTTAGTCTTTGACTCTGCTCTTGGGTATATATATATATATATACAGATATAATGTGCCTCTTTTGTTTGGAAGTGAATTTGTTGAGTGCTATCATTCTGTAATAGCAAATACTTTTTTAACAAGTGGTTTTCCTATTGTACCATGATGCTGTTCAGAGTTAAGTCTAGAAAATGATTTCGTTTTTGAAAAATTCTTTTCTAGAATTTTTTGAGATGTGCTTTAAATGTGAAAATATACTTTTATTCCTCAAAGTGACTAATTATGCAAAATAAGCATTTTGCTTGAACATCTGGGGTTTAGTCATTAACATAATAATAGCATTTAACTTTGTCTTTGCGGTTTGCCAGACTGTTGAGAATTAAACATGTCTTAGGATGGATGAAGAAACAAGAGTAAAAACATTTAAAATTGAGCCTCAGTGGAATTTTAAGTGTAGCATAAGCTACATGTTGCAAAAAATGTAAGGAAAACCCAAAATTTGAAAATATGCAGAATAAGCAATTTTTAGTCTTTATTTTAGTTTTAATGAAACTCAGCGAAAAATAAAACTAGTGTGGTTATGGTTTGTAACAAGAGGTTGTCACAGGACCATATTTACACTGAGTCCACTCACCTTTTTGTTAATATGATCATTGGGTAAGTATTTCCATTGAGCTACTTCATTAATCACATTCTGTATCAATTTCTAACTGTGTTTATACTTGTTATCTTAGCAGCAGTCTATGGGTCTTATCCATGGTTTCATCACCACCACATTAAGTTTCTCGATCCATCTGATGAACAGTTATCTGATTTTGCATGTAGCTTTACTTAGATTTATGGTCAGTGGCACTTTCATATGATTTCCTGATGTACTTTAGAGAAATATTTCATACTGTGTTACATGATAAGTGTTATTTGAAAATTAATATTTTGCACACTTGGTGCATTTTGTGTTATTTATAGTAGTTAAGATATTCTTTTATTTAGCAGGTGTAGTTAACGCTCTGCAAAAGTTATGGCAGAAGCTTCAGCTGCTAGAACAAGCTCGCCAACTTGAAAAGGAGAAAACCAATAAAGAACATGATGGTATATGTTGTTTATATTACCCAATAAAGCATGTATGTGAAAATACAAGGGCTGGTCAAAAATGTTTGACTGGGTATTTAAAATGATTGTACAATAATAAAAATCAGTCTTTCAGTACTGCCAACATGTATTCAACCCTTCCTCCATACAGAAAGAATGATAGAATTAGGTGTTGAATGAGGAAGCAATCCCTTTAATCAGAGATTCCAACATATCAGACACTTGGGACAAAGGCATAACTTCAGCGCTGGCCAAAGGAAAGGCACAGTCACAAAAAAACCCATGATGAAATTTGGACATAAACATGTAATGATTATTAATAAGTATGAAACTTTAAAACATGCTTAAGTTATGTAAGAAACTTTAATTTAAGAGAGCTTTTGACTGATAACTTCAGTCTTTGTCAGCCTTGTGACAGATTGACAATGGTAGTGGTTGCCAGATCTGTAAAGTCATATACATTATTTCTTTTTTAAAACAAGTCGAAAGCTGCCTTAAATTAGTTTAAGTAACTTATTAGTGTTTTAAAGTTTCATACTTACAAAAACCACCACCAGAAGTAAACACACTGCTGAAAACTTTATTTGTAGGTGGTCTTAAGTTCTGATAGTCATTGGAGTGTATCTACACCCACCCCCCACCCCGTCATGCCATTCTTTGTTCAGGTGTCTTGTCTCTACCCCCTCTTACGTACTGTACATATCACTAAGCTGTTCTTTAAGATTCACAGGTTAGTTTTTTAAGGGGGAAAAAAAGCTAATCTGCCAGATTAAAGTTTAAAATTGATGGTGCTAGATTTTACTTACTATTGATTTATCAAATGGTTGTCCTGGTGGTGCAGTGGTCTTTTAAGTGCTGTCTTCTGTCCATTCATCTGAGATGGGGTCCAGATTCAAATCCCGGTGAGGCATGGTTGTTGTGTTTGTCTTACAGCCCTTACTCTCTTCCCTGGAATCAGTAGTCTTAAATTAGGGACAGGTGACTGTATATAGCCCATTGAGTTGCCCATGGTGGTTGTTAAACCCTAAAACAAAACAAGAATTTATCAAATGTCTCCATTTTCTGTATCGAACGCATTCCTTATTCTTTCCCAAAACAATGGCTTTACCAGAGGGTTCATGTGGGTGTTTAACAGTGCTAAATACTACTAGTTTTCATTTTTAAGAGCCTTTAAAAAGTACTAAAGATTGTTAATTCAAGTCCTTAATTTTAATTTAAGAGCTTTTTAAGTTCGATATATTTCAGCTGAGTTAACTGCTTTGCTTATGTGGGTGTTCCAGTAATGGGGCTCACCTCTTGTATGCGTAGTTAGTATTACAATAATATCTTGGAACAATAGGGCCCTCCCCTTCCTATGTTAAGCAGGCGTGAGTTTCCATGGAATTCCTGTTGTTGTTTTTATTGTTATTTGGATCATTCTCAAGATTGATCAATTCAAAACTGAAGATAAATTTTGATGGGATTGAGTTAGCAGTGAGGATGGGGGGGGCAGAAAAATTTGTGCTTAGAATCTGGGCTGGGAGAAATAATGTATGAATAGTATACCTGTGCCAGCCCTTGTACTTTTAGGCATGTCTTGCAATTAAGTCATTTTGCCCACTGACCTGACTGTCCCTGTGAATCTCTCACTTCTGTGTTATGTGACATTTAAACATGGTGAAATTTTGGAAAGTAATTTTTTTTTTTTAATTCAACTTTTTTTCTGGTGAGTGTTTGTATTGTACTCCTAAAAATGTTCTTTCTGTTCTGTATTTGTTGTTTAATGTAATTTTTTTCCATAAATGTTTGTATTTCAGCTTGTAAAAGGAAACAGAAATTTCTGAAAATGAAAGTTTGACAGGAGTGAAAATTTCTCAGTCGTAATTTCTTTCTCTCTCATTGTGGTTGTGAAATAGCACTTTTCCCTAGATGTATTTCAGCTTTTAAGAGATGAAACTTAAGGAAAACGAAAGTTGGATTGAATGGAAATTTCCCTGTAATCGAAAATTCTTTCTTTGACATTTCCTCAGTCCTCCATTGTTGTTAAATATCACTTTATTCCATAAATATTTGCATTTTAGCTTGTAAAGGAAGGCAAAAATGGGAGTTCGGTAGAGCAAAAATTTCTCACATTGTCACGATTTCTTTTTCTCTTGATGTTACCTCTGTCATGTATTCAGGGTTCATCCTAGGACAAAAAAGGGCAGGGTGCTTGTTATGGAAAAAAGGGCAACTTACATTCAAAGAGCATTAGCGTATACGTCAAGCTTACAAAAACAAGACTACGATCAGCGTTATTTCACCGGAAAAGTTTGATAGTATTTCATTGCAGATATTAAAATATTATTACATGTATTATCAGTAAGTACCATACTTTCCGGCACATAATCTGCAGATTATCTGTTCCTAAAAGTTAAAAATCTAACCATTGCGGATTATACGGAGCTTCTCCCACCCCCATAGACTTAAAAAATGAAAAAGTTTTGCTCTTCATACCGTACCGTGCCGTATAATGAGGGAAATCTTTATCACGGCAAAGTTTTAAGAATGTCACGTGTTCTACGATAATGTGCAGTGTCACAGCATCAACCTATCTCTTCCCCTTGGCTTTGACAAAAATGTGTGTGTGTGTGTGTGTGTGTGTGTGTGTGTGTGTGTGTGTGTGTGTGTGTGTGTATAGACATTTCCTCTCTGCAGATTGCTGCTTTGTGAAAGAAGAAAATATTGCATGTTGACATTGAATAGGGGAGTGCTGTTTCCATTCCATGTTGCTTTGACCCGTGACCTCTGTAACGTCACCCCCCTCCCACTCTTCCCAAGGTTCTAACCCCACTCTCACTTGTTTAATTTTCTCTACTTCAAAGAGAATGCCTCTGGCACTATAGCTCCAAGGCTGAAGGGGAGAACTTTGACACCATCACAAATTATTCACGGTCTTCAAATCCAGTGTTTCAGTTGATGTAATTTAAGCATTACTCAGAGTTACAGCATGATTGCCACATAAATTAAAAATATGTATCACAACCGCTTGAAAGTTGCTGGATATTGTAACTAACTTTTTTAAATTTTCAACAAATTTCAGCAGTTTTATATTTTGTTACACTCATTAAATGGAAAGAAAGTATATATATATACAGTAAAAACCTCAAATCCAGCATCGACAGGGCCGAATGAGTGCCGGATTTATAAAAATTCCGGATTTCTGAAGCTATCCAAAAATTGCATAACGGGCGTACGTAATGCACGTACTTACACGTAACAGGTCACTTTAATGAAAATTTGCGTGTCTATGCCTTATAAATATGCAGGAGTTGCACTGTCGATCTGATTTTTTGCAATTTGCAAAAAAATAAAGTTTTGGCAATGGAAAATTTTTTTGGCAAAAATGCCGACGATTACCTTTTTGTATTTTTATTATAAAACTGTTGTGGATTATGCATCTGTTTTTTAACTTTTACTATGAATTTTGTCTGCAGATTATACACCAACTTTTTTCTCTCATGCTGAATTTTACAGTCTGCAGATTATATACCGAAAAATATGGTACTAGTTTAATTTGAGAAAATATTCTTTCTTCTTCAGCATTTAAAATTGCTAAGGTACATGCAATGTTTAAAAGTTTTTGTATTGGTGGGAATCTTCTACCCACAGTTCCTTCTGATTTTGACAGAATTGAACATATTTTTGGAGCTGGAAAATTACTGCTCTCAATATCAGTTTGAGATAGAAACATTAATTTGTACTCATCTCACTCTAATAGTAAATCATCTTCATCTAGGTTGAAGCACTTGGCCAGCCCATTTTTTCACACACAGAAATGCCATAAATGCTTAGAGTTAGTTTCTGATCGTACTTTTCTACGATCAAAGGGATACCAAGATTTGTAGTGATAGACTGATTTTCTAACTGTCCAGAAATGGTTTCATGCAGATCATCAATAAATGCATGTGCATTTCTTTCAAATGGGCCATTAGGGGTAGGACAATCATTTTAGGCTTGAGGACAGGTAGGGAGGGACTTTTTAAAGGGCAGTCAGAGTTGCAGTACCATTCTAAAAATAGCTAGGATGAGCTCTGTTGTATTGTTGCTGAATGTTATTTTCCCCTATATACAGTCTGTTTGCATTTCAGCTTGACATGGGACGCAAAAAATTCTGAAAACATGAATGGTTAAGTTGGAAACCTTATAAGAATTAGTGCATGGTGGGAAAGGTATTCATTTATCCTCTCCAGGTACACCTTGCTATCAAAAACAGTAAAAGCCTTGGTATTGTGCTTTCATAGTTCTCAGGCTGAAAGTTCTTTCAGCATGATAATGAAAATTTATAGAAATAGGGAAAATGGACGTTGAAGCCCACATTCTGCAATACAAACATAAAGTCTAAGCTTCAAATCACATGGCGAGGCTGAAGTTCAGTTCTTCAGGGTAAAAACATTATTTGGGAGAAGTAGTTGATTCAAACTGTTATCAAAATCTGGAATTAAAAAATTAAGTTAGCAATGGATGCCACCTTGCAGAAAAAAAAATCTTCAGCTAGTGTTAAAAGGACTAGACTGATATTGCCAACTTCCATTGTTGGAATGTAATGGTAAGTAGTTGCTATTGTTAATCAGATTTCAAAGTGCCTTTTTTCAGGAAAATGTTTGAAAAGTTAATGCATGCTTTGTTAAACATACATGACTGCAAGACAAAAAAATGTATGAAAAGACATTACATGTTGTCTTAATTATTGCTTTATTGATTTTTATGTTAGTTTCCTTCTTCATTAAAATTCTGAGGGGCCAATGACATGAAAATTTTTATTTAATGTTTTTGTATACATTTGTTTGGGGTAAGTACAAATGAATGGTTGTGTGGATTTCCCTTGGGTTCAAGAATATAATTGGCAGACCTTTATAAAATTCAGCTATACAGTCCACCTATATATAATTTATGGCTACAAACTTGTGGTGTTGAGATAAAATAAAAATATCAACATTTACCACAATCGAAGGTTTATTATACATCGACTATAGTTTCGCAGAGCTTCTGGCTCAGCTTTATCAGGACGAAGCCGTCCTGATGAAGCCAGGACAGGACGGCTTCATCCTGATAAAGCCGAGCGTTGATATTTTTATTTTATCATTCCACCCATAATAATCACTTCACACTTTCAAGCAGAATTGAAGACTCAGCATCATCTTAAGATATCTACCCTGGTGTCAATAAAGAAAAAACAATGTTATTTCAAATAAGTAATGTAATAAGTAAATAGGTTCTGTCATCTAGTTTTTCAGTTGTGCAACCAGGGCATGTGTAGAGCAATGAATGCATCAACAGCAACTTCTTCTAATAGATGGGTGGGGAAAGAAACATAAAATATGCTTAGCTGTCATATTTCATTGATCAACATTGTTCCCAATCTTTATTATAATCAGTGCTTTTTTTCAGCCAGTATGCATACCAGTTACTGTAGGCAGCATACCAGTAAACAACTGAAAATATAAATTGCAGTACACGAAAACTGTTTTAACTTTATTACTTTGGCCACCAAGTGAGAAAAGGTCGATAGCGTACAGGCTAACTTTTTTTTTTAAAAAAAAGCCCTGATTATAATTTATTATTTTTCTTAATATTTTTTAACAAATGTCATTGGCACAAAACAGCTGCATTTTCACTGTTTTCCACGTAGCCGTCCATCTCTTCAGAAAACTTAAAAACTGCATCACCTGAAGCGTGAGCCAAACCCACATCTCCCGACTTCCATTCAAGCACGTTCTTGTTACTCTACCAAGCACAGTGAAGTTCCAAGCAACTGAAGCTAAGCAGGTGTAGCTTAGGAATTTGAATACCATACAGATTTGCTGTAGTCAAAGCAATCCCATACTGCTTTGTAGCATCAGTGGCCTATTTCTCAACCAGGTATGGAAATAGGTCACAAGTTCCAAGTTTATTGTCCTAGGTGGGCATGGTTCATACAGTGACACTTTCTAGAAATCCTGGAAAAGTCCTTGAATTCCATGTTGTCCTGGAAATGTCCTAAAATTCTGTTGCATGTCCTGGAATTGTATTGATTCCTGCTGTTTTGTCCCTGCAGGATGTTCTGTAGTTGAGGATTTTTCTACTGAGATAACTCATGTCTAGTATTCTCTGTAGAACATTTTTACTGGGCAGCCCATCCAGTTAAATTTCCTTTAATGAATGTTTTCACAATGCACATAATAGTAAGAATGGAAAACTTATTCCCACATACACTATAAATATTGATAAAAACTGGCTGAAATTTGTGTCGAATATGATTTATTAGTTATGTACTATTTTCTAATGTTGTTTATCATGTTATGTTACATTAATGTCTACCACACCACTAAAGATATTAAATAAGTATAATAATGTTAAGCAAAACAACCTTTTTTTTTTTTTCTCGATTGGGAAAGGGGTCTTAGAAGTATCATCTAGGTAAAATTTCTAACCACCCAGCTGTAAAAAAATCTAGGGAGAAAACTAATGTATGACAAATCTTTCTCCCCACCCCAGGCAAAATGCATGAGGCTGTTGGTTTTCTTATCTGTTAGCAGTATCAAATCTGCATATTAGCAGGTCTTTCGTAAAAAAAAAAGTCTGTGCTTATGTTATCACTTTGTCCAGCCGGCCATCTGTGGACACCATATCTCTGAACTATTAGTCCAATTTGGGAAATTATTTTGCATTGGAAAGTCTGAAATGTGTGAATGATGATCACTGCATTCCAGTTTTTCCCGGTGCTCAACTTCACCACTAGAGGGCGTAAATGCAGATGATACCGAATTCAAAATACCATTTATTCCATATAGTACTTGCTTCTAAATATTTGATGGAAAAAATTATTTTTCCTTTTGATGCAATTTATATCAAAGACTATTTTAGGTACAGTTTCTTTTTTCAAGTAATCTACAGATTTTCTGCTTGTGGGCATAAAGGTAAACTGCATTTCCCTCAATATCTCTTTTAAAAGTCCAATTTGAAAAATTCTTCCTGCATTAGATACCGCTCCTGATGGGAAATGTTTTGCATAAAATTTCAAATTTTTGGTAAAGAATGGTTTGGCCACTCACTAGGTGGCATAAGTGTTTATTTTTGCTTCTAATGCATTTGCAGCAAAATCTGAGATTCTGAAAACTCAACTGAATTTTTTTTTTTTTTTGGCCAATACTGTTCAGCTTGGAGAACTTTTTGAGAATAACCTTCTTCAAAATAGTGCATAGTTTTTCTGCCAGAGGGTGTAGATGTATATTTTATTTTTGTCAATATCTCTGCTTCTGAGGGTCTGTTTTGAAAAATTCTTTCTTTGTTAGAGAGTGTTTCCAGTGCAAAATGTTTCTCATATAATTTCAAATTGTTCTTAATTCACAAGTGTGCCACTAGAGAGTGTAAGTTCACGTTTTCATGTACAGCAATATCTGTGGGACTAAAAACCAGATAGGAAAAAATTCTTTTTCGGTCAGGTATGACTAACTATGAAAACTGTGTATATTTTTTTCCCAAAATAATGCACAATTTTGCTACTAGAGGGTGCAAATGTGTAATCTGTTTTTCTCAATATCTCAGAGCTTCTAAATGTGGGATTCAAAAAATCCTTTTAACACCAGATACCATTTTTACTTAATGGAACACTAGGTTTGTATTTGAGAAGTTTTGTAGCTTACAGTTTTGTTGCTAGGTTGTGTTTATGTATGCAGTTGTATGTCCTCTTCTAAAAATCCTATTAAGAAATTTCTTTTGTTACTGTATGCCATTCACTACAATAAAAATGGGGAACATTATCCTCTTTTTAAAATAATGCACAGCTTTTCCACTAGGGGCCATAAAGGTCAAAACCTTTTTCTCACTGTCTCTGCTTATGGGAGAAGTTTTTTCCCTTTGCATAGCTTTTGCCATGAAGAATATTTTTTGTCTGTTTTTAACTTTTCCATTATGCAAAATTCTTTTGCTAGAAGACTTAGAGTTATATCATGTTTCCTTCAATCAATGTTTATTTGTTAACTGTGGAAATATGTGACTTAAAATGAACCAGTGGATTACACTTGTTTAGAAATAACTGATTGGAAGAGTGTGAAGGATATTTTTAGGATACACTTGTTTATAAACAACAGATTAGGAGAGTGTGAAGGATATTTTCAAAACCATGTTTTTAGTTGTGGCTTATTTTGACTTTTACTGAACTTTGCTAATGATTGATTTATGTAAAAATTTGCAATAAAATCAGATTGCTTTCCAACATCAGAAACTTAAATCTAGTTGTTTCTTAGTATTTTCTGAGCTAATTGATCACTTTGCATCGTCTATAATTAGTTTTCTAATCATGCCCAGTTAAAATTGTCTTTATCACTGATGCACGCAGCTGTACACATAGCTCTTGGATATTTAAAGTTTTCCCATTATTCTCTTTGGTTTCATTTTGGAAGTTTTTGTACACATTTGCTGGTGAGTACAAATTCAAAACATAGCTGGAGCATCAATATTAGAAGCATATATTATAATATACATTTTTTATAACTAACCAAAGGTCCATAACATAAGGGACCTCTCAGGCCGGAAGCACGTGCCTCACAGAGCAACAACGTGCGAAATACTTTGACAATATCAGGTAAAAATACCTTAGATATTATGTATATTTTAATCAAAAGCACATTTATAACATAAGACAACCTTTAAGGTTGCCTCATGAATTGTATTTTACATAATTCTTTACACAGCATATATTATGTTGAAAATTTCTTTCCAAAACAAAATGTAACACCAATCCTTGCTCCCATGAATATCTGTTTAAGAAATAATAGTCCCTTTTTGTTCCATTTGAAAAAGTTTTTTTTTTTTTTTTTTTTTTTTAAGAATAAACTCATGAAACAACAAATGTGAATTTTATTTGATTGACAAATTCATTCAACCCCTTCAGTAAAGACAGTAGTCCAGGTTTGCGATTTCTTTTTTGACTGAGGGTTTAACGACCACCATGAGCAACTCAATGGGCTGTAAGCAGTAGCCCGTCCCCAAATTAGGGTCACTTGTTCCAGGGAAGGGAGAGAGCCAGTGCCGTAAAACAAACGCAACATCCATGCCTCACCGGGATTCGAACCCAGACCCTTCATGAACGAATTATCATAAGCCAGCGCTTAGACCACTGCGCCACCGGGGCAGCCTGGTTCGTGATGAGCATCACGACTGCACCCTTTTTCAGTGGTAGAATGTGAGGTGGAAGTCCACTCATGTCGATCGTGTGTAAAAATTCAACTGGATAGTGCACTCTTTCACTCACATCTTCAGTCACAACTGTGTTTGTAAATGTTGTTGGAATGAGATTCGTGTTGCAAATACTCTTCACTCTCTCTTGTCTGAGACATATACACTGAAGAGCGATTGAATTAGAGATACCTGTCTAGTAACGTGTAGCACCATCTTTTGCCCTGATGACGGTGGTGATACATCTCGGCATGGACTCGACAAGACACCGGAAGCATTGGGAAGCCATACGGATCCACGACCCCTGAACAAGCTCGCACAGTTCACGAAGATTTGATGGAGGGGGTAAGAGCCTCGAACATCTCTCTCGATGGCATCCCAGATGTGCTCAATGGGATTGAGGTCAGGTGACCTAGCTGGCCAAGGAAGCGAAGTCACGTCGGTGGAGTGTTCATCCAACCATTCGGATACAATTCGGGAACAGTGGCACGGTGTATTGTCTTTGAGGTCAGGTGACCTAGCTGGCCAAGGAAGCAAAGTCACATCGGTGGAGTGTTCATCCAACCATTCGGATACAATTCGGAAACAATGGCACGGTGCATTGTCTTGTTGCAGGATGAGGTCCCCAGTGGGATGTTGAAGACGCACAAACGGGAGCAAATGGTAGTCCAGGATATCCCGGTAACATTGACCTGTGAGGGACGATGTCACACGTCCCAGGGGGTCCCATTTCAGTCCACGTAAACAGTCCCCAGACGAGAATGCTACTCCCACCAGCTTGAAGAGTACCCTGTTGGCAAGAAGGATCCGTCGCTTCATGTGGTTTGCGCCGTACTCGTATCCTGCCATCCGCATGTACCAACGTGAATCTTGACTCATCAGTCCAGGCAACATTTTTCCACATGTCTAGGGTCCAGTGGCGATGTTCCCGCACCCATTCTAATCTTTGCACCCTGTGATGTGCGGTCAGCAGCGGTACCCTCGTGGAACGTTGGCTTCTGTACCCCATAGCGAGGAGATGGTTCTGAATGGTGCGGCTGCTTACACGTTTTTGTGCACCAGCGTTAAATTGCTGAGTGATTTCTTGCACTGTGGCCCGTCTATCCGCTGTTACAATGCAGTCTAGCCAACGATGACCCCGCTCATCCACACACTGTTGTCCATGACAGTTGGCCCTTGCAGGAATGGTTTTACCAGATTCAATGTACTCACGGTGCACCCGTGCCACAGTGGCTTGTGAAAATCCCAGTGCGTGCACAACTTCCGAGATGGAGTGACCTATTCATTGGGCCCCGACAATTTGCCCACGATCAAATGCGCTTAGATCCTTCGTCTTAGCCATACTGCTCCCGACTCTTACTAATTCCCGTCGCATCACTCCTTATATTGTCGGATCGTTGCATACATCATGTCGTTTCCGTTTACAGGGCCGCCCACAGCGCCACATTTGCATAACGCCAGCTGTCTCTAATTCAATTGCTCTTCAGTGTAGTTGCGACTCATTGATCGCTCACACCTTCCAGTAAGGCTCTTAGGTTTTCTTTTTTTCTGCGGGAGAGACATTCTGTTAAGGGTAAGTATGCAATAAAGTATTTACTTACTTTAGGACTGATCATTGAACACCATGCACACACAAAGTCTGACATTGAACTGAGCACCTGATGTATTGGGTTGTCGGAAAAGTCATGACGTATTTTAGCGATGTTTTGCAAAGGGTCATTTATTCATAGAAAAACAAAGATCAATCAATGATATAATGCCCGTTTTGTTCGATAACCTTACGCCATCTTTCAGTGAGCTGCAGAATGCCTCGTTCATAGAAGGACCTGTCTTTCATGTCGAAAAACTGTACAAGGTGCTGATTTACAGCCTCATCTTAATTGAACGTTATACCACGCAAGGACTGTTGTAGAGAGAGAAACAAGTGGAAGTCTGACGGCGCAAGGCCAGGCGAGTATGCTGGGTGTGGCAACACATCCCACCCAAGCTCCAATAATTTTTGCCAGGTGATCAAACTTGTGTGTGGTCTCGCGTTGTCGTGATGGAACACAACACCTTTATGATGAACAAGCTCTGGATGTTTCTGGATGCTAGATTTGTTCAAACTGTCCAATTGCCAACAGTACACATTCGAACTGATTGTTTGGTTCCGTGGTAGGAGCTCGAAAAACACAACACCTTTAAAATCCCACCACACTGAGACCAGAACCTTTCGCTGATGAATGTCTGCTTTGGATGTTGTTTGAGGCAAAGCAGCACGTCGTGGCCAAGACCGTTTGCACAGCACATTGTTGTACACAATCCACTTTTCGTCGCCAGTTATCAGTCACTTCAAAAAAGGATCGTTTTCCTCACGTTTAATGAGCATATCGCAGATGTTTATACGCGCCGTCAATTGAGCTTTGAGTTTATGAAGAACCCACACATTGAGCTTGCTTACGTATCCCAGCTTCTTCAGGTGGTCGTGAACGCTTGAATGATGGATGTGCAATATGTCTGCAATCTCTCGTGTCGTGTAACGTGGGTTTGACTCGATCAATGCCTTTATTTGGTCGTCATCAACCTCGGTTAGCCTCCCGGGCTGAGGAGCATTGTTGAGGTCAAAATCACCAGCACGGAATTTTGCGAACCACCGCTGGCACTGACGTTCTTGTAGAGTATCACCGTACATTTGACGTAACTTTTCACAAGCTTGACGCGTGTTCTTCCCTTTACGGAAGTAAAACAGTAAAATATGGCGAAAATGCACAGTTTGGTCTTCCATCTTCAACTTGATGTCAAATCTCTGCAAATCAACCAAATCGCTCACTATTCCTTTTAAACTGCAGCTGGAACTGGCACCTGTCGAATGCCATAGCGATAACAGAGCTGCGCATGCCTCTAGTACTTCCAAAATCGCCCAACCGCCATCGGGTGCCAAAATACGTCATGAATTTTCCGACAACCCAATAGATAAGGGCTGCACGCTTTTACCATAGACTTTACGTGGGAACTTTGCGATCATGCCACACCTGAACCATTGCTCCAATATCAGTTTTCTCTTCGACTGGCACATCTACATGGCAAGACCTTTATTTTGATACCTGAACCATATTTTTACGTTCCGCCATTCTCTCAAAATAGGTCTCGCAGTAAAAAACCTTATAGAATGAATATATAGATGGCGCAACTCAATATGTACATTCTAAATATTTTCACTAACAGGGGTCAACGGAATGTTTATTTACATCTTTACGTAATGGGAAACGTCTTACCTATGTGAATAAACTGGATCGAATGAATATTAAATTGTGTATATACATCACACAGTCCAACGGCATAACACAAGCAGGTCTTCGAGAGTGTTCGCTGTTCCAATCAGAAGTAGGTTGATACAAATGTATGCTAGCATTGCTTTGCACAATGGTTTGCTCAGGAAAGAGAGGACTTCGGACTATCTCGGTCCCTCCATGCTTCAGCCTTCAACAGTGCGTGAGTCAACCGCAGGCGATCGAATGTTCAACTGCATGCTTCTCCCATAGACTTTACATGGGAACTTTGCCGCCCCACGATGCCCAAACCATTGCCCCAATCTCATTTTTCTCTTCAACTGGCACATCTACATGGCAAGACCTTTATTTTGATACCTCAACCATATCTTTACGCTTAGCCGTTCTCTCAAAATAGGACTCACAGTAAAAACCCTTATAGAATTAATATATAGATATTTTTGAGTTTCGTGGGTTTTTTTTGTTAATTCTATAATTTGCTTCAATAATTGAACTAAAGCCAAAGTTGAAATAAATTTTTCTCTAAAACAGTGCACCATAATGTACACAAAAGTTTTGTAGAATTTAAACCTGATTACATTTTCAGTGACAGTTTTGGTATTGCAGTATTTATCTGTGATTCTAAGTTTCTTATTAGCTGCAGCAGACATCATTTTCACAGACCTGCCAGGTTTCATGATTTACCCACAGAATTTACGGAAATGCAACTTGTTTTATGGGCAAGATGTTAATTTTATGGAATTAGCGTTTCATCCAGATTTACCAATAATGCAGAAAATTTCACGCATGTTTTATTATGTATTAAACTTCAGATTTGTAAATCTTTCGGCTGCAGCGTCAGCCTTGTTCACACAACAAGCAAGCACTCACATGGTTGACATCATTTCTTTAACTGTTGCTAGTAGAGATTTCCAAATTATCGGAATACTGAAGGGTGCATCGAATTGCAAGAGTTTTTATTGAAGAGAATTTCAATGCTCTCTCCGTAGTGTAATGAAAATTTGTTTGAAAAAGGTGCAATCCTTTAGTACAATCCCAGTTTGGAGATTTAGAGGATTGTACCAAAGGATTGCACTTTTGGCTGCAGCATCATTTCAAACACTAACAATCCCAGTTTGGAGAGGTAGAGAATTGTACCAAGGGATTGCACCTTTTCAAACAAATTTTCATTACACTACGGAGAGAGCATTTAAATTCTCTTCAATAAAAAACTTGCAATTGGGATGCACCCTTCAGTATTCCGATAATTTGGAAATCTCTACTGGCAACAGTTAAAGAAACTACGTCAACCACGTGAGTGCTTGCTTGTTGTGTGAACAAGGCTGATTCTGCAGCCGAAAGATCTTACAAATCTGAAGTTTAATACAAAATAAAACATGCGTGAAATTTTCTGCATTATTGGTTTCGTCATATTACGTGAAATGGCCTTCCTGCTGATGTCATCCAGATTTTTTTTTCCTCCTGATGATTTTGTGCCCCCACCATTAGATTTTTTAAATTTTTTTTATTTAACTTAATTCATTTAAAATAAAGCACGGATGTAAGTTAGGGATAAACTCTTCAGCTACATGTGCTTATGTGGAAAAACTTCATCCGTAGTTTTCCCACATGTTTAGGTTATCGTTATGTGCCATTTCAAACACTAAAGCTCGTGCTGTGTGTAAAGTGAACTGTCCCCCAGCTTTGGGCTTGTCTATCTCTCACTATGTTTAACTCCTCTCCCTTTTCAGATAATGCATTGCTCAAACCCTAAGTAGCAAATTCTCAGTAGGCTGGTGTAAGGTGCCTGGCATTGGATCACCGGGCTTTATTACCCCCAGTTGGAAATGCTGTCTCAGAACTTAGTTATCGTAGAAAAAATATTCAAATAGATTTTAAATGTGCAAAATTTTTGAGCCCAAATCGATACCCCAACATGACAAAATTTCGTTATGCTGTTCATGACGCATAGTGGACCAATCCCATTGAAAATGGTTATCAGCACTCTTGGGGACATGCGCCCAGGGTTGGACTGGATATCTTTAATCGGCCTATATATATATACACATTATCTACCAACAAGTAATTGGACAACCCTTCAATCGACTATATCTGCGGTCCTGATACACGTCACGGCTGCCGCCGTTAAATATTGTGTGGGAAACAACACCGCAACCAGTCGCATGCAAGATGCCACGCAGTTCGGAGCTCTCTGATTTTGAGAAAGGTGTAATCGTCGGGAATCACAGAAATGACCGATCCAAACATGACATCCAGCAAGTTGAAGTACCCAAAATCGACAGTGGCCTACGTGATTGGCAAGTGGAAGATGATAGGTGACAGTCGGAATGTGTCCCGACCCGGCAGACCCACAAAACTGGGAGTTAGAGATCGACGGGTGCTGGCCAGGGAAATTCGGAAGAACCGCACCAAATCAATGGGCCACATCCGCGAGGAGTTTCAACAGGCATCCGGGAGTGTTCTTTCGATGAATACCATCCATAAGGAAGCCCATCTGCTCGGTTATCATGGATGTGCTGCCGCCCACAAGCCTTTGATCACCAAGTTCAATAGCGCTGCTCGGCTAACGTGGTGCAAAGAACGTCGACAGTGGACCGTTGAACAGTGGAAACAAGTTCTCTGGAGTGACAAATCAAGGTTCACCCTCTACCGTTCGGATGGCAGGGTCTGGGTTTGGCGTCTGCCTAGAGAACGCTTCCTGCCGGAATGTACTGTGCCAACTGTGAAGTTCGGCGTCGGTGGAATTATGCTATGGGGGTGTTTCTCCTGGTATGGCACAGGACCCTTGGTCGCAATTCCTGGTAGACTCAACGCCGAGACCTACTGCACCATTTTGGATGACCATGCGCTTCCTACGTTGTGGCAGTTTTACGGGGTGGACCCATGTTACTTTCAGGATGACAATGCCACCTGTCATGTTGCAAGGTCCACCATGGCTTGGTATGGTGACAGTGGGGTTAATCGAATGGACTGGCCTGCACAGAGCCCAGACCTTTACCCTATCGAGCACCTCTGGGACGAGTTGGAGCATCGACTTAAGAGGTGCCCCCACCGTCCAAAATCAGTGAAGTTACTGACCTGTCTTCTCCAAGCTGTGTGGAAGAAAATACCGCTAGCCGTCATACAACGCCTGGTTGAGAGTTTGCCCCGGAGGGTCGCAGCTGTAATCGCCGCTCGTGGAGGCTCCACCAACTATTGAAGGTGAATAAACTTCGTTTTCTTTTGCTATCACAGGTGTCCAATTACTTGTTGGTAGATAGTGTATATGCACACATGTTTTTTTTATTAATTATGTTAATATAGACACTGCCACTCTTGACTGTGCATATTATGGGTACTGCTGGTTTATAGTAAAAGAGGAATGTAAGGTAGACGGTTAGTTAGTAACAGCATTCCACTACAGACATTACGGAGTGTTTGAGAATGAAAGGGTCAGCGGTGAAACTCCATATTGAGCATTAGCAACCCAGCAATGGAATGTGAGGGTGGGAGAATATCTCACATTCACAGTAACATAGATCCTTGGTCAGCATAATATAATTTCAACAGATGTCAGCTTGAAAAACTTTCACCAACGTCTGAAACTCACACACACACACTTATGAGAAAATGTATTGCTTACCAAATTCAGATAATGCAATTTCTTAAAAAAAGACCCCAAAAAAAAAAAAAAAAATCCAGCAGCGGCTCACAGTGCAATTGCACATGCACTATTGGCCAATCCAACCTTTCATGCGTGTGATTTGTTCGTCAGAGTTTTCACACCATAACTTCTGTGAAAATTGACTGATTTGGATGGAATTCTTAATTTTAAAATGGCGCATGTGTGATCTGATAGCTTTTTATTTTAGAAATTAACACACAAAAATAATAATGTTCTATAGTAAAGCAATGATTAAAAGTTAATACCTGATTTGTGTAATATGTTGACTTTTAATCGAAATGTTCGCTACATTTAATCAATATTCTAGATAAGTAATTAAATCGAAGATAGCGATTAAGTTTTTCGCTGAATATATCAATTTTTTTTTTTTTTTTTTTATTTATTTTTTTACAGATTTCGTTTTTTTTTTGGAAGTTGGCAGGTATGTTTTCAGCATTCTGTATTAAGTTTGCTCATACATGTAGGGAATTGTTTGTTGTAGGTTACAGGTTGAACAGACCTATGGTTTCACTATGTTTTAAGTAGGAGTGCTTGGATCATATGACCTGGGAAAAAATCCAAAAGTCCGGGAATTTTGTGATTGAAAAAGTGTATGAACCATGAGTGGGGTAATGGTATAGTAGCATGCTTGAATGGAAGTGAGGTGTATGTTTGATTCCTGCTCTAGACAATGCGGATGCCATTTTTAAGTTTTATGGAGATGGCTACATGGGAAACAGTGAAAATACGGCTCCTTCATGCTGATATGTATATGCCTTCCAAATATTTCTACAGGGGGGATTCATTTCTCCCACTGATATTTATGATTTTTTTTTTTTTTGCATTTTCAGGTTCTTTGTATATGAACTGTTTGTATTTCCAGGGTACAACATGCCTGAGCTGCAGCAGAAGCTTTTGGAACTCCAGTTGCAGTATGTGAGGAGCATCTTGCTTCGGAATAATGGAACTGGTACAACTACTGCACCAATAAACAAACCAGATGTAAGGGTAGAAACTCCTGAAAGGGACGAAGTTCAGTTATCATCATTGCATGATTACAGCGATCCTGGTAATCCAGTTAGAGACAGTCGTGATAAGCACACTCAAACAAGCAGTGGTTCCACGAGGTTTACGAATTCCCTTTGCTTGGATAATCAGACCATCTCATCAGGATCAGTGAAGAAGCCAGAAAGCATTGCTCTTCCTGTAAAAGTAAGAACTCTACTCATAATGTGTATTGAATGGACTTGGCAGTGATTATGTTTAAATTCATACAAATAGAGGAATGGAGCTATAATTCACCTGTTAGAAGATTACTATTCTCGTTCACACCCAGGTTTGCAATGCTCTGATTTACATCCCTCTTTCATTATGTTAAGTTAGAATCAGGAACCAGGAAACCTGTGAGCCTGATGGAGGCTTGCATTTCATTTTGTGATTAAATAAAATGAAAAAATAGCCAATACTTATGCTTTGAGACTTGATTACATTACATAAAAACAAGATAGTAAAATCATGCAATGCATTGATTATGATACTCTTTCCCAATCAGAAATCATTACTCAAGTTATGAGGATAATGGCTGTGGAATAAATCTCTTCCTGTGCCCTGACCTTTGACCCCATTTAGGTGATATTAAACAGAATTGGTTCAGTATATGTCCTGAACAACATACTAAAGTTTTGTTGCAATAGAAGCATTTTTAGTCAAGTTATGAGGATAATGGCTGTGGAATAAATCTTGCTCAGACTGTGCCCTGACCTTTGACTCCATTTTGATGATATTCAACAGAACCGGTTCAGTATACCTCTGGAACAACAACATGAAGCTTTGTCGCAATTGAAGCATTTTTACGTAAGTTATGATGCATGAGGGCAATGGAATGGATTCCGCTCCTATGTCCTGAACTTTGACCCCATTTTGTCCATTTTCAATAGGGTTCATCTCCAGGTTGTCCCCTACCACATACTAAAATTTCATTCAAATCGAACCATTTTTATGCGAGTTATTGCGCAGAGAGACAGACAAAGCTGGGGCATATATGCTTCTTCAACCTACAGTTGGAAAGCGTAAATAAAGTAAGATCATTTGCTTTTTAGAAATTATGCTTATTTGGTCAAATTAAAATAGAAAACAATTGACTAAAATAATGTGTGAAACGCTGTTTTTTACTTTGCATTATGCTGCCAGAAGAATCCGCATTTATTTCACAATGTCATGTTTTAAACTTGCCATTGCAAAACAACACACATTGATTCTAGCAGCAATATGCTACCAAACTTGGCATTGACCTCATCTCTGTTCTCATGTGAATTTGAATTTACATCATAGTAATATCTTTGATAGGCCAAAGGTTAGCTCAGAGTGAATGTTATTTCTGCATTAAAGTTCAGAATGAATTGCCGTGGAAGTGAAATTGGTTGAAAGCTTGAATAGTTCTTTAAGAGATGTATGACAAGTGATTAAGAATTTCATTATAATAGGAGATGGGTAGCCTTGCAAAGTGGCATTTTCTGAGATGTTCCCATATTCCATTAAAATAGATAAAATATTATTGCAGATGATATTAACTCTATGAATAAAAGATTTGATGGCAGCAAATTTGTAATTTTGAAAGGTAGATGAGTTAAAAGGAATAATATATTGGTGGCTGTAGTTGGTTTATGAAAGGCAGATCTTGAGATATGTATGGTTACTGTTTCTCTGAAGGGAAAGATCCAAAAACTGTGGATGTACTTGTTCTCTTCACTGTTATTAGTAAATTTAATGGTAGGAAACTTATTAGTGTTGGTTAAATGCAGCAACTGCTCTTTGGGATGTGGCCAGATCATTAAAAATATCAACTTATCTAAGCCAAGTAATTGGGTGGGTAAAGGGCCTTTAAAAAAATTGTTCAATGTGTTGCAAGTATTCACCAAGTAGGTGGCATAAAGTTGAGCCCCTCCCATTGAAAGCCCACTTATTGGTCTGTAACATGTTTTGTTATAAACAGCAGTTTCTTTCTTGAAGTGTATAAAAGCAATAATACAGATCTCGAATTAAATTACCTGGAAGTTCTAATTTTTGAATTAACTTTGTCACTGCTGCTGAAGAGGTCTGTGGTACTGCAACAGTGGGTGGCATGCATTAAATGTGATGCCTGTTGGAACAGTGAGATGAAAGAAGGAAACATTACCTGGTCTTACCATAAATACTGTTACAAAGTATTCAATGAAATAACAAAAGAGATTTAAAGATATTTCAATATACCTATGATATGAAGTAAGTAATACACTTGTGAATACATGGCACCAATCACTTTTCAAAATGACATCGTTTTGCCTTCACACAGTCCTTCAGTCTCTGTGGCCACTCATTAATAGCTTTATGCAGGGTCTCCACAGGGAAAGCTGCTTCTGCTTGCACCAAAATGCATTTGAGTCTGTCAATACTGGAGTGTCTTTTTCTGCAGGCCATGTCCTCCAGTGTGGCCCACAACTTGTAGTTCAATATGTTACGGTCGGGACAGCTTGTAGGCCAATCAGCTGGAGAAATAAAGTCTGGCACATTCGCCTGAAGCCACTCCTGGGTTGACTTGGCCTTGTGGGCAGGTACGGAATCCTGCTGAAAGCTCCACTGTCGGTTTTAGAAGAGAGTGTGACTCACATTTTTGACCACTGGCTCCAAAACCCTGTCCTGGTAGACTTTTGCGAATGTTTTCACTCCTTTCTCACAGAAAGAGAGCTCCGTGGTTCCCTCATAGGAGATTCCTCACCAAACCATGACAGATCCATGGAGCTTTCTCTGAGCTTCTCATGAGGGGGATGTATACATCCTGTCATTTTGGCCATTGAAAGCCTCATGAATAGTGAAAATTTTTTCATCAGAGAAAAGGATCTGTCTGTGGCGATTGTCTGCGTAACGCTGCAGCAAATGTTTTGCTTTTAGCACCCTCTGCTACTTTGTTTGTGGGGTGATGTGCCCAAGGAGGTTATATTACTGGAGACACCACTGGCTCTGCCACCATAGGTCACAGCTAATCTGTGGTGTAATGTCACAAGCAGGCAAAAATGAACTAAATTATACCGTTGATGAAACAGTAAGCTTGTGTATCATTGATAAAGATTATTGAATTACTCATTTTATCTGTTTATACGCTTAGAAGCTTTTGTTCCATTGGTTTCCAAGCAGCTTCTCTTTTGCTACTGCGTCGTGCCTGCTCATGACGTCATTTGCAGCACAGATGGTGACTTATGGCGGCCAATGCTACGTGGATAGGAGTGGTGTCTCCAGTAATATAACCTCCTTGGACGTGCCCTGTATGCCACCGGTAAGCTCTCACCCTTAGGTCACTCCGCAGCATGCGGGACATCGACATTCTTGAAATGTTCAGCTCACGAGCCATCACTGATTGTTTTCTGACAGGATTTCTTCGAATACGGGCCGCCACGGCTTTCACTAGGCAAACAGTCCTCTTGGTCCCAGTCTCAAGGAACCTTTTTATGGTCCAGCGGACAAAAATTCGCCTGATTTTCAGTTTCTTCAGCATGTTGAAAATCTTGGAAGCTGATTTTCCAACTTTGTGCAGCACCATTTCAACAACACAATTCTCATAATCCCCCCACTACATGACAAGTACTTCACGAAACATATCTCCTCTGTAACTGAACACACAATGATTCACTAGCTGCTTCATGCCTTCTGGCTGGTTGGTGGCGTCGCACGCCATCTGTCGAATGTTTGTAACAGTATTTATGCTAACACTGGGTATATATGTGTTGCAAGGTAGAGTTTCTGAGAATGAATATCGTTGTAAGAAGCATGAAGAAGCAGCAAAGCTGTTTCATCAGAGTAAGGCGAAAGATGAGAAGGATAAGGTAGAAAGAAGTGTGAATTGGCTTCTTGGAAAACATTCTGAAAGTATCCAAGACATGGCAGAAATAAGGTTCTAAGTTGTGTGAAGAATAAGGTTGGAGAACTGATATGGAAGCCCTATGAATTAAGTGGAATATGGGATGAATACTTCTATGAATTATTAGAACATAAAAGCAAAGTTGATTTTGAGGAAGAAGCAGATGATCCCACAGTAAGAGAAGAAAGTATAGGAGGAATCTCAACGAAAAAGGTTTTGTAAGTCTCTAAAATCTCTTCAAAATGTTAGGGCTTCAGAAGTAGATGGCATAACTACTTAGATGTTAAAATATAGTGGTAACTGTAATTTACTGGTTAACTGAAATTTGCCGGCATAACTACTTAGATGTTAAAATATAGTGGTAACTGTAATTTACTGGTTAACTGAAATTTGCCGATTGTGCTGAGAGTTAGGATTGGTCCCTTGGGATTGGAGGGTTGTTATCATTGTTCCCTTGTGTAAGGGGAAGGGTGATCAGACTGAATGCAAGAACAGTAGGGTTATCGGCCTATTGAGTGTGCCAGGGAGAATATTTGGAGAGGTCATTATCTCTAAGGTATGAGGTCTTATATCAGAGAAAGTGTGGGATGTACAGAGTGGTTTTTTATGCTTGGTAAGGGTTGCATTAATCAAATTTTTGTATTATGTATGTTGATCGAAAAGTATCAGTATGTTGGTAAGAAAGTTTTTGCTGCCTTCATAGATTTAGAGAAACCTTATGACCAAGTAAACAGGATACTTCTGTGGGAGGTCTTGAATAAATATGGTATGACTGGGAATTTGCTTAATAGTGTGAAAGCTGTGTATGCTGGCAGTAGAACATGTCTACAAGTGAATGATGTTTATCAAAATGGTTTTCTATTGGTGCAGGAATCAGACACGGTTGTGTAATGTCACCATGGCTGTTTAATATATTTCTGGATATGTGCATGCATGATGCCAAAACAGACAATACTAGTTTATGTCCAGGTAATATCTGTGTGTATGGAGAGGCAGTTCAAAGTTAATAAAATAAACTAACAGGGAGGCAGGGTGTAACTGGCAGGACTTTAAAGGTGTACCTGTCCCAGCTAAGTTTAATGGTTTGAACTTGTTAAAATACATACCTACTGACAGCACACACATGATAATTTGGTTTTAAAAAGTCCTTGAAAAGTGTTTGAATTTATTTTGCTTGGAAGAGTACGAACCTTGATGAATAGTATAAAAACTTATTTCAGAAATAGAATAAGTTCTGAAGTACTAACACATCTTCTACAAATAACTTTGCAACTTCCAACCAGATAAAACAACTGGTGTATTCTTCAAAATGAATCCACAGCAAATAAATGTGAAGCCTTACAGTAAAACACTCCAACTGTATAAAGGAGAATATTACTATTGCTTTGATCAAGAAACGCTACAGCTTGGCAGCAAAAAATAGATATAGAAGGCAGTTCGAGTCAGTGAAGTTGAAGACATGCCCGAACACACTGCATACTTATGCTCCAACAGTCTCACTCCCAGAGTGCACATAGTCGAACCAATGTAGATTTTATCACAAATTCCCGGGGTATTAGAAACAAGAGTCACACAATAAACACCATGTCTGTTAACAGTCTCCACAGAGTTCCGGTCTTTATGAACTCCGCAACACTTTTAAGTTTATTTGTTCTTAGGCAGCATGGTTTGTGTATATAGTGGTACATTCAGCATGAATTTTCATCTCATATTTAGTTCATCTGCTGCTCTTAAATTAGTTATGGTAGAATTGCACTATCTGATATGAATTACAGTGTGTGAATGGAGCGAGCATCAAAGATATTTTAGAAGTTTTGCAGAAAACTTTCTGTTGAAGAGGTTCATTTGGCATTTCTGATGAACTGTAAGTCACTGCATGTGATTCCTAAATATCTCCAGGTAAAATGTGCAGCTGTTTCTCTAAAGGACCGGACAGTCTTATCACTTGCTGAAGAAAAATTTGGGGTAAACGGGGGTACATAGATTTTTTTGAACAGGAAGACTTACTTAGCTTATTGTTGTTTTGCCCAGCATGCACACCATGATGTGTTTGGTAAGTCCTTGACTGCTTTCTCTAGTATGATTTGTACTGCAATTGAGCATATGCAATTAACTCATGTGCACAAGTTACGAGCATTAGTATCAGCAAATGAACTTGTTATTCCAACGAGAGATTCCTCATGATACTGCAATGCTTGTCCACCCACTTTCATAAATTTAAGTTCATTTGTTCTCAATCCATCTCAAAAGTCTGCTTTAGCTCTTAGTTTCTAGTATTCTTTTCCGAATTCACACTCTTCTGTTGTTAATACTATTTCTCAAGTTGAAGGCATGATTTACAATTTGCCAGACTCCAGCCAGGATCCTGCTAGGCTTGCCGTTTCTAGGGTTATTTCACATGGTCTATCTAGGCCTAGGAACTCAGTTCTGAACAAACTCCGGTATGAATGTAGTCAGCTTTTGGCCCTTTCAAGGAACCCAGATATTGCATGCAGTCATCTCTGCTGACAAGTTGCAGCAAGTAATCATTTTTGGATTCAGAAGTTTATTGTTCTAAAATGCACGAAAACGGTTTGAAGATTCCTTATAAAGTTACCAATTTTGACCCTGCTTATGCAACTATCTCTTCTATCAAGAAGTTGAAAAATCAGGGTTCCTTACCCCCTGTCATTTCGAAGAATATGCATCCATCACTGGGACCAAGAGTACCGGAAATATTTGGTAGATTAAAAATTCATAAACCTGACCATCCTCTTCACCTCTTGGTCTCTGGTTTTACCAATCCTACTTGACCCCTCGAGAAGGCGTTGGCCACTTTTCTTTACCCTCTCACTCAAGCTTCTGTTTATTCGGTTTGCAGTTCTACTCAGGCTTTAGCTAAGATTAAAGCCTTTAACGATTCTTCCAGTTCCCCATTTCTCATGGGTTCGCTGGATGGATGTGGTGTCTCTGTTCCCCAGTGTCCCTATCACTGTTCATGACATTATCAGGGAGAAGCTTCCAACTTTACCTGATCCTCTCCCCTTTGGAAGCGGAGGCCATTATGTCAGCTTTAAAGCTTGTGGCCTCACTTATTTTCATTTTGGTGGTGTCATCTACCAACAGAAGGCTAGGATGCCCATGGGCTCCCCCCATGGGCATCCGCAGCTACAAATTAATGTCTTGTTAAAAAAAAACCATTGATTTTCAACAGAGGTGCAAAAATAAGTGATAAGTAGTTCCTATTTGACAGTTTTATTACATTTATATCTATGATTTTTTTCTTTATAATAAACAAAATTCCTCATATTACAATTATTGACTTGGAATTTTAAAAATAAATGCACATGTAGAATTAAATTGTTTGATAAAATGTCAACTTCCGTTTTTATGAAATTTTGTTATAACGGAATGTTTTGATGGTCCTGTGAAGTTTATTCTAAGAGGATTCAACTGCAACTAGAGGCTTGGTGGGGTAAAAGCCCCAATCCAGTAAGAAGTATTTTTCACAGTTTTCAAGAAAGTGGAAATTGCACCATTTTTTCATGCTTTTATGTATTCTGTAGAGGAGATATAAAGAATGTGCAAATATATTACCAACAAAATGCAGGTTCAGGTTGTATCATGCTACTTAATGTTTGATCACCTCAGCTGCAGTCATGTATGCTTTGGTGTAAGGATTGTTAGCCAGAATATCTGTCAGGGCTGTCAATATTGATCACTTTAATTTTTTATTTTTGTTAGGACAGATATTTATATCAGTAGCTGCAGAGGAATCTGTAAACTAAAGTACAACTGGATGGATGAAAGGTTTTCGCCAGTAAGTGGTAACAAATCAGAGATGTACCGGTGAATCTGTCCCTGAATTTTAAAACAGTATGGACTGTTGCCTGGAATCTCTTTTCTTGTGGCCAAGAGGGAAGTGAATGATATCACACTATTGTATTTCCAGATGTGTTGGACAAAATTAGGACTGTTCAGAAGTAAGTCTTTCAGCCCCATATTTATCTGTAGTTCTGGAAGGGAAATAAGGCCCTCATAACAACAGGAATTAAAATGACTATTCGTTTCCTCATTAGTGAAGTGTGGCAGTGCACACACAATATACACTATATTGACAAAAGGCACTAGAGACACCTTCAAAAGCAAATGAACAGGTCCGCTGCGTTGTTAAGATGCACGGTACAGCTGCAAACGGTATAAAAGCAAGCCTGCAGCTGACCGTGATCATATTGCATTGTGAGGTTGAGTGAAAATGCCGTGGCGGGAGAGAACTGACTTTGAGAAAGGAAAAAGGTTTGTGGGTTGTCCATAAGAGAAACCGAGAGGTGTTTAACCCTTTAACGACCATAGCACCCAAAACGCCCATGCATACAAACGAATAGCCGCCCGAAACGCCTGTCTAGAGAGTCAGATTTCCTACTTTTGCCTGTTCTCCAAATTTTCTCAACCTATGAGGGATCAGCAGGAGTCACCCTCAGTCACTATTGTTGTTATTAAACAAAGAAGTTAATCAACAGACAGTTTCGGGCGTTGTGGTATTTGAAGTGATAAAAGATTTTTGGGTCATGGTCGTTAAAGGGTTAGACATACCCAAGTCAATTGTTTTGGATGTACTGAATGAGTGGAAGACACATGGCGTGCCTGAAACAGCAAAACGTACCGGCAGACCAAAGAAAATTGGTGATAGAGGATGTCGAAACCTCAAGAGAGTCATTACAGCTAGTCAACGGAGTACTGCACAAGATCTCAGTGTACAGGTGAGTAAAAATGCTGGAACCTCTATATGTACACATACCATTCGCAGACAACTTCATTCCATGGATTAATGTGGTCGTGTGACTGCTCATAAGCCTTTCATCTCCACTCGGAATGCTACTCATCATTTAGCATGGTCTAAAGAACATTTATCGTGGACTGCAAATCAATGGAAATGGATCCTATGAACTGATGAATCCAGATACATGATCCATCAGTCTGATGGCCGTGTGTGTTGGTATGGTGGCAGCAGAGGGAACACTATTTACCACAGTGTACTGTTCCTACGGTCAAGTTTGGCGCTGGCAGTGCACTCATGTGGGGGTGTTTTTCGTAGTATATTCCTGGCCCATTGGTTATTGTGGACAAACCTGTTAACCAGCATGTTTACCTCTACATTCTGGACAATTATGCACTACCAGCTCTGTTGCAATGCTATGGAAATGAGCCTTGTTGGTACCAGCAGGATAATGCACTGAACCATAAAGGAAGGACTGTTACAGTGTGGTTTGACGATACTTCCGTATCGTTTGTGGACTGGCCAGCACAGAGCCCTGATTTTAATCCCATAGAGCACCTATGAGATGAATTAGAGCACAGCATAAGAAGTTTGGAACCAAGGCCTACTACTAAGCAACAGTTAGTGGCAGCATTATATACTGAATGGAAGCGCATACCTATCGCTGTGTTCCGAAACCTTGTTGAAAGCATATCTCAAAGGGTCAGTGCATGCATTAAGGCCAAAGGTGGACAGACACTGCACTAATGTATGTCAATAAATGCTATGTTGTGTTTCTCTTTTAGGTGTCCAGTGACTTCTGTCAATATAGTGTATATTGCACCCATGGTGTGCTCATTTATGGCAGTTTTGTCCAATAAAGCTTTTCAGAAAAATTAGTTACTGTGTGTATTACTGTGATAACACTCATTACACCTGCTCTTAAAATTCCTTTGCTCATGTACATTACAAAAAACACACCCTCACGGTCAGGCAGCAGAGTTGTCCTTGAGAATAGCCAATAAGCTCCTTGTTCCCGCTCTCCAGTCTAGTTGGCCAGCACTGTTTCTCAAGGTCATATGTTGTATGACATACTCAGGGAACGCTGCCAATCGCAATTTGTGAAAAAAAAAATATCTTTGGCGATTGATAAAAAGTTTTGGTGAAAATATTGGCGATTACCTTTTTTTATATATAACGTCCATGCAAAAACAATCTTTAATTTTTATTTGATTTGGTATTAGAAAAGTGAAATTCGAATGTTAGTTACTTATTTCATTGTTTACATAGTGTGTGAGATGGAAAGTGATAACGTGAAAAGAGTGACGCAATCGCTGACATAAGACCCGTAAGACCTATTGGAACACACACTTTGTTTTTATGGTTTTTATAATTCCAATGGTGAGAGAGAAAATAATGGTGTTTTCAAATTACATTTGTCGAAAAAAATATTTGGCAAATGTGTTGACGAAAACATGAAAAAAGCCAGAGCAACCGCTGCATACCTGTCTGCCTGCGTTGCGATGAAACAAATTTTTTGTACCTTGAAGTGAGTACTTGGTGTACGAAGCTGTACGGAGTGTTGTGGCAAATACAACAGTCAGCTGATTTAATTAAATTTGAAAGAAGACTTTTATCTTCTCCCCGATTCTTGGGATCAATATCTACGAGATGAGCCATATCCCAAGGTTGTATGTCGTACCTGTGTCCTGCAATTTTGTACAACACTATGGAATTATATATAAGATTGCAACTGGTGATAATTGAGCCTTTAATGTCTTCTCGTTTTTTCTATGTTGCCTTAAATTATGTCATTGAACTTTGTAAGTTAAACTTTTCAGTTTTGTTGTACTAAAATTTACCACGTTTTATTTCCTTTCAGGGTAAAAAAGATTTTATATTTCCCCATTACCTGGAACAAAAGAACTTGAGGAGACAAATTGGGAAGCATCAAGCATTGAGCTCAGGCTTAAGACAACGGAATTTGTCTACTCATTATCACCTTAAACTCACAGACGTGCCTTTTATCATAGGAACTGTAAGTGTTTGTTCACAATGACTGTCTTCATCATGCAAATTTTGTTTAACTATCTTTTACTCTCATGCCCACTTCTAGAACATCAGTATCCCTCACTACCTAGGTTGACTGCTGTACCTTTTCTTTCTTTTTGCATTTGTTTTTACTATTATGAATCATGTCCTCTGGGCATGTGCAACACTTTTCCTGTGAAATTCCCACCAAGTGACTACGTTTCCTCCATTAAGTGGGACCCACTTACTGAGCTTCCACGCCTTCCCACCAAGTGACTACGTTTCCTCCATTTTAGGCTCATCCTGTGTGTGTGGTACACACTGGCTTTCCTCACTAGAAACACATACCTTGTTCACTTTCGACAGACTTCCCAGAAGGGAGTGAAATGTACTTTGGCCCAGTTCTATAGTTATGCTGTTTTAAGTTCCGTGTCTTGATGAAAGGTTTGGCTGTAAATAGTTTAGCCAATAGTATTTTTTCATAAACACTTATGAGCATATAAACTTCATTATTTATTTCAATAAATCAGCATAATTTATTATTTATTCCTTGTGTCAGAGAGTGATGTAAATCCTTGAAACATGTATCCAGTGTTCTCATGTGGATTGTAATTCTTGTGTTAAAGCAGAAGTTTACAGAATTTTAAAAATCTTATTCAAAATGGAGAATTATTATGCTATTTTGTTGTCTTTTAAAAGTTTTAAACTTACAGTAGTTGTTATAACTTTAGCTTGTTATAGAACATCTTATTAACACTTCTCCTTTCAGGATTCTTCAGCAGATTTCTGAAATTCGGCATTCACTCCAGAAAGTTTGAGGAATTACAAAATTGGAATGCTGACTTGACCAATTCAAGATATATATATATATATATATATATATATACTTAACAGCAAAACTGAAGACTAAGGAAAAAATTTTAGAATTTAAAACGAAGGGTGCAAAATAACCTGAAAATCAAAACGCGCAACGCAGCAGTTTTGAAAATTCAGAATTCACATACTATAAAGATACCTAAGCAAAAAAATACATATATAATTTTGACTCACACCTAGTACAACATAGAAAAGGTTATGTATCTTAGGAATTTATTAGAGTATGGCTCTAATTTCAGACCTTCCTTCACAATTTCCAAAGAAAGGATTCTTGAGAGCTTCACTCAAGATGTAAATAAGTACATCGTAAAAACCAGTTTAACGTACAATCAGCCTATTGAGGCCTTCGCAGAATGGAAATATAATATAATCAATAGCTTCACCGGTGAGTTGGCAGGTCTGGACTTTTGTTTCGACAGAAATCTCTTTTTCTCTGGAGAAGCTAAAAGGTCACTCTCCAAACTACAAGACCAATTTATTTTTACCACTACGGATAAAGCTAGCAATAATTTTGCAATTATCTGTAAGAAGTTCTATTTTGAATTGTTAACTATGGAACTCAATAATAGAGTAACATACGAGCCCGTAAGTTATTCTACCAAGCAGTTAGAAAATCGGTTTAAGGCATTCTTCAAGAAACTTAAAATTCCGCAAACTAGAAGATATGGGCCTGAATTTCCATTTCTTTTTGCAACGGTTAAGTTTCATAAGGATCCTGTGAAGTTCAGGTTCATAGCTAGTGGAGTAAGGAGTCATAAAAAGAAAATAGATCTTGCTTTTGAAGATGTCTTAAAGAAGGTTTTGAAACACATTAGAAACTGTTCTAACTTGATGTACAGAGATTTTTGGATAATTAATAATAATGCAGAAGTAATTTCTACTATACTCAAAGTGTGTCCCCTAGATATTAATAGTTATGATTTTGAAAACCTATATACTAATCTGCCTCTATCAGATATAATCACTACCTTTAAAGAGCTGTATGCAGAATTTAAACTTAACCAATTTGTTGATGTAGGAACTTGGAACTCTTATCTCAATTGCTGCATAAAAAATAACCATATCTTATATAATAATACTCTCTATAAGCAAGTGAACGGTATTCCAATGGGAACATCAACGTCCACGAATATCGCTAATCTATTCCTGTTCTTTAAGGAATATAAATTCATTAAAAATCACCCCACCTGCTCAGATAACTACCTTTACACTTTTAGATATATTGATGATCTGCTGTGTATCAATAATTCCGAAGTTATAGAGAGTGATTTTGATAATATCTATCCTAGCTCTCTTAACTTATGTAAAACCAACCACAGTAATCAGGAACTTGAGTTCCTAGACTTAAGCATTAAGCTCAACAGAGGTAACCCATCTATTAGCCTCTTTGATAAAAGAGTTAATTTTCCTTTCAAAGTAATTAAATATCTACACTGGAATAATAACATTTCAACCAAAGTAATTGAGAATGTACTAATTTCTCAGGTCCTAAGAATTTCAAGAATTTGCAGCAACAATTTGGACTTCAATTACCACATTAATATACTATTAGAAAGTTTTCTAGAGAACGAAATTCCTTCTTCTTTCATCAAAAGAACTTTAAGAAAAATTATTCTGAATAATAGAGTAAGGTTGGCAGATCTGCTTTAATTTTCTACACAGTTAATAATATGATTCTGACCAATCAAAGCCGTAAGGAAGTTGGCTAGAGGATGCCTATTAACTACCTAAAGGAACCTTAGTGCTATGGATATGACGGTCCTATTAAAACAAAAATTAAATAATATAAACAAAATCACAAAAAAAAGCTTAAAAATCTGTTTATAAAAGAAAATAAAAACAAATAAAAAAGAAAACCAGTTATTCATCACTAGGATAGCTATACTAAAAATAGTAAAACCAACATTAAAATTAATAAGATTCTGATTAATCTATAGAAGCTCACTAAGGTGATTTAATACATGCAAAGATTATTAAATAAACTGCTCGTGTATTTTATAATATTTCTCATGTATTCTGGAGAGTTAATTCTGCTCATTCTGATCATACAGATCCACAGTCTTAAGTTTATATATTTTTTTCTCTGGTTAAAATCTCCGCGCGTTGGTTTCTTGCTGTATGAGGAGGCCATCAGCCCCACCCTCACTGCCCCCCAGCGTCTAGGGAGTGGCGGAAGAGGTCAGCCATGTTCTCCTCTTGTGAGGAGAAAAGTTTTTGTAACTCAAGAGGTAAGCTCTCTTCCTTGTTTTTGGGTTCTAGGTTTTATAAGTTCAATGTTTGTACTTCATGTACCTTTCTCTGTCGTTTTTTAGCTTTTCAGCTTTTAAGCATTGGTTTGTCTGTTAACATTTATGCGGGTTTTAACTCTTACTTTTCTTTGTAACTTTGAGCGTCTTTTGTGGTACCTAGGAACAGAAGATGGCTAAGCTTGTTCCTTTTCTATGCGCTGTCTATGCGCTGTTTTTTCAAAGTAGTTAAGTTCTTAATAACTAATTAATTATGCACTTAAAGCACTGCTGAAATACTTTGTACATATTGCAACTAACTGTTTAAGGTATATAACTTTCACAAAGTTTTCTTTAGTTAATTATTATCTTTAACTTATTCTCGTTTTCGTGCTGTCATAAGTTGTAGAGTAGGGGGTTTTAGACTCAAGTTTTCTTTCAAAAATCTGTTCGTTATAAATTAACATTTCCTTTTTTAATTGCAATGTAAAATTTGTTTTTCAGGTTTAAATTCTCTCTCAAACGAACTTGGAATTTCGTTATAGCTGAAAATCATTTCTATTTATTATGTCACTCTCACAGCTTGAGTTCTCTTTAATCTTCTTCTCTCTGTTTAATAGTAACAGATGAAGAGCATGGGTCGGGCCATGAAGGTTAATGGATGCAAGCGAAATTGTTAACTAGTGCTAGGTCATGCTACTCTACGGAGGACATGACTTATATATATATTTTTTAAACTATTTTAGGTGGGAATGTTACTTGCATCTATGGCCTTGCAGAAACCCATTTCCAACTAGGTCTTTGTGGAAGTGAGAAAATGCAGAGTTTTTGCTGGTCCTTGATAAAGCCAAGGCTCAGTATTCTCGACACCTTCTACATTCAGTTGTTTTATTTTCTTTTTTTTTCTTTTCTCCTTTTACTCACGCAGGTAGATACATAACCTTTTCTATGTTGTACTAGGTGTGAGTCAAAATTATATATGTATTTTTTTGCTTAGGTATCTTTATAGTATATATATATATATATATATATATTGTTTAGAACAGGCATGTGCAGCTTCATAAACCAAACCTTGACTACATATATTTATGGTTAATCGTGTTGTTCGCTTCTCCCATAAGCTGGGTGTTTGACTGTCTTGTGTCTGGTGCTCTTTGGCCATACATGATGGCCCTTGTGCCAAAAACATTCACCAACCAACCAACCAACCAACCAACCCATAAGCTGGGGAAAATTATGCCATCTGTTCTAAATGTGGGATCACTTTCCCGTAAATTGTGTTAAATTAAGGTATCTGGCCAAATTCCACCATACACAAAGCATGAGCTTCTTAGGATGGAGTGGAACCTTTGCACAGAATGCGGAATTGGATCTTTGGGTGACAACCAATTATGTGTCCACTTGTTGCTGGAGTACTGGATCTATTTTTCATCACACGTTAACAAGAAATCGAACAATGGTTCATTTTTATGGAGAGCAGATGTAAGCCTTTGAAGTTTATTGCTCACTGACAAATCATGTGGGACCCACTTACTGAGCTTCCACGCCTTCCCAAGTTGATACAGTTGTCGTGAAGTCACAGAATAAGCCGTCTGATGTACGATTTTTCAGATAAAACCACTCTTTAAATATTTAAAAATGATGTTAAAAACACATTAAAAAGAGACGAGATCTTTCGGTGACCGCGTCGGTCCTTTCATCAGGTCATACACACTGAGCAATAGAAATGAAAAGTTGGGTTACTTAAATACAGAATGGAGATGTCATAATACAAGTGCATTACGCATGTCAAAGAATCAGATTTACATAAAGTGGGCACATCAATTAAAGTTCTGAACAACTTGAAGTTATGGTTTTAAAAGAAATTTCCAAGGGAGCGGTATGTGAACAGGTGTGTCGTCATTGCAAACAGTTGCAAGCAGATGGTTTCATCATTTACATGGAACATTTTGTGAAAGTTTTTGACACGTTAAGGCGGAATCATTTTCAACAGCGATTTTCAAATCTTTGTCATTAATGACAGGTCTTCCAGAGCTTGCTGAATCTTCCAGCGATTCTTGACCAGAAAGAAATTTTTTTTACCACTTTTGTGCGATATGATTTGTTACAGCATTGCTTCCAAATGCGATACATATTTTATGACATGCCTCTGCAACATTTGTGCTGAGTTTGAATTCATAAAGCAAACAGAACCCAGCAAAAACAGTGTTCCTGGGCCAGCAGTGGCCCAGCACTATGTTGCTGCTGCCCAACCATCAATAAAATGTCCTGGCAGCCACCACATCGGCCAGCAGCTGGCCAACAGTTGGCACCCCATCAGTTGTCATATGCCAGAACAGGGCCATCAGTTATCCATCACTGGAAGTGGCTGCCTTAAGCGGCCCTGCAAGCACGTGCCATAAATGATGGCTAGCCTAATGTGGTCCGCTAGTTTCCCCAGTTGTGGCAGCCGGCAATCACGTGACATAACCGATGGCTTGCCGAATCTTGTCCACCAATTTCCCAAAGCCACAACCACTTTCCCCCTCCCCTTTACGAAACTTCTGCATGACGACACTGCGCTAGGAAAATGTTCTCCACAGGTCCTGACAAACGCCAGTTTGGTTCTGGCTGGAAACGAACCAACCAGTGGCGTATATTCAAGGCTAGCTAAGCTAGCTGCGAAGCCCAGAGAATGCACAAATAAAACTGAATTAAATTTACACAAATAAAAGTCAATTATCAACAGTATTAAAATATGTCTATGCTTTCGCTGCAAAAAAAAAAAAAAAAAAATCCGCACGGATTCGCTTCTTTGACTCAGTCTGGCGAGCGAAAACCAACGGCATAATGCAAGCAGCTCTTCCAGAGTCTTTGCAGTTCTGATGCGAAAACCTTACGTAACATTGCCTGCTAGTGTTTCCATGACAACATGAATCAGCTAATCAGCCTTGAGTGAATGAAGATAACACATGTTAATTCATTTGTTTCCAGGTTTAATGAGATATTTCCAAATAATGGGGATATGATGTGGTGAGTCCATATTGCAAGAGTTGATGCAAAGGTAGATTTCTAAACTTCCCAAAACCCAAGAGTTTGCACATACATGAAAGGGGCAGTACATTTGGTATGCCAGGAGATGTATTATCTGCCAGCATTTTGTAGCATGTACTATGCCGCCCCGGTGGCGCAGTGGTCTAAGCGATGGCCTCTGATCATTCGTCTGAAAGGGGTCCGGGTTCGAATCCCGGTGAGGCATGGATGTTGTGTTTGTTTTACGGCACTGGCTCTATCCCTTCCCTGGAACCAGTTACCCTAAATTAGGGACGGGCGACTGCTTATAGCCCATTGAGTTGCTCACGGTGGTCGTTAAACCTCCAATCAAAAAAAAAAAAAAAAAAAAAAAGGATGTACTATCCAAAACATTCTTTTATTAAATTTTTGTCATGTAACTTTTGAAGCGTAGAATTCTAATATGCCATTCAAAACCCCTTATACTTTTCATCTGTTTCATGTTACCTACCTTGTTTTTATAAATAAAAATTTTATTATCCTAGTAAAGGAATGGTCTCATTTCTGCTCCACTTAGAACACTATAATTTTTGAGCCTTTCTTATGGGTAACACGTGATGATGGAAAATAAAGCAGTGTTTCTTTACTGTGTTAGGGTTATGTGTTATAAAAATGCCAGCCTTTTAATTATTTCATCGCCATAATTTTTTAAAAGTATTGTGATGTGCAGGGCTTGAAAAAATGCAGTCATCTGCTTGTCTGTGACGAATGAAAAGTTTAGTTGATGAGTAAAAAATTCAGTGGAGCAGTTTAAATTCAATCAGCAATTATTTATGCGTTATTATGTCCATTGTTAGATACATAAAACTATTAGTTTCTTAATAAAGCTTATTTTAATTCACAGAAGTGATCTGTGATTGTGCACCAGCATGGGAAACTGGTTTCTCCACAAAAGAAATTGGACAGCGAATGTCACGAGTCAAAACATCTGGGCACAGTGCACATAACAAGGAACACGAGGCATTAAAACCACTAGCTGGTAGAATGATTTCCTTAAATGCTGTGTGATAAGATAGGCAGTGTAAGACTGTTACTAAGCCCTGAGTGTAAGAGTAGCATGTGCCTCGCGAGCTGTCGCTTAGACAGTTGCTGCCATAGATCAAAAGGCAGACCCGGAAATCCGTGTTTCTGTGGAGCTGTTAGGTAAATTCTAAAACACTGAAGGATTCTTGTTATTTAGTCTAGAGGGAGAAGCTGAGTTTGGTTATTATTCAATGGTTAATCGTTTAAATTAAGTTAGCGATAAAATATTATTCAAGAGATATGGCTGTCGATTTTCAGCTGGCAAGTGCGATATTTGCGTGACTGGTGAACCAACATGAAATTTTTCAAGCCCTGCTGATGTGACACTGAGGCATTGGTAATCATTATGAACATTTTGAAATGTCATTTTATATTCTATTGGAAAACTTCATTATATATGTTATTTCACCATGGAATTTATGCCTCATGCCAAATAAAAATGTTACATAACATGTTTTTCTGTTAAATATTTTATTTTTTATTTTTTATCCTATGCATCACCCAAAACTTTTTTTTTTTTTTCTTTTTAGTCAACGTCTAGCCACTCTGTGATAGCAAATGTCCAGAAAATAATATCACTGATGAAGATACACAACAAAGGACTTTGTTCTTCTGCACCTAATCTTGCCAGGAAATCTCCATCTTCAGATTTTGGGAGGAATAAGGTAGTGCTAGGGTGTAAACGGACTTATAGCAATCCTGATCTATCAGGTCCTGGGGACCTGAATGGCATTTTGTTGTGCTTAAATGATGAACTTGCAACTTTAAAATTGTAAGTAAACTTCTAAATGTTACTGTTTCTTTCAGTCTGTTGAACAAAAGAAAAAGGACACTTTGTGTTGTTTCATTATGAGCTAATCATTAATGTGAAGTGATATTAATCAATTATAAGAACTGTTGGGCCACAGCAAAAAAATGTGGGCAACATTGTAGTTTTATGGTTTCACATTGAAAGCATAAGAATATTAGATTTAAGATAAATTACCATGTTGTATTTTATAAAAATTTTCACGTTTCATCATTTAATTATGAGTTGAGTGTGGCAACACTTGTATCTTCATTATTATTGTTGTTGACTTTCTCAGCCAGGGCTAGTGAGCAAAAGGCAGCAATATTCATCTTATGCCTGGAAGTTTAGGAATTTTCTAGTCATATGGCACATCTGAAGAATGACTGCCTTTTGGATTGGGCAAAGCAGTCTGTGGCAATCCTAATTCTATGAGATTTTTTAAAAAGTTATTTTGTACTACTGAGGGATTGCCAAAATGGCAACTGTTATGATCTATGTTATTTCTTTGTTTCCAGATCCTTTGGATTTCCATTTGCAGGTTGTCATATTTATTATAATCAAAAGACATTTGTTATGAAATGAATTTTGCTCACTAAAACTTTTCCCTGTAATATTTATTTAATTTGTTTATTAATTCAATATTGTGACCTTGGTAATGTGAAACCTGTCTAAGACTGAATTCCAAGGGCTAAAATTATTTTCCATTTTAAACAGATGTATCTGTGGAAGCCATTGAAACATAAACATTTGAATTTTTATCATGCTAAAAACAGATTTTGCATAATAAGTGATTACTTAAGAAAATTTGTTTGTGCATACTCTATATTGACAAAAGTTACCGGACACCCGTTCAAAAGCAAATGAATGGATCCGCTGCATTGTTAAGATGCACGATACAGCTGGAAACGGTATAAAAACAAGCCTGCAGCAGCTTACCGCGATCATATCGCACTGTGAGGTTGAGTGAAAATGTTGCAGTTGGAAAGAACTGACTTTGAGAAAGGAAAGATTGTTGGGTGTTATATTAGTGGGTTGTCCACAAGAGAAACCGAGAGACGTTTAAACATACCCAAGTCAACTGTTTTGGATGTACTGAATAAGTGGAAGACACATGGCATGCCTGAAGCAGCAAAACGTGCCGGCAGACCAAAAAAAAACTGTGATAGAGGACGTTGAAGCCTCGGGAGAGTCCTTAAAGCTAATCGACGGAGTACTGCACACGACCTCAGTGTACAGGTGAATAAAAATGCCGGAACCTCTGTATGTAAACGTACCATTCACAGAGAACTTCGTTCCATGGGTTAGCGTGGTCGTACGGCTGCTCATAAGCCTTTCATCTCCACTCGGAATGCTACTCGTTGTTTAGCATGGTGTAAAGAACATTTATCGTGGACTGTAGATCAATGGAATCGGGTCCTATGGACTGATGAATCCAGATACATGATCCATCAGTCTGATGACCGTGTGTGTTGGTATGGTGGCAGCCGAGGGAACGCTATTTACCACAGTGTACTGTTCCTACGGTCAAGTTTGGAGCTGGCAGTGCACTCATGTGGGGGTGTTTTTCGTAGTATATTCCTGGCCCATTAGTTATCATGGACAAACCTGTTAACCAGCATGTCTACATCAGTATTCTGGACAATTGTGCTCTACCAATTCTGTGGCAATACTATGGAAATGAGCCTTGTTGGCACCAGCAGGATAATGCACCGAGCCATAAAGCAAGGACTGTTACGGCGTGGTTTGACAATAATTCCGTATTGTGTGGAATGGACAGCACAGAACCCTGATCTTAATCCCATAGAGCACCTATGGGATGAATTAGAGTGTCACATAAGAAGTTTGGAACTAAGGTCTACTAATAAGCAACAGTTAGCGGCAGCATTGTGTACTGAATGGAAGCGCATGCCTATCGCTGTGTTCCAAAACCTTTTCAAAAGCATGTCTCGAAGGGTCAGTGCATGCATCAAGGCCAAAGGTGGACCGATTAATATATGTCTATAAATGCTATGTTGTATTTCTCTTCTAGGTGTCCGGTGACTTTTGTCAATATAGTGTATTTCAATCAAGTAAAAATCTCATAGCTTTCATTTTTAATATAATCCAACATTGAAACTATGCTTTTCTGATTTTAAATTTCTCTAACTTGTTTCATGAAAATCATCATTTCTTTTACTCCTTGACCTTAATTTTAGTATCTTAGGCTTTTAGGTACTTTGTGTACAAAACCACACAGGAAAATTTCAAAACTATCTCAAACACAGAAATAAAAATGTACCAAAATTGAAGCAAAAAAGACAGCAGTGCAGTATTGGATGAAATGTTAAAGTAAGTGCTACCTTACTATTCTAAGCTGCCTGGTGGCACAGTGGTCTAAGCGCTGGCTTATGACCATTCATCCTAGATGGGTCCGAGTTTGAATCTTGGTGAGGTATGGATGTTGTGTTTGTGTCTTAGGGCACTGGCTCTCTCCCTTTCCTGGAACCAGTGGCCCTAAATTAGGGATGGGCAACTGCTTATAGCCCATTGAGTTGTTCATGGTGGTCATTAAACTTTCAATAAAAAAAAAAAAAAAAAAACTATTCTAGAGCAGTATCTCCCTCTCTTCAACTGTGTGTCTGCATGCTTTATCTATGGGATTAGATAAAATGTGCAGAAATGTAGCAGGAATGTTAGCCTTGAAACAGCTTTGAGAAGTAAGGAAGAAAACTATTCTTGATGCACATATTGCATGGGAAACATTACAGAGGCAAAGATCAGGCTCTCTTATGATTGCATAACATCAGCTCCACTTGCAGCTCAATGAGTGCAAAGGCTGAACCTCTTTCTACACATTGGTATTCTGACTATTCTGTTGTGATCTACAAGTGCACTGTGGGTTATCATACTTTTCTAAGCTTAAAAGAAAACTCGGAAGGCTAATTTTCCTTTCTCTCTTTATGGGTGATATATATACACATGCTTTGAAGTGTTTCTTTTTCATCTAATTTAAAATTTTGCAAACTATATTCCATTTTTCATCAGGTTCATGTTCCACCAGATTTTTACAAGGTTTTTTCTTTTTCACCACCATCAGATAAAAAGCCAGCTACTCTAAAACAGTTTTTAATTGTATTTTCTGTCACTTCTCTCCATGTGCTGCCAGCCAGTCTTATTGTTTCTAACAAGTCAACAGATGTCTTATAGTCATAATATAGGTTGCTTACCTTTTGTACACATTTCCTTGCACGTTTTATTCCTTTGGTTGTCTTGCATGGTTCAAGCCTCTGGTATGGTGGTCCTTTTTTGGTTTATTCAATGCTTGGTGAATGTATAAGTCCATAAAGTGTACTGCTTTAATGACTCTAGGTCCCAACAGCGTCTTCTTTCCCTCCAACGCTTCTTACCAGCGTGTAAAATCCGACTTTCATTTGTTGATTGACATTTATAAAAACCAATATTTAGATGTCTTATGATCTTCTCATTATCAGCAATGCATTTTGTTCACAACTTGTTTTTGATAAAGTATCTTAAAGTTTTAGGTTATTCCCTAGGCTAGCAGTTGCAATTTTAATGTAATTTCTGGTAAAAACTGAACTTTTACAGATTTCATTTAATGAATGCGTCTATGTGCAGTACATTTATCATTGAAGGGGATCCCTTCACACCTCAGCAGCACCTTTTTTATTTATCAAGTATTTTCAGCCAGTTCCAAAAAATTTTGTTGGTTGCAGGCCTTTTTATCTGATTGATAGTCTGTGGGTAGAGATTTTATTCCAGAAAAGCATGTAGGTTTTTTGGATCTGTCTATCGTTAATGGTTTAAGGTTTTCAGATCCACTCATTTTAGCTGATAAAAGTAACATTACTCGACCTTTGCTTTGTTTCCCACCATGAGCTGTTTCATCTTTTAAAGACAGTAGTGTGAGACAAATACTTAAATGGCCCTATTTCACCAGCACTGAAAACTTCATTAGAGTCATAATCTTTTAAAATAGTAGGCAATGTCTTCTGTTTGAACAGATTTCTTTATCATCCATGGTAGCACTTTTGCAGTAAAGCTTATGATATATTGTGACGTTCTTTGAAATTTTGAAGCCAGCCGCAGTTTAGAGATTACCGCTCTCTGTGTGCCTTTAAATTATTATGGTGTATTTCTTACTAAAGTTTTTCTCTCTTATGATGGATCTTCCTAGTGTGGCACATTTTTTATCTCCGAGTAATCCATTTCATCAGGCATTCCTTGATACCTGGATACTCTGCACATTTCATTCTGTTCTTTATGCATTGGCTTCCCTCAATGAGTTTTTAAAATTGCCTCTTAATTCTTTAGGTTAGCAGACAATGTACTACTTGGTATTCCAAAATCATTTCCAATTTTATTTTTCTTCCTACTGCCACCTTCAACAGTTTTAATTACTGTAACTTTACCAGCGAGCGACAGTGTGTTCAACTTGCATTTTGAAGCTATAAGTTCAGGAAAAGAGAAATTTAACGAAACAATTCTTGAATTTATTCAGAACAAGAGCATGCAACACAAATTTGACAAAAGCTGCTACTGAACACCGTGTGTCACTTAGGTATAATGATAAAAGGTGCATCTGAAATTCTTATTGAATATCAGCTAAAGGTGATGTTTTGATCTGCCACAGGTGGAAATTGAAGATATGCAGGAATTTGCAGTCTATCCACAGTTACTCCCTCTTCTCAAGGTTGAAGTGGTCAGTGTGGAATGCTTTCCTCCATCGACCGTTATTATCAGTGAGTCATTCATCAAATCCTTGTGTTGTTTGCACTTTGGGACTGTTTTGGGACAATTTTTCATTTCAAGATGAGAATTTTGTATTTGAATTTGCAAGACCACCAGGAAAATTTAGACATTTATTGCTTTAATAATTTCATTGTGCTCATAGGAATTGCAGGAAATTTTATTTTTTTGAGTTGTGAGGAATTTTGTGTTGTCGAAGTTCGAGTTATGAAGAGTTGACTGTATTAAACACCTTAACATGTTTCTCCAAATTTAACTTGCTATGCACTTTTAGAGATATGTATTGTTTATTCTCTGGTATAATCTGTGCTGTTATTTTCAAGAATTTATTCTGGGCTGGACTTCCGAAGTGTTACAAGAATCCTCTCACAGCAGTTGCCGACGAATTTGTTTATTTGTGTCGCTACTAACGCTTGGGCAATGTATTGATACATTGCAAAAAAAAACAGTGTGAATTTCACATCAATGCTCCGGTTTTTTGACTAGTAAGATACATTGTTCATTGTGATGTCCAGCAAGTTATCATGAAGGATGATGTAGACATCATTACACAATCACATCATGGATATCGGTGATTCATGCACCTGCTGCCGCTGCCAAGCTCCAAGATGTTTAGACCAGTCCTGATCTACCCACAGTGCATCAGTGGTGCTACATGTTCTCAGTTATTGGCAATTCACAATTGATACTTAATGCATTGGGTCAAAAGTGTCTCATTCACAAAGTGTTAAGTTTCTGTAGCAGTGACCATGTCACAGTTAATATTCAGTTGTGCATGCATATCATTGATATCTTCAGTAAGGAACGAAGTTGAAGAGACTGACAAGTAACGCTACAAGGCAAGCATTAATTCACTGGTTAATGTTATATAATCTTTCTTTGACTAGTGATATTTTCTGCTGACTAGTGGACAAGTATCATATTTTTTTACCTCTGTATATATATTTTATATATGTATATATATTTTACACACACACACTTTGGATTTCATTGTGGAACTATTTATAATTTGTAGTGGCACACAGAGAGCCGTAATCTCAAACGTAAACAAACCAGCGATTGACGTAACACTTCGGAAGTACTTCCTTATTCTGTAATAACTTTGTCAAAGTTATTCATTACTTCATGCTACATAACTGAATGTTATGACTGCTTGCAAGTTAGGTAAATATATTTACCTCTGTATTAGAAAATTGGAAGGCATGAAGAGAATAATAGAAAGTCCCCATTCTCATGAATTAAGCCCGCAATTATTAGAGGACTATGTTAATACCGTGAGTGCAGTTGATGTAAAATCCAAACAGATATCTGCACTGCGCAAAGCTCTGAAAAAGGTAAGTTTTTTTGTTTTGTTTTTTAATCTAATCTTCGTATGTATAAAAGGAAGTTGTCCCTTTAAAAAACCTATTTAGCCTTTTTAGTTCCCTTTGTGTAATATTTTTGTCTTTTTAATTGAGTTGAGTGCTATTTATTTGTTGTGATTTCTCTATTTTATGCTGAGCTTGCTGAATGTATTGGTTCCATACTGCTTATTAAAAAAAATCCATCCTGTTACTGAAATTTATATTGGTTGGTGTAAAATAAATGGCTAATTGTTGTATGTGTTGCTTAGTAATTTATTTCTGACATCACTGGAGTTTTGTAGTGAGTAGTGCCTTAATTTTATCTTTTCATTGCACATTCATTATTTCCTTATGTGCACAATTTAATTTTTTTATACTTTAACCCTTTTAGGTATCAAGCCTAGATAATTTCCATTTGGTTTATGTTACCATATCCGAAATAAACACTAGATACAAATTTTGAAGATGACAATCCGATTTTTGGCGTAAATGTGACAAGGATGGTAAGTCAGATAATTTTTGAAAACTTGAAAATTTTCATCGTCCTGGAGCGGGACACGAACTCGCGTCTCCCAGAAAACGCCTAGGTATGCTAACCTAGGCGTTTTCTGGGAGACGATTGTCATCTTCAAAATTTGTATTATATGGCGTAATCCCGTATTTCTTTCATGAAACACTAGATGTTTAAAGATACACATTTTCAGTTTCTACCAGTAAAAAAGAAACATGATGAATCAGTGTCAATAATGCATATCTATTGTTGGCATCTGTCCATTTATTTCTTATTGGTAAAATCAAAAAGTATTATTATGGACAATTAAGTGTGTATAATCAGGGGTGGTAATTTTTTGACCCTTTAACCAACAGCTTGCCACCCCAGTGGCACAGTGTTATAAGTGCTGGCATCTGACTGTTCATCCAAGATGGCTTTGGTTTTGAATCCCTTTGAAGCATGGATGTTGTGTTTGTCTTATGGCACTGGCTTTCTCCTCTCCCTGAAACCAATGGCCCTAAATTAGAGATGGGCAACTGCTTTATGGCCCATCAAGTTTTATCTTGTGGTGATAGCCCCCCCCCCCCGGTTCCAACAGCTCACAGTATTAAACAGTATTTGCTGTTAAAATAATTTTGCATCCCAATTTTTTGCAAAGCTCTTTTAGACATGCCATTTAAAGGGTTAGCTAAATGTTCCTCATACTGTAAATTGTGTGACAATAGTTTCTAAAATATTAAGTGTTTAAAGAGAAGAGTTATAAATGTAATCTAGCTTGTGTGATGAATATGATTGTCTTAAAGCAGTGTTTCCCCACTTTCTTCCCATGGCAAAACCCCTAAATTAAATTTTCACATCCTAAGAAACCCTAACATATGAAAATGTATACAGACCAGAATTCATGTTGATAGTGGACAGCACAATTCAACCACTGCTAAATTACTGTCACGCAAATTTATTTGCAGATGTATTGTTCACTAGAATTGGATGACCTACAGCTGAACTTTTAACAATTAATGTTGGTGTAGAGGATTTTAAAAAGACAGTGTCTGACCCCTGGTTTTAAGAAAACCCTTAGCAAGCTAGGAGATTAGAGTTTGGGTACCCTATAGTAAAGGAAATAGATCAATTTTAGAGACAGTAACATGTAACTGCACAGTTAAGCAACCATGTGCAGAAAAGCAGAAGTACATACAGGAACCATACCAAGAGATGCTGCTGAGCAATATTCCAGGCAGTGGCACCCACTCCCACCAGCCTCAATGGTGGACTGAAACAAATGGGAGATGGAGCTTGATCCAAGTATTTACTGTCACATATTGAACTAAAGTTTAACTCCTTTCTTCCACTTAAACACACCATTGTGCCCTTTGTAATGCAACTCTATTGCCAGAAGCACAGCTCCTTTAGCAATATTCTTGGTCCCCTTCTTACATGCCAAAGTATGGAATGAGCTAAGTAAGATCCTAAGGGACAAGGTTTCCATTAGATCTTCCAGGCCGACTGGGTTGTTTGTTAAACAGTGTTAGCGGTTTCATTGTTCAGAGGTTAATGTTAATCCTACCGCATCTGTTCTGCACCAACCAAAACTTGCAGTTGTGCGAAGGTTACCATTGTTCGGCGGTGTTCGCTAATGGAGGTTTCACTGTGTTATCTAATCTTTATTTCTTCAAATATAAAAATATTAAGTAAGGTTTTATTTAGCCCTCTAACCGGCTGGACTGAATTAACTCAGGGTTAGCAAAATGGGCTGAAATCAACTCAAACGAATATATTCATTGGGTAACAAATCAGCCGAACACCACTGGAGTGAGTGGACTTGCGCATCAGAAAGCATTACTCCCCCCCCCCCAAAAGCTTTGTTATTCAAAGTGGTTATTTAGGGAGATGATTGACACTAATCACCCACCCGCTAAAAAGGCTATAACAATGGCGAAGAACCTAAGAAAGGAGGGAGATGATGTTGGAGTCACTTGTTTCAGTTTCTCTCCAGTGCAATCATATCTGTATCAGGGGCATTAGTCCTACTCCATCATGCCTTGTGTCATGGAGCAGAGAATAACGTACTAGAAGGGAGTTATCTCTAGTGACAGGTTTATGGTCAGTACTGCTGGGATGAGGGGGGAGGGGATTGTTTTGCCATAGCTTTTGTAAAACACAGCCATAATGTGAACATTTTTGTTTGGGCAGCACAGAAAAATTTTGGCACCATTTGGTTCAGGTTTATCAGCCACTTTAAAGGGTTAGATGTCAACATAAAGTTCACATTCCAAAATCAATATAAGGTTTACTTTTATACTCTGACTTGTTTATTTTTTCTACAAATGTTGAATTCTTGGCTGAATTTTCAATTAACACACTTGTAGACCTTTCTTGATTCGTTTACAGTATAATGTTTGTCAGACCTAAGAAAGCTTATTCACATTAGTAAAAATTTGAAAACTGGAGTAAGAAAACTCCACTTGCTTTTGCTAAGATAATAAATTACTACTATTAAAATCCAAAACACATTCAAATTTTGATCATTCTAGTTCATTTTGTTGTTACTCTTGCAGACTCATTAAATTTTATAAAATTGGTGAGAATGCAACAAAAAGGTTTCTAATCCAGTCATGCAGTTCTTCTATGACAAAGGAGGAAATGTCAATTCAACAAAGGTCACAACCAATGTCTTTTGATTTCCTTAAAATCTGGTATGATTGTTAGGCATGTAGACATGTATAAATCTCAAATTTTAGCTCTGTCCACCCATGAGGTTTCAAATTACACGATCTTGTAAATTAGAAAGTCATGACCTTTGTGCAGTCTTTGAGTAGCTGCATCTCACTACCTACTTGGGCTAGAAAGTTGAAATTTGTGTCTTTTTATATAACTTTATGTGAGCTTTTTATATCATGTGCTAAAAAAATTATGTTCACCTTTTCAAGATCACAGAAATAACATCCTGTGACCATGAATATAAAAAAAGTCATTTAAAAATTTTGAAACAAGTCACATGGCATCCTTAATATTTTAAGTACCAGTGTGCCAACTTTCAAGGTGAGACCACAATGGGATCATTATTTATAAAATATTAAAATAAAATACACCCTCACTAAAAATGACCTTAAAATGACCTAGTTAAACTTGGAATGGTTTTAGAATTAAATAGCTAATTTCAATTGGGAGGATTCATCAGGTAGAAGGTATGAGTCCCGAAGCTTGTAAGCCTTTGTTAGTGACTACTTTAAAAAAAAACAAAAAAACTAAGAATTACTACAATATAATGCAAATATAAAACTGCTAAAATTCTTTGAATATGAATGAGTGGTAGGCAATGCACGTAACTAACAAACAAATTAAGAAGGTAGTTTAGAACACACTAAGTTACGTATAAAAAGTTTAAGGCAAATGTATTTCAGCCATTACTATGGCCTTCATCAGTGCAACTACGATTGGTTTACGTTGCCAGATTAGAAAGGTAAGTTTTGTAATGGTAACTCCGGGTGACGTGATGCAGTGAGGGATTTCCAGATGTAAGGAACGAAAATGGGGAGCTCAGAGTTGCAATTTTTGGAAAATAAAATTTCCAAACTTTCTCTAAACCTCAGAGTATACCGATTTTGGAAGGGAGACAACTTTTTTATTTCCAAAAATTGCAACTGAGGTTTAGAGAAAGTTTGAAAATTTTATTTTCCAAAAATTGCAACTCTGAGCTCCCCATTTTCGTTAGATCACACCTTTAGACAGTTGGTGGTTGTAAGCCGGTAAAAAAAGTTGGCTCCCTTCCAAAATCGGTATGCTCTGAAGTTTAGAGAAAGTTTGGAAATTTTATTTTCCAAAAATTGCAACTCTGAGCTCCCCATTTTTGTTCTTTACATCTGGAAATCCCTCGTTGCATCACGTCACCCGGAGTTACCATTACAAAACTTACCTTTCCGATCTGGCAACGTAAACCAATTGTAGGCGCACTGATGAAGGTCATAGTGATGGCTGAAATATATTTGCCTTAAACTTTTTATACATAACTTAGCGTGTTCTACACTACCTTCTTCTTAATTTCTTCGAATATGAAAATAAAATAATTTCTTAGAAAGTGATCCACTCTAAAAATTTTGAAAATTATCCATGTTAACCTTTTTAAAGCATTAAGAGTAAATGAGTTGTTTCTGAAATTGAGGTAACAATAAAACATAAGTTGCAAATTATTTAAGCTCAGTAAATCTCGGCAAAAAAGAAAAAAAAAGTGGCATTTCATCTGTATCATATTAATCATATATTGAGTTTGTCAACTTGATTCATTAATGGTTTAGCTATCTAATAAAATAACATTTGAGCTTTTATGACTTGGCATAATGAGATTTTTAATGTGCATTGTTTCTGGATACAATAACACTGGACAACGAATTTTTATAGTCTTGCTCCCAAGATTAAATTAATAATTTTCTTAGAGTTTGAGGTGCTGAACATGAATAGGCCAAAGAAAAATGCAAAATTGGCTACGGTTTGCGAGAGATCTGCAATAGTTTGTTATACATACTTACCACATATACCGGTAAATGTTTGCTTCTATGTCTGACATTGCTTTGCTTGTTTAGCTGCTGAGGATCATCTCAAGTGAGTGTCCAACAGTAGTTAGTCAATTGAAGTGGACCACTTTTCCTGTTTTCACTGTACTCATCACTAACGATGCTGCAGTTGTCGGGGAAGAAATCCATGTGGGAATAGAGCAAGTGTGTCTGTAAGGACATATTGCAGCCAAGTTTGTGATAGAGATGTATCCTCAACCAGTTCCTTGCAGTTTTCTGCCCTGACATTTCTGAAGAAGTCAGTTGACACCAAATGAAACATGTCCCAAACTTTTTTCTCATCACCCTGTAGCAGGTGGTCAAACATCTTATCAATGAAGAGCTCTCAGATCTGAGGACCCACAAAAAAACTCTTTAATTTTTGCTTTACTGAGTCGAGGGAATTTGTCGGCCAAGTACTTTGAAGGCTGATCCAGTCCGGTCAATGGCTTTTATGAATTTTTTTACTAGACTCGGTTTGATCTGGAGGGGCTGTAGCAGAATTTTGTGTGTTTCTGCCAGTGCTGGGTGTTGCACATTCTTCTCTCCGACCTTCAGAGATTTCCTCACAGGCCAGTCTCTCTTCACATAGTGCAAATTCCTTGCACGGCTGTCCTATTAACACACACACACACGTACACAACAACAACAACAACAACAAAAAAAAAAACAGCAGTGTTTCATATATCCCAGCTGAATATCCATCAACACAGACACTACCTTCAAGTAACCACAAAGATGCCAGCCATACTTGCTTGTATGGATGACAGTCGAACAGCTGCTTTAGGTTTTCATTGGTTTCTTTCATGTAGACAGCATGCCTGACTGGAACAGATGGAAGCTGGTTTCCATTATGCAGCAACACCGCCTTGAGACTAAATTTCAACAAGTCTTCATTCGTGTGGGTCATGTTTGATTTGAAGGGCATTCATCAGGCCATCAACATCATAGCAGAACACAAGGTCATCTTCCTTTTGGATGTAAGGCGCAAACTGCTCATGATGAATGTTAAACAAAGTACCCTGAACATTTTTCTTGAGAAGATTCCATTGTAAAAGTATTGATCCCAGTAACTCTGCTTTGGCTTTCGACAGCTCCAGATTGTGAACACGATCGTTCAGTTCTTTTTGTGTAAGAATGTGTAGCACCGATGATGCACTGTGGCTGACATATGGATCATCATTAGATGCTGAAGGCTAAGGAGAGAGCTCAACATAAGTTTGCCTCCGTCCTCATCATCCTCTGAATAAGTGGAAAATTCTTTCAGAGGTTCAGGAATGGGAAGTCCTTCACTGTGCACAACTAGTCAGATAGTAGATGATATATTCAGGTACGCTATTGTCCACTCCTTTTTTTCATGATGTCTCCTGAAACAGGTGGTACCATGTAGAAGTAGCAGTCAATTTGCACGATTGCTTGGCTCCCAAACCATAGGAGCAGCAAACAGTACACTTTATTGCCTTTCAGCCACTTTGGAACTATTTCTAGCACATGTACGGCTGTATATGTGTGGGGCCCATGCCTTGTCCCCGAGCTTGCATCTGAAATAAAGTTGATACACCTTTTTCACTACCAGAGTGATGGCCTTTTTCTGGCTTGCAAGCATCACCTCGCAAATATAACAAAAGTTATTTGGACTATTGACACAATTACGAGGCATCGCTACTGTTGGATTTACATACACTACAGGGATCACTTGTATACATGATGCAGGAGTAAATGGGAGTGTGGCCCAGGAAGTTACACTAGCTCACCCTACAAGACATCAGTTTATACTAATGATTGCATAATCTTATGTCAGCAATGTCATGACTCAACTGCATTGCGCCAGACAACGATGCAATAGCTCCTGGGGGTAGTGTGTATGATGGGCTGATGCAATACGTTGCAGACTGAGTCTTTCCTAAATAAGACCCAATTGGCAAATTTTATTGTCATTTTCATGTTCAGCACATTGAAATTAGTAAAGATTTTGCTATTTTCATTTCAGGAGCAAATTGTGTGTTGTCTAGTGTAATAAGTGTGTTATGTACCTATTTGGTGTATGTCAGCTGCCTACAGTTGACATGATCAGAATGCAGTTTTTATCCTTAATGACTGATGACATGCTAGAAAAAATTTTGAAAACAAAATTGTGTCATTAGGGCCAGAAGTGCTTCGAAAAAAAGTGCTAACAATAAAAAAAGATTTGTACAAATGCAAAATCACCCAAATTTTTTCTGAAATAGTACTGTGTTTCTTCACAAAAGTTATGACTTATTTTATTGTAACTATGACTGGTTTATGTAAATTATGTGACAATATGTAACACTTGTATAGTTTTCCAAAATTATGCGCAAAAGCACCTCAATTTCTAACTGTTTGTACATAGAAGGTACTAAAAAAATCTCCCTATTTTTGACCCTTTAAGGTTGGAAGCTATGCATTTTGTAGAAAAGGCAAGCAGTTCTCAGGTTGTGCTCTGGAAATTTTGTGACAGTGTTGTGACCTTTTCGTCTATGTCACAGCTGCGAGTGCAATTATGGATGAAAACTGTCATGTATGATAATAGATGGTTTTGATAGCCACCCCAGTTACCAATTGGCCAAAGACATAGTTTTCTGGCTAGTTGTCCAAGTTTGGGTCGAGGTTTAAGCACCAGATGAGGCAATGAGTGGTGTGTTTGTTTTATGGTACTGCCTGTATCTTTTCTGGAATCAGTTATTCTAAATTCGGGATGGACAGTTGCATATAGCCCTTAGATTTGCTCGTAGTGGTCATTAAACTTCCAAATAAAAACAAGCAAACAAAAAGTAGCCATACTGATGCAAACTGACGGGATGTTGGCTTACCCAATTAGCATGGTTGACAGCTCAACCTATTTAAATTGAAGTCATATGAATGAAAAGGCACATGAAATGCTATTTCAGCCATCTAAAATAGAAAAGTGTCAACTATTGTGAAAAAAAAAAAAAAAAAAAGGTGTAAAACCATTGCAATAAAACAAATGTGGCCAACTTGTAAACAAAAAGCTGATTAACTCAGAACTCACCAGAATTTCAATAATTTGCATAACAAACTTTTTATACATTTCTATCATGTTGTTGCAGCAACCAGCAGAGATGTTTTCTTGTAGACGACGCAGGTCACTTTCCGAGAGTACTCCATGCTCACGTCACACTGAGAAGCTACTTCCAGGATCAAAGGACATAAGCTTCATAAACAAGATAAGCAAAAGTGAAGTAAAGCAGGTGATATGCTCATTTAGTGACACGTCCAGTAAAGCTGCCGCTTCTGGCAGAAGAAGGATGCTGCGTGAACTGAAAGAATTTCAGCTTCATCTTCAGCAGGAAGACATATACTGGAAATGACTTGTTTGAATGTAAGCATTTGTTTAAAGTGATAATTTGTGCATTCCATGAATATATTTTTAATGCATTTGAAAAAGTCCTACCGGACTTCATTCTAGCGTAGTTTTTTTATATTTATTCTGTATGTAGACTGGTCCTATGAAAGCTGATTTCAAAAATTATGTTTTGGTCCATTATTGATTGAAGATGTGATCCTGCTACAGTGCAGATTTTGTGTGTCAAAACATATTGCACACCTGTGTTTGATTTTTTAAATATAATATCCTTAGTAATTTTAGTACAATTGTAATGAACTTCTGTTATTGCACTGTTTGAGATTGAACAGTATTTATAATGTGAACTCTACCAGCTTAAGAAAAAAAAGTGTTTTTTTCAGTTCATCACTTAGTGCCATTGTGCTACAATTTTATTACAATGAATGTTTTGTAGCATGTAATTTATTTAGCAAAATGTGGCCATAATTTTTCAGTTAGGACCATGTCTGAATAAGAAGTGCACTTAAGAAATACTGTGATTGGTTAAAAAATAATAACACGATCTTAGAATTCTGATTATTACTGTATATAATTCCAAACTTTGTTGTGTGTTATTTAATAAGGTTTCATTACTGTACTTTTTAAATCTTTTATGAAATTAAAATTAGAATTGCAATTCAACGCTCCAATCTGTGTTTTTCATTGTGTTAAATTAGGGTTTATACCATGAAAGTAAATCTGGAAAATAATAATAAATGGCTTCTGTATGAGATACAAGAGTGAGTCAAATGCAAATGAATGAGGGTGATTATATTGGAAAGTATTTCTTTTATGTCAAAAAAGTCACCACCAGCAATGAGGCATTTGTCCCACTGACTAACACTCACAGAAGTTCCTTGGTTGCTCCATCAGAATTAGTGTAATTGCCTCCTGTACTTCAGTGTCCGACGCAAATCTGCGACCATTTAGCTTCTTCAACTCGCCAAAAATGCGTAAGTCACTGAGTGAAAGAACTGGACTGTAGAGCGGGTGTGCAAGAGTTTCCCACTTGAACTTCCACAGCATTTTCATGGTAACATTAGCCATATGGGGTCATTCAACAAGATGATACCCCCTGATAATAAGCCATGGTGCTTGTTCTTGATTGCCAAATGCAGGCAATCAAGAACGAACACCATGGGATGCATGCATGCATGATGCCAAAATAGATAATACTGGTTTATGTCTTGGTGATATCCATGTGTGCAGATTGATGTATGCTGATGACACTGTCCTGTTGGCAGAGAGCAAAAGTGAGTTGCAGAGTATGTTGTCCTGGATGTACGACGTTTGCATGAAATTCAAACAATATAAATAAGGGAAAAACCAAAGTTATGGTTTCTGAGCGAGGAACTGTTAGTATTGAATATAATATATGTTTAAATGGCACAGTGATTGACCAGGTGAATGAGTTTGTGTATTTAGGAAGCATGTTTGACAGAGAGAATAAATCGGATGGTGAAATTAGTAGGCGAGTTAATTCTTCATTAAAAGTCATAGCTGCCTTGGTAGGTTTTCACAGGAATGATGGGTTCTCAAGAGAGTCCCGCATGGCTGTTCATGAAAGTGTAATTGTTCCTACTCTGGTGTATGGCAGTGAAACCTGGGTACTACAGAAGAAACATAGAAGTCATTTGTGTGCTGGAGAAATGCATTACTTGCAGGAGGAGGGTTTGTGGCAAGACTCGTTCTAATCGTGTGAGGAATGAAGATGTGTTGCAGTTGTGTAATGTGAAGCAAAATGTTAACAAGGTGGAGACTAATATGCTTCGGTGGTTTGGGCATGTTGAAAGAATAAGTGACTGGCTAAAAAGATTTTCTTAGTAAGCATCTCAAGGGGCAGGAAGGAAAGGCAGAGGAAGCCCAAGGAAGAAAGTCATGGGAGGATTAGATTCGGGGGTTTCTGCATGAGACAAAGATCATGAGTATGAAGTATAGAAGATCTTGTGTACATTGTGTGATGGATGTCAGTGAAGCCCGAGTTGCATGTCAAGATCGCTGTAAATGGAGAAATTTGATACGGCAACAGTAAGTAAATAATCAGGTAAAAATTATCTGGTAGTTTGTTGTTTCTTTGTGGAGCTAACCTCTGAATCCCAGAGAACAGCTTGTGGTATGTATATATGTATGTACTTCCACAGCATTTCCATGGTAACATTAGCCATATGGGGTTGTTCAACAAGATGACACTCCCTGACAATAAGCCATGGTGCTCGTTCTTGATTGCCAAACACATGCGTTGCAACATGGCACAGTAGTGATCAGCATTGACAGTCTCCCTATGTTCAGCATATTCAATCAGTAATAGCCTCTCACAGTAAAAAAAAAAATGCCGACATTATCTTTTGAGCGGAGCTGTTCTTCTTGGCCTTCTTTGGTGGTGGCGATTGAGAATGCTTCCCCTGTAGCCTTTGCTGTCATGTTTCAGGCTCGTGGTGGTGGCACCACAATTCATATCCGGCAACAGTGATGTGATCCAAGAACTCATTTCCTTCATGGTGATACCACAGCAGATGTGTCAATGCACAAAGGATGCGACAATTCAGATGTTCATGAATAATGGTGTGCACTGAGATGTGACTGATGTTCACACTTGTGGCCAACTCATCAATACTCTGGCCCTAATCTTGTCTGATCAAGACATCCACCTGTGCTAATGTGTTTTGCGTGGTGGCATGATGGCTTTGCCCTGGTCTCGGGTTGTCACTGCAGCTTCTCATGTCTTTCCTTGAAACGTTTGCTGTGTCGTTTCACTGTGGCCAATGAAATGAAATGCTCACCATAAACTGGACATGCGGCAATCAATATCATGTTGTGAAACATCTTCAGCCATTAAAAATCTAGCCACACCATGCTGTTCTTCTGCTGGAGTGTCCATTGTGGTGCAGGCCCATGTTCAAACAAATGCAACACAAATTCGACAGAACCTCTCCTCACAACCATGCCTCAACTACTGACCTGACAGACGGCTGTGTCAAGATCAGTGGGCGCAACCATTTTTGGCCGCGGGGAAGGTTTGCTCATTTTATGTGACTCACCCTTATGCAATCAACAAATAGGAGTCATCCAGTAAAAAAAAAAAAATTTGAAATATTTTAGGATATAAAATTGGATTTGCCATTCAGAATAGATCAAAATATGTTCTGAATGGCAAATCCTTCATACATATAAGCCAAAATTTTATGGATTTTTTTTTTTTATGTGAAGGTGTTGGATTATACCCACATCAGTTAGAAATGCAAATAAATAATGAAACATTTTTGCACACAGATTACAATTTCAAGAGAAAAACAATCCACTCCAGTCCTATAGGAGTAGTTGTTGCTAATATGATCAGTGCAAAACCTAATCTCATTTCAAAGTGAGACCCTGAAATTTCTTGCCCAGAAAAGGGAAGTAATCCCCTCGTTACTTCCCCTGCATGTCTTTCAGCCTGTCGCTCCACCTTTGATGCTGAATACCATCAGCAGATCCAGATAAATAAATCACTTCACCATTGGTGAGGGGTGCAACTAATCGGCCATCTCTGATGTTTTCACAGCATACATGGTATCTCTTCTTGCAACTGCCAGCAATGTTGTGATTTTGGAAGTTCAAAGCCATAATCTTTAAAAAAAAATGTTGCATAAATAATGCCATGGAAGTCGCATATGATTTGGTTTATGATTCATATGAAAGAGAAAACAGCCATTATGATTTAGATGACAATGTTTATTCTGATGACTGCTCTTACAGGAACTGTATGGAAACTGTGGGCATTAGTTGAACTTTGAAAGTTTCTAAAGAACTTAATTTTAGAAATTTGCATAGTTTTATTTTTTTTAAATATTGTGTTTCCTGAACTCTTGAATTTAAGTTTGGCGTATAAGTGGGTCTCAGATTTTTTACCAAATTTCAGGGCCACAGTAGCCCAGTGGTTAAAAGTAGTTAACTTCTGACCTGGTGGTTGAGGGTTTAATCCCAGCATGACTGCTTTGAACCACTTAAGACCTGCTATGTGCAGCAGTGGAATGAATGAGGAGGATATTGAACCTCCATTAAAAATAAGGTCATCTGTTTCTTCCTCCCCCCATTTTGTCATCCAGTCATCTGGTATCCTGCTACAATGTCATTCTCTCACCCCCTTCTGGCATTTAAAGGGGCCTACTACCGAGCTATATTGCAGAATTTTGGGGGATCACATTCATTGCAATGGACCAAACTTACACACAGGCAGATGGATGCTGCACCACAACAATGCAAGACTTCACATTGCTTATGCTGTCATTGATTATTTAGCCAAAATTAATGTTAGATGTGTTCCTCATCCACTCTACAGCCCTTGACCTTGCCCCCTGCAATTTCTTTTTGTTTCCAGACTTTAAGTAAGAGCTGAGGAGTAAACAGTTTCCTTTATCACGTGAAGTTGTTGAGGCATTGGAGGAAGTTCCCAAACGCATACGAAATATATATATATATATATATATATATATATATATATATATATATATATTTTTTTTTTTTTTCATTTTTGAAGAGTGGTATCATATTGGAAATATTTGGAACAAGACCATCAAAATTTGGATGATTAACAAAGGTACATTTTCTTTTAAAAATATGAACATTCTTCATTGAGCACTGCTCTCGTACTTATGTTACCGAAAACAAAGTAAAGGAAGAGAATTTTTTTTTTTTTGTAATGCATTAAGATATACAACAGAGTGGAACCTCGGTTATACATTTCTCAGTTATTGGGTTGGTGCGAATGAAATGTTCGGCAAAGGACCAGCACACGTGGACGACGAGAACGGAAGAGTAGGACAACTTACCTAGGCAAAATAATCCCCCTCGGCATGGACACATAGTTGTCATCTGTCCGGCATGGCCGTGATCCCGGAACGAAAAAAAAACTTGTGGCTGGGACCCGAAGAAGTCATCAACTGCACGCTGAACCTCGTCTGTCATGAACTATTTCCCGGACAGGAAGCGATCCAGGTGACGAAACCGATGATAGTCTGTCGGAGACAAGTCTGGGAAATAGGCAGATGAGGCAGTGCTTCATAGCCCAAGGCACTTAGTGTCAGCATTGTTCTTTGTGCGATATGAGGGTGGGCGTTGTCCTGGAACAGAACATCGTGTCTGTTGACCAAAGCTGATTGTTTCTGCAGAAATTTCAGGTGCATCTGGTGTAATTCAGAACAATAACGTTCTGCAGTGATGGTTTGGCCTCTTGCCAAGAAACTCCGATGAATTATCCCGGTTGTGGACCACCAGACAAGGAGCATCATTATCTTGGTGTGTAGGGGTGGCTTAGGATGCCGTCCAGCAGGCTGTGCTTCGCTAAACCGTTGTGCAGATCATTTCCGATTATCACAAAGGACCCAATTCTCGTTACAGGTGATTATTCGATGCAGTAGAGGTTGACAAGCAGTGATGTGCAGACTTCCAAACTCCTAGTTTTGTTGGCAGTTGTCAACTCGTACAGCAGCAGCCACATGTCCAGCTTTTTTACCTTGCCCAGCGTAGCCCGGCGCCGAACAGTTGTTGTGTGGTGGACACCTACCTCTGCAGCTATCTCAAGACACATTTTTCGGGGGTCCGCTTCAACCACACGTAACAAAACGTTGTCAGAAGCAGCAACAGGTTGGTGACCACGTACTTTACAGGTCCGTATCTCCCCTTCAAAACTTCACAAACCATCGCCGAATGGTTGGTTTATTGGCTGTATTCTCCCCAAATGTTTTGTTAACGTTTCGAGCTGCAACTCCTGAAGAATGGCCCAGTTTAAATTCATACAGGAAGATAACTTTCAAATCCGGCATCTGTGTGTTTCCTTTGCAAGCTACGTTACATCCAAACAAGCCACGTCTGAACCTTGTTTTTCACACATGTGCTAGCTATTTATAGTAACTCTGTGATGTAATACCCACAACACCTGTGGGTGGTTCCACTGGTCGTTCGTGTCGGACATTTCATTCGCACCAACCCAATATACATTTTTCACTTTTGCACATAATTCTTCGTTAGTCCCAATATTTTACTGTAGTTTCTATTGTAGTTTCTATTGCTGTTTTTAATTCGTTTATACATAATTCATTTATACACTTCCTGCGATTATATGTTAAAATTTGAATTTCAGATTATCATATATACACAGTTCTGATTCTTTTCTATGCAACTCGGTATGTTACAACTTTGAGAAAATTGGGACAGCGTTGTTGGGTTCCTTCTTGATGCAGCCAAAGTTGAACCTTGGTCCCATCAGAGAAGGATATGTTTACTTTCTGTTCGATGAAATCTGCTATGTTACAACTTTGAGAGAACTGAGATAGTGTTTTATTTCTTCTTGGTGCAGCCAGAGTTGAACCTTGATCCTACAGAGAAGGGTGTGTGTTGTTTACTTTGAGAGAACTGAGACAGCGTTGTTGTGTTCCTTCTTGATGTAGCCAAAGTTGAACCTTGATCCCATCAGAGAAAGATATGTTGTTTACTTTCTGTTTGATGAAATCCGGTATGTTACAACTTTGAGAGAACTGAGACAGCATTATTGTGTTCTTTCATTGTGCAGCCATAGTTGAACCTTGATCCCATCAAAGAAGGATATGTTTTTTACTTTCTGTTTGATGAAATCCTGTATGCTACAACTTTTGAGAGAACTGAGACAGCATTGCTGTGTTCCTTCTTGGTGCAGCCAAAGTTGAACCTTGATTCCATCAGAGAAGGATATGTTGTTTACTTTCTGTTTGATGAAATCCAGTATGTTACAACTTTAAGACAGTGTTGTTGTGTTCCTTCTTGATGCAGCCAGAGTTGAACCTTGATCCCATCAGATAAGAGTATGTTATTTACTTTCGGTTTAGGTGAAAAATTGATTTTGCATTTCATGACACACACACACACACCTATGTGCTTTTTAAAAATGAATAAATCTCTGGGATCTAACTTTGTGGCATAGTAGAATAGAATCCTAAATGGTACAAGGGTTGTACCGAAAGTAATGCAAAAGTGGGCATAACATTTCCATTAAATGACTGAGGTCGTTCAAATTGCACAAGTTGGTAGAGTAATTTTTCCTCTATAGTAACCCTTCTTCCTCATTGCAGGTAAATAATGGATTCAAAGCAGAAGCAACGTGCCGTCATTGAATTCTTGACGAAGGAAGGGTGCAGGCTGTCCGACATCCACAGAAGGCTACAGAATGTTGACGGAGATAGCACCATTGACAAGAGCAATGTGCACAGATGGATGAAGAAGTTGCAAGAAGGGGAAACCAGATTTGAAGACAAACCACGCATTGGGAGACCATCATCTGCGACCACTGACATGAATCGTCAGCAAGTAGATGAATTGATTCACACAGAGAGACGACTCGCAATCCGTGAACTTGTTGCACAACTAGACTGTGGTCACAATGCCATACAAAAGATGGTGGAAGACTTAGAGTAAAGGACAGTGTGTGCAAAAAATGGGTACCTCAGCAGTTGACACCCGATTTGAAGGAGAGGAGGGTGGAAGTCTGCTATGGTGCGTGCCCCAGTGATCTGAGTAATGGCTTCTGATCATTCGTCGCGGCCCATGTGGCACAGTGGTCTAAGCGATGGCTTCTGATCATTTGTCCAGAAGGGGTCTGGGTTCGAATCCCGGTAAGGCATAGAAGTTGTGTTTGTTTTACGACACCAGCTCTCTCCCTTTCCTGGAACCAGTGGCCCTAAATTAGGGACCGGCAACTGCTTATAGCCCATTGAGTTGCTCATGGTGGTCGTTAAACCTCCAATAAAAAAAAAGTCATTCCTCCGTAATGGGTCCGGGTTTGAATCCCAGTGAGGCATGGATGTTGTGTTTGTCTTATGGAACCGGCTCTATCTCTCTTCTGTGGAACCAGTGGCCTTAAATTAGGGACCGGCAACTGCTTATAGCCCACTCAGTTGCTCACGGTGGTTGTTAAACCTCCAATTAAAAAAAAAAAAAAGTCTTCTCTGATCTGCTGGAAGCGTGTGAAGCCAACAAAGACACATTTTTTCCGATCTGGTGACGGGATGAAATGTGGGCGTATCTTTACGATCCGGAAACGAAGAATCAATCCATGGAATTGCGTCACACCTCTTCACCGAGGCCTAAGAAGTTCAAGAGCCAGCAATCAGCATAGAAAGTCATGGTGACTGTTTTTGGGATGACAGGGGTGTCATTCTCCTTGATTCTTTCAAAGAGGATTCGAGAGTTGGGTTCAACGGTGACGCAAATGCATCGCTTGGGAAGTACCTTTATATAGAGAAAAAGTTACTCTACGAACATGTGCAATTTGAACAACTTCTGTCAGTTAATAAAAAAGTTATGCCCACTTTTGTATTAAGCCTAATATATTCAACATTCTGGTTTCAAATGGATGCACTTTGGATCCTTGGAGAAGAAAAAAAGCTGCTAATTCATGAGTTCCATACTGAAACATTGGCCTCAGATTCTTAGCTATGAGGATTCCACTTAATCTAGAATCACAATTTTTATAGGCTGTCATTTTCATAGGCTTTATGATTTTGGCAATGCAATAAAATACAAGGGCTGTTCCGAAAGTACGTAGACTGGGGCCACTGTTCTGAGAGTGTGTCACCTGGAGGTTTGGTGTGGGCTTCCTTTTTGAAATAGCGACCTTCACATGATGTACACCATTTACAGCGACCCACAAGCTTCTGAAACATGTTGCAGTCCATTTTGTGAAAGTCGCTTTAAGGTAGGGGATGTGGCATCCATCACTTTCTCGTTTTCCTTTAACTTCCTTTTTCTCAAGTTTTTCTAAGTGTTGGAAAAGCCCAAAAATCGCAGGGTGTGAGGTCTGGATTGTATCCAGAATGTGATGGACATTGGCCACCAATTTTCTCCAAAGCTTGCATTGCTGCTTGGGCCACATGCAGCCTTGCATTACCCTGAAGAAGAAACCAATCTTGATTAAGCAGTTCTGGTATTTTACTGTGCCTTCAGGTGAACACGCAAAATGTGAACATAATATTGTGACTATTAACAATTTGGTTCCAATGCTGCAATACTATCCTACGTCAAAAAGCAAAATCGACATCAATTTCTTTGAAGAACCACACACTCTGAATTTCTTGGGGAACAATGAGTCAGTGTGTCCATATGCTTACCTGCTGTTTTGATTCTGGATCAAAATGTTTTATTCAAGACTTGTCTATGCTGACTATTTGATTTAACAAGGCAGAATCCATTTCCACTCTTTCAAGAAAAGCATGACAAAGTTCAGCGTGGTATTGTTTTTGTTCTTCAGTAAGATCACATGGCACCCATCTTGCACAAACACAAGACATCTTCACGTGCGACTTTACAATTTCATGACATCTTGCTACATCAATATTCAACTGAAATGCCAAATCATGAATCGATAAACGTCTTATCACCTTTCAATCATTTTTTGGCTTTAACAATATTTTCATCGGTCACTGATGTTGGCAGCTGCCCGCATCGCGGGTTATCCTACACAATGCATTTTCTGTCCTTGAAATGCTTCCACCACTTGAATACAGCTGGCCTGCCCAATGCTTCAGCACCATACACTTCTTGAATCATCTGAAACGTTTCCTGACCACTTTTGCATAACTTTGCACAAAATTCAAGCGCAATTCTTTGTCTGGTAATTAGCGGTCGTGCTCATCTGCCATTGTAATACACAATTCATGTGAACTATTTTACTACATCCGCAAAGACGACTACACATTGCCTTCACTCAAAATAACACAGCACAAATGGGAAAATCTTCCACCACTGGAAACACGTGACTCGTTTCCATAGCAATGGTGCAGTGCTGCCAGTCCATGTACTATCGGAATAGCCTACGCATACACTCAGTCATGAAAATTCGCGCACCAAGAAAAAAACATGATTAACACGAAACTCGCCGAATAGCTATGGTGAGGGCAGACATACAAAAGATTCAAATTTCATGCGATTCCACATGCCCACCAGTTTAAGACTGGAGCTGCAATCGCAATCCGTGCGGCTTATAAGGTGCAGCGCAGGGAACTCCGCATTCGTGCCAAAGTGCATGGTAAGAGTCAGGTGAGATCCCTGAATGATAGACATGCCGAGAAGCCGCCGTACATGTGCGTACGGGTAACTGACTGAATTTAAACGAGGCCATATTGTCGGGATGAGAGGGGCAGGGCGCCCGGCGCCCGAATCAGCCACCATTTGGGCTGGTCAGACAGTACAGTGTGATCATGTTGGGAGCAATCGACACGGCGGACTGGCTCTGGACGACCCAGACACACCACCAGCAGAGGAGATCGTGAGAGCGGCACACACAGATGCAATGCCATCCTTGTCCAATATCCAGAGACATGTGGCGGCTGTACAAGGGACTCTTGTGTCCACCAGAACCATTTCCAGATGCCCGGCAGAGGCGAATCTGCACTCATGATGGCCCTTACGTTTTTTGCCATTAACACCTGACCATCGATTGCAGTGGTGTCAGCAGCAAGCAACATGGAATGCTATGGACTGACTATGTATAGTGTTCAGCGATGAATCCCACTTCTGTATGGGAACGGATGACCACCGTGTCAGAGTATGAAGAACCGCAGGTGAGCGCTACCATCCCAACCTCAATGTACAGCGGCAAACGTCCCAAACTGCAGGTGCGATGATCGGGGGAGCCATTGCGGATGACAGCCGGACTTCCTACACAGTGATTCGAGGGACGCTGACAGCTCCGCGCTACATACAGGAAATCTTGCAGCCCTATGTCTGCCTTTCCTGGCGGGGGTGAGCCGGAGCCATTTTCCAACAAGATAACGCCCATCCGCACACGGTTCGGATTTACCAGGACTGTCTACGTCATGCTTCGACACTTTCGTGACCTGCGAGATCGCCTGTCTCTCGCCCATCAAGCACGTGTGGGACCAGATGGGGTACCATCTTTCTCCATATCGCAGTGTTCGTGATTTAGAGCGTCAGTTGCAAAAAGTGTGGGCCAATCAGTCCCAGGATAACATATGGCATCTCTTCGACTCCATGCCGGACTGTATCACCGCATGTATCTGAGCACGAGGCAGTCCAATGAAGTACTAACGCTGACCGTAATGTGTATCGTATGTCCACGCAAAATCGTCCTGCTGCTGTGATATTGTTTAATCACTTCTGTCCTTGGTATGTACCATCTCACTACTAAAATCTCATTTCAATCCAACGCCTTCTTGGGGCATGGATTTTTACGACGGTGAGTGTATAAGAATTTGTAACACCTTTTTTCCCCGTTTGCTGCCAATTCGACTTTAAATAGATAATTATTAAAGAACATCTTGTACTACTTTAAAGCATAAATTTCACAATAGTATTTAAAATTTCATTTATAATTTTCTTACATTTATACATTTTTTAAGGACATTCCCTAGAAAAATGTATAACCGAGGTTGTTTCACTGTAATTTAAATAGTGGAATATTTGTTCTGCTGTCATTTCTCATGTCAGTGGGGCATATATTCAGGGGACTTCTACCTGATAAGATCAAGAGAAGAGAATGAATAGCATGTTATTTCAACACTGTTCACATACCTCATCAATGTTACTCTGCCTCTCCCCTTTCCTTTTACCACTTGCACAGCCAACTGAAATGTTCATAACTAAGGAAATCATTAGGAGTGCCATACATATGCTGGGCTAAAGTGTCTTGTTGTAAATGTAATACAAAAAGGAAAAAAAGGTTTCTTTATTAAATGTTAATACGTGAATGAGAAAATGTGCCACCCAGGTGGAGCAGTGGTCTAAGCGATGGCTACTGACCATTTGTCTGTGATGGGTCCAAATCCCGGTGAGGCATTGATGTTGTGTTTGTCTTACAGCACTGGCTCTCTCCCTTTCCTGGAACCAGAGGCCCTAAATTAGGGACGGGCGACTGCATATAGCTCATTGAGTTGCTCACAGTGGTTGTTCAACCCCCAATAAAAAGAAAATGTAGCAAGTTATATCATTAAAAGAAATTAACATGTATAAACTATAGCTGAATTACTATGTGTAGTGGTTGTGCATTCCTGAAAAGAAATTCCCAGAAATGAATACCCATTATAGTGTGTTCATTGAACTGAAGGGAAACTCTTGCACTAAATGTCTCTTAAGTTGGCTTAAAGCACACATACACCACTAGTTTTAATCAAAAACTCTGTGTTCTATACAAGGAGGTTAGAATGTCTTGATCAGTACGACTTTGCATGAAGCCTATAACCGTGAGCGACAGCTGTTACTGTGTGGGAAAGCTGGTTCTTTTCAAGGCTATTACAATGAATTTTGTATTGACTGAATCGCGTTCTTTGGTCGCAAATGTTTCCAATTTTGCATCATAAATTGCTGCTGCTGTGTGAAAAAATGATGGATTTATGAAATCCTTAATTATTTTGTGGCTCCTTCCCATTTTTATTTTAAATTGAAATACATGAACGTTAGTGCAAATTCAAAACAAAACAATGTTAAAATTAAAAACTACACTCATTTTTGAAGTATAATCCATTCCAGTTTGATATTAACACAATTTCTGCAACCCAAAACTACACAATTCCAAAATGCACACACTTGAAACTGTGTGGGTATTGTGTAAACAACCTCAAATTCCCACACTTTGTGGCTTCACGGTTAAGAGACTCTGCATCTCCAGAAGTATTTTTAACCTCCTTGGTTCTGTAGCAGACAGTTGGCAGTAGAGTAAAAACAGTATAGCTATGGTGTCTGTTTAAAAAATGATTGTCACCATAATGAATGTTTTTCTTTAAAGAAGTAGAAACAGAATTTTCGCTATAAATAACTTGGGTGAGAAATTTTAATGCTTTCTACAATTCAATGCCATTTTATTTGTCTGGGGCCTTTTTCAGTAAATACTAGCCTAATTAATATCTTTATAATATTTCACAATCATATTCAGCCATTCCAGGAAATAATGAAATCTTCTGCTAAATGCCAAAGCATGTTTTTTTTTCTTTAAAAAACAATTTAAAGACAAAAACATGTAGAGCCACTGGTTCCTTCTCTTGAACCAGTGGCCCTAAATTAAGGGCAGGTGACTGCTTAAAGTTGCCCATGGTGGTCGGTAAACCCCGAAACAAAAAAGCTGACTGATATTTTATAGGAATGAGTGATGGCAGTGAATGATGTGTTTCTGTGGTCTGGTTCATGATGGAAAGTGGTAGCATTACTCTTACATTTCATGGTAATATGGTAGTATTACTCTTTAATTTCTTAATAGTACCAGCTATTCACTTTTGAAAGTGCAGGTTACAGGAGAAACCATCCAGTAGATTGATAATGATGATATATTGTATATATGCATAGACCAAAATGTTAAGATTTTAAAATAATATAGTTATAAGCAAATGTGATGTAATTCATATATGCCTTACAGTACCGTCACATTACATTCATAAAATACTGACCAAGACTTCTACTGTAATAGCAAACTTTATTTTAGTATCAATATAAAATTAAAAAATTTCATAAATAGTATTAACATGTATACAAAAACATCTCACTGTTCGTTTCATGTATAGTTTGGTGGATTATTGATCACTATGGTATACCCGTACTAGTTGCTGTAATGCTGCAGGATATCCTGTTACAGGACACTTCTTATTCTTTTTAACATGTTGGAATATGCAAGAGTAACAAAATACGAACCTGAGAAGTAAAAAGAGTACTCAAATCAATTAAATTAAGCACAAAAAATCCATCACTTCAACATCTTTAATATGCAGGTGGTTCAAAGTTGATTTGAACTTTTTTTTTTTGTACAAAAGAAATTAACAGGAATTTGCTTAATAAATTATGGGTCCTCGACGTACTTTACCTCAACACACTCATCCCATTTGCATGGAAGACCCTATAAAACAATTAGAGTTGCTGCCATAGCCACACGCCTATACTGGATTTCTTCCATGTTAAATGCTCCTCAGGTGAAAATCACTTGGAGTCAGGACCGAGGAAAGGGATTTTCAGCCCACTGTGCCACAGCTGTCATTTTGAAGTGAGCTAGCCTAGTGCTGTCATGCATAGTGGCGCCCCCCCCCTGGGCTGACAGAACGGAAAATTATTACGTCGAAGTTTGAAACAAAAAAATCATGATACTCGATCTACATATTCTTCTTAATCCTGTACCATATAATTATAAGGGAGTAATTCTGTTAAATAAATTTAGGAAAATCTAACAGAAAAAGAATTTCATCCACTGCTTTTTCTAATCATTTAACTTTCCTGTACTGCAACATTACTAGTAACTGGATAAGAATAAATGTACAAAAGTCAACCTCCTCCTTAATTGTTATGGCACCTGACAATTTTTCCCAGTAAATTTAGGGGGTCATCCACCTTGGGGAAATTCTGTTCACCACGGGCGACCAAATTTCTAGATGCGCTACTAATCATGCAACATGATGACCTGTTTCAAGAATTTTCCTGGCCTCCTCTTGTGGATGGCAACATAATGTGCCTCCCTATTTAAGAAAATCTACCAGGAGTATACAGTTTGCATCCAAGAATAGCTTTCCTGCAGACAGCACTGCCTATAATTTCTTCAGGGTGGCACCACTCACAGCTGACTCACTTGGTTTTTGGAGTAAAATAACTAGTATCTTCACTGCTTACAATCTGCTGCAAAACTGCATCTCCCTCAGACTTAAAGCTCTGTGCAGGGAACAACACGAAATGACTTTGGTAACCAATGTGCACACACATTTCCAAACAGCAGATACTCTTAGATGATTTTTCCACACTGCCAACACTGATTTTAACTATTGCAACTACACTGCTGGCCACCCAGAATGCAACACCAAGAACGAAGCATCCAATTGGCCTGAAATTCGCAGCATGCATCGCCCCTGAGAGGACATGCAAACAATTAGCATTGCAGGACATATAATCATGTGCACCCGGCACGCCACTGAGAAGCACTATAAGAAGGGTGCACAGAAGGCGAGGTGTAAGTAGTGGAAGTGTGTTGTGCTGCACAGGACCTATGCGTGGGAAGCTTCCTGGTGCCTCGTCGCAGAATATGGTGGTCATTCCAGCACGTTTCGGACTTCGACAGATCACGACAGCGGTTTATCGTACCAAGATATCGGCGCCTGTGTGGGACGACATCCAGCCACAGTGAGGCGAGTATGGATTCGGTGGGTGCAGGTGGGAAGGATGGACCGACGTGAGCGATCGCCACGGCACATCACCGAACAAGAGGACCGGCATGTTGTGCGGCAGGCATTGATGGCTCGCACCACCACATCACGAACGTTAGCGCAGGAATTAGGGTGTGTTGCGCAACAACCTGTGTCAGCACGTACCATTCGGCGGCGTCTGCAAGAGCGGGGACTTGTCGTACAACGCCCATTGCTCCAATTACCATTGACGTTACCCCACCAGCGAGTGCAGTGGGCTGCTGAACGCCGCACCTGGACTACGGAATGGCACGACATTGTTATCTCAGACTAAATCCGCCTCTGCGACGAGAGACTGTATGACGCCTGCATTTTGCATCGCCATACCGGTCTGTTGCCTGGCATTAGGATTTGGGACACAATTGGATGACACCCACACCCTTCTGGTACGCATCGCCAGTACACTCAACAGCCACCGCTACATCTCCGACGTTTTGGAGCCTGGAGTCCTCCTTTACCTGCAGGACCTGCCAGCGGTCATGTTTGAACAGGACAATGCGCGCCCGCACGTGGCACGCATCGTGCAACAATTCTTCACGGCCCACCAGGTGTCACTGATGCCGTCGCCCGCTTGTTCTCCCGGTATGTCGCCCATCGAACGCGTCTGGTTGGAAACCGAGTGGCCCGGCAAGCACCACCTGCTGCTACGCCTGATGAACTGTGGCAACGTGTGGAAGCAGCCTGGACCGACATACCCCAAGCCCACATCCAAAGACTCTTTCTGTTGATGCCGCGGCAGTTATTGCCAGCCATCGGGGTCGCACGGGCCTGTAAGCTCAATCGTTTCATCTGTTATGTGTCCAGTAAATCTGGCTTTGCTATCTCGTGTCCTTTTTGGTGTTGCATTTTGGGTGGCCAGCAGTGTATATCGTGCACCCCCTGCATGTTAATTTCGGTCACAGCAGTAGCTGACACATGTTCATGCGGTTCATTTGCTACTCTTTTTTGGCCCTCGGAAAACTCATTGTGCCAATTGTAGACACCTTTGACTGTTTTATCCCGATAAAAATTTCAGCTTGTTTCACTTTCTCCTCCAGAAGAAATTTAATAATACAACACTATTACACAATCACTGACATCTCTACAGACTCCATGCTTTCCACAACACACCTTGCATGCAACCGCTACTGGTGTGAAGGGTAGGTTTACCATATAGATTTAGTCACAATCAATACAGAACATGGAACATTACAATAAAAAATCCAGATCAACCTGGAACTATCCATGTATGTAAATACATACTTTTGTATAACATAATACAGTGAGAAAGTATTAATGTATGAAAAATACACTACTGTTTGCGAAAATTTTAATACCAAGGATAAATTGTGCTATTCAAATGAAATTTATGTTATAGGAGATAATTGATATACAAGATTTTTTTGCTTCAAAGCTCACTATAATGTGAAGACCCTTAAGAAACAATAAGCCTTTAATTTTGAATGGAAGAGGTTTTTGATATTGTCCTGGAGAACAGCCTGGCAGGCACAATTGACAGGATAGTTGCTTAGCTACCATGTCCCTGACATGTTTGATTGGGGAATGTGCAGGCCAGGGGAGAAGCAGTATCTGCCATGCATGGAAGAGGTCTTGGACCTTACGGGCCACATGTGGCTGAGCGTTGTTATGTTGGAACATGGCGCCAGGAAAACACTGAAGAAAGGGTATCACCTCTGCCTTTTAAACATGGCTGTTGAGGGTTCCCTCAATTCATATCAGGCGAGATCACGAATTGGCCCCCTAAACATGAAACTCTGCATTGGGCCGGTATGATGCTGCAAAAATGCACACTGCAAGGTGTCATTCACCACAATAACTTCGAACATGAATGCAACCATCATGGTGCATCAAGTTGAATTGTGACTTTCCAGAAAACAAGACCTGTTGCCGATCAGTGCACTAATGTCTGTGTTCAAGACCCCATTCATTGTAATCTGAGACATCTGGTCGAGGGTCAAAGGAATGGGTTGCTAGCGACCAGTCCTTTGTTAAGCAGATGATGTCGAATTGTGCTGGAGAAGAAAGCCTGACCTGTGAGTGCTGCACTAACTCCGTGGATGACGCTGTGCGATTGGTCACTGCCATCCCATTTCCTGGATTTCAGTGCGTCTGAGCCTCATCTGTCCACTGTCACCACATTCACATCACCATACTGACATTTTTTTCCCCCATACAAGTGGCAATTTTACGGTAGGAAAATCCTGCTTCTCTCATCTAAACGTCTATCAGGTGTTCATAATGCGACCTTCTATGGTGGTGAGACACAAGAAACACCCTTTGGACTCTATGCTGGCTCTTCACTGATTGTAACATCTTGTTTGAGCCAGCTATTTATACCCGAGACCAGACAGTTCAGAGGATGTTGTTCTGAAACCACATGTGTATTTTCATTGACATTTTAATCATTTGCATGTCCCAACCTGTAAGTTTCAAGCTAATACTAATAGTCCTTCAAAGTGTTACAATTTTCACAGACAGTAATGTATGTAAATCACTATCTTCAGTAACATACAAGTTTAAAATTAAAAAATCATTTGTTTTATTCAGAGACATATATCTGTTATGCTCTATGGGCTACCTGATATATTTTTCTGAAGGCAGACAGTGGTAAAACATGATATTTATGTTTGTAGTCCTGATCCTTGTGCTAAGAACTTTCTGTATTTCTTCACAGAATGGTAAGCATATACCATATGATAAAACAGTAGGTGTGTTCCCATTTTTATACATTGCTCTTTGTATCATGTAGATATTGCCAAAAACTTTTACAATATGTGGTGCTAATCAAACGTTTGAATCGAAGTCCAAAACTCAGGTCCATGGTGAATCGTCCTAGTGGCTGTTAAAAAAGAGTATTTTAACTCTAAAGGAACAGAGAAAATTCCTTTAAAACCACTAAAAATGGGTTATTAAAAACTGCATTGCTACGTACAATATATCATCTTATGTGAGACTGCTGTAGTGTTGTTTCACATCAAAAGAATGTTTCCAAGATTGCATTGTTGTTCCCATTCACTGCCAATCATGTGATGGCTAAGTTAGTGGAATCATCTCTGAACTGTGCATATTTTTCTCCTTTCAGGTTATCTTTTTTTATGAATATGACAAGGTATCGGTATTGTTAGTATTGCACTCAGTTTTTGCAATAACAAATTATTTGTTAGTTGACAATTTTTCTTATAGTTTTAGATCGGTTCCACTCAATTTTCAATGCAATGTTGAACAGGGTGTTTCTGTTGCTCAATTCGTCCACATACACACATTGTGCAGGGCTAACTTTTAGTCAATTTTTAATAGGTTTGAAGTTAATTTTCCTTCAGGCAACTGGTATGGCATATACATCTGCCATTTCCAGACTTTTATTTGGTTGTTTATTCTTAATTAAAAGATCTGTGATTTTTGTATATTGCTGCCCCCCCCCCTCTCGTTTTTTGAAAATGTTTATTCTTAATTAAAAGTTATGTTTGGAGTCTTATCTTGAAACATTAAAAATATGAACAGTTTTCATGACAAAAACCTACAAAGTTATAATTAAAAATAAACACTTTCAAGAAGAAAAAAGGCAAAACCTCAAAAGAATCTTTGCAACAAAAATATTCCTAGAAAAGGCAGGAGTATACTCCAAACTAGTTATTAAAAAATAAATTCACCCCAAACCTATTCATTTTATAGGAAGTACTAAAAATTGGATATGGGAACATACATGCAGATGATTGGAGCAATGGAAAACAAGAAACATGCCTGAGTCTGCATTACATAGACAACAGAAGTGGAACTCAATCTTTGAAAATATAAAAAATTATCAACCAACAAAGAACCTAATGAGAAATCCAATTTTCATTGGAAAAAACTACACAACATAATTGCAATATTTACAATACCTTATTATATCGAAGGAAAAATACATTCAAAAGACATTACAATAGCCCTAACGTAAAAAAATACAGTCCACAGATGATGCCACTAACACAGTCATTACCAAGTGGTCTCAGATAGAGGTGGCATTCTTAAAAGAAATAATAGTTCAACGTTAACATAGTGTACATAGTATCTTAAGCACCAACAGATTCTTTGGTTGATATCAGAAAATGAATGGTTTTTTGGTAAGGAAACTATAGCACTTAACCAACTGCTTTCAAGGTTAACTGAAGGCGAGAAAGTATTTTCAATAAGGGGACACTAAAATGTTATCCATCAAAAAGAGATCTCCAAGGAATTTTCACAAAGAGGATTTTTTAGCAAACCTAATGACAGCACAAAGTTTTTCAGAGATCTCAGATTTATATATATACTTTTTAAGAACTGTGCAACTTTTTGGTCGAACCCTAGGCAACCACCTTTGCTTAGCAGATCTCACAATCTTGCCATCTTCAAAGTAAACAAAATTGGTTGCCCAAAAGTTTTCATTGGCAATATCGTGAGATTTGCAAAGCAAAGTTGGTTGACCAATTTTCACCCAAAAATGACTCTTCAGACCAAAACATTGCAGAGTTCTTTTCAAAAACTAATTGTATAAAGCTTAAATCTCTGAATAACTTTGTGCTGTCATTAAGCTTGCTAAAAAAAAACTCTTTGCAAACCTTCCTTGGAGATATCTCTCCTCCACCTTATTACTGTACCTCTCTTTTCATCTTACGCAGAATCCAACTTGTAATGATAAGAGTGCTATAGAGAATGGGACTTCATCCAACTAACCCCTATAGATATAATGATTTGCTGTTAGGTGGGAGGGGATTGTATTGTTAATTTTTTCTCATCCTGCTGGTACCAAAATTTTAAACACACCACACTGGAATTTTTATCAAATAGTTATAAATAACTGCCCAAGTTTTCTACAATTCTGTCATTATTTACTTTGTATAACATGTTATAAGAGAGTCAGTAGTAAATTTCCATTTGTCTCAAAAGTTTTGTTCTTGTGTTTAAAGGTACAAAATGAATACACAAACATATTATTTCAGATATAGGCTGAAGATGTAGTTCAAATGCCAAAATATGATTTCCATAGAAATTCTGACTTTGGAGTTGAGAAAAATAGCACCTGTACCATTGCTACATTTATTTAATTCTCTACAATATAAAAATTTTGGAAAGTTATGTAGGTAACATTTACTGAAATTTTACAATCGATATTTTTTAGCATCAATAACAAATATAGCAACTTGCACAAAAGTATGCCTAGGGATCTTAAGTGAATAACAAAAAGTACTTACCCACTACATGCCAGAGCTGTGTCATTTACTCTAGGTTTCCTACATACTGGACATAAATGAGAAGCCACATCTGTATGCCACTAATAAATAAAATAATTTTTAAAAAAGAGAAAAAATACGGTAACTCACATTAATTAAGAGATATAAGCTTACTTCACAAATAAAAGAAACTCAATCTTAAAAAAGTGATATGCACAAGGTATTTTATGGCACCCCCTTACTGTTTATTCACAAATCTCTGTACACACAGACACATTTTTCTTTGGAAAAACAGAAGACATATTGCAGGAAAGCAAATATGAAGGACACTAACTACGTTCTCTATCTAGATAAGGTATTTTTGTTTGACTGCCATACTTCATGTTGTTCAATGTCCCTATTTTGTGTTTTTGTTCAAGTTCATTGTTAAATTGCAACACAGGTCTGGGATCAAAACCACATAAAATCATGGAATTAATGAGAGGTTGAAGCATCATTCCATCACAAAGTTTCTCCATGAATGGATGCTGCCTGCCTATGTATAGTGATACTTCACCTCATAGAATACCAGAGGAAGTTTAAGTTTGTTAGAAAATCTTTTGAAGATGATCCTTATCCTGGAAGTCTATGGAGGAGACCTATTTGAGCAATGTGTACAAAATTTTAAGACTTTGTGAATGAAGGTTTTGAGGGTGTCTACAATTGCTAGGGAGTCCAGCATTTCATAATCAACAGTTTTAACTGTCATCCATGGTAATTTGTATCCTCTAAAAACTAGTAAACAATGGGTTCAGAGAAACTTCAACTAACTTAGCACAAAAGCACTGTAAGTGATCAATTTTCCAAGGAGAATTTAAGACTTTATTGAAGCAGGTCCAGAATAGTCATCAGCACTGAATGAAACATTACTACAGACCTACCAACTTTCAAGACTTGAAATCGAAAACATTTTCAGTGACCTTTTATCGATATGTTCATTTGACTGATGTAGCTAACATATTGATTAAATTTATTGAATATATCAATTAAGAGTCCGTTTAATATGCAAATGAACATTTTTCTATAAAAACTAAAAAATGTCCATTTGCATATTAAATGAGCTCTTAATCGATATGTTCAATACATTCGCTACATCAGTCAATTGAACATATTGATTAAGGTCACTGAAAATGTTTTAGATTTTAATTCTTGAAAGTTTGGTAGGTCTGTTTCAGTGCTGATGACTATTCTGGGCCTGCTTCATAAAGTCTTAAATTCTCCTTGGAAAATTGAACACTACAGTGCTTTAGCAGTGAGTTGAAGTTTCTCTGAACCCACATTTATGGATGCATGATGCCAAAAAAGACAATACTGGTTTATGTCTGAGTAATGTCCATGTGTGCAGATTTTTGTATGCTGATGACACAGTCCTGTTGGCAGAGACCAAAAGTGAGTTGTCCAGGATGTATGAAGTTTGCATGAAATTCAAACTGAGAATAAATAAGGGAAAAACCAAAAGTTATGGTTTTTGAGCAAGGAACTGTTAGCACCGAATGTAATATGTCTAAATGGCACAGTGAATAAGTTTGTGTATTTAGAAAGCATGTTTGACAGAGAGAACAAATTGGATGGTGAAATTAGTAGGCGAGTGAATTCTTCATTGAAAGTCATAGCTGCTTTAGGTTTTCACAGGAATGATGGGTTCTCAAGAGAGGGCCGCATGGCTGTGTATGAAAGTGCAATGTTCCTACTCTGATGTATGACAGTGAAACCTGGGTACTACAGAAGAAACATGGGAGTCGTTTGTGTACTGGAGAAATGCATTACTTATGGGGTTTGTAGTAAGATACATTCTGATCGTGTGAGGAATGAAGATGTGTAATGTGAAGCAAAATGTTGTTGGTAAGGTGGTGACTAATATTATTCGGTGGTTTGGCCATGTTAAAAGAATGAATGATGAGATGTTTACTAAGAAAAATTTTTTAGCCAAGTGGCAGAAAGGAAAAGCCAAGGGAATCATGGGAGGATCAGATTCAGAAGTGTCTGCATGAAAAAAAGAGAGTATGAAACATAGAAGGTCTTGTGTACATCGTGTGATGGATGTCGGTGAAGCCCGAGTTGTGTGCCAAGATTGCTGTAAATGATGGAGAAGTTTGATACAGCAACAGTAAGTAAATAATCAGAAATTTATCTGGTAGTTTGTATTTCTTTGTGCAGCTAACCTCTGAATCTTGGAGAACAGTTCAGTGATATGTATGTATGCAAATGATTTATTTTAATCTATTTCACATGCTTACAATTAAGATATTTAGTACTTTTGCCCACTTACAGTAATTAAGGAATGCAATCAACACATAAGAATGTTACATACACAGATAAAAATTGCACTTGCAACTGTGAAAGTATTGAGATCAAAGTAATTTTTAACTGTAAATTTTGTGCTAGCATGTTAGAATACCTTTCAAAAACACAATTTTAAGTCCTATATGAGGCTGATATTTTTCATTTCCCTATCTCTCTTCAGCAATCCTAATCGAACTGTGTTTTTACCAAGTCTTTTCTGCGAGCAGAGAGGGTTGGGTCTCAGAAGTAAGCAAAATTGTGATCAGCTAAACCACAATATTTAGGCAAAATTGCACTAACCTGGGGGGGGGCAGAAATATGTCTACTGTAAAACAAGTAGTTTCTTTAAATTATAAGGGTAAAACTTGGCAGGTATGTTACTAGGATTCTGACACCAAACAAGCATCCATAGAATGAGAACAGAAGGATTTCCCACTCCTCAAGGAAATTTGATGCAATAATTGGTTGGGAAGATTTTGGGAATCTGGTGACTACTTGGAACTTTGTATGCAACAAATTTGAGTATTTTAAGGATTTCCATAGCATAGAAACAATAAGTTAAACTGACTAGAGGAATTCTGCTTTTGTATGGCAATATTCTTGTGCAGAAATTGCAAACAATGCTCACTGCTGTGAGGAAGTGAACCATCTACCCTACAGTTTAGACCAGGACCACAGTGACTCTTATTTTTTGTTCCGAAGAAAAACTTGCAATTTGCAGGCAATGATTAACTGAACTATGCCATTTTTTAATACTATGTAAAGAAAAAAGGATTTTCCTCACAGATGAGCAAATATTCAAATAAGTGAATTTTTAGTAACAATGCATACTGTTGCTTTGCCAGAAAATGTAGGATTCAATTCACACTAAAATTGGTCAAGTTAATTAAAGAACAGCTACTTTAAGGAGATGGCACTTTGACCCCTATAATGTTCAACAATGTTTATTTCTATTGGGGAAAATCAATGAGTTCACCGAATCCACATAATTCTTTACTTCAGACTTATTGGAAGATTAAACCAGTGCATTAATTACTACAATATCTGTCATGTAGTATTTTATGAATAATAAAGTTAAACCAGATTTTGAAAATTTAAATTAAAAACAAAAATGAGAAAAATCTGCACACAATGAAGCAAAACATGTTCAAGAGGAATAGAGATACTAATTGCATAACTAATTTACCTCATCCAGGAGAAAAAAACACAGTAAAAAATTAATAATATGATATACACTGAACAGCAATTGAATTAGAGACAGCTGGCATTATGCAAATGTGGCGCTGTGGGCGGCCCTGTAAACGGAAACGATCCAACAATATAAGGAGTGATACGACAGGAGTCAGTAAGAGTCGGTTTCGGGCGCAGTATAGATAAGACGAAGGATCTAAGCGCATTTGATCGTGGGCAAATTGCCAGGGCCCGCCGAATGGGTCACTCCATCTCGGAAGTCGTGCAGGCACTGGGATTTTCACGAGCCACTGTGTCACAGGTGCACCGTGAGTACATCGAATTTGGTAAAACCATCCCTGCAAGGGCCAACTGCCGTGGACATCAGTGTGTGGATGAGCGGGGTCATCGTTGGCTAGCTCGCATTGTAACAGCGGATAGATGGGCCACAGGGAGAGAAATCACTCGTCAATTTAACGCTGGTGCACAAAAACGTGTATGCAGCCACACCATCCAGAACCATCTCCTCGCTATGGGGTACAGAAGCCATAGTCCCACGACGGTACCGCTGCTGACCACACATCACAGGGTGCAAAGATTAGCAGGGGCAGGAACATCGCCACTGGACCCTAGACATGTGGGAAAATGTTGCCTGGACTGATGAGTCAAGATTCACGTTGGTACATGCGGATGGCAGGATACGAGTACGGCGCAAACCACATGAAGTGATGGATCCTTCTTGCCAGCAGGGTACTCTTCAAGCTGGTGGGGGTGGCATTCTCGTCTGGAGACTGTTTACGTGGACTGAAATGGGACCCCTGGTACGTGTGACATCGTCCCTTACAGGTCATCATTACTGGGATATCCTGGACAACCATTTGCTCTCGTTTGTGCATCTTCAACATCCCACTGGGGACCTCATCCAGCAACAAGACAATGCACCGTGCCATCGCTCCTGAATTGTATTCGAATGGTTGGATGAACACTCCACCGACGTGACCTCGCTTCCTTGGCCAGCTAGGTCACCTGACCTCAATCCCATCGAGTACATCTGGGATGCCATCGAGAGAGATGTTCGAGGCTTTGACCTCCCTCCATCAAATCTTCGTGAACTGTGAGATCTTGTTCAGCGGTCGTGGATCCGTATGGCTTCTCAACGCTTCCTATGTCTTGTCGAATCCATGCGGAGATGAATCGCCGCCATCATCAGGGCGAAAGGTGGTGCTACACGTTACTAGATAGGTATCTCTAATTCAATTGCTCTTCAGTGTACATTAATAGCAAAAATAAATGCAACCCAATGCTAGAAGGCACCATAAGCATAATGATAACAAATGAATCAGAAAAAAGTATAAAATCAGGCAAGAGACAACCAGAAAGGCAGTTTAGAGGCACCGTTAGCATCTAAAACATGTCCACGATAGAAATATCCAATGGAAAATTCATCAAAATTCGTCACTGCTTCCCATTTACAACTTCACTGTCTGTGATTTAAATAACCTCAATGAAATGCCTCAAGCAACCCAACACCAAAAATTTGAAACTGCAGACAATCATTTTCACTGTTACAATGAGGAATTCTGCATACTGGACTTTGGTTAAAGTTGTGTGGTAAAAGCCTGACCGCATTCTTTTTCTCTCATTGGCATTCCTTGAGTGATAATATCTACTTGTTCGAGAAAGGAAATGGTCTTTCCCTGTGGATGTCAAATGTTAGGCATAAGTAGAAGTGCCTTACAAAAACGAAAAATTTGTAAAATATTACTTTCTTGGAAAGACACTTTCCTAAAGAGAAATTTTAGGAGAGATAGCTGCCTTTCCCCCAAACTTTTCTATTTCAATACACCCATACAGTAAAATTAAAGTCTGTTTTGAAGGGAATCATGTTTCCATTCCTGCAAGTAAAGCATCTAAAGTATTTAAAATTTTACCTTGGTAATTTTTGACCAGCCTATCTATGATTAAGGAAATGTATATTTTCATTATGACAGGATTACAGTGTCATGTCACAATTTCAGAAAAGAATCTTCTCTAAGATTTGGCTCCATTTCATTACTACATACTACACTGCTGGACAATTGCTAAGGACGGATCATAAACGGCTATATGGCGCATAAAAAAGTAAGTGTGGTTGGATGCCAAGTGAAATAAAATAATGTCAGAATGCCAGGACATTACAAAAAAGACAATTTATTGTGCTCTGAAATCCAGAAGGCTTTGGAACGTGTTCAAGGGACAAACAGGTCATTTTGTGCAGAATACGTAAACGTGAAAAATGCAATTACCGTCCGCAGGCGCTCCGGCGTAAGATGTCAATACGGGATATAGCCACCATGGAGGGCGATGCAAGATTTCACACGTCGTGTCATGCTTTGCACAACATTATCAAGCAGCTGTTGGGGTAAATTATCCCATTCCTCTGTCAGTGCACGGATGAGGGTGTCCTTGTTTATTGGAGGGCATTGGCGACCAGCAAGACTCCTCCACAAAGCATCCCACACATTTTCAATGGGATTCAGACTTGGAGAACGTGCTGGCCATACGAGGCGTTGAATATCCTCGCTCTCAAGACACTCCTGGACAGCGACTGTTCGATGACATGTCGCGTTGTCGTCCATGAAAATGAATCTATCACCGACAGCACCACGGAACATGCGAACATGAGGTAGCAGAACATCATTAATGTATCATTGTCCAGTCATAGTCCCAGTTGGAAGCACATAGAAGGACGTACGGCCATTGATCATGATGCCAGCCCATACCATGACACTACATGTCGGATATCGGTCCCTTTCATGTATGTTTGCTGGACAATATGCAATACCACTATCACGCCAGATCAGTTGTCGTCGACAATCAGACGATAGACTGTATCTACTCTCATCTGAGAAGAGGACAGCAGACCAGTCGTTATCAGTCCAATTGCGATGTTGATGGCACCATTGCAAACGGGCTGTACGGTGACGTCTGGACAATGGGATGCACACAACAGGACAGTGGGCGTACAGTCCTCCTTCATGCAAACGTCTGGCGACAGTTTTTCGGGAGATCCGTTTGCTAGTAGCAGCCATAAACTGATTTTCTACCTCACTAGCTGTGCTGCGCCGGTGTCTTTTTGTTGATAGCACTATGTACCGATCTTCTGCAGGTGTCGTACTGCGAACACGACCTCCCCCGTGACGTTTGCTATACTCTCCATTTGTTTAAAATGATTTCCAAAGCCTTGAAACAACACTGTGGCTGACGTCGAACTCCCTGGCAACATCTGTTATTTTTCGCCCTTCTTCAATCTCGCCAATAATACGGCCACGCGTGAAATCATCTAGGGGATGTCGGGAAGACATACTGAAAATTGCAAGTTCGTCAATTGATTCTTTCCCTTCCAACTTTACGTTTGAACAACAACGGTCAATACGCGTCAAATCCTTTATATCTCTTATCAGCGCTATGACGTCACGAACAAGTTCGGCAATCCACAATTTGCATACGCACAACACGTCTAACTGCATCCCGCACTTATGCTAATTTCCACATTTTCCTGCCATCCATTTTATGGTCGCTATCGTTGCTATTGTCATCCGTCCTTAGCAATTGTCCGGCAGTGTACAAACAGTATAACTGAATGAATCACAGGGGGTTAATTAACTTTTAAATAGCAGAAATGAGTGGGCTTAATTTGCTGTGAAACAATATTATAATTTACTGATGCTCTGGTTTTAATTTACTGTGAAATAGTAGCATAACTGATCAAAGTGCAGTGGATCAGATTTACTGTGAAATAGTAGCATGACTGACTGAATAGCTGACAGTTATTTAATGTCGAATAGTGGTATAAATGACTGAATTGTAGTAGGCCTAATTTACTGTGAAACAGTATTATAATTTACTGAACTGTTCTTTGTTTAATTTACAGTGAAACAAATAGTTGCACAAACACACTAATTACTCTGCTTTAATTTACTGTTAAGTAATGGCATAACTGACTGAATTGCTGTGGGTTTAATTTATTGTGAAATAGTAGCTATAGCAAACTAACTACATTTCAAATTGAACTGCAGATTCTTTTTCTTGTTTGTTTGTTTATTTTGGAGTTTAATGACCACAGTGAGCAATTCAATGAGCTATAAGCAGCCACCCATCACTGGTTCCAGGGAAGGGAAAGAGCCAGTGCCATAAGGCAAACACAACATCCATGCCCCACTGGGATTCAGACCCATCTCAATTGAATGGTCAGAAACTAGCGCTTAGACCACTGTGCTATTGGAGTGGTGAATTGTGGGTTCAATTTGGAATGTAGTTGGATCTTCACATGATCATAAATCTTGCAACAACTTCTGGTAGTCAAGTGGTTTAGAGTGATGGCTTCCATACCTTATAAAACACTGAACCTGGAAAAGTTAAAATGCTGGACACAACAAAAGTCAGTAACCCTGCATTACAAATGTCTAGGCAACTCCTACTAGCCATTTAACTTGTTAAAGTTAACTATCAAAAATAGAATAAAAATGTCCATTATATTTACACTTCTTTACATTGGAATCATATGAGAAGGGTTCTGTTATCTGGGGTCTTCTTTAGATCTATCTTCATTTATGGCAGTGAGAGTCAACTGCAAAGTAAAGGGCACCTCAAGAGGTTTGATTCTGCTGACATAAGAATGGTAAGAGAAATATTGGTAATTCAATAATTTAGAATTAGTAATGCAGTTATTAAAACTCAGTTATATATTTCTTAGGTTAATGAAAATATATGGAGGTGAGTGAAAGAATGCAGAGACATGTTACAAAGCCACAGACCTTGGGGATAATACACCTAGAACAAGCTGAAAGTGCAAAATTAGCCAATGATTAAGAAAGAAATGTGTTAGAAATCTTAAACTGGACAGAAAGAGATGTAGGAAGTTTCTTGAATGGAGGAGAAAGGTAGACAAACAAATTTATTAACAGACATACATATTTATGAACCTAATTTTATTTACCATTTTTGGTAACTTATATTAATAACTTGCCAAAAACATTTATGTTGGACTATAGGTATGGTGATTATTATAGAAATGTCTGATTGCACATCATTTTAGCTCAAGAATTAAATAAGTATATTGACCTATAAGTTTTTCCATTCACAATACACAAATGATATTTATGCTCAAAATTGTGTTAGTACATCTTAAGTCATATCACATACCTGTTTTGGTGGAGGAGGTACTGGAAGTACAGAAAATGAAGCTTTTGCTCCTTCTCTATTGTTCCACCACTCAAGAAACTGAAGGAAGAAGGCACCCATGGAAATACCAAATGCTGCACTGCTGACACAGGTCTTTGCAACTGTCCACACTATAGGTAAACTGTGAAAAATAATTATTATTAATTAAAAAGTGTGTTAACATTCAAAGCATAAGCACAAACTACAGGAATTAGCAATTTACAAGGGTTTTTAATAAATGTTTTCAGAAGAATATGAAGAAATGTATGTTCAAAAAATCTGTACAAACCTCAAACACTTTGTTTTTAAGTTTCTGGAATCTTAAATTTCTCTGTCAAATACTGACTCATAAAATCACATGATTCATGTATCCCTGTCTTGTAGCACTAGTTCCCAGCCATATTTCCCATGCTCTGCTAATATTTTTTTTGTATTTTTTTTTTTTTTTTTTTTTTTTGTCATACAGAATAAGCCTCAAAGAAAGTGATCCTTGATTTTCCACTCATGAGCTTTTTATGGAAAAGAAGCTCTAGCTAGATGAAAGAACGCATAGACATCTGTTACATTCTATGGTATTAAGCCATAGACATTGGGGTAGTAGACATACAACAAGCTGAAAGTTCGAATAATAAACTCTCACTCAAATCCATTAAATCTGACATTCCCTCTTGATACATCCAGGATTTTGTCCTACAGATGATGATGTTTTGCACAGAAGTGGTTGAGACATTTCAATTTTTCTTACACAAATTTATATACATTTTCTGTCAAATTAATGCAGTAATGCTTAAATTGTTTTACAATATTGCAGAGCTTTAAAAATTTACCATCTGCCTGTCAGTGACAGGCTGTATTTGATTGACCATGGCAAAAGATTTGAGCTGTCACCCAAAGCAGACATGGACCTATTTAGAACACATAAAAAATCAGAAACATATCTCCTGAACAGAGATAAGCCATTCACCAACTGATTCATTCTCATACATCTCACTAACAAAGTAAATGAAAACACTCATTTGGTGGCTGTATGAATTATTATTTGCAAACAATACTGCCTAAATGTTTTAATGGACATGTGATTCAGTTGTTTACTGATCATTTCACATTTTGGAAGATGTGATTTGGTGGATTGTCGTGAAGGAGCCTATGCCAATCTACTGACATGAACTCCTTCAAGACAATCCATGAATCACTAGGATGAATGACTACACGATGATATTCAACTGAATGAATCAAGAAACACTTGAGTTAAGCAATGATGATCAGTTCTTGATTTTGACCTTACACATCAGTATGTGTTTGGCTGTATCTAGCAGCTCAATTGAAAAGTCTTTCTGTACCTACTTCAACATGAGGCAACTGCTAATAACATTCATACATTTACAGTGGCACAATAAGCCATTAAAGCACCAGTGTCCTACCTCACTAGTAGCCCCTTAGAATGGGAACTGGAACATATGCCCCAAAATTTGTTTACACCCCCAGCACTTTTGAGTATATGTATATTGAAAGCCATGTTCCTACCTCCAGTTTAACCTTTAAATTCTATCTCTGCTACTCTAGATGCCAGATTTAATTTGGAGATAATGTTTAAACCTACTGACCACTCCCACATAAAATATCTTGCACTTCCTGAATTTTTTTAAATAAAGCATTCAAATAAAAAACGCTTCATAGCCATTTCTTAAAACAATAACAGGAGAATGAAGAACACAGTAAAAAAAAAAACATGCAGATCTGGGAAAAAATCTATAATTTAAGAAATGAAATATAGTTTCTAAGTTTTGCCAATATTTTTATATGCCTATTTCTTTTGCTGCAACTTTAAAATCAATCCTAATGTATCAGAAAAACTTTTTAGGCTTTACTCAGAAATTAAAATCTATAAGAAACTGGTAGTTTCTTAAAGACTTGTTTTTAGATTTTAATAAATCTCAGAGAAAAAAAAAAAATCTGATTCTCCCTTTTATGCAGATGTTTCCGGCCATTAAATTGTTCACTGTCAAGGCCTATTCTCGACACTTTTAATTAAGTTCATAAGTTTTGTTAACACAGTGCTATTTGATTTAATAACATCTATGAAAATGCAAGTGCAAAGATTCGGCTGTTTGAAAATACAACACACATAAAAATTGGAAAAGGAGTGAGACAAGGTGACACCATATCTCCGAAGCTCTTTAATGCCACATTGGAAAATGTCTTTCAATCACTGAACTGGGAAAACAAAGGGATAAAGATTAATGGAGATTATCTAACCCACCTTCGTTTTGCTGATGACATAGTCATTTTTGCAACTACCCCATCAGAGCTGCAGAGTATGATCCAGGAACTTGCTGACAAGAGTAAAGAAGTGGGATTAAAAATGAACTTTCAGAAGACAAAAGTGATGTTCAATGCTTTTACAAGAAATGAAGATTTATCGATTGATGGAGAAAAGCTGGAGATGACAGACACGTACGTTTATCTTGGACAGCAGATATCAAGTGAGGGTCACATTAATGAAGAAATTAATCGGCGTACAAAACTTGCCTGGAGAGCTTTTGGAAGAAACAGCATAATTTTCAAGAGCAATATGCCATTATGTCTTAAAAGAAAAGTGTTTGATCAATGCATCCTTCCAGTGCTTACGTATGGAGCAGAGACGTGGACCTTAACTAAAAGAGACATACAAAGGCTGCAGACAACTCAAAAAGCATGGAGAGGTGCATGCTTGGTGTAACCAGGAGAGATAAGAAGAGGAACTCGTGGATCCGAAAAATGACAAGAGTGGAAGACATCATGATCAGAGTTAAATCCCTGAAATGGCAATGGGCTGGATATACTGCCAGAAGGACAGACCATCGATGGACAGCCGAAATTTTAGATTGGATTCCAAGGGACAGGAAAAGACCCAGAAGAAGACCACATGGAAGATGGGTGGATGAAATTCAAAAGTATGCAGGAGTGACATGGAGGAGACTGGCACAAGACAAACCATTGTGGAGGAAACTTAGGGAGACCTTTGTCCAGCAGTGGATTGATAATGGTTAATGATGATGATGATTTTACTTATAGATATTGATGCTAAATAAAAATTATAGGCTATGGTGATTCCTGGATGTTAGTTGATGCTATTAAATAAATCCTTCAAAAACAGGGCTTAAAAGGTTTTTTTTTTGTGTATTAATAGATCCACTGCATCTACTGATATAGTAGCTCTTTTTAATAACTTACTAAAACATCAAATAGCATTCAGAAAGCACCAGATATCTATAATTGGAATCTGTGACAATGTAGTTCAAATTACATTAAGTGTCAAAAAACTTATGAGCTGTATTCAAAGCATTGAAAACAGGCCTTGACAGTCAACAAAGGCCAGAAATGTCACCAAGTAAACAGAACTTGGAGAATAAGAATACAACTGAAAACAATTTTAATGACTACATGTGCATGCACACTGAGTTATGTGCAGTACTATTCAAAGCATCAGACAGCACAAAGCCTTCAATATTTACAGACTCATTTATAAATTACCTATACAGTAATAATTCTGATATATGTTGCATTTTTCTTTCTGATTTTCTTTTGGGACTGTGATAGATAAGTTGAGTTGTGACTTCAGTTCCTCAAAATTTCCCTCAAGATCTTAAGTTTACTAGGAAATGAAACCCTTGTTGGGGAAAGAGGGTGGGGTGAGGGCAGGGGCTACTGTACCTTAGAAACACACACACACACACACACACACACACACACACACACACACAAATTACGGTATTCTGCCCTCCATCAGAAACAAATGAGTTGGTTTCCAAAATTGCACAGAACCACACAGTAATAATAATAATTCTATAATAGTTGCACAGTTTTCTAGTAGTACACTATATTGTTGCCAAAGTCACATACTTCAACACAGTGTAGAATGAATTGTCAACATCAAAAGAATGCTTCACTTCTAAGAGGTGTGGTGGATATATTCAATGAATATAGTCTGTAGATGCAATGAATATTGTTTCAATCATATAGAATAGAATCATACTTTGCAACAATGAATTCTTACATTTATGTAACTTATTGATATCCATATCATCATTGCATTTTCTTTTAGCTTTTCTTACCTCCCTAGGGGGCTTCTCAGACCACCTGATTTGCTTATCTGAATTCTGCATTATTTCTTAACCTTCTATGTTTACAATTTAGTGCCTGAGATTAAAGTTGCAACACTGCAAAATAAGCAACCAAATATTTACAAATATTTCCCTCGGCATAGATAATCACAACAAACCTCCAATATTATTTACATTTTAACTTACTGTGATAACATCATCTCTGTCCTTTTTTAAATGAGTTAAAAAAATTACACTTGCTCTTGCCATCTGAACTTCGAAAAATATAGCAATTTATATTTGTATTATACATCTTACTAGAACTCAACTAAAATTTCAGACCCTACAGCTAGTTCTGTGCCACAATCAACACATTTTTCTGATGTTTCTACTCTACTTCAGCACTTTCTCCCTTTATGTACAGCACTTTTTTTTTTATAAGCATCTAGCCTTCTGGTAATCCTCAAGAAGACAGGAAGACATATTTGCCATTGCAAATGGCTTATCAGAAGGAACAGATCTTTGCACATTACCATATCTGCACTTAGGGACATCTGAAGTCAGCCCCAGTTTTCTAGTAGTTGAGTACACAGACTTTTAACTTCTCTCACTGCTGGGCTTCAGTTTAAACCCTTGGTGAAACATGGAGACTATTCTCTTAGCACTAGCTCTCTTCCTACCCTGGAACCAGTAGTTTTAAATCAAGGATCAGTAACACTCGCTTTAAATGCTCACAGAATGAATTGGGGGGGGGGGCACAAAAGATTATACCAAATTCTTAGGTGCAATGAGCATATCATCTGAACCTTTTTCATGTTGGAAAAGATACAGATGATATGATCATTGCAGATGCATTTCAAAGCAGATTTTTTACAAGAAAAAATTCTGCAAAAAAAGAGTGCATTCACTATTTCTAAAGAAAATCTGCACATACTTTAAAAATATGCAATGTTAGTACTGTTCTTCATAGCAAATGGAACCAGTAACAAACAAACAAAAAGAGACAAAGGATTTCTACAATCAGTAAAACATTCTCAAACAGAAATAGCTGATTCTGGCCACTAGTGGCTGAAATGTGTGCTACAAAAAAAAAAAAAAAAAAAAAAACTTGTGCACAAAGCATTTCTAATCCAAGGAAAATGTGATATAACTTTACTCCCCCTAGCAAGAAAGTGTGTGTTACTTAAAGGAGAAAATGGGTCTTCATAATCCTCGTAAAATAGTCTTCACAATGAAGAGTATCCTATCAAAAGAGGATTTTTAGAATCTGAGATGCTTTTTCAATCAGAAACCTACACTGATGTTCTTGGGCAACAGAACTGTGAAGGGCAGAAAATAATGCACCAAGTATTCTACGTAATAAAAAACTATGCACAGGAAAACGAATTTTCCAAGTGCAATTTCTGCAAGCAGAGACTGCAAGAAACAAGTTTGTGCATATACAAACTTGTATATGTACAACTTTTTACATATACAAGTTTGTATGTGTACCCTAGCAGAAAACAGTGCATTATTTGAAGAGAATAATGTTTCTACTCGTTATCATAATGAATAACATAGTCCCAAAAAAAATTTCAATAACAATTTTAGGAGTGGACATACAGTTGCAAACAGAAATTCACACTAATGCTACCCAGCATCAGAACTATGCACTATAAAAATTCATCACTACAAAAAAAAAAAAAAAATGTTCCACAAAGTGAATGGCATCTTGTGTTAAAAGAATTTTTCAAATTGGACATTTAGAAGCTGAAATATCATGAAAAATAGACTATACATTTATGCTATCTGACCAAAAAAGAATTTTTTCAATCAGGTTTTTAGATGTGCAGATATTGCTGCAAATCTGAACTTAAGCCCTCTAGGGCAAAATTCTGGATTACAAAAAATGTAATTGTATGTAAAGCATTCCTCACCATGAACTCTAGACAGAAATTATTTTTCAAATTGTACTTTTTAGAAACAGAGATACTGGGGAAAAGGCAGTTTATATTTGTGCACCCTAGTGGAGAAAACTGCATTATTTAAAACACAAACTGTACTGAAAATGGTCTTCATTGTAAATGGTATTGAAAGATTTTTTTCAATTAGATATTTAAAGCAGTGATATGAAATACAATCTACTTTGAAATCTATAGCCAGGGTCAGAGCTAGGTCCCAGAACCAGGGGAGGAGATGGGTCTCTGTTCAACTACAAACTAATTTTCCCACAAATACAGATGTAAGTTTTACTTTGTTTTTAATCTCCTTTTGTTAATTTATTTCATTAAAGAATAACTGTGCCAAAAAGTAAAAACAAATAAAATATGAAGTAAAAAAAGGGAGAAAGAAATCGAAACACTCTTGAAATTTAAAAAATAAATCACACACTTTGAATTTGCTTGATGGTGGTTGAGCTGCACATTCCTTATTGCTGGAGTCAAAATAACTCCCAACTAGCATGATGGTTTTTTCTCTTTTTAGTTTACTGTTCTTGTTTTACTGATGTCAAACTTCATCTTTTTCTATTTCTCTTATTCAGTTCCACTTTTTTCGCCATCTTTGATCGAGTATTCTCCTTTGCTGATAGTAGTCACTTCTTATTGTGGTCAATAAATCAAGAGCACCAGAATTTCGCCCCAAAAAAATTTCTCCAGCTCAAGCATCATAAAACCACTCCTACTGGATGAAAAACAATGAACAAGAGTTGGAAGCTCTTTCTCTCGTGCGCACCAGCAAGGGTTTCCTTTTAGCACTATTTTCCAATGCGTAGAGGGCTACATTTAGATAAAATGTCCCCATGACGGCACTTCTTTGTAGGCAACGGACTACTTGGAAGCTTTTAAACTGCAACTTAGCATCTCATAGTCACCAAATGATGAACAGGAGTTGAGCATTTTGTCCAACCATGCCTCCACCTCCGTCACTCTATCTTTGTGTGTATGTTTTCATTATTTTTTTTTTTTGGTAATGTTCTTTAAAATCTTACTTTTCACCAAAAACGGAGGAAAAAGAAAAACTGGCATTTCTCTTTTCCCTCGCACAAAACACCAACAAGCCCAGTCACCATGTGGCAGAAAATCATTGGTGCAGCTGCTCCTACTGATTCACCTTTCAAAGTAATTTCTCTGTAGTTAATCATCATTTGTACTGTATCACTTTAGTTTCTCTTCCCTGGCCCAAAACACCAACAAGCCTGTCACCATGTGGCACAGAATCATTGGGTCAGCTGCTCCTACTGATTCACCTTTAACAGTAATTTCTCTGTAGTTATTCATCATTTGTACTGTATCACTTCAATTTCTCTCTTCCCTGGCCCTAAACACCAAGAAACCCTGTCACCACGTGAGACAGAATCATAGGTGCAGCTGCTCTTACTGATTCACCTTTAAAAGTAATTTCTCTGTAGTTTTTCATCGTTTGTGCTATATCACTTGTTTTTGAAAAATACAATGCACGACAAAATAAGAAAAAGCATTTATGCTTATAAGAAATGCAACAGTTATTTTCATAAACCAATGAAAATAAAAGTTCAAAGAATTTAAAACAATGTGTATTTTCCAGGGGTCTGAGCTCCCTCTAGCCCCTGCTAGCTATGGCCCTGTCTATAGCATCTGCAGTTGCACCCTCTTGCAGTGAAGTTGTGCATTGGAAAAAGAGCAGAAGGCAAAAAACATTGTACTCACGTTTTTAACTACCCAATGCAAAAATAATGTTTTAAACAGGTCTAATGGGTGCAAAGATACGGTGCGCACAGGTGGACAGACATTGCGATAACATACAGTAAGTACATCTTTATTTCTTTCAAAAGGCATGCTAAAAAACCCAGCCTCTGCTCTGTACTTTTATTCAAAATTACATGTGTCAGTGTACATTTCCTATCTCTTTACTGTAAACTCAATTTGTCACAAATTTGAATGTGTTGTTTTCTCAGCATGGGGGCAGGGGCATATCACACACAATGCTGACAAGTCTCCCCTCACAAATGGAAAGAGATCAAGAAATATTTCATATAAATAAACTGTCATAACAATACTTGACTTAAAAGTTGAACTCCTCTTAAATTCTCAATGTAAAATCTAAACAGACATTCCAGCTTTCAAATACGCATTTACACATTTTTAAATTGAAATACAATGACAGCAGGAAAGCACTATGTGTAAGATGTTTAAACATGAATTTTATAATTAAATACAAGAACAAAACTGAAAGACTTCTAACCTGAAATTCTTCATTTTTTCTTCCCAAAGGTTACTGGGATGGTCATCATCAGTGGAATTTACCAGTTGCATTCTACATAAATGTAACAATGGAGAATGGTACTGAATTTTGTCCACAGCATATCCCATATAATAACATAGACCAGTGATTTCCCATATGAAGTGGATCACAGGATAGCCTCTTATATACAATAAAGCAATCTTCCTGGAAATTCCCTTTAAAAAGAGAAAAATAAATTACAACCATTATCAAGCTAGTAAATACATTGAAAGTAATAAAAGTAATTTGAGTGCTGTTTTCTTTGTGTCAGTATTATACAATTAACAAGTACAATATGTTGCAAAGTTTATACAGAAAAGTTAGAAACTATAAGAAGTGGTAGAAAACATGTTGGACAAAGAGTAGTGAGGTTTTAAAGATTACAATAGACATCTGTGGCTGTCTGAAAAGTTTCTATGAGTGAACCAGGGTTCATAAAAGACAAATATTTAAAATAGTTTCTATGTACAAGTGGGATTACTAATTGGATGTAAACTTTGTATTCCATCTAATAAAGACACAGTTGATAGTAGAAAAAAGGGGAGGGTATCCATGTGAAACATTTACTGTTTGAAAATGCAATGGCATAGAAATATTATTCTTTTTTAAATGAAATGGCAAGTCATAAAGCTATTATTTTTTTTACTGTACTCTAACATGGGTCATGCTGAAGGTGTAACAGATCATGTCTTCAACTCAACACAATGACTCTCATATAATATGTCAAGTTGATACAGTGGCGGCAAAACCGCCAGGGCCCGGTCAATAATTTCGGCCAAGATTTTTATTTTTATTTTATTTTTTATTTGGCATATGTGCAATTGTTGTGATGTGCCTTAGAAAGTTCCTCTACGTAAGTGGTTGGATGGTCCTAATTCCCAACAAAGCTCCTTAGGCATGGTTTTTCTTTTGTTTGTTCCTGGGAGCAGGAAGGTAGAGGGTACACCACGATTTGAAATTTTGGGCCCGGTCAACGAACTTCACTTTCTGCCGCCCCTGAGTTGATATGCAGTTTTCTACCACTTACATGTAGCATGTCCACTGTCACAAAGTACAGAGCATCTCTAATTCACTGTTTAAAGGCCAACCACATTGTCAGTTGATGTATGACACAAAATATCTTTGATGTTAACCCACTAATGTTGCTATACCTGATGAGTGTGGTCACCATGAGATGACCTCCATGTCCTAACCAACAGCTTGGCAAAATCTCACTGTAAAAATTTCAGACATGTTCCAAACGTGAGTGCTCCACCATGCTCGAACAAAACATCTGATGGCAAGTCATCCAGTTGGGGAACTACACAATTCTGTAGCATGTCAAAGTTGTCCAGCTACTCTACTATGTGCCATGCCACATCTCACCACACCACACATGAACTTTTGGATCATCACACTGTACTAGCCTAAACTGGTGCTATTATTCTTGATCCATATTTGAACATGATGATGGTAAACTGGATTGTTTGTATGAAATGATACCTCCTCAGAAAGTACTACATACTGCAAGTATACTTTATATTCATTAATACACTCCAGGATGTCCACAGCAAAATCTGTAACCCTTCCACAATGCAGCCTGTTAAAATGGAAATTCAAGGAACCAAAACAATTGTACATCTTGGACAAGAAAGAAAAAGATTTTTGCATAACTACAGAAATGATTTCAAAACATTCGAAAGTGTAATTTGATAGTCAATAATTTGTTGACAAAATCTCATTCAGAAAATTCTATACTATGTGAATTCATACTATTCCACTTCATAACTGTATTGTTTGTATGAAATGATACCTCCTCAGAAAGTACTAAATATTCCAAGTATACTTTATATTCATTAATATACTCCAGAATGTCCACTGCAAAATCTGTAACCCTTCCACAATGCAGCCTGTTAAAATGGAAATTCAAGGAACCAAAAAAATTTTACATCTTGGACAAGAAAGAAGACTTTTACATAACTACAGAAATGATTTCAAAACATTCTAAAGTGTAATTTGATGGTCAATAATTTGTTGACAAAATCTCATTCAGAAAATTCCATACTATGTGAATTCATACTATTCCACTTCATAATTTCTATGAAATGTTAAAAGAAACAAGCATAAAAATTTTATTCAAAAATTTTTTAATATTGCTATATAACAGTTTATCTCTTCAGCATATCATCAAAATTTTAAACATAAATGGTTAATTGGCTTACTAACAGAAAAAGCAGTACTGGTGACCACAGAAGAAGAAAATACATGTTTATTTTTCACAATTAAAATGTATTTCATTTTCATAATAAAAATCCATGAATATTTTTTTAAAAGTGCAACATTCGTTCTTAATGATCATTATTCTCATATACTTATTGAGCAGCACTTTTAAAACAACAAAACAGTTTTTTTTCTACAAACAACTTGTGAATGATACAATGCTCAGTCAAAAGTCATATACTGCTTGGTATTTCTGATAATTCTGTATCATCATGGTGAACCAAATATTCTTGAATGTCTGAGAAATTTTGTAGAGGGCTGTACAGTCTTTTTCTGCACTATCTCCATTAAAGGATGAATTTTCATCATCATCATCACTGCTCCTATTAGTCCTTTCATAACCCTGAATAATGTTGTATAAACTCTGTAGGACCTTCAGTTACTATAGTGCATCTAAACCTACATATTCTTTCACCCTCATATCATTAAATTCAACTACTTTTAATGCTGTTTATAGATTATCAGCATCATACTCATCTAAGGCCTTACCACCATTGCTTCCTCAAGGGAATTATAATTTCTGGAAGCACAGAGGGTTCCATATTATATCATCAAGAGTGGCTATAGATTTTCCTCAATCACACTTTTCATATTTGCTAGTAATGACTTCATAACCAGTTTTAGGTAGTTTATTTCATATGGCAAATGATTCTTTAATCCACTGGATGAGTAATACTTGTAGCATTTAGTTATAGCCATGCTAGTTTATCATTTGACAGCTCAATATACATACATTCACTAAGCTGTTCTCCGAGATTCAGAGGTTGGCTCCTCAAAAAAGTTCTGCCAGATTAAAGTTTAAAACTGATAGAACTCAATTTTATTTATTGGTGATGCAACAAACAGACTCCATTTACAGCGATCTCAGCACACAACTTGTGCTTCACTGACATCCATCATATATCTCACATAAGACCTTTTGTGCTTTATACTCTATCATTTTACATGCAGACATTCTTGAATCTGGTCTTCTCACAATTTCTTTAGCCTTCCTTTATCTTTCTTTCCTACCATTTGGACTGAATACACTCTGTTAGTAAGCATTTCATCACCCATTCTTTCAATACAGCCAAACTACCTCAGAATATTTGTCTCCACCCTAGTAACAGCATTTTGCTTCATATTATACATCTTCATTCCTCACACGATCACAGCGTGTCTTACCACAAACCCTTCATAAGTAAGATATCACACCAGCACACAAATGACTGCTACTTCTGAAGTACCCAGGTTTCACTGCTGCATATCAAAGTATGGCAGTTAAACAATTGCACTTTTACAAACAGCTGTGTATGAAAGTGTAATAACAATTACACTTTCATATACAGCTGTTCGGGACTTTTTGAGGACCCATATTTCTGCAAAATCTTCCTAAAGCAGCTATAACTTTCAAAAACGAAATCACTTGCCTACTAATTTCACCATCTCATCTGTTTTCTCTGTCAGACATGTTTCCTAAATATACAAATTCATTCACCTGGTCTATCTCTGTACCATTTAGACTGATCATACATTCAATACTAACAGTTTCTTGCTCTTAAACCATAATTTTGATTTATTATCAGTTTTAAATGCATTATCAGTTTTAAATGCATTTTTTTATTTTCATTAATTTATTTCAATTCAACCACACATTCATTATTTCTCTTTTTTTGATGTCTAATAATAAATTAGTATTTGTCTGTCAGTTTATTGGTCACCTACAGAAAAAACTGCTAAACAAGATGTTTTGAATAAACTCGCACAAACACCAGACAGTGAACACACGAGGTCCTTTTTTTTTTTTTTTTGAAATTCAAATTTGCAAAATTTCAAATAAATTTTATGTAATCTTTATAGAGAATAGCACTGTTCAAAGGCAAAAGCAATTAGAGCACTCTCTACATATGTGGAAAAAATCTCACCCAAAATGATGCACAAAAGACAAAAAATAAATTCTTAACTCAAGACATTCATGTGTCTGTTTGGTAACTCAAGTTGTTGATAAATGTTTCAATGTCTTCTGGACTTTTCCACTTTGGATCATGTATTCTTAGTTATACCAAGGTAATGTCAGGTCTATTTACTAGTCATCTCATAAAATTGCAAGTTTTTCTGATTTTAGACTTTCCTGTAATTTACTTCATGTTGAAATTATCATTTTTTTTTCACTTTCTCATGACTTTAATTTCAATGTCTAAGTCCAGTACATGCTTTCTGCATAATGCCATTAAATCATCATCATCATTGTCAACCATTATCTATCCACTGCTGGACGAAGGTCTCCCCAAGTTTCCTCCACAACGGTCTGTCTTGTGCCAGTCTCCTCCATGTCACTCCCGCATACTTTCGAATTTGATCCACCCATCTCACATGTGGTTTTCTTCTGGGTCTTTTCCTGTCCCTTGGAATCCAGTTTACAATTTCGGCTGTCCATCGATGATCTGTCCTTCTGGCAGTATGTCCAGCCCATTGCCATTTCAAGGATTTAACTCTGATCATGATGTCTTCCACTCTTGTCATTTTTTGGATCCACGAGTTCCTCTTCTTATCTCTCCTGGTTACACCAAGCATGCACCTCTCCATGCTTTTTTGAGTTGTCTGCAGCCTTTGTATGTCTCTTTTAGTTAAGGTCCACGTCTCTGCACCATACGTAAGCACTGGAAGGATGCATTGATCAAACACTTTTCTTTTAAGACATAATGGCATATTGCTCTTGAAAATTATGCTGTTTCTTCCAAAAGCTCTCCAGGCAAGTTTTGTACACCGATTAATTTCTTCATCAATGTGACCCTCACTTGATATCTGCTGTCCAAGATAAACGTACGTGCCTGTTATCTCCAGCTTTTCTACATCAATCGATAAATCTTCATTTCTTGTAAAAGCATTGAACATCACTTTTTGTCTTCTGAAAGTTCTTTTTTAAACCCACTTCTTTACTCTTGTCAGCAAGTTCCTGGATCATACTCTGCAGCTCCGATAAGGTAGTTGCAAAAATGACTACGTCATCAGCAAAACGAAGGTGGGTTAGATAATCTCCATTAATCTTTATCCCCTTGTTTTCCCAGCTCAGCGACTGAAAGACACTCTCCAATGTGGCATTAAAGAGCTTCGGAGATATGGTGTCACCTTGTCTCACTCTCTTTCCAATTTTTATGTGTGTTGTATTTTCAAACAGCCGAATCTTTGCACTTGCATTTTCATAGATGTTATTAATAATATTAATGTATGCATCTTCAATACCGCAGGATTTCAGAGCCATTGTAACTGCTGATGGTTTAACCGAATCAAAGGCTTTTTCATAATCGATAAAAGCCATGTACAATGGAAGTTCATATTCCCTCGCTCTTTCAATTAGTTCTCTCAGTACGTGGATATGATCTATTGTGCTGTAGCCACTCCTGAATCCAGCTTGTTCTCTCGGTTGAGCCATGTCCAGTGTTACCTTCAAGCGGTGTGAAAGAACTTTAGTGAAGATTTTATAAACCACTGATAGGAGGCTGATAGGTCTGTAGTTCCCGAGATCCTCAATGTCGCCATTTTTATGTAGCAGGATCATTGTAGCGGTGTTCCAATCCTCAGGAATCTTCCCTTCATTAAGGCATCGAGTGAAAATTTGGGCGAGTACTGTTTCGATTTCTCCACTTGCTTCTTGTATGATGTCTACAGTAATTCCATCTTCTCCTGGAGCTTTCCCCCGCTTCATGTTCTTGATTGCATGTGCAACTTCTGCTGGGAGGACTGGAAGAACTCTGGTACTGGTACCTTTCATGATGTCTGGAGTACATGTATCATCCCTTTCATATAATTTGGAGTAGAAATCTTTCACTCTTGTCAAAATTTTGCCTCTATTTTTTGTTACAGAACCATCTTCTTTTCTCAGTGGCATAATCTGTTTTCTTCCCTTACTGAGATGTCCCTTTGCTATCTTTAGGCTTTGGTTGTTTTCAATTGCTTTCCTCACTAGTTCACAGTTGAATTTTCTTACATCTTCAGTGATACTTTTTCGTACTGTCTTGCATAGCTCTATATATTCCACTTTGGAAGTCACATCTTCTTTAGTTGTCCTCATCTCTCTTCTTTTTTGCATCAACATTTTTGTTTTTCCTGATAATTTGTTCACATGCAACTTGTTCTTAGACCCAGCTAATTTTGTTGCTGTTTCCATAAGAGCTTTGGTTACTTTTCTGTTAACTTCAGAAATACCCACTTCTTCCGATGTTAGGCCTTCTAAAGCAGAGAATCTGTTCTTCAGTTCCAACTTGAAGGTATTATGGTGTTTTTTAAGGTTGGTTATGTCAATAGATTTTGTTTGTATCATGAGCTTGCCACGTTCAAGTTTAGTGTTGAGGTGCACCTTACATCTCACCAATCCATGGTCACTACCTGTGTTGAACTTGTTTAGCACACTGCAGTCTTCTATGACTAATTTTTTGTTACACATAATAAAATCAATTTCACTTGTCATCCCATTTGGATGTCTCCATGTCCATTTCCTGTGTGGCTTTTTCTTGAAAAAGGAGTTCAAGATGAAAAACCCTTCTGCCTCTGCAAACTAAACAAGAGTATTTCCACGCTGGTTCCTGTTGCCGTGACCGAATTTACCTACTGAAGTTTCATTTTGTTGCCGTTGCCCTATTTTTGCATTGAAATCTCCCATAATTATTTTCAAGTGCTGCTTACCTTTATTATTTAGATCACGGATTTCCTCATAAAATTCTTCAATTTCTTCTTCAGGATGACTTGTGGTGGGTGCATAAGTTTGAATAATCTGAGCCTGGTATCTTTTCGAGAGTTGGATAACGAGTCGTGCAGCTCTGTCAGAGGAACTTTCAACTTCTACAACTTTATCCTTCAGTTTCTTGTTTATTATAAATCCAACACCACTAGTTCTGCCAGTATCTGTCCCACGATAGTAGAAGAGATGTCCACTTTTCAGTTCAATGAGATCTTCTCCTTTTCACCTTACCTCACTTAGCCCGACGATGTCCCACTTGATCCTTTGCAGTTCCTCTTCCAATTCAAGAAGCCTTGAATCAGAAGATAGGGACCGTCCATTATACGTAGCCAAGGTCAGCATCAGATGGCAGCCTAGTCCGGTCCTCCGGGGATTCTTAGCACCCTCTGCCTTCATGTCGCAATGGCCGCTGCCTTGGCCAGGTACATTCCAGCTGCCGGAGACTGAGGGCCAAGATTTAAGTTGTGGAATCATTTTGGAGGGGTTTGGTCATAACTCACCACGCTGGCCAAGCGGGTTGGTGAGTGTGGGATAGCATTTACTCTAAATCCTGATGGTATAGTTATACCGCTATTGGCGGTTGTCAGAGCCCCTTTAGTGGGAACAGGATGCACCACGAGAAGGCGGGGTTGACATTTGTCAAGGAGAGGCTGTGATGTTATGCATCACCTGACCTTACATCCCTGCCATTAAATAACAGTTACTAAACCAGTTAAAGTAGGAAGTACTTTAATACACTACCAGCTGAAACAATAAGATACATACTACCTATAACACTAAATCAGTTACAATTTAAAATGAGTCAATGATCAAGACACTGTCCATGGGATCTGCAGATTCAAGATTTCCTGCAATTTGGGTTGAGTTTAAGTTGATGGCAACATGTGCAAAAATTTTTAATTGTAAACAGCTTCAAGAAGTCAACTACAAACATTGTTCCTAATGTACATCTTGCAAAAATAAATAAAACATTACAGAAGCAAAGAGCATGTTCCATAATGACTGTGTAATGTCAGTTCTCTTTCTATATGCATGCTGACAATGCGATCTTGCACAGGCTACTTTTTTGTCTTGTTGACCATGAACTAAAAAGATACAGTAGTTACATGTGTGTGTGCTGGAGATTATTGAATAACCAGAAGAAAGCTCAGAAGGAAAATTCCTTGCTGTCTTCTCATTGGTGATGCTGTCATTTGCACTACTTCTGTACCATCAGCAAACACTGAAGAGTAAAAAAAGTTAAACATCGCGCTGAAGCCTGAGTTTTAAACCCCGTAAAAAAGTTTTCTGCTTAGCATCACAAAGGAAAAATTTTCTTTATGCTTTTGCCTAATAATTTAGATGTAAAATATAAGTTCATTCCTGCATTAGACAGTTTCTGTCTTATAAAGGGGATGTAACATGAAACTTTATAAATTTTTCCGGGACCAACAAAATTTCCCATCTTGAACAAAGTTCAATTTCACACAGGATCCTGTTTAAGCAGGTTTCACTGTATAATCACTTTGGTGCAAATCCTGTACTACCTACACTTCATATGTATACAGATTTACATATACAAGGTGATTCAAAAAGGGCTTTACAACTTTGAAAGCATACAGAACTTTATTCAGAATACTCACAAATTTTTTGTGTTAATCTGTAGCAAATCACATCAAGTTTTACCTCACATAGTGCCATAGCACCAAATTCCGTAACTGTGACCATCAGCGGTGTGCATTTCGAAATTACTGCTTTCACAGGCGCGGAACATGCTTGCTGTCTGTTTCAGTTTGAATAAATGAAATCCGTGATAACTGTTCACTGGAAATTTTGCACCCAGTATCATATGTATTCTCCCACTAGACCTACAATTTACTCTTGGCATAAGAATTTTAAGACTAGTGGTTTGGTTCACAATAAGAAATTCCCTGGTCACCTGCATATTTCTGCTGCTGTTGTGTAAAAAGCGATGGAGAGCTTTGTTCGCAGTTCCACAAAATCAATGTGACATGCATCTCATGAAATGGATAATATTAAGCAAATAGGAGACTTACCATTAGCACACTGCATGTTGTTAATCCTATTTCAAAGAACACATTTCATGCACATGGTTTCTCAATATTAAGCCTAAAACTCCTGGCAGGAAGATATGCCCTTCAATATCTCAGTTCTTACTATAAAGCCAATTCAATATTCAGCAAAAAATCTATTCAACTCGTGCACAACACATCCTTAAAAAACTTTCCCCAGTTAATAGCAAATACATACTCAAACAACAAATTAATTATAATGCATGAGCTCTCAGAGAGATTAGGTTTAGAAGAATGAAATGTGTTTGTTTGCCTGAGTATGTATTTGTTAACTAATTCTTAACTGGGGAAAGCTTTTTAAGGATATGTTGTGTAGGAGCTGAACAGATTTTTTGCTGAATATTGAATTGACTTTAGATAGAATTGAGATATTGGAAGGGATATCTTTCTGCCAGGAGTTTTAGACTTAATATAAAAAAAAAAAAAACCACACGCATGAAATGTTTTTTTTTTTTTTTTGGAAATAGTAAGTCTCCTATTTTCTTAATATTAGTCTTAAGCTGCACATTTTTTGTGAAATGGAGGGTTGAATGTATACATTTACCTGGCATATCTCTATTTTGAGTTTATGAAATGGGTATTTAACAACTGATGGTTTAGAGAGTGTTACCAAAACAATTGCACTTAAAACCATACAGATTTATAATGGTTCAAGAAATTAGTAGCGCAGATTGTGTGGCTCGTCGGGTATTCTGTGTGGTAATTATCTGCAGGTGGCATCTAAGCATGAGTTCTCAATGCAGGCAGAAACCTATAATAAATAATATTGGCTGACAGTTGTTACGTGTAGGGCCGGCCCATGACATTGTTCATGTGTGGGCAAGGTGGAGGTCTGGCCGCCTTTAGATGAAATTAAGATGTTTTGTTACACACATAACACCCCTCCCCCACCCACCCCCACACTTTTCTTGAGGCACACAGTCCACATAGTGATAGCATTATTTATGGAATTATCTTCCAAAAATTCAATGAAAACCTGCACAAATTGCCAGTTTGTATTTCGAGGGAGAATGCTGTAAGAATACACATCAGGAAAAATACTTCAAAAAACTTTCAGAACAGGCAAAAGAGAAATGAAATATTGAAAACTGACTGTAGAATGTATATCAGAACGGGGTATGTTTCCTTCATACAGCCGGAGTGTGTGGGGGAGGGTCCCCGGTCGCAGAAACAGTGCGACGCGGCGACGGACGTCGCAGATCGCTCAACAAATCTTGCAGATCAATTTACTCTCTTTTCTTTTCCAATATAATTCGCACCAAAAAAAAAAGGGTCCTCTTTTTTTCTTTTCTGCAGCTTTACTTAACAAATCTGCAGACAAATAAATGGATCCAAGTACCGTTTCCATTTCCCCCACCTCCACTGCCGCCGCCTTCCTCCTGTAGACGAAATGTCAGTGTCGTGTGGGTGGGTGGGTGATCTATGCACATCTCGCCACAGCCACGGGGGGTGGGGGGTGGATGAGTGGACTCTGTTCTCGAGGGTGGAATGTTGCAGGGCTTCTCCCGAGGGAACGCGACGCGTAGCTATCAGATTTCCTGGAAAGAGCGAAGTCACAATTTCTGAGGGAGCAGGAAACTGCTCCCTCAGAATTGTTCACTCACAAAAAGAAAAATATTTCTTCAGTCCATATAACCCCTCAATTCTTATTTCATGATAAATCAACCAGATCAACGGGCTAGTTTTATGAATTTTTAAGCAAATGAGTGAATCTGTTTTCTAATTTTATTTTGTTCTGCTGCTTAAACATTTCTGATGGCAGAAATTGCAATTCACATGTTTTTTCAGTCATGTAATTTTGTCAAAAATATGTGGCTGCTGTTCAGTGGGAAAGTGCCTTCCTGTTTGTTTACGCTTTCACAGCTCTCGTGTGCGACTGTTAGTATCCATAGCTTCCTCACCCCGCTGCTTAAGCATTTTTAATAGTGTATTTTTTAGTGGAAATGATATTTTTTCACATTTTTTTTTTCTTTATTCATACAACTTTGTCAAAAATACGTGGCCGATGTTCGGTGGGAAAGCCACTTCCAGTTTATTTACATTTTTGAAGCTATCTTGTATGGCTGTTATTTATTCATAGCTTTCCCTGTCCAACATATAACAGGGGAAAAGTAACAAAACCTTCATATTTTGCATAGCAAAGCCCAGATACCGTATTTTTTTACAAAATGCGTCACAACTATCTAAGCCTAACATCTTTTATCCTTACTGATGCGACAGTAAGTAATGGATTGAGTTCGCGCTTCAGTCAAAATGCAAATAAACTATATGATACTGTTCTTACATTTTTTCAGTTGTGTCCTCAACTGCGCTCTCTCCCGTATGGGGCGGGACATAGATATAACTCTCACCTACGACAGCCGGCGGATTCGATAGTTGTACAAGCGTAAACAAATGGTACCCGCCGAACATCGGCAATATATTTTTGACGAAGTTAAATACAAAACACCTGAAATGTATTTTTTCCTCGCCAAAAATTAATTTTCGATCGGCAGTGGCAAGTAGGCGACAGAAAATTTTGTGCCCTGAAACTTCCTGATTACAGCATAGTATAAATACAATACTAAAATCAGGAAGTTTTTTCTGAAATATTTTATTTCTAAAAAGGATTTTTTTCTTTAGAAGAAACTTCCTGATTATTGTATCAGGGGTTAAAACTCAGGGCGAGATGGCGGGATTCCGCAGAAAAATGTAAACTCCCACCGAAATAAAGTTTACCCGCCTCCCGCCTGAAGAAATTTTAAGGAAAAAAAAAAAAAATATATATATATATAATCTTGGGTCCGTTTTTGGACCACTCGCAAAATTCGAGCATTAAAAACGTATCCTTCATAAAAATACGTGCGTTAGAAAATGACCGTTCAGAGTTCAGAATATGCAATCAAATACATCGTTGATGTCAGGAACATAATCAGTTATGGACACATGAATCGGCTTCCATATGTAGCCATATGAGCAGTTCACTTTGCATATCGCGGACTGTTAGGAATCAAGCATGACATACTTCTTTGGAATCGCGGAATTCTGCTTTTTTCACCATATTTCAGTTATACTCGAGATCGATGGAAAAAAAACAACTGAAAATGTTTTTTTTTGGAGGATTAGTGTGTGGGTGGGGGAGGGGGTCGTTTTCCGTCTGGGAAACGGTATTTCGTTTTTCAGAACTTCTGAAAACGAAAGTTAAATGGAATGAAAATTTTTCCCGCAATTGTAATTTCTTTTTCTCGTGAAGTTTCCTCTGTCTAATATTGTTACTAAATATCAATTTATTGCATAAATGTTTGTATTTCATCTTGAAAGTGTAGACAACAATTTCCGATGTCGGAAGTTCGACGGAGCAAAAGTTTCCATGTAAACTTTAAGCACAAGTTTCTTCCGCAGATTCGAGAAACTCTGACTTTGTTGTCATCATTTGCATCGTTCTCAAAACTAAAGACAATTACTTTCAAAAAGTGAAGTTAGGCGAACTGCAGATTTAATCTGTAATTGTAATTTTTTTCTCTCGCGATATTCACTCTGTTGAGTGTTGTAAAATAATTTTGTTCAATAACTTATTGTGTTTCAGCTTGAAAATGGAGGAAAAAATTCCGAAAACGAGAGGAAAGATTTTTCGTAATCGTAATTTTTTTACGATGTTCCCAGTGTCCTGAATCAAATGTCATTTTCCCTTCATAAATAGTTGCAAATGGAAAAACTGCACATTCATCATCTCAGAAGAATGGTTGAATCAACCAAGTCTCAATTATGTGAACTGCAAACATCTCATACATAGGATTCAAGATTATTTTTTTTTTCAGAGCTGAAGGGAAACGTGTTCAAAAATAATAAATTAGTTGACCCTTGTAAGTACTAAACTTGCACATCACAATGTCCAGTGAAGGTTTATTTTATCTTTTGTGAATGAGATAGATTGTAGATTTCCTTCCTCCACAATGGAACTCTTTTTGAAGTTTGAGTGTGTAGTTAGTTAGTTAGTTAATTGATTTTAGTGGCGCAAGGGCCAGGTGTGGCCAAAGAGCACCAGACACAGAACTATCAGTTAAAGATTTTTTTTTTTTTTCTTTAGAGGCGGGGTGTAGAGCTTGAATCTCTGAAGCAATACACACACAAAAAAAAGTTTTGGTAGACGAAAAGCTTGGCAGACCAGTTTTCTTTTTCTTTTTTTTTTTTTTTTTTTCAAAAATGAATGAAGATGCAGTTATGGAATATTCACTATTAAAACATAGCTGAAAAAAATGAAGAGTACATGTGCCAATGTCCAAAGTTTTCTAAGAGTTTTATAAGCACACATTTCCATCAGTGTCAAAAGGTTCTGCTTTAAATGTCTTATGTTGCATTTAAGAAACGTACCATGTGAACGTGGCTTTAACAGAAAACAGAATTCAGTCAAAATTTAGAGATTCGCTGAGCAGCAAAAATCTTAATGCATATTAATTCTAAAATTGGGCGAGATAAGCCCTCAAAAGTAAAACAACAGTTGATCAAAGCTTGTCGACTGTGGCAAGGAATGAAAGACAGACATATATATATCAGGGCCTGCGGGGAGGGTAGGGGCGAGTGTCCACAGACTAATTTTGGGTTTCCAATATCTGTGTTGCAGACAGCTTAGCAAAATTCTGCAACTGGGGGGAAGGTCAAACTAACTTACACAGAAAATTCCCAGATACTGATTTTACACTTTAAAGTTCTCAGGAAATTTCTTTTTTCCTTTCGATTAAAACAGTAAGTTGGAGTCCCTTGATTAATGCGACGCTCGAGACCAACCCATTAAATGTATGTACAAAGGTATTTATTAATGTTTTATGAAGATTTGTTTATCAGACCATGGCCTCTGCTTTAAACATATCTAATATGGTGGATAGCTTACTGGAAAAGCCTTTCAGTAGAAGAGATTTTGAAGAAAAGAATCAAATTAAAAATGATGGTAAGCCTACACCTGAAATGAAAAAGATGACTTCAAAGGGCAAAAACTTCAAACAGAGGTTTTAATATTGACTGGTACAGAAAAGAACAATGGCTAACTGGTAGTGAATCAACGAACAAACTATATTGTTGGCCATGTTTGCTGTTTCCTGTGAGTGGCAATGAAGTCTGGCAAGAGAAAGGCTTCAATGATTTGAAAAATTTACCACGTGCTTTGGACAGGCACAAAAAGTGTAAAGATCACATTCTGGCATGTTAAATTAGAGTTGCTGGCAAAAAAGGATAGACTACTCTCTCAATGAAGCGAAGAGAACAAGTGACTTACGTCATAATGAAAAAGTAAAAAAGAACCGTGATGTAATGAAGAAGTTGATTGATATTACAACACTACTGGGACTGCAAGAGCTCCCATTTCGTGGACACGATGAGTGCGAAGTCTCTGAAAATAAGAGAAATTACCTCGAGATGATTTATTTACACTCCAAGAGTGACGAAACATTGAGAGTGTTTATGGAGAATAGTACAACATTTTCAGGAACTTCAAAAACAATACAAAATGATTTAATCGAATCAGTTGCTCATATAATTAGGAATGAAATCAATGCAGATATTGAAAATGCCCAGTTTTTTTCTTGGCAGATTGATGAAGCGACAGACATTAGCTCCCATGCACAAGTATTAATTATAGTTCGATTCGTGAAAGATGGAGTACCAGTAGAAAGATTATTGGGATTTTTTGATGTAAGTTCTGATCAGTGTGCTACTTCGCTTAAAGAATTACTGGATCGTGAGCTGGAAAGATTTAGCTACAAAGAAAAAGCACAGACATATGATGGCGCAGCAGTGATGGCATCAGAGCTGAATGGATTGCAAGCAAAAGTGAAGTGTGATGCCCCTCAAGCATTATTCGTTTACTGCTATGCACACAGGCTGAACTTAGTTTCGAGCAGAGCAGCGTCAGTGTTGAAAAAATCACGTATTTTTTTTGCAAATTTAAATGCAATTTGTGCATTTTTTTCCAAATCGACAAAGCGTGTTCCTTTACTAGAATCTGTTGGCAGACCCAGACCACCTCATGTATCTCAGACCAGGTGGAACTTCAAATCTCTTTCAGTGTTTACCATAGCTGACCACAGGTGCCTGCTAATTGAAGTATTTGAAAAAATTGAGGATGATTCGAACTATGATGATGAGACAATTCACGAAGCAGCAGGACTAAAACGGTGGCTCCAAGATTTTAATTTCGTTTTTCTTCACTTCTCATATAAAAAAGTATTTGATTTAACTGAGGTTACTTTCTCTGTACTGCAATCAAATAGTTCCGATGTTACATTTGGTAACAAATGAATTACTGGCTTATGTGAAAAATTGTTGTACTTTCGAGATCAGAGACAATTTGATAATCTCTATCATAACGTGTGCAGTAAGGTTGGTTCTCCAAATAAAAGATTTAAAGGAAACAATGATATTCCAGCCACCGTGCAATACAGAAGACTATATTATGAGGTAATAGACAATGTTACAACTCAGTTAAAATACCGGTTTTTTGACATTGAGAAATTAAAATTTCTTCAGCTGGTCGATGTACACTGCTTTGAAGCTCATTCTAGAATTTTTCCTGAACACTGATTTAAAGCTCTGCTTCAAACTTATGAAAAGTACTTTGGCAGCACCAAACTGCATAGTGACCTGCAGGTTCTGTATTCAGACAGAGATCTGCAGAACAATGCCAAAAGTACAACAGAACTTCTATCTGCCATAACAGTAATAATCTAGCACAGGCACTGCCAGAGCTATTTAGACTTCTTTCCCTCGTAGTAACAATTCCTGCAACATCGGCCTTTGTGGAACGCAGTTTCTTGTGCCTGAAGAGGATAAAAGAACAAGAGAAACTCCATTGGGCAAGAAAGGTTGTCAAGTTTAACAGTTCTGTTCATCGAGAAGGCGCTTATGAAGAGGATGAAAGCAGAACAGACATGGTATGGACATATAATAAATCACTTCGCCAAACAGAAAGAACGAAAGATAGATCTCATATACAAGACAATATAAGCGTAAGGTAAGCTTTCTCTCTTGTTGTATAGGTAAATGCTGTGTGCAGAAGTCTTCAAGACTTTTTTCTTTTGGCGTCAGTGAAGGCAGAGGCGTACATACAATAGAATTTCATTTGAGATGAAAAAGATGTATAGTTCAGTCTTGCTTTTTATCTTCTGTTGATCTCTTTAATAAAAATCTATTTCGATGCAATATATTTTATATTCAAACTGGCTTAACAGTTCCCAAATAGTCCAAGAGAGCAATTCATACTGAAAAAAATATATTTAGGCAAAGGGCCGGAGCTTTACATAAACAGGTTTTGTGTTGGTAAGTCATGTAAAATGTGCGTTTCCAGTAAAATTTTATAAATCTTTTCACGAGTCACGTTACTTATTTCATTCTTTGCACATGAGAAAGTAAATAAAAAAAAATTATATTGTAAAAAAAATGGCATTAAATTGAATAATTTATCATGAAAGAAATACGAGATTACGCTATATAATACAAATTTTGAAGATGGCAATCCGATTTTTGGCGTAAATGTGACAAGGATGGTAAGTCAGATAATATCCAAAAACTTGAACATTTTCATCGTGCTGGAGCAGGACTCGAACCCATGTCTCCCAGATAGCGCCCGGGTATGCTAACCACTACACCACCCAGGACGATGAAAATTTTAAAGTTTTTGGATATTATCTGACTTACCATCTTTGTCACATTTACGCCAAAAATCGGATTGTCATCTTCAAAATTTGAATAAATTTATTTGAATCCAAGCTGAAAAGTAGTTTGCCTCCCCAGCAATTTTGGTCACGGGCCGCCACTGCAGCCAGCCGCCCTCCATATGACCGCAGACGTGGGCTTATGCCCATGCCTAGGGCCGGCTGTGGTTACATGAAGAAGTAGTCAACTCCATGTGAGTGATAATGGCATAAACTAATATTTACATTGGAGCTCTTGACGCAATTTTAGGTCAGCACCTCTACAAAACTATAGAGGAGGAGGAAGTTCAAGTCAGACAAAGATATATAATGCGTACTCAACAGTCAAAGTCAGTTTTCTCAAGGTGACCATTTTACAAACTTCATTTTCTAACATATTTCAAGAGATATGGTAAATCTTCATTTCCCAAGCGGTATAAAGTGCTGACTTCTAATCATTAATCCAATATGGGTCTAGGTTTGAATCCTGAGAGAGGCATGGATGATGTGTTTGTCTTACAGCACTAGCTCTTTCTCCTCCCTGGAACCAGTGGCCTTAAAATTGGGATTTGGGGCCAGGCAAACTATTATAGTGCACTGAGTTGCTTAAAGTGGTTGCTAAACCCCCAACAAAACAAATAATAATGTAATAATAAAAAAATAATATAACAATAATATGCTCACTTGCATCTTTTACTTCCAAGTAGTCTTCACTTGAACACCATAATAATGCCACAAAATACAAAAAAATGGTGTCATAGAAGTTTTTAAAAGCTCTTCATAAAAAATCTGGTTAACCTGCCTCCTTCCATACAAGAAAAAGGGGGAGAGAGAGAGAGAGAATATAACTTGGGACGAGGTATTCTTAAAGCAAAAAAAAAAAAAAGGTTTACTATGGTATCACCTTCTTGCTACGCAGTGTACACTCCATTTCTTTCTGTTTCAGTCTCTTGAACAAATTTTCCAGCTGCAAATGGAAATATGGAAATACTATGGATACTGCAATACTGAATAACAAACGTCTCTCAGAAACACTGAGCTCCCTGGGATCTGGAATGCGTTTCAAACCATAGAAATGTTCAGGAAAAGTGGCACCTGTAAAAATTGTCTGTGATTAATCAAAATAACATGGACTTAATTTTTCTTCCTTTCTGAGTTTATAAACAATGTAAAAGTGGAACAACAACAATAATGTGCAGTTTGTGTATCACAATTAAAAATTTCATGAGAACATTAAGTTAATGATATGACTATACACAAATAATGCATTTTTAATACACTAAATGGGAAAACTTTGCATTCCCAGTTTGGTGCTCCATTATTTTCCATTTAATACAAAGTAACTAGAGTAGAAAGCACAGTTAAAAATCATAAAATAAATTAAATTAATGATTCCACTTATTTCATACATTCCTACTTCCCATTCCTGATTTTTAGAAACACTGACAAGCTCTTCTCATAACAGACAAATTTCTGGTTACATTTTAGGCATAAAAATGCTATCAACATGGTGAGTTCTTCAGAAAACAGCATCAATAGCAACCTGCAACTCCTGATTTCTAAATGAGTATGTCAGCCACTAAGCTGAATGGGAAAACACATTCGCATGCAACTGAATAGCTGGGTATTCCAGAATTACAACAAACAGTTTCAAAGAATAGTTTTAAAAACTATTATAGATATCAGCAGTATACATCACATATAATGTGAAGCAGAAATTGATTTATTTTTTTAATTCCTTATGGACGTCACAAAATCTAACCAGCATTCCAGTTGCATAATAGGTGGGGCCATCACAAAGGTATCCATGCTCCATTACCATAATGTTGTTTACAAACCTTAATTTTGTAAACAACATCTTAAATGAACCCCATACAAAAAATTCTAAAGGCATGATATCCAGAGAACAGGGTGGCCACAAACTGTAGGTGCTTTCCATCGTACCCACAGCTTTCAAAATTCCAAAGGCATGATATCCAGGGAACAGGGTGACCAAACTGTAGGTCCTTCTCACAAGTTTAAAAATTTTCTCTTAAAGGCAAGTTCCACTTTACTGAGGAAGTGTTCTATTTTGTTGTAGTTGTTTACAGAATTATTGTTTACCGATTTAGACATACTAGAATGGCAGATCTTTTATGCCTTCATAATCACCATATCTCATATCATGCAACATGTTTGACTGGAATACAGCTTGATGCAGCTTGCAGGAGTCATGAAAGAGCTAAAACTGAAATCTGGAAACACATCGAATAACATTTGAGCAAAAAAAATATATCATCATCATCATTGTCAACCATTATCAATCCACTGCTGGACGAAGGTCTCCCCAAGTTTCCTCCACAACGGTCTGTCTTGTGCCAGTCTCCTCCATGTCACCCCTGCATACTTTCGAATTTCATCCACCCATCTCCCATGTGGTCTTCCTCTGGGTCTTTTCCTGTCCCTTGGAATCCAATCTAAAATTTCGGCTGTCCATCGATGATCTGTCCTTCTGGCAGTATGTCCAGCCCATTGCCATTTCAGGGATTTAACTCTGATCATGATGTCTTCCACTCTTGTCATTTTTCGGATCCACGAGTTCCTCTTCTTATCTCTCCTGGTTACACCAAGTATGCACCTCTCCATGCTTCTTTGAGTTGTCTGCAGCCTTTGTATGTCTCTTTTAGTTAAGGTCCACGTCTCTGCACCATACGTAAGCACTGGAAGGATGCATTGATCAAACACTTTTCTTTTAAGACATAATGGCATATTGCTCTTGAAAATTATGCTGTTACTTCCAAAAGCTCTCCAGGCAAGTTTTGTACGCCGATTAATTTCTTCATCAATGTGACCCTCACTTGATATCTGCTGTCCAAGATAAACGTACGTATCTGTTATCTCCAGCTTTTCTCCATCAATCGATAAATCTTCATTTCTTGTAAAAGCATTGAACATCACTTTTGTCTTCTGAAAGTTCATTTTTAATCCCACTTCTTTACTCTTGTCAGCAAGTTCCTGGATCATACTCTGCAGCTCTGATGGGGTAGTTGCAAAAATGACTACGTCATCAGCAAAACGAAGGTGGGTTAGATAATCTCCATTAATCTTTATCCCCTTGTTTTCCCAGCTCAGTGACTGAAAAAACACCCTCCAATGTGGCATTAAAGAGCTTCGGAGATATGGTGTCACCTTGTCTCACTCCCTTTCCAATTTTTATGTGTGTTGTATTTTCAAACAGCCTAATCTTTGCACTTGCATTTTCATAGATGTTATTAATAATATTAATGTATGCATCTTCAATACCACAGGTTTTCAAAGCCATTGTAACTGCTGATGGTTTCACCGAATCAAAGGCTTTTTCATAATCGATAAAAGCCATGCACAATGGAAGTTCATATTCCCTCGCTCTTTCAATTAGTTGTCTCAGCACATGGATATGATCTATTGTGTTGTAGCCACTCCTGAATCCAGCTTGTTCTCTCGGTTGAGCCATGTCCAGTGTTACCTTCAAGCGGTGTGAAAGAACTTTAGTGAAGATTTTATAAACTACTGATAGGAGGCTGATAGGTCTGTAGTTTCCGAGATCCTCAATGTCACCTTTCTTATGCAGCAGGATCATTGTAGCGGTGTTCCAATCCTCAGGAATCTTTCCTTCATTAAGGCATCGAGTGAAAATTTGGGCGAGTACTGTTTCGATTTCTCCACTTGCTTCTTGTATGATGTCTACAGTAATTCCATCTTCTCCTGGAGCTTTCCCCCGCTTCATGTTCTTGATTGCATGTGCAACTTCTGCTGGAAGGACTGGAGGAACTCTGGTACTGGTATCTTTCATGATGTCTGGAGTGCATGTATCATCCCTTTCATATAATTTGGAGTAGAAATCTTTCACTCTTGTCAAAATTTCGCCTCTATTTCTTGTTACAGAACCATCTTCTTTTCTCAGTGCCATAATCTGTTTTCTTCCCTTACTGAGATGTCCCTTTGCTATCTTTAGGCTTTGGTTGTTTTCAATTGCTTTCCTCACTAGTTCACAGTTGAATTTTTTTACGTCTTCAGTGATACTTTTTCGCACTGTCTTGCATAGCTCTATATATTCCACTTTGGAAGTCACATCTTTTGTAGTTGTCCTCATCTCTCTTCGTTTTTGCATCAACATTTTCGTTTTTCCTGATAATTTGTTTACATGCAACTTGTTCTTAGACCCAGCTAATTTTGTTGCTGTTTCCATAAGAGCTTTGGTTACTTTTCTGTTAACTTCAGAAATGTCCACTTCTTCCGATGTTAGGCCTTCTAAAGCAGAGAACCTGTTCTTCAGTTCCAACTTGAAGGTATTATGGTGTTTTTTAAGGTTGGTTATGTCAATAGATTTTGTTTGTCTTATGAGCTTGCCATGTTCAAGTTTAGTGTTGAGGTGCATCTTACATCTCACCAATCTATGGTCACTACCTGTGTTGAACTTGTTTAGCACACTGCAGTCTTCTATGACGAATTTTTTGTTACACATAATAAAATCAATTTCACTTGTCGTCCCATTTGGATGTCTCCATGTCCATTTCCTGTGTGGCTTTTTCTTGAAGAAGGAGTTCAAGATGAAAAACCCTTCTGCCTCTGCAAACTCAACGAGAGTATTTCCACGCTGGTTTCTGTTGCCGTGACCGAATTTACCTACTGAAGTTTCATTCTGTTGTCGTTGCCCTATTTTTGCATTGAAATCTCCCATAATTATTTTCAAGTGCTGCTTACCTTTATTATTTAGATGACAAATTTCCTCATAAAATTCTTCAATTTCTTCTTCAGGATGACTTGTGGTGGGTGCATAAGTTTGAATAATCTGAGCCTGGTATCTTTTCGAGAGTTGGATAACAAGTCGTGCAGCTCTGTCAGAGGAACTTTCAACTTCTACCACTTTATCCTTCAGTTTCTTGTTTATTATAAATCCAACACCACTAGTTCTGCCAGTATCTGTCCCACGATAGTAGAAGAGATGTCCACTTTTCAGTTCGATGAGATCTTCTCCTTTTCTCCTTACCTCACTTAGCCCCACGATGTCCCACTTGATCCTTTGTAGTTCCTCTTCCAATTCAAGAAGCCTTGAATCAGAAGATAGGGAGCGTCCATTGTACGTTGCCAAGGTCAGCATCAGATGGCAGCCTAGTCCGGTCCTCCGGGGATTCTTAGCACCCTCTGCCTTCATGTCGCACTGGCCGCTGCCTTGGCCAGGTACATTCCAGCTGCCGGAGACTGAGGGCCAAGATTTAAGTTGTGGAGTCATTTTGGAGGGGTTTGGCCATAACTCACCACGCTGGCCAAGCGGGTTGGTGAGTGTGGGATAGAATTTCCTCTGATCCCGATGGTATAGTTATACCGCTATTTGCGGTCGTCAGAGCCCCTTTAGTGGGAACAGGATGCACCACGAGAAGGCGGGGTTGACATTTGTCAAGGAGAGGCTGTGATGTTACGCATATATATATATATATATATATATATATATAGCAAAAAAAAAAAAAAAAAAAAAAAAAAAAAAAAACAAGTTAAAACCAATAAAAACTTTGAAATTCTAAAGCGCCCAATGCTGCATAAAAGAAAGGCCAAACCACGATTCTACAAAACGCAAAACACTACAAAAGTTTTTAAAAAATGATTAAAAAAAAAAAAACTAGAGGAAAACAAAACAAACAACTCCCGAGAACAAGCAAACGAAAAGCTTTAATTACCCCAACCATCCGAGGCAAACAAGCTTCAAATGAGAGCAAACAAATGAACAGAAGAATGCAGGGAAGCAGATCAATGACTGATTCTCCAACGGCTTCGTTGAGGGCAAGCATTAAGAAAATCACTCATTTATCTGCTGAGACCATGGAAGTGTGGGTTTCTGCTATTTTAGTTTGCCATAAGGACAAATTAAGTTTAGCATTAAAAATTACCAAATTTTAATTTGGTCAGATTTAAAAGGGACTCCCAAACCAAAAAACCGCAAACTAAAACACATTGCCCGACCTAACAGAGATGATCAAGAAAACAATTAACTCCAAACAAGTATGACGGACACCCAAAAAATGTAATCCCAAAGAGAAAAAAAACTGAAAAACTGTAAGAACTGACCCAATGAAGAGGTGAAGAAATAGAGTAACAATTTTTTGTCACATGAAAAATTGCACAAAAAATTAATAATAAATTCAAACAAAAATCAAAGAGTATCTTTTAAAATTGCGATTTTAAAACAAAAGATTTAAGAAACATATTAGCAAACAGTGCGTTTTTACTACTGCACAGCTGGAGCATGCTAAATTGCTGCATTAAAAAAAAATTTCTCCTCTACAATAATAAATTTTTTAAACAGGTTAATGGAATCCCCATGGGGTGTTTGCATTCCACTAGTGTATGCAACTTGTTCTTCAAAGAATTTCAGTTTATGAAGACAAATTCTTCCAATCAGGATTGTTATTCTCATACCTACAGATACATAGATGACCTACTTTGCTTAAATAATTAAGGAAATATCGAAAAAGACTTTGCAGCTATTTATCCTAAATGCCTTAAACTAAATAAAACAAATAACAATAACCAAGTACTATAATTTTTGGATTTAGCTATAAATCTTAATATAGGCAACCCTGTACTCAGCCTCTATGATAAGAGAACTCAGTTTAAATTTAAAATAGTCAAATATGGTATGTGGTGGAGCAATATTTCCAATAAAGTAATAGAAAATGTATTTATTTCACAAGTCCTAAGGCTTTCTAGAATATGTAGCTTAAACTCTGAACTACAGAAACATGTTATTGTTTTAATCAAACAGTTCCTTGATAACCAAGTGCCTAAAAACTTCTTAAAAGTTGCATTAAGAAAAATAGTTCTCCAAAATAGAATTAGGATGGAAGACTTAATTTAACTTTAACCCTGTTGACCGAATGAATTGTCTAAATTAAAGCTATTTTTAGAGGTTTAGATGATTATGTGGTCAACTAAACATTTAGGAACCTGTAATGCAGTATTTACTCCCTCTCAATTGATTCACAAAAAAAAAGGATATAAATAAAAATGCACAAAAAAAGAATAAAACTTTTAAGTAAAAATATCATTTAAAAAATAAAAAAAAAATCATAAAAATAAAAGCAAGAAAAATAGTAATACTTAATTATCAAAAGTTGGGGAAGGGTACTGTTATTTGGGGTTTTGAAATACTTTAAGAACTTTTGGAAGCAGAGAAATAAATTACTCTACTACCAGAAAGGGCTTTTTAGTATTCAGGTTTCTCTGAAAATCCGTAGCGGTTTTTTCAGAACTTTGATTCTGGTGTCTTTAGGGTTCTACAATAGAACATCCTTGTGTGGCTCCCTGGAAGGTTCTAAAGTTGGCTACTAGGTAGTGCTGTGACGGATATGCCCCTGCGGTCAGTTGTAGCAGACCCATTATTAGGTGGACTGCTAAAGTACTTCTAAGAGCTGGTAAGTCATTTTTCTGTATTCTTGCTATGAATTTTTATTTTATTTTTTAATCTTTTTATGAGTTATTCAACACTATTTAGTAGTAATTTTTTTTTTTTTGGCTTTGGTGTGGTTGACGTTTCTTCTGCGGGATATCTGGTCTGCGTATTTAGGTCCCTTTGGAGCTGGTAACCAGAAATTCATTATAAGTTTCTTGATTAGGCCTAGGGCCTTTTAGTAGCTTCAATGATTAGAACAATATTTTGTAAATAATTAACCTTGTATTAGCAATAAGCTGCATTAACTATAATATTATTCCTTATTTTTTATTGTTATGTTGTGTTTAAGCTTTTGGTATAAAAAAAATTTTCGTTACTTATTGGTGTATTTTAAACCAAACTTCTTTGAAAACATTTTGTGAGTGTCTTGGACATTTCCCTTGATTATCTGGGGCTAGGATTTTGACTTTTTGAGTTCAATCTCTCATGCTCCAGCTGTGCAGTAGTAAAAATGCACTGTTTGCTAATATGTTTCTTAAATCTTTTGTTTTAAATTTGCATTTTAAAATATACTCTTTGATCTTTGTTTAAATTTATTAATTTTTTGTTCAATTTTTCCTGTGACAAAATTGTTACTCTATTTCTTCACCTCTTCATTGGGTCGGTTCTTACACTTTTTCAGTTTTTTTCTCTTTGGGATTACATTTTTTGGGTGTTCATCATACTTCTTTAGAGTTAATTGCCGAGATTCTTTTGATCATCTGTGTGAGGTTGGGCAATGTGTTTTAGTTTGCAGTTTTTTGGTTTGGGAGTCCCTTTTAAATCTGACCAAATTAAAATTTGGTAAATTTTAACACTAAACTTAATTTGTCCTTATAGCAAACTAAAATAGCAGAAACCCACACTTCCATGGTCTCAGTAGATAAATGAGTGATTTTCTTAATGCTTGCTCTCAACAAAGCTGTTGGAGAATCAGTCATTGATCTGCTTCCCTGCATTCTTCTGTTCATTTGTTTGCTCTCGTTTGAAGCTCGTTTGCCTCTGATGGTTGGGGTAATTAGAGCTTTTCCTTTGCTCGTTCTCGGGAGTTGTTTGTTTTGTTTTCCTCCAGTTTTTTATTTTTATTTTTTTTTTAATTTCTTAGTGTTTTGCATTTTGTAGTCCCATTACATTGATTTTTTTATCATAATTTTTTAGAAGTTGTCCCCATATCTCGCAATTTTAGAGCACTCAGTATCTCGATCTGAACAAAATGTCTCTTGTTAAAATGGTTAGTTTAAGTTTATAAGCAGAAAGCTGTGAGCTCCATGTGGTTCATCGCCAAATTTGTCAGTGGAGTACGCACATTATGTAACACAAAATTTTTATTTGATGGCTCTCATTTTCCACATTTCAACTGAGAGTAACCATGAATGCCCCCAACGCTTAGTTTCTGCATATTTTTTTTGCTATGCTCTGTGATTCAAAGGTTAGCTCCTCAAAGCAAGATCACAAAGTTACTGATGGAGTTAAAATTTACTTATTGTTAATGTATCGAACATCTCCAGATACACTGATCATAGCAAACAACTCAGGCTTCATTGACACCAATCACACTTCTCACACAAAACCTTTTGTTTTTCAAACTCATTATCTTTTTCTCTCTGCAGACATTTCTGAACTTGGTCCTTCCATGATTTCCTTGGCCTTCCTTTATCTTTCTTTTCTGCCACTTGGATTGAACAAATTATCCCAGTTAGCACCTCATCACTCATTTTTTTAACATAGACAAACCACATCAAAATATTAGTATCCACCCTACTAACAACATTTTGCTCAACATCTGTAACATATATTTTCATTCCTCCAATGATCAGAACACATTTTGCACAAAAACCCTGTAACACATCTCTCCAGTACATAAACTACTTAGTGTCTCTTCTGAAGAACCAGTTTTCATTACCATACATCAGAGTAAGAACAATTACACTTTCGTTATCTTTTCAGGTAGAACCATTTAATGGTGGTTTTAACTGTTGTAACTTTTTACATGTTATATTTCCTTTGAGTTAAAAGCAATTTCTCAGATGGAAGTTATTAATATTCGCTGCGAATATATATCGCTGTAATCGAATGTGATTCAAGGAAAAATCTTTCACGTACCTCTCAGTTGTAGGTGGTTGATGTTTAAATCTTTGCACGGTTGTTCTCATTAGGTTCTTGGGTGTAGGCTTTTTTAAGTTAGTCTGCACGTTTTCCTGAGTAGAATATACTTTTTCAGTTGAACTACGGGAGGCACATGAAGACAAAGAAGATGTGAAAATTACGTTGGAAAACATGAAAAAACGGAAAAATGAATCACTCATAAAAATATTTGCATGAGGAAGTGCAATCACCAAAAAACTTTGTCAGACTTCCTGGATGTATTGTCCAATGCATTTCAGCACATCTGTCTGCCATGTTCTGGGACCTCTGGTCGTCCGTTCTCTCTGCAGTTTACGTTGAATATGCCACGTGCTCAGTTTGGGAATCATTCTTTATCGATTCTTTAACAACAGTTCGCTCACAGGCAAAAGTTCCATTTTATAACTGCAGCTGACACAGACATGAAGTCACGTTATCTAACAACAGCTTGATCATGAGTAAAGAGATTTCATTCTTTAACTGCAGCTAACTCACAAGTTCTCTAATCACAGCTCACTGACAGGCAAGAAATTCCACTCTCTAACAACAGCTCCCTCACAGACAAGAAGTCTCATTCTCTAATTACAAGAAGTCTCATTCTCTAATTACAAGAAGTCTCATTCTCTAATTACAATAAGTCTCATTCTCTAATGACAGCCTAAGTAAAGAGGTTTCATTCTTTAACCACAACTCACTCACAAGTCTCATTCTCTAATCACAGCTCACCGATGGGCAAGAAATCCCACTTTCTCTAGCAACAGCTTTCTCACATGCAAGAAGTTACAATTTCTAACCACAGCTCATTTGAGTTGTGGAAAAGACACTGGGTGGTGTTCTAGCCTGCAATGCAAAGCTTCCCACACATGTACCATATTTTTTGGTATATAAGGAGACTTTTCCTTCAGAAATCCAGGCCTCAACTTATACACCATATCAACTTATCTCTTGATTAATCATTGAAATTTCTCAATGAAAAAAAAATATTGTGCCTTAAATTCGGCCATAAGCTGAGCACGCGAAATACAATACAACGTTCATAAGAAAACATTCCGAAACCGTGCAAATGTAATATTACTTTCACTATGAACTTGTTAAAAGCTGCTAAAACAGATATATTTGTTTGACAGAAACATTCCTAAAACTGCTCCTATCAATTTGAAATGGCCACTGTGGTATGTAAACTGCAGCACCTAGTGATCATTCCAAGACCCAGTGAGTGGCATTCAATCCTGGTTTTGCAAAGCCACCAGAACTGCAATGGGTATACCAAATTTATCTCTTGATGATTAAACTTTTGAAACATGTAGTTGACTGCCTGATGATAAACGTGTCAACAGTCAGTGGCATATGAGCAGTGGTACAGCAATGACTAATACAGTCAGTGGTACAGCAATGAATAATAGCCTAGCACAGGCAATCTTTTCTCATTCTCTCAATCATATCTCTCAACTGAGTTGAAATCAACTATTGCTTCTATTTATTATGCTTATCTTAATTTATGTCATGTTTCCCATTGAAATCGAAAGCACTTTTGGTTTCTGGTTTCAACTTGACTCTGCGAGAAAGCAGTGAATGATAACTCAGCCTGCTAGCATCACATTAATTTGGCACACTTGTGTGAGCAGAGTTTGCCGGAAAAAAATTTTAAAGGAGTATTTTTACTCCTTTGAAAAAATTTAGGGAGTAATTTTTAAAAGTCGGAAGTATTTTAGAAAAATTAACAAATGAAATAAAATACTTACGAAAATGCTAGACAATTATGAAAAATCAATCCAGATTTTTTTCATATAAAAAAATATTTCACTATCGCTCAATGTATTCAGAATTTGGATCTGTTTTGTTTCTTGTTTTATAAATAAATATAATATTCATATTTTAAAACAATAACATTAAATTTATCACATTTTGTAATGACCACATGGAACAGCAATGTGTTCAAAAAGTGAATACATTGCACTTTTGAGGTTCTTATAGGCATCTAAAAATATCTAATAAACTTCTCAGTAAGTTCCACAGCCACATTTGTTTTTCTGCAGCTGCACAGCATTCAGTGCTTAAATTTTCATTTTGCTGATATCTTTGTTTCCCTTTCCATTTTCTTTAGCGTCGTTTTTTTTTTATGCCCTTGAATGACAATTTTATCCACCATGAATGCATGAAAACTTTCACCATTTTAGATAAAAGATGAATAGTGTAACTTTGAAAATATAAATACTTTTGAACACCATGCATCAATTCTTACAAATTTTTCAGCTTCATCACTTTCGTTTTCGGACCCCCCCCCCCTTTATCAAACTGAAATGCAAACCTTTTTTTCTTTTTTTGGGGGGAATATTTAAGAAAATACAGGATACATGTTCTGATCATCATTGGAAGAAAAAAATTACAGTTACAGGGGAAACATTTGCTTCGTCCGATTTCCATTTTTGGACATTTTCCCTCCATTTTCAAGTTGAAACACAAATATTTATGAAATAAAATTATATTTAACAACAATACCAGGCAGAGGAAACATCACGTGAAAAATAAAATTACGATTACGAAGAAATCTTCACTGCATCTAATTTCCGTTTTCGAAAGTTCTGAAAGACGAAACTTCCGCTTTCGAAAGTTTCAGGCGGAAAACATCCTCCACCACTACCAATTGCCAAAAAAATTCTGTTCAGTTATGCATCGATCTCGAGGATAACCCAAATTATGACAGAAAAGGAGAAATTCTTCAAAGCCGTCGCACTTTTATGCCTAAAGATTACAGGGAAATTTTTTTGCCGTCGAACTTCTGTTTTCGGAAATTTTCCCTCCATTTTCAAACTGAAATACAAATATTTATGGAATAAAATTATATATAATAGCAATACTGGACAAAGGCAACATCACAGGAAAACGAAATTACGATTACGGAAAAAATCTTTATTCCGTTTACTTCCATTTCTGAAAGAAGAAATACCGCCCGATGCGTATTTTTACGCATTGGTAAAATTCTTCTATGTGCATTTTTACGCGCCAAAAAACATTCCCGATGAGTATTTTTACACGTTGAGAAAAATTCTCCATGTGTATTTTTATGCATTGGTAAAGTTTCGATGCGTAGTAGAAGCGTAATTACACATTTTGCCGAACTCTGTGTGTGAGCATGGTTTTTATTTCACCTTTGTGCTGCAGCTTTTCTGATTGGTTATTCTGAGGGAACATATTTGGTAGTGTCAGTTCGTAAGAAAAAAGTAAACTCATGAAATTCAACTTTTTGCCAAAAAGAAAAATGTGGGAGTTACCTTTCTTTTCCTTTTAGTATGTACTGAAACATAAAAGACATATTTACAAAATTTCAGGACACTAACTGCCTTTGTTCTAACCTCATCTTTTACTCAGGATCAACTTATCTATCAATGAAGATTAGGAAATTGAGAAATGTAACTAATTTGACTTGCACCAAAGAGCTAAAACATTATGACTAGGTAGTAATTTTATCGCGGGGAAAAAAAGGCAAAATTCGTGGGACGGTCGTGGGGTAAATCACAAAAGTTTGCAGCATTTCGCGAAAATTTCGGGATTTAACCTGAAATTTTGCGAAATACCGTATTTCACGAAAAATTTGGCTTTCAGGCTCTTTCCCCATGCTTTGGGTATGTACAAGAAGTGTTGTCTGTCACAAAAGATATTTCATACTTATTAACACACTGAAGCATTGCCTCACTGTCCGCTTTAAAATTTACAGATTCCAAAGTGATGCACTCGAGGAAGATTGTATTCAAAGAGATTTTAGCATTACAGCTTTCAACATTTGTTTCAGCTGATGGAACAGCAAAAATATTCAAAATGTACCTATTTCTGAATAAGTTGTTTTGTCTGTTACAATGATTACACCAGACACTGATTTAAAAAAAATTGTTCACTTTTTGCTTGTGAATAATCATATATTTTTGGCAAATAACATTTCCGCATCCAATCTGCATTTGCAATAACATCAATGACTTTGAACAAATTTTCTAAGTAATTTTTTAATGTAGGGTTATTCAGTTTGGAAAGTGAGATGTTAGCTGCACAAAAGGCACCAGTTAATTTCGAAAGTTCAGTTTAGCGATGCTGTTCTTGTTTAGTTTTTTTCTCGATTAATTCATCCACACATTTCTGCATTATTTTCAGTTGACTGTTCACACACAATTTTTTTTTATGCAGCTTGCTTGCTAAATGCTTTCCACAACTGTCCTTTCTTGAAAAATCCACTGGTATGGCGCAACACGAACAGAACAATACAATTTTGTTCACATGAAATGTTCCTTTGCTCGAACGCACTCATTTTACTCACGTGGCTCATTTCTCAAAATTAACAAACAATATATAGAAACTTTATAAACTAAATACTCACACGAAAGCACAAAAATTTTCTAAGTTAAGTGATTGCACAACTCAAACACTCTTTTTTGTGAGCTGCTTCTTCCCAGTTGAAAGTACTAATACAACTGACGACATCTGGTTTACTAGTGTGCCATTCACCAAGGTCATTCAACAGCAGCAGAGGGGGGGGATAACAAAAAATCACACGTGCATTCTTCAGCAGAGTGTATGTGACTTGGAATTATACCTGTCGAGCTTGTTCGATAAGAGTCTCTTTGTAACAAACAATCTTCAGGGGTATTCAATTTTTAAAGCTCTGGTCTAGACTTTGGAGTAGGATTACTTTGCGGTATATTTTTTGCGTAAATTCTAATGAAGGCAGTAATAAAGTTATTTAAATATGAAAAATAATCTACAAATTTTAATAGGAAAAAAATTTGAAATTTGAGGATATATTTGATATTGGCGAAATTACAAAAAAATCCCTAAAATTCGCGAAAAAAATTGCAGAAATTCGTGCGCAGCAAAACATTTACTAGTCTAATTATGACCAGCCAGTATGTCTTTATGCAAATTGAAGCAACTGCAGGTAAACAACAGCATGATGTGAAGGTCATGAAGTGGTATAAATAACACCCGACACTGAGCTAGCTATTAACCAGAGTTATTCTTGTTCTTCAGTTGGGGAAGGCAGCAGACTTAAGGAAGTTTGACAAAGACCAAACTGTAATGGCCAAATGACTAGGTCAGGGTATTTCTGAGATGGCAAGGCTTGTGGGGTGTTCACAGTCAGCTGTGGTTAGTACCTTTAAAAAGTGTATTGAGGAGGGTAAAACCACAAACCACTGGCAAGGTGTGGACCAACCACAGCTCATCGATCTTTAAAAAGTGTATTGAGGAGGGTAAAACCACAAACCACTGGCAAGGTGTGGACCAACCCCAGCTCATCGATCTTTAAAAAGTGTATTGAGGAGGGTAAAACCACAAACCACTGGCAAGGTGTGGACCAACCATGGCTCATCGATCTTTAAAAAGTGTATTGAGGAGGGTAAAACCACAAACCACTGCCAAGGTGTGGACCAACCACAGCTCATCGATCTTTAAAAAGTGTATTGAGGAGGGTAAAACCACAAACCACTGGCAAGGTGTGGACCAACCACAGCTCATCGATCTTTAAAAAGTGTATTGAGGAGGGTAAAACCACAAACCACTGGCAAGGTGTGGACCAACCCCAGCTTATCGATCTTTAAAAAGTGTATTGAGGAGGGTAAAACCACAAACCACTGGCAAGGTGTGGACCAACCACAGCTCGTCGATGCAACAGGTGAGTGAAGGCTATCCCATATGCTACAAGCCAACAGAAGGGATACTGGGGTGCAACTCGCTGGTAATTTGAATGCTGGTGACAAGAGTAATGTGTCACAACACACAGTACATCAAACCCTAGTGAAAATGGGGCTGCTTAGTTACAGGTCGCTCCAAGTGCCTATACTAACCTGGGGTCACCATTGAAAGTGCCTATAACAACCATGTGAGCGTCAAAACTGGACCTTGAATGATTGAAAGAAGTTTGTCTGGTCAGATGAATTTTGTTTCCTGTTGCACCATGTGGATGGCAGGGTATGTGTGCGTCATTTTTCTGGGGAAATGTTGGCACCAGGATGCATCATGGGACGAAAACAAACCAGTGGAGGAAGTGTAATGTTCTGGGCAATGTCCTGGTGAGAAACACAGGGCCCAGTCATTCATGTGCAGGGAACTATGATGTCTACCACCTACTTACACATCTTTGCAGACCAGGTACATCCTTTCATGGCAACTGTATCCCCCTCTAGTAGTGCCTTCTTTCAGAAGGATAATGCACCCTGCTACACTGCCCAGATCGTTTAAGAAAATTATGATGTCTACCACCTACCTAAACGTAACAGCAGACCAGGTACATTCTTTCATAGTAACAGTATTCCCTTACGGTAGTGCCTTCTTTCAGAAGAATAATGCACCCTGCCACACTCCCCAGATAGTTTAAGAAAATTATGATGTCTACCACCTACCTAAACAACGGGCCTGGTTCATTTGCCCAACATTTACTTCACCGAAGGGTCACTTGACCGAAAATCACTTCACCGAAAAGACTGGTTCACCAAAAGATCACTTGATTGAAACATTCATTTCACCGAAGGGTCACTTGATCGAAAAGTTCATTTCACCGAAAAGTCTCTTTACCTAAAAGTTCATTTCATCAAAAGGTCATTTCACCGAAGGGCCAGTTTATGGAAAATTTGGATTTCATTACAGGATCTGTTGAAGCATGGTGCCAGTTTAGAAGAAAGACCACACCAAAACGTTAAGGGAATCATACTCAAATTGCACTTTTGATTTCTTCGCGTCACAAAGAATGCAAAGATTTAGTTTTAAGACAAAAATATTTCATTTTCGTCCCTATGCTTCAGCTTAGGCCTTTTTAGCATATTTTAATCGTGCGTGCTCATGTACATATAGGGTTTACATAAAAAGTCAAGTTAATAATGTTGTACATTTATTCAGACAAAAAGAATCAATTTTAGGGACCTAGGCCTCGGCTTAGGCCTTTTTTAGAAAATTTTAATCGTGCGTGCTCATGTTCATAAGGTTTACATAAAAAGTCAAGTTAATAATGTTGCACATTTTTTCAGACGAAAAGGATCAACTTTAAGGACCTAGGCCTCCGTTTAGGCCTTTTTATCGAATTTTAATTTCTTATATTCATAAACTTTACATAACAAGCCACGTTAATAGTGTTGTGCTTTTGCTCAAACACAAGTTCATAAAAAGGCCCAGATCTAGGCCTTATAATTAATGTTATATTTCGAAAAACCTACTCATGGAGAGGTGTTTCATAGAAATTAAAAGTGCATTTTTTATACAATCCCATACTGTTTAGGTGGCCAGTTTTTCAAAATCTCTGCACCACACTCCAACAGATCTCTGACAACAAAATTCTAAGTTTTCAATAAACTGACCGTTTGGTGAAATGATCTTTCGATATAACGAACTTTTAGGTAAAGTAATCCTTTGGTGAAATGAACTTTTTGATCAAATGTCCTTTCGATTAAATGAACTTTTAGGTGAAGTGACCTTTCGGTGAAATGATCTTTCGATATAACGAACTTTTAGGTAAAGTAATCCTTTGGTGAAATGAACTTTTTGATCAAATGTCCTTTCGATTAAATGAACTTTTAGGTGAAGTGACCTTTCGGTGAAATGAACTTTTCAGTCAAGTGACCCTTTGGTGAAATGTACCTTTCGATCAAGTGATTTTCAGCAAATAGATTTTCGGTCAAATGATATTTCAATCAAGTGAACAATACTCAAACATAACAGCAGACCAGGTACATTCTTTCAGGGTAACAGTATTTCCCTCTAGTAGAACCTTCTTTCAGCAGGATAATGCATCCTGCTACACTGCCCAGATTGTTTAAGAAAATTAGGTCTACCACCTACCTAAACATAACAGCAGACCAGATACATTCCTTCATGGTAACAGTATTCCCCTCTAGTAGAGCCTTCTTTCAGCAGCATAATGCACCCTGCTACACTGCCCAGATTGTTTAAGAAAATTAGGTCTACCACCTACCTAAACATAACAGCAGACCAGGTACATTCTTTCGTGGTAACAGTATTCCCCTCTAGTAGACCCTTCTTTCAGCAGGATAATGCACCCTGCTACACTGCCCAGATTGTTTATGAATGGTTAACAGAACATGAGGAAAACTTCCAAGTATTGCCCTCGCCTCCAAATTTCCCAGACATCAATCTAATCGAGCATCTGTGGTTTGTGTTGGAACCACAATCGAACCTGCAGTGGCTCAACCATGTAATTTACAAGAGTTCAAGGAACTGTTTGTAATGTGTTGGTATCAGATACCAAAAGGTACCTTTAGAAATCTGGTAGCATCCATGCCTTGCTGGGTAAGAGCTGTTATTGTGGCACATGGAAGACTAACATATTAGGCAGGTGTTCATAATATTTTGGTTCTTTGGTGTGTACTCCATATCAGATCATAAGCTGAAAAATGTGGTTCTTCCAAATTTAGGATGAATGTATTAGGCCATGTGAATAGTGGCAATGCCAGTGAATCAAAGATGAAGAGCTGTTTATCAGCTAAGTGTTTCATGGGGAGGTCACCTACATTGCTGTTTCATATAAATTTAACTCAGTTTGTACATAAAGAAGTGGGTGTGGGAATCCATAGAATACAAACCCTCAAGGATTAAACTCATTGTTATGGAAATTATGAATGAAATATATTCTCCAGTACAATCACTTCTTTGTTTGTTAACTGTGGCAAATCAAATGGAAGATCTACTTTCTGTGGCAAATGATCCTCACGCACATTTAATTTAAAAAAAAAAACTTTGGAAGGAGGGAATGATTTCATTCAGTTCTTATCAGAACATAGTCACCCTCAAAATAGATGCATCCAGAGAAGACATTTAAGCCCAAAGCTAAAATCCATGACATCAGGAATCACACACTACATCTTTGTGTAGCTGCATAGTACTAGAATTGTGCCCCACAGCAACTCACAGCCTGTAAGTGATTGAGGATCACATCGTTCATATCACTAAGCTGTTCTCTGAGATTCAGAGGTTAGCTCTTTGTGGAGCTACATTCAGAGGTTAGCTCTTGTGGAGCTAACCAGTTCTGAGATTTAGAAGTTAGCTCTTTGTGGAGCTAACCTCTGAATCTCTGAGAACAGCTTAGTGATATGTATGATGTGATCCTCAATCACGTAGAGGCTACGAGTTGCTGTGGGGCACAATTCTAGTACTATGCAGCTACACAAGGACATAGTGTTCGATTCCTGATGTCATGGATTTTAGCTTTGGGCTTAAATGTCTTCTCTGGATGCATCTGTTTTGTGGGTGACTATGTTCTGAATGAAATCTAATATAACATTCCCTCTTTCCAGAGTTTAAAAAATAAAATGTGCATGGTCTTTTAGTAACTAACATTGCTAAATAATACTTCTGACTAATCATAAACTAATAGTATTAAAAGCATTACAGAATCAAGCTGATCTTATCATATATTGTTTCAGCAGTGTTGTCACATGTTGCAAAAATACCAGTTTTATTGTTCTCTTATAACTCTTTATGCACATATTATATATGCATAAAGATTGTGAAAAAATGCAGAAAGCAACTACATTTTTGGTAAAGCAAAGCAAAAAACAAAAACAAAAAAAAAACCGCATTTATCCAAAACAATTAAAATTTTCCATACACTGGAAAATGAACTACTGTGGAAAATTATGCACAAAAAAAAATACAATTTTTACCATATGTCCTCATGTGGATGTACTGAAACACCAAGTCAGTTACTGCATATATTTCTTCAAAATATTTAAAGCAGGGACCTATCCTGTGAGGAAAATTTTCACTAACAACCTGAAAATATCAATGAAAAAGTATGAGTACATACAGGGTGTCTGAGAATTATTGGACACATTACAAAATTATTTAAAACAAAACATTAAACAGATAGAAAGAAACTGACTGTACTAACTTACAATGAAACTACACAAGTTAATAAATTTTGATGTGAGATCCCTTGGTTGCTCGTATTACGTTCAAGTGATACTCGATTTCATGCCATGTATTGGCAAGCATCTGAGGAGTTATGGAATTAATAGCAGCTGTGATACACTGCTTCAGTTCCTGCAAATCAGTACAAGGTGTCTGATAAACACAATCTTTCACATAACCCCACATGAAATAATCCAATGGAGTTAGATCTGGAGAGCGAGGAGGCCATGGAATGGGACCACCACGCCCAATCCATCCTCACTTAGGCACTTACGTACACACTGTGACCAATGCCTCCGCATTGGTCACAGTTCTCAGCTTACTTTACAAACGGATTTCCTGGGGCTTCATCGGAAACTTTCATAAACTTGGTCAACAGTCTCACCGCTGACGCTAGGCCTACCAGCTCCTCCATGATGTTCCACATTGCCAGTTTCTTTAAACTGTTTCATCCACCACTTAATTGAATTTGTTGACAGAGGATTACAACTATACTCTAAATGGTACCGTCTTTGAACTTTAATGACAGACTTTAATTCCGCAAGCCATAACACACACATCACCTTCTGCTGTATGGATGACATGACTACTGATTGCGCATTTCTCATACATTTTTCATCAGGCTACACCTAGCGCCATCTATCGGATTCTGGGAATAACAATTCTGAAAAAAAAAAAAAAATTTAGAAAACGTGTTAGTAATACGTGACATAGAAAAATAGACAATGCTCATAGTTTTTGTAGTACATAATTTTGTAATGTGTCCAATAATTCTCGGACACCCAGTATTTCTTAAACAGTTATATACAGCAAAATATTTTTTTTTGTCTAAGTATTAGTTTCATTCCACTTTATTTTATATAAATATGATTTTTTTGCACCACTGTCATATTGTATTGAAACCCAGCTGCATAAGCAGTCTATTGCACAGCATGTCTTCTGTGCAAATAACCAAATTCCTCCAGCACAAATTACAGCATTTCTTCTGATGCAATGTAAAAAACATTAAATTTGCCATTGATTTTGGAGTTCAATGTACAAAATTCTATTGACAACCCATCTCCTGTAACAAGTACCCCTCTATGTGTCACTCAAGGCCATACTACCGGGAAGGAAGGGGGACCTTTAGGGCATAAATTCATGCCCTGAGGGACGTAAAACATCGATATGCACATGTAAATACTTTTGTATTCACCTCCTGGTGTTGAAGAGATGTGAACAGCAGCAATGATTGTCTAGCTTTTTAAATTATTGACAAGTCTTTCTCTGATAACAGAGGGTTTATGGACTTACTACTTTCTATTAACGGTGCATCGAAGAGCTGACTATTATTCTAAAATTTAGGAGACCACTCACCCCACTGGAGCATCCAGAGGCAGATGTGTAAACTGTCTTATGTGAAGTTTTCATGTTCAGCTGCCTCAAACACAGGGAGTCTTAGCTTATTCTGAGGAACTCAAAGGCAACAGACAGGGGGGACAATGCAGAGTAATTCAAAATGATTGCCCCAATTACAAATAAAAATACCTGGTTTATGAACACAGATACAGAGATCACATTGCTGCACAATAAAGAAGGAAGTTTAGAATTTTGTTTCCATACCTTACAAATGTTCTATGGGACTGCCCTGGGTCACGCGGACGACATCTAAACGGTAATCCATTTCACGCCATAAATTATGAAACATGTCTGCAGTCACTGATGCCAGTGCAAGCTGTTCTTGCAGTGTTCTCAGCAAAGGTGGCACATACGCATGGACTTTGACATACCCTCACAAAAAGAAGTCACAAGGAGTATGGTCCGCAGACCTGTGGGGCCACTTGCAGAAAACCCTGTTGTACTGTCCACAATGACCAATCCAGCGGTTCGGAAGTATTTTGTTCAAAAATTGCCGAACGTGCATATTCCAATGTGGGGATGCTCCATCTTGCGGTAGGATATATTCCCCGGAATAGTCATTCAGTTGTGGAAGCAGCCATTGCTGAATCATATCTAGATAAACATTACCTGTTACTGTATCTTCAATGAAGAAAAAAGGTCCATACACCTTCACACTAGAAATTGCACAGAACACATTGACTTTCGGTGAATCACGCTTATGTTCAATAATAGCAACACATTTTTCCATGCCCCATATGCGAGCATTGTAGTGGTTTAACTTGCCACTAGTATCAAAGGTGGTTTCATCACTGAAAATTAGGCATGAAGCAAATGTGTCATCTTCTATAGCTTCCTTCATGGCTTCAGTGAAAGTAGCAGGCTGCACTTTGTTGTCGGTCTTCAGTGCATGCAAAATTTGAACTCTGTAGGATTTCATTTGCAACTTCTGTTTAAGAACACATCAAACAGCTGTTTTTGGCATTTGAGCTCCTTGCCGGCATGGTAGGTTGACTTGGGTGGACTGCGTTCAAAACTCTGACGAATTCTGTCAACGTTTTCATCCGAAACACGTGGTCAGCCAGCACACTTCCCTTTACAAAGGCATCCCGTTTCTACAAACTACCTATGCCACCTCCTTATGCTCTTAGCACCTGGAGGAGCACGTTTGTAGCAATTACAAAACATTCTCTCCACTGTAACAACAGAATAACATTTTTCAAATTTCAGCATGCAAAATGCCTTTTCTGCTGCGGTCGCCATTTCTTCCCACTGGCTTTGGCACACGAGCAGCTCATTTTTCTACGTCAACACAGCAGTAGATTCCAATAAAATTCTACACTTCCTTCTTTCTTGTGTAGGGATATCAGCAGTCTATTTAATCTTCATAAACATGTTATTGTCATTTGTAATCGGGACAATCATTTTGAATTATCCTATATTTTGGCAGGAAAGCAAGACAAGAGAAATGCTTTTGGAATGTACAGGGCCTTTTTATTCAATCGACTTGGTATGGCTTTCAGTCTTGGATTTAGTTTGCGTGCTAATTTTGGGTCATGGCAGCATTTCCAAATGTGGAGCCCAGACTCTCGGTGGGTATCAAGCAGGGTGGGAAATTAGAAAAATTTGGCATGTGTAAAATAGATTGCGACTGTGGCTAAAATTCTAGCCGCAAATCTTACTGTACCTTGCACAAAATCTGTTTCTCATGCGAAAAGCATATAACAGATAAACTCACATGCATTTAAAAGAAATTATGAATTAAATAATTAAACATGAGGTATCTGGTGAATCCCTTTATTTGACCTGTGAATGAAAAATTTATGAATGTGGTGGCAGATAATTTTAGCAGATTTTTAAACCACATTTTATCAAAACTCACTGTAAACTACAATTTAAAACTACCAGTAAAATGTTCTTTATTTTCTCCATCAGATTATACATAATAAATACCATGAATACCTAAACTAAACTGAAATTTGCTGTATTTTCATAATTGGGAATTGAGGTCCACCATATTAAGCTTCTTGTACTTAAAATAAACTCATGCGTGAATACACATATTTTTCAAATTCCACACTCTTTTCAATTTAAAAACGAATGAAGAGGAGCCAAAAATATTCAGCCATTTACTGAGTTTGCGGTCCTTAAAATTCCAGCAGATTTGTGAGCTTTGATAACTCTGTTGACTGTTGAATTTTTTAAACACCTTTCCGTGACTTCTCATGCAGTTATTTTAGTTTTATCACAGATTTCTCTTAACTTCACCAAGGAAAAGATATTAAAACAATTTCTAAAAAAAAAAAAAAAAAAAAAAAAAAAACTTGAAATTTTGTGCAGTCGTGAATTTGCACCTGTGCTCAAAATGCTTGTCGCAGAATGAAAAATTACGATCGCATTTTTCACCTCGCACCCACTAATTTATCACCCTGGTATCAAGTGTGTTTTGGCTGATCTCTAAAATGAAGTAAAACAATATCCCAAAATCTGGGGTCCTTCCAGTGTTCTCCTCTCGTTTTTGGCTTGTTTCCCCTCACAGCCTTTTTATTTACAGGGAAAACAACCCTTCCGGTGTTATGGGATATCATCCATGATCATAACAATACATTTACTGAAAATTTTAACTGAAAAAGAAAGACACACATTTCAGTACTTCCTTTTTTAAAGACTTTAGCTAGCTGCATACAGTATTCAGTGCAGCTAACCAGGTATAGAGTAACTGACTCTGTTAGGTGTGGGCCACTCCTATGCAAGAACAATATTCTGATGTCACATATTACAGCATTCAACTTAAACACCAGTGAATATTAACTCCATTGTTAATGCTTTTAAAACCTAAACAAGGGAGTTAAAAAAGTTATCTACGGATGACTTAAAAGAAGAGATCCAAAACAGCTGAGAGAGGCAATTAAAACAATACACAAACATGACTAACCTCCGTGCCATTTTCGAATATTCTGAAGGGATAAAGAGCTAATTAGTTATCCATATTTGATTGCAGAAAGCCCTTCTCAGCATTTAAACTTCAATTGAAGTTTTCCAAGCCCTATCCCAAAAGCTCACTGATACTAAATTGTCGATACTCATTTGTTCTGTGCTGGTTCATTTTTCATTCTGCATTTCTGTGGAATGCTGTGGTGTTAGCATTTACATAACCTTCACATTTTATTTGACTAACTCTGGAGTATTTGCCTAGTTTTCATATTGCTAGTAAAATTAGCCAAAAACCATAAGTGTGATTTTTGAGCAACCATACTCTATAACAGAGGTATGAAAAAGTAAATAATGCATATTTTTTGGGAAAAAGGAGAGAACATTTGAACTCAAGGAGCATAACTTCAAGTCTTGCCCTCTCAGAAAAAAAAAAAAGAAGCCAACTCTAGCCCTGATGCAGCAATACTGAAAATTTTGCCTACTCCTAGCAAGAAATCTTTTATATATCTAGTCCGTTTAGAATACAGGAAAAATCAGAAAAAAAGATAGTCAAATGAAAAAATGTTTCAGAAAAAAAAATGACACCAAATTCTTAGATGCAATGCACATGGCTGACAAAATCTTGAATCAATTATTCTAAAGGTATTTCAAACCTTTTATTTTTTTAATTTAAACTCTGTATGCAGTCCGTAGCTTTTTTAACAAAAAAGTATAATTTTATGCATTTGGAAAAATTTTGTGATACGAAATCTGAAGAACACATGGAAAACAATGGTCATGATTACAGCAATAAGGTAGGAAGATAGTTTTGAAACTAGGACTTTTAAAATTGAAGATATAGTGTCAAACACAGATACATTGCAGAAATATTTGTCATAAATAGGGCTAGGATTAATACATAATTAAATATTTTTACATATTTGACTTTTCATTATCATACATATTTACTGTTTTACTACATATATTAGATATTTTCACATTTAAAAATATTTTACATAAATCACCAGTTTTTACGCAAAACTTAAACCTGTAAGCAGACAGACGGCAGCGCACCAGACTGCTTTCTCATCTCAGATGAGATAAGGAAAGCAGACTGAGTCATCTATCATTTAATATGTAGTTTTGTGTCCAGTCCCCCCCAATCCTTTTATTCACTTCATTGTTAGAAGTTTGTTTTTCCTGTTCAAGTAGTAAAGTGACATGCTCAAAATTAGATCAACTATATCATCCAAATTAAAGGCATTATCAACAAGTTTCCTGATGAGGGACTGAGAACTGATGGACATATTTTGTTTCGTAAGGTGTGTTAGACAATTGAAATATTAAAAAAGGTGCCTGGTCCCATTGGAGAAATTATAAAATACAAGATGTTGTAAGAAAAAATCCAGGCCTAGAAACCACTACAACTATATAAAAATATTCTCCAGGGAACTTCAACTGGCAGTTGTGCTGTTTTAAAAGATAAGGAATTCTCACCATTGGTTATAGCAGGGATTAAGTTTTACCAACCATCATATCTGATGTTGAGAGGTTGTTCAGCCAATTTAAAGCTATTTTGAGACAAAACAGAAGCAGCTTTAATTAAATAACAAGGAACTGTACCCCAACCAGAGGCGGCGGAAAGTGAAAAGTTCGTTGACCGGGCCCAAAATTTCGAATCGTGGTGCACCCCTACCTTCCCGCTTTCCGGAACAAACAGAAGAAAAACAATGCCTAAGGAGATTTGTTAAGGATTAGGATCACCTTACCACTTACCTAGAGCAACTTTCTAAGGCACATCACAACAAAAAATCGAACATATGCCAAATAAAAATCTTGGCTAAAATTATTGACCGGGCCCGGGCCCTGGCAGTTCCTCCGCCACTGACACCAACTATACTCAAATAGTATAGCTACACTAGTAATCCAAATTTCTTGATATAGAACAGAAGTAAAAGTTTCTGAGCTTTTGCACATCAACCAGATGGCTTTGCCAAGGAAGGTAGTTTGCTGTCTACCTTCCTTGACAAAGTCATCTGGTTGATGTGCGAAAGTTTCGAAACTTTGCTTTCTATTCTACACTGGGAAATTCGGGTTACTAGTATAGTTATACTATTTAAGAAGCAGCTTTGTTTTCGACAACCTAAAGTGCTATAATAGCAATTTTAAAGAATATATTTCATTCTTCTTAACTTTTCTGTTTCACATGTTAAAATTCTTCGTTTCTGGCAGTGTGCACAATTATGTAAGTTAGTTTTTTATAAAATCACTTATATCAATAATGTGAAAATGTTAACCCACCTTTGTTCTTTGTGGACTTCGTGCTTATTGTCTGGTGTCCCCGCAATATATGCCTATTTGAAGATATTGGCAATATACACTGGCGGAAAGTGACAAAATAACACCAAGAAGGAATTGGCGGACGATCATGAAATTTACATATGTTAATGGGGTAGAGTTTACGTAGGTGTGATGTTAATTTCGGGACCAACCAGTGAGCGCTTATGCCACAGCACGGCATAATATTCAAATTATTGTCGGTGGTATTTAAGGAGTACGGCGAAGTGAATGTGAAGAAGCTGCAATGCCTGGACATGGAAGACCTGTACGATTTCAGCAGTTATCGAACTTTGAGCGAGGTCGTCTAGTCGGACTCCGCGAGGCCGGGTGGTCGTATTGTCGTATTGCGGAGCGAATTGGACGGGAAGTATCGCTGATGGTACGATGGTGGCGTAGATGGTTCGAGGAAAATTCCCACACGAGAAGACGTGGAACAGGGAGTCACAGACGGACTGATGAGCGGACCGATCGATGCATAAGAAGAGTGGCGTTGTCAAGCAGAACATCCACTGCGACGCAAATCCGAGCGGCCGTTGCACCTGAGGTGATTGTGTGAATAATCCGCAACCGTCTACTGGATGCAGGACTACGTGCACGTGTACCTCTGGCATGTGTACCTCTGACTCTAGCCCACCGTCAGGAACGGCTGCAGTGGTGTCGCCAATGTCTGCACTGGAGAACGCAATGGCGATCTGTCGTGTTCAGCGATGAACGCAGATCCTGCTTGGGAGCCTCCGATGGCCATATGCATGTTCGCAGACGCACAGGGGAGCGTCTCCACCTTTCTTGCATCCGCCAGCGACACACAGGGCCTACACCTGGTCTCTTGGTGTGGGGAGCGATCAGCTATCACTCCCATACACAACTATTGTTTGTACCGGGTACGTTAAACAGCACCTCCTACATCAACAACATCATTTAGCCCGTTGTCGTGCCAATTGTAAGGTCGGTCTATCGTGGTGTTTTCCAGCAAGACAACACATGCCCACACATGGCACGTGCAATGCAACATGCACTTCAGGGTGTGAGACAACTTCCATGGCCTGCAGTTCACCGGATTTGTCCCCCATTGAGCACGTGTGGGATTTTATGGGACAACGACTTATCCGGTCTCCACGGCCATCCTCGATTTACGCCTCCAGGTTGAGGATGCCTGGAACTCAATTCCCCAAACTTACATCCAACATCTGTACGACAGACTCCATGCCAGAATTGCACAGTGTGATGCAGGTCATGGCGGTTCAACCTCGTACTAACCATGTTACATGGAAATGTTATTTTTCGGTTTACCAGCAAATACAGCTGTATTTTGCCATAATGTTTTGATCACGTTATCCTCTGTATTCCGTTATTATGCTGTATAAATTTTGTTGGTATCAGATGTCTCCTTCTTGGTGTTCTTTTTTCACTTTTCGCCAGTGTATATTGCGGGAACACCAAACAACTAGCATGAAGTCCACGGAGAATAAAGGTGAGTTAACATTTTCACATTATTGATATAAGTGATTTTATGAAAAACTCCCTTACATAATTGTGCACACTGCCTTCCATAGTCAGAAATGATGAATTTTAACGTGTGAAACAGAAAAGTTAAGAATGAAATATATTCTTCAAAATTGCTATTAACAATTTTTGCCACGTAGTGCAGCAACAGGCTTAACCGAAGCTTGAGCTATATCAAAATCTAAAGTGCTATGTTGTTGCTAGTTTTAATAGCACTAAGTTAGTTGAAAGCTCGGGTTTTGAGTAAAGTAATTTTTTAATTTCTTATGACTGTATACGTAAAAAAATTCTAAAAAGTTATTAAAAAATATATAAAGAAATATATCACATATTTTAGAAATTTTCATTTATCCCTACATATTTCTTCATTTTTAATAAATATTGTATGTACATATTTTGAAATTTTTATTACATATAAATCTTAGCCCTAGTCACAAATATTCAAAAGTGTAAGAATCATCATCTTCAGAGTTAACTTCAATGTCATGTAAAATATTTTTTTAACTGACTAACAGATAAAGAAATATTGTGTCTACAGGGAGAGAGACAGACAAATTGGCAAAATCATACTATATGTTTTTTTCAGAAAATAAGTACTAAAAGGAACCTGATTTTCAATTAGCGGTACCTAGAATAAAAGCACTGAATAAACAATGAGCATAAAACAAAATTAATAAAATTTAGCATGTGGTACTAATAACAGTTTTACCAGACAGTATGAGGGTGGATACAGATAATATGTTTTTAACTACATCTAAAAGGTAAAATCTACAAATAGCGCCATTTCTAAAATACAACAAAAACGCACATTTTTGAGGATTTCAGCACAGAGTTACCCATTTCCCAGTGTGGCTAGCATGTCACCTTGCATAATTCCTGCCAGCTAAAATTTTGGAGATTGTTTTATAATTGTGAGATATGAACATGCTGAAAATTGGCTATTACTAAAATAACAAATCAGACAATATAATATCAGGTACATGGGAAGGAGGGCAAAGGAATCCTCTCGTAAACTACAGGTGAGAGAAAAACATTTAGTTATACCTGCAGCCCATTTTTCTAGCATATAAAGTTTTAATAGATTGTTCACTACAGTTTTGTACAGAAACAGCTCGGCTTCATCAGATAAGTGGTATGATTTTGCATGCACTGATTAGAAAGCTACTTTATAAAAGTAGTTAGCAACAGCTGCAAGTACATTCTTGTAAAAGTAGCTTGCTACTGCAACAACTACTTTTTCTGAGAAGTACCTACTTTCACTACATTTTTCACATTTAGACTTACATGAAAAGAACTAATTCTACTATTATACTAAATTTTTACAAATGGAATTCACAGCTGAATACCAAGGCAAGTTACACAAATAATTTATTTTTATATTTACCTTAGTTCTAATTATCATATGTATCACATTTAGAGGCATATATTCCAGACTAGGTAGATCAGATAAATATAAGCATATAGTTTATACACTGAAGAGCAATTGAATTAAAGACAGCTGGAGTTCTGCAAATGTGGTGCTGTGGGCGGCCCAGTAAACGGAAACGACATGACCTATGCAGCGATCCGACAATATAAGGAGTGATGCGACAGGAATCAGTATGAGTCGGACGCAGTATGGGTAAGACGAAGGATGTAAGCGCCTTTGATCATAGGCAAATTGTCAGGGCCCGACGAATCGGTCACTCCATCTGGGAAGTCGTGCAGGCACTTGGATTTTCACGAGCCACTGTGTCACAAGTGCCGGTAACACCATCCCTGCAAGGGCCAACTGCCGTTGACAACAGCGTGAGGATGAGCGGGGTCATCGTTGGCTAGCTCGCATTGTAACAGCGGATAGACGGGCCACAGTGAAAGAAATCACTTGGCAATTTAACGCTGGTGCACAAAAACGTGTAAGCAGCCACACCATCCAGAACCATCTCCTCACTATGGGGTACAGAAGCCATCGTCCCACGAGGGTACCGCTGCTGACCGCACATCACAGGGTGCAAAGATTAGCATGGGTGAGGGAACATCGCCACTGGACCCTAGACATGTGGAAAAATGTTGCCTGGACTGATGAGTCGAGATTCACGTTGGTACATGCGGATGGCTGGATACGAGTACAGCGCAAACCACATGAAGCGATGGATCCTTCTTGCCAGCAGGGTACTCTTCAAGCTGGTGGGGGTGGCATTCTCGTCTGGGGACTCTTTACGTGGACTGAAATGGGACCCCTGGTATATGTGACATCATCCCTCACAGGTCAAAGTTACCGAGATATCCTGGACAACCATTTGCTCCTGTTTGTGCATCTTCAACATCCCACTGGGGACCTCATCCTGCAACAAGACAATGCAGCTCCCGAATTGTATCCGAATGGTTGGATGAACACTCCACCGATGTGACCTCGCTTCCTTGGCCAGCTAGGTCACCTGACCTCAATCCCATCGAGCAAATCTGGGATGTCATCGGGAGAGATGTTCGAGGCTCTGACCTCCCTCCATCTAATCTTCATGAACTGTGGGAGCTTGTTCAGGGGTTATGGATCCGTATGGCTTCCCAACGCTTCCGGTGTCTTGTCGAGTCCATGCCGAGACTAACTGCCGCCGTCATCAGGGCAAAAGGTGGTGCTACAAGTTACTAGACAGGTATCTCTAATTCAATTGCTCTTCAGTGTACAAGCATTCACTGTAGAACAACACTGTAGATGAAGTGCAGAATATCAATTACTGTTTTTTTTTTTTTTTAATTGGAGGTTTTATGACCACCGTGAGCAACTCAATGGGCTATAAGCAGTCACCCGTCCCTAATTTAGGGTCACTGGTTCCAGGGAAGGGAGAGAGCCAGTGCCGTAAGACAAACACAACATCCATGCCTCACCGGGATTCGAACCCGGACCCCTTTCGGACGAATGATCAGAGGCCATCGCTTAGACCACTGCGCCACCGGGGCGGCATCAATTACTGTACCTAAGATAAAGTGAAAACATTTTTAACTCATTTAGCAGTCTTTATAGCATCATACATGCATATATATATTCATGGTGATAATACTGACTTTCAGTACATTTATAAGATACAGGAATATTCTGACACCAACTTTTTTTTTTTTTCATAAGAAAAGGGTGTCTATAAATTCCAAAAAATACTGTAGTTCTCCTAATAATGAGGACAACTTTTCAGTGAAGCAAAATGTGAAACCAGTGGCAATATCAAATGGTGGCTTAAATCATCATTACCTAACCACCCCAACAAAAATAAAAACATATTGATCTGATTTCACATAATCATTGTCTTTATTATTTAATATGGACAGTTGGCATTTCTTTAGTTTTACGTAAAGTGTGAATATCAGTCTGGCATGGGTGTTGTGTTTGCTTTACAGCACTGGCTCTCTTCCTTCCCTGGAACCAGTGGCCCTAAATTAGGGACAGGTGACTGCTTATACCCCACTGAGTTGCTCACAGTGGTAGTTAAACCTTCAAAAAATAAATAAATAAATAAGTGTGAATATAAAAGCTTCTTTTAGAAAATTTTGCTATTTTTATTGATCTGTAACATGGAAAAACAACGCACATGTTATGCAAATGCAGTATCAAGGTAGGTGATGAAGCTAATTAACTATAAATTTCTGCAATTAAACTATGAAGTGATGTGAGAATGTTTTCTGATATAATTAAGTGTCATTAACTACAGCTTCAATGGGCTACGTCTAAGCTTTACCAGAACAAGTGGTGTATTTTGAATGTTGTCCATTAAGGGTCAACCTTAAGCATATATTTAAAATAAGTACTGAAATGTCTTTGTTGTTCATTAAAGTTCCTGCCTCCCCCCCTTGATTTAGGGTTCAATTCCCACTATGAGCAAATCTAAGGGCTATAAGCAGTCACTCATCCTAAATTTGGGACCACTAGATCCAGAAGAGGGGGGGGGCACAACCACACCACCCATGAGAGAGCACCATAGGACAAACACACCACCTATGCCTCACCCAGAATTTGAACCTTGGACAACCAGAAACCAGCACCTCTGACTACTCTGCCACCACAGCAGCTAAGGCTTAAAAAGTTCAGTGTTAAACATATATTCAGGTCAAGTGGTGCAATTTGTATGTTGTTACATATAGTTCACCCTTAATGTACAATTTAATTGCACCAGAAAACATTTTTCTAATATAACTTCTGATTCAAGGGAAGTTAACAAGCCCAGAGCGGCTGCCCCGGGTGCAAAAATCAGTTTATAATCTGATTAAAATTGGAATTTAAACTCTTTCACCAATTTCTGGTACAGTTTGTTTCATGCCAAACTTTGTTGTTTGTCCATTTACAAAATTTACTTATAATATGCTTTACCGGTTCGGGTAACCTTGACAAATTGAAATCCGCATTTTTTCTTCAACTTTTTCCTGAAATATCAGTTGCTCATATTCAAAAATGAAGGCATGGTTGGACATATATTTCAAAAGAAGAAAGTTGTTCACATTGTTGAAGATTCTCTGGGAGCTATATAATTATTGCTGCGACTGGGAGCCACGATTTCCACCCTGCAATCAGGGCGTTTATTGTAGTACCAAATGTCCGAAACAGTTGGAGAAGCCACACGACCAATCCCACTGTGCTTCTCCCATAGAGATTAAATTAACATCACACCGCAATATTGTTTTATCGAGTAACATACATTTTTATGTATACAAATGCTATTATACACTATTAAATAATGTATCATCATCATCATCATTGTCAACCATTATCAATCCACTGCTGGACGAAGGTCTCCCCAAGTTTCCTCCACAACAGTCTGTCTTGTGCCAGTCTCCTCCATGTCATCCCTGCATACTTTCGAATTTCATCCACCCATCTCCCATGTGGTCTCCTTCTGGGTCTTTTCCTGTCCCTTGGAATCCAATCTAAAAGTTTCGGCTGTCCATCGATGATCTGTCCTTCTGGCAGTATGTCCAGCCCATTGCCATTTCAGGGATTTAACTCTGATCATGATGTCTTCCACTCTTGTCATTTTTCGGATCCACGAGTTCCTCTTCTTATCTCTCCTGGTTACACGAAGCATGCACCTCTCCATGCTTCTTTGAGTTGTCTGCAGTCTTTGTATATCTCTTTTAGTTAAGGTCCACGTCTCTGCACCATACGTAAGCACTGGAAGGATGCATTGATCAAACACTTTTCTTTTAAGACATAATGGCATATTGCTCTTGAAAATTATGCTGTTTCTTCCAAAAGCTCTCCAGGCAAGTTTTGTACGCCGATTAATTTCTTCATCAATGTGACCCTCACTTGATATCTGCTGTCCAAGATAAACGTACGTATCTGTTATCTCCAGCTTTTCTCCATCAATCAATAAATCTTCATTTCTTGTAAAAGCATTGAACATCACTTTTGTCTTCTGAAAGTTCATTTTTAATCCCACTTCTTTACTCTTGTCAGCAAGTTCCTGGATCATACTCTGCAGCTCTGATGGGGTAGTTGCAAAAATGACTACGTCATCAGCAAAACGAAGGTGGGTTAGATAATCTCCATTAATCTTGATCCCTTTGTTTTCCCAGCTCAGCGACTGAAAAACACCCTCCAATGTGGCATTAAAGAGCTTCGGAGATATGGTGTCACCTTGTCTCACTCCCTTCCAATTTTTATGTGTGTTGTATTTTCAAACAGCCGAATCTTTGCACTTGCATTTTCATAGATGTTATTAATAATATTAATGTATGCATCTTCAATACCGCATGTTTTCAGAGCCATTGTAACTGCTGATGGTTTCACCGAATCAAAGGCTTTTTCATAATCGATAAAAGCCATGCACAATGGAAGTTCATATTCCCTCGCTCTTTCAATTAGTTCTCTCAGTACGTGGATATGATCTATTGTACTGTAGCCACTCCTGAATCCAGCTTGTTCTCTCGGTTGAGCCATGTCCAGTGTTACCTTCAAGCGGTGTGAAAGAACTTTAGTGAAGATTTTATAAACTACTGATAGGAGGCTGATAGGTCTGTAGTTTCCGAGATCCTCAATGTCACCTTTCTTATGTAGCAGGATCATTGTAGCGGTGTTCCAATCCTCAGGAATCTTTCCTTCATTAAGGCATCGAGTGAAAATTTGGGCGAGTACTGTTTCGATTTCTCCACTTGCTTCTTGTATGATGTCTACAGTAATTCCATCTTCTCCTGGAGCTTTTCCCCGCTTCATGTTCTTGATTGCATGTGCAACTTCTGCTGGAAGGACTGAGGAACTCTGGTATTGGTATCTTTCGTGATGTCTGGAGTGCATGTATCATCCCTTTCATATAATTTGGAGTAGAAATCTTTCACTCTTGTCAAAATTTCGCCTCTATTTCTTGTTACAGAACCATCTTCTTTTCTCAGTGCCATAATCTGTTTTCTTCCGTTACTGAGATGTCCCTTTGCTATCTTTAGGCTTTGGTTGTTTTCAATTGCTTTCCTCACTAGTTCACAGTTGAATTTTCTTACGTCTTCAGTGATACTTTTTCTTACTGTCTTGCATAGCTCTATATATTCCACTTTGGAAGTCACATCTTCTTTAGTTGTCCTCATCTCTCTTCTTTTTTGCATCAACATTTTCGTTTTTCCTGATAATTTGTTTACATGCAACTTGTTCTTAGACCCAGCTAATTTTGTTGCTGTTTCCATAAGAGCTTTGGTTACTTTTCTGTTAACTTCAGAGATGTCCACTTCTTCCGATGTTAGCCTTCTAAAGCAGAGAACCTGTTCTTCAGTTCCAACTTGAAGGTATTATGGTGTTTTTTAAGGTTGGTTATGTCAATAGATTTTGTTTGTCTTATGAGCTTGCCACGTTCAAGTTTGGTGTTGAGGTGCATCTTACATCTCACCAATCTATGGTCACTACCTGTGTTGAACTTGTTTAGCACACTGCAGTCTTCTATGACGAATTTTTTGTTACACATAATAAAATCAATTTCACTTGTCGTCCCATTTGGATGTCTCCATGTCCATTTCTGTGTGGCTTTTTCTTGAAGAAGGAGTTCAAGATGAAAAACCCTTCTGCCTCTGCAAACTCAACGAGAGTATTTCCACGCTGGTTTCTATATATATATATACGCAATAATTTTGTGGTTTGCCCAGGGCACAGAAATACCTAGTTATGCCTCTGAACTAGTCCACCCCTTCCACTGAGAATATCAGCAGTACCTCTGCGGTAGAAATGTTGTTTCAGTTAAACAGAATTTTTACAAACCAATGAACGTTTCAGTTTTTTGTTTTTTTTTATTGGAGGTTTAACGACCACCGTGAGCAACTCAATGGGCTATAAGCAGTCACCTCTCAATAATTTGGGGTTACTGGTTCCAGGGCAGGGAGAAAGCCAGTGCCGTAAGACAAACACAACATCCATGACTCACGGGATTCGAACCCGGACGAATGGTCATAAGCCATGGATTAAACAAACCACAGCGCCACCGGGGCGGCGCATTTCAGTTACGCAGAATTTTTATGAAACCAAACTTCTGGGTTGTTGTTTCGAGCATAATCTAAGACTTAACTGTTGGTGAAGAAATTTCAGTTCACCCAAAATTGTGATTTTCAGATTACAACGTAAAAGAATGGGGGAAATCGTCTGCATAATTCCAGCGCTACTGTGTGTCCCTGATTCTACTCATAAAAATGGAATTAGCGAGGCTACTATACATGAGAAACGAAACTCATTCCATACTTCGATGCTAGTGAAAATCGTTTGAAAAAATAAATAAATAAACAAAACTAAAACACTAAAGCTACCTGAATGGACAACAAATAAAATTATCGCAAGTCAAAATCCATTACCTTAAATACATGCCTAAACGCAGACCGCAAGCCATAAGCTAAATTTTCCTCAGCTAATATTTCAAACAGAGAAGGTCGGGTAACTGCTGCCGATGAGTGCTGGCTTCCGAATTCAGCCATTGCTATTTATTATCCAAATATTGCTACACAAATACTGTGATATTTTCAAATATCAGCTTTGTTTTACTGTAATTGATACGATGGACAACTAAATTTAAGGACCATTACCGTGCAGACTGCAGACGACCTGCACCACGGTTTATGGTTGTAAACAAAGCTGACTTCAGTTGAGGTGCATTTCCTTTTGACAGCTTCCTGTTTCTGGGAACACCATCACATGCAGCTTTTTGTTTGTTTGTTTCAGGGTTTAACAACCACTGTGACTAACTCTAAGCAATAATCCTTCCCTAATTTAAAGCGACTAGTTCTATTAAAAGGAACCAGTCAGTGTTGCTGAAAGACAAACGCGCCAAAAAGCGTATCGTCATAAATCCCCTTTAATTCGGCCCTGAGTTTCTCTTTCTCGCACTGTCTAAACTTTTTTTTATTGGAGGTTTAACGACCACCAAGAGCAACTCAATGGGCTATAAGGAGTCGCCGGTCCATAATTTAGTGACACTGAATCCAGGGAAGGAAGAGAGCCAGGCCGTAAGACAATCACAACATCTATGCCTCACCGGGTTTCGAACCGGACCCCATTTGGACGAATAATCAGAAGCCATCGGTAAGACCACTGCGCTACCGGGGTGGCGGCGACTGCTTATAGCATATTTAGTTTTTTTTTTGTTTTTTTTTATTGGAGGTTTAACGACCACCGTGAGCAACTCAATGGGCTATAAGCAGTCGCCCGTCCCTAATTTAGGGTCACTGGTTCCAGGGAAGGGAGAGAGCCAGTACCGTAAGACAAACACAACATCCATGCCTCACCGGGATTTGAACCCGGACCCCTTTCGGACGAATGATCCGAGGCCATCGCTTAGACCACTGCGCCACCGGGGCGGCTGAGGTTTCTTAATACAATTTATAAAGGTGCGGTCTCAGCCAAAGCCGTCTCGAGTATTAGAGGCCCAAAGACCATTAAGATACATAGACTGGAAAAACGTAAGTCAACCAAGCGACATTTGAAGTTCAGTGTTGTACGGAAAGAATCTGTCACATCTCGTTCTTTACTATAGGCCTTCGTGTGTTTATATCAATTACATCTATTTTTTTAATGTATAACCAGTAAGATTTCATTTTCGTTTTTATAAATAGTGTGTATATATTGTAAAGTATTTCAATAAATAATATAGCCAAATTTAATGAGCTAAACAGATTTTTAAAATGGTTATATCTTGCGTAGCGTACGGATGAACCAATGAACAAACAACTGGCCAGCAGACACTTTCATTTCGTAAGTTTCCTCGTAATAATTGTGATACTTTGGGGAAGTGTGTAAATGCTCTAAGACGTGCTAACTGGAAACAAAGCTAAGCCAAGCCAAAATCTTACGATAGCCATTTAGCAAGAGGTATCACACCCCTTTGCGGTCTCACTATACCGGTATCCCCTGTCTGGAAACAGAAAAGAGAAGTGCAATGACCAAGTTGTCCCCAAGAAAAAAAAGCGTGAGAAAAAAAAAGGAAACATTCATATTTTCATCCGGATTTAAGTGCTAGTCACAGCAATTTTTTTTTTTTTTTTTTTTTTTTTTGGAGGTTTAACGACCACCATGAGCAACTCAATGGGCTATAAGCAGTCGCCCGTCCCTAATTTAGGGTCACTGGTTCCAGGGAAGGGAAAGAACCAGTGCCGTAAGATAAACACAACATCCATGCCTCACCGGGATTCGAACCCGGACCCCTTACGGACGAATGATCAGAGGCCATCGCTTAGACCACTGCGCCACCGGGGCGGCCAACAATGTTACCGTGATTTGCAGTTTCAATTTATTCTTCTCACCTTCTTTTCGAAACTTTCTTTGGAAATAATAGAGGCGTTTTAGTATTTTAAGTGCAGGATAGTTAGCTAATAACCTTTTGCACTTACTTTATCTCTAAATATTAAGTTGAGGGGTTTAGTTTTTACTAGAACCCTGTCTCATTTACCGTGACTTGCAGTTTCAATCTAGGTTTTTTTAATCGTAAGTTAAAGGGCGCAATGTCTAATTTATACCCTGTTGAAAATAAAATGATACGCAGCATTAAAACAACTTAAAATTTCTTCTTTCGCGCAGGTAAAAGAGCTTAATTAACGTTGCTCACATATGACACAGGCCGCCCCGGTGGCGCAGTGGTCTAAGCGATGGCCTCTGATCATTCGTCCAAAAGGGGTCCGGGTTCGAATCCCGGTGAGGCATGGATGTTGTGTTTGTCTTACGGCACTGGCTCTCTCCCTTCCCTGGAACCAGTGACCCTAAATTAGGGACGGGCGACTGCTTATAGCCCATTGAGTTGCTCACGGTGGTCGTTAAACCTCAAAAAAAAAAAAAAAAAAAAAAAACATATGACACATGTCGTTTTTACCGTTCAAGCTCTGCGATCAAAATGTCGCCAGCTGCTGCCACTCATTTACACAAGAACTTCCAGCCTATGTATCTTAAAGGTCTTTGCTAGAAGCAAGGAGGTTAGAATAGATGGAGTAAGGGTCAGCCATTCCCCTCGTGTAATCAAAGTGAAGCCACCGAAACGTGAGGAGAAGGGATGCAGCAGAAAAATAAAATGTATCCAGGGGAGTGACTTCAATGAATTTTGGTGAATAAAAATTTACGTGAGTTTAAGAGCGAAAAATTCGTTGTGCTTGGCAAGTGAAAAAATCAATTTTGTGCAAGTATTTCGCTGCAGAAATTAGTATCTCTCTCTCTCTCTCTCTCTTTTCAATTCATCCAATACTGAACTCTGTTCTTAATCGCAATTTGTTCACATGCCCATTTTGACCAGAAGAGAAAATATAAGTAAAACTTTTTTTTGCAAAAGTCCCGGCAACTGAGTATTTGTTATTAGCAAACACTAATAATCTTCAGTTCGATGGGAGCAATATTGTTGTTAGAATTATTACGTTGAAAAAAGCAGGAACAAACCAAAATTGGAAGAAAAACAAACAAACAAGATATAGTAATACATTCAAACGCACTTTGCCGCCGCGGTGGCGCAGTGGTCTAAGCGATGGCCTCTGATCATTCGTCCGAACGGGGTCCGGGTTCGAATCCCGGTCAGGCATGGATGTTGTGTTTGTCTTACGGCACTGGCTCTCTCCCTTCCCTGGAACCAGTGACCCTAAATTAGGGACGGGCGACTGCTTATAGCCCATTGAGTTGCTCACGGCGGTCGTTAAACCTCCAATAAAAAAAAAAAAAAAAAAAAAACGCACTTTATTTCAACATTCGTCATTATTTTTAATTCATTCCCCTATTTTATGTCTTATTCGGAAGCACAAGAACCGTATTAATCAACAAAGCACACAGGCCCGGCGATGCATTCCCACCCAACGAGAGACAGCATTCGCGAGCAACCTTGCTAGCGAGAGCTGACATGAATACAGTCTCCCGGGAAGTTTTATTCAAAGGAAACGAACTGATGTGGGAATAGGCAGAGTTTCCCACATGAGTTGGTTTCAATAGCCGTTAGGGCTGCAAGGAGCGCAGTCCGCTAACGTTCTTTCCGCTCCCAGTGGTGTTATGCAGGAAAAACTCCCAGTTGAGTTCAAAAAACTGCAGTCGTGGCATTATGCTGAAAAAACTTACAGCGGTCTTCACAAAACTTCTCTCTCTTGGTACGGTATAAAAAAACTGCTCGGGGGGGGGGCCTACTGCCCCACAGCAGGAGCCGTCCCTGATCCAGAGACATGTGGCGGCTGTACAAGGGACTCCTGTGTCCGCCAGAACCATTTCCAGACGCCTGGCAGATGCGAATCTGCTCTCTCGACGGCTGTTACGTTTTTTGCCATTAACACCTGACCATCGTCGGCGTCGATTGCAGTGGTATCAGCAGCGAACAAAGTGGAATGCTACGGACTGGCGATGTTTGTGTTCAGCGACGAATCCCACTTCTGTATGGGAACGAACGATTACCGTGTTGGAGTGTGAAGGACCGCAGGTGAGCGCTACAGTCCCAACCTCACTGTACAGCGGCATACGTCCCGAACTGCACGCGTGATGGTCTGGGGAGCCATTACGCATGACATCCGGATTTCCCTCGCAGTGATCCGAGGGATGTTGACAGCTCAGCGCTACGTACAGGAGATCATGCTGTCTTTCCTGGCGGGGCGGCCCGAGGCCATTTTGCAACAAGATACCGCCCGTCCGCACACGGCTCGGGTTTCCCAGGACTGTCTACGTCATGCTTCGATGCTTCCGTGGCCTGCCAGATCGCCTGATCTCTCGCTAATAGAGCACGTGTGGGAACAGATGGGAAGCAAACTTTCTCCATGTCCCAGCATTCGTGATTTAGAGCGTCAGTTGCAAGAAGTGTAGGCCAATCTGTCCCAGGAAAACATACGGCGTCTCTTTGACTTCATGCCGGACCGTATCAGCGCATGTATCCGAGCACGAGGCGGTCCGACGCGGTACTAACGCTGACCTGTATGTGTACCATATGACCGCGTAAAATCGTGCTGCTGCTGTGATATTGTAATCATTTCTGTCCTTGGTATGTACCACCTCACTACTAAAATCTCAATCCAATTCGATGCCTCCTTCTTAGTCCGCGGATTTTTATGACAATGAGTGTATATAATCGGCAATACTTTGGTATTTCTATAGTTGTTCTTTCAATCTGCAACAGCGCAGGAACTTCAAGGCTATCGAACGAATAAACTACACTGCTGGCCACTCAAAATGCAACACCAAGAAGGAAGCATCCGATTGGCCTGAAATTCGCAGCATGCGTCAGCCGTGAGAGGACATGCAAACGATTAGCATTGCAGGGCATATGCAAATCATGTGCGCCCGGCACGCCACCGAGAAGCACTATACGAAGGGTGCACAGAAGACGGGGTGTAAGTAGTGGAAGTGTGTTGTGCCGCCGGACCTGTGCATGGGAAGCTTCCTGATGCCTCGTCGCAGAATACGGCAGTCATTCCAGCACGTTGCGGAGTTCGACAGAGGATGAATAGTGGCTTATCGCGACAGCGGTTTATCGTACCGAGACATCGACGCCCGGGGGGGCGACATCCAGCCACAGTGAGGCGAGTATGGATTCGGTGGGTGCAGGAGGGACGGACGGACTGACGAGAGCGATTGCCGCAGCCGCGGCACACCACCGAACGAGAGGACCGGTATGTTGTGCGGCGGGGATTGACCGCTTGCACCGCCACATCACGAACGTTAGCGCAGGAATTAGGGTGTGTTGCGCAACAACTTGTGTCATCACGTACCGTTCGATGTCGTCTGCAGGAGCGGGGACTTGTCGCACGGCGCCCATTGCTCCGGTTAACATTGACGTTACACCACCAGCGAGTGCGGCGGCAGTGGGCCGTTGAACGCTGCACCTGGACTACGGCATGGCACGACATTGTCTTCTCCGACGAATCACGCTTCTGCTTGCAACACCACGATGGTCGGATCCACGTGTGGCGGCACCACGGCGAGAGACTGTATAACGCCTGCATTATGCTTTGGGCGCAATTGGATATGACACCCGCACCCCTCTGGTACGCATCGCCGGTACACTCAACAGCCACCACTACATCTCCGAAATTTTGGAGCCTGTAGTCCTCTCTTACCTGCAGGACCTGCCAGCGCTATCTGGGAGACGCGGGTTCGAGTCCCGCTCCAGGACGATAAAAGTTTTCGGATATTATCTGACTTACCATCCTTGTCACATTTACGCCAAAAATCGGATTGTCATCTTCAAAATTTGTATTATATGGTGTAATCTCGTATTTCTTTCATGATACATTTATTCAACTTAATGCCGTTTTTTTATAACATAATTTTTTTTATTTACTTTCCCGTGTGCGAAGTATGAAATAAGTAACGTGACCCGTGAAAAGATTTATAAAATTTTACCGGAAACGCACGTTTTACATGACTTACCAACACAAAACCTGTTTACGTAAGGCTCCGGCCCTTCGCCTAAATATACATATATTTTTTTCAGTCTGAATTGCCCTCTTGAACTATTTGGGAACTGTTAAGCCAGTTTGAATATAAAATATATTGCATCGAAATAGATTTTTATTAAAGAGATCAACAGAAGATAAAAAGCAAGACTGAACTATACATCTTTTTCATCTCAAATGAAATTCTATTGTATGTACGCCTCTGCCTACACTGACGCCAAAAGAAAAAAGTCTTGAAGACTTCTGCACACAGCATTTACCTATACACAGCAAGAGAGAAAGCTTACCTTACGCTTATATTGTCTTGTATATGAGATCTATCTTTCGTTCTTTCTGTTTGGCGAAGTGATTTATTATATGTCCATACCATGTCTGTTCTGCTTTCATCCTCTTCACAAGCACCTTCTCGATGAACAGAACTGAAAAACTTGACAACCTTTCTTGCCCAATGGAGTTTCTCTTGTAGTTTTTTTATCCTCTTCAGGCACGAGAAACTGCGTTCCACAAAGGCCGATGTTGCAGGAATTGTTACTACGAGGGAAAGAAGTCTAAATAGCTCTGGCAGTGCCTGTGCTAGATTATTACTGTTATGGCAGATAGAAGTTCTGTTGTACTTTTGGCATTGTTCCACAGATCTCTGTCTGAATACAGAACCTGCAGCTCACTATGCAGTTTGGTGCTGTCCAAGTACTTTTCATAAGTTTGAAGCAGAGCTTTAAATCAGTGTTCAGGAAAAATTCTAGAATGAGCTTCAAAGCAGTGTACATCGACCAGCTGAAGAAATTTTAATTTCTCAATGTCAAAAAACCGGTATTTTAACTGAGTTGTAACATTGTCTATTACCTCATAATATAATCTTCTGTATTGCACGGTGGCTGGAATATTTTTTTTTTTTTTTGATTGGAGGTTTAACGACCACCGTGAGCAACTCAATGGGCTATAAGCAGTCGCCCGTCCCTAATTTAGGGTCACTGGTCCCAGGGAGGGAGAGAACCAGTGCCGTAAGACAAACACAACATCCATGCCTCACCGGGATTCGAACCCGGACCCCTTTTGGACGAATGATCAGAGGCCATCGCTTAGACCACTGCGCCACCGGGGCGGCGGCTGGAATATAATTGTTTCCTTTAAATATTTTATTTGGAGAGACAACCTTACTGCACACGTTATGATAGAGATCATCAAATTGTCTCTGATCTCGAAAGTACAACAATTTTTCACATAAGCCAGTAATTCATTTGTTACAAAATGTAACATCGTAACAATTTGATTGCAGTACAGAGAAAGTAACCTCAGTTAAATCAAATATTTTTTTATATGAGAAGAGAAGAAAAACGAAATTAAAATCTTGGAGCCACCGTTTTAGTCCTGCTGCTTCGTGAACTGTCTCATCATCATAGTTGGAATCATCCTCAATTTTTTCAAATACTTCAATTAGCAGGCACCTGTGATCAGCTATGGTAGACACTGAAAGAGATTTGAAGTTCCACCTGGTCTGAGATACACGAGGTGGTCTGGGTCCACCAACAGATTCTAGTAAATGAACACGCTTTGTCGATTTGGAAAAAAATGCACAAATTGCATTTAAATTGCAAAAAAAATATGTGATTCTTTCAACACTGACGCTGCCCTGCTCAAAACTAAGTTCAGCCTGTGTGCGTAGCAGTGAACAAATAATGCTTGAGGGGCATCACACTTCACTTTTGCTTGCAATCCATTCAGCTCTGATGCCATCACTGCTGCGCCATCATATGTCTGTGCTTTTTCTTTGTAGCTAAATCTTTCCAGCTCACGATCCAGTAATTCTTTAAGCGAAGTAGCACACTGATCAGAACTTACGTCAAAAAATCCCAAAAATATTGTTACTGGTACTCCATCTTTCACGAATTGAACTATAATTGATACTTCTGCATGAAAGCTAATGTCTGTCGCTTCATCAATCTGCCAAGAAAGAAACTGGGCATTTTCAATATCTGCATTGATTTCATTCCTAATTATATGAGCAACTGATTCGATTAAATCATTCTGTATTGTTTTTGAAGTTCCTGAAAATGCTGTACTATTCTCCATAAACACTCTTAATGTTTCGTCACTCTTGGAGAGTAAATCAATCATCTCGAGGTAATTTTCTTTATTTTCAGACTTCGCTCTCATCGTGTCCATGAAATGGGAGCTCTTGCCGCGCCAGTAGTGTTGTAATATCAATCAACTTCATTACATCACGATTCTTTTTACTTTTTCATTATGACGTAAGTCACTTGTTCTCTTAGCTTCATTGAGAGAGTAGTCTATCCTTTTTTTGCTAGCAACTCTAATTTAACATGCCAGAATGTGATCTTTACACTTTTTGTGCCTGTCCAAAGCACGTGGTAAATTTTTCAAATCATTGAAGCCTTTCTCTTGCCAGACTTCATTGCCACTCACAGGAAACAGCAAACATGGTCAACAATATAGTTTGTTCGTTGATTCACTACCAGTTAGCCATTGTTCTTTTCTGTACCAGTCAATATTAAAACCTCTGTTTGAAGTTTTGCCCTTTGAAGTCATCTCTTTCATTTCAGGTGTAGGCTTACCATCATTTTTAATTTGATTCTTTTCTTCAAAATCTCTTCTACTGAAAGGCTTTTCAAGTAAACTATCCACCATATTAGATATGTTTGAAGCAGAGGCCATGGTCTGATAAACAACTCTTCATAACACATAAATAAAATTAGTTACACAAACAGTGTGAAAGAAAAGCAACTAGGAAGAAGACGCTATGTAATGACGCTCAAAGCTGTCAGAATGAGGAGTTAACACAGCAGAGCTTCTGCCTACAAGGAAACAGCTGTTCCCATGAGGCAAGATAACATCTGCCTCACAGGAAGTCCACGGTGCTCGTGCGCTCTTTGTGTTGGCAGTTCCACCGCCTACCTTTGTATCTACTGATTCAGTGGGAGTAAACAGGTTTGGCGCAAAATGTACAAGAGGCAGTTTGCTTCCTGCCTCAAGGACGGAGATCGCAAGCTGAGGACAATTCACAACTACGCGCTACCGATTGTTTTCGAAAAGCGTCAATTTAAAAAACTGAATGAACGCATAGACATTTAATTCAACAGAGTTAACTAGCATAAACGTTTGCTCTCCTATACCCAAAAGTACTGAATGAACAAAGCGAACAATTCTAACTAAGAGTCTTAAAATTCTGAGGCACTGCCTCCCTTGCCTCCTTCCAAAAGCCACCACTGATGTGGGAGGGTTTTGAACCTCAGTTCATGTAGTTTTTGTTTCGTCATTTGTGACACATGTAGTCTCGTGTTATTATGTAGGAGGATAGGACACTTCCTGTTCACCAAAGATGGCCATTTGGAATACAACTTCTGGTGTATTCGGTCAATTTTCTCACATTATGTGACTGAGGTAATGCTTTCATCAGCATTCAAGAAACTGTAGTGTATGACACTGTGAACAGTCCGTCACACTGTCAACAAAACTTTTTTGGTGTCAACCTTGGTTTAGGATGGTTCAGCCTCTGTCCAGATCCCTTACAGTTGTTGTATAGCACCCACTTTTCATCACAGGTTAAAACACGATCAAGTAGGGGTTCCTTTTCATTGTGAAGCAGGTTACTGCACATCTCGAACCGTTGTTGCTTCTGATGCTCTGTTAGTTCGTGTGGGACCTACATAGCAAGCTTCTTGACCTTATCAATTTGGTGATGTTTAGAAATGGTGGACACCGGCACATTGTACTGTTTGACGAGTTCTCTGATAGTGACATGAGGATTTGCATCCGCCTTTACCTTCAGAACATCGTTATCAATGACTGAATGTCGCCCTCAGCCTTCCTCATCTTGTAAGCTCGTGTCACTGGAATGACTCTTTAGACCACTGATGAAAGTACACTCAGATGTCACCTCCTCACCCCATGCTTTGACCACATTGCGGTAGGTTTGTACCACATTATGACCCAATTTAAACTCATGAAGCAGAATCACCTGCAACCCACTCCTACCTAACATGTTGTACAGACCATTCTCACACAAGTATCAACGACTGCAGCTCAACCGGTCGTGGAGTGTGTGTGGCGTCTGAGTCGCCCTTCAACTTGTCTAAATGACGCACGAGTGGGTTGGTCTGCAAGCACTGTGGGCGAGTTGAATGTGGCACCTCAGAAAATCGGCCATTATTTTCTGAAAGACCTGATATATCCCTCTAACCGAAATCCTAAAGAAACTACTCAAAATTCTAAGGGACAAGGTGTCTGTTATAACTCTTTTGGGACTGACTGGGGTGTCTGTTTTTTTTTTTTTTTTTTTTTGATTGGAGGTTTAACGACCACCGTGAGCAACTCAATGGGCTATAAGCAGTCGCCCGTCCCTAATTTAGGGTCACTGGTTCCAGGGAAGGGAGAGAGCCAGTGCCGTAAGACAAACACGACATCCATGCCTCACCGGGATTCGAACCCGGACCCCTAACGGACGAATGATCAGAGGACAGCGCCTTAGACCACTGCGCCACCGGGGCGGCGGGGTGTCTGTTGACCACTGTTAAAGAGGTTTCATTGTTCAGAGGTCCTTAAATTTGGTTATATGGCAGCTGTTCTATACCAACCAAAACTTGTCGTTGCTCGTAAGTCACCATTACTCAGAGGTGTCCTTTAAAGGAGGTTTCACAGTACATGTCTATGTGAGGCCAAATTTTCTTTATCTAGGATACTTCAATCACAACATATTGCACCAGACTTAATGCAGAAGCATATTTGAGATTCAAGCTGTCTCCTATTAAACCAGACACTAAAGACAATTTTCCAAAATGTAAAGCAATGCCCAGCAATTTATCTCTGAATCAGTAGTTATTGAAAAAACTAAAAATAAGAATTACAACGATAACATACCAAAGGAGTTACAATCACGTGTGGAAATACCTGATAGAGGTTGAAAAGAAAAGGAAAGGGAAGGGAAAAAGGAAAAACGGTGTCCAAATAGAGGTATGAAATTAAGTGCTATAAATGAAGTTTTACATCAAGGACAACTTGATCAAACGATAGATGGCATCTCTAACGACGCATTACATGGATCCCATGATGCATTGCATCTTGATATTGAGGGGCGTGGCTGATATGTCGGGCCTGTGTGCGACATTGTTGAGAGTTCATTCCTGCTGGGAAGATAGACCATGTATAGTACCACTGAAGATGTCATATTTGCTGAAACCAGTCTGGTTGTGTGAGGTTGAACGACGTGAACCAGGATTGTTTGTTTACTTCATTTCATTTAGATATATTTTTTAAATGTTTTTATTCTTATCGTGATTTCATTGTGTAATATTCTTTCTACACAGTCTTTTATCGTTCATATCGCATATATGTTGGACATTCATTCTTTGGTTCAAATTCTATGTAAAAAGTGTTATTCATGTGACATTTCATATACAGACAAGGTATATTCTCAAACAGTCTTTGAAGAAATCTCATATACCACATGAAATGGACATAACCATCAACGTCGTGAGTACTGATATTTTGTCCTATAAGTATTGTATGATATTTGGTTATCTGAACATATTATATGCCTATTATTAGTCCGGCTCATGTCTGAAATCTCTATATTAACCTGGAACAATGTGTTGAACAGTAACTGATTGACATTATTACGTCAATAGGGTCATACTATGAGCCACATAGCGCAATTCCTTCAATTATAGTATATTTACGCATATATTTTGAATATTGAGTTCAATATGTAAAACAATGCTACTCTTTCTAATTTTTTTTTTTTTTTTTTTTGAAAAAAAGTTATTTTTCATGAAAAATGTTATATATGTTCACACATATCGGCTTATTATTTTTAAATGAATAAATAAATAAATAGTTCAAAAATTTCTCAGTTTTAATTTCTCATATGGTAAATTGATAGATATATTCCACACGAACAAAAGCTCTTTAGGGTCATAAAAAAAAATTTAAGTATGTAAAGGGGTCCCGAGACCAAAAGGTTTGAGAGCATCTGCTCTACAACTTGCTTTATGTAAAATTACTTCCAGAGAGAGCTCCCAGAAACAAGAATTAGTAAGGATTTTTCTAACTCAACCAAGAAACCACTTCTGAAATCACATTTCTTTACAATGTAATAAATCAGCTATGAACTTAAAACAACAACAACAAAATATGTATTGTCTCACTTTGCCTCTACTCCTAAATTCTATATTAATGGCAGACTTCTAATACATATACTGTATATTTTGACCAGCATGATTCCAAAGTATCAAAACTCAACACAGCACTTCAGGAATACAAGTGAAATTCCTAAGCATGAGTCTATTTTTGTTCACAACCCTGGACTGAAAATGAAAGACTTCTTCCAACTATCTCTTGAACTCAGATCTAGCAGTGAACACATTTATCAAACCTCAGCACATTATTTATTTGATGACTCAGGTAATGTAGTTAACCATCACACCATATAAAGTCAGTATCACATATTTCTGGAAGGTACACACAACATACACTGAAGAGCAATTGAATTAGAGATACTTGTCTAGTAACGTGTAGCACCACCTTTCGCCCTGACGACGGCAGTGATTTGTCTCGGTGTGGACTCAACAAGACACCGGAAGCGTTGGGAAGCCATACGGATCCAAAACCCCTGAACAAGCTCCCACAGTTCACGAAGGTTTGACGGAGAGGGGTCAGAGCCTCGAACATCTCTCTCAATGGCATTCCAGATGTGCTTGATGGGATTGAGGCCAGGTGACCTAGCTGGCCAAGGAAGCGAGGTCACGTCAGTGGAGTGTTCATCCAACCATTCGGATACAATTCAGGAGCGATAGCATGGTGCATTGTCTTGTTGCAGGATGAGGTCCCCAGTGGGATGTAGAAGACGCACAAACGGGAGCAAATGGTCGTCCAGGATATCCCGGTAACGTTGACCTGTGAGGGATGATGTCACATGTACCAGGGCTTCCCATTTCCGTCCACGCAAATAGTCCCTAGACGAGAATGCCATCCCCACCAGCATGAAGAGTACCCTGCTGGCAAAAAGGATCCATCGCTTCATGGGGTTTACGCCGTACTTGTATCCTGCCATCCGCATATACCAACGTGAATCTCGACTCATCAGTCCAGGCAATATTTTTCCACATGTCTAGGGTCCAGTGGCGATGTTCCCGCACCCATGCTAATCTTTGCACCCTGTGATGTGCGGTCAGCAACGGTACCCTCGTGGGACGATGGCTTCTGTACCCCATAGAGGAGATGGTTCTGGATGGTGTGGCTGCTTACACGTTTTTGTGCCGCAGCGTCAAATTGCCGAGTGATTTCTTGCACTGTGGCACGTCTATCCACTGTTACAATGTGAGCTAGCCGACGATGACCCCGCTCATTCGCACGCTGTTGTCCACGGCAGTTGGCCCTTGCAGGGATGGTTTTACCGGATTCGATATACTCATGGTGCACCCGTGACACAGTGGCTCGTGAAAATCCCAGTGCCTGCACGACTTCCGAGATGGAGTGACCCATTCGTCGGGCCCCGACAACTGGCCCACGATCATATTTGCTTAGATCCTTCGTCTTACCCATACTGCGTCCGACTCTTACTGATTCCTGTCGCATCACTCCTAATATTGTCGGATCGCTGCACACGTCATGTCGTTTCCGTTTACAGGGCCGCCCACAGCGCCACATTTGCATAATGCCAGCTGTCTCTAATACATTTGCTCTTCAGTGTATATCCTACAATATATACAGTGCAAAACTGATAACTACAGTGAATGGTTGCCTTAGTAATTTACCATATTTTTCAGCGTCTAAGTCGATATTTTTTATCTTCAAAAGTCCGGGCCTAAACTTATTGAAATTTTTCAATGAGAAAAAAAAATATTGTACCTTAAATTCTGTTGTGATTAAAGCACCCTGAAAGACAATATTCCATTCTTAAGAAACCATTTCAAAAGTGTAACACATTTATATTACATTCACTAAGAACTTGCTTAACATGTTTGCTGCAGCTGTGCTATTTTAACGGCAAGCACACGGTGCCGGTAAGAAACTCAGCAAATCTCCCAAGGTGTCATGCGGCACCACGGATGAGCTTCTTCTATGCATTTGGCCAGTGTTTGGATCTCATAGCTTTGCATGACTCCGCTATTCTAAAATACGAGAAAATTTATCCATAATTGATATTTGTAATTATAACCTTTAGTAACTCCAGGTATGTAAACACATCTACAGCATGTACAAGTGCATATCCTGTAGAGGGTAACTAATAAATTGTAAAATTCTTCAGTTCAGTCCTAGTACACTAGTGAACAGAATTATTCTTGTGACATCAGGAACATCATGTCAATGTGCAGTTAAATCTGCTGAGGCGAAGTATGAGAGAGAACATCACATTCTTCATTTTCACTTTCACTGCTGGTCATACTACAACTACTAAAAGAATACATTTCTGCATATGATGACAAATTATTGAGATCATCTATTTCCATTTGTAATACTACCCTGATGAACTTTTGGCTGAGATACCGGAGATAGCCTGTCTGAATATATCCGTTGTTTCCACAAAACTAAGCATTGAAGTCACTATGGGTTTCCTTGAAATCCCTTTAACGTCCTCAATAGACCACCCTCTTATGTATGAACTCTAAGCAGCAAATGTTTTTTATTGCCACTCAAGCATTTATTTATTGATAGTTCTCTTCACTGCAAAACCAGTGACATTGCAGTGAAAAGCGCACACTGTGTAAGTCTACAAGGGAGTCAACTTACTTTCTCTTTCCTAAACCATGTGAAAAAAAAAAAAACACTATCCCAAAACTGTGGTTATTTTTAAACAGTTGGATACTCATTCTCAGTGCCAGTAACAAAATAGGTACCTCTCTTCAAGTGCCAAAGGTTTTAGGAAGAAAAATGTTAAGACACAATCATGACGCCGTTTGGCATCATTGGCACCTGGACTAAGTATTGTATGACGGCATTCAGCGTCACACAGCAGTGAAAAAGTTAAAAACTGCTAAAACGGATATTTCCATTCAACAGAAACATTAAAATCTCTGTGACCGATCTGGAGTGGCAGCTGTCATATGTTAATTGCATTTGCCTAGCAATCTCCCCAAGACCCCTTGGGTAGCATTCACCTCCGGTTTTGCAAAGTCACCAGAACTACAATGAGTGCATCACACTTATCTTGCAATGATTAAACCTCTGAAACACATTGCTGCCACTCAGTAGATTGGCTGGTGACAACTGTGTCCACAGCCAGAGGGGCATACGGTTTAAGAACAGCAATGACCAGATGCGGGCAAAAACAGTATTTTTTTGCTCTGCCAATCTCTCAATTGTATCTCTCAACTGAAAAAAAATCAGCTATTGTTTTCATTTGTAATGCTTATCTTAATTGATTGCATGGTTCTGACTGAAATCAAAAGCTCTTTTGGTTTCTGACTTCAATCGGGCTCTGCGAGAAAGCAGCGAGCCATAACTCATGGTACACGCATCGCTCTGATTTGGCACACTTATGTGACTTTGTACCTTTTCTTTCTTTTTCTTTTTCACTTTTTTTTTTTCGTAGTGGCTTTTCTACTTAACATGATGAAATTTGAATATAAACATGCAACCGTTCATAAAGAGTATGAAACTTTAAAACACCTTGTAAGGGCGAAAAATAATAATGAGATGCATATCAATTAAGATATGATCAAGTGTTAATCTATGTATATAAAAACAAGAAAAAAAGGGGCTATGCCATGTGCAGTGGGACGACGAAATGTCGCCCAAGAAAAATATTTGTTTTACTCAGGAAATAACTTTATTTCATTAAATGTGTTCATATACAATGCAAAATGCTTGGCGTACATTGACGACGTCAGGAGGTATATAGCTAACCCAAAGCTGCGGAAAGACATTGTTTCGTAGCACATGGCCGGGCACAGAAAATCTGGTCCAAGAGAATACCTGCACAAATGCAGACAATGCCTAATGGTAGAAGGGCGCCAGCTTGTCTGGGAGGGCTGAATACGTCCCTTATGTGAAAGAATGTCAGTATTGTTGTATGTTTTGTTCTGTCTGTATAGAGTCTGGTTTCCACGCGCAGAAGTCCGTTAGAAGGAATATCAAACATGCGGTCGTCAGACACGAAGACAATAAGTGGGGCCCAGTTCCAAGAAGCAGGAACTGCTGCATTACTGATACGAAGCAAGTTGGCCTGCGGGCAAAGGTCAGGTTCGCTCCGGAATCTGACAAGGTCAAAGGTCAGTGCCTCGTGGTAGTGGGGCAGAGAAAAGGAGGGGTTCTCCAAAGCAAGGGGGATAAGAGACAGAGCTTCTGACAGAGGAGGAGAAAGGAGTGAGAGGTGAGTTTGGAAGGTGAGTAGACGTGTGGAGTTTGGGCTCCGAGGAACGAAGTTCCTGATTTAGCTTGAAGCCGAGTGCTTCGGGAGAAAGCGTAGAGTCGGAACAACTCTGATATTAGGGTTGCCATAAGGCAACTGATTTTTAATTGAAAGGAGCATTGGTTGGAGTAGAGTATACTCAACTGGAGAATTTAGTTTGTGGTCGTGAAAAGTTCTCGGAGCGAACGTTGATCAGTAATATTGCTGAATTGAACAATTCGTGACGGACGTCGCCTGTGAAATAAATTCTTCGACGTGGACATTGGCACCGAAACCAGACTCTTACCAATACTTTTGCTTCATTAAATTTATTGTCTTTCTTATTCAAGGAGTAGTTATTGAAAGTTGACAAATTGCTTTATGGTAGCCATTCTCTCCCTTCCTTGATTCGCGGATAATTTAAACAAAAAAGTGGAGGAAGAGGAGGCCTGGATAATAAATTTATAATTAATAAATTACGAGAGTGAGAACCTCAGATAATTTGCTGTCAGTAGGGAGTTGTTAAAAATAACTCATGGACGCCTATTGGAAAGAATGCAGGACTTAGCAGCTTAGCACGAGAGCCTATGTCTTACCCCTACACACCTTAAGTTACGTAAGAAGGAAAGTTTAATTTAAGAGAGCTTTTGGCTGATAATTTCAGTCTCCATCAGCCTTGTCTGACGAAAAAAGGCTGACAAAGACTGAAGCTGTCAGTTGAAAGCTCTCTTAAATTAAACTTTCTTTTGTAACTTAGACTTTTCAACTATTCGGACAGAGGGAAGGGATATGGTGGAGTCAGTTCATAAGAAAAACTCAACTTACAAAATTTACTCTTTTTTCCAAAAGAAAAAAAAATTGTGGAAGTTTCTTCACTTTTTCTTCCTTTCAATATTTACTGAAGCATTAAAAATACAGTAACAAAATTTCGGAACACTAATTGTATTTGTTCTAGCCTCTTAATACAGGATCAACTTTGTATGAATGAAAATACAGAAACTGAGAAATTTAACTCATTCGACTTATACTCCATATCAACTTATAAGCAGAAAAATACAGTATATATATAGCACCTTTAAACCACACGAGGACCATTATAGCAGTACTAAAAATTGTCAAGACAGAATCCTTGATTCTTGGAAGGGTGCGATTCCACAATTCCTTATATTGTATTTCAAAAGAACATACTGTCACGAACGAAGATGTTAATAAAAGGAATGCAATTTACACAAAACAAATAAATGTAGAAAATGAGTTTTCAACATGCTAAAGTTGCATTAAGAAATTATGAACACAGAAGCACTTTCAAAATAAAAAAAATATGGAATATTTTTTCACCTGGAGAAAAGATCCCTATGAGAATGAGTGCAGAAACTAATCCTGTTTCAAATTAAGACCATGAAATTTCTTGCTACTACACATGAAGGAATCGAATCACCACATCTTTGGAACCAGACACACTGTGAGTCAGACACCAGATAAATCACTTGGCTTTTGAAAAAAGTAACAACCGATCAGACATCTCCTCTCCTGAGTTTTTACAGCAAGCATGGGCATCTCCACACCCTGCTACTGCCAGCTGTGCCAGCACTATGGAAGACTAAAGCTAAGTGTTTTGATTTACCTTCACTTTTTTTGATACCCTGACATATGACAAGTCATTGTAAAATGAGTAGCAAAAGCAGAAAAGGAAGGAAGATGCCTTATAATGTAGGATTTAAATTAAAAGTTGTGAAGTATGCAGAAGAAAAAATAATTACGGTGCTGCTCATGATTTCTGTGTGAATGAAAAGTGAGTTCAGGAATGAAGAAAAATAAATCATTGTAATATATACCAAGAACAAAAAAGGCATATCAAGAGGAGGGTCTGGTTACTTTTTGCAACTAGAAAACTGCCTAAATGACTGGGTATTGGAATGCCAACAAAATGGGCTCATAGTAACATGAACAGGTATTTGTCTTCAAGCCTTAAGTTTGTGAAAAGATCAAAAATTCAAGTATGTGAAACCAACATTTAGAGCATCAGTTAGTTAGTGCACAAGATTTATGAAGATATTTGGACTTGGCCTACATCAATGAACAAAAATTGCACAGAAACTGCCAAAACATAAATTGTTTTTGACTCAAAGATTATACTTATAAAAATGCCAGAAAAGGAAACTGTAATGGGCCTATGGTTTCAGCCACTATGGCTTTCGGTCAGCCATCAAATTGTGTACATTGTTTCGTTCTTGACCAGCTTTTGAATCACTTATCACAGGGCTGTGATCTTGTGCTGCCATCTCCCAGCTGGAATCTGTTGAATTTTTGGAAGACTTTAATTGGGTTTTAATATTTAGTGAAAATGATGTGAGAAAGTTATTCCATATTTTGTTAATTTTGATGGATGGTTCCTTGTTCCAAGCTTGATAATTGGTTGAAATTTCAATAGATTCATGGATAAGAGTTCGTTTCCGACCTGTGTAATGTGAAATGACTTTTGCTTCTTCCCAAACATGTGTAAATCCTTCATTAATAACTGTTTAACTAGATCTGTAGTTTTTTGAGAATATTTAACAATTCGTTTATGTTCTTTAAATCAAAAACGATCTATGTACAATGAAATGCCATTAGAAATTTTTGGTCTGATCTGTTATATAACTGTCAAAATGGTTGGAATGGAAAATTGAATCTTTTCAAGTATATCATTGCACTTTGGAGAAAAATACAATATTTCCCATCAGTAAATTTTGATTTTCCAAGTGAAAGCACAGTTAATAAAATGTGAGGGGGGGGGGGGCATTCTAATTAAAACTACAGGATATGAAAAAACACAGTTTTCAGTAGTGTTGTCATGTTTGGCAGATGGAACCAAGCTTCTGTCTGTTGTTTATTTTTAAACACAAAGCCATTCTGAAATGCATGGAATTTCCAGCTAGAGTCTTAGTTTGCACTCATCAAAAGGGATGGATGGATGAAAAAGGGACAATTTAATGGCTACAAAAAGCCTGGAATAAATGACCTGGAACTCCTTTTAACAACTATGCTCATGAGAGATGCCTTTAAAGCACATAAAACTGAAGATGTTAAGAAAAAGGCAAAAGAAACTTATTACACTGGCCATAATACCTGGTGGTTTAACAATGTCTAGTTGAACAAACTTTTTAAAGACAAACTGTGACAGAAATGGATTGGAAGGATCTTAACATTAGATATGCAAACAACAAGAGGTGATAACTTGAAAAAGGCCAACATTGGCCTTGTTACTTTTTGGGTGAAGGTAGTATGGGATGCAATTCTGCCAGAAATAGTTATAAAGTTTTAAAAAATGTTGCATAAGTAAAGCCACGGTTGGAACAGATGATCACTTGATTGATCAATGAAGGAGACAACAGGTACAGTGATGAATTTGATGATGAAGATGTTTATATTGATATTGCAAGTAAAACAGAAGTGGATTCACAGGAGTTATTTGGAAACTATAATAGTGAACTGGACTTTTTAAGAAGGTAATCTCAGATTTGCATAATTTATTTCAATATATAAATATGTTTTCCAAAATTTTGAAATTTAAGGTTGGCTTATATAAGCAGGGCTTGAAAAACATCTGAAACGTTACATGCCCGGCTGGGCATGTGCAGATACTGTTTACCTGCCCAGGTAGTAAAAGCTAGAAGCCCAGGAAAATTTATCTTTTAAGATAACAAACCAGAACCCTTATTTTTTAATTTAAAAAAAACACAGAGAGAGAGAGAGAGAGAGAGAGAGAGAGAGAGAGATAGAGAGAGAGAGAGAGAGAGAGAGAGAGAGAGAGAGAGAGGGAGAGGGAGAGGGGGAGAACTTTCTTTTACATATTTTGTACTTCCGTTTTAAGGGTCTGAAATCAAAATGTTCAATGCACAGGAGCGCATATCTTAAGTTTTAAGATTATCATACTGAATTGCTTTTATGATTAAATTGGTATTTGAGAAATTTACTGATTCTGCCATATTATTTTCTTCCGAGTTTTCGCTCTTTTTCACTAAACACTGAAAACCAGTTCAATCAGATCCAATTGCTGATTATCAACAACATTTGGAGCAAAACTATGTACGGTTCCAATTTACCTAGAGTATAATATAATATTAAAGAAATGATATTCTTCTGTCCTTGGCATTCTGTAACAACAATACAACTTCCGGTGATTAGCAGTGAAATGAAACAAACATGCGACGACTGTTTTTTTTCTTGTAGTAGGAAATTCAATTCCAAACTTTATTTGAAATTTCGGTTGCCTCTGGACCGGGCATCTAGATTTTTTATTTACCTGCCCAGGCCAATAATTTACATGCCCCGGGCATCTCAGGCGCGGTATTTTTCAAGTCCTGATAAGAGTATGTATGGTCAATTTTAAAGCTCTCACAAAAGCATCTCTATACAAGTTATTCAGAACTGAAACTGATCGTTCAACTTGTCTTAACCCAGTTTCTTCAAATATACTTTTAAAAATTATATCTGAACAGGGATCAGTGTGTAGCATGCTTTGCTCAGGATCTGTTTTCTTTTTAAAGACTTTTGCACTGTATAGCCACCCAAGTCACTTCCTTTTTTGTGGGTCGTGTCTTTCCATATTTCATTCATACATGTGGAACAGTGGTGTAACTACCATCCCCGCAGCTCCCGCCGCTTCGGGGGGCGCAGGTAATGAAGGGGCATACACAGCAGCTGCCAGTTATAGTTTTATGAAAAAATCTGAATACATGCAAAAACAAACAAACAAATAATTAAACCAAAGACTCTTATTTTCCTTTAAGATATATTTAGCTTTGCCTAAATAAATGCCAAGTTTCACTTTTACAACACTGGATGTCCTACAGATTGAAGCCAGGGTCGCAGAATATAGGCGTATGCGGATAGTTTCCAAATTATTAGCAGATTTTGCAGATAGTTTTTGCTTGTAGATTAAAAAAATAAATAAGTTATTTACAGCAATTAAACACTTACTTAAGGCTTTACTCAGATTAACATATTTAATTCTATCTTAATGTGAGAATGTTCAACTATTTTTCACATCTTCCGATAGTGAGTTCTTTTGTTTTTACAGACGTTTTTGGCCTCTTGATTTTATCAAGGCCTGTTCTCAATATATAGGAACTATGATGAATGTTTCATTTACATAGAAAGATTTTACATTTTATTGCCAGGCTCGTCTTGCAGTCCCCAATTATTAAATTTAAATCTTTTCCTTACGTATTTTATAAGTCTACTATTTTTGAATTAAGTTGCTGAAAATGCTATTTATAATTTTTGAAGGTTCATTAATGGAACTGCTTTTCCAGATATAAAAACTTTCTTTAATTAGTCTCTTGTTTTTATGAGGTTCATAGTCCAATATTTTAAAGTTTTGGACTTAAGGTCCATTTTATACACATTTCTGTGCATTCAGTTGTAATGCACTTTTATCCTTTCTGGAATCTATTATGTTCTAATAATTATTTACTGTTATATGAACTTTTCTTTAAATTATCTTATTCTATCGTTATCATGATTCGCAGGTTTGCAGCAAGTTTTCTGTTTCAATGGTTGTGTACGCAGATATATTTTATTTTTATACAACTCTGATTGAAGCTATTCAACCCTTTGGCTCCGGGTTGTAATATGATCGCTCTGTAATGGGTTGTAAATAATATGATTGCTCTAAAATCTTTCTCTCTCTTTCTCTCAGCACTGCTGAGGAAAAGTTCGAGACCACATGGGGATTCCCAGTGGAGGATGTGGGAAAACAGTCGGTCACCTAGGACTATGTGCATGACAGACGCCAACATTTATTCACAGCCGAGACCTGCGCTATATAAGAGGGTGATTTCTTCAAGTAATTTATTTCAGTTTTGAACACAATTGCATGTTGCTATGGCTTTTAGTTCTTTCTTATAGTAAGTATGTCATCTCATTCACTGTGTGGAAACTTTAATATACAAGTTATATATATGCTAAAAGAATGGACCTAGATGCTGTGCTTGATGAGTTCACCCAATTGAAGGCAAGAAAGAAAGACTTAGGCTATAAACATGAAACTTTCTCCTTATCGCATAAAATAATATTTTTTCTATTTGTACAGGGTAACTTGGATAATTCGAGGCTGAAGAGACCACAAAAAATAATTCGAGTTATCAACAAATTCGAATTAGGCAAGTTTGAATATAAGCACATTCAAGTACTGTAAAAAACAACATATTTATTCATAACATACAAAAAAAAAAAAGTACAGTACGGTAAATTTACATATTTTTTGTAAAAAAAAACCCGTGAAATTCTGGCTCGCTTCTTAGAATTTATGTTATGAGTAAGTGTAAATTCCTCATGTTCATCGAGTGAATGAAATAGAGAGTCACTTACATTCTGCTGTCCCTCAGCAAACTTCCTTAACTGTTGGAGGTGAACCAAGGCCTCTACTGAATTTGGAAGGTGCTCTTCAGGAACTTCTGGCCATTCCAGTTCTTCATCTGAAGATACACAGTAGGTCTTCTTATTCATAACATCCGCTAAGATCTCATCATCTGTGAGCTCATTAACTCTTACAAAAGCCTCATACGGTACATCACGGCCTACGTCTTCCCAGTACTCCACAGTGGGTATGATCTCCTTGCCACCATTACCTTAATGTAGTTGAGACTCATCATCGGGGTGCTGGAAGCCTGCTTTTCTGAAGCAGTTGGCTATAGTTTCAGGTTTAACTTGTTGCTTCATCCAGAACTCGGAACTTCATCCAGAACAGTATGTAGTAATTTTAAAAAGTAATTGTTGAAAATATGCGAATTCGAAAATGGGGTTTTCTTCGAATTAAAAAAAAAAAAGTTTGAATTAAAGGGTTTTTTAAACATTATTTATATAGAAAATTCAAGGGACCAAATGAAAAATTCGAATTAACCAAGAATTCGAATTAAAAATGTTCGAATTAGACAAGTTACACTGTATTATAATCATGTAATTATAATTTATATCATATTATATCTAGTAGTTATATCGTATAGTATATGTATACATCACATACATGTACAATGTATTTCCACACCTACATGTAATTATAATTTATATCATATTATATCTAGTAGCTATATCGCATTGTATATTTATACACATCACATACATGCACACTGTATTTCAACACCCACCATTTTTTCCTGGCCTGCACTGCTGAACTTTTGTTGTACCTGGGGCTACGTAAGACCATAATGCATTCTTAGGGTGTAGAACACTGAATTATCTATTTGCATGCAACCATATCCAGTAATGATCCCTAAATATCTATTTGCATGCAACCATATCCAGTAACGATCCCTAAAGTCTTATAGTTATTTACCTCCACCATTTAAATATACTCGTATTTTACCGAATTAGTTTCTTTCGATAAAATGCATATTCATGCTTATGCATCGGTCGGCACACCGAGTTAATCCTAATTGCTGATTGATAACCTTGCATTAAGTACTTCTGTTCCAAAAATTACTTTAAAAGTAAAAACTACAGGGCTCTAGGTACCCCCTTACTTTTCTAGACACTCTCCATGACTTCCTAACCCCTCACCCCTCCCACAACAACCACCAACACACACACACAGAAGCACAGGGAAAAGCACTTCCTCCCTTGTGCTTGAAATCTAGGAAAAAATACTGGGCTTAGCGGTGCTGAAGTAAATCTTGCGGGGAGCGCACGCTGTGCTAGTTACGCTCCTGATGTGGAACACATCATTCTATTATTCTATTATTTTTTACCACCAAACAATTAAATGTTTGAAAGCAGTCAGTGTTAACATCTGATAAGTAGTGTTTAGAAGCTCATTTTTCATTTGAAATACTTGGTTTAATGAGATAGATCAGCCTCTACAATGTTCTAGTCAGAAATTGCCAGCTCTGTGGTTGTTTTCATATTTTCAGTTTTCTTAAAGAAACTTAAGGGAATTTCCATTCTAGATGTTATATTCGTAATGCTACCCCTTTTGATCACTCTGTATAACAGAATTTAGAAATAAATACACAAAAACAATATCACTGATCTCATTTTGTCATATCGCCCTCAGTCTAAACTTTGAATCGAATAACGTTAACATTGTCATAAGGTTCAACTTCCATAAATTTTCCAGGTTATGATTTAAATGGAGGTCATGATATGAATTAAAAGCAGATCAAATCTATTTTATCTGTTTTTAATTCATATTAAAATCATTTTAATTATTTTTTAACTCAACTTCTGCACCTTTTTTGGGTTATGATATTAAATGGAGCGTAGAATAAGAATTAAAATTTTATCTGCTTTCAATTCGCATCTTATCCTCCATTTAAAATCATACCCCCCCCCTAAAAGTGCGGAAGTTGAACCTTATCATGATGTGATTTGATATAATAGAGACCATATAATGTTGATTTGATATAATATACAATGAAACGAGGAGGAGTGATATTGTGCTTACACGTTTCACTCTAAATTCTGTTATACAAAATTGCTGAAAGGAGTAGCATTACGAATATTATAACATGTAAAACGGAAATTTCAGTAGAGTGAAACCTCGAAAATCCGGCATCCAGAAAACCGGCAACTTCAGAAATCTGGCATTTTTTTTATTTCGTTTTCGTGAGAACATCCGATGTTTCCACCAATAACCATGGAAATGTCCCGATGTACCATCTCAACAACACATCGCGAGATCATCCGATCTCAGCGTGCGAATTGCTGATAGCCGCCTACGTGTGTAACGTCAGATTTCTCAAATTTGTCATCTCATTGGGTCGCACTGAAGTGACGTGGACCAATGAGGCAACGAATCGGCGTATACATTTGAATTTGAAATGCATGACGAACGTGTGATGATGATCTGTGCATGATGGTAGTATGTGGATTTGATCGTGTAATGACATCTACATTGGCCTTCATGATGCATCGTGGAAATCACCTTTGCGATGTATCGTAGTTACTGAATTTTACATCGATGTTACGAAAAACCGTAACATCCATGTAAAATTATCATCGTGTTTTCGCGATGTATCGATACATTGCCCAGCCCTAGCGGTTGCTCTGGTTTTTTTTTTTTCTAGTTTTTTCTTAACCATTCGCCAAATTAATTTTTTTCTACAGAGTTTTTATAATAAATAGTACAAAAAGGTAATTGCCAATATTTTCGCCAAAACTTTTTTTTCCATAATTGCAAAGAATATGATTGGCAGCACGACCCCTGTTTATTTATAAGGCGTAGACGTGCATATTTTTTGTTAAAGTGACCTGTTACGTGTAAGTACATGCTTTACAAAATGCCCGTTACACAATTTTTGGATAGCTTCAGAAATTCGGAATTTTCATAAATCCGGCACTCGTCCGGTCCCGCCGAAGTCGGATTTTCGAGTTTTTCTTGTACATACAGTAAAAACGTGGCTAATGCGGAGTGCACAAGATTTGAACCACATAGGCACAAGATTTGAACCACATAGGCACAAGATATTTCACCATATTTAATCATATATCTACATAATAACTTAAGAGTTGTTTTCTGATTTAACTTATGACTCATTATGAGTTATTATGTTATATGTGGGGCTACCTTTCCGAGATTCAAAACTGCCTGAATCCTCTTTGGAATGAACACATACAAATCCTGGATGGTTAGTGGGATGTTACACCATCCTTCATGCAGAAACTGCCCCAGGTCTTTGAGAGATGCAGAAGGAGGATAATGGGATCTTACTCTGTTTCCAACACAGACCACAGTGGCTCAATGATGTTTAAGTCTGGTGATTGGGGAGGCCAAGGAAGGTGTGAAAGTTTGTCCTCATGTTCATCAGACCATGATTGGACATTCCAAGCTCTGTGAATTGGGGTGTTATCATCTTAATAGATGGCATTCATTCCCTGAAGGAAACAATGCCTAAGCCATGGGATGGACTTGGTTGGCCAAAATGGTTTCATACGCCCTGCCAGTCATTCATCCTTTCAAGGTGATCTGGGGACCTGCTGAAAACCACAATATGACTGAATCACCACCATGCTGCACTGCCGGAAGCAGACAGTCTGGGTTGTACACTTCTGACGGTGTTCTCCACACGTAAACACATCCTGCGGTGGGGAATAATGTGAATGTGGATTCATCTGACCACATTACATGCTTCCATGCATTGGCACTCCACGTTTTATGCTCCGAGTACCACGGCCATTGCTCATTTACCCGGGTCACAAGAGGTGGTTTTGCAATAGCGGCTCTGCCATGAATATCTTGTTTATGCAGTTCCCTGTGCACTAGTTTCGTTGATACTGGGGTCTGGAGATGCAGATTGAGCTCCGCAATAATTTTCGCCACCAGGGTCTTCTTATTATGGGTAACAATCCTCTTTAATGCTCTCCTGTCTCTATTAGTCAGGGTCATTTTCTGGTAACTATTGTGTTTTGCAGATGAAGTTTTGCTACGAACACGGTATGCTGTGCTGACGCTAGACAGAGCAGCTCTTGATATCCCCACTACCCTGGAGACTGTTGTCACTGAGGCACCAACTAGCCAGCCACCAACAATCAGCTCTCTTTTGAAGTCCGTTAGGTCACTCATTTTGTTGTCACGCTGAATGTAATTTTGCAACAAGACACTTTAAATGCATTCAAAATGATCATATGTAGAGGATTTTAGAAAAGGAGTGTCTGACCCCAGGTCTTAAACAACCCTTAGAAATAGGAAGCTAGGAGATTTGGGCTAGTGTGCCCGATAAAAAAGTGACACGGAAGTGAAATAGAAAGGGGGAGGAAGATGCCCTTATTTATTACCTGGGGGCCAGTACCCGGGGTCCGACGGCTTAACGTGCCCACCCGACCCACAGTGGATATTTAGTGGATCGAGCATTCGCACCTGCCTGGGATCGAACCTGAGGTCCTTTCCGCGGCAGTCATGAACGTTGCCCACTAGGCTACCCGCGGCCCTTAAATGCATTCAAACAGGACCTTGAGGTTCTAAATGAAGCTATTACAACAAGAAAGTAGTGGATACCTTTGTGTATTGTGAAGTACGCAGCTGCATTAAAAGTCATATCTCTGAGCATGGTGTTCACATGATTGTGTCCTACCTCTGTATATTTATACGAGGGGCAGTCAAAAAGTTAGTTGCACTCCTCCGTAAAACATTTCAGTAAAAGGATATTTTGTTGACACTTTGTGGCAACACTTCTGGCATTTATCTGCAGCACGTGCCGCAGTTGCTTCTACGCAGTAGTTTTAGTTCGCTCGCTAACAAGTCGTGAACATGCCTTGGCAGTAGCCGGTGGCGTCCAAATTGGAACTGCGCACAGTGATTCGTTTTTTGTGGGCAAAAGGGTGTAACTGCACTGAAATTTTTCGGCAGTTGAACGAAGTGTACGGTGAGAACGCAATATCGCGTCAAGCTATTGCAAAGTGGTGCATCTTGTTCGAGAATGGATGTACTGATATCGAGGACGATTACTGCAAGGGAAGACCGCATGCAGCGAACCTAACGAGGTACCTTCTGAAAAAGTTTGTGTGGACCCCCCCCCCTATAGACCAGATCTTGCGCTGTGTGACTTCCATGTCTTCGGTCCCATGAAACAAGAACTTGCAAAGCGACGATATCACTCGGATGACAAGGTGGAAGCTGCAACCCAGCAATATTTATCGGACGTTGGACGGAATTTCGTCGCAGAAGGCATAGAAAAACTTGTGCCACGCCTTGACAAATGTTTCAATAAACTAGGTGATTATGTCGAGAAGTAACTTTTGTATGGAACTTTCAGGTACATATAACGTTTTTCTGTAATTTCGATCCTGTGTTCTTTTATCAAGCAGTGCAGCTAACTTTTGACTCACCTATGTATCAGACATGTGGCTTTTGAGAGTAGGATAAGAAAAATATAAATATACGGCTGTTTGGATATTAATGGCATGATTGTATAATGTGAAACTGAAGAATGAATGAAAATATAAATTGTAAATCAATTTTTATGTGGAAATACAGAAAAAATATTCATCAACTAAGACTTACAGATCTGTGGGGGAGGGGGAAGCAGAGACAAATTCAACTAAAAATGATTTATTTACAACATATCTATAAAATTAAAAATTATACTTTAGCGGATGTTCAGCGTAATATCCTCTCCAGTTAATTAAATTTTCAGCAATTCTAAGTAAATGCTCATTAGTATTGTCATATGTACCTGAAAGAAAAATTGATAATGAAACATTAATCCCATTTAAAGTAAAATAAAAACATAAAGCAATACTTCTATTAACAAATAAACTTAAGACCACTGGTTATCAATTGACTCAATATAAAAGCAAAAGCATTGAGATTATTAACGAAGAAGTATCTCTCAAATACATGGAAGACACATAGGCTGATTATTATTGGCATGGAAAGTCCACAATCAACTGATTTCCAAATGGTCAGACCCAGAAAACTTGTATTGTTTTGAGATGGCAACTGAAAACCTTTTAAATACACTAGGGCACACACTAGGAGACGAAGATTCTATTCCTGCTACAAGAAGAGATAATATTCCATTTTTCTGAGAAGCTGACAATGTTGATGAGCTCACCGGTGTGCAAAACTTGTGGATGAAGTGGAAAATGCAAAATAATGACAAAAATGGCAGTGGCACCCAAACAGCAATTAACTCAGGACTATGTCTGGGAACAGGAGCAACAGCATATGAGTAATGATGAAACACATAAGTGGTTTGCGTGACATGAGAACAAAATGCGCTCACACAGTCCAAATAGCATCAGTTGAACGGAAGTCACCGGACGGTGTGCACAGGTGATACAGATGTTCGATTGTGTTTGTTATGTGCTAGAGATGACAAAATGGCCCATTTAGAACATCTTGATGATTTTAGTCGTGGTCAAATAATTGGGAAGCTCGATTAGGGGCAAACAAACTGTGATGAGTGTGGCCCAAGAGTTCAGTATCACCAATAGCATCACATCATGTGAATAGTTGGCCTTCAGGATTACAGGTGCAGCTGTACAAAACACTGGTGGTGTTGTCCACCAAAAGCCACCCCCAGTGAGGACTGCTATCTGCTCCTATAGGCAAAGAGGGATTGACACCAGATAGCAAGTGACCTTGCAAAATACCTGAACATGAGCACAGGATGCACAATATCACATTTTACAGTGGCCAGGTAACTATACAAAAAGGTGGACTGTTTGCCCAATGACCAGTATGCTGTGTTCCATTAACAACTGTTCATTGGTGACACCATTTACAGTGGTCCAGAGAACATAAGGACTGGACATCAGAACAGTAGGGTACGGTACTCTTTACTGATGAAAGTAGATTTAGTATCCCTAGCAATTACAGACACCAGTTAATCTAGCATGAGGTAGGCAGTAGTTATTGCCCCCAAAACAAACATCAGTGAAAAGAAAAGATATGGTGGCCACAGTGTTCTCTTATGGGGAGGCATTCTGATCGATGGATGTATAGAGCTCCAGACACTGGAAGGAGGTACTGTAACTGGTGTGTGCTAGTGTAATGAGGTAATCCTTTCCCGCGTTCACCTGTTCTGAAGTGCCACTGGCCCACAGTTCGTGTTAACAGACGATAATGCCACACCCCAACATACAGTGGGTGTTGAGCTGTTGGAAAGTGAAGACAATCGGCAAATAGATTGGCCAGTATCTTTCCCCGACCTAAGTCACATGGAACATGTGTGGGACGCTTTGGGGAGACGTGCTGCAGCACGTCAACACACACACTGGAAACGGTTAAACAGCTGAAGACTGTGCTGATGGAAGAATTGGTAATGTTACTGCAAGAACTAATGAACAACCTAGTGTCAAGTATGGACAGACAGTAAAAATCACGCATCAACGTTAGAGGTGATCATATCCCCTACGGAGGACCTCCTCTTTCCTTTGCATCATCTTTGGCAGTGATACATCAGTGTCATGACACCCAGTGCTGTGTATCTAATTCTGAATAAAGTTCCGCCATATTCTTTAGTAACTGCAGTTGTGTCAGTATTGTTTCTGTCATCATTTTGCTAAGTAATGGAGTTCCTATGGTTTGAATTTCACCACATCCAGGCCGCTCCTGTGTGACGCTGTAAGTCTAAACATCAAAACCTGGCTCGTCCTTAAGTTTTGCACACTAGTGTAGTATACAATGCAGTGGAATCCCTATGCCTTTTGAATCACAACACTACCACCACTACAGAAAAATAAATATTAATCCTGTCTGTCTAAAGAAAAGCCAGGGATTATTTCTTCTATCACAATTTGAAAATGACCACTTATGTAATTGCCACAGACAGCGTAGCAAATTACTTTTCAACATTTGATTTTTAATTTTTTTAACTGAAATTATCTGGTGATTGATATTTTGTGCATTATTTATTCTAGGACAGTGATTAATACAGTAGTATAAAGAAACACCTACTGCTGCACAGCACCAGAGAATTTGCTTCTTTAGGAAGAGAAAGAACTTTAAAATGAGACACCCCAATGAATATTTTAAAACAGTAATCCCATGGACAGATTGTAATTTTGTAAAAGGTCTACATGGAACTCCAGATGCAATTTAGTTGCTACATACCTAACATTTCAGGGGGAAAATAGTTTTTTTTTTTTAAAGGAGATTTTGCAAGGTTAAGATAATCATGGAGAGTAAATTTTTACTAGGGTCAGTCAAAAGTTTATACCACTTGCAGCTAAAAAGTTTAATGATGCAAGAAAGCCACATGCTCACTTCACTCTTCAAAGTACAGGCTGTTGTTTTCTACAGTCCTTTGCCAATGTTCCACCAGAGCCATGATCCCATGGTGGTACTACTCGGCAGGTTTCGAGGACAGAAACTTTGATGCCACCTTCCACATCCACCACTGAAGTAAAGTGAAATCCTTGTGGCAAAATGGCCCATGGAGCGAAACAGGTGATAGTCAGATGGGACAAAGTCTGAACTGTATGGAGGATGGTGTAAATCTCAACCTCCTCCAATTCCTGTAGTTTCCTGCTGACCACTCTGGAGGTGTGACTTCGGGCATTATCTACTTGCAGCAACGCCCGATTCCCATTGATGAGCACTGGGTAAGCACTGGGTAGCATTGGAGCAGAGTATCATGGACCACACTGGAGGTGTGACATGGGGCATTATCCACTTTCAGCAACGCCTGCTTCCTATTGATGAGCACTGGGTAGCATTGGAGCAGAGTATCATGGATCACACTGGATGTGTGACATGGGGCATTATCCACTTGCAGCAATGCCCGCTTCCTATTGATGAGCACTGGGTAGCATTGGAGCAGAGTATCATGGGCCACACTGGAGGTGTGACATGGGGCATTATCTACTTGCAGCAACGCCTGCTTCCTATTGATGAGCACTGGGTAGCATTGGAGCAGAGTATCATGGACCACACTGTAGGTGTGACTTGGGGCATTATCCACTTGCAGCAATGCTAGTTTATCTAAGAGTGCTGGGTAGCATTGTCGCAGAGCATCATGGAACTGCTGCAGATGTTTGGCATAGAGGTTACGTCCACAGCCTGACCATCTGGCACGAGTTCCCAGTACACAGAACCCTTACAATTCTGCCAATGGCACAGCATGAACTGCACTCTTTGTACCATTGGCTGTTGGCCTCAGCCAATGGTTCTCAGTGTTAACATAACATAGGAATATCCATTTTTTTGTGACAATACAAAGCCAAAACCTATCATCCTGTGGATTTGACAACAGCCTTCAACAGAGAGTGACATGTTGTTCCGCTTGCTGGGGTGCCAATTTATGGGGAATCATTCAATGGTGGATTGAATGATGCCCCATAAAATTTATTCATATGATTTCCTATGGATGGTGGATTAGGAAGACCCCACCTCAGCTACCAGTTGTCTTGTCTTGGTACCAGAATTTGCTGTCACAGCTTCAACCAGGATGCCAGATTTGATGGTCACTGGATGTCCTGATCTTGGTATGTTATTGAGACTGGTGTCCCCATCATTGAAATGTCAAAACTATTTTTGTGAAGTGCTGCTGTCATCTGTTTCCTCACTTTCAACTGTACAAAGTTCTCCTGCTGCTGTTGCCATGTTTAACCCTTTTTTCAAATAATGGTGTAAGAGCGCTAGAACAGGATGTTTATTGACCTCTATCCTCTGCTCACTTGATAACACAATGTGACTCTGGGCCAAACACACATCATCGCAAAACCCAGACAACACTGGCACGTGTTCTGCACAGAAATGTAAGCCTAATATTACATATAGCTCAAAATGGGAGGAACTTGAGGTATTTCTGGACTCTACTTACCAGGGTGTGATTTTTAGGTATTTCTGGATCCTGGTAAACAGGGTCCAGAAATACCTAAATATCACAAAGACAGTTAAAAGGCTTTTGGAAAAGCCATGGCAACTATTTTTTTTTTTGTTTGTTTGTTTGTTTTACATGATTGTGGCTGCTACAATAAGGAACTTGTCTGTTAATGAACGTTAATACTCAATCATATAAGCTACAATTCATTACAAACACATTATTTAACACATAAGATATCATGATAAAGAAAAAGAAAGAAAACAAACCTGCCCCGAGCTCTGAATAATTCTGAAGGAATCTTGTGTAGGCATCACTACAGATAGCAATGGCCATTCTCACCTGGAAGGTAAAAACAGAAGCACTTTACACACAACACTTTTACTTACTTATCATCATATCATATACACACTGAATTCTTCTTTCACTACTGCTTAACCAAAGATTGCTGGGGCACAGAACAGAAACTAACAGAACACATATTGAGAATAATTAAAAACAAGAAAGACGACACCGAATTTTCGGGTGTAATAAGCACGTATTTTGAATCCGTTCTGATGCAAATTAAATATATCAAAGCTATTCAGAGTCAATAGAACCGGTATGGAAAACAATAGTATCTGACGGAAGAAAGAAGTTTTTCATTCGGGTTTTTAATTCCTCAGATATTGCTGTAAACGGAATCGTGAGCTTACACCCTCTGATTGCAGACTTGTGCATTAAAAAAAACAAGAATTTATATGAGAAACATTTTGTACCGGAAACGCTCTCCAACACTGAAAGAATTTTTCAAATCGGACTCTTAGAAACAGAGATATCGACAAAAATAAGACGTGACTTTACGTCCCCTGGTGGGAAAACTATGCATTATTTTAGGAAGAAAGTATTCTCAAAAGGTTTTTACATATGAGTGGTATCGGTCCAAGAAAAAAAAATTTAGTCGAGTTTTCAGGAGCCCAGATTTTGCTACAAATACATCAGAAGCAGAAATTAACACTTATGCCCCTGGTGGCCAAACCATTATTTACCAAGCATTAGAAATTATGTGAAAAATATTTTCCATCAGATCTTGTATGTGATACAGGAAGAATGTTTCAAATTGGAGTTTTAGAAGCAGAAATAACGCAGAAAACGCAATTTACCTTTGTGCCCCCTAGCGGTAAGTCTATGATTTACATGAAAACTTTTAATTTATAGGGAAAACATTTTGCATCGGAAACACTTTCCAACAAAGAAGGAATTTTTCAAATCGGACTCCTAGAAGTAGATATATTTACAAAAATAAGATATACATCTACGCCCCCTAGCGTAGAAGCCATGCATTATTTAAAAAATAAAATGTTTCTAAAAAGTTTGTCGACATGAGTAGTATTGGTCTACAAATGACGTTTTTTTTTCAATCAAGAATTTAGAAGCTCATATTTGCTGCAAATACATCAGAAGTGGAAATTAAGATTTACACCCCCTGGTGGCCAAACTATTTTTTTACAAAAATTAGAAATTATGTGCAAACAATTTCCCACCAGGAGCTGTATCCGGTGCAGAAAGAATTTTTCAAATCGGTGATTTAGAAGCGGAGATATAGAGGGGGGGGGTTAATAGGGGGAAACACAATTTACCTCTACGCCCTCTAGCGGAAAGTCTATGAATTACTTGAAAATTGTGAAATTATATGAAAAACATGTCACACTGAAAACACTATCCAACAAAGAAGGAATTTGTAAGGTCACGGAGTCGAGCCCCACTAATTATTTCCATGTAGTAATATTTTCTGTAATTATTTCTCATTTCAAAGGCAATGTAATGTAAATTCAAATGCACGTGTTGGCACGTGGCACCATTTCCTTGGTAAGCTGGATTATGTAACACCGAACGAAGCACCTGCTAGCAAGATCCGTTGGCCGCGACCGGGTCGACGGGGTCTGATGTATAGATCAAAGGTCACCACTTCCGGTGAACGGCTAACTCCACGGCAATAGGATTTCCACTGGCGGAAACGGGGGGGGGGGGGGGAGAGAAGATTAAGGATATAAAAGGAAGCAACACGTTCACTAGGGAGGCTTTTCGTGTTTCACCTTCCACGGAGTTGGACGTCGTGTTTTAAAGCAGAGAGTGTCGGTTAGACCTCTCGGGGTTTTACATTTTCACTGACGGAGGAGTCAGGGTTTTTCGGTGATAAGAGGTCGACCAAAGTTTTAGACGGAATGAGTCAAGTCACGTGGCGAAGAGTCGTCTGGGATATCAGTGAGATAGTGAAGTGTTCGTTAGTTGGAAATCTGTTGGCACGTGGAGATAGCCAATCAAACGGAACTTATTCTTTCAGCTATTAAATTGTTTCGTCTAACCAAGGACTTGTTATTAGAGTTATTCATTTTCGTGAACTGAAGTGATTACTGACTATACGTTCCAGTTTTTTTCAATGGTCGAGTTTAACTCGACGGCACTCAAAAGAACCTACGTCAGGCCTGTTTGAGGGATTCAGATTCAGTAAGGCCTAGTGGCAGATCGAACTCAGCGGGACCTGACATATTGTGGCGCAGTCGGCAGTACGTGTTGTGTCGTAGCACGTGTTCAGAGGTGACAGACAAAGGAAGTAGGAGATGTGGTTGTCGGGAATCCAGTGACAACAGACAGAGGAACAAAGTTGCACGTGGTTGAAAGGAATCTAGTGACAACGGACAGAGAAACAAAGTGCACGTGGTCGAAAGGAATTCAGTGACAAAGGACAAAGGGACAATCTGCACGTGGTGACGGTGATGGACCTGGTTTAACAGATGAAGCAGTACAGATGAAAAAGAAGGAGGCTCAAACGTCTTGGGTTATGTACCATTTTCTTGACCTGTTTTTTTTTTTTTCTGTTGTTTTAACCTGTGTCTAGGATAGGAAATAGGAAAGTGTTAGGATATTTCCCATCATGGCATTAGGGCTAAGATAGCACAAGTTAGATAGTCATTAGGCAAAGTGTTAATAAGAATTTGTGTTTTTTTTATTATGTTGCATGCGATCAATCAGTCATTAGTGTTATATTGTGTTTAATTAGTTAGAAGGTATTGTGATTTTTAGATAACCGAATAATGTTCGGAGAAAATAATTCAATGTCAGAAACAAACAATGAAGATAGGAACGAAGGAGATGACCTTAAATCCAGTAATGAAGTAGAAATAAATCAGGATAAATCTAATTTAAATCAGAATAGGATGTAATGGAAATTAAGACTAAAAGTTTTGGAACTAGAAGATAGGAAAGCGGAAAGAGAAAAAAAAAGTTAGAGTTAGAATTAGCGAATAAGAGAGAAGAAAGAGAGATAGAATTAGTAAATAAGAGAGAAGAAAGAGAGTTTGAGTTAAAGAAAATTGAGCTAATGAAAGATAAAGGAAAATATGTTGATAAGAGTAAAAGCCATGATAAATTGTCTGATTATATTAAGATATTAGAAAAGACGTTGCCTAGCAGTCCGAGAAAACCGGACGAGATTTTAGATTTTTTTTATTGTTTAGAAAGAGCTTTTATGTTACATGAAGTTCCAGATGTGTTGAAGAGTAAATTAGTAATTGCACTTTTTAACTCTGAGTGTGTGAACCATTTGTTCCGAAGGCTGACGTTGGATGAGTGTAAGGACTATGAGGTGGTAAAAACTGCTATTTTAGCAGAGTGTCATCTAACGCCAGATATCTATAGGAAGCAATTTGATAAGGTCTCTAAAGAAAAAGGGGAAAGCTACATGCAACTAGCAGGGAGATTAAAAAGAACATTAACATACTATGTTAACAGCAGTGAGGTCAAAGAATTTGACCAATTAGTGAATTTCATTGTATGTGATAAATTTAAGACCTTGATATCCCCTGAGCTAAAAACCTACATTTTGTAGAGAGGAGCAATGGGAAAGCTAGAGAAAATTGATTGTCTAGCGGAATTATGTGACCTATTTACGAGTCACGTGGGGACAAAAGGAAGCGAGGAAGAAAAACCCAGACAAGGATATAGCAGCAGGTTTGCAGGGAGCCAGGCTAAGGGTAGCGGACCGGAACACAGCTATGGGCCTAAATTTCCTAATCAAGGAACAAAGATAATGAGTAGACCGGGTAATTCTGAGAAGAGTGGAGTTTGCTTTTGTTGTGAGATGAAGGGGCATTTCAAGAATAATTATCCCCAGAAATCATCACCCAAGGGGAACGAGGGTAATCCAGGGAATTGGAGGAAAGAAGACCCCAGAAGAGTTAATCGGGTCGACCTAGAGCAACGAGGTGAGAGGGACGTAGTTCAGGACAGGCAGGCCATAATTCAAGAGAAAACGGCTGAAGAAAGGAGAATCACTGCAAGGATAGACAGGGTGTCCGCACGGGATAGTTTCCAGGCGGAGATAGCGGAAATTCTGTTAGGAGACGCGGTGAGGCTTGTAGGGGAAAATGAATCGGAAGCAGTGGCATTAGTAGACACTGGGTCAGAATTTTCTTGTGTAAGGGCTGAGGTTTTAGGTGAACAGTCAGTTGAACTGCAAGGTTCAGTGATTTTAACAAGTTTTGATGGAGAAAAGAAGGAGTTTCCTATCAAGCAATTGAGTGTCAGAATTGAAAAGGAAGGTATGGTCAAAGCAGACAAAGGGGTAGGTTCGTCTGCCGAGATTTTGTGTGCCATTGTTCCCAACCTCACTAATCAGGTAATTTTAGCACCAGATGATTTTCTGAGGTTAAGGGAGTTACAGGAAGCAGCGCCTCAGTGGCGGACAGAAGGAATAAATTTCGAGTCGTAGATGTCAGAGAAGCACGTGGTAGAAAGAAGTCCCGAGTCGGAGACGTCAGGGAAACACGTGGTAGAAAAAAATTCAGAGTCGGAGATGTCAGGGAAGCACGTGGTAGGAAAAATTTCCGAGTCGGAGATGTCAGGAAAGCACGTGGTAGGAAAAATTTCCGAGTCAGAGATGTCAGGAAAGCACGTGGTAGGAAAAATTTCCGAGTCAGAGATGTCAGGAAAGCACGTGGTAGGAAAAATTTCCGAGTAGGACATGTCAGGGAAGCACGTGTCAGAAAAAAATTTCCGATTCGGAGATGTCAGATGAGCACGTGGTAGGAGAAAATTCCAAATCAGAGATGTCAGATGAGCACGTGGTAGGAGAAAATTCCGAGTCGGGGATGTCAGGTAAACACGTGGCAGGAGAAAAGGCGGAGTCGGAGAGGTCGGATAAGCACGTGGTAGGAGAAAGCCGGGGGATGAGTCATGAGGACGCGCATTTCGCTGTCAGAGCCATACTTAGAAGCGGCAAAGATAGCCGTGGGGTAGAGCAACATAGGGGCGAGAAAGTAAATAGAACAAAAGGAGAGAGCATGTTGCAGCCACGTGGCGATGCGAAAGAGGATAGCCTCAGGGCAGATCAGAGCTTGACGCCAGGCGCTCTGCAGGTTAGGGGGAAATTCAACCAGCGCAGCATAAACCAGTAGAAGAAGAACAGCCACAGGCAGGAAGGAGTGATTATAGAAAGACGCAGGAAGAACCGTCGGGGACTTACATGTCCGACACTAAAGTTTTCATCAGGGAGCAGATTAATGACCCGTCTTTAAGAAAAGCGAGGGAGTGGGCAAAAATGAAGAAAGGAGGTTAGGTTATGTGATATGGGACAACATGATATATCACAAAGAGAAGGTGCAGGATCAGGATACTTTACAACTTGTAGTACCAGAAACCAGAAGGGAGCAAATTTTAAAATTGGCCCACGATTCAGTTTTTGGAGCACATTTGGGAGCCAAGAAAACTCAAGAACAAATTGTGTACTCTTTTTATTGGCCCACGTTGAAGAAGGACGTAAGGAAGTACTGTAATTCGTGCACGGCATGTCAGTTAAGGTGTCCGATCACAAAAAGGGATAAAGATTTAGGGAGAATCCCGTAGGTGCACAGGCCTTATGAAAAGGGGAAAGGAATAACCCCGGTAAATATTTGGGGGAAAAGGAGCGACTGGTGTTAATGAGTTTACAAAATGCAGGGTTTATGGGGAATTGGTCTAAATGTTGTTTCGCACAGAAGGAAGTGCATTATTTAGGACATGATGTAGGATCGTGGAGCTATCGCCCAGATCCGGATAAGCTATGCCAGGCACCGGTGTTGTACTCTCCAAATTTTGACAAATCTTTTATTACCTACCGACGCTAGCGGTTTCGCGTTTTTTAAGTCAGAGCGACGAGGAAGGTCAGATTCGACCGGCGGCGTATGCCAGCAAAAAATTGAGTGATACGCAGGCACGGTGGGCGGCGAGCCATAAAGAGACGTATGCTATTGTCTGGAGGTTACAGTAATTTGAAGGGTGGATCTTTGGACACAAGATCGAGGTGATGTTGGATCATAATCCACTCACATTCCTTACTAACTCAGCCTCTCAGAGTTCGAAACTGCAACGATGGACTTTAGCCATCTCACAATTTAATTTATGTTTAACGCATGTGCCAGAAAAAAGAATTCCACATGAGGACGCGTTGTCACGTCTGAATTTCGTTAACTAGGGCAGCACCATGATGGGGTAGGCCAAGATAGCTGCGGGTTATACGGCAGAGGGTCATGAAAGTGGTACCCATGGCTTATTCCCAGCGACAAGAAAATATTACAAGTGAAGTGAGTACAAAGGGCTGCAAGAAATATATATATACACAGAACTTTATGGTGATAGCAAAACTACAAGAACTTTCCTTTGTAGGTTGTGTGATCAACAGTGTGATAACTATTGAACTTTATCATCGGACTTGGTATTCACTCGCGGTACATTATAAATGTGCCCTCGAGTTCAAAAAGGGGGAGCTGTAAGGTCACGGAGTCGGGCCCCACTAATTATTTCCATGTAGTAATATTTTCTGTAATTATTTCTCATTTCAAAGGCAATGTAATGTACATTCAAACACACGTGTTGGCACGTGGCACCATTTCCTTGGTAAGCTGGATTATGTAACCGAACGAAGCACCTGCTAGCAAGATCCGTTGACCGCGACTGGGTCTGATGTATAGGTCAAAGGTCACCACTTCCGGTGAATGGATAACTCCACACCAATAGGATTTCCATGGGCGGAAGGGGGAGGGGAAGATTAAGGATATAAAAGGAAGCGACACGTTCGCTAGAAAGGCTTTTCGTGTTTCACCTTCCACGGAGTTGGACGTCGTGTTTTAAAGCAGAGAGTGTCGGTTAGACCTCTCGAGGTTTTACGTTTTCACTGACGGAGGAGTCAGGGTTTTTCGGTGATAAGAGATCGACCGGAGTTTCAGACGGAACGACACAAGTCACGGGGCGAAGAGTCGTCTGGGATATCAGTGAGCTAGTGAAGTGTTCGTTAGTTGGAAATCTGTTGGCACGTGGAGATAGCCAATCGAACGGAACTTATTCTTTCAGCTATTAAATTGTTTCGTCTAACCAAGGACTTGTTATTAGAGTTATTCATTTTCGTGAACTGAAGTGACTACTGACTACACGTTCCAGTTTTTTTCAACGGTCGAGTTTAACTCGACGACGCTCATGTCAGTCCCGTTTGAGAGATTCGGATTCAGTAAGGCCTAGTGGCAGATCGAACTCAGCGGAGCCTGACAGAATTTTTCAAATCGGACTCCTACAAGTAGAGATATTGACAAAAATAAAATATACATCTACGCCCCCTGGTGGAGAAACTGAGGAATATTTAAAAAATATATTCCGAAAAGGTTTATCGATGTGAGTGGCGTCAGTCCACGAATGAATTTTTTCAATTGATATTTTAGAAGGTCAGATTTTATGGCAAATACATCAGAAGCAAAAATTAACATCTACGCCCCCTGGTGGCCAAAGTATTCTTTACCGAAAATTTGAAATTATATATAAAAGATTTTCCATCAGGAGGTGCATTTGCTGAAGAAAAAAATTTTCAAATTGGAGTTTTTTTAGAAGAAGAGTTATCGGGGGAAACGTAATTTACTTTTAAGCCCCCTAGCGGAAAATCTATGCGTAATTTGGCAAAGTAACTATATCTAAAATACTCTTCGACATAAATGGAATCAAAAGATAAAAGAATTTTTCCAAACGGATGTTTAGAAGCAGATATGCGGAATAAAACATATTTTTGAATTCAACATCATCTGCATTTACGCCCTCTAGCGGCGACATTGTACATCGTAAAAAAAACGAAATGAAGGATCAACATTCACACATTTCAAGCTTCCCAATGCAAAAAGAATTTTTCAAATCGGACTAATAGTTGTAGAGATATCGTGGGTACAGACAGACAGACGGACGGACGGACGAACCGGTAACATAAGCACGATCTTTTTTTACAGAAGACGTGCTAACAAAATAAAAATTAATGCTGATTGCCTACAAAATTTCACGATATATCATTGACCATTAAAAAATTTCTTGTCTCTGCCACATTTCTGTTTCTGTCACTAGCAGTCTATTTTTCACCATCAATACCCCTTGCTACACTTCTTTCCTTCACTGCACTTCATAACATAATATCCATGTGTTGCAGTAATATTTCACTTCTCACACGAAACATGTGCTCATATTATGACAAAGAGTCGAAAACACAAATCAGTCTCTCAAACGTTATACAAAACAAGTCAGATTCGTCCATTGGTTGCTGATTGCACTTGACTTGACTTACTTTATTTCCGTTGGGAAACTATACTCAGAGTCACCCTAAAGTGTACTGTTCTTAAAGACTGGAGAGCCTGGTTATCACGACTCGTCGTGGAACACAAGAACAGTATCCATCCACGTTAATGCAATCTCCTGCTGTTTTCTTTCTAATACCCCACACATCACACAACAGTAGAGATTGTGAATGGGGTTCAGGTGGAGTCCGAACGTCTTCTTCCCCTACTGCCTACTTAAAGTAACCTACCCTTCGAGTTTCCCCGATCGTCAATTTATTGTCTCTCACTTGTGAATGTTGGGAGAGGTCTTCGACCCCTCCCCGCTCTTTGAGTTGTATCCCAAATGGTCAGAAACAGCCAAGAGTGTGAAGCTCTTGATTCAGGAACTTCTCATACCAAATTTATTTCTAAAAGCGCTCTGCTCTAACTTCTTTCTGGATTTTTTTTTTTAAGATAGCAATTTTGTCTGATAAACTACTGAGCAAACAAAAATGGATTCTAAGCAATAATTCCACTGCTTTTTGCTCTAAACACTAGGGATTATTTTTCGTAGCGCGGAGGTCACTGTTTCGTACCATTCATAGTGGTACACTCTTAGGTTGACTCGGAGTATATAGGGGCAGGGAAATTTTTAAAGAGAAATTGGAAACCTCTTCGAGAAAAAGTCTTTTGAAGGGAGAAAAAACAGATTACACGTAAATTTTTTCCCTACTTCTGTCTGAAAAGGGGGAAAACATGACTAAAAAAAAAAAAATCATATTTTTTGGCAGACAAATCATATTAACGTACTGCAGCATGATTTATCATACTAAATATGATAAAATAATTATAACAGTTGGTGTGTGTGAGAGAGAGAGAGAGAGAGAGAGAGAGAGAGAGAGAGAGAGAGAGAGAGAGAGAGAGAGAGAGAGAGAAGAGAGAGAGAGAGAGAGAGAGAGTTACGACACCAGGCCAAGTGACAATGATTTATCATACTAAATATGATAAAATAATTATAACAGTTGGTGTGTGTGTGTGTGTGTGAGAGAGAGAGAGAGAGAGAGAGAGAGAGAGAGAGAGAGAGAGAGAGAGAGAGAGAGAGAGAGAGAGAGAGAGAGAGAGAGAGAGAGAGAGAGAGAGTTACGACACCAGGCCAAGTGACAATATCAAAATTGTTGTCCGAAATTACTGCATCAAGCCAAAAGATGGCAGCACAAAGCAGCAACCCTTTGTTCAGAGATTCAAAGAATACTCCAGAACAATACAAGGTATGTGCTTTAATATCATTTTAATTAATAGACAATCTAATGAAGTTGTATTGATCCTGGCTAAAGCAAGATGGTGTTACAGACTTTTTCCAATTCAACAAACAGGTATGAAGGTATCACTGAGCTATAATTCTAAAATCATGCCATTTGGCTGGAATATTTCATGTAAAGAGAAGTAAATAAAAATACAAAAAATCCTGAAATATTTCTCTCATAGCTATGCCTACTGGAGGTAAAGAGTATTCCAAAAAATGTCTTGTATACACAGGAATGTATTGGCCAAATGCAAATAAGTATTCATCAAACCTTGCAGAAGTATGAGGCACAGATATAAAATAATGGTACTGCGTTTGTAGCAAATAAAATGCATGGTAGAGGCCAAAAGTGAGTGGGAGGTCATTGACCTAGAACTACTCACAGCTGGAAATGCAAAGTTCACTTCACTTTCTGTATTAGTTTGGTGGCACGTGTCAATGAGAGCACGTGTTATCGGCAGAAAGGACATTTCACATAATATAATGAATACAATAATGAAGAAAAATATATTTTCACGCTATGATTTATTACGTATTTAACATTAAAGATGAATAAGATCTTTTGGCTGAAACATCAGCCTTGTTCACACTAAAGCAAGTATTCACATGGTGGACATCGTTTCTGTAACATTCGAAATTAAAACAGTTTAAAAACATATTTCCAAATAATTGGAATTCTAATTATTAACAGTACAAATTTACAATAATAAGAATAATCGGAATTCCAATTATTAGCAGTAGAGATTTCCAAATAATCAGAATTCCAATTATTTGGAGATCTCTACTGTTTTTATGCTATATTTTAATTTGGAATAAATCAGAATTCTGATTATTTGGAAATCTTTACTCGCAACAGTTACAGAAACGATGTCCTCCACTTGCATACTTGCTACCAGTATGAACAAGGCTGATGTTTAGGCCAAAAGATCACATTAATATTTGATGTTAAATATGTAATAAATCACAGTGTGACAGTTTTTCCTTCATTATTGTAAACATGTTATTTGTTGCACATTGGAAAAATGCTGAGTTTAAGAATTGAGTGACAGATAAACATGAAATTTCTGAAGAAAATAAAAGAAAATGGCTACCAAATCTTTTCGTATGTTATGTGAGACATATACATGAAAGAGTTTATGTTATGTTTTTGCATAGCATATAAGTTTCAGTGAAGGCTCAAAGAATATTGAAGACGACAAACGTCCGGGATGCCCAAGCACTTTAAAAAAGAGAAAACAGTGTGGGCAAAATCTATGCAATGCTCAAAAACTGAGAATTAAAATAATCACGGAAGTGGTAAACATCGATAAAGAGACTCACCACATCACAAATACCTATAAGTATGTTAAAAAATACTCTTAATAGATTTTTAATCTAAAAACATGTCAAATCACAATTAATTATACAAACAGTCTTGTAAGATATCAGCATAACTCACTTTCTTGTCAACCTATTGTTTTACCACATTTATCACACGCTATTTCCTCCGACTGTGCTTCGTCTGTTTTTTATGTTATTGGGAGAGGGACAGGCTTTCATACATTTAGCAACACATACAAATATTTAAACTATTTAGTTTATCATAACTTTTTTTATTTATCAGGCATGAAAGTGGGTAGTAATAGGAAAAGCTGAACTTCCACATACCGGGAGGGGGATAATAAAGTGTTGAATCTTGCATTTCACTCTCTAATGTATACAACCATTACTTTAGGTATTGGTCACATGCCTGCCAACTAAATAGATTTAATGTATGTATTTTGTTTCAAGAAAATTAAATATATAGTACAATATAATGTAAGGGGAAAAATTGCTGATGAGGTCATATGCATAGAAAATCCCTCACCTTAGTACAAAACGATGTCTTTAATCAAATATCTTTATAAGATAACAATGTTGTATGGAAATGAAATCTTGAAGGTTTAAAAAATTCCTAGTACTTGGAGTCGCTGAATCATTCTTGGCCGCATGGACTTACTCAGCGTCAAGCGGAAGAGTGCGCACAGAGAATTTACTGTACTGAAGTCCCGACAATGACGACGGGGCACAGAGGTTCTGGCGCCCAATGGCACAAAGCCTGCCTTTTGTAGCACGATGGCGCAAGACTTTTGTTTTGGCACACTTTGGCACAGAATTTCCATCCCTCGAAGAGGTGACGTCATTCCCAGCCGCAATGATCCTGTCGTTCGAAGTCATTACGATTTTGCTTTCCGCAAGAGTGAGGCATAACCCCCTCCCCATTAAAATTTTATTGCATTTTTGAAATAATATCGGTAACACCAAAATCGGAACAGAAAAAAGTGGATTTCCGGGTTTTCGCGGAAGTCTTTCATGCCTGATTTATATATTATAATATAGCATTCTACTATATTTCAGAAATTCATTTTAATCTTTAACCTATTTTTAGCAAAGATCTATTATATAATATATCTTTCCTAAAAATAAAATATTAATGAAAGATAAATTTATAAAAGTTAACCATTAAATCTTTGCTAAAAATAGATTAAAAATTAAAATGAGTTTCAGAAGTATAGTAAGATTGGTAAAAGTGGTGCTAGATTATAATATATCATTAATAAAACAAATATCATAAACTAAATAGTTTAGATTTTTTATGTATTACTAAATGTATGAAAGCCTGTCCCTCCCCTGATGACATAAAAAATGGAGGAAGCACAGTTAGAGGAAATAATGCGTGATAAATGTGGTAAAAGAATAGATCGGCAAAAAGGTGAGTTATAGTCATATCCTTACAAGACTATTTATGTAAATAATTAATTGATAAAGAGACTATTCAGCAAATTTTACGTGAAAATATGAACATAAAAAAGGCTTAAACCAAGATGGTTACAAAGCTTCTCAAACCAAAACAAAAGGAAAATCAATTGCAAGAAAATCCTGACATTCTGGAACAAATTCAGGTGATTGCAACCTTTTAGAAAGTGTTATCACTTGTGATGAAACCTGGAACTCCCAAATGACCCTGAAATGAAAAAACAGCCAATGTACTGGAAAACACCAACATCACCAAGGGTGAAGAAAGCATGGCAAAACAAGTTCGAGGTGATGTTAATTATTTTCTTTGACATTAAGGGTGTGATTTTGGCAGAGTGGGTTCCCAATGGAGCAACAGTGAACCAACATTACTGTAAACAGGTTTTGGTGACTGTTTACAGAAAGATGCCAGAGTTGGGGGAAAATGGCTTCATACTTCACCAGAACAACACGCCATTTCATTTGGAGCTCTCAATGAAGCAGTTTTTAAGCCAAAAAATACATCACATGCTTGAACAAAGTCTACCTGCCAAATTTGGCCCCATACAACTTTTTTTTTCACTAAATGCAAATCTGTACTCAAGGGGACCTGTTTTAGAACAACAAAGCTCCTCAAAAGGATCACACCAGATCAACTACAGCACTGTTTTGTCCAGAGGAAGATCAGAATGCACCAGTGTGTTGATGCAAAAGGAAAGTGCATTGAAAGTTATAAGTTTCTTATTTAATTGAAGTCACAGCATCAGTCTTGTTATTTAACAGTTATAACTCATACACATATGCATCACCTGGTAGACAAACTTGAACATACATCACAAAAAGTATATGGAAGTTTTCCTACAGAAAGCAAAAATATTTTTTATAATCTGACTTTTAGAAGTACAGAACAACTATTTTTATGCAACTTAATAAGAACTTTGTAATTTAAAAAGTACAAGAATAATTATTCTTATGGAAAAAAAAAGTATCCTGTCTTCAGATGCACAGATATATATCCTTTGAAAAAAAAATCCTTTGAAAAAAAAAAAGTATATCCTTTGAAAAAAAAAAAAGTATCCCGTCTTCAGATGCACAGATAGCACATCTAGAGGTGGACGAAAGACTACGTGCCATCTCTGCCATCATGTACCTTTTTACATGAGACATGCTAAACAAAATCAATAAATGAACTTGCAAAACATCTATGCCCTGCCTTTAGTGTGATGCTCAATGATAGCCAATAAAATCTGAGATCTAAAAACATTCAAATATGGAAACACAAAATTTTAATTAAGAATCTGGCATCAATGTTCAATTAATACACTAGTTGACGTGGATTAGGAACATCAAATAGAAGTCATCGCTTTTTCCACGTTTATAAGTGAGTCATGGAAAAATTATCATCGGCCGCGACCGGGAATCGAACCCGGGTCTTCCAGTTACACGCCGGACATGCTTCCACTGCACCACAGTGGCCTCGAGATTCTCCAGACTCACGTGCGACAACTGCCAAACCACATGGCAGGTTGCTTCATTGGAGCCCCGCACAATGCTGGGGATTCACCAAAGATGGACAGCAGCAACTGAACAATAGATGTTTTGCAAGTTCATTTACTGATTGTGTTTACATGTCTGTTTGTTCAGTTGCTGCTGTCCATCTTTGGTGAATCCCCAGCATTGTGAGGGGCTCCAATGAAGCGACCTGCCATGTGGTTTGGCAGTTGTCGCATGTGAGTCTGGAGAATTTCGAGGCCGCTGTGGTGCAGTGGAAGCATGTCCGGCGCGTAACGGGAAGACACAGGTTCGATTTCCGGTGGCGGCCGATGAGAATTTTTTTCATGACTCACTTATAAACATGGAAAGAGCAATGACTTCTATTTGATAGCAATGTTCAAACACAGTTTGCCCACAAGAAGGAAGTATAAACATTAAAAACTGGTCTCAGACACTTAAAAGGACAAATATCAGCCAACAATTAAATAATTTAAAGTATAAATAGGTGACTATTGAATTTTATGGATTCTTAGAATTTATTTAATTTAAAGCACTAATTTCAGTTACAGTTTCTTGTAGAACTCTACACCATTCTCTCTGCAAAGATGCATCCTCTGAAACTAATAATTAAAACATTGGTGCCATGTTTGTGTTAGGATGGTCTGAATTTGTTCTTTGTATACAAAACATACACACACACACAGTGGATTTGGACCCTCAAAATGCTATCCACACAGCTTGTCTTGATGTAACAAGATTCCACACAATCCCATTTTCAGCCTGCTCTTCCTTATCACTTGAAATACTTTGGGGCAGACACACAGTAGTGTACCACTAGGAGGTAACTGTCTTAAGATCCTTTAAGGTAATCATAGCAACATGCCTGCTGGCAGAGAAAAATGAGGCCATAATCTTTCTGCTAATACTTCTGAGATGTTTGATTTCCACAGGCTGTGATAGTTGTTTGGAAATACCCAGACTGCCAATTGATATTTACATCTCGAGGTCACATTAGTAGGTCCAGTTTTCATTTCCTGTGATGATGTCCAGAACATAGGAACATGGTGAGAGTTCCCAACTACAAATTAGATCATTCCATGACACCACTCAGCTCTAGCTTCCATTTGCATTTACGGGAGCTTGTGGAGCACCTGAATGACAGCAACTTATGTAAGATTTCTAAAACCTGCAGTGAATGAACACACACGGTTTGCTCTGTGTCTTTTATGAGGGTTGTACTGAAAGTAATGAAAAAGTGGGCATAACTTTTTTATTAGCTGACAGAGGTCGTTCAAATTGCACCTGTTGGTAGAGTAACTCTTCCTTTATAGTAACCCTTCTTTTTCATTGCAGGTAAATAATGAATTCCAAGCAGAAGCAACGTGCCATCATTGAGTTCTTGATGAAGGAAGGGTGCAGGCTGTCCGATATCCACAGAAGGCTACAGAACGTTTACGGAGATGACGCCATTGACAAGAGCAATGTGCACAGATGGATGAAGAAGTTTAAAGAAGGGTAAACCAGCATGGAAGACAAACCACACAGTGGGAGACCATCATCTGCGACTACCGACACGAATCTCGTCAGCGAGTGGATGAATTGATTCACACTGAGAGACGAGTCACAATCTGTGAGCTTGTTGCACAACTCAACTGTAGTCACAATGCCATACAGAAGATGGTGGAAGACTTTGGGTATCAGAAAGTGTGTGCAAAGTGGATACCTCGGCAGTTGACATCCGATTCGAAGGAGAGAAGGGTGGAAGTCTGCTCTGATCTGCTGGAAGTGTTTGAAGCCAATGAAGACACATTTTTTTCCAATCTGGTGACGGGATGAAATGTGGGCATATCTTTACGATCTGGAAACAAAGAATCAATCCATGCAATGGCGTAACACTTCTTCACCAAGGCCTAAGAAGTTCAAGAGTCAGCAATCAGCACAGAAAGTCAGGGTGAGTGTATTTTGGGATGACAGTGGTGTCATTCTCCTTGATTTTCTAAAACATTGAGACACTCAAGAAGCTTAGAGAAGCCATAAGGAGGAAGAGACCAAATAAGAATCTGAAAAGGATCCACGTTCACAATGACAATGCAAGACCACACACACCTTTGGCAAAAAATTATGCGATCAGCAACTTAGGCTGGTCAATGGTCCCCCATCCACAGTCAGACCGGCTCTGGTGCCCTCAGACTTCCGCTTGTTCTGTCTAATGAAGGACAGTCTCCAGGGACAACAATCTGATGATACAGGTGAGGTGAAAGTGGCTGTGAAGAAGTGGGTACAACAGTCCACACCTGAAGTTTTGCAAAGAGGATTCGTGAGTTGGATTCAACGATGGCACAATTGCATCGCTTGTGATGGAGACTATGTTGAGTAGTACTTTTGTATAGAAAAAGAGTTACTCTACCAACATGTGCAATTTGAATGACCTCTATCAGGTAATAAAAAAAGTTTTGCCCACTTTAACATTACTTTTGGTACAACCTTCGTATTAGTTATCCACAGATCATTCTTTATCAAAGCTTCCACATGGGCAAGCTTTTCTTCTGTGACTGTGGTAATCAGTCAAGCCTTATACTTTTCATCTTTTAAAGATTTTTTTGCCTTGAAAAAAATTCTTCAAACCACACAGAAATGCAGACATGACAACCTTCAAAATCTGAAAATCGGGATATTTTTACAGCTCATAAAATCACACAAGCGTTATTTTTTATCTACCTTTTCCAGACATAGGAACAATTTTCTAGAAGTAGTATTATTGGTCCACTAAAAGTTCTGGAGTAAAAAAAAAAAAAACAGTGCAAAAATCAACACTCCCTCTCCCAACTGAAATTCGTTTTCAGGTACGTTGATTCCACAAGATATTGAAAACATAAAATGGCCCACATGTTGTTTTGATGAATAAAATAGCAGCAAACTGTTTTTCATTCCTTCTTTAGGTGTGCGCAAAGGTGAAGATGACAAAAAGCATCATACTAACATCACAGTTTAAAACTCAGGCTTCACGCAACAATAACACATAAACATATAAAACGAGCGAAACACACAGGGTCACGTATGGTAAAAGGTTCATTTAGCGGTAGCTGCTTTCGGTCATCCTACAAACTTGATCACCCACGATCGACTGGATGGCCTGGTTGCCAGAACTACAATTTGAAGTTGGGGTGTTGGAAATGTTGCCAGATTTTAGAAGAGAGATCCAAATAAATGAGATTTGGTGAGGTGTCTCTGAATTGCAGTTTTTGGTGAACAAAATTTCAACTCTCTTGGAAATGCAGAGATGCCTTGTTGATGAATGGGGCAACTTTTTTGGTTTCTTTCGAAATGGGAACTGCAGAGGTCTCTTCAAGGGTTAGTGCAGATAAAGCTGTCTTTGGAAGACCATTGGAAACAACTTTTTTGTGTTCACCAAGTCTTGTTTTGATGCTTCGGTATGTGCTTCCAATATACACTGAGCGACCAGAGGAAGTTGAAATGGGAATAGCATAAACTACAGGTGTGTCCAAGGGTGAGACAGGATCCCTGTCTTTAAGCAGGTACATTATCGCAGAAGGGTTTGATTTCACTGTGAGAGTGTAGCCCATAGTTTTGAAAAGTTTTCACATCTTATAAGAGAAGGATCCATGGAAAGGGATGGGATGGAACCAATGAATGGTGGTTTTACCATTATTATTGGTGAGAGAGCAGACAGATTTTTCAAGTGGGAATTTTGTAGGAATTTTTGAATTGTAGAAGGTGGAAACTGATGGGCTTCGGCAATTTTCTTTATGGTGTCAATTTCTTCATTGAAGGAAGATTCAATGTTGCAGACAATCCTGGCACGATTGACATAAGTTTTAAAGGCTGCAAATTTGTGAGCAGTTGGGGAGTGGGATGAAAACGAGATTATGTTTGCTATTGCAGAAGGCTTTTTGTAGACAGATCTGTTGAGATGATTCCCTTGCCTTGCTAGGTGGACATCCAAAAAGTCAATGCCTTGCTGTGATTCTTCATTGATGGTGAATTTTATTGATGGGAACTTTAGGGATATCTTTACAAGAAGAGATTCAAGGTCAGTTCTATTGCGTGGCCAAATTACAAAAATATCATCAACATATCGAAGCCAAATGGAAGGTTGTAGATTGTGTTCCAAGACTATGTTTTTTTTCCATATGTTGCACGAAAAAACAAATGACCTGTATGTCTGCCTTTGAACTCTGAGAGATTTTAATTGTTTCAAGTTCAACAACAAATACTACTGTCAGCAAGAAGGTCTTCCGATGGGTTCACCTATCTCTCCACTTCTGGCTGAAGTTTTCATGCAACATATGGAAAAAAACATAGTCATGGAACACAATTTACAACCTTCCATTTGGCTTTGATATGTTGATGATATTTTTGTAATTTGGCCACACAATAGAACTGACCTTGGATCTCTTCTTGAAAAGACATCCCTAAAGTTCTCATCAATAAAATTCACCATCAATGAAGAATCACAGCAAGGCATTGACTTTTTGGATGTACACCTGGCAAGGCAAGGGAATCATCTCAACAGATCTGTCTACAGAAAGCCCTCTGCAATAGCAAACATAATCCCATTTTCATCCCACTCCCCAACTGCTCACAAATTTGCAGCCTTTAAAACTTATGTCAATCGTGCCAGGATTGTCTGCAACACTGAATCTTCCTTCAATGAAGAAATTGACACCATTAAGAAAATTGCCGAAGCCCATCAGTTTCCACCTTCTACAATTCAAAAATTCCTACAAAATTCCCACTTGAAAAATCTGTCTGCTTTCTTACCAATAATAATGGAAAAACCACCATTCATTGGTTCCATCCCTTTCCATGGATCCTTCTCTTATAAGATGTGTAAACTTTTCAAAACTATGGGCTACACTTTCACACTGAAACCAAACCCTTCTGCGATAATGTACCTGCTTAAAGACAGGGATCCTGTTTCAACCGTGGACACCTCCGGAGTTTATGCTATTCCCATTTCAACTTCCTCTGGTCTCTCGGTGTATATTGGAAGCACATACCAAAGCATCAAAACAAGACTTGGTGAACACAAAAAGATGTTTCCAATGGTCTTCCAAAGACAGCTTGATCTGCACTAACCCTTGAAGACACCTCTGCAGTTTCCATTTGGAAAGAAACCAAAAAAGTTGCCCCTTTCATCAACAAGGCATCTCTGTGTTTCCAAGAGAGCATTGACATTTTGTTCACCAAAAACTACAATTCAGAAACCCCTTACCAAATCCCATTTATTTGAATCTCTCTTCTAAAATCTGGCAAGATTTCCAACACCCCAACTTCAAATTGTAGTTCTGGCAACCAGCCCATCCAGTCAATCACGGGTGATCAAGGTTGTAGGATGACCGAAAGCTACCGCTAAATGAACCTTTTACCATACGTGACTCTGTGTGCTTCACTCGTTTTATATGTTTATACTAATATCACCTTTTGTAACAAGGCGAGGCCAACTGTGACTACTCCCTTTTGTCCTTAAGTGAATTCTCCCTGACTCAACTGTTTATCATCACTTGAGGCTCTGTTGAGGCAATGGGTTGAAAGACTGAACTGATCGTCTGAGATGGGTCTAAAAAAATTTGCTTTAAAATTTTTTCTCTCAGTCTGATTTTTTTTTTTTGGCAGCTCCTATCTGTCAATCAATTACTGACCCTCCCTGGCATTCTAGTGCCAGACTGGGTGAGCTTTTTGTTGAAGGCGTCGTATGACTATCGAACTGGGAGAAATTTTTTTAAAGCAAATTTTTTTAGACTCATCTCAGACGATCGATCAAAAGCCAGGGCTTAGACCACTGTGCCACGGGGACGCTTTCTTTCTGCAGATAGGAGGAGAGGAACAGTATGAAACTGATGACTGTAATGTCGCCTTGCATCAACGCAAAAATAAAAAGATTTCACAGGCGGTTCAAAATCATGGTGGTTGGTGGAATTTTAATCATCCTAACAGCTAATTCTTGGTGAAAATCAGAAGTCTCCCACCTAACTCCGGAGAGTTGGCACATCTGGAAATGGTTATGGGCAATAATCTGAAAAGGCTTTTGCAGTTTTCCAAGCACTTCTCTTAAGCCAAATCACACTTAAAATTGTAAAAACAGCTATGGCATGAAAGTGCTAGAGTGTCACCTCCATGATTCTGTTGCACAATAACGACAAGTATTTCAGTAAGCAGTGATGGAAAGTTACAAAACCATTTTTGGAGCAGCAAAATGCATTTTTGGAGCAGGTAAAATACATTTTTGGAGCAGCAAAATGCATTTTTGGAGCAGGTAAAATACATTTTTGGAGCAGCAAAATGCGTTTTTGGAGCAGGTGAAATACATTTTTGGAGCAGGTAAAATACATTTTTGGAACAGAAAAATGCATTTTGGGAGCAGGTGAAATACATTTTTGAAGCAACAAAAACGCATTTTTGGAGCAGGTAAAACATATTTCTAGAGCAGGTAAAATACATTTTTGGAGCAGGTAAAATACATTTTTGGAGCAGCAAAATGCGTTTTGGAGCAGGTGAAATACATTTTTGGAGCAACAAAAATGCATTTTTGGAGCAGGTAAAACATATTTTTAAAGCAGTTAAAATACATTTTTGGAGCAGGTAAAATACATTTTTGGAGCAGGTGAAATACATTTTTGGAGCAGGTAAAACATATTTTTAGAGCAGGTAAAATACATTTTTGGAGCAGGTAAAATACATTTTTGGAGCAGCAAAATGTGTTTTTGGAGCAGGTGAAACACATTTTTGAAGCAACAAAATGCATTTTTGGAGCAGATAAAATACATTTTTGGTGTAAGAAAACATTTTTTAGAGCAATTAAAATATTAGTAGATAGAACAAACTCTTAAGCAGAAAATGTTTTGGAAATAGGTGCACCCTACTCAAGTTTAAAACATCTTGCATTGAAATACACGCACACATATGCAAACATTTTAGTTTTCAAATAGATCAAACAATTTGTAACCATAGCAGGATTCTATTATTAATCCTCTATTTTACATAAAATGTTTAATTTTTTTGCTGCTTTTTTCAGTATTTAATTGCTCACTTCTATTCTTTTCTAAATTTTTAAGATAGTTAGCAATGTTTTGTTTTGCTTCTTTTAATAATATCTGTCCACTTTCTATTGCATTCATGTCTTTTTTTTATGCTACATTTAATGTTCATCTCAGCGTTGTTTAACATTTTATGAGGGAATCCAACTGCTGCAAATGTTCAGCTTCTTCCCATTTCAAATCACCTTGTGAACATTCAATTTCTTCTCTTTTTTGCTTGTTTTGCTGCATTTTTCCAGCACTAATCTGCTCTTGATATATTTTCCAGGATTCTTTATAAGCTATCAGAAGTTTTTTGGTTACATTAATTTTACCCACATCTCCATTTAATTTTTTGACATGATCTTTGTGCTTCTTGCTCCCCGCATGACACCTACAAGCATCGCGGCCGCCTTGCGACAGGCTAAAATCGCAGCCACATGGCTTATAAAACGTGATTCAGCAAAACTTTAGATGTATCATAAAAAGGCCATTCTTTACTATACATACTGCGATACACTTGACGATAAGGTTTATCTGACTTCGTTATTTTTGTTGTCATAGCTGTTTCACTGCTACATTTCGTTTCGTTTTAATCTAAATTAACCCTTTCCACTCAAATAACTTTTCACCCATACTCACACAGAACTCGCTTTTTTTTTTTCTTTTCTGCAGTAGAGGCCACTACTTAGCAGTGAAAGCTCAGCTTTAGCTTGCCAGCCCCGACATACGAGCTATGGTCGGGTATCAGCTGCCACGCTGATACCCGACCTATTGGGCAAAAAGAAATGTCTCGCGAGCATCGACATGCGAGCTATAGAGGCGTCATCGGCATGGAGGGTGCCACCCGACACGTGCGATATTCGGCGAAAAAGAAATCTCTCGCAAGCCCCAACCCACGAGCTATAGAGGTGTAATGAGCACACAGGATGACACCCGACACGCAAGCTGTTCGGCGAAAAAGAAATATCTCGCAAGCCCCGACATATGAGCTATAGAGGTGTCATAGATGTGGCGGATGACACCCGACCTATTCAGCGAAAAGAAATTCCTCGCGAGCGCGGACATCCAAGCTATACAAGCGTCATAGGCATGGCAGATAACAATCGACACGCGAGCTATTTGGTGAAAACGAAATTCCTCGCGAGCACCGCCATGCAAGCTATAGAGGTGTCATAGGCATGGCGGGTGACACTGGAGCTATTCGGTGAAAACGAAATTCCTCGCGAGTGCCGACATGTGAGCCATAGAGGCGTCATCGGCATGGCGGGTGACACCAGACACACAGATGATGTTTCTTTTTCCGAAGAAAAAGAAACGTCTCGCGAGCCACGAGATGCGAGCTATGGGGGCGTCATCACGTGGCGAGTGACACCCGACCTATTCGATGAAAAAGAAATGTCTCGCGAGCTATAGAGGCGTCATCGGCATTGAGGGTACCACCCGACACGTGCGATATTCGGCGAAAAAGAAATGTCCGGCAAGCCCCGACCCACGAGCTATAAATGCGTAATGAGCACGGCGGATGACACCCGACACGCAAGTTATTCGGCGAAAAAGAAATGTCTCGCAAGCGCCAACATGCGAGATATAGAGGCATTATTGGCATGGAGGGTGACACCTGACACGCGAGATGTTCGGCGAAAAAGAAATGTCTCGCAAGCCCCAACATACGAGCTATAGAGGTGTCATAGACGTGGCGGATGACACCTGACCCAGGGATCATAGCATACTTCTGGAAAATTTTAGGTAAGAATTTTAGGAATTTTTAGAAAAATTTTAGGAAAATTTTAGGAGTGTATTTCAATAAAAACTAGATGTATATTTGTATACATCTAGTAAAACAACTTTGTATACATTGTAAAGAGTTTGCTTCACACCCTTCAACCATATATACTGATAGACTGCGCATGACATCAAAATTTCTGGCTCCAACATAAAATCACATGACAACAGTCAAAAAGATGGGTTACACCTGCTGTGCTTATGGTTGCTCTGACCGATATAGTAAAGAAAGTTCTATGATTTTTCATGGGTAAGAAACGAATTAAATACCTAAGTCAATAAAGTTCAATTACTTAACCAGAAACTTGCAGCTATTGATATAAAAATATAGTAACTTAAGAAAAAAAAAATGGAATGCATGTTCCAAATTCTTCGCAAATGTTCATCACATTATAAATCACAAAATGTAAACAACACGATCATGCATGTATATAGCTCATAAGTAAACTTACCTGAAGAGTTTTCATTATATATGAGGTGCATTCACATAATACACCGAAAACACTGAAGTTCTGCAGCGTAAATTAGTAATCATAACAGCATTTGTACACGAAATTTGGAGTCTGATGATGACGTGCCCAATGTTTGAGCCATGGCGGCTTTGATGCAGCTATTGCCAATGCGCAGTCCATTAGTATATATGGTCGAAGTTCACACCCAAATTTTTTGCATAACGTCTAATGTCTAAAGTTTAAGTATGATTTACTTCTAATGTTCAGTTCTTATCTTTTCACGTGTTATTATCATATTCAAGTATATTTACCACATTCAAGTTTCACTTTGAACATTAATATGCTGTTGAACCAGAAGCAATTCACGATTTTCACAGTAAAGTTTTCAGGTTTCACATTAAATTATAATATCCTAAAAAGGTAATTGAAAACCAAGAACTATGTACAATTGTTCACTGAATTACTTTTTTCATATTATTGTTTTAACCTTTTCCTGATTAGCCTATCTTTTTCTGCTTCCACCACAACTAATTTACTTTCAGTTTTCTTTATTTCAGCTGAACCTTGTATGATCAAGTTAGAGGCAACTGCTATTTCAACAGTATTTTGTTTTTCTACAGCTTTTCTCATTCTTTCTGTTCCCTCTTGAATTACTGCTAGGGAGGCTTCTTTATCTTTTTTAAGCCTATTTATTTCTGCATCATTTTCTTTTATTTTGTCATCAAACTCAGCTTTTCTTTTTTTCTCTAGCTGCTTTTCCTTATTTTCCCTCTCTTTCTTCGAAAATAAAAGCATAACAAACAGCGCGAAAACTAGCTCATAAATAGAATATTTGAAACACTCTCAATGTATGTACTCTCAATTATTAGGGATGGTAGAGGGGAAGGGAATAGAACTGTCCAAAATTAGCATGTTTTCGTTGCGCTAGGGCGCTTAAGCACGGCTGAATTCCTTCAGATACCCCCAATGTTCAAATGATTGAAATGTGCTGATGTTCATGGAATGAAATGGTTGATCAGCTATGATGACCGCATAAAAGTTCGGGGTGGGGGGAGGGCTTTATTTTTTTTATTTTTTTAGTTTATGCAACATTTTACATCACTCCAGTATTTATCTTGTCATCATCAACAATCGCAATGCAACTACCGCTTACGATCGCGGATATCAGCAACCGAAAATCTGCCATATCTCTAAGTGATATAACACACAGTATCCTGTTACAGTGTATTGTAATTGAAAAAAAAAAAGGATGTGGAAAAAAGAAACTTTCAGAAATTAAGATCATCAAGTCATGCGTTTCAAAAATCCGTTTTCCTTTATAACGTTTAAAAACATGTTTTTGCTTTTTTACCTGTAGTGTAAATAAAAAAACTATGTTGATTTTTTTTTTATGGAATCAGACGTCCGTATGTCTGATTGTCTTCATCTGAGTTCACACTTTAGCTACTGTGTACAAGTAGACCTATTTTTTCAGCTCAAAAATATGTAGTTTTGTATATAATCACAGTATAAGTCATTCCTTATTCCCACAGAACTGAATTCAGCATATGCAAAATGAAGATCATCAAGACCCGCCCAACACTATGTTTCTGATTGTCTGCTGTTTATATTCAAGAAATGCAAACATGGATCAATGGTGAATGCAGCAACTATGATTTTTATTTATTACCAAGAAAAAAAAAAAAAGAGCCGTGAAAGCTGTAAAGCTGAAACGGATATTTCTCTCGAAACCCCCCCCCCCCATGCACAAAAACATTCCAATTAAGATCAAACAGCAGGAGGACGCGTCCACACAACACAACCTTTGGAATTACCTGATGGAACGGCTTCTTTTCATTTGGCACATCGCCATAAATCACCACCTGCAGCCCACTGAACTGTCAAGTTGCACCCTTCCTCCTTCACTTTAACTATAATAGAAACTGTAAAAAAAAAAAAAAAATGCTCCCCAATTTTCGACAAAATTAAATTACCAAATTTACGTCATGATGTTGCAATTTACTAAAATACGTTTGTTTATCTGCTGAATATTGCTTAAATCCATTGAAAACTTTTTAATTATAGATGATTTTTTTATTAAAACAGTAACTCAGACGTCTGAATAAAAACGTGTTTGTAATTCAAATAGAGTCCATATCATCACAGAAAAAAAATTTAAGGATCACTCTGTTTAAATAAACCATGGCATCTAAAAAAAATAATTCACTTGCTTTTCCCGTAATTTATAATTACTGTTTCTTTTTTTCAATCCGATTATGCAACGTTTTTTTTTTTTTTTTTTTTTTTTTTTTTTGCATCTGCTAAAGTTCCTAACGGAATTTGGCGAAATTTGCACTAGAACTTTATTGTGATGTATCTTAACTACTGTAAAAATTTTACTGTGTTATTTTCAAAATTCAGAAAAATGGATTTCTGAAAATATTCTCCTAGTCCTTTTGTGCTGTGGAAGTGATAAACAGGTGTTTGCTTTCTTCCCAACCAAGGGCTTCAGATCAGCGCTCCCAGCTGTCAATCAACCGTTGCTATGGTAACACCCTTTCTGCTGGAGGCTCACTCTGTCCAAAGAGGCACACATACTTGTCCATAATAAAAATTACCAATGCTAACTTTTAAAGTTTTAAACCGATTCAACTGGAATTTTGGAAGTGAGCTTCTGTAATCCAATTACAGTGAATGTAAAAATTTCAGCCACTTTCGTGAAAAATTCGCAAAGATAGTTTTCTTATTTTTTATCATAAGTAGTGGAAGTCTCTTGAGGGGAGGGAGGGTGGCATGCACATAAACAAGAAGAAGATGAATGTGTTGTTCAGGCATACTCCTCACTGGTGGATGCCAGCTGACTTGGTACATACGCGACAACCTGCAAATTCTAAATGCCTCTTCTTTCATCTTCTGTTCTCAATTGTCGGACGGACATCAAGCTCCCCTTCGACCTACTAGTAATCATCCAATTTTATTGCACTAGAAGTAGTGCCTTTTTTTTTTCTTTTTTTCCCCCCAGCCAAATTAGGATTTGGTGCACATCGGAAACCGCTGCCGGTGGTTTCTTTGAGAACAGAGAAAAGGAACTTTAAAAAATGAAGGGGTAACAGTAACACGATTTCCTAAAAGGGCATTTTTTAAGCACTAATTTCAAATTTCAAGGCTTTTCAAGACGGCATTAAAAAAACACCGTTTTTCCAGGATATTCCAGGCCTTGAAAACGTAATCATGATTTTCCAGGACTTTCCACGTTTTCAAGCACGCGTGCGCACCCTGCGTAATGGTAAATTTATTGGCGTTAATAACGGTTGTGTTTTTAATAAATAAGCTTACGAAAATTTTAGGATGAATAGCAAATTTTAGGTATAATTTTAGGAATTTAAGGAGGGTCACAAAATATTAGGAATTTTAGGAGGAATGCGATCCCTGCTGACCTATTCGGCGAAAAAGAAATTCCTCGCGAGCGCCGACATCCGAGCTATAGAGGCGTCATAGGCGTCGCAGATAACACCCAACACGCGAGCTATTCGGTAAATAATGAAATTCCTGACGAGCGCCGACATGCGAGCCATAGAGATGTCATCGTCATGGCGGGTGACACCCGACACGCAGATGACGTTTCGTTTTCTTTATCCGGTGAAAAAGAAACGTCTCGCGAGCTATGGGACGTCATCGGCATGGCGAGTGACACCCGACCTTATTCGACAAAAGAAATGTCTCGCGACCACCTCCATGCGAACTATAAAGACGTCATCGGAGTGGTGGGTGAGCTATTCGGCGATTTCGTAATGTCGGGTGTTACCCGACAGTCGAGTGGAAAGGGTTAAAACGTTTACACCGAAATTTTCACAAGCACAAAGCCACGTGCAATCAATGTAAAGAGTTGGCAAAAAGCGCTGAGCTGAGTTCCCTCTCGACTTTTACTCAAATGGCTGTATGGGGAATCACGTGACAAACTCCGCCTCTGTTGTCGGGGGAAGACGCATGTCGATCGAAGACGCATAAGGGACTATCTGTAAAGTGTGTTTTTTCGACCAAAAGACGGTAAAAAAATAGAAATTGCGTGCAGGGATCTTGCGAGGGCTTTTCTGTAGTTTTTTCGGGTGACTTCCGTAAAACTGTAAGATGGAGTGAAAATCCGTAAAAGTTGGCATCTCTGAATACCTATGAAACCTTTAGAAACAGAACCATTGCATCCTGCCACGGGAGAACCATTTTCAGTCGTCCTCTGCGTCGACGAAATAGCTAATGACTGACCTTACGCTGTATTTACGTAATCGCGCACCTCGCCCGGGATGAAATAACTGCGCTATCCCAAAGAGCAGGGAACGACATATAAACAATCTCAATTGCACAGCACTCCGAAAGACCACCAAACTATCAGTAAACAATCTTCATCAGGATTTCATAACGTACAACATCATTTCTCCTACATACCACGTGATTACAACAAAACTCCTCCTCCATAAGCAAAAACAATTTAATTTCCTACATCGCGAAAATCGTTGGTTTTTTTTTGTCACTTTTGCTGAAAAAACAACGAATTAGAAGGTAGGTGAAAAACATTCCGAAATTTTGGGATTGGTGGTACGGTACGTGATGATTAAGCATCGTTTTCACCAAATTACGCGTAGATCTTAAAAAAGCGTCATTTGATTCGACGTTTAAAACGGCATTTTTTGCCGTGAAAACATTTTTTTCGCTCGGGAATTTTTGCTGTGGATTGCCATTTCGGCACAGTTCGGCGCAAATATTATTATTTTTTTGTAATTTGTAGCAGTTTGGCGCAAGATAATGAAATTGGCGCAGTTCGGCGCAAACTTTCCATCACTGCAGTAAGTCAACAGAACTGTTTCTCTCCCATGACTGAACCTGGCATACCATCAGTAGGTATCATCTGTAAATAAAAGTTGTTCTTTTCGATGGTGGTGAGAAAATAGTATTATTTCTCATGGTCTCTTTGAATTAGAAAACATAACAGTCACCTTAATATATACTCACCCTAATTCTTCAGCTGCTCTGGATTTGTGCAGAAAAATTCACTAACATAAAATTTTCATATCACAGAAAAGACAAGTAGAAAAATCTACACTTACCTCTGCATCTGCATTTTGCAGTCCAATACAATAAGAGCGTGAAGCCCGGGAAAGCACAGCTGTCATGGTATATAAATCTATTACAATGTCAGCTAAGACCATTGGATCCAATTGCTGATACACAACATTCTAAAAATAGAACAAACTTAGCATGAAATTTAAAATTAAAGGATTGACAAAACAATAAAAAGTTTAAGCATTACTATGGAGTTAAGTTTTGAACAAGTTTGCAGTTTTTAGACTGAACAGCAAACTTAAATTCAAGCAAACAACAATTACCAATGGATAATTTACACATGAAGTAATTAACAAATTTGATACTTACCATCTCGACAACAGGTTATTAATGCTTTGTCCATCCATGATATGAAAAATTATGACAGTTGTGAGGATCACACTACAAAGTTCTTTTATCTAACAAAATTCACACAATCATAGCAAAATCCAAAGCTAACCCTAATTGAGCATGGCAGTGCAGAATTGTCAAGAATATCATTATAGAATGCCGCATTAAGATTGCCAGGCACGAGAATTAGGAGGCCCAACCTCAAAACCATGAAAAACAGAACCACAGCACGATGCCTCCTCCACCAAATTTCACAGCAGGGTAGGCCGCGTTCAACTGGAATCTTTTTTTTTTTTTGATTGGAGGTTTAACGACCACCGTGAGCAACTCAATGGGCTATAAGCAGTCGTACGTCCCTAATTTAGGGTCACTGGTTCCAGGGAAGGGAGAGAGCCAGTGCCGTAAGACAAGCACAACATCCATGCCTGACCGGGATTCGAACCCGGACCCCTTACGGACGAATGATCAGAGGCCAGTGCCTTAGACCACTGCGCCACCGGGGCGGCTCACCTGGAATCCTCCACACCCAGACTCATCCATCAGACTACTTGGTGAAGCATGATTTCTCTCACTCCAAAGATTTACATTTCCATTGTTACAGAGTCCACTAGAACTTCACACCACTCCAACCAATGCTGGGGACTGATCTTGCTGATGTTACTCTTATGTGTGGCTGCTAGGCCATAGAAATTCATTCCTTTCAGCTCTCAACAAGCCATTATGGTGCAGAAGTTGCTTCCAGAAGCATTTTGGAACTTGGTGGTGAGTGTCGCAATCGAGGATAGGTGATTTTGCTTCATCACTCACTTCAGCACTAGGCAGTCCCACCCTGCCATTTTACACATCCTACCTACTACACGGTCGAGTCACATTATTGTGACCACCAGCTAATATCCAGAGTAACCACCGTGTGCAGTGTGGACAGCATCTAGACTGGCTGGGAGTGACACAATAAGGTGCTGGAAGGTGTTCACAGGTGAGTGGAGCGATGCTGACTGCAGTGCATCTCACAGCTACTGGAGGCTGCATGGTGGAGGATCCATAGAGCAAACAACACGATTGAGGTAGTCCCACAGATGCTCAATTCGGTTTAAGTCTGGGGAATTAGGGGGCCAGGGAAGTACTTTGAAGTCTTCATCGTGATCTTCCAAACACTCTCGGACATTTCTAGCTGTGTGAGACATCACATTGTCATGCTGGAAGATCCCGTCTGCCCCAGAGAAGACAATCAGCAGGTATGGGTGTGTGTGGTCTGCAAGGATGGATTCATAATGAATTCAGTCCATAGTGCCTTCCACAGGTATGAGTGGACCCAGAGAATGCTACGAAAACATGTCCCAGACCATAATGCTTTCCCCACCAGCTTGTGTTCTTCCAACAATGGTTGAAGAGCGTTTTTTCTCCGATATTTCTCACTTTATACACAAACGTCCATCCAGTCGATGAAGCAGAAAACGTGACTCATCGGAGAAGTCAATCCTTTGGCAATAAGTGGAGGTCCAATTCCGATACTGCCGTGCAAATGTAAGCCTTTTCTACCGATGCATCTTCGTTAGCATATGTGCAGTGACCATCTGTCTGCATCGGAGCCCCATATGCAGCAGGGTTCGCTGAACTATAATTTTAGACACACTTCTGGTAGCCCCCTGGTTCCTTCGGCCAGTGAGTTGCTCCACTGTAGCGTGTCGATCGGCTCTCACACACCTTCGAAGCAAACGTTCCCCTGTCACATCCAGAGTTCACCAAAATGCGTAATTACACATCGAAAAGTGTGTTTACGCATCAAAATTTAACCGACGCCCAAAAATATGCATCAGGAATAAAACATAGAAAAAACTCGTAAAATACTAAAATACACATAACACATAAAAATACACATCAACGCATAAAAATATGCATCGAGAAATGCGTAAAACTATGTATCGAAGAATTTTACTAATGCATAAAAATATGCATTGGGACAGTATTTTGTCTGTCAAAAATGGAAGTAAACAAAAGAAAGATTTTTTCCATAATCGTAATTTTGTTTTCCTGCGATGTTGCCTTTGTTCGGTATTGTTGTTATATATCATTTTTATTCCATAAATATTTGTATTTCAGTTTGAAAAGGAAGGAAAAATTTCCGAAAACGGAAATTCGATGGTGCAAAAATTCCCCTGTACGTAATCTTCAGGCATGAGAGTGCCACGGCTTCAAGGAATTTCTCCTTTTCCGTCATAATTTGGGTTACCCTATAGATCAATGCATAACTAAACAAAAATTTTGGGGCAATTGGTAGTGGTGAAGGTGTTTTCTGCCTAAAACTTCCTAAACTTTCAAAAAAAAAAAAAAAATTCGGTCTTTAAAAAGTTTCGAAAGTAGAAGTTAGACGCAGTGAAGATTTTTCCCATAATAGTGATTTTATTTTTCATGCACTGTTTCCTCTGCCTAATATTGTTGTCAAATAAAATTTTGTTTCATAAATATTTGTATTTCACCTTGAAAATGTCCGAAAACGGAAATCGGACATAGCAAAGATTTCTACTGTAACTGTAATATTTTTTTCCCAACGATGTTCTGAGCATGTGTCCTGTGTTTTCAAATATTCCTCCCAAAAAAGTTTGCATTTTAGCTTCATAAAGGGGTGTGTGTGTAGGAAGGGACCATAATTATTCATTTATGAGGTATGAACCCATCAGCTTCATGTTAGCTGAATGGTGGGAGTCCGAAAACGAAATTAACTAAACTGAAAAGTTTGTATGAATTGATGTATGGTGTTCAAAAGTATTTATATTCTCAAAGTTACAGTATTTACCTTTTATCTAAAATAGTGAAAGTTATCATCATGCATTCATGGTCCTCAGACTGAAAGTTCTTTCAGCATGATGGATAAAATTGTCATCCAAGAGCATAAAAAAAATAAAAAAATAAAGCGGCAATAAAGAAATGGGAAGGGAAACAAAGATATCAGCAAAGTGGAAATTTAAGCTATGGATGTTGTGCAGCTGCAGAGTCAACAAAAGAAAAATGTGGCTGTGGAACTTGCTGAGAAGTTTATTAGATATTTGTAGATATCTATAAGAATATCAAAAGTGCAATGTATTCACTTCTTGAATACACTGCTGTTGCACGTGGTCATTACAAAACATGATAAATTGAATGTTATTGTTTTAAAATACGAATATTATATTTATTACTAAAATAAGAAGCAAAACGGATCCAAATTCTAAAATAGATTGAGTGATAGTGAAATGTTTTTAACATGAAAAAAAATCTGGATTGATTTTTCATAATCTTCAACCATTTTTGTAAGTTTTTTATTTCATCCGTTAATTTTTCTAAAATACTCCCCACTTTAAAGAATTACTCCCTTAAATTTTTTCAAAGGAGTAAAAATAATCTTTTAGATTTTTTCCCCCCACAAACTCTGCTCACATCAATGGCACATGGTGCTCCACAGTTTCCATTTCGCTTATTTGCAATGGTGCCATTTCTCCAATCATGATACACAAAAGTTCACAAACTGCGCTATTTCAGAAATACTACCACCCTTGGCCCGAAAGCCGATAATCATCCTTTTTTGCAAATCTGATAAATCACTCCTTTTATCCATGACAGCAACAAGTGATATATTTTCAGAATTCCTACAGCACACCTTATATACTCCCCAAGTTAGCTCACACGTGTCTTCTTTCATTGGCTATGTGCTGTTGACGTCAAAAGTAGGAGGTGGCCACAATAATGTGACTCGACTGTGTAGGTCACAATTGCACTGTTGTTGCCGCTAGGCATTTCAACTTCACAATAACATCACTTACAGTTGATTGGGGAAGCTCAACTGTAAGTGATGTTAAGGCGGAAATTCCCCACACAGACTTGTTGCTAAGATGGCATCCTATGACCGTGCCATGTTAAAAGTCACTGAGCTCTGCCATACAGCCTATTCTACGTATACATATCACAAGATATATCTAAGGGACAGTCTCATGGCAAAACATGCTTCTAAGTGAACAAATGAAATAACAAAGGTATCATGTACCTAATGTTGAACCATACGTAGCACGTTACACGCTTGTGAAACACAAGTTCCCACCCTGAGAGAAGCCTGATTTACGCCACAAGTCTCAGTTAGTTAAACTATTTCAGAATTAAAACTTTTCGTTAAAATATTAATTTATGATTCACAATTAAACTCATACTCCCTGAAACATTGATACGTTTAAAAATATCTAATAATTAAAATTATACCACTTATTCCTCTAACAAAAGGAAAAGAACCTGAAAATTTATATTTCCTCTTTTGTGAATTTCGATCGGTGTTCTTTAATTTCTTATTATATTCAAAAATCAGCTTTTTAACTATCTTTGTATTATATCCATATTGTTTAGTTGTGTTAATAAAATGGCTTATTAACACAACTAAACAACATGGATATAATACAAAGATAGTTAAAAAGTTGCTTTTTTAATATAAAAAGAAATTAAAGAACATCAATCAAAATACAAAAAAAAGGAAATATAAATTTTCAGGTTTTTTTCCTTTTGTTAGAGGAATAAGTGGTAAAATTTTAAAATTAATGAAGAAACACAACATTATTTTTTGGTCATTCTGTTTAAAATATTGGTGATTTGGTTATAAGAAAAAATTTTAATAGAAACATTTTACAATCAGTAGGTGTATATGAAATTCCTATGGCTCCACATGATTCTGGAAACCAAATCTCTTATGCAGGTAGTACAAAAATTTGATTAATAAAAAGGTTACAGCAACATATGAAAAACTAGAATAAAAAAGAAGAAAGAACTGCACATATTCAATATTGTATTAATCACAAACAATATCCTGATTTTGAAAATATTAAAATGTTAACTACTCATACAAAAGAAAAGGAATTAAGGATCTCAGAGAGTGTTATAATTGAACAAAAAAAGGATAAAATATGTAATTTACAGCATCCTACTACTCTTGATACAGCTTGGAAGTCTTTTATAAAAAGTGAAAAAATGCATAGAAAAAGACAAAAAAAAATTCTATAAAAATTACACTATTTAACAAAAAGTTAATAACATTACATTCATTTCTATATTAAGATAAAATGATTTATACTTATGACAGTTATATTTACCAACTCCTTCAGCAGATGGCGACACCTGAGGAGATTCACCTAGATACGTGGCAAATAAGCCAGTCCCCTACTTTTGTTCCCGGCATGCAACTTCTAAATGCTACACACACACGAGGGTGTCCTCGTGCAGTTTGTTGATGGCCCGATGATGCAACATGTGAGGTTGTGAAAGTGCTTGCCGAGACAGCGTTTGATGGAGTGTTTTTGAGTGAACCGTGCTTCTCAACCGGATGAGTTTTGTTTGTTCCTAACGTGGTATAATTTTAATTATTAGATATTTTTAGACGTATGAATGTTTCAGGGAGTATGAGTTCAATTGTGAATCGTGAATTAATATTTTAACCAAAAGTTTTAATTCTTAAATAGTTTAACTAACTAAGACTTGTGGCGCAAATTAGGCTTCTCTCGGGATGGGAACACGTGTTTCACGAGCGTGTAACGTGTTACATATGGTTCAACATTAGGTACACGATACCTTTGTTATTTAATTTGTTGCCTATTGTACTGTTAATGCTTGTCTATGATGTTTTCCAGGTTATGTGTATCTTTCTTATCTGTATGGGCTATGGCTGTGAAGCATATGAGCAAATCCAATACTCAAAAGACGTGTCTAGATACTTTTGGTCATACATATATAGAGAGAAGCAGAATGTACATGTACACAACGCAAGTAGTTTCCAAATTATTAGCACGTTTTGCACATAGATTTTAATTGAAGATTAAAAATAAAATTAAAATGTCATTTACAGCAATTAAAACACTTACTAGGCTTAACTCAGATTAACAGAGCTGCCAACTTTTCAGAATAAAAACGGGACATCAACATGCGTTCAGCGGTGAGCGAATTTACAATTTTTAAATAATAAAGTTATGTATTATAGGTTTAAGACCTCCCCCCCCCCCCAAAGCCCAGCTTCTCTTCAGTTTTGCACTGATCTCGAGAATGTCCTAAATGATGACAGAAAAACCGGAACTCTGTGAATCTACTGAAAAATCTCATGTATGAGTAAGAAGTGACTAAGAAATTGAAAAATATGAATTTTATGGGAAAAAAATACTGCATTGCATACTCTGTCGTAAAACACTTTTACGGTCCACAGAAATGGCGCGAATTACACCATGGACAGATTAAATACCGATCTAGAAATTTAATTTTGTTTAATAAAAGGGAAAGGGGCAGAAATGATTGCTCTCTATTGATTAGTTTTGAAGATGTATGTATTAGAAATAGGAAAGCATGCATTTCGTTAGGAAAAATTTTTGAAAAATACGAAGTCACTCCTTTTTACCATTACCGAAGATATTAAAAACGAGCATCATGACCAACCACACACACACGCAAAGAAAAAAAAAAAAAAGAAATAGAAAAAGGGCCTCAAAAAATAAAAATATGATCAGGCAGAGAAAAAAATGTCGGAAAAATTTAATATGTGGAAACGGAAAACGACATGACATTCTCATCGCTGCTACAACAGTCATTTTTGGTGTGACTATGAACCTTTGTGAGATTTGCCGACTTTTGCAATCAAAACATCTTGAAAATACGAAAATAAACTTTACACAGATGTTAAATAACATTATTTCACTGAGATTTTCGATTTTCATAGCATACATGATGTTTTCCGTAGTACTTGGAGTGTTTCTTCTCACCACATGGTTTTACTCAGCATCAAACGGAACAGTGCGAATGGAGAATTTACTGTGCCGAAATGATGACGATTTTACGCACAATGGCACAAAATCTGCCTTTTGTAGCAAGATTTTTGTTTTGGCGCACATTGGCGCAGAATTCCCATCCCTGCGTGAGGCACCGCACAAAAGCCGTGGATGTGACATCACAAACTAGTACTCGAGATCAGTGCAAAACGGAAGAGAACTTTCCAAGCCAATGACTGTCTTGCTACTATCACGAGGTTCACAATCTTGACGCTTGAAATGCAGTGGATTAACAAAAAGATATTTGTCTCCATTTGTTACCAACTCCCACAGCCAGTGTTGACGCTGGAGAAAAATGATCGCTGACATCATTAATATATACAGTATATATTGGGTATATAAATAAGTTTTGAGGGATTTCTATTCGGTGTCGTACTTATTACTGCTCGCCTGTATTTTAAGGTGGCAACACTGCAACATCGCAGTACGAGATGCCAGCTGTCAGAGTCAGTATACGACGTTCGATTGAGGTGCGAAGACATATTTGTTTTACTCGATGGAAAATGGCAACTTTCGTCCCAACAAAACAGCATTTGCGGGAAGTATTAGTGCATTACTTTATTGTCAAGAAAAGTGCTGCTGACAGCTATCACTTAATGTCAGAAATCTATGGTGAACATTCCCCATCCATAAAAACATGTGAGTATTGGTTTAGATGATTCAAAAGGAACGATTTAGATGTCAGTGATAAAGAACGTTCTGGACCACCCAAAAAAATTGCTGATGCCGAATTGGAAGCTTTACTCGACAAGGATCCGTGCCAGACCCAAAACGAACTAGCAGCAGCATTAAATGTTAGTCAACCATGCATTTCACAAAGTTTAGCTGCCATGGGAATGGTGCAAAAAGAAGGGAATTGGGTTCCACATGCTTTGCGGGAAAGAGACCTTGAACGTCGAAAAACCATTTACGAATTGCTGCTTTAAAGGCAAAAAGAAAGGGTTTTTTTGCATCATATTATTACTGCAGACGAGAAATGGATATGGTACGATAAACCTAAACGGCAGAAAACATGGGTGAAGCGAGGTGAACCAGGTTCTTCAACGCCAAAACACAATATCCATGGTTCAAAGGTAATGCTGTGTATCTGGTGGGACCAGAAGGGTGTGATCGACTATGAACTGCTGAAACCGTCAGAAACTATTACTGGTGATCGGTATCGAACACAATTAACGTGTTTAAAACAAGCTCTCACGCAAAAACGGCCGGAATGGGAGAATAGACACAACAAAGTCATCTTACAGCATGACAATGCAAGACCACATGTTTCTCGACCTGTGAAAAAGTACTTAGAAGGATCCGACTGGGAAGTTCTACCCCACCCGCCATATTAGCCAGATATTGCGCCATCGGATTACCATTTGTTCCGGTCGATGCAGTCAGCACATTCTGGAGAACGGTTTAGTTCTTATGAAGACATAAAAAATTGGCTGAACAACTGGATCTCTTCCAAGGAACCGGAATTCTTCCTACAGGGCATACGTTCACTGCCTGAAAAATGGGGTAAAGTTGTAGCTTCAGAGGGAGCATACCTCGATTAATATTAAAATATTGTTTCTGTTCTCCAACAACGTGTTTTGTTCACCTCAAATCTTATTTATATACCCAATATATATATATATATCATCATCATCATCATCATTGTCAACCATTATCAATCCACTGCTGGACGAAGGTCTCCCCAAGTTTCCTCCACAACGGTCTGTCTTGCGCCAGTTTTCTCCATGTCACCCCTGCATACTTTCGAATTTCATCCACCCATCTTCCATGTGGTCTTCTTCTGGGTCTTTTCCTGTCTCTTGGAATCCAATCTAAAATTTCGGCTGTCCATCTATGGTCTGTCCTTCTGGCAGTATGTCCAGCCCATTGCCATTTCAGGGATTTAACTCTGATCATGATGTCTTCCACTCTTGTCATTTTTTGGATCCACGAGTTCCTCTTCTTATCTCTCTTGGTTACACCAACTATGCACCTCTCCATGCTGCTTTGAGTTGTCTGCAGCCTTTGTATGTCTCTTTTAGTTAAGGTCCACGTCTCTGCACCATACGTAAGCACTGGAAGGATGCATTGATCAAACACTTTTCTTTTAAGACATAATGGCATATTGCTCTTGAAAATTACGCTGTTTCTTCCAAAAGCTCTCCAGGCAAGTTTTGTACGCCGATTAATTTCTTCATCAATGTGACCCTCACTTGATATCTGCTGTCCAAGATAAACGTACGTGTCTGTTATCTCCAGCTTTTCTCCATCAATCGATAAATCTTCATTTCTTGTAAAAGCATTGAACATCACTTTTGTCTTCTGAAAGTTCATTTTTAATCCCACTTCTTTACTCTTGTCAGCAAGTTCCTGGATCTGTAGCGCTCTGATGGGGTAGTTGCAAAAATGACTATGTCATCAGCAAAACGAAGGTGGGTTAGATAATCTCCATTAATCTTTATCCCTTTGTTTTCATAGCTCAGCGACTGAAAAACACCCTCCGAAGAGGCATTAAAGAGCTTCGGAGATATGGTGTCACCTTGTCTCACTCCCTTTCCAATTTTTATGTGTGTTGTATTTTCAAACAGCCGAATCTTTGCACTTGCATTTTCATAGATGTTATTAATAATATTAATGTATGCATCTTCAATACCGCAGGTTTTCAGAGCCATTGTAACTGCTGTGGTTTCACCGAATCAAAGGCTTTTTCATAATCGATAAAAGCCATGCACAATGGAAGTTCATATTCCTTCGCTCTTTCAATTAGTTCTCTCAGTACGTGGATATGATCTATTGTGCTGTAGCCACTCCTGAATCCAGCTTGTTCTCTCGGTTGAGGCATGTCCAGTGTTACCTTCAAGCGGTGTGAAAGAACTTTAGTGAAGATTTTATAAACTACTGATAGGAGGCTGATAGGTCTGTAGTTTCCGAGATCCTCAATGTCACCTTTCTTATGTAGCAGGATCATTGAAGCGGTGTTCAAATCCTCAGGAATCTTTCCTTCATTAAGGCATCGAGTGAAAATTTGAGCGAGTACTGTTTCGATTTCTCCACTTGCTTCTTGTATGATGTCTACAGTAATTCCATCTTCTCCTGGAGCTTTTCCCCGCTTCATGTTCTTGATTGCATGTGCAACTTCTGCTGGAAGGACTGGCGGAACTCTGGTACTGGTATCTTTCATGATGTCTGGAGTGTATGTATCATCCCTTTCATATAATTTGGAGTAGAAATCTTTCACTCTTGTCAAAATTTCGCCTCTATTTCTTGTTGCAGAACCATCTTCTTTTCTCAGTGCCATAATCTGTTTTCTTCCCTTACTGAGATGTCCCTTTGCTATCTTTAGGCTTTGGTTGTTTTCAATTGCTTTCCTCACTAGTTCACAGTTGAATTTCCTTACGTCTTCAGTGATACTTTTTCTTACTGTCTTGCATAGCTCTATATATTCCACTTTGGAAGTCACATCTTCTTTAGTTGTCCTCATCTCTCTTCTTTTTTGCATCAACATTTTCGTTTTTCCTGATAATTTGTTTACATGCAACTTGTTCTTAGACCCAGCTAATTTTGTTGCTGTTTCCATAAGAGCTTTGGTTACTTTTCTGTTAACTTCAGATATGTCCACTTCTTCCGATGTTAGGCCTTCTAAAGCAGAGAACCTGTTCTTCAGTTCCAACTTGAAGGTATTATGGTGTTTTTTAAGGTTGGTTATGTCAATAGATTTTGTTTGTCTTATGAGCTTGCCACGTTCAAGTTTAGTGTTGAGGTGCATCTTACATCTCACCAATCTATGGTCACTACCTGTGTTGAACTTGTTTAGCACACTGCAGTCTTCTATGACGAATTTTTTGTTACACATGATAAAATCAATTTCACTTGTCTTCCCATTTGGATGTCTCCATGTCCATTTCCTGTGTGGCTTTTTCTTGAAGAAGGAGTTCAAGATGAAAAACCCTTCTGCCTCTGCAAACTCAACGAGAGTATTTCCACGCTGGTTTCTGTTGCCGTGACCAAATTTACCTACTGAAGTTTCATTCTGTTGCCGTTGCCCTATTTTTGCATTGAAATCTCCCATAATTATTTTCAAGTGCTGCTTACCTTTATCATTTAGATGACAAATTTCCTCATAAAATTCTTCAATTTCTTCTTCAGGATGACTTGTGGTGGGTGCATAAGTTTGAATAATCTGAGCCTGGTATCTTTTCGAGAGTTGGATAACAAGTCGTGCAGCTCTGTCAGAGGAACTTTCAACTTCTACAACTTTATCCTTCAGTTTCTTGTTTATTATAAATCCAACACCACTAGTTCTGCCAGTATCTGTCCCACGATAGTAGAAGAGATGTCCACTTTTCAGTTCGATGAGATCTTCTCCTTTTCTCCTTACCTCACTTAGTTAGCCCCACAATGTCCCACTTGATCCTTTGTAGTTCCTCTTCCAATTCAAGAAGCCTTGAATCAGAAGATAGGGAGCGTCCATTATACGTAGCCAAGGTCAGCATCAGATGGCAGCCTAGTCCGGTACTCCGGGGATTCTTAGCACCCTCTGCCTTCATGTCGCACTGGCCGCAGCCTTGGCCAGGTACATTCCAGCTGCCGGAGACTGAGGGCCAAGATTTAAGTTGTGGAATCATTTTGGAGGGGTTTGGCCATAACTCACCACGCTGGCCAAGCGGGTTGGTGAGTGTGGGATAGAATTTCCTCTAATCCCGATGGTATAGTTATACTGCTATTGGCGGTCGTCAGAGCCCCTTTAGTGCGAACAGGATGGACCATGAGAAGGCGGGGTTGACATTTGTCAAGGAGAGGCTGTGATGTTACGCATCACCTGACCTTACATCCCTATATATATATAAGGGGAAAAAACAGATTATGGCACTGAGAAAAGAAGATGGTTCTGTAACAAGAAATAGAGGCGGAATTTTGACAAGAGTGAAAGATTTCTACTCCAAATTATATGAAAGGGATGATACATGTACTCCAGACATCATGAAAGGTACCAGTACCAGAGTTCTTCCAGTCCTTCCAGCAGAAGTTGCACATGCAATCAAGAACATGAAGCGGGGAAAAGCTCCAGGAGAAGATGGAATTACTGTAGACATCATACAAGAAGCAAGTGGAGAAATCGAAACAGTACTCGCCCAAATTTTCACTCGATGCCTTAATGAAGGGAAAATTCCTGAGGATTGGAACAACGCTACAATGATCTTGCTACATAAAAAAGGTGACATTGAGGATCTCAGGAACTACAGACCTATCAGCCTCCTATCAGTGGTTTATAAAATCTTCACTAAAGTTCTTTCACACCGCTTGAAGGTGACACTGGACATGGCTCAACCGAGAGAACAAGCTGGATTCAGGAGTGGCTACAGCACAATAGATCATATCCACGTACTGAGAGAACTAATTGAAAGAGCGAGGGAATATGAACTTCCATTGTGCATCGCTTTTATCGATTATGAAAAAGCCTTTGATTCGGTGAAACCATCAGCAGTTGCAATGGCTCTGAAATCCTGCGATATTGAAGATGCATACATTAATATTGTTAATAACATCTATGAAAATGCAAGTGCAAAAATTCGGCTGTTTGAAAATACAACACACATAAAAATTGGAAAAGGAGTGAGACAAGGTGACACCATATCTCCGAAGCTCTTTAATGCCACATTGGAAAATGTCTTTCAATCACTGAACTTGGAAAACAAAGGGATAAAGATTAATGGAGATTATCTAACCCACCTTCGTTTTGCTGATGACATAGTCATTTTTACAACTACCCCATCAGAGCTACAGAGTATGATCCAGGAACTTGCTGACAAGAGTAAAGAAGTGGGATTAAAAATGAACTTTCAGAAGACAAAAGTGATGTTCAATGCTTTTACAGGAAATGAAGATTTATCGATTGATGGAGAAAAGCTGGAGATAACAGACACGTACGTTTATCTTGGACAGCAGATATCAAGTGAGGGTCACATTGATGAATAAATTAATCGGCGTACAAAACTTGCCTGGAGAGCTTTTGGAAGAAACAGCATAATTTTCAAGAGCAATATGCCATTATGTCTTAAAAGAAAAGTGTTTGATCAATGCATCCTTCCAGGGCTTATGTATGGTGCAGAGACGTGGACCTTAGCTAAAAGACACATACAAAGGCTGCAGACAACTCAAAGCAGCATGGAGAGGTGCATGCTTGGTGTAACCAGGAGAGATAAGAAGAAAAACACGTGGATCCGAAAAATGACAAGAGTGGAAGACATCATGATCAGAGTTAAATCCCTGAAATGGCAATGGGCTGGACATACTGCCAGAAGAACAGACCATCGATGGACAACCGAAATTTTAGATTGGATTAGAAGGGACAGGAAAAAACCCAGAAGAAGACCACATGGAAGATGGGTGGATGAAATTCGAAAGTATGCGGGAGTGACATGGAGGAGACTGGCACAAGACAGACCGTTGTGGAGGAAACTTGGGGAGACCTTCGTCCAGCAGTGGATTGATAATGGTTGACAATGATGATGATGATGATGAGATATAATATATATATATATATATATATATATATACTGGGGGATGTAAGGTCAGGTGATGCGTAACATCACAGCCTCTCCTTGACAAATGTCAACCCCGCCTTCTCGTGGTGCATCCTGTTCCCACTAAAGGGGCTCTGACGACCACCAATAGCGGTATAACTATACCATCGGGATTAGAGGAAATTCTATCCCACACTAACCAACCCGCTTGGCCAGCGTGGTGAGTTATGGCCAAACCCCTCCAAAATGATTCCACAACTTAAATCTTGGCCCTCAGTCTCCGGCAGCTGGAATGTACCTGGCCAAGGCAGCGGCCAGTGCGACATGAAGGCAGAGGGTGCTAAGAATCCCCGGAGGACCGGACTAGGCTGCCATCTGATGCTGACCTTGGCTACGTACAATGGACGCTCCCTATCTTCTGATTCAAGGCTTCTTGAATTGGAAGAGGAACTACAAAGGATCAAGTGGGACATCGTGGGGCTAAGTGAGGTAAAGAGAAAAGGAGAAGATCTCATCGAACTGAAAAGTGGACATCTCTTCTACTATCGTGGGACAGATACTGGCAGAACTAGTGGTGTTGGATTTATAATAAACAAGAAACTGAAGGATAAAGTTGTAGAAGTTGAAAGTTCCTCTGACAGAGCTGCACGACTTGTTATCCAACTCTCGAAAAGATACCAGGCTCAGATTATTCAAACTTATGCACCCACCACAAGTCATCCTGAAGAAGAAATTGAAGAATTTTATGAGGAAATTTGTCATCTAAATAATAAAGGTAAGCAGCACTTGAAAATAATTATGGGAGATTTCAATGCAAAAATAGGGCAACGGCAACAGAATGAAACTTCAGTAGGTAAACTCAGTCACGGCAACAGAAACCAGCGTGGAAATACTCTCGTTGAGTTTGCAGAGGCAGAAGGGTTTTTCATCTTGAACTCCTTTTTCAAGAAAAAGCCACACAGGAAATGGACATGGAGACATCCAAATGGAACGACAAGTGAAATTGATTTTATTATGTGTAACAAAAATTCGTCATAGAAGACTGCAGTGTGCTAAACAAGTTCAACACAGGTAGTGACCATAGATTGGTGACATGTAAGATGCACCTTAACACTAAACTTGAACGTGGCAAGCTCATAAGACAAACAAAATCTATTGACATAACCAACCTTAAAAAACACCATAATACCTTCAAGTTGGAACTGAAGAACAGGTTCTCTGCTTTAGAAGGCCTAACATCAGAAGAAGTGGACATCTCTGAAGTTAACAGAAAAGTAACCAAAGCTCTTATGGAAACAGCAACAAAATTAGCTGGGTCTAAGAACAAGTTGCATGTAAATAAATTATCAGGAAAAACGAAAATGTTGATGCAAAAAAGAAGAGAGATGAGGACAACTAAAGAAGATGTGACTTCCAAAGTGGAATATATAGAGATATGCAAGACAGTAAGAAAAAGTATCACTGAAGACGTAAGAAAATTCAACTGTGAACTAGTGAGGAAAGCAATTGAAAACAACCAAAGCCTAAAGATAGCAAAGGGACATCTCAGTAAGGGAAGAAAACAGATTATGGCACTGAGAAAAGAAGATGGTTCTGTAACAAGAAATAGAGGTGAAATTTTGACAAGAGTGAAAGATTTCTACTCCAAATTATATGAAAGGGATGATAAATGCACTCCAGACATCATGAAAGATACCAGTACCAGAGTTCCTCCAGTCCTTCCAGCAGAAGTTGCACATGCAATCAAGAACATGAAGCGGGGAAAAGCTCCAGGAGAAGATGGAATTACTGTAGACATCATACAAGAAGCAAGTGGAGAAATCGAAACAGTACTCGCCCAAATTTTCACTCGATGCCTTAATGAAGGAAAGATTCCTGAGGATTGGAACACCGCTACGATGATCCTGCTACATAAGAAAGGTGACATTGAGGATCTTGGAAACTACAGACCTATCAGCCTCCTATCAGTAGTTTATAAAATCTTCACTAAAGTTCTTTCACACCGCTTGAAGGTAACACTGGACATGGCTCAACCGAGAGAACAAGCTGGATTCAGGAGTGGCTACAGCACAATAGATCATATCCACGTGCTAAGAGAACTAATTGAAAGAGCGAGGGAATATGAACTTCCATTGTGCATGGCTTTTATCGATTATGAAAAAGCCTTTGATTCGGTGAAACCATCAGCAGTTACAATGGCTCTGAAAACCTGCGGTATTGAAGATGCATACATTAATATTATTAATAACATCTATGAAAATGCAAGTGCAAAGATTAGGCTGTTTGAAAATACAACACAAGTAAAAATTGGAAAGGGAGTGAGACAAGGTGACACCATATCTCCGAAGCTCTTTAATGCCACATTGGAGGGTGTCTTTCAGTCGCTGAGCTGGGAAAACAAGGGGATAAAGATTAATGGAGATTATCTAACCCACCTTCGTTTTGCTGATGACGTAGTCATTTTTGCAACTACCCCACCAGAGCTGCAGAGTATGATCCAGGAACTTGCTGACAAGAGTAAAGAAGTGGGATTAAAAATGAACTTTCAGAAGACAAAAGTGATGTTCAATGCTTTTACAAGAAATGAAGATTTATCGATTGATGGAGAAAAGCTGGAGATAACAGACACGTACGTTTATCTTGGACAGCAGATATCAAGTGAGGGTCACATTGATGAAGAAATTAATCGGCGTACAAAACTTGCCTGGAGAGCTTTTGGAAGAAACAGCATAATTTTCAAGAGCAATATGCCATTATGTCTTAAAAGAAAAGTGTTTGATCAATGCATCCTTCCAGTGCTTACGTATGGTGCAGAGACGTGGACCTTAACTAAAAGAGACATACAAAGGCTGCAGACAACTCAAAGAGGCATGGAGAGGTGCATACTTGGTGTAACCAGGAGAGATAAGAAGAGGAACTCGTGGATCCGAAAAATGACAAGAGTGGAAGACATCATGATCAGAGTTAAATCCCTGAAATGGCAATGGGCTGGACATACTGCCAGAAGGACAGATCATCGATGGACAGCCGAAATTTTAGATTGGATTCCAAGGGACAGGAAAAGACCCAGAAGAAGACCACATGGGAGATGGGTGGATGAAATTCGAAAGTATGCAGGGGTGACGTGGAGGAGACTGGCACAAGACAGACAGTTGTGGAGGAAACTTGGGGAGACCTTCGTCCAGCAGTGGATTGATAATGGTTGACAATGATGATGATGATGATGATATATACTGGGGTGAGGAATTCCAGGAAAATCTTAACCAGCCAGGGATTTTTACCACTAGCCAAGAAGATGTGATATAGGCACATTATGACAACAGTGTACAGAGATGGGATATGACACAAATTTTGAATTTCGGCCCCTATGTAATACAAATACATATATACGCTATACCAGATAAAAAAAAAATCCCCATGAAACCTTTGATTTATAACAGAGATGTATGACACCAATTTATTATTATTTTATCATTAAATATTTCATACCTAATTAATAGTGATTGTTCAACTTTGTTTCTTTTAAATTTGTACATCAATTATTCTGCATCACGAAATTTTCTTTAATGTCTTTGTACATGCTTTGTTCCACCTCCAAAGTACCACTTATGTATAGAGTCTGCTGGATCAAAATTTTCTAATGATGTCCCATTAATGCGTATATTTAGGAGACTGTTCATACTTCTGTTGACTAATGAGGTCTTCAAGTGATTTTTGATAAGATTCATCTGGTTGAAGCCTCGTTCACAGGTTGATGTTGATGCTGGTATTACACAAGGAAGCGAAAACAACTGCCTTATGTAAAAAAAAGTTCTCCTTACGTTCAGTAATCTTTAAAAGTAGTTCATCAACTTTCAAGTTCTGGCTACTTATTTTGAAATCAAACCATTCGTCTAACCACACTTTTTTCGATATCTTTCTCATTGTTTTTATGTTTGATTACTTCCTAAAATGATGCACGATAATTTTGATTTCATTGTCTTCAAAGTCACTCAAATCTTTTCCAGTGGGCCAAGTGAATGTGTCAAAAACATATGTTGAAGTGATTACAGGGGAATTAATGTCACAAAATCTTTCCAATAAATATTTTTTTGCAAAGTCTATCATAGTATTTCTGTCAGATTTGAAGAACTTCTTCCCATTTGCAACATTTGCCAGAACTACATCTTTGTAAGTTTCTCCATTATAGCAGCTAAAAAATTGTTCTTCATATTTTACTCTTTCTTTCTGCAAATTTTCTAATTTCTTTTTTGCTTTCAAAATTATGTTGTTGACTTGACATAAAAGCAAATGCTGTTTTTGGAAAACGAGGGACAAGTCTTTAAAGATTTGAAGAAAATCTGGGAGAAAACTGAGGGTTGCCAGAAATTAGAAATCTTTTATTTTCTTTACTATGCCTTCTGCATTTTTGCTACCTTGTTTTTTATTAGCTTCATTTTCTAAATGCAACACAACTGGTTGGTAGTCATCAAAAATTGCTCTCAAAACTCCTACTTTAGATGCCACCCATCTAATTTGGTGCAATTTCTGAATTTTTAAAATTTTTTGTGCTAATAAGTTGACTATTTTTTCCAGGTGCTTGATTTTTTTACTGGGATGTCCATAAAATTTATAAATTAAAATAAGAATAGAGTCAAACGTTACTAAATACGATACATTCTTTAGAGTATAAAGTATGCTTAACTGCAATCGGTGAGCAACACAATGCACAGACAATATATGTGGTAAAAATTCTTTAAATTTGGCACATAAACTAGATACTTCACCAACCATGTTGGCTGCCTCATCTGTTGCTATACCAACAATCCAAGAATTTTTCTTCAAATTTAAACCAAGAGAAGCAAACTGTTTCTCAATAGCAGAAAAATAGGACTCAGATGTGCTATTTTCTAATTCTAAAAGTCTCAAAAAACATTCTTCAATTTTACCACTTTTCAAATATCTCGCATACATCATCAATTCCTCTATCGTGCCCTTGTCTGTAGAGGCATCTAAAATAATGCTAACGAACTGGGACTGCTTTAGTTCCTTCAATACAGACTGTGTTATAACCTCTGATATGCAAGAAATAAATTCCCTGCAAGCATTTCTGTTTGCATACTGGTTTTGTACATCAACCTCTAACTTTCTGGATAACATGACTAGTGATTCAATGTCAGAAAATGGCTTATTGTTTTTTGCAATATAGTAGCTCAGATTGAATAATACTTTGAGATGCTTAAATATTTTTTCATCCATCTTTTTAATGCATTTGGCCAATGGAGTAGTAACAAGAAGCTGTGATGAATTTTCAATAAAATCAACATTTTTTCTAAGCTGCACAGATTTATCATGGAAATCAAAAGTTTTATGTTTGAAAGGGCCACTAAATCCCTGTGAAAACTTATGTGATGTATTGACTTTCACATCTGCTTTGCAGCAAAATCCACATTTTGCAAGACCATCTTCATAAACAATCCAGGGGAATTCTTCTATCCATTTCTCTTGAAATTTCCTGTTCTGTGGCTTTTCACAATTTTTTGCAACGTTTCTATCTTCAAGTAAAACATTTTCAGAACTAAGATCAAGTTGTATCACACTGCTATCAACCAAAACACATGGCGTACAGGATGAATCATATGGCACGGCTACATTGCTACCGGACGAATTATGTTGGAAAAATGTAAATAAAGTTGATTGTTTGGAATTAAACATATTGAGATCACACTCCGATTTTCAATGATACTGCGATTTTTTATGTTGCAGAAGCCTTTTGTCCACCAAAATCTTGTTGTTTATGTTTTTGTTTCCAACGCGCATTCAGGCAAATGACAATTTAGTTGGCGCTCCGAGAAGACAGCCGTAGGTACCACGTGATCGAACAGGTGGGACGTCAGCAACAATTAATCCAGTGCGCGCTTCTCAGCAGTTACACAGCGTTCTGCAGTGGGGAAAATCAGTTTATTCCACCAGCAGCACGAGCAACTCAGCTTGGCCTTGAGTGACTGCTAAGCATCCGTGACATCAGCTCTGCTCTTTCGCACTCTTTCATGCGAATGAACACCGGGATCGGTCTAAAAAAATAGAATGCTTTTCTGCCTAGTGAGGTATGATTTCAGAGTTCGGGTGTTCGGGTTTCGGATTAGAATATACTTGTCTGTCTTATAAGTGAAGAAACTTAATTAAGGTGTAAAAAAAATAGTGAAAGCCTACATTATTATTTTATATATTTTATAAACTGCAATTTTTAAGAGGACTAAAATCTAGGAAATCCACTCGCCACGCCAGAAAATCCACTCGCCGATGCCGAGTGCGAGAGTTAAATTCCCCACCCCTGTTGTATATATATATAGGGATGTAAGGTCAGGTGATGCGTAACATCACAGCCTCTCCTTGAGAAATGTCAACCGCGCATTCTCGTGGTGCACCCTGTTCCCACTAAAGGGGCTCTGACGACCGCCAATAGCGGTATAACTATATCATCGGGATTAGAGGAAATGCTATCCCACACTCACCAACCAGCTTGGCCAGCGTGGTGAGTTATGGCCAAACCCCTTCAAAATGACTCCACAACTTAAATCTTGGCCCTCAGTCTCCGGCAGCTGGAATGTACCTGGCCAAGGCAGCGGCCAGTGCGACATGAAGGCAGAGGGTGCTAAGAATCATCGGAGGACCGGACTAGGCTGCCATCTGATGCTGGCCTTGGCTACGTATAATGGACGCTCCTTATCTTCTGATTCAAGGCTTCTTGAATTGGAAGAGGAACTACAAAGGATCAAGTGGGACATCGTCGGGCTAAGTGAGGTAAGGAGAAAAGGAGAAAATCTCATTGAACTGAAAAGTGGACATCTCTTCTACTATCGTAGGACAGATACTGGCAGAACTAGTGGTGTTGGATTTATAATAAACAAGAAACTGAAGGATAAAGTTGTAGAAGTTGAAAGTTTCTCTGACGGAGCTGCACGACTCGTTATCCAACTCTCGAAAAGATACCAGGCTCAGATTATTCAAACTTATGCACCCACCACAAGCCATCCTGAAGAAGAAATTGAAGAATTTTATGAGGAAATTTGTCATCTAAATAATAAAGGTAAGCAGCACTTGAAGATAATTATGGGAGATTTCAATGCAAAAATAGGGCAACGGCAACAGAATGAAACTTCAGTAGGTAAATTCGATCACGGTAAAAGAAACCAGCGTGGAAATACTCTCGTTGAGTTTGCAGAGGCAGAAGGTTTTTTCACCTTGAACTCCTTTTTCAAGAAAAGGCCACGCAGGAAATGGACATGGAGACATCCAAATGGGACGACAAGTGAAATTGATTTTATTATGTGTAACAAAAAATTCGTCATAGAAGACCGCGGTGTGCTAAACAAGTTCAACACAGGTAGTGACCATAGATTGGTGAGATGTAAGATGCACCTCAACACTAAACTTGAACGTGGCAAGCTCATAAAACAAACAAAATGTATTGACATAACCAACCTTAAAAAACACAATACCTTTAAGTTGGAACTGAAGAACAGATTCTCTGCTTTAGAAGGCCTAACATCGGAAGAAGTGGATATTTCTGAAGTTAACAGAAAAGTAACCAAAGCTCTTATGGAAACAGCAACAAAATTAGCTGGGTCTAAGAACAAGTAGCATGTGAACAAATTATCAGGAAAAACCAAAATGTTGATGCAAAAAGAAGGGAAATGAGGACAACTAAAGAAGATGTGACTTCCAAAGTGGAATATATAGAGCTATGCAAGACAGTAAGAAAAAGTATAATTGAAGACGTAAGAAAATTCAACTGTGAACTAGTGAGGAAAGCAATTGGAAACAACCAAAGCCTAAAGATAGCAAAGGGACATCTCAGTAAGGGAAGAAAACAGATTATGGCACTGAGAAAAGAAGATGGTTCTGTAACAAAAAATAGAGGCGAAATTTTGACAAGAGTGAAAGATTTCTACTCCAAATTATATGAAAGGGATTATACATGTACTCCAGACATCATGAAAGGTACCAGTACCAGAGTTCTTCCAGTCCTCCCAGCAGAAGTTGCACATGCAATCAAGAACATGAAGCGGGGGAAAGCTCTAGGAGAAGATGGAATTACTGTAGACATCATACAAGAAGCAAGTGGAGAAATCGAAACAGTACTCGCCCAAATTTTCACTCCATGCCTTAATGAAGGGAAGATTCCTGAGAATTGGAACACCGCTACAATGATCCTGCTACATAAAAATGGTGACATTGGGGATCTCGGGAACTACAGACCTATCAGCCTCCTATCAGTGGTTTATAAAATCTTCACTAAAGTTCTTTCACAACGCTTGAAGGTAACACTGGACATGGCTCAACCGAGAGAACAAGCTGGATTCAGGAGTGGCTACAGCACAATAGATCATATCCACGTACTGAGAGAACTAATTGAAAGAGCCAGGGAATATGAACTTCCATTGTGCATGGCTTTTATCGATTATGAAAAAGCCTTTGATTCGGTGAAACCATCAGCAGTTACAATGGCTCTGAAATCCTGCGGTATTGAAGATGCATACATTAATATTATTAATAACATCTATGAAAATGCAAGTGCAAAGATTCGGCTGTTTGAAAATATAACACACATAAAAATTGGAAAGGGAGTGAGACAAGGTGGCACCATATCTCCGAAGCACTTTAATGCCACATTGGAGGGTGTCTTTCAGTCGCTGAGCTGGGAAAACAAGGGGATAAAGATTAATGGAGATTATCTAACCCACCTTCGTTTTGCTGATGACATAGTCATTTTTGCAACTACCGCATCAGAGCTACAGAGTATGATCCAGGAACTTGCTGACAAGAGTAAAGAAGTGGGATTAAAAATGAACTTTCAGAAGACAAAAGTGATGTTCAATGCTTTTACAAGAAATGAAGATTTATCGATTGATGGAGAAAAGCTGGAGATAACAGACATGTACGTTTATCTTGGACAGCAGATATCAAGTGAGGGTCACATTGATGAAGAAATTATTTGGCGTACAAAACTTGCCTGGAGAGCTTTTGGAAGAAACAGCATAATTTTTAAGAGCGGTATGCCATTATGTCTTAAAAGAAAAGTGTTTGATCAATGCATCCTTCCAGTGCTTACGTATGGTGCAGAGACGTGGACCTTAACTAAAAGAGACATACAAAGGCTGCAGATAACTCAAAAAAGCATGGAGAGGTGCATGCTTGGTGTAACCAGGAGAGATAAGAAAAAGAACTCGTGGATCAGAAAAATGACAAGAGTGGAAGACATCATGATCAGAGTTTAATCCCTGAAATGGCAATGGGCTGGACATACTGCCCGAAGGACAGATCATTGATGGACAGCCGAAGTTTTAGATTGGATTCCAAGGGACAAGAAAAGACCCAGAAGAAGACCACATGGGAGATGGGTGGATGAAATTCGAAAGTATGCAGGAGTGACATGGAGGAGACTGGCACAAGACAGACCGTTGTGGAGGAAACTTGGTGAGACCTTCGTCCAGCAGTGGATTGATAATGGTTGACGATGATGATATATATATATATATATCATCATCATCATCCTATTCCAAACAATACTGGCTGGACGGAAAGACAAATTCTGTTCACTCTTCTTGGTTAATTTGGCATGCGATACAGGTGTTTCTTGGCTTGTGCTCCTGAGTTTTGCTTTAATTTTATTTTTTATTGACTGACGATAGTGGAAGTTTAAGCCAAAGGCTTCGGCTGCAAAAGAAAAAAAGAAGGGAGAGCTCATGGAGGTGGGAGAGCTTTCCCATTCATATTAAAGCGGAGCTCAACGAGAAGGCTCAGTGCGCAGTAAATTAAAGTAGGTCAAACCACTTGAAAGAGAGAAAGCTGCACCACTGTCCGCAAACACGTGCGAGGCACCTGGTAAAAGGAAGCGCAACTTCATTCTAACAAAAACATCTGTACTCTGTAGATGAGAAAAAAAGCATAACATAGAAGGAACATATTATTAAAGAAAACATTAATCGAAAGCATTACAAGCGATAATTTATAAGTTAATTACTTCTAAGATGGATTGTATTGCGGTTAACAGAGAACCATCCTGTAGCAGACATCCACATTGAATGGAATTTAGACAATTGTGCAGTTTTACCAGCAATGCATTATTCTAACGGGAGTCTTAAGATTAACTGTGATTTATATTGATTACATAATTGGTTTTGAGCATTTAATAAAGGCAAACAAATAATATCATTAGCATAATTAATAAAAAATGTATAAATAAAATTTTTTGCCAGTATGAAAAAATTAGTGCATAAACCAGGTCGACACTGAATTGCAGACTAGCCTTTGAAGTATACATATAATCACGTTGGGTGTGAGTTAATTCATGAAAATAAGGAAGATAATTTAGTTTTCTGAGCAGCACCACGACTTCACATGTGCGGCCCTTACGGCAACTTTTGCTTCCAAGATTGCAAAATTTCTCACCTGCGGCCCTTACGCCGATGCAGCTCTTAGTCCGAAATTACGCATAGATTTTCCGCTAGGGGCATAAAAGTAAATTACATTTTACCCGATAACTCTTCTTCTAAAACTCCGATTTGAAAAAAAAATTCTTCAGCGGATACATCTCCTGAAGGAAAATCTTTTGCATATAATTTCAAATTTTTGGCAAGGAATACTTTGGCCACCAGGGGGCATAAGGGTTAATTTTTGCTTCTGATGTATTTGCCATAAAATCGGAGCTTCTAAAATATTGATTGAAAAAATTATTTCGTGGACTCATGCCACTCACATCGATAACCTTTTTGGGAATATTTTCTTCTTAAAATATTTTACAGTTTCTCCGCCAGGGGGCGTAGATGTACATCTTATTTTTGTCAATATCTCTACTTCTAGGAGCTTGATTTGAAAACTTCCTTCTTTGTTGGATAGTGTTTTCTGTGTGACATGTTTTTCACTTAATTTCAAAATTTTCAAGTAATTCATAGACTTTCCGCTAGGGGGCGTAGCGGTAATTTGCGTTTCCCCCTATATCTCTGCTTCTAAATCTCCGATTTGAAAAATTCTTTCTGCACCGGGTACAGCTCCTGATGGGAAATCGTTTGCACACAATTTCTAATTTTTGTAAAGAAATGGTTTGGCAACCAGGGACATAAATCTTAATTTCCGCTTTTGATGTATTTGCAGCAAAACATGAGCTTCTAAATTCTCGATTGAAAAAAACGTCATTTGTTGACCGATACTACTCATGTCGACAAACCTTTTACAAACATTTTCTTCTTAAAATAGTACATGGTTTCTACGCCAGGGGGCGTAGATGTATACCTTTTTTTGTCAATATCTCTGCTTCTAGGAGTCCGATTTGAAAAATTCCTTCTTTGTTGGATAGTGTTTCCAATGCGACACGTGTTTCATATAATTTCAAAATTTTTAAGTAATTCATAGACTTTCCGCTAGGGGGCGTAAATGGTAAATTGCGTTTCCCCCTATATCTCTGCTTCTAAATCTCCGATTTGAAAAATTCTTTCTGCACCGCATACAGTTCCTGATGGGAAATCGTTTGCACATATTTTCTAATTTTTGTTAGAAATGGTTTGGCCGCCAGGTGGCATAAGTCTTAATTTCCGCTTCTGTTGTATTTGCAGCAAAATATGAGCTTCTAAAATCTCAATTGAAAAAAAAAGTTGTTTGTTGACCGATACTACTCATGTCAACAAACATTTTAGGAAAATTTTCTTCTTAAAAAAATGCATGGTTTCTGCGCCAGGGGTCGTAGATGTATATTTTATTTTTGTCCATATCTCTACTTCTAAGAGTATGATTTGAAAAATTCCTTCTTTGTTGGATAGTGTTTCCGATGCGAAATGTTTTTCCTATAAATTCAAAATTTTCAAGTAAATCATACACTTTCCGCTAGGGGGCACAAAGGTAAATTCCGTTTCCTACGTTATTTCTGCTCCTAAACCTCTGATTTGAAAAATTATTCCTGTATCACATACAAGACCTGATGGAAAATATTTTTCACATAATTTCTAATGTTTGGTAAGGAATGGTTTAGCCACCAGGGGTCATAACAGGGCCGTAGCTAGGTCCCAGAACTAGGGGGCTCAGAGCTCATCTGGGGGGGGGGGGCTCAAATTTTTGCTAGGCGTGAGCAAAGAGGGCAGTCGCTCACGCAGTTTTGCCGACTTGGGGGACATTCACTAAATTCAGGAGATTTCAGAATGGAGTTAGTGGCAGACATATTGTTTTTCGGATTTATGACTTTTTCAGTGGATTTTTTAATGTTTTGAACGCTTTCAGTAATTTTTTACATTTATGGTTTCAAACATTTGAAATGTTGTATTTGAAACTTCTTCAGTTCCGTAGTTTCCATAACCGTGATTTTTAATTCTTATAAAATGCAATCCCTTTCCCCTTTCCACTTTTATTTTTAACAGGCACAGAAAGCTTGCCTGTGCCAACTGAGTTACACTAAAAGAAAAAAATCTGTGATCCCTTAGACCGTAAATACTGTACGAAAGTGGTACGATGAATACTCCCTTCTCGTTCGCTCGGAATGTAAGAGAGGCCGAGAGAGTAACAACGAGCAGTGGACTATGATGAAAAATAGGTTTTGGCCTGCTAAGATAATAATATTTTTTTCTCAGTAAGTTCTTTGAACTAGATTTTTTAGGCATTTCAAAAGTATTAGTGTTTTCTCTCCTCCTTAAGAACTATCAGATTGTGTTTTGTATGCTTTAGAATTCCAGAACTTCTCACCTTTAATTGTTTCTGTCATTGGAGCCCCTTCGCATCACCATATGTGTTAGCAAGTGTCACGCCAAGAAAAGCAAAACAAATGTACGAATTTGTTACCTCCAGCATAATGAGGGACCTTCCCTTTGAGGGCACGGAACAGACCCAATGGCAATAGGATCCCATGTGGTCTTAAAGTGCTTCGTTCACCATCAAGGGAAACATTCAAGTGTCTCCTTAAAACTACAAAGGATGCAACCTGGGACTTAAGCCCCCAAAGCTTCCCACCTGCCTTTAATCTGGTCCTGAGTGCAAGTACGCCACTACCCTTGATTACTTTCTTTTAGCTTGTTCGTCTAAATTTAACGTCCCCCCCCCCCCACCTAAAATGCATTTCTTGTTCCTTATAACTCCTACCGCTAGTAGAGAAACACTAAAATTACTAATACAGCCGTTACAATTAATTCACAATTCAAAAAGTCGAAATTCTTTTTTCTTTTGAGTTACATTTCTACTGCGTCGTTTTACTGTTACTTAACTTTTTAAAAAGTCCAGTATACGAATAAAGTATTTATGCCTGTGATGAAATATCAAAGTAATTTACGTAAACCATCGAAATAAAAGTTTAAGTCATTTTTGACAGCGCCAATTTTCCAGGGGGCTCGCTAGCCTTGTAAGGGGAGCTGAGCCCCCTCTAGCCCCCCGCTAGCTACGGCCCTGGGTCATAAGTGTTAATTTCTGCTTCTGAAGTATTTGTTGCAAAATCTGGGCTCCCGAAACCTCGACTAATTTTTTTTTCTTCGACCGATACCGCTCATATGGAAAAACCTTTTGCGAATACTTTCTTCCTAAAATAATTCATGGTTTTCCCACCAGGGGACGTAAAGTCACATCTTATTTTTGTCGATATCTCTGTTTCTAAGAGTTCGTAAGCTCACGATTCCATTTACAGCAATATCTGAGGGATTAAAAACCCAATTGAAAATCTTCTTTCTTTCGTAAGATACTATTGCTTTCCGTACTGGTTCCATTAACTTTGAATACTTTAATAAATTTAATTTGCGTCAGAACGGATTCCGAAGACGTGCTTATTACACCCGAAAATTCGGTGTCATCTTTCTTGTTGAATTAACTTGTTGAAAATGCTATTTATAATTCTCGAAGGTTCATTTATGGAACTGTTTTTCTGGATCTAAAAACTTTCTTTAATTACTCTCTCATTTTTATGAGGTTCATAGTCCAATATTTTATAAAAGTCCATTTCACACACATTGCTGCACATTAAATGTAATGTACTTATTTTGCCTTCATTGAAATCTGTAATGTTCTAATAATTATTCATTGTTTTATTTATTTTTCTTTAAATTACCTTATTCTATTGTTATTGTGGTTCATGTTTCACACGTTTGCAGAAAGTTTTCTGTTTCGATGGTTGCGTATTCAGATACATTTTATTTTTACAAAACTCTCTCTCTCTCTCTCTCTCTCTCTCTCTCTCTCTCTCTCTATATATATATATATATATATATATATATATAAACACCAAAATCTGCACATCTTGGATGAATAATTAGAGGCCAACTTTTCATACCACTCAATCCACAGAATGCAGACTTATGAAAGACAAAAGATTTCACATTTGATAATGTCCTAACACAGCAAATTTGTAAGTTTTCAGGCCATAATTTTGCACACTTCGAACGAACGAACGAACGAACGAACACACACACACACACACACCCACATTTCACTAAGCTGTTCTCTGAGATTCAGAGGTTAGTTCCACAAAGAAATACAAACTACCAGATAATTTTTACTTACTGTTGCCATATCAAGCTTCTCCATTTACACGATCTTGACATACAACTCAGGCTTTACTGACGTCCGTCACACATCATACACAAGACCTTTTATACTTCATACTCATAATCTTTTTCTCATGCAGACACTCCTGAATCTGATCCTCTCATGACTTCCTTGGCCTTTCCTTCCTGCCACTTGGGCTAAAAAGATTTTCTTAGAAAGCATCTCATCACTCATTCTCCCAACATGGCGAAACCACCGAAGCATATTAGTCTCCACTTTGCTAACAACATTTTGTTTCACGTTACATAACTGCAACATCTCTTCATTCCACATACAATCAGAATGTGCCTTGCCACAAACGTAAGTAACGCATTTCTCCAGCACATAAACGACTCCTATGTTTCTTCTGCAGTACCCAGGTTTCACTGCCATAAGCCACAGTAGGAACAATTACACTTTCATACACAGCCATGCGGGACTCTCTTAAGAACCCATCATTCCTGTGAAAACCTCCCAAAGCAGCTATGACTTTCAATGAAGAATTCACTCGCCTACTAATTTCATGATCCAATTTGTTCTCTCTGTCAAACATGCTTCCTAAATACACAAACTCATTCACCTAATCAATCACTGTCATTTAGACTTATATTACATTCAGTACTACCAGTTCCTCTCTCAAAAACCATAACTTTGGTTTTTCCCTTATTAATACTCAGTTTCAATTTCATGCAAACTTCGTACATCCGGGACAACCTACTCTGCAACTCACTTTTGCTCTCTGCCAACAGGACTGTGTCATCAGCATACAGCAATCTGCAGACATGGATATCACCAAGACATGCATCAGTATTATCTATTTTGGCATCATGCATGCATGCATTCATAAATATATTGAACAGCCATGATGACATTACACAAACTTGTATGACTCCAGCACGAATATAAAACCATTTTGATAAAACATCATTCACTGATACACAAGTTAGTTCTCCTGCCAGCATACATGGCTTTTAGTACTCTATTAAGTAGATTCCCAGTAACACCAAATTCATTCAAAATCTTTCACAAAAGTGTCCTATTTACTCGGTCGCAAGCTTTCTCTAAATCTATGAAGGCAGCTAAAAATTTCTTGCCAGTAGCCAGATACTTTTCAATCATCATGCGTAATGCAAAAATTTGGTTAGTGCATCCTTTACCAACCATAAAACCACTCTGAACATCCCATACTTTCTCTGATGTAAAGACCTCATACTTTTTCAATAACGACCTTACCAAACATTGTTCCTGGCACACTCAGCAGGCTAATAGCACGATGGTTCTTGTAGTCAGTCTAATCACTCTAATCACCTTTTCCCTTATACAAGGGAACAATGAGAACATCCTTCCAATCCTGAGGGACTATTCCTAACTCCCAGCACAACTGGCAAATTTCAGTTAACCAGTCAATTACAGAGTCATCACCATATTTCAACATCTCAGCAGTTATGCCATCAACTCCCGGGGCTTTACCATTCTGAAGAGATTTTAGAGCTTACACAACTCTTCTCTTGAGATCCCTCCTGTGTTTCCATCCTTCACTGTGACATCTGCTTCTGCCTGACAATCACCTTTGCTTTCTTGATCTAATAACTCACAGAAGTATTCACCACATCTTTCACTTAACTCATTGGGCTCCCATATCATTTCTCCGATCGTATTCTTTACACAACTTACAACTTTGTTTTCCCTATTTTTCCTGAGTCTCATGTACTTTCAGAAAGTCTTTGTATTTTTCCAAAAAAAAAACAATTCATGCCTTTCCACCTCCTCCTTTCTATCTTTTGTCTCACTTTGGTGAACCAGCTTAGCTGCTTCACGCTTCTTACAGAGATATTCATCCCCAAATGGGCTTCTTTCTTTCTTTTTCTTTACTGCCTCTTCAATCTCACTATTCCACCAAGCATCACCTCTATTGTTACCCACTATTGTGCCACTTATTAGAAGCAAAATCAAAACTTATCAAGATGAATTTGACTTCAATGAAACACTCAGTGCTGAAAAAAAAAAAAAGAAAAAAAAAGAAAGAAAAGAAAAAAAAAAAAGAAGGGGGAAAAAAAGAAAAAAAAACAGAGAACAGGCTGAACTGGCTAAACATCCCAATTATAACAATTTTTAACTTTTGGCATCAAAGGTTAAAAAATTTGACCAAAACCTTTCCAATGAGTCATGAACAGACTGCTGCTTTGGACGTTTTGGATTACTTACATGCCAGTTTGGATTCTAGGGACTCTGTTGTCAGACTTTTCTTTGATCTTTCAAGAGCGTTTGATACAGTCTGTCAATATGTTTTATTGATTAAGTTAGAGAGGATTGGGATAAGGAGTGCTGCATTGAAGGTGTTTCGGAGTTATTTGATGGGCAGGAAACAGCACATTCAGGTCAATGGATACTGCTCTGAAGTAAGACCTGTTTCTTATGGAATCCCTCAGGGTTCGGTATTGGGTCCTATTTTGTTCCTTACCTATATAAATGATATTTTTCAGGTCCCAGCTAAAGCTCATATGGGTACTGTTCGCTGACGATGTCAGTCTTTTTTTTAGGAGAGACTCCTTGGATGAACTGATTCCTCGAGTAAATCTTGAAATCGTGAAGTTTGTTCGTTGGTTTGCATGTAATTTTCTAACATTAAATGTCGCTAAGACGGGTTGTATGCTGTTTTCCTGTATTAGGCATGGTCATAGTGATTTGAGTCCGGTATATTTGTATGACACGGCATTGGAATATCGGGCCTCAATAAGGTTCTTGGGAGTTGTTTTGCATAAATCTTTGAAATGGGATGACCAGGTGGATCAGTTGGCGTCTTGCCTTAGATCTAGGGTTGGTATGATTACGAGAATCTCGGGTTTCCTGTCAGTTAGAGTTCTGTTGATCTTGTACTATCCATTTGTTTATCCTGTGCTGTTGTACTGCATCTTGATTTGGGGTGTAACTACACAGCGAAATCTCCCTCGTCTGTCTATTTTGCAGAGAAGGTATGTTCGATTGTTAAACTCTTCGGCTCATTCAGAATTTTTATTTCGTTATTATCATATATTGAATGTAGAGCAGTTGCACAGATATAGACTAAAGTTAATGATTCACGAACGTATTAATACAGGAAGATGTTTAAATCCGATAGTGTTGCGAGAGTCACTCATTCATATGGTACTCGCAGGGGTTCAGAGTTCGCTGTCCCTTGGGCGCGTACGGGCATGATGTTTAACAACATTGGTGTATTGGACCTGCGAGAATGGAATAGACTTCCATTGACCATTAGATCTGAGATCTGATACCCTGTTTCAAGGCGACTGTTGAGGAATTTTTTGATGAAAATTGTATATAAAAAGGGGAGGGGAGGGGGAGGAAAAGGGATTTTTACGGTCTTGGGCTTTCTGGATGTTATTTAGTGCATACTTTAATATTATATTCATTTGTCTCGACTGGACTTAAAAAAAAAAGGAAAATTTCAGGAGATCAGGGGCTTGTCAGGCTAAAAATTTAGCCTTTCCCCTGGCTCCTTGCTGTACATTTTAAATTGATATTGAAGGTGTTTTAGTCATATTGACAACATTTGAGTGAGAATTTGCTCCTGTATTTTATGTTGTAAGGTATTTATCTCCGTAACATGGGAATTATATTGTTAAAACTGAAAAATTGCCTTACTTATATTGGTTTCATCGGTGTATTATGTATATTCTTGTTATCATTAACCTTAGATTATGTGACATCTTGTTCGTCCTTTTGGGTGTTGTATTGTGATATTGTACAGCAAAAGAGTTCTAATAAATAAATAAATAAATCTGCATGCATATGTGTAACTTGGGGAACAACTGTACCTCCAATGCTTTTCAATTTCTCAAATAATTATATTTTTATTACTTTCAAATAGTACATATACATATTTTTTATTATTTTCACATAATACATTTTCACATTAAGCTAAATTTTTGATGATAATTTGTTGTTAAATCACCAAAACATGACTTAATGAATATCAGCTTTTTGAAAATTAGAAGAATCCCTAATATCCTCTTATCATGTATTGGTTATGTTATGAAACTGTAAATGGTGCAACATTTCACCATCCTCAGCCTTGGAATGAAATATGTGGAATGAACAATACAGTGTTTTAGCATCACTTTTTGCTAGATTTCAAAATAGCTTTCCAAATAATTGGGATCTGAAAAGGAGCATGTGTTTTGCAAGTGTTAGGGGTAAGGTAGATTTCAATGCTTTCACAGTACCTACGAACTTTCTGATGACTGAACAGAGCGATACATTTTAACACTTCCACAGGCGTTGCTCACTACATTGGTAGTACTTACCACAGCATCAACCGGCAACTGGTCGAACATATCGCTGATGTTATGATATGTTCGCAATTCCTGATTGGCAAGATCTAAAACGTATCACTCCGTTCAGTAATCAGAAAGACTTATGTACTGTGAAAGCATTGAAATCTACCTTATCCCTAACACTTGCCATACAGAAACAGAAGCACCTTTTCAGATCCCAATTATTTGGAAAGCTATTTTGAAATCTGGCAACAACTGTTGTTAACACAGCATGGTTCATTCCACATGTTTCATTCCAAGGCTGAGGAAGGTAGAAGTCAACTACTGAAATGTTCCACCATTTACAGTTCTATAACATAACCAATTAGGATTATGAAATATGTAATTCATGAGACAAACCGGAGACAAAAAGTTATACTCATCAGGTCGGGAGACATCTCTCAAGAGGCTCTTCATCACGTTGTTATGGCGAGCACTTTCGGCACAGCCGGTGTGCCTTCGTCGGGCCTTCTACACCTACATGAGAGTTTCCTCACGTGGTAGCCGCTGGAGTTGCATGTCGGGAAACGAAGGGAAAGTTTTGCAGATTGTATGTGTTAGGTGATTGCTTCTCATGTGTCACCATCTATTGGATGAGTTGGTAGATATATCAGTCGTAAGTACAATTTTTTCTTTTTTGTGTAGCTATTTTTGAGCTATTGTTATTTATTTGTATAAACAGGTGTATTATTTTTAGTCCTTTATTTTAATGGTATGACTTTTTGTAATGTTCTTTTTTTATGGATTTTTTCGCTTTTTATAAGTGACTTCCAGGCTGTATCCAAGTTGGTAGGGTCTTGTAAGTTGCATATTTTATCTTTTTTTTTTTTGTTAAATTATAATGCTTTCAGAAATCCTTAATTCTTTTTCGTTTGTGTGGGTGGCTAGTAACTTAATATTTTCAAAATCAGGATGTTGTCTATGATTAATGCAGTGTTGAATGAGGGCAGATTTTTCTTCTTTTTGTTCCAGTTTTATATATGTTGATGTAATCTTTTTATTAATCTATTTTTTGTGCTACCAATGTAAGAGATGTGGTCTCCAGAACTCTGTGTAGCAATAGGAATTTCATACACACCTTCTGGTATCATTGTTACATTTTTTCTTTATAACTAAGTTGCCAATATTACACCATTAATAAAGGACTAAAAATAATACACCTGTCACACCATTTAATAAAGGACTAAAGATAATACCTGTTTCTACAAATAAATAACAATAGCTCAAAAATAGCTACACAAAAAAGAAAAAAATGTACTTATGACTGGTATACCTACCAACTCATCTAATAGATGAAGACACATGAGAAGCAATCACCAAACACATACAACCCACAAAACTTTCCCTTCGTTTCCCGACATGCAACTCCAGCGGCTACACACATGCAAGGAAACCCTCATGTAGGTGTAGAAGGCCCGACGATAGCACATCAGCTGTGCCGAAAGCACCAGCCATAACAACGTGACGAAGAGCCTCTTGAGAGACGTCTCCCGACCCGATGAGTGTAACTTTTTCTAATCATCATCATCATCATTGTCAACCATTATCAATCCACTGCTGGACGAAGGTCTCCCCAAGTTTCCTCCACAACGGTCTGTCTTGTGCCAGTCTCCTCCATGTCACCCCTGCATACTTTCGAATTTCATCCACCCATCTCCCATGTGGTCTTCTTCTGGGTCTTTTCCTGTCCCTTGGAATCCAATCTAAAATTTCGGCTGTCCATCGATGATCTGTCCTTCTGGCAGTATGTCCAGCCCATTGCCATTTCAGGGATTTGACTCTGATCATGATGTCTTCCACTCTTGTCATTTTTCGGATCCACGAGTTCCTCTTCTTATCTCTCCTGGTTACACCAAGTATGCACCTCTCCATGCTTCTTTGAGTTGTCTGCAGCCTTTGTATGTCTCTTTTAGTTAAGGTCCACGTCTCTGCACCATACGTAAGCACTGGAAGGATGCATTGATCAAACACTTTTCTTTTAAGACATAATGGCATATTGCTCTTGAAAATTATGCTGTTTCTTCCAAAAGCTCTCCAGGCAAGTTTTGTGCGCCGATTAATTTCTTCATCAATGTGACCCTCACTTGATATCTGCTGTCCAAGATAAATGTACGTGTCTGTTATCTCCAGCTTTTCTCCATTAATCGATAAATCTTCATTTCTTGTAAAAGCATTGAACATCACTTTTGTCTTCTGAAAGTTCATTTTTAATCCCACTTCTTTACTCTTGTCAGCAAGTTCCTGGATCATACTCTGCAGCTCTGATGGGCTAGTTGCAAAAATGACTACGTCATCAGCAAAACGAAGGTGGGTTAGATAATCTCCATTAATCTTTATCCCCTTGTTTTCCCAGCTCAGTGACTGAAAAACACCCTCCAATGTGGCATTAAAGAGCTTCGGAGATATGGTGTCACCTTGTCTCACTCCCTTTCCAATTTTTATGTGTGTTGTATTTTCAAACAGCCTAATCTTTGCACTTGCATTTTCATAGATGTTATTAATAATATTAATGTATGCATCTTCAATACCGCAGGTTTTCAGAGCCATTGTAACTGCTGATGGTTTCACCGAATCAAAGGCTTTTTCATAATCGATAAAAGCCATGCACAATGGAAGTTCATATTCCCTCGCTCTTTCAATTAGTTCTCTCAGCACATGGATATGATCTATTGTGCTGTAGCCACTCCTGAATCCAGCTTGTTCTCTCGGTTGAGCCATGTCCAGTGTTACCTTCAAGCGGTGTGAAAGAACTTTAGTGAAGATTTTATAAACTACTGATAGGAGGCTGATAGGTCTGTAGTTTCCGAGATCCTCAATGTCACCTTTCTTATGTAGCAGGATCATTGTAGTGGTGTTCCAATCCTCAGGAATCTTTCCTTTATTAAGGCATCGAGTGAAAATTTGGGCGAGTACTGTTTCGATTTCTCCACTTGCTTCTTGTATGATGTCTACAGTAATTCCATCTTCTCCTGGAGCTTTTCCCCGCTTCATGTTCTTGATTGCATGTGCAACTTCTGCTGGAAGGACTGGAGGAACTCTGGTACTGGTATCTTTCATGATGTCTGGAGTGCATGTATCATCCCTTTCATATAATTTGGAGTAGAAATCTTTCACTCTTGTCAAAATTTCGCCTCTATTTCTTGTTACAGAACCATCTTCTTTTCTCAGTGCCATAATCTGTTTTCTTCCCTTACTGAGATGTCCCTTTGCTATCTTTAGGCTTTGGTTGTTTTCAATTGCTTTCCTCACTAGTTCACAGTTGAATTTTCTTACGTCTTCAGTGATACTTTTTCGTACTGTCTTGCATAGCTCTATATATTCCACTTTGGAAGTCACATCTTCTTTAGTTGTCCTCATCTCTCTTCTTTTTTGCATCAACATTTTCGTTTTTCCTGATAATTTATTTACATGCAACTTGTTCTTAGACCCAGCTAATTTTGTTGCTGTTTCCATAAGAGCTTTGGTTACTTTTCTGTTAACTTCAGAGATTTCTAATACAATCTTTTAATTAATAGTAAATTTAAAACGTTTGATTGTGCGAACGAATGAATGTGAACTGGTAATAATATGACCTAATTGTTTCATTTATTAATTTTTTTTAACAAACCGAAAAAGCCCATAACAATAGACCTCTCTCGGGCTGGAAGCACGTGCCTCATGGAGCAACAACGTGTGAAATACTTTGGCAATATCAGGTAATAATACCATAGATATTATGTATATTTAAAACCAATTAGGGATTCTTCTAATTTTTAGCATGTTATGTACTTCACTGCTAATCCTTCTAACTATGAGCTTTTTGAAAAGCCTTCAATTAATACTGTATAATTTGAAATGTTGGATGTTAAGATTTAGTAACAGGCTTCCAAGCCCTTCCCTTTAAAAAAAAAAAAAAAAAATAGCCAGTGTTTATACTTTCTCCACTTGTCACTCTGAGTTTATCTCCTCCCACAAGAAAGTGGTAAAACGATGTATCTGTACCTTAAAACCCACGGAAGCATTTTATGTGAAGTTTGCGGTACTTTCTAAGCTCTAAAGAGACACCTATTATACAAAATTTGAAGCTGATATTCATCCACCCATTGCAGATTTATCAAAGACTAAAGTTCAGTGTTTAACACTGCACATCTTTCTGAGTTCTGCAGATGGGGCACTGTTAAGTCCATTCATACAGAGAGTTTTACATAGGTTAGCATGACAATAGGTTCACCTAAACAATGGAGACACAAGTACATATACAACAGGTAAAGGGCCAAGCACCAGACTGCTTACTTGAGCTCCCTATGAGATATCTCCCAGGGTTCAATACATTTACAGAAAACAAATTCCAGGACTTTTGCAGGAGTTCACCAAAAAAAATTCCATGAGCTTGAATTTTTGCTAGAATTGTTTGCTTTGCTTTATATTTTGCAAATTGGGTTGAAATTTACTATGCATTTAGAATCCTTATGAAGTCTTATGGGTTCTGCTACGACAACAGATTGTCCTTCAGTGTCTGTTACATTTTCAATGAAAAGGAAAATTTTCCCCATATAAAACTTATATGAAGCAATATGGAACATACAACAATGATAATACAAAAAACTTTTGACATGGCACTGAAGATTCCCTATTCCATAGTCATCAATTCTCATGCACATTGGCAGCGAGAAGGCCAAATATCAATCTCCTCGTGAGGAAAGGCCATTTGGGACTAGCACAAAGGTTTCCACATGTTGTTGCGACTTCAACTGCACACAACTACTATACCACAAACCAAGGTTGCTGGAATAGGGCACTCAAACATCTTTCACTGCAGCTTCACACAAGATGACATCACATCTCCACACTCCATGGAGGAAGTGATGTCATTGAGAGCAGTCACTTCAGGGAGCTAGAAACAAAGCAATGCAATCAATCCAAACATTTCAACCATTTTTTCTACATTGAAAAAAAAAAAAAAATCCATGACTATTCTGAAACCATTCATAAAAATATTAAAAATCAAGGAGTTTCAAAGCCTGGAAAAAAAAAAAAGGGGGGGGGGTCAAATCCAGAACTTTTCCAGTATTCCAGAGGCCATGCCAACCCTGATCTCCAAGTTAGGCCTGTGCATTAGAATTTATCCTTCCAATTCACAACTACGTGAGTATTATGGCTCTTAGCTTCTCATATTGCCATAAAGAGTTATTCAATATTGTGCAAAATTAGTACTTCATTTCTACAAGAAGCATTTCAAATTCTAAGTTTTTCTGATTAGAGTTAGCTTCATTAAAGCAAACACTGCAATAAAAGGAATTGATAAATAAACCCATTTTAAATTGTTTTGTTGTGATAGTACTTAATTAGAACAATAAATATTCACTGATTTTGATGGTACTATTAATCTCTTTGATTCCACAACATACCTTGCCATATCTCCGAAGCATATGCTCCACCAGAATTTCCAGCTTTTGTGCACACTTTTCCAAGTTGTTGCTGTGAACCTAAAAACAAAGATCACCACAGAACCATGAAACACTACAGCAAAACAAAATTTATTAATAACTCAATAACAATATAAATTAAAATTTCTAGCATTTTATTTTAGCATGTATCAGTTAGCACAACCAAAATTATTTAGAATTACTTATGGCATGAATATATTTTAAACAAGGTGAGACTTTCAGATTTTAAGTTGAACAGGAACATATGCATGGCTTCAGGGGTAAAAAAAATGTGGCTGTACTGAAAGAATAATAAATGAAACCATGATTATAAAAATGATTAACTTTGTAATTTTTTTTATAAAAACAGAATCTTGCCCACTAGGAACTACGTTAAAGGTGTGTCCCAAAATGATAGAGCCACAGCAGAAAGTGGATAAATAACAAAATATACTTCAATCAAGTGATTGTACAGGAGTTCGTATAAGTATTCATGCAGTGAGACATATGTGTACACCAAAATAAAAGTGAAATAACAAAACGTGAATAACAAACATCAAACACAAGTTTTGGCATGGAGTTCACTAGTTTCTGACACTGCTGTAGGGAAATATTGCCTCAAGCTTTCAAAATTGCACGTTGAAGGTCCGTAACACTCTTGAATTGCCTCCCATGTGCATACACCTTACGTGCGACAGCTGCCTGCATGTTTTCCATAGGATTCAGATCTGGAGAACATGCAGGCCAGTCCATGACAGGAATTCCATTGGCAAGAAACCACTCCCAGGCCAAGTTCGCAGTGTGAGGGCATGCATTATCCTGTTGAAACTAAGCTTCAGAGTCATTTAATTATTCAAAATATGGCACAAGATGCTAATTCAACAGCTGCTGGTAGCTCACAGCATTCAAGTGTCTAGTTAGAACGGGTAATGGTGTTTTGCCATGTCCACTGAATGCCCCCCGCCCCAGATGGTTATACCTCCACCACCTTGTTGGCGCTTGGAGTAACTCAATTCTCCCTTTCGAAGGTCATGCCCAGAATACTTCCACCCGTCCAGACTATCCAAATTAAACTTCTTTTCATCACTACAAATAACTAATAATGCTATTTTTGAGTTCATTACATATGGTATTCAGCCCAGTTATGTCTTTTCTGTTTATGTGTTTAAGTTAGCTTAGGGCGGCACCGCATTTCCCGATGGCGGATGAATGGACACTTCTTTAGAACACTATGTGCTGTCGATTTCAATACGTTTATGTCCACACCAGACGAGACTTACCTGATACTGGATGTTGAGTTACTCAACCTACACATAAACAACCTTTTCTGATGAGAAGTCAAAATTGAAGGATAGCCAGTAGATTTCTTGCTGCCGTACCATCCATTTGATGTCAAATAATGTGCAACCACATGATGGAATACCTCATCACGCATACACGCATCCATAAATATGCATGCATGCATCATGCCAAGATGGACAATACTGGTTTATGTCTTAGCAATATACAGATTGCTGTATGCTGATGACACAGTCCCATTGGCAGAGGGCAAAAGTGAATTGCAGAATTGCAAAGTATTTTGTCCCGGATGTATGAAGTTTGCATGAAATTTGAATTGAGTATAAATAAGGTTAAAACCAAAGTTGTGGTTTTTGGAACGAGGAACTGCTAGTACTGAGTGCAAGATAAGTCTGAGTGGCACACAGATTGGCCAAGTGAACGAGTTTGTATATTTAGGAAGCATGTTTGACAGAGAGAACAAGTTGGATGGTGAAATCAGTAGGCGAGTGAATTCTTCATTGAATGTCATAGCTACTTTAGGAGATTTTCACAGGAATGATGGATTCTCAAGAAAGTCCCGAATGGCTGTATATGAGAGTGTAATTGTTTCTACTCTAATGTATGGCAGTGAAACCTGGGCACTGCAGAAGAAACATAGGAGTCATTTGTGTGCTGGAGAAATACGTTACTTACGAGGGGTTTGTGGCAAGACCTGTTCTGATTGTGTGAGGAATGAAGATGTGTTGCAGTTGTGTAATGTGAAACAAAATGTTGTTAGCAAGGTGGAGACTAATATTCTTCGGTGGTTTGGCCATCTTGAAAGAATGAATGATGAGATGCTTACTAAGAAACATTTTTTAGCCGAAGTGGCAGGAAGGAAAGGCACGGGGAATCCAAAGAAGTCATTGGAAGATCAGATTCAGGAGTGTCTGCATGAGAAAAAGATTATGAATATGAAGTACAGAAGATCTTGCATACATTGTGTGATGGATGTCAGTGAAGCCCGATTTGTGTGTCAAGATCACTGTAAATGAAGAAGTTTGATACAGCAACAGTAAGTAAATAATCAGTTAAAAATTTATCTGGTACTTTGTATTTCTTTGTGGAGCTAACCTCTGAATCACAGAGAACAGCTTAGTGATATGTATGACATTATATTCTTTCTGTATTAATGATATTCCTTTTTTTTAGTGTAATGTCACCTTACTTTGAATCTCAGATTTTGGAGATCTCTTCTGCATGTAATAAGTGCACCTGTAAATAGTCCACTAATGGTGAAAGCATTTAAAAACAAACAAAGAAAAAGTAGTGTATACTGAAATGCTGTTGTAGCTGTTTTGACTTATAAGTTAATTTATTCATCAGCAAACAGTCAACTTTCGATGTGTTGAATACTAAGAAAATGAGAAAAAAACCAAAAAAAAACAAAATGGGGTTTTCATGAAAACATTATACACATTGGACATGTGCAGAGAATTTTACGTTTTTTCAGGCAGCCAATAATTTCGTGTTATCAAGAGTTGCCTGTATTTTTTAGGAATTAGGCAATTGATGTGGAGCTGCATCTTTTGTTTGAAGATGACACTTCAAATTGTACAAAGCAAACCTGTTCAGTGTACTGATGATACTTATTTAAGTACATGCACATCCTTAGGGCTGAGAGTTGCCTCTTAATGAAATAATGAAATGGTTTGTGCTGTTCTGCTCTTAAAAGTGAGACATCCAGTTAAATAAGGTAAAACATTTTCACTTATAAATCAGTTTCCACATTCATCTTGTTTTGAAACATAAATTTTAGTGCAACAAGTACATAAATTAATTTTGACAAGTATGCACTGAGGCAATAGGTGCAGACTACATGGGTGCTCTGGGGCCCAGGCACACATTAAAAACCTCTGATAAAAATGAAAGCCCCCCCCCAACAACAGTTATGAAACTGAATGCCGCAATCCAGCAAAAATGCCCATGGACAGGTAAAGGACACGGTCCAGTCATCCATCAACCCCTTGGTTTTTAACCTTATTTACTGAGTATAAATAAGGTTAAAACCAAAGTTATGGTTTTTGAACAAGGAACTGCTAATACTGTAGTACTGAATGTAATATAAGTCTAAATGACACAGTGATTGACCAGGTGCATGAGTTTGTGTATATAGAAATCACGTTTGACAGAGGGAACAAATTGGATGCTGAAATTAGTAGACGAGCGAATTCTTCATTGAAAGTCGTGGCTGCTTTGGGAGATTTTTGCAGGAATAATGATGGGTTCTACACTGAAGAACAATTGAATTAGAGATACCTGTCTAGTAACGTGTAGCACCACCTTTCGCCCTGATGACGGTGGCGATTCATCTCGGCATGGACGCGACAAGACACCGGAAGCGTTGGGAAGCCATATGGATCCACTACCCCTGAACAAGCTCCCACAGTTCACGAAGATTTGATGGATGGGGTCAGAGCCTCGAACATCTCTCCCGATGGCATCCCAGATATGCTTGATGGGATTGAGGTCAGGTGACCTAGCTGGCCAAGGAAGCGAGGTCACGTCGGTGAAGTGTTCATCCAACCATTTGGATACAATTCGGAAGCGATAGCACAGTGCATTGTCTTGTTGCAGGATGAGGTTCCCAGTGGGATGTTGAAGACGGGAGCAAATGGTCATCCAGGATATCCCGGTAACGTTGACCTGTGAGGGACGATGTCACATGTACCAGCAGTCCCATTTCAGTCCACGTAAACAGTCCCTAGACGAGAATGCCACCCCCACCAGCTTGAAGAGTACCCTGCTGGCAAGAAGGATCCATCACTTCATGTGGTTTGCGCCATACTCAGGGGCGGGTTTAAGCATTACAGTGCCCTGGGCCCAGAAAAATCAGACGCCCCTAAGTAAACTTATTGTAAGAAATTTGAGGCCGATTAGAATTTCATATTTAAATTACATATTACATATAGATTTTTTATCACACAAAGAATCAGCATATTCTCAAGAACAACTCAACCTGTATATTTTTAGCACATGCATTATTTAAAACTGGGCACTGAAACAAAAATTTATAAATGTCGTTTTCTCACAAGTTTAATACGCATAATTTTAAAACATCATTTCACAGTAAATTTTTATATTTACAAATGTGTTGTGTTGAGTTGATTGGAGGTTTAACGACCACTGTGAGCAACTCAATGGGCTATAAGCAGTCGCCCGTCCCTAATTTAGGGTCACTGGTTCCAGGGAAGGGAGAGAGCCAGTGCCGTAAGACAAACACAACATCCATGCCTCACCGGGATTCGAACCCAGACCCCTTACGGACGAATGATCATAGGCCAGCGCCTTAGACCACTGCGCCACCGGGGCGGCATATTTACAAATGAAATTGTTTTTTTAACACATATTTGAAACATTTGTTTGCAAAATTTTGGATTTAAATTTACAACGTATGCAATATTAATATTAGAATTTTTAAAAAATATAATGATAGTGCTGCTACCAATGTTTATTGCACTGGTATATTGTATATCGATTAAGTGACTGAGAGATAGAAGAAATGAATGAACATAACTTATATATGGTAAAATTACTCTCCGCTAAAAGATTTTTTTTTTTTCTCGATTTCTTTGTGGCGAAATCCTGTACTATATCATCAAATGTTAATGTTTCTGCAATGTTCGAATTAAGGGACAAAGTTGTCAGTGCACTCATTCTTTCTTGAGAACTAGATGTCCTCAAATAATTGTGGATGATTTTCGAAAGAGAGAAACTTCTTTCTCCAGACGCATTAGTGATGGGTATGCATAGGTAAATCCTTAGCATAACATCAATGTTCGGAAAAAGTTGAATCAATTCTTTTTTCCATAATCAGTTTCAACATATCCTCAACAGGAACATTAACACTTGAGTCTGTCACTGCTTGTCTATTTAAATTATTTCAAAATTTCTGGAAATGAAGACATTCCTGTTCAAATTCTGGGCCTAAATCTTGAGAGTAAACTGTCAGTAGATTTTTTTGCCTTTTGAGATACTGTTGTTTCATCAACATCTGATAATTGCGTTAGAAACCCAAACATGGTCTCCACATCGGAATACGCATCTCGTCTATGTTTCAACTGCTGCACCAAGTTATCAATGATCGTACGAAAAATGCATATTCTCATATGTTCCTTTCCAGTGAAAACAGTTTCTGTATTGTCATTCATCTCTTGAAATTGTAGTTTTATCCGATGGGTTCTAGTAAAAATTTTCATATATTCGTCGCACTGAGACAAGTTTTCCATCTTCTTCATACTTATCAAATTTATTCCGGAGAACACTTAAATATTTAATAAGTGAATTGTACAGTTCTACAGCAACTGAAAGGTCAATATTCACTTTCTGCAGTGTTTTATTGCAACTATTAATTCTTTGTAAAATATCACTCGAAAGCTCTAAGAGAATGCCCATTTCTAACAAATTCACCTTACTTAATAATCCCTCTACTTCTAATTTTCCATCGGCGTTTTCTGCGGTCTTGAAGTGCATCTCCAATGCAGGAATAACTAGAGCGTAAGGCCTTGCATGCATCACCCTTGCTGACCATCGGGTTTCACATAACCTTCTGGGTACAAGAAGTGGCGATTGCGATCCAGATTCGCTGTGGAGCTTGTCTTCAAGATTTGCCACCTATGTGATGAAGATGACAAAAAATGTTGTATATATTCCTATATGAACATAAAAAAAGATGTAGCTTCAAGGTAGCATCCCGCTGGGGATTTCCCAACCAAATTAAGAGAGGGTGCTGCGCATGGAATATAGTAGGCTAAACTGTTATGACTTTTTAATCGAGCTTGAAGCCTTGAATGTTCACTGCACATGTTTCTCGCATTGTCATAACTTTGGCCTCTGCAGTCTTTTTTTAAGATATATTTTTAAATCTTGTAACAGCTTCAATAAATCCTTCTCCGTGTCTTCTGCTTTATGACCAGTGTTGGGCAAGAAACAAATAAATCGTTCCACTGGTTGTCCATTTTTCAGAACATAACGAAAAAACACAGTCAACTGGTCAACTGGTCAACTTTTGACAAATCTGGAGTGGAGTCTATAATAATAGAGTAATATTTGCTCGACTTCAACTCTTTAACTATTGAGTCAGTGACTGATAAGGCTATTAATGAAATGAATTATTCACATACATCCTTCGAAAGGTATGAAACATTTCCACTTCCTTTATTTCCAAAATTTTTCAAACGTTGCTGCAGAAAAGGGTCAAATTTTGAAGACCGTTATAAAGTAATCCTTTTGAGGCAGATCTAAATCGATCACTATAAGATCATTTTGAAACTGCAAAATCTATTTCGTTTAAATTTTGATTCGGAGGATTTTTTGTAATATAATCAACAAAAGAATCGTCTACTTTCCATTTAACAGGATCTAATATCATATGATGTAACAAAAGTTAATTTCCTTCAACAGATTGAAAATTTCCTCCAAGATTTGTGTTAGACTTACCTTCCTCATCCTCACCATCGGTAGATTCAAAAATTTGATCTTCGCCCTGAGCCCTTAGTTCTTGTTCAGTTGGCTCCTTCACTTCTTCATCGGTAGATATTGCAACCAAACACTGCATTTTCTTTTCACTTACTGTGTCATCTTCTACTGGTTTAAAAAGTGTTTTAGTTTCGGTATTTTTTTAAGTTGCCCTTCTTTTTCAGTCTTTTTAAGCTTTCTTTTTCTATTTTCGCATCCAGAAAACTTCGTAGTTGACATTTTCGCTGACGGTGATGATTAATAGTAATGATTTCCCCCAAAAGAACAAAGCGAGAATAAAAACACACATGTAAACTTACGAGGGGCGGAGGGGGAATCCCAAAGCAGGCAGCTGGTGTCATAAGCTGAATTGGAATTCATTCTAACCAGTCACTGCTAAACAGTACTCTGCCTTCCCTTGTCACCCACAATACCCTGGGGACTTGATCTTGAATTCATGGAGTCCGATTCTGGTCTTTCAACCCACATCCCAGGGCTGTCCTCACGCTCAGATTTTTCAATGCTTTTGTAAAAATTATGCGCCAATTATTTCTCACTCTTGTTCCCCGTTGTCTGCCAGCTCTGTAAAAGAAATGCTCCCCCTCTCCGCCCTCTTCTGAGTTTTGACCTTGCCAGGAAGCAGGAAGAAATAACTTCCTCGGAGGCTTCTGAGTCTTACGGAACTCACTTTCAAAATGAATTAATATTTTTAATAATAAACACGTTGAATGTACTAACCATTTAATATTTTCTTAAGAATTAAAGGTATTATACTACTCAGTTTATAATGTGTAGAAATGAAAAATCCCATTTCATTCTCTTTGGGGGGGATGAGATCAAACGTCTTGTGCCACATGTATTCTCAAAATTTTGGCGCCCTTCTATGTGCAACACCCTGGGCCATGGCCCAGGTTGGCCCAATGATAAACCCGCCCCTGGCCATACTCGTATCCTGCCATCCGCATGTACCAACGTGAATCTCGACTCATCAGTCCAGGCAACATTTTTTCACATGTCTAAGGTCCAGTGGCGCTGTTCCCGCACCCAGGCTAATCTTTGCACCCTGTGATGTGCAGTCAGCAGCGGTACCCTCATGCAACGATGGCTTCTGTACTTTCATAGCAAGGAGATGGCTCTGGATGGTGTGGCTGCTTACACGTTTTTGTGCACCAGCGTTAAATTGCCGAGTGATTTCTTGCACTGTGGCCCGTCTATCCGCTGTTACAATGCGAGCTAGCAGACGATGACCCAGCTCATCCACACGCAGTTGTCCACGGCAGTTGGCCCTTGCAGGGATGGTTTTATCGGATTTGATGTACTCACGGTGCACCCGTGACACAGTGGCTCGTGAAAATCCCAGTGCCTGCACGACTTCCGAGATGGAGTGACCCATTCGTCGGGCCCTGACAATTTGCCCACGATCAAATGCGCTTAGATCCTTCGTCTTACCCATACTGCGTCCGACTCTTACTGATTCCAGTCGCATCACTCCTTATATTGACGGATTGCTGCATATGTCATGTTGTTTCTGTTTACAGAGCCGCCTACAGCGCCACATTTGCATAATGCCAGCTGTCTCTAACTCAATTGCTCTGCAGTGTATAATGATATATAGGAATGATGGGTTCTATAAGAGAATAATTTCGTACAGTACAAAACATACAAATGATTACTATGTGCATAACAAAGAAAAAGGAAACAAGAACTACGACCAGTCATATGTTCAGTACAAGCTATGTATGTGATCTGTTTCAATGAATATGATGTTTTCATGTGAGGGTTACTGACAGTATTTATAGTAAACAATTCAAAATACACCCCACCATAAAAAATCTGGAAACTGATGGCAAATTTCTATAACATTTCACATATTTTTAATCTTTCTACTTTGTTGAAAATTTCAGATTTCTGTTGTAAATGTTGAACAGTGTGAAATAACCAAAATTTTTATCTCACAATCACAAATAAATATATATGTAAAATATTACAAATCTGTTTTATGGGTATCAGTGTCCTTGTTAGAGTTTGAAAACTTTTCTTACCACCAATGAAGGATGAAGATGGCCAGCAACATCTTGGGAATAACGCATGATTCCATTTTGAATGCGCCACACCTTCCACATTTGTTTAAAGGCTACAAACGGGAAGATGAAGGGATTACGGTATTTCCTGGAAGAAGAAGAATTATACAAACAAACATACACACAAGAGAATCTCATATAATAATCACTTCAAAATGACTTCTGGTAAGCAAATGCCTATAACATGCTGTTTGATAATACAGAAAACATGAAAACTGGAAAAGGGGTAAGACATGACGATAACATCTTTCACAGGCTTAAGAAATGCTGCCCAGCAAAATATCTATTTTGCATAGGTAGGAATTTAAGATTATTAATCTAGCAATCAGATATGCCTGAATCCCCAGTTTTACTGTTCTGTATGTAACATCATCAAATCAGAAAATGTGAAAATTACAAGGAATTAACCCACTTACTTAAGGCTTTGCTAGATTAATATACTTAATTTTCTTCTAAATTGAAGAACTTTCCTTTATGACTTCACTTTCTCTGAGTTATTTTGTTTTCAATGTTTATTAATTTTGTTATTTAATTATCAAAAATTAGTTAACAAAATTAATAAACATTTGGTAGAGAATAATGTAAAAGTAGCAACTACAGCACAAAACAAGGTAGCATATTTAGCAAATAAAGAATCTTACAGTGATACACAAGATGGAAAGGAAAAATGTCATATATCAAACTCTACTGGACTGTAACAGTAGTTGTCCAGGTCAAACGTCTCAAAAACTGGAACTCAGAATTAAGGAACATGAAAAAGCTGTTAATAACAAAGAACAAAATAGTGTTTTGGCAAATCACATACACTTATGCAAATGTGAGATGTTTGTGTCGCAAAGAGGTTGGTAACGCCTCTAGGACACCGCGGATAAGCCAGCAATCGTATGCGGATCCACTAGTAGCTCCAATGCCGCCATGTACTGAGGGATGGGAGTGTTAGATAGAGCATGAAATAAGACACCCCTGTTTAGCAGCGCATGATGTTCGCGACCCACGACTGAGTCTTCTGCTATAGTGACCGTCACACTGCCATCACGGAGAGACACAGTTGGTGCCAATGCTGATGAATAATTAGAAGGCTTTGAGTGAGGATTAACTGAATCAGCATAATTCAAAGGAGGAACAGGATCCGCAGACGTCAGTGAAGCGGCTGATGACACCTGCTTGCTGCCTCTCGATGGATTCATCTCCTCCACGCTGACGTCACGCAGCATCATGGAGCCAATGCGCCGACGAGATGACGGCGAAGGCTTGGGTAATCCGGGAAACTCCACAGGAGCAGAGGTATCAAGTACAGCGTCGGCTGCTGCTGATGTACTACTTGCAAGCATCACTGACATCATAGCGTCTGATTGCCGAGACTTAAATGACGTGAGACTCTGCTCTTCCGGTTTGGCTTGGCTGGTGTTGTTTACACCGGAAGTCACCATGTTGGAATTGAGTGAGTTAGGAACGTCGCTGAACGACAACAAAATTGGATTAGTTATGAAGGAAAATTCGCTTACCAAGGAACCAGGAGTACTCTAAACGATGCACTGGATTTTCACGAACACTTGGAACAGGAAATTACACCGGAACAAGCCTGAAAACTACTCCAAATCGACAGCCAGGTAGGAGGTCACAAAATACACAACCTCTATCTAACACACACACACACACACACACACACACACACACACACACACACACACACACACACACACACAATGTTGTGATTTTTGTATTTCTCTTATTTTAAATAGTGGAGATTAGTGTTGTTTACTTCAAATGAGTCCTACCCTGCACCAAAACTCAAAAACTAATATCTACTGATCTATGAGAAAAAAATTATTGAAACTTTTGGGAATTTTCATATGTTCGAGACACATATTCATAAAAAAAAATTGTAGGAATCAGTGTTGAGTCGGTGGAAAATTAATTATTTTTGGACGACTTAACATGGAATGCCTGTTAACATCTGTCAAAATGGTATAAGGAATTATATAACGGAAATGCTGTGCTGGTAGCAGACAATTTTCTTCAGCTCATCTCAAAGTGTAATTTAATGAAAATAAAATGTGTCAACTTTTATTATTAAGATTTTCCACCAATAGGTAGTCAATTACTGAAAGAACATTAGGAGAAAAATTGTAGATGCATCTAACACAAGTAATCAGCTCCAATTGGGGGAAGGGTCTTTGTTGGATGCAAATCACATGATTTCCAATTCCTTGAAAAAGGAGACAAACTTTTGCATTTTTCTAACAGCATCTGAAAAGTGGGATTTCAAAAAGATAATGACAAAAAGAGACTGCAGGAAGAAAGAGAGGATTCTGATCAATTATTTGAACTTGGATAATGCTGATGATGAAATCATTGAAGCAATTTAGAAGACAGTAGAATAAACAGAAGTTGCATGGGAGAAAATTACAAATATCAATGAAAAACCAAACTCCAGAACTGCAGAAGAGGCAGAATCCTCCAAAATCCAGAGAGATGTTGGAACAAGGAAGAGGTTCTGGAACGTTTTATGAAAAGTTTAATGATTTTGAATGCAAAGCACAAAATCTTATTAGAGACTCTTATCAACAACACATGAAATTTTTGGATACCTTTTTATTTTTATTTTTTTGCTTTTATGGCACTTTCACCAAAGATTCTTAGCATAAACATGTATTTTACATTTCTTAGATTTTTAACCTAGTGATTTCATATAATGAAATGTTTTAAGAGAGAATATGAAAAATTAGTATCACTCAAGAGATGCATTAAAACACTAAATATGCATAAATTAATGTTTAAATTTTTTCATGGCTTAAAGACTCAGCCACTACTGCAATCTTCTAAGCTTTTTATTTCAAAGTTCTATTTAACTCTTATGCTATAATTAATGCTCTATTGTCAGTGCTTCTAAAACAGAAAGGAATTCTACAAGTGTTTTTACCTATACACAGATAAACTACAATGTAGGAAGAAAAACTTTACACTGAGAAATGATATGATCCAAGTGAAAAGATAAGGGGGAATTAAAAAACTACATTAACAAACCAAAAATCCACAGAAACCCCTTACAATGAATTTTTCTAAGTCTGCAATCAGTTTCTAATTGATGACAAAACTGAAGATTGTTTTGTGCAGTGTATGCCCGTTTTACACCTTTTTTTCTTTTATTCTGAATTTCTTATAACATAATAAATCTATACTAAAATTTCGCAGTGTAAAGTCATAGCTGTCTGAGAACAATTTTACAGGATTGATGTGTTCTCGAAAAGGTGACATATGACTGCGTATAAAAGTGTAATTGTTCTTACTCTGATGTACGGTACTAAAAATTCAGTACTACAAAAAAGACACTGGGTTCATTTATGCACTGGGGAGATATATTACTTACACGTGGTTTGTGGACAGACACGTTCTGATCACGTGAGGAAAGAAGATGTGTAATATGAAGCAAAATGTTACCAAGATGCAAACAAATGATCTGAGGTGATTTGTCAATGTTGAAAGAATGATTAGTGAGATACTATTTACTAAAAGAATTTATTCAGCTCATGTTGCAAATAAAGGTAACTTGATCACGCTAGTTACGTTAAATGAAAACTTTTACAAAAGTTCGTAAGTTGGAAGCTTTCGACCTTATCTTAGGTCTTCATCACGCCTAAGATAAGGTCGAAAGCTTCCAACTTACGAACTTTTTGTAAAAGTTTTCATTTAACGTAACTAGCGTGATCAAGTTACCTTTATTTCTTAATATTGTTACGTGTTTTGCCCATCATCGTCATGTTTCAAAGCTCATGTTGCAGTAAAGAAAGTTAGAGAAAGGCCAAAGAAATCACAGGAGGATTAGATTCAGGAAAGTCTGCATGAGAAAAGGTCAGGCATGTGAATTATAAAACATCCTGTGTGAGACGTGTGATGCACGTAAGTGAAGCTTGAATCGAGTGCTGACATAGTTGTAAATCGAGACGTTTGATACATTAATAGAACAAAATATCTTGCACCATCACTTTTAAACTTTAAGCTGGCAGATGAGCTTTCTTTGAGAAGCTAACCACTGAATCTCATAGAACAGCTTAAGGGAGAGGAGGGGAGAAGTTGAGTTGAGTTGGGTGGGTATGTATGAAGGTATTCATGCATACATGTCATCACTTGTTCAGCAAATTACTTGTCTCAACCATTATTAATCCACTGTTGGATAAATGTCTCTCCAAGTGTTTTCCACAAAGGTCTGTCTTGTGCCAGCCTCCTCCACGTCACTCCCATATGCTTTAGAATTTCATTCCACCCATTTCCCATGTGGTGTTCTTTTTGGTCTTTTTCTGTCCCTTGGAATCCAGTCTAGAATGTTGGTTGTCCATCGGTGGTCCACTCTTCTGGCAACATGTCCAGCCCGTTGCCATATCAGGGATTTTATTCTGATCATGATGTCTTTCACTCTTGTCATTTTCCTGATCCATGAGTTCCTCTTTTTATCTGTTCTGGTTACACCAAGCATGCATCTCTCCATGCTTTTTTCAGTTGCCTGCAGTCTTCACATGTCTTTTTCAGTTAAGGTACTTGTCTCTGCTCCGTACATAAACACTGGAACGATGCATTGATGAAACACCTTTCTTTTAAGACATAATGACATATTGCTGTAAAAATTGTACCGTTTCTTCTAAAAGCTCTCCAACCAAGTTTTATACATCAATTAATTTCTTCATCAATGTGACCTCAGTTTTTATCCTCTGAAAGTTCAATCCCACTTCTTTACTCTTGTCAGCAAGTTCCTGGATCATATACTCTGCAGCTCTGAAGGGGCAGTTACAAAAATGACTATGTCATCAGCAAAACAAAGGTCAGGTAAATAATCTCCATTAATCTTTACCCCTTTGTCTTCCCAGTTCAATGATTGAAAGACATTTTGCAAAGCAAATATATGTATATGTTTGTAATATGGTGAAGTATCACAAAAGTTTCTCATTTAGATGAGATTATTTCACAAATATGTTCTGTTCAAAGAACACATCACCAGTCACTGGTTTTTGCATTCCATAGAAACATTCCTCTTAATTTACATAAATGTGTATGCAAGTGTTTCCAGTAACACATGTATTACATAAATTGGAAGTTTACCACACTGCCATTGCTATTATTAATCATAAGCACAAAAATGTCAGTGCACTTACATGATAAATTCTTCTTTCTTCTGCCCAGCGTAATGGAGACCCAGTAGAGAAATAAAAAGGCGTGCCAAATCATTTTGTTCCCTGAAATGCAAGAATGGATACACTCAATCAGCAAGATCCCAAAAGCAGCACAAAGATACAGATGTAGATTTATGCTATCTAGTACAAAAAAATCTGCTCCGAGTGGAAATACACTTTCAGCCATGTCTATTTTCACCCAATTCAAAACAGCATTTTTTCACTATAATAAAAATGGGAGGTGGGGTATCTCTTTTATCTAAACATTCACTATGTAAACATTTTTTTTTTTTTTTTTTACATGAATAGGTCTTTAAAATCAGACCAGTACTAGGTGGCCAGTATGGAAAGTTGAGCAATAACGAAAAAATGGGCATCGACTTTGATCTAATAATTTCTATATTATCAACGCGAACAACCAACATAGTGTCATTCAATCGCTAAGAGAACAAAGTCTTGTTAGTGACCTTGAGTTTGTGTGATAAGCGGAGGGGGAGGGGACATGGTTTAGGGGACTTTCCACTGCACCGCACAAACTTCAAATCAGTATACCTCAGGACTGCAAAGTGCTGCGACGTTGAAATTGGTCTCAAATGAAAGCTAAGGTTGAGATCTGTCTATTTAACGCATTAGAAGTGGAATCGAATACAGTGTTGGTTGTGGAACTTTGAATCACAGTTGAAAATTTTAAAAATTTCACAATGTCGGCATATACTTGTCGAAAAGCCAAGCAGAAATACATCAAACATAGTCTACTGGAAGAGCAACTCGTCAGCTTTTAATAAACACTGCAATGTCCATGGCAGAGCACATGAGAAAGTATCGGGAATGAAAAAAATTGTTGTGATGCAGCACACGAGCACTTTGGCGTAGCGATGCACGAGCTCATGGACGTGGAGCATGAAAATGATTCTGTCCATGCTTCGGAACACAGAAACGATGAAATGGAAGTGGATTTCACGAGATCAGCGTGGTTTGAGAAGTGTTGAAGATTGGCGAGTGAACATTTCAAGAACACGTTTGTGAGCAATCCGTTCAGTCATTTGTGTGGGGTTTGGAACAGACTGTGGTTTCAGACTGTGGTTTCTGAAGGATTTGAAGCCACTAAAGCCAAAACATGTGCAACTGCTCAAAAAAATGTTTCCTGGCAAAAACTTAGTGGAGTTCAATTTGTGTAGTATGTTTTTTTTTTTTTTTTTTTTTGTTGGAGGTTTAACGACCATCGTGAGCAACTCAATGGGCTATAAGCAGTCGCCCGTCCCTAATTTAGGGTCACTGGTTCTAGGGAAGGGAGAGAGCCAGTGCCGTAAGACAAACACAACATCCATGCCTCACTTTGATTCGAACCCGGACCCCTTTCGGACGAATGATCCGAGGCCATCGCTTAGACCACTGCGCCACCGGGGTGGCTGTGTAGTTTGTGTCATAAATTATTGGACAGAAACAAGATTATGAAGTTGTTGCGATTGAACGATTTCAAGTATCTACTGAACTTGATCAGTTTACCACCGTTGGATCCGATAAGTACCAGATTGATTTCTCCGAGGCTTCCATTCATACAGATCCGTCAAATTCGCTACAAGGGCAACTATGGAATCGTTGGCCAAATGATAAATGTTCCAGGGGATGTCAACACAATGGTGCAGCAGTTGCCATGGCGTCTGGATGATGATCACGCTTTCAACATCTATATCAAGAAGAACTTGATCAACAAGTTGATGTACTTGAGTGGTTTTGTAAAGAAGTCGGTGGTGAAGGCTTGGCTTCGATTCTTGGTGAACCAACCGTTGTACAAGCATTACAACATCCAGATCATTTGGGAAGCATTTGACAAGAGTAAGCAGATGGATAGTGAGTGTCTGATCGAATCCATGGAGCCGGATTCGGAACCAGAGTCTGAAGTTCTGCTTACAAGACAACACACGATGCTCTGGAATGAAGAGCAGTACTCAGACATCACGCCAGGTCAGCACACGACTCTGATTAACTTGGTGTATGACGTGCATGCAGAAGAGTTGTCCTTTCCAGCGATATATTACGACATCCACCATCAGTTCAATCTCAATGTACGGGTAACTGCATACATGATGGCTACCAGTGAAATTCGTAGAAGCGATTGGCGTGGAGTTACATCGAATCATGTTCTGTATATGGCGATGAAGATTTTGAGAATGAGAGTAGTCGAGGGCATTTACAACATGTTCAGATGTGTGAAGCAAACAGACAACATCACTAACAAAATGTTAGATGACAGGAGTTTCCTCGAGGAGTGCATGGAGAAGAATTTGGTATTCCTCAAAACAATCCCAAACTCTGCAACTGACTACTGAATTTGTCTTTCTTTCATTTACTAGACCCAAATAAATACTATGCGCTGATAGGACGTATTCACGTAAAACCTTGTGGCAGTGCTCTGACACAGCCTATCCGATTGGGGGGGGCGGAGGTTGTAAATGACATGACATTAGATTTTTGCAACCACACATGAAGCACAAAACTTGGGATAAATTTCTTTCTTGATAGTTTAATGGAATGTATGGATGGACACGCTTGGTTCTGGATCTTTTTACAGAGGGCTGAATTCCATGTCTGGAAACCATGAATTTTTGTTCTTTTCACACTGCTATATTATTATTATTATTATTATTATTATTATTATTATTATTATTATTATTCACACTGCTATGCTCTGTAATTGTAAATACTCGGCAAGAGAAAGAACAGTGATGTAACCTGTCTAAAAAAGGATCGATTTTTGGCAACATAATAACTTAACTGCTGACATCAGCATTCCAGGTGTCTACGCACAATGCTCAGCCCCGTCAGTTACTCTGCACTGTCTAAGAATCAGCTCCATGTTATGAATGTCATAGCAAATCAGCTCCATGTTATGAATGTCATAGTTAAGCCATCTTCTTTATAACAGATGAATTAACTTCAGCATTAATACTCCTGCTACATAAAGTGATAAATATAATACAAAGCACCCCCAAAAGAGAACCATGGCTGACGTATGGCACAGATTTTAATTTGGTTTTACAGACAAAAATGATATCCCCAGAACTATTTTTAATCCTCTCTTGCAAACTCCTAATCACTGATACAAATTTACAGTTTTTGGACAGAATTCCATCTTTCAAAACTTTCTGAAAATGGAAATCAGATGGATAGAAGATTTCGCCTGTAATCTCAAAGGTTTTCTTTCTTGTGATGTTGCTGCTGTCTGGTATTGTTGTTAAATATCATTTTACTGCACGTAAGTTTGTGCTTTGGATTGAAAATGGAGGCAACAATTTCCAAAAACGGATATTAAACGGAGTTGTGCAATATTAAATACCTTTTCTTGTGATGCCTGCCCTGTATCGTTGTGAAATATCATTTTATTGCATACACATTTGTATTTAAAATTGAAAGTACATGACATTTTTCTGAAAATGGAAGGTGGATGGAGCGAAAATTTATTCTGCAATCATAAACTACAGGCAAAAATTTTCAACAATGAGAGCTAAAAAGAAGCAAAGATTTCTCCCGTAATCACTTTTTTTTTTTTTTTCGGTGTTTTTCATGCAATGTATTATTGTTTAAACATCATTTAATCATCTAAATATTTGTATTTAAGCTTGAAAAATTAGGAAAAATTTCTAAAAACGCCAAGAGATATTTTAACAGGTATATAATACGTAAGTAGGTTGGAATGAAGATTTCTCCCATAATCCTATTTTTTTCTTTCTAATGATGTTCCCTCTGCCCTGTATTGTTGTCAAGTATAATTTTATTTCACAAATTTTTGTGTTTCAGCTTGAAAATGGAGGCAAAATGCTACATACACAGGGCAGAGTATTCTTGATCCTTATTTATCATTTTATCATTGCAATTGCTGTTATACCTAGACCAGGCTTTTCTCTCTTCTTTTTTCAATTTTTTTTTCTATTTTTTTTTTATTCTTATCTGACCTGTGCAAATTTTTATTATTTTTAGCATCTAGTACTTATCTTGCACATTAACCATCAGCAGATTATTCTGTGGCACCAAGATGTCTGTCGCAGATTGATCAGAAACTTCCTGCTATAAGGCAAAGCACGATACTGCATCGCTTTACACTGCAAATGATGTGCTTACTAGTGAAGGCTCCTTTGTTCTTTGGCACTGCATTTAACAGGGTAGAAGATCTAACAACTCTACTGTAACAAAATTTCTGTCACTACACAAGGGCTACAAAAAAAAAAAAAAAAAAAAAAAATTCAGATCTAGGAGCCAGATGAAATGAATTCAACTTTTAAATAATATTGCAGGAATGTCATGTGTGATGATCATGCTGGCACAAAGTTTTATTGCATATTTGTTGCCGAATGTATTTACCTAAGGCCCTTATTTGCTAAACAAAATTGCAATGTCATCCATAATTTTTTTCTTCCCATTTTTCCAGTTGCTGCTCTCATAAAATTAAAGTCTCAGATTTCGATTTTATTAAAATACAATTTGATAAAGCTAAATTTTGCACACATGAACTCAAAGTACCATATTTTCCTTCATATAATCTGCAGACCATAAAATTCAGAATCCCTCTTTCTTCCCCCATTTAATCGACATTGGCATATAAATTACATATGCCATGAAATTTGAAAAAAAAATCCCTATCAGTCATGTTAATCGTGAACTGTAATTTCCAACAGAAAAGTTGTGATTCACAAGATGACCCAGAAGACAGGGAAACCTTCTTATTAAAAAAAATAACTGTGATTTTAAGTACTTTTGTGCTACTTTTGAAAGAATAAAGTGTAAAAATGCTTAGTTTCTTCAGCACTATCACAGTTCATTCGTTGCACCCAAAACTCCGTAGCACCTACAGACAATCTGTGGTATTTAGTACTGATTTTCAACTTTAATTTTGCTGGAGAAAATAGGTTGGTTGGTTGATTATTGGAGTTTATAGCTGCAAGGACCCTGATAGGCCAAAGAGTGCCAAGTCCTGTGGTTTATAAAAGTAATGGAAACATCAAACAACAAAAACAGAAGTCACATCCCAATGGTCATTTAAAAGGTTAATCAGAGTTTCCGATTCATCTGATAGAGTGGGTAAAACCCATCGATACCCTCCTCCCCCTTCCACGCTAGGCGGGGAAGGGGGAGGGGAGGATAAGAACATTCATGATAAAAACAATGGCACAAACATAAAACATGCACAACAGTCAGAGGTACATAACACCAGGGACATTGCTAGACTTTGAAATCAGGATGGGTAATGGATGGACAGATATTACTTTTGCTGTGGCAAGTTTGATAGACATAAAAGCACAAAGAAAAATTTAAGACATTCCTTAGAACATTTTCTTCAGTACAAATTTTGCCAAAAAAAAAAAAAAAAACTTGTTTTATCACCATTAGCAATGTGTTGAGGTCCATAGCTTTCAACACGTGGTGATAATTTTCTTTTCTTGCTCTCATTTGCAGCATAAGTTTTGAAATTGGCAAATTTCTTATTCTTCCACTAACAAATCACTCCCACACAACCTTATTCAACCCTTCACTTCCAGGTTTTTGCACGTTTCTTAGTGCTGAGCTGTTACCTTTATGCCACTGCTCTGTTTTCTCATTTTTGTGCTTTAAAATGTCATAAATTTGTGTCTTTCCAGCACTAAACTTCTTGCCCAAGTGCTTGACACTCATGTTTCCTTTTCCATGCATTTCAATAAATAACTTTCTTATCCAAATTGAGTATATTCTTCTTTGGCATCATGGCAAGAGGCAAATGAATGAACCCAACTCACAACAAGCAAAGGCTGTGAAGATCATTTCAAAGAATATATGTTTCAAAATTAAATTAAATTGGACCAACTCGCTGAAATCCACAAAAAACAGCAAGCTGCAAAGATTTTGGACTTTGCATTCAGCAAACAGAGCAGCATGGCCATATGACCTAAACCTGAGTCACGATACACACTTAAGTAGAAGCCAAACAGTGGATATGCTGCAAAGTGTGTTTGCATAAACAACTCAAAAGCAATCTATATATATATCATCATCATCATCATCATCATCATTGTCAACCATTATCAATCCACTGCTGGACGAAGGTCTCCCCAAGTTTCCTCCACAACGGTCTGTCTTGTGCCAGTCTCCTCCATGTCACCCCTGCATACTTTCGAATTTCATCCACCCATCTCCCATGTGGTCTTCTTCTGGGTCTTTTCCTGTCTCTTGGAATCCAATCTAAAATTTCGGCTGTCCATCGATGATCTGTCCTTCTGGCAGTATGTCCAGCCCATTGCCATTTCAGGGATTTAACTCTGATCATGATGTCTTCCACTCTTGTCATTTTTCGGATCCACGAGTTCCTCTTCTTATCTCTCCTGGTTACACCAAGTATGCACCTCTCCATGCCTCTTTGAGTTGTCTGCAGCCTTTGTATGTCTCTTTTAGTTAAGGTCCACGTCTCTGCACCATACGTAAGCACTGGAAGGATGCATTGATCAAACACTTTTCTTTTAAGACATAATGGCATATTGCTCTTGAAAATTATGCTGTTTCTTCCAAAAGCTCTCCAGGCAAGTTTTGTACGCCGATTAATTTCTTCATCAATGTGACCCTCACTTGATATCTGCTGTCCAAGATAAACGTACGTATCTGTTATCTCCAGCTTTTCTCCATCAATCGATAAATCTTCATTTCTTGTAAAAGCATTGAACATCACTTTTGTCTTCTGAAAGTTCATTTTTAATCCCACTTCTTTACTCTTGTCAGCAAGTTCCTGGATCATACTCTGCAGCTCTGATGGGCTAGTTGCAAAAATGACTACGTCATCAGCAAAACGAAGGTGGGTTAGATAATCTCCATTAATCTTTATCCCCTTGTTTTCCCAGCTCAGTGACTGAAAAACACCCTCCAATGTGGCATTAAAGAGCTTCGGAGATATGGTGTCACCTTGTCTCACTCCCTTTCCAATTTTTATGTGTGTTGTATTTTCAAACAGCCTAATCTTTGCACTTGCATTTTCATAGATGTTATTAATAATATTAATGTATGCATCTTCAATACCGCAGGTTTTCAGAGCCATTGTAACTGCTGATGGTTTCACCGAATCAAAGGCTTTTTCATAATCGATAAAAGCCATGCACAATGGAAGTTCACATTCCCTCGCTCTTTCAATTAGTTCTCTCAGTACGTGGATATGATCTATTGTGCTGTAGCCACTCCCGAATCCAGCTTGTTCTCTCGGTTGAGCCATGTCTAGTGTTACCTTCAAGCGGTGTGAAAGAACTTTAGTGAAGATTTTATAAACTACTGATAGGAGGCTGATAGGTCTGTAGTTTCCGAGATCCTCAATGTCACCTTTCTTATGTAGCAGGATCATTGTAGCGGTGTTCCAATCCTCAGGAATCTTTCCTTCATTAAGGCATCGAGTGAAAATTTGGGCGAGTACTGTTTCGATTTCTCCACTTGCTTCTTGTATGATGTCTACAGTAATTCCATCTTCTCCTGGAGCTTTTCCCCGCTTCATGTTCTTGATTGCATGTGCAACTTCTGCTGGAAGGACTGGAGGAACTCTGGTACTGGTATCTTTCATGATGTCTGGAGTGCATGTATCATCCCTTTCATATAATTTGGAGTAGAAATCTTTCACTCTTGTCAAAATTTCGCCTCTATTTCTTGTTACAGAACCATCTTCTTTTCTCAGTGCCATAATCTGTTTTCTTCCCTTACTGAGATGTCCCTTTGCTATCTTTAGGCTTTGGTTGTTTTCAATTGCTTTCCTCACTAGTTCACAGTTGAATTTTCTTACGTCTTCAGTGATACTTTTTCGTACTGTCTTGCATAGCTCTATATATTCCACTTTGGAAGTCACATCTTCTTTAGTTGTCCCCATCTCTCTTCTTTTTTGCATCAACATTTTCGTTTTTCCTGATAATTTATTTACATGCAACTTGTTCTTAGACCCAGCTAATTTTGTTGCTGTTTCCATAAGAGCTTTGGTTACTTTTCTGTTAACTTCAGAGATGTCCACTTCTTCCGATGTTAGGCCTTCTAAAGCAGAGAACCTGTTCTTCAGTTCCAACTTGAAGGTATTATGGTGTTTTTTAAGGTTGGTTATGTCAATAGATTTTGTTTGTCTTATGAGCTTGCCACGTTCAAGTTTAGTGTTGAGGTGCATCTTACATCTCACCAATCTATGGTCACTACCTGTGTTGAACTTGTTTAGCACACTGCAGTCTTCTATGACGAATTTTTTGTTACACATAATAAAATCAATTTCACTTGTTGTCCCATTTGGATGTCTCCATGTCCATTTCCTGTGTGGCTTTTTCTTGAAGAAGGAGTTCAAGATGAAAAACCCTTCTGCCTCTGCAAACTCAACGAGAGTATTTCCACGCTGGTTTCTGTTGCCGTGACCGAATTTACCTACTGAAGTTTCATTCTGTTGCCGTTGCCCTATTTTTGCATTGAAATCTCCCATAATTATTTTCAAGTGCTGCTTACCTTTATTATTTAGATGACAAATTTCCTCATAAAATTCTTCAATTTCTTCTTCAGGATGACTTGTGGTGGGTGCATAAGTTTGAATAATCTGAGCCTGGTATCTTCTCGATAGTTGGATTACGAGTCGTGCAGCTCTGTCAGAGGAACTTTCAACTTCTACCACTTTATCCTTCAGTTTCTTGTTTATTATAAATCCAACACCACTAGTTCTGCCAGTATCTGTCCCACGATAGTAGAAGAGATGTCCACTTTTCAGTTCGATGAGATCTCCTTTTCTCCTTACCTCACTTAGCCCCACGATGTCCCACTTGATCCTTTGTAGTTCCTCTTCCAATTCAAGAAGCCTTGAATCAGAAGATAGGGAGCGTCCGTTGTACGTTGCCAAGGTCAGCATCAGATGGCAGCCTAGTCCGGTCCTCCGGGGATTCTTAGCACCCTCTGCCTTCATGTCGCACTGGCCGCTGCCTTGGCCAGGTACATTCCAGCTGCCGGAGACTGAGGGCCAAGATTTAAGTTGTGGAGTCATTTTGGAGGGGTTTGGCCATAACTCACCATGCTGGCCAAGCGGGTTGGTGAGTGTGGGATAGAATTTCCTCTGATCCCGATGGTATAGTTATACCGCTATTGGCGGTCGTCAGAGCCCCTTTAGTGGGAACAGGATGCACCACGAGAAGGCGGGGTTGACATTTGTCAAGGAGAGGCTGTGATGTTACGCATCACCTGACCTTATATATATATATATCCCTCTCTATCTATCTATCTATCTCTCTGTTTAATTATTTTATCATCAACCTAAGCAAGTTTGGTCTGTGTGAATTCATCATTACACATAGATACATATCACTAAGCTGTTCTCTGAGATTCAGAGGTTAGCTCTAAAAAGTCTTCACTGACATTCATTACACGCCGTACACAAGATCTTCTATACTGCATACTCATAATTAGTTTCTCATGCAGACACTCCTGAATCTGATCCTCCCATGACTTTCTTGGCCTTCCTCTGACTTTCCTTATTGCCACTTGGGCAAAAAATATTTTCTTAGTAAGCATCTCATCACTCATTCTTTCAACATGCCCAAACCACCGACGCATATTAGTCTCCACCTTGCTAACAACATTTTGCTTCACATCACACAACTGCAACACATCTTCATTCCTCGCACAATCAGAATGGGTCTTGCCACAAACCCCCCGTAAGTAATGCATTTCTCCAGCACACAAACGACTCCTATGTTTCTTCTGCACTACACAGGTTTCACTGCAATGTAGGAACAATTACACTCTCATACACAGCCATGCGCGACTCTCTTCAGAACCCATCATTCCTGTGAAAACCTCCAAGACCAGCCATGACTTTCAATGAACAATGCACTCGCCTACTAATTTCACCATCCAATTTGTTCTCTCTGTCAAACATACTTCCTAAATGCACAAACTCACTCACCTGGTCAATTACTGTGCCATTTACACTTACATTACATTCACTGCTACCAGTCCCTCTCTCAAAATCCATAACTTTGGTTTTTCCCTTATTTATACTCAGTTTGAATTTCATGCAAACTTCGTACATCCGGGGCAACATACTCTGCAACTCACTTTTGCTCTCTGCCAACAGGACAGTGTCATCAGCATACAGCAATCTGCACACACAGATATCACCAAGACATAAACCACTATTATCTATTTTGGCATCACGCATGCATGCATCCATAGATATATTAAACACCCATGTTGAAATTACACAACCCTATCTGACTCCTGCACCAATAGAAAACCATTTTGATAAAACACCATTCACTCGTGCACAAGCTCTACTACCAGCATACATGGCTTTTACACTATTAAGTAGATTCCCAGTAACACCATATTCATTCAGTACCTTCCACAAAAGTGTCCTATTTACTCGGTCGTAAGGTTTCTCAAAATCTATGAAGGCAGCAAAAGCTTTCTTACCAATAGCCAGATACTTCTCAATCATCATGCGTAATGCAAAAATCTGGTTAGTGCAGCCTTTACCAGGCATAAAACCACTCTGAACATCCCACACTTTCTCTGATGTAAGACCCCATACTTTTTCGATAACAACCTTACCAAACACTTTCCCTGGCACATTTAATAGGATAATACCACTATAGTTCTTGCAGTCAGTTTGATCACCTTTTCCCTTATACAAGGGAGCAATGATAGCATCAATCCAATCCCAAGGGGCCATTCCTAACTCCCAGCACAACTGGCAAATTTCAGTTAACCAATCAATTACAGAGTCACCCCCATATTTCAACATATCGGCAGTTATAAATCAACTCCCGGAGCCTTACCATTCTGAAGAGATTTTAGAGCTTTACACACTACTTCTCTTGAGATCCCTCCTGTGCTTTCATCCTTCACTGTGCCATCATCTGCATCTGTCTCAGAATCATCTTTGATTTCCTGATCTAATAACTTGCAGAAATATTCACCCCATCTTTCACTTAACTCATTGGGCTCCCATATCATTTCTCCAACCCTATTCTTCACACAACTTAACACTTTGTTTTCTCTATTTTTCCTGAGTCTCATGTACTTTCAAAAAGACTTCCTATCTTTCCAAAAAGCAAATTCATGCCTTTCCACCTTCTCCTTCCTATCTTTTGCCTGACTCTGGCGAACCAGTTTAGTGGCTGCATGCTTCTTACAGCGATATTCATCCACAGAAAATCTATGTTGCAACATCCCCAAATAGGCTATCTTCTTTCTCTTTACTGCCTCTTCAATCTCACTATTCCACCAAGCATCACCTCAATTGTTACCCACTATTGTGGTGCCACAGACCTCTTCAGCAGCAGTAACTACACAGTTCTTAAAACATTCCCACTTCTTTTCTACATCCCTCTCACAAGACTTCAGCTCCTTCAGTCGTTCTCTGAGTATGTCAGAATAAAGCTGATGATTTTCAGGGAGCCTTTCAACCTTTATTCTTTCCATCCTGGGCCTCTTCCTATTCCTTTTCCTCCAACCAACATTCAGTTTCACTCGTGACACTACCAAGTAATGATCAGAGCCAACATCTGCACCTCTCATCACACGAGTGTCAACAACTAAGTGTTTCAGACGCTGATCATAGACAACAAAATCTATCACACTCTTTTGACCAAGAGTGAGATTTTCCCAAGTATATGTGTGGATATACTTGTGGTTGAAAATGTATTGGACACATACAAACCATTCCCAATGCACAGTTCAATTAATCTTTCACCATTATCATTCACCCAAGGATCATTGAACTTACCCAGAACATTGTCAGAAATTGCATTTTGCACACCTACTCTAGCATTGAAATCCCCTGCTATTATAACTTTCTCTTAAGCACCAAACTGGCTCAAAACAGCTTTTAGCTCATTCCAGAAATCTTCCTTCCTATCAGAGTTCAGAGTTACAAGGAGCATACACTACAACAATTACTATTCTCTGAAGTTTCACTTTCAAACAAATCCAAAGAATTCTCTCGCTTATGCAACTATAGTGAATCAAGTTGTTCTTCATCTTTTCACTTAAAATCACACATACACCAGCCTGTCGTCTCACATTACCCAATACTCCAGATCACACACTCATCGTTCCATTAACTTCTTCTATACCAATTTCCTTCTTGGTTTTACTTACACACAGCACATCCGATCTAAACTTATTCATCTCTTCAATCACCTCATTCATCTTGCCATTTATACCTCTAGTATTCCATACACGAATCTTACATTCACTCAGCCGAGATCTCTTTCTGATTTTCCTTCTTTCAGTTCCAGGTCGATTCCGTGGTGGACCATCTTTCTCAAGTGTGGTAGGTCCACCATATCCCACATGTGAGTCATTTTTAATATTTCTTTTTGTCTTTTTAATCAGGTAAGTGCATCAGTGTAGGGGATTAGCCCACAGCTGATGGTTCCATTTGGACATTCAACCAAAGGATTCTGGAACAAAACCCCGTGAGTTGGGGTCTTTTCACCAATGTCACACAGAACTAGCTGGCACCTCTCCAAGATTCATCATTACACTATAACATGTAATGTTTGTATTCAATTAAAATACCTGATAGCAGGAGCATCTGGGAACTTTCCATTGTTACAAGTTTCATTCACTCTCTTGCCATTTCTGCATTAGACAGGTTAATTAGTATTCAATTTTCTATCTTCCATTTTGGGGTCCCCTACTCCCGAAAAACAGTTCCATTTGAGGAGGTTTACATTTCATGCAAATTTCATCTCAACGAAGTTTTTTTGTATTAATATATACTTGTAAATACATATACAAATTTGCCAGGATATGCAAAAAGAAATGCAGGTTGGGTGGGGTCCAAACTTTAGAGGTATGCATGGGCCAAGCCATCCCCACCAAGCCTTGAGCTTTTTTTTTTTAGTTTAGAGAACAAAGCAATGTGCTGAGCTGGGCTTCTTCCCAGACACTTACGGTCGGGCCGGGCCAAGTTGACTCAATTTTTTTATTGCAGTGGTAAAGAAAAAAAAATCATGTTTCCCCAATTTACTGGTCTGTTTAGCTGTTTTGCTGGCTTTACTTACTTCCATGACAAATCCAAGAGCTTAATCACAGATGTGAGGAGAGGCATTCAAAGTTTTTTTTATCATCTGTAGGTATTAAGATGGTAAAAGCACTTTGGGGCTTGTTGACAACACAAAAATTCAAGCCTGAGCAACTGTGTGTGTTTTGTGGAGTGGGGGATAGGGGATGTCTGCAGTGGGGTGCGTGTGTGTGTGTATGAGAGTGGGACGATATCAATTGCTTCTCCTATCCCTAATCCCTATAGGGATTGACTTTTGCAGTGTTACCACTTGCTAGTTTGGAGAAAGGGGTATTTTATTACCCTCCTGCGGCATTTCACTCAGAAAACAAAACGGCAGCAGACCCCTGTTGATGTCTTCATGAACTCATAGCTGCAAATGTAACTTCTTTTATCATGGAATTTTAGAAATCAAAATAATTGCATGAAAGAATTGCCACAGAAGAATACATTCTAATAGATGATGTAAGCAGAAAAAGTGATATTTGGGCACATTTTAAACAGCTTGCCAATGAAAAAACCCTTTGGCCTAAAAACTTTGTGCAGTGCATTAAGTGCAACAAATTTTCAAGCTGTGACAGTTCAAAATCTGTAACACCTCATCTTAAGAGACATAACTGCGTTTTGGGTGCTACAATTTCCTCGTCCAAATTTTCTGTTTACATACTACATAAGAGGAAATGTTTCCTGCTAATCAGGTACATTAATGTATTTATGTTTCTTCGGAGTTTGTATAAAAATAAAATCATTTAATCTTATTAAAACTTTAATTTTATGAATTAACTAGTGTTTTAGACTGGGGTTTTTTTGTTGGTTTTTTTTGGATTGGATTTTTAACGACCACCGTGAGCAACTCAATGGGCTATAAGCAGTCGCCCGTCCCTAATTTAGGGTAACTGGTTCCAGGGAAGGGAGAGAGCCAGTGCCGTAAGACAAACACAACATCCATGCCTCACCGGGATTCGAACCCGGACCCCGTTCGGACGAATGGTCAGAGGCCATCGCTTAGACCACTGCGCCACCGGGGCGGCAGACTGGGGGTTGAAAACATTTCAAAGAAGATACTTTTTTTTATTTTTCTCCCATTGTGCAGGCAAAGCAAACTGCCTTATTTTCTTTTCTTTAAGTGCACTAAACTTTGAAAATTTATTTTGAATGCTCTTCGCCTTTTATTTTTCTGTTTTAAGGTTATACTCTTTAATAATTTCAAAAGTTTAGTTAATATTTTTAAGCTTACATTTAACTAAATATTTTCAATAATATCACATTTCATTATATAATTTTCACAATTTAATAAAATTAAAAAAAAATGCCAAAATAATACAAAATTTGCACAACATTGGCACTCCAAGCATTTTGATCAATGGAAGAAAAAAATTCAGAACTATTCCAGGATCTTTAACAAAAATATGAAAGATCAAGGACTTTTCAGGCCTGGAAAAAAAGAAATCATATTCCAGAATATTCCCAGGATTCCAGGGGCTGTGCAAACCTTAAAACCCAATCAAGAATAATAATTTGGAAGTCCTAAAAAATCTGTAATCACATATTGTTGCAATGACACCCAGAGACTAGAGCACTTTGAGAGCAAAATGAAGAATTTGGGGATATTTTATCAGAGATAGATTACAGGCACAACAGTAAAGTGTATTTGATAAATAATCTGCTGATGCTATGCAAGATGCTGGAAAGAAATTAGCTTCCTACTCCATGGCCAAATCTACTGCCAATCACAAAACTTTGGATATCACTGCCAACAGTGAGGCTTGCAATAATAGCATCTCTTTAAAATTACCACGAGTTTGGAATCTGTTCATCAAATAAGGCTGCATTTCCCCCTATGGTACTGTGTGCCCAACCACAACATGATGCCTCGCTTCTGTGAATGAATAATTACATTTGCATCCATTCATTTATTGTCTAGTCAAGTCACTGCATTCAAATTGTTGAAGTGTTCTATTATTCAGTTTGCAGTTTTCTGCCTATCTTCTTTGAAAAAGCCATCTGGTTGATGTGTAAAAGCTTGGAAACTGATTTCTATTCTATGCCAAAAAATTCAGATCACCAGTATAGTAATACTGTTTTGAGTAAAGTGTATATGTAAAAATAAGCATACTGTAGCAGTGCTGTTTTATCTCTTTCCTTATATTACCAAAATAGGTTTGAATCAGAAGATTGACAGGTTCTTTGAGCACTGTACACCTTAATAGAGTATTATTAGATCATTTAACAGAAGAGAGTTGACCTTTGATAAAATTCTTTATTGTCGTGATTTTGCTTAATTTAATTATTACTCCCGGTCACCTGTGAGTAGATGCTCCATAACTCCTCGCTATTCATTTATGGTTACCGCTCGTACGTGGGGACAACCTCCCCTCACCAAATTTTACTCCTTCCCTTCAACGCCTCTGCTTCGCTCTCTCCCGTCAGACGCATTCTCCCCTAAGACACGTCATCCTTCCTACCCTCGAAGTCTCGTTCTCCTATTGTCTTCTGCACTACTTCCAAAAAACGAGCCTGAAGCCTCTGTCCAAACTCCCTCTTCTCAATTCGTCTAAATTCCTAATCACCTCCCCGAAGGACACGTCTTCCTTGAGAACAGAAGTCCTTCATAATGAGTCGCTTTAAAACTCTAAAAAAGCCTTCTTCTATAATAGCTATCTATACATGAAATCCTGTGTTTTGTCCACTCCCGGAAGTTCGCCGATAATTAATCGTTTCTGGTGACTTACTGGCTCTACCCAAAGCGAACTCAAAAATCATATCCTTAGAAGTTTCCCACAATTACTTTTAAAACATTCTAAAACTGCAAGGATTCTTAATTATTTGCATATTCATTAAAATTCAACAATTTAAAGATATTTACATTACATTACATTTCATGAAATAAACATACCCGTTCCATTACGCTATTATTAAAGGTTATTTACAATTACCACAATTACAATACAATAAAAATGCAGTAGGTATAGCCACACACAATTTAAATTCTTACAAATTTTCTTTCCTTACCTCAAATGATTCAAGAGCTTCTGCATCTCGATAATACCGTTCAAGTACATGTCCTTTTAAAAAACTGGAAGAACCAAATATTCTCATCATTTCTCGGAGGCAGAATAATGTTCCTTCAGAATTCAGAACCTAAAAAGTTACAATCATTATTAGCTAATTGGTCATCTGATCTCGGTGACATGAAATTAACCTTCAGACATACCTTAAAAAATACAGGAAACAATTTTTGGAAATAGCAAAGCATCACCATTTATACTATTTGAACTAAAATTATGTTGGTACAAACTAGATTTAATTGAACGGTACAACTGTTATGATCAAAGAAAGGCTTAAGTCCTCAGATGTGTGAGAGGTGGACACTGGACACAACATAATCAAATGATCATATATTTCCATTAAAGACCTTCAAAAATTCTGTAATAATTAAAAAAAAATTCTTCTGTAATTGGCTGGTTAACTGAAATTTCCCAGTTGTGCTGGGAGCTAGGATTGGTCCCTTGGGATTGGAAGGATGCTATCATTGTTCCCTTGTATAAGGGAAATGCAAGAAGTATTGTGGTATTAGCCTACTGAGTGTACCAGGGAAAGTGTTTGGTAAGGTCATTATTGAAAAAGTATGGGGTCTTACATCAGTGAAAGTGTGGGATGTTCAGAGTGGTTTCATGCCTGGTAAAGGCTGCACAAACCAAATTTTTGCATTACGCATGATGATTGAAAAGTATCTGGCTGTTGGTAAGAAAGCTTTTGCTGCCTTCATAGATTTAGAGAAAGCTTACAACCGAGTAAATAGGACACTCATGTGGAAGGTTTTGAATGAATATGGTGTTACTGGGAATCTATTTAATAGTGTAAAAGCCATGTATGCTGGCAGTAAAGCTTGTGTACTAGTGAATGGTGTTCTATTAGCGCAGGAGTCAGTCAAGGTTGTGTAATGTCACCATGGCTGCTTAATATATTTACGGATGCATGCATGCGTGATGCCAAAATAGATAATAGTGGTTTATGTCTTGGTGATATCCGTGTGTGCAGATTGCTGTATGCTGATGACACTGTCCTGTTGGCAGAGAGCAAAAGTGAGTTGCAGAGTATGTTGTCCCGGATGTACAAAGTTTGTGCAGATTGCTGTATGCTGATGACACTGTCCTGTTGGCAGAGAGCAAAAGTGAGTTGCAGAGTATGTTGTCCCGGATGTACAAAGTTTGCATGAAATTCAAATTGAGTATAAATAAGGGAAAACCCAAAGTTATGGTTTTTGAGAGAGGAACTGGCAGTACTGAATGTAAGTATAAGTCTAAATGGCACAGTGATTGACCAGATGAATGAGTTTGTGTATTTAGGAAGCATGTTTGACAGAGAGAACAAATTGGATCATGAAATTAGTAGGCGAGTGAATTCTTCATTGAAAGCTCATAGCTGCTTTGGGAGGTTTTCACAGGAATGATGGGTTCTCAAGAGAGTCCCGCATGGCTGTGTATGAAAGTGTAATTGTTCCTACTCTGGCTTATGGCAGTGAATCCTGGGTACTGCAGAAGAAACATAGGAGTAATTTGTGTCCTAGAGTTACTTACGAGGGGTTTGTGGCAAGACCCGTTCTGATTGTGTGAGGAATGAAGATGTGTTGCAGTTGTGTAATGTAAAGCAAAATGTTGTTTGCAAGGTGAAGACTAATATGCTTCAGTGGTTAGGGCATGTTGAAAGAATGGGTGATGAGATGCTTACTAAGAAATTTCTTTTAGCCTAAGTGTCAGGAATGAAAGGTACAGGAAGGCCAAGGAAGTCATGGGAGGATCAGATTCAGGAGTGTCTGCATGAGAAAAATATCATGAGTATGAAGTATAGAAGATCTTGTGTGCATCGTGGGATATCAGTGAAGCCTGAGTTGTATGTCAAAATCGCTGTAAATGGAGAAGTTTGATACAGTAACAGTAAGTAAATAATCAGTTAAAAATCATCTGGTTATTTGTCTTTTCTTTGTGGAGCTAACCTCTGAATCCCAGAGAACAGCTTAGTAATATGTATGTATGTAAAGGGCTTCAAAATTCTTGAAAACTTTGTGAATAGGTGGTCACCTATGAGCATGAAACTTTCTACCATTCACTTTTGCAAAACTGAGCAAAGTCTATGTCATTGACTTTAAGTGGCACACTAGCAGAGAATATAGCACTATTTTCAATATGCTCAGCGGCATATCAATGATTTATAAATTGCATCATATTAAGGATTAAATTTTTATGGGGCTATTTATTCACTGTTTAATTGACCCATAGCAGTAATGATGCCCTAAATGAAGAAAAGAAAAAGCCAACAAATGCAAGGCATTTATCATTCTATCTCATATCTCACATCAACACAACTGACATTTAATTAGTCGCCATGCTATAATGTATTACCCTAAATATATTATTTTATTACACAGAATTAAAAAAAATGTCCTCAGTATTTATCATTTTTTGCACATGCACATCTCCTGCTCTCTCCTGATGTTTATTATTATAAAACCACACAGCAGGGTAAAATTAGAAAAAAATATTTCACTGAGCTTATACTTTTCTTTTGTTTGGAAGTTCAATTAAAAAACTACAAAAAATGAAGTACTGTGTACACAAAAATCTATGCTGACTGAAGAAAAATAAACAGGAAGTATATGCAACGAACTGTGGTGTTTGTAACGTAGGACTACACTACAAATACCACTGCTAATTCTGATGAAGTAGGTGTTGTTTTTTGGTTTTTTTAAAACATCACTTTCCTAGACTTTTCAATTTTAAGGGTAAAAAGCATGTTGGAGTGCTAATATGTCTGACTCTGATAACAGGACGCTTTTAATTATTGGAAAGTAAAAAGGCACAAATGCTATATATAAATATATATAAAAAATCCAGGAATTTTAATTTTTGCTAGAGTCATAAGTGCTTTGTTTTGTATTGTGAAAATTGGAGTGAAATTTAGTATGCATTTAGAATTCTTACAAAGTCCTACAGATTCCTCTGCTACAGACTGTTCTTGAGTGTGTGTTATATCTTCAATAATAAGGCTGCATAATTTCCCTGTACGAAAATTGCTCTGTATAAAAATTTATATGAAGCAATCTGGAACTTATCACAATGATAACAATTGATATGAAACAATTTTACCAAGGCATTGAAGATTCCCTATCCCACAGTCACCTATTCCCACACACATATTGGAGACAGGGAGGCCATATATCAATCTCCTTCAGTGAGGAAAGGGTGTGCTAGAAGAAGGGCCATCTTGGACTCACAGGGAGGTTTCTATATGCTGTTGTGAATCCAACAGCATACAAATGCTATAAGACAAAACCAATATGTTTATGGTACTCAAACATATTGCACTGCTGCATCACATGAGACGAAAGAGATGTCATCATCCCCCATACTCCATTGAAGGAAGTGATGGCATAGAAAGCACAGGTGGCAGGGAGCTAAAGTAAAGTGACATTATCAATCCAAACATTTCAACCAAATTTTTTTAATTACTAATCAAAAACTTCTATTATGGGAATTCTTCCTGGGAAATTTTTTGTTTTAATTACAAATTTTCGGTGAAAACTCTTCTCCTTCTTCAGGCTGTCTTTTGTTGTCATTTTTTCCAGTCACTATCGCGGTTAGGGTTAACCTTAACAGTTACCATTATTTTTCATCAAATCCTGCCAAATGTTAGGCAGGGGTAATCCTCTTCAGTCATTGATGATGGAATTCTGATTTTTCTCAATCTCTATTCCTTCTTATCCCTGCCTAACATCTGGCAGGATTTGAGGAAAAATAACGGTAACTGTCAAGGTTAACCGTAACCGCATTAGTGATAGAAAAAAGTTACAACAAAAAGCATCCTGAAGAAGAAGAGTTTTCTCCGAAAATTTGCAATTAAAACATAAAATTTCCTAGTAAGAATTACCATAATAGAAGTTTTTGATTAGTAATTGAATTAAGAAACTAGGAAGTCAATTTTCAACATGAGCTTTATTCAAAAAATGTTTTTTTCATTGCAAGAAAAAAATGCAAGACCATTCCAGGACATTTCCCAAAAATATGAAACATCAAATAGTTTCCAGGACTGGTAAAAAAAGGGAAATCAAATTCCATGACTAAGGTTCTCACCCTTCTTCTTGTACAAAAAATAAGCACTTTTTAAGGACTTTTAAGCACCCAGCAAAAGAATTTTAAGGACCTTACCCACTGCATATGCAACGATGACATGTGCACAAATACACTTTTACACACCACTTAACTATGCAAATTGAAGTATGCTGATGAAGTTTGCAATATATTCTCATATAATTTAAGTTTGCGGATGTAATGAATTAGAATTTATGCAATTTGAAGGGCAGTTCTATTCATTAAATTAGGTTTTTAAACTGAGGGAATAATCACATGTACAATAAAGAGTATGAAAATTGTAAAACTGCAGTTGAAGCTAAGAGTTCAAGATTTGAATTTTGCATATAATCATCTCATGGTTTAAATTGCAAGACCAAAGTCAAAATTTCATGTTCAAGACTTCAATTTTGCATGTAATTTTCTTGTGGTATAACTGAATAATTGATATTTACATATACAAAAAGGGAAATGTCAGTACCAAGAGATGGCGATGGGGCTTGTTGAGTGGAATCTGCTGGATATATTTAGTCCAAGGTTCTTCACTTGTTCAGCAAATTACTTGTCTCATACTATCCTGTGATCTCTAATGGGATTTCAGCTGACATCATATGAGGTCAGCATAAACAGCTAACCTGCAGCAGAAGTCCCATGCACTACATCGTAACTTCTACATTTCATGTATCCAGTTCAAAAAGTACCGTATATACTCGCGTATAAGTCGAGAAATTTGGGACAAAATGAGAGCTTCAAAGTAATGGGGTCGACTTATACGCTGGGTCTAAAAAAATCGTAAGTCCAAAAGTTCCTCCCGAGAGGCAAAAGGCAATCCATCCCAAAAAAATACCGATGCGGTATTAATTACGAAATCGCAACCCTCCGAAAGAAAAAAAAAGAAAGAAAGAAAGAAAAAACGCCGATGTGGTAGAATTACGAAATCGCAAACCTAAGAATTTCTCCGCGCTTTGAGAAGGCTCTCTCCTGGCTTTGCGTATCCACAGCGCAGTCACAGCCGCGCATAGAAAGCTCCGCCCTTCTGACTACCAGTTGACTGCACTGACGTAACGGCAAAGAATATCGCGCGAAGCATTTTTCTTTGGAAACGGAGCCATGCTACAGCCAGTGTTAGGTGTTGCTCAAAGACCTTGGGTGTTGCTTTTTCTTAATCGCACGTGTCTCGCTTCTCCTATTATGGGTGACACGGATTGTGTAAAGAAACGGATGTCCTATAACGCAGGATTCAAGTTGAAAGTGGTTTCTTTTGCAGAAAATACTAACAACTGTGCTGCTTCATGTCAATTTGGCATTAACGAAAAACTGATTCGAGATTGGCGTAAAAAAAAAACCGGACTTGGTGAAAATCCCAAAATCGCAAAAGGCGCTGCGCTCGTGGAACATCTTTCCCAGAGAGAAAGTGTCTTGAATGATTGGATTGTGGGCTGCAGACAAAATGGTTACATTGTAACGCGAACTGGTATACGTTTGCGAGCAATGAAGCTCACAAAAGATGAAAAGTTTGCAGCCGCAAATAACACTTTTCGTGCCTCACCAGGTTGGTGCACAAGGTTCATGAACCGCTATGGGTTGTGTCTACGCCAGCGCACCAAAATTGCACAAAAGTTACCTCGTGACCTCGAAGCAAAGATAATGGAATTTCAAAAGTACGTAATTCAAAAGAGAAAAGAGACTGCTTTTGAACTTTCCCAAATAGGGAACATGGATGAAACCGCCATGTGTTTCGACCTTCCTGGAAATAAGACAGTGAACCAAAAGGGCGAAAAAAATATCTTGATTAAAACGACTGGCCACGAAAAATCCAGTTTCACGGTTGTTCTTTCCTGTTTGGCCGATGGCAGTAAGCTACCTCCGGTAATTATTTTCAAACGCAAAACTCTGCCGAAAAGCGTTGTCTTTCCGTCTGGTGTGCTCGTTCGTGCCCATGAAAAAGGATGGATGAACGAATCCGGAACAATTGACTGGTTACAGAATGTGTGGAACAAAAGGCCAGGTGCACTTTTGAGGAAACCTTCTCTTTTATTGTGGGATATGTTTGTTGCACACCGTTGTGCAGAAGTGAAAAAAACTGCAGAAAATTCAAAAACAACTCTTGCTGTCATCCCAGGTGGGTTGACATCTGTTCTTCAACCACTAGATGTCTGCCTTAATAAGCCCTTCAAGGACAATGTGCGGTATTGGGCAGATTAGATAAGTTCCGATTTGCCGACTGAAACCAAGGGCGGAAATCTAAAGAAGCCGGATATCGTTTTGATTGCGCGATGGGTCAAGGATGCTTGGTATGCGATACCTGCAGAAATGGTCGTGAAATCATTCAAGAAATGTTGCATTAGTAACAAACTTGATGGCACAGAGGATGATGAGATTTTTATGAGTGATGATGACAGTGATTCTGATGACACAGGCATAGATGGGAATACTGATGTTTATGATGACGCGCCGATGACGGAGAAAGACTTTTTTGAACTGTTTTGCGAGTCTGACTCGGAATCGGATTTTGAAGGGTTCCGATGAAGTTTTTGGGTATGCAAATTAAATTTAGTATTATATATATAATTTTGTTCGTTTTCAAATGTTTTTGAATAAATTCATTAAAAATTTTTTTTCTCATTCCGGGATCGACTTATATGCGAGTTTCCGATTTCTTACGATTTTTTTCCTCTGAAAGAGGGGGATCGACTTATACGCGAGTTTCCGATTTCTTACGATTTTTTCCTCTGAAAGTGGGGGTCGACTTATACACGAGTATATACGGTAAGTACTTTTTGCCATTTTTCAGCAAAAATAAGGACTTTTAAGCACCCCAAGAAAAAATAAGCAATTTTTAATAACCTTTAAGGATTTATGAGGACTGTGGGAATCCTGATGACTCATACAGAATTCTAGGGGTCAAGTGAACCCTGTCTCCAATTTTGAATGTAATGCCATTTATTTATATATGCGTTTACATACATAAACACACTGAATATTAGAATGTCACAATAAGGAAACAAATAGATTTTTAAAAAATTCAGGTCATACCCTCTAAATTTTGTTCCCTATCATAATGTATATAAACGTGAAAATTTTCAACCCAACAAACAATTGTTTTTTTTTTGGTTTTTTTTCGAGGCTTCTAACAGCATCAGCAAATTTTAACATGCTTTTCCTTAAAGGTACTGACATGTAATGTATATACACTGATGTGTATATAATATAAAGGTAGCCCTTAATTTATACTGGGGATGCATTCCTAGACAAACCAGCATAAGTGGAATTGGCATAATTTGAAACAATTTTATAATGTAAATCAATGGGAAGTAAATGACAGTGTTCCCGGCACCCAAACACTGAGGTGTAATATAATGCAATGCTATTAGTATATTACACTGACGTGTAATATAATAGCATTACATTTAAAGCTTTGAAACAACGCAAATAAAATAATAACGCCAGCATGTTAACTCACAGTTTTGAGCATATTCAATGCATGAACAAAAATCAAAGTGAGGGCATTTTATCAAGCCTTTACATCTTATCCTCCTTCCACTCCTTTCCATGCCAGATACCCAAATGGGAAAACCTTCTTGAGGAGTGAGAAGAAAGAGAATCAAAACAAACTTTCCTTACTCTTTTTACAGGCAGAAAGGAAATGACTCACGGTGATGAGTGACTAACGCTCATGTGGCTGTCATGAAATGGTGTCAGTTCTTGAGGAAATTGCATCTCACAATCAATTAGTGGGTGCGCAATTCATTGGTCCCCATGACTGACAGTCATCTCTGCTTGCATTCATGTAAGATGCCGACCTACAGAAAATTGAGAGATAAAAATAATCCTGGGACTTCTGCAGATTAAATTTGTTCTTTGATAGGTTAAAGCACCAGGAATAAAATCGCATAAGAGCAAGCTGGCATATGCAAAAGTTTGTATTTTACATGCATCTTGTACCGATTCATCAATCTCATTAGTGCAAATTTGCATTAACAAAACATACATAATTTCAGAGTTGACTTATCTGCAATTTTTTATTCAGAATCAGTGATGCAAGAATAATGATTTAGTGTAAGAAGCAGTATGAGAAAAATTATAAAACGTTATAAATAATTATTTTTTTCCCCCTTTTCACTTTATGATTTGGTTTCAAAATCCCCGTTATTCTGAATTGGCGCAAATTAGACCGGCCAAATTGAGGAATACCTATCACTGTGAATATCACATCACTCCACAGGAGTTGCAGTAAGTTGGTTTTATCCACACTAAACAGTGACTGATAGCAGTGCGCAGGCACAGAATGTGCCTTCCTTGGTACACTTTTCAAAGCGCTGAGTGCAAAATATGATCTTTGGATTTATCATCATGATCAAATACCAACATTTACGGAATAAAATTATACTTAATAACTATATGTGACAGATGAAACATCATGAGATGGGGGGGATTACAATTTCAGGAGAAATCATCGAGAGTGTGAAAAATTACGATTTCGAAAGAAATTATCAATCTGTCTATATTCCGTTTTTGGATATTTTCCCTCTATTTCCAAGATAGAACACACACAGTTATTCAAGAAAATTATATTTAACAACAATACAGGACAGAAGAAACACCACAAGAAGAAAAAAAAAACAGAATTATTATTATTATGGGAGAAATTGTCACTCCATCTACCTTCCATTTTTGGAAAGTTTTTGAAAGATGGAATTCTGTCCCCAGGATGGAAAACCAAGCACCTATGCTAAGTGTAACAGAATAACATATAGAAGTACAGTGAAATTGGGTGGGTCACAACATATTTGAGAATGGGAAAACAAAATAATGCACATGTGTATCAAGATATCAAATGAACAGAGTATCCATTAAGAAATACAGACAATTGACATGGATTAGGAACATCAAACAGAAGTCATCAATGACTTCTGTTTGATGAACCATTAGGAAATATATACAGCCTCATTTCTGTTGGGGAAAATCTAGTATATTGATGACCTGTATGCAAATATGCATGTGTAAAACACTGGAATAGAAGGAAATGGGCAATAAAAATTTGTATTTTACTTTCACGACAGCACACTCCAGGCCACAGTCAGGATCTTCTGTAGAATCCAATAGACCAGCAGTGAAGTAGGCAGTACTCTCCATAGCATATATGGTAGTTGCTATTTTTGCAAGCCTCCACTGAATATAAGAAAAAGAGAAAATAAACTGTAATTTACATACTACAAGAAATTACTGGATTATGGGGGCATGGCAATGCAAGATTAGCAAGTGAAAACCCCAAAACATGCACAACTTAACATAAAGAATACAAGAACTAAGGCAATAAATCTTATATCGTAAAAGCACTGAAGATAAAAGGTTTTTTTTTTTTGGGGGGGGGGGGGGGGCTTAATATATACTTTGTTTTTTTGAATTTCACAACATGGCTTTTCAACAATGCTATGGAAAAGTTAATGAACTTACAATTTTTGGAACTTTTTTTTTCATAATTACAATCTTGCACCTGGGTACATGTAGGGTGTTCAAGCACATATTTAGTACTGACCACTACAAATAAAAATAAATAAATCTTTCTGCCCATTACAAAATGTTCTGTGTCTACTGTTTCGCTTCATTGAACACTCATTTCTGATTTCACACCTTCAGCCTATCTTGTTCTAGGTCTAACTCTTGTTTCAAGGCATGGCATCACAGAATTTATCACCTGCTTAAACAATTCTTCACTTTACACTCAACACAAACATGTCCAAAATGTGCAACAAGTTCCCATTATTTTTAACTGAAGTATTAAGTACCTTATAGTTTCTAATTTTGGAATATATTTTACAGAAATTGTTTTCTATTGCATTTCCTAATATGTAATTTTCTTTTATTGCTTGGAATTTCACTTTCTTATAAATGTTGTGCATTGTTTAGACTACTAATTTATTTTGTCTTTACATCTTAACACTGTGTGTAAATGGAGTTTATTTCCACTTTACAACATGTCTTTCAAATTTTCATGCTCAACAGACATTTTTCTTTGCTCATATTTCTACGCAGACTTTCCTGGCAATAAAATGAGATTAAAACAAAAAGGAACTTTTTTCAATACTTGTCTTGATATGAGGATTCATTTTTTTCAATCAATAGGCCTACACTATTTTAAAGAAAGCTTAAAAGCTCTCCATCCCTATATAGTTTTAGATTTTATTTTCCCTTACATCCTCCATAGCACATGGTCTAACATTCAATATTCAATTTACACCCCCCCTCCAATGGAACTCATTTTTAAATATTTTTACTATCATTTTCCACCCATTCTTGGCTGAAATTGGCTTTTAGCTAGTTAAATAATAATATAAGCTCTATATGAACAAGGTCACAAAACAATAAATGAAATGTGGTATGTGGTGAGGGCACCATTAATGTGTTTTCAGTAAGAGAGACAAAAACTTAGAGGAAATGTCTTTAGAATTTTTCCACTGATTTACATGTTTTTGTTGGCATAAAGTACACTACTGTTTGTGAAAATTGCAACAGCAAGAAAGAATCATGCTATTACCTCATTAAGCCCCAGTTGGGAACTTGAGAGCATAAATTTGCTCATCAATTTAGATCGCCTAAATGTGGCAACAATGACATCGGGTTTCCTAGATTCAGCAACCCAGTCTCATCATTGGGACCTGTACGTGCTGTGTTTCATATGAGCTCGTACGAGGTTGTCGCAAGATCTCATATGACGCAATGAAGTTTAAACTAACATTCCTATATCATATTGATTTTATCTCGGTATCTCCTGAAAAGAAGGAAATTGTTTACCTAAAATTTAACACGCATCAGACATTCATATGAATTTGCAGGTCAGCAAGCAAAGAAAGACATGTTTGTTTAAAAATCAACAATAATATTTATTTTGACATGTTGCTTAACTTATTTACTGGTTAAAGGTGGGGTCAGAAAAGTTATACTAAAGCACATTACTTCATGGGCACTTAATTTAAAACATTCGCTGCCACTGTGCTATTTTAATGGCAAGCATTTGGTACCAGTAAGAAACCCAGGGAAATCTTCTGAGATGCCACAAGGCATCAAGATGCACAATGGATGAGCTTCTATGCATTTGGATCAACCTAGCCGTTTTCAGATCTCATAGCTTTGCACGACTCCGCTATTCTGAAATAGGAGAAAATTTATCCATAATTGATATTTGTAATTATAACCTTCAGTAAGCATTGCTGGATGAAGATTCGTCTGAACCGCAAAACAAACTAACTCAACAACTGGGGTTAACTCAATAAACCATTTCCAATTGTTAACGCTCAATGGGAAAGATTCAGAGGGAAGGAAAATGGGTGACACATGACCTGAGCCAGAGGAACAAGGATGAGTGTGTCATGAAGTGTTTGAATCTGTTGAATAAACACAGAAAGTATTCCCTGTGGAAAATCGTTACGGGTGATGAAAAGTGGATATGGTACGACAATTCCACACGCAAAAAACACTGGGTAGATCCCTGTGAAGCAACGACTTCGAAACCGAAATGCAATATTCACTCCACGAAAGTTATGCTGTGCATCTGGTGGGATATGAAGAGTGTGCTCTATTATGAACTATTGGAACAGGGTCAAACTGTTCCTGCTGATCGCTACAAGCAATAATTGCTGTGATTGAACCAGGAAATCTGTCCGAAACGTCCATTTACAGGTAAAGGCTTGCGTCCCGTGAAATTACTGCATGACAAAGCTAAGCCGCACGTCACGAAATCAGTCTGGGAAACGTTATTGACACTTGGCTGGGACATTTTGGAGCACCCGGTGTATAGTCCCGACATAACCCCTTCAGACTGTTGTTTGTTCCGATCGATGCAACATTGTTTGTCTGTGTACGGTTCCGGACATGTGACGGAGTACAAAAATGGGTTCACGGCTTTATCGCGTCACACGACAAAGTATTCTTCATGGCTGGAATTTGTCAACTACCTGACGATAGCGGAAGGTAATTGGTAATGGCGGTGCATATTTTTATTTGTAAAGGTATTGTTGTTTTCTCTCAAATTATATGTTCTGTTGTCTTAAAATGCTTTAAAACTTATTTGTGCACCTAATACATCCTCGTTTTCTATATTTGTGCCTTCCAAATACAAATATTTGAAATAAAAAGAATGATGACACCAAATTTTTCGTTGTAGTGAGCACATCTTTTGAATCCTTTCAGACACGAATTAAATTTTTCAAAGTTATTCAAAGTCAATACGTCCAGTTAGAAAAATCAATGGGATGTTTACAGTCGATAAAACATCCAGAATATAAACAGCTACATTACTTCCAACAGCGGCTAAAACATATGTTACAATAATTAACGAATGGCGCACAAAAATTTTTTCATAGCAGGATATCGAAGACAAACAGATTTTCAAATCGAACAGTTAAAAGAACAAATACAGAAAAAAACATGATATAACTCTACACCTTCTAGCGGAAGAATTCTGTACAATGGAAATGCTGAAAACAGGCGTAACATATTCATGGAAAAAGGTCTGCTAAGGAAAAATAACTTTTTAGCTACGTCTCCCGCAAACAGAGATAGAGAAAAAAAGATAAATTTATTGACCCTTACACCACCTAGTGGGAAATCTGTGCATTATTTAAAGAGGATAATGGTCCACATCCCTGATGTCGTGAATGGCATACAGTAAAAAAAGTAATTTATCAATAGGGTGTTTTTCTAGAAGCGAAGATACAGCTGCAAACAAAAATACACAAACACAACCTACAGACAGAACTGTGAATTGTAAAATTCCTCATATACTAGACTAAAGTGTTCTACAAAGTAAATGGCTTCCTGTGTTGAAAGAATTTTTTTTTTTAAATTGCACATGTAAAAGCAGAGATATTGAGGACAACAGATCAAACATGTGTGTCCCCTAGAGGCGAAATTGTACAATATTTTAGGGAGAAAATACGCACACAGAGTTTGTATAGTTAGTAGTATCTGACCAAAGAAAGAAATTTCTCAATCGGGTTTTTAGTCCCCCAGATATTGCTGTAAACGAAATGTGAACTCAGGCCCTCTGGTGGCAGACTTGCACGTTAAGAAAAATTTGAAATTACATGAGAAACCTTTTGCAGTGGAAAGACTCTCCAAGAAAGAAAGAATTTTTCAAATCGGACTCTCAGAAGCAAATATATCAACAAATATATGATATACGCTAAGCCCTCTAGCAGAAAAACTGTGCAATATTTTACAAAGAAAGTATTCTCCAAAGGTTCCATGTGGATGGTATCAGTCAACGAAATAATTTTTTCAATCGAGTTTTCAGGAGCTCGGATTTTGCCGCAAATACATCAGAACCAGAAATTAACCCTTATGCCCACTGGTGTCCAACCTTTCTTTACCAAACATTAGGAATTTTATGCAAAACATTTGCAATTGGGAGCTGTATGCAATACAGGAAGAACTTTTCAAATCGGAGTGTCAGAAGCAGAGATATCGGGAAACATAATTTATCTTATCGCCACTTAGCTGAAAGTCTACTGGTTACATGAAAATTTTAAAATTATATGAAAAGCATTTTGCACAGGGAACTTTATCCAACAAAGGTGAAATTTTACAAATCGGGCTTTTAGAAGTAGAGATATTGACAAGAATAGGACGTACATCTACTCCTCCTGGATGGGAAACCGTGCACTATTTTAAGAAGAATATATCCGAAAAGGTTTATTGATGTGAGTGGTTTTGGTCCAAGAATGAATTTTTTCAGTTGAGAATTTAGAAGCACAGATTTTACTGTAAATGCATCAGAAACAAAACATTAAACCTTAGGTCCCCTGGTAGCCAAACCATTTTTACCAAAAATTAGTTGTCATATGCAAAAGATTTCCCATCTGTAGCTGCTTCCACGGCAGAAAAAAAGTTTTAAATCGGAGTTTAAGAAGCAGAGATATCGGATAAAACACAGTTTAGTTTTACGCCTCCTAGCGGAAAATCAGTGCTTAACTTGAAAAAGTGACTATAACTAAAATATTCTTCGCTAGAAATGGAATTGAAAGGTAAAAGTATTTCTTCAATCGGATGTTTAGAAGCAAACATATGGAATAAAATGTATTTTGAATTCGATATCCATACTTACGTCCTCTAGAGGCGAAATTTTTCATCATAAAAAAAAAAAAAAAAAAAAAAAAAAAAAAACGAAATAAAGGATCATCATTCGCACATTTCAAGCTTCCCAATACAAAAAAAAAGTTTTTTTAAATCGTTAAATCGGACTAATATTTGCAGAGATATGATGTCCACAGACTGTCAGATGGACAAACCAGTAACATTAGCATGATCTTTGTTACAAAAGGCGCTAAGAAATCGGATTTCCTGATTCTGCTTCAATTTTCCATTATGAAAAAAACTTTCAGTAATAAGTGAATACTAAGTGCCCCGAGAAAATGTAATGATTGAAAACAAGAATATTCGAAACAAATTACAGCTTGCACAAATTCAGGTTTTCGATTATTAGAAAAATATATACTGTTTACTCTAACACTAATTCAAATCATTTCCAATTAATTTAAAAATAATGAGAGTGAACAGAAACTCCCAAAGCCAGCAAATTCCACTGCTAGAATTAGATAGTATTCACTATTGCTCAAATCAGTACAAACTTTGAACAAAAATTGTGTCTGAAATAGACATACATACATACAATCACTAAGCTGTTCTCTGAGTTTCAGAGGTTAGCTTCACAAAGAAATACTAACTACCAGATAATTTTTACTTACTGTTGCCGTATCAAAATTATCCATTTACAGCAATCACAACACACAACTAGGGCTTCACTGGCATCCATAACATGCTGTACACAAGATCTTCTATACTTCATATTCAAAATCTTTTTCTCATGCAGACACTCCTGAATCTGATCCTCCCATGATTTCCTTGGCCTTCCTCTTCCTTTCCTTCTTGCCACTTGGGCTAAAACGATTTTCTTAGTAAGCATCTCATCACTCATTCTTTCAATATGGCCAAACCATCGAAGCATATTAGTCTCCACCTTGCTAACAGCATTTTGCTTCACATTACACAACTGCAACACATCTTCATTCCTCACACAATCAGAATGGGTCTTGCCACAACCCCTCGCAAGTAACGAATTTCTCCAGCACACAAATGACTCCTACGTTTCTTCTGCAGTAACCAGGTTTCACTGCCATACATCAGAGTAAGAACAATTACACTTTCATACACAGCCATGCGAGAATCTCTTGAGAACCCATCATTCCTGTGAAAACCTCCCAAAGCAGCCATGACTTCCAATGAAGAATTCACTCGCCTACTAATTTCACCATCCAATTTGTTCTCTCAGTCAAACATGCTTCCTAAATACACAAACTCATTCACCTGGTCAATCACTGTGCCATTTAGACTTATATTACACACAGTACTACCAGTTCCTCTCTCAAAACCCATAACTTTGGTTTTTTCCCTATTTATACTCAGTTTGAATTTCATGCAAACTTCGTACATCCTGGACAACATACTCTGCAACTCATTTTTGCTTTCTGCCAACAGGACAGTGTCATCAGCATACAGCAATCTGCACACACGGATATCATAAACATAAACCAGTATTATTGATTTTGGCATCATGCATCCATAAATATATTAAACAGCCATGGTGACATTACACAACCTTGTCTGACTCCTGCATCAATGGAAAACCATTTTGATAACACACCATTCACTCGTACAAAGCTCTACTACCACCATACATGGCTTTTACACTATTAAGTAGATTCCCAGTAATACCATATTCATTATACCTTCCACAAAAGTGTCCTATTTATTTGGTCATAAGCTTTCTCTAAATTTATGAAGGCAGCAAAAACTTTCTTACCAACAGCCAATACTTTTCCATTATCATGTGTAATGCAAAAATTTGGTTAGTGCAGCCTTTACCAGGCATAAAACCACTCTGAACATCCCACACCATCTCTGACGTAAGACCCCGTACTTTTCCAATAACAACCTTACCAAACACTTTCCCTGGCACACTCAGTATGCTAATACCACGATAGTTCTTGCAGTCAGTCTGATCAACTTTTCCCTTATACAAGGGAACAATGATAGCATCCTTCCAATCCCGAGGTACCAATCCTAGCTCCCAGCACAACTGGCAGATTTCAGTTAACCAATCAATTACAGAATCACCACCATATTTCAACATCTCGGCAGTTATGACATCAACTCCCGGAGTCTTCCATTCAGAAGAGATTTTAGAGCTTTACACACTTCTCTTGAGATCCCGCTGTGCTTCCATCCTTCACTGTGACATCATCTGCTTCTGTCTCTGCTTTCTTGATCTAATAACTCACAGAAGTATTCACCCCATCTTTCACTTAACTAATTGGGCTCCCATATCATTTCCCTAATCCTATTCTTCACACAACTTACAACTTTGTTTCCACTATTTTTCCTGAGTCTCATGTACTTTCAGAAAGTCTTCCTATCTTTCCAAAAATCCAATTCATGCCTTTCCACCTTCTGCTTACTATCTTTTGCTTTACTCTGGCAAACCAGTTTAGCTGCTTCACGCTTCTTACAGCAGTATTCATCCACAGAAACTCTACCTTGCAACATCCCTAAATAGGCTTCCTTCTTTCTCTTTACTGCCTCTTCAATCTCACTATTCCACTAAGCTCTCACCTCTATTGCTACCAACTATTGTGATGCCACAGACCTCTTCAGCAGCAGTAACAACACAGTTCTTAAAACACTCCCACTTCTTTTCTACATACCTCTCACAAGATTTCAGCTCCTTCAGTCGTGCTATGAGTAAGTCAGAATAAAGCTGATGATCTTCAGTGAGCCTTTCAACCTTTATTCTTTCCATCCTGGGTCTCTTCCTATTCCTTTTCCTTCAACCAACATTCAGTTTCACTCATGACACTATTAAGTGATGATCATAACCAGCATCTGCACCTCTCACCACATGAGTATCAACAACTAAGTGTTTCAGATGCTGATCGTAGACAACAAAATCTATCACACTCTTTTGACCAAGAGTCCGATTTTTCCAAGTATATGTGTGGATATACTTATGGTTGAAAAACGTATTAGATACACACAAACCATTCCCAATGCAGAGTTCAATTAATCTTTCACCATTATCATTCACACAAGGACCATTAAACTTACCCAGAACATTGTCAGAAATTGCATTCTGCACACCTACTCTAGCATTGAAATCCCCTGTTATTATGACTTTCTCTTTAGCACCAAACTGGTTCAAAACAGCTTTTAGTTCATTCCAGAAATCTTCCTTTATATCAGAAAGTTCCAAGTCACAAGGAGCATACACTACAACAATTACGATTCTCTGAAGTTTCACTTTCAAATGAATCCAAAGAATTATCTCACTTATGCAACTATAGTGAATCAAGTTGTTCTTCATCTTTTCACTTAAAATCACGCCTACACCAGTCTGTCCTCTCACATTATCCAATACCCCAGACCATACACTCACCATTCCATTCACTTCTCCTATCCCAATTTCCTTCTTTTTTTTTTTTTTTTTGGTTTCATTTACACACAGCACATCCAATCTATAGTTATTCATCTCTTCAATCACCTCGTTCATCTTGCCATTTATACCTCTAGTATTCCATACACCAATCTTACACTCCCTCAGCCGAGATCTCTTTCTGATTCGCCTTTTTCCAGTTCCAAGTCAATTCTGTGGTGGACCATCCTTCTCAAGTGTGGTAGGTCCACCATATCCCACACAAGAGTCCGGAATAGTAATTCTTTGAGTCTTTTTAATCAGGTAGGTACATCAGTGTGGGGGATTAGCCCACAGCTGACAGTTCCAATTGGTCATTCAACCTAAGGATTCTGGAACAAAACCCAGAGAGTTGGGGTCTTTTTGCCAATGTCACACAGAACTAGCTGGCACCTCTCCAAGATTCACAAAGGCCCTTGTTGCTGTTTTGTGTGTGCCATTGTTATCACGGAGTGTCCCGAGGAGGCAAATCCATCTCTCACTAAGATCCCCCGAAATAGAACAATTAAAATTAGTTTTATAATCTCATAATTCTTTTAGTGCAAAGATATGTAGCTACAATAATACAAACAGTAGGAACAATGTCGTACTTCACAATCACATCAACTTTTGAAAAAAAAAATTGTAACTTACCTTTATTAATGGTAATGCAGCCATGGGCTTTTCAAATCTCATTGTGTTAATAGTATGTTCAGTGGCAAGATCTGATTGAAGACAAAAGATGATAGGTATATGAATCTTCATGAAGAGAAAAGACAACAAGTGCATGAATCTTCATAAAGTCAATATATATATATATATATATATATATATTTTTTTTTTTTTTTTTTTTTTTTTTTTTAAATACAACATCAAGGTATGTAGGCTGTCAGAAAAAGAATGACACTATAGCTGTAACATACCAGTGGAGCTAGTTAGTGTCAAGTTGCCTGTGGTCCCTTTCAAAATATACACCATTAGTCAAAATGCACTTGTCCCATCTTCCCTGACACTCTTGAAATACGTGGCAGAAACCATCTTTTGACAGTTCCTTCAAAATTGCCTCTGTCTTCTTGGGAATGGCCTTTTCTGATAGAAAGTGCTAACCATGTAGTGATTTTTTCAACGATGGAAAAAGAAAAATCACAAGGGGCCAAGTGCAGGCTATAAGGCAGATGTGGCAGGCAGGATATGTTTTTGGCTAAGTATTCCATTACAGCATTGACCACATGGGGTCTGGCATTATCATGATAAAGTGATCACCCTCTTGTGTGTAGAGTAGGGCCTTTTTTTTTTTTTTTTTTTTGGATATGCCCCCACAAGTATCATAGAACAGTGACATAATAAGAATCTGTGACGGTCGTATCAGGTGCTATGGTATTTGATAAATCATCCTCACACTATCAAAGAACGTGATAATCACTGTCTTGCCAGCAGAAGGCACAATCTTAGCCTTTTTGGGTGTGGGAGAAGGTGACTTCCACACAGAACTTTGTTGCTTTGACTCTGGATCATAATGGTGAATCCATGGTTCATCTCTAGTTGTTATGGTATCCAGGAAAGCATTGACAATCTCCTTAAACTTCATTTTCCATGTTCGGCAGACATCAATGCACACCTGCATCTGTTCGAGTGTTTGCAAAATTGGAACCCACCTTGCACACATGCATGTCATGTGCAAATTATCACACAATATCACATGAACACTGTAGGGATACTTTCTAAATTCCCTCAATTGCCTCACTGTCACTCAACAATCTTCTCACACTATTAACAGCAGCAGAGTTGATCGCTTCACCAGTAACAACCATCGCTAGATGGCCTGGTCCACCATCTTGCTTGTTGATTGACAGCCTTCTTGAAATTCTTAAACACCTAAATTCTGTTGCACATGGCAGAACATTTTTATCGCATGCCTCCTTCGACATTTCATATGCATCGGTGGCTGTTTTGTCCCGGTGATAATGAAATTTCACCTGAATACTACTTTTCCCTGATCGCAGCCATTACGCATGCAGTCGAAATCGAAAGTGACTTCACTTCTCTCCCTCTGTTTGTAGAATGGAAAATCACTGATCAACACATTTCATCGTGCCAACTCAGCAAACAATGGTCTTTTAAGTACCACTATCATTATAACGTACATCATGTCATTGCTTCACTACAGTTGCCATCTCATTCTTTTTCTGACAGCCCTTGGTAAAAAAAATACCTATGCTATAAATATTTCTACACATTAAAATAAACTCACAGGTTAGTCCCCTTATATTGTTTTGGTGAATGACCACAAACATATGCACTTTGGTAGTTAGTTTTCAGTGGCTAGGATTATTTGTTGCTGCCATGACAGAAATATTAACCTGAATGAGGTAAAGTGTTCAATGAGAGCTGGAATCATTATACATTTCGAATTTGACCAACATAATTGCTTTTCCTGCCCTCTGATAGGAACTTCTTCACAGAACACAATGGATGCACACTTTTGAAATGAATTTTTAGCACACCTTCTAATAATGTATACCCCAGAGAGCCTTACCATAAAGTAACCTACCCATCTGTCAGTTACCCTTTGCAACTTGCCTGTTAAAGGCTTCTGTTTCAATTAGCCTTATAAGGGTTAAATGGATACCACAAACTCATGGAGTGCAGTTAAAACTGATGTTTGAATGGGAAATTACATACTCTGTAAAAAGGTGTCCAGGTGCATGAAGAAGTGATAGTCCATAGGGTACAGATCAGGTGGTGCATGAGGTAAGGTTTTGTACTTTAAGTGCTGCAACTTCTGGATCATCTGGCATGCAATATGGGGTCTTGTGTTATCATGGAGAAGTAAGGGCCCATGGTGTTTAATTAAAGCTGGCTTCTTGGTTCACTGTTCTCCATGCATAATGCCAAGTTCTTGAAAATAACTGTCCTCCATGAATTCAGTGTTTCCACTATTTTCTCCCACAAAGAATACACACTTTTTAAAGACTTTTAAGCATCCCCCCCCTCCCCCAAGAAAAAAATTGATTTTACCAATTGCATATGCCACAATGACATGTGCACTAAATATACTTTCACACATGACTTAACCACACAAATTGAAGTATGCTGATGTTTAAAATATTTTTCCATATAATTTAAGTTTGTGGATGTAATAAATTAGAATTTATGCAATTTAAAAGGCTGTTCTGTTGCTCAAATCAGTTTTCCTATCTGACAGAATAATCGCATATGCAATAAAGTGTATGCAAATTGTAAAACTGTAGTTAAAGTTATGCATTCACGATTAGAATTTTGCATGTAATCATCTCATGGTTCAAACTGTGAAACCGAAGTGAAAATGATGTATTCAAGATTTCAATTTTGCACTTAATTTTCTCATAGTACAAATGAGAACAATTCTTAATTTGCATAAAAGGGGGGGGTACGAGACTGAAATATCAGTATGAAGAGATTGTGATGGGGCTTGTTGAGTAACATCTGCTGGACGTGTTTAATTTAGCCTATGGTCCTCCCATTTTTTTTCTGTAAATTACTTATGCATACTGCCACGTGTGATACCATGTGGTTTGGTGTTTAACAAATAATATTATATTATGATGATGAACTTACTACTGAAAAATGCAAATATTACACAATTTTATTTTTAAAAAGAAAAAAATGGCCGGTGATCTATCTAGGGACCCCAATTAAGAATTTTTTTCATTAACGACTAACACCCAAGGTACGATCCTTAAAAACTCCCAGTAAATGGAAGGTGATTCCACCACCACCAACAAGAGAAATTCACATACGACACAAAATAATTTGATTAAACATATGTTCCAGGTTAACTAAGGTTTATTTTGTGCTCCCAGGCACATGTTGGAAAAACACTCGATACAAGGAAACTTTAGGTGGCTAGGCCGAATAAAAAAAGAATTTAGCTATGAATTTTAGAGTCCAGATTATGTTAACAGTCCTAAATAATCCTCTCAGAAAACCTGGTCTGCAAACCAAGTAGTTTTTACCTGTGTGGTTTAGAGGATGAGGGAGGTAAGTGGCACAATTTAGTTACCAGCCTGCCATTTTCCTAATCAAATGAATAAGAACTCTTTTTCCGGCGCTTCATTATTAATTTCCTTTCCGTCCCGTTTCGAGTTGCATTCGAGTTCGTGATTACATAAAAATAGCTTCGTGAAGATGTCCTAGCTTTTTGTTTCTTCCCCCAAAGATACGGAATTACCCTTCCTAAATAGTCCTCTTAGAGAGTTAAGTGCTGACCTTACATAGGTCCAATCACAACCAGTTACAAAATAAAAATAGATACACAATTTAATAACGGTTAGTTATAGGCCACAGCAACAAGACAAGACTCCCGTGTTCGTTCTTCGTTACGAACCCGTTACAATACGATTAATTTACTAATTTATGAATACTTTACATAATTATAGTTTACAGGTTAATATAAACAAAGAAATAGCAATTACACGATGGTAATTACGAAATTGATTATGCATACCACTTACGATTTTTATTTATTCTTTTCCGTCAACCCGACGTTTCAATCGTCGGAGTTGGCGACAGAATTACATATACTTTACCACTACATATACCATGCAAAATTACTTAGGCATTAACTAAATTCATTTATGCTACACTAAATACTAGAACTTTCCGCACACTTTCCAACACTTACACAATTCCATGAAAATCAGCTCTCAAAATAAAGTGCAAAGAGAAGCACAACAAGATACCAAAGCAATATTCATCAAACACTTTAACACTTGCTTAACTAAACTAACCAGTACTTCTGCCTCTACATAGCCATCAAAACCTGAGTGCTAGCTTACCTTGACAGATCACCAAAAGCAAAAACATCCCCACACTCATACAATAGAAGTAAATTTGCAGAGAGAGGAAAAGGAAAAAAAAAAAAAAAGAGAATGAAAGAATTTACCTGATTTTTTCTTGACTTCTATATTTTCTAGCCCTCTTCTTTGCCAAAAGGGGCCTTTTGGGGCAACCACAGAGAAAAAGAATTCACTCTCATTGAGAGTGCGTGGATCTGGTAATGGGTTTTTCGATCTAAAAATATTTTTGGGTCCATTAATTTTGAGATCGGAAAACGTCAACAGATCACGTGCTTTCCCACGGGGTTTCAGCTGATGTGACAGTCACATTATCGTCACTCGCATAGCCAACCAGCAGCAGAAATTCCAGGCACTATATTGTAACTTGTGGATTTTCCACACCCAGTTAAGAAAAATAAGTACTTCTTAAGCAATTTTCACTATTTTTGGCAAAAATTAAGGACTTCTAAGCACCCTAAAAAAATAAGTACTTTTTAAAGACTTTTAAGGATTTATAAGGATCACAGAAACCCTGATGATGGTTTGACCCATTTGTAAAATGGAGTGGATCACACCAGTGGTGGACCACCAAACACTGGCCATTGTCTTCTTGAGATGGCATAATGCTTCCAGGTGTGTTTCGGGTTTTCACTGCAGTTGAGCCAATGCACTGAACATCAGTGATTGTCATACAGCATCCATTTCTCATTGCATGTGCCCCATATTGTCTTTTGTTTGGTTACAGATTATAGGAAAAAGCAGACATAAAATCGTTGTGTATTTCTACTGTTCTGTCAACTCATGTAGGATTCATTTATTCACCTTTTTCACTTTGTGGCCATTAAATACCAGGAAATGCTTGTAAAGTCAGAGTTTCTGACCAAGTTCTCACACAAGTTTGACATGGGTCATATTCAATCAAGGCCTCCAACTCGGCATCATTGATCTCTCCTTCTGATCTACCACATGATTCATTTGCAAGGCTGACATCGCCAGACCAGAATTTAGCAAACTTAACATTATCTCGCATGAATTAAGGGTGCTTTTCCCAGATGTTATATTGCTGTTGCGAGCTGCTTCTGATGCATGGCGTCATATAAGAAAATGACATGAATTTGGCTCTTATCCATCATCCTCTTCACTGTAGCAAAATCCCCTTGGTACTGATGCCACTGATAGAATGACCAGTGCTTTATAGGCAGTAGCTTTAAATTTACATGTCACATGTTACAACGCATGATGTGTTAATTCCTAAATCTGACATTTCATCTGCAGCAACCTAAAAAATACCTTCCACAAACTTGGGAGATGTTTTATTGTTTTATTTAATGACTTGCCAGACTATTACACTTCAACTCTGCAACGTGTCTCCACCTTATGCAGTCTTTCCTTCCTTGCTCTCCGGGGTGCCTTGTAAACTTGCTACCTCCCACACCCACGGTTTTTCACAGTAAGCATGTTAGCATCCTTTGAATGTCACTATGAGTTAGAATCTTGAATGCCATTCCAAACTCCAACTGACATGTACAAGACACTACTAAAGACATATCTAACTCCATAATGTGTGTACTTATAAAAATCCCTAATGTGAACTATGAAAGGATCATTGGCAATGTTAGGTGGTACAGACTTAAAGAAAGCAAAATGTAGATGCATAACAATATACTTGCCAAACAACTCTTTCAGTGGCCCAAAGGTAAAAGATGCCATTCCTAAATGGCAAGTTTCTAACACCTTCAAGAGGATCTACAGGGATAAAAAAATATTATGCTCAATAAATAGAAAGATAGCAAACAAGTAACACCAAAATATATTGAAAGCATACTATACACACAAACAGTCAACTCTTGATAATATAGCATCATTTAAGATAAATTTTTCTGAATGAGAGACAACTCTGCTTTCCCTGCATTTTTCTTGCTGATTAGATTTATAAATGACATCTTTTATCAAAAACAAGTGAATATATAGAATCAATTTTATATGGACAAACTAACACATCTTAAATAAAATCTTGTTGTAGAACTAAAGAGTTTAGTATTCTCTTTAGTTAATTGTTTTAGTATAACTAAAGTATTCTCTTTAGTTTTAATCGCTTATTACGTGATTCATATTTTGCAACTTTGTCGATATTTGGGGGTTTTTTTAGTGTTTAATAGCTTGAAGGACTGTTCAGTATAATGTAGTAGGTTTGTCTGGTAAATGTTTTGATTTTTGTCTTATAATTTGGGATTTTGACAATTTTCAATAGTTTTTAGAATTCATTCTGTGCTCTGTTTGAAGCAATATTCACTAGTTGTCACTTTTAAGTAATTCATGTTCAGGACTTAAGATGATCGTGTACTTCCCTCATCCTCACAGAATACTACATGCAAGAAATGTTCTCTAATAGCATGGATACTGGTGGTAAGTGTTCTTACGTATTATGTGTATACATTATGCTAATACATTGGTTGAAAGATGAGGAAGTTACAGTTTTTCAAGCCATGGAGTGACTGCAATGCTTATTTAATTACTTCCACAGTGAATTAAGATTCTTCAGACAGGTTCATTCTAAAGTAATTTTACTATGATGTTGAAAGAATGGGTAGTGAGATGCTTACTAAGAGAATTTATTCAGTCCAAGTGGCAGGGAAGAAAGATAAAAGGCCAAGGAAATAATGAGGGGGACCAGACCCCACATGAGAAAAAGATAATGAGCATGAAGCACAAAAGGTCTTGTGTGAAACATATGATGACTATCAGTAAAGTTCGGGTTGTGTGCCAAGATCAAATGGAGACATTTGATACATTAGCAGTCATTAAGGAAAATCTAGCACCTTCAGTTTTAAACTTTAATCTGCAGATGAGCTTTCTTTGAGGAGTCTTAAACTGACAGAACAATGAATGAATGAATGTATGTATGTATGTATGGGACTACTTAAGTAATTCATGTTCAGGACTATAATATAAATTCTCTTTGTAAGCATCACACTACTCATTATTTCAACATCATAGCCAAATGCATACATGCATGCATGCTTGCATAACCATACCAAATACATGCATGTATGCATACCCCCATACATCATAGCCATACTACATACATGTATGTATGTATGTCATCATCATCATCATCATTGTCAACCATTATCAATCCACTGCTGGACAAAGGTCTCCCCAAGTTTCCTTCACAACGGTCTGTCTTGTGCCAGTCTCCTCCATGTCACTCCCGCATACTTTCGAATTTCATCCACCCATCTTCCATGTGGTCTTCTTCTGGGTCTTTTCCTGTCCCTTGGAATCCAATCTAAAATTTCGGCTGTCCATCGATGGTCTGTCCTTCTGGCAGTATGTCCATGGGTGCCATTTCAGGGATTTAACTCTGATCATGATGTCTTCCACTCTTGTCATTTTTCGGATCCACGTGTTCCTCTTCTTATCTCTCCTGGTTACACCAAGCATGCACCTCTCCATGCTGCTTTGAGTTGTCTGCAGCCTTTGTATGTCTCTTTTAGCTAAGGTCCACATCTCTGCGCCATACGTAAGCACTGGAAGGATGCATTGATCAAACACTTTTCTTTTAAGACATAATGGCATATTGCTCTTGAAAATTATGCTGTTTCTTCCAAAAGCTCTCCAGGCAAGTTTTGTACGCCGATTAATTTCTTCATCAATGTGACCCTCACTTGATATCTGCTGTCCAAGATAAACGTACGTGTTTGTTATCTCCAGCTTTTCTCCATCAATCGATAAATCTTCATTTCTTGTAAAAGCATTGTACATCACTTTTGTCTTCTGAAAGTTCATTTTTAATCCCACTTCTTTACTCTTGTCAGCAAGTTCCTGGATCATACTCTGTAGCTCTGATGGGGTAGTTGCAAAAATGACTATGTCATCAGCAAAACGAAGGTGGGTTAGATAATCTCCATTAATCTTTATCCCTTTGTTTTCCCAGTTCAGTGATTGAAAGACATTTTCCAATGTGGCATTAAAGAGCTTCGGAGATATGGTGTCACCTTGTCTCACTCCTTTTCCAATTTTTATGTGTGTTGTATTTTCAAACAGCCGAATCTTTGCACTTGCATTTTCATAGATGTTATTAATAATATTAATGTATGCATCTTCAATACCGCAGGATTTCAGAGCCATTGCAACTGCTGATGGTTTCACCGAATCAAAGGCTTTTTCATAATCGATAAAAGCCATGCACAATGGAAGTTCATATTCCCTCGCTCTTTCAATTAGTTCTCTCAGTACGTGGATATGATCTATTGTGCTGTAGCCACTCCTGAATCCAGCTTAGCTTGTTCTCTCGGTTGAGCCATGTCCAGTGTCACCTTCAAGCGGTGTGAAAGAACTTTAGTGAAGATTTTATAAACCACTGATAGGAGGCTGATAGGTCTGTAGTTCCTGAGATCCTCAATGTCACCTTTTTTATGTAGCAAGATCATTGTAGCGTTGTTCCAATCCTCAGGAATTTTCCCTTCATTAAGGCATCGAGTGAAAATTTGGGCGAGTACTGTTTTGATTTCTTCACTTGCTTCTTGTATGATGTCTACAGTAATTCCATCTTCTCCTGGAGCTTTTCCCCACTTCATGTTCTTGATTGCATATGCAACTTCTGCTGGAAGGACTGGAAGAACTCTGGTACTGGTACCTTTCATGATGTCTGGAGTACATGTATCATCCCTTTCATATAATTTGGAGTAGAAATCTTTCACTCTTGTCAAAATTTCGCCTCTATTTCTTGTTACAGAACCATCTTCTTTTCTCAGTGCCATAATCTGTTTTTTTCTCTTACTGAGATGTCCCTTTGCTATCTTTAGGCTTTGGTTGTTTTCAATTGCTTTCCTTACTAGTTCACAGTTGAATTTCCTTACGTCTTCAGTGATACTTTTTCGTACTGTCTTGCAGAGCTCTATATATTCCACTTTGGAAGTCACATCTTCTTTAGTTGTCCTCATCACTCTTCTTTTGCATCATCATTTTGGTTTTTCCTGATAATTTGTTCACATGCAATTTGTTCTTAGACCCAGCTAATTTTGTTGCTGTTTCCATAAGAGCTTTGGTTACTTTTCTGTTAACTTCAGAAATATCCACTTCTTCCTATGTTAGGCCTTCTAAAGCAGAGAACCTGTTCTTCAGTTCCAATTTGAAGGTATTATGGTGTTTTTTAAGGTTGGTTATGTCAATACATTTTGTTTGTCTTATGAGCTTGCTACGTTCGAGTTTAGTGTTGGGGTGCATCTTACATCTCACCAATCTATGGTCACTGCCTGTGTTGAACTTGTTTAGCACACTGCAGTCTTCTATGACGAATTTTTTGTTACACATAATAAAATCAATTTCACTTGTCGTCCCATTTGGATGTCTCCATGTCCTTTTCCTGTGTGGCTTTTTCTTGAAAAAGGAGTTCAAGATGAAAAACCCTTCTGCCTCTGCAAACTCTACGAGAGTATTTCCACGCTGGTTTCTGTTGCCGTGACCGAATTTACCTACTGAAGTTTCATTCTGTTGCCGTTGCCTTATTTTTGCATTGAAATCTCCCATAATTATCTTCACGTGCTGCTTACCTTTATTATTTAGATCACGAATTTCTTCATAAAATTCTTCAATTTCTTCTTCAGCATGACTTGTGGTGGGTGCATAAGTTTGAATAATCTGAGCCTGGTATCTTCTCGAGAGTTGGATAACGAGTCGTGCAGCGTACAGGGGTGGGGAATTCCGGGGAAATCTTACCAGCCAGGGATTTTTACCACTAGCCAAGAAGACGCAATATAGGCCCATTACGACAACAGTGTGCAGAGATGGGATATGACACAAATTTTGAATTTCTGCCCCTATGTAATACAAATACATATATACGCTACACCAGATTAAAAAAATCCCCATGAAACCTTTGATTTATAACGAAGATGTATGACACCAATTTATTATTATTTTATAATTAAATAGTTCATACCTAATTTAATAGTGATTGTTCGGCTTTGTTTCTTTTAAATTTTTACATCAATTATTCAGCATCACAAAATTTTCTTTTATGACCTTGTACATGCTTTGTTCCACCTCCAAAGTACCACTTATCTATAGTCTGCTGCATCAAAATTTTCTAATGATGTCCCATTAATGCATATATTTAGGAGTTTGTTCATACTTCTGTTGACTAATGAGATCCTCAAATGATTTTTGATAAGATTCATTTGGCTGAAGCCTCATTCACAGGTTGATGTTGATGCTGGTATTACACAAAGAAACGAAAACAACTGGCTTATGTAAAAAAAACTTCTCCTTATGTTCAGTAATCTTTAAAAGTAGTTCATCAACTTTCAAGTTCTGGCTACTTATTTTGAAGTCAAACCATTCGTGTACCACACTTTTTTCGATATCTTTCTCATTGTTTTTATGTTTGATTACTTCCTTAAAATGATGCAAGATAATTTTGATTTCATTGTCCCCAAAGTCACTCAAATCTTTTCCAGTGGGCCAAGTGAATGTGTCAAAAACATATGTTGAAGTGATTACAGGGGAATTAATGTCACAAAATCTTTCCAATAAATATTTTTTTGCAAAGTCTATCATAGTATTTCTGTCAGATTTGAAGAACTTCCATTATAGCAGCTAAAAAATTTTCTTCATATTTTACTCTTTCTTTCTGCAAATTTTCTAATTTCTTTTTGCTTTCAAAACTTCATTGTTGACTTGACATAAAAGCAAATGCTGTTTTTGGAAAACGGGGGACAAGTCTTTAAAGATTTGAAGAAAATCTGGGAGAAAACTGAAGGTTGCCAGAAATCGGAAATCTTTTATTTTCTTTACTATGCCTTCTGCATTTTTGCTACCTTGTTTTTTATTAGCTTCATTTTCTAAATGCAACACAACTGGTTGGTAGTCATCAAAAATTGCTCTCAAAACTCCTACTTTAGATGCCACCCATCTAATTTGGTGCAATTTCTGAATTTTTAAAATTTTTTGTGCTAATAAGTTGACTATTTTTTCCAGGTGCTTGATTTTTTTACTGGGATGTCCATAAAATTTATAAATTAAAATAAGAATAGAGTCAAACGTTACTAAATACGATACATTCTTTAGAGTATAAAGTATGCTTAACTGCAATCGGTGAGCAACACAATGCACAGACAATATATGTGGTAAAAATTCTTTAAATTTGGCACATAAACCAGATACTTCACCAACCATGTTGGCTGCCCCATCTGTTGCTATACCAACAATCCAAGAATTTTTCTTCAAATTTAGACCAAGAGAAGCAAACTGTTTCTCAATAGCAGAAAAATAGGACTCAGATGTGCTATTTTCTAATTCTAAAAGTCCCAAAAAAAATTCTTCAATTTTACCACTTTTCAAATATCTTGCATACATCATCAATTCCTCTATTGTGCCATTGTCTGTAGAGGCATCACAAATAATGCTAACGAACTGGGACTGCTTTAGTTCCTTCAATACAGACTCTGTTATAACCTCTGATATGCAAGAAATAAATTCCCTGCAAGCATTTCTGTTTGCATACTGGTTTTGTACATCAACCTCTAACTTTCTGGATAACATGACTAGTGATTCAATGTCAGAAAATGGCTTATTGTTTTTTGCAATATAGTAGCTCAGATTGAATAATACTTTGAGCTGTTTAAATATTTTTTCATCCATCTTTTTAATGCATTTGGCCAATGGGGTGCTAACAAGAAGCTGTGATGAATTTTCAATAAAATCAACATTTTTTCTATGCTGCACAGATTTATCATGGAATTTAAAAGTTTCATGTTTGAAAGGGCCACTAAATCCCTGTGAAAACTTATGTGATGTATTGACTTTCACATCTGCTTTGCAGCAAAATCCACATTTTGCAAGACCATCTTCATAAACAATCCAGGGGAATTCTTCTATCCATTTCTCTTGAAATTTCCTGTTCTGTGGCTTTTCACAATTTTTGCAACATTTCTATCTTTAAGTAAAACATTTTCAGAACTAAGATCAAGTTGTATCACACTGCTATCAACCAAAACACATGGCGTACAGGATGAATCATATGGCACGGCTACATTGCTACCGGGCGAATTATGTTGGAAAAATGTAAATAAAGTTGATTGTTTGGAATTAAACATATTGAGATCACACTCTGATTTTCAATGATACTGCGATTTTTTATGTTGCAGAAGCCTTTTGTCCACCAAAATCTTGTTGTTTATGTTTTTGTTCCCAACACGCATTCAGGCAAAACGACAATTTAGTTGGCACTCTGAGAAGACAGCCATAGGTACCATGTGATCGAACAGGCGGGACGTCAGCAACGATTGATCCAGTGCGCGCTTCTCGGCGGTTACACAGCGTTCTGCAGTGGGGAAAACCGGTTTATTCCACCAGCAGCAGGAGCGACTCAGCTTGTCCTTGAGCGACTGCTAAGCATCCGTGACATCAGCTCCGCTCTTTCGCACGCTCTTTCGTGCAAATGAACACCGGGGTCAGTCTAAAAAAAAATAGAATGCTTTTCTGCCTAGTGAGGTATGGAAAGTTCGGGCGTTTTGGTTTCGGATTAGAATATACTTGCCCGTCTTATAAATGAAAAAGCTTAAGGTGTAAAAAAAAATAGTGAAAACCTACAATATTATTATTTTATATATTTTATAAGCTGTTTTATATATTTTACTTGCCACGCCAGAAAATCCACTCGCCGATGGCGAGTGTAATTCCCCACCCCTGTGTATGTATGTATGTATGTATTTCTCTTATCACTCTCACACCAGCAACTTTTAACCTCTTACAGACCCCTTTCTTTCACATTCAATTCTCACTTAAAAAAAAATAAATAAAAAAAAAATAGGTCAGATGTAAGTACTGACTGCATTACCCCTAGTTTCTTTCTTGCCAAACTTTCTTGCATCTACAATAATCACAACCAAAATGCTGTAAGTTTCGAGCTAACAACACCACACCTGACAAAAATTGCTATTTAGAAAACAAATTCGTTGTAAGAGCTGTACTGGCATAAGCACAGCACTCCAAAATTTTGTGATCTCAGTTATCAATGCAAGAGCTTTGACAAATAACATCGCAACTTGTCTGGATCACCATCTGAACTGCCTGCATATTTTTTAGTCATTTCTGCATAATTTCATAATCTTAAGTGTTATTTTTGGTAATTTAATGAGCTAATATAAAAATCAAATATATGATGATATTGAAAATTCTGAATGTTCTTTCCTTTATTATCTTATTTACTTATTAATTCCAACTTGTATGTATAGTTTTCATGGCATGAATTACCAGTATTATTTTTAGTTGAAAAAACTAGTTTGTGCTATCAAAAAGTATCTGAACAAGAATGAAGTGAGAAACATCAAATAGCCATTTCTAATAGAAGAACATTCATGAAAAAAGTACAAATAAATGGTAGAATGAAGCAGAAACACCTTTACAAGACAAAATAGAAATCAATTGTTTTAAATTTCAAGTACTTTTACAGTTCGTGTGAAAACCAAATGCTTTTTTCGATAACGATTTTAACCATATTTTCTGGAAAAATAAATTCTAAGAAGTACTGTAGGTTGTGATATGTATGAGAGAAATGTCCCCAAATTTCATCATGCAGTTGTTGTCCTTGAATTTAACCTCACAGCTAGGGAGAAGATGAAAGAGAAACACCCAAGGGTCAGCAGCATTGTGTGTTAATAGACAGTGAGAGAGAAAGTACTCATAAAAACAAAGCAAGGGAGCCAAATTTACAGTGCCACATCCAGATGGGAAAAGTGAGTAAGAGAGAGAAGACTTGAGAATTATGGCATGCAAATGGAAGACCACACCTGACAGCAGTGCTTAGAAGAAAAATTCAGGGTAAGTGCTGCAGGTCAAGAAAACTGAACTTTTTTTTTTTCACCATAAGAACCACATTACTCAGCCCAAAAAATTCCAATAATTAAAATCTGTTACCTCCAACCAGCATACCTGCCAACAGTGGCAAGAACCTTGTTAGTAGTAACTAGCATTATTGCGCGGCACACCTAGACGCTTTCTTACAAAACGATGCATCTCTTTGTGAAAAAGAAATATGTGCCACAACCATACATGAGACTGACCAAGGAACAAAAAAGCTGAACTTTTTAATCGGAAGTAAAAAATCAGAACATGCGACAAGAAAGTGTGAATATAAAACAGCATGAGCAAGATGGAATTGTTCACTGTATTCACAATTTAAAATTACTGAATTCAAAACAGAAAACAAAACAAAGTGATTTTAAAAGACACTGCAAACACATGTCTCTCTTCTTCTTCTTTTTTTCTTTTTTTTTTTTTTGTATTTGCTAGAACATCAGCTCAATTTTCCTTTTGTGTTGCTTTCTTCTCAGCAAGTTTCATAGCCATATTTGTCTTTCATTGACTGTGCAGCTGCACAGCAATCTTTGCATAGTTTTTCTTTCTGTTGATATAATTCTCTTCCTATTTCTTCACCACTTTTCTTTCTTCCTCCCCTTTTATTCCCTCAGATGGCAATAATTTATCCATCATGCTGAAAGAACTTTCAGCCCGAGGACCATGAACGCATGATATCAAAGTTTTCGTTACTTTAGATAATGAGTGTGACTTTCAGAATATGAATACTTTTGAACACCATGCATCAATTCTAACAAATTTTCAAACTCCTTCACTTCCGTTTTTAAAAAGTTTTCTCTCTCTTATCAAGCTTAAGTGCAGACATTTATGGGGGAAAGTAACACTTAACAACAACACAGGATAGTGAGAGCATCGCGGGGGGGGGGTGATTTCGGCAGAAATCTGAAATCTTCGCTTCGACGAACTTACGCTTTTGGAAACTTCTTCCTCCATTTTTAGGTTCAAATGCAGTAATTGTGGAATAAAAGGATGTTAAAGAACAATACTGGGCAGAAGGAACATCGCGAGAAAAAAAAAGATAAGATTACAAGAGAAATCTTTGCTGCATCTAACTTCCATTTTTGAAAGTTTTGTAAGAGTGAATTCCATCGTCAAACGAAAAATCAATCCCTATCCCCCACCATTTCTGTTCAGTTGTGCATTGATCTCGAGAATGCCCAAAATGATAACGGAAATGGCAGAAGTCTTCGAATCCACGGAAGAATCTTTTCCTGAAGACTACACAGAAATCTTCGCACTGTCTTAACTTCCGTTTTTGGGAATTGTTGCCCACAGTTTCATGCTGAAATACAAATATTTATGCAATAAAATGACATTTAATAACAATATTAGGAACAGGCAACATCATGAGAAAAAAGAAATTACGATTACAGAAAAAATCCTCACTCCGTTTAACTTCAGTTTTCGAAAGTTTTGAAAGACAAAATACCATCCCCAGACGGAAAACGACCCTTCCAAACCCTCCCCCATTTCTCTTTAGTTCTGCATAGATCTTGCAAGGTTCGTACTCTTCCAAGCAAAATAAATTCAAGCACTTTTCAAGGACTTTTTAAACCCAAATTATTATATGTATGTACTGTCAGTTGATCAGTAGGTAGGTATTTAGTAAGTGCAGACCATTAATCTTAGCTGGAGCAAACACATCTGCAATGACCTGCCTGTTAACCCCTTGCCCCAAGTAGGTTTATTTTATTAACTTTAAATTGCCCCTCTGTTTTGGTATTTTTCGAAATCATTTTATTTTGTAGAATATTTTTAAAGGGTACATTATTTTCGTATTCATCTACTGGTATGATACTTATTGTTTGCTTTAACTTTTTATTTTTGATGCACCTTTTGATGCAGCCAGGAGACGAAGGGTCCACACATGAAGCACAAGCAATTCCTGGAAGTTCCACCCTCTCGCAAGAACGCATTCCTAACACAATAAACAAAAGCCCATCACAATTTGTGAATATATCATTCCACTTATTTTACACACATGGCTGGTGCTTTACTCTGTAGTGATATCATAGCCAAGGCACCATAGCTGTCCACACATTCCCCTGGGTTGAATGCAAGTTCTGCACTATTTGATCAGCTTGGTGTTTTTATTGGAACTACACAGAAAGCTCCTATACATCCTTTTAGCCCAAACAATTATTTAACACATGATCTTTCATATCATTAATAAAAAAAATCAAGTACTATTTACAGAGCCTTAAACTTTCTCAAGTACTTTCAAGGACTTGAAAATGAACTTTTTTATTCAAGGACTTTTCATGGTTTTCAAGAAGAGTACGAACTATGTCTCTAGAATGACCCAAATGATGACAAAAAAAGTGGAATTCCACGAATCCGTGGAAGAATCTCATGTATGCACAACAAAACATTACAACAAACAAGGACACTAATGAAACAAACTTAACACGTGCAAAACAAAAAGTTGATTCTCCTGGCAAGAGCATGATATGTAACATTGCAAGATTTAAGTTCGAAACTTCCACCAATAAAGATCAGTCATATGCGTTTAGAATTCCACAATGCTTGACAGGCAGGAAATCCAAAATTTGTAAAAAATGCATCAAGTTTTATAAATTTCCAACTTCATTATTCTAGTTTTCGTGAATTTTCCCCTTATCAAGCTTAAATGCAAGAACTTATGGGGCAGGGGACATTTGACAACACAGGACAGTGAGAACATCATGGAGGGGGGCGATTATGGTAGAAATCTTTGCTCCATTCGACTTCCCGTTTTGGAAATTTCCCCCTATTTTCAAGCTGAAATAAAAATATTTATACAGCAAAATGTTATTTAACAGTAATACTAGACAGAGGTAACATCACGAGAATAAGAAATTACGATCACGGAAAAAATCTGAACTCCGTCGAACTTCCATTTCAGAAAGTTTCATAAAGATGGGATTCCGTCCTCCGGCAAACATCCCCCCCCATTTCTGTTCAATTGTGCATCGATCTCGTAAATGACCAAAATAATAACGAAAATGGCCAAATTCCTTGAATCCGCGGAAGTATCTTATGCCTGAAGATTACGGGGAAATTTTTGCGCCATCTAACTTTCATATTTGCAAATTGTTGCCTACAGTTTCAATCTGAAATACAAACATTTATGCAATAAAATTATACTTAACAAGAATACTAGACACAAAGGCAACAACGGGAGGAAAAAAATACGATTGCGGCAAATTTTTGTACTCTGTTTAACAACTATTTTCGAAAGTTTTGAAACACGAAACATCGTCCCCCAAACGGAAAACGGCACTAGTCGCCCAAAATTCTCTTCAGTTTTGCATCGATTTTGAGAATAATGTAGATGATGACAAAAAAAAACAAAAAAACGTGGGATTCCGTGAATCCGCTTAAGAATCTCATGCATATCATAAAATAATAGAAAAATAAAAAAATTTAACTAAATGAAAATTCATAAAATCCCTAGTTTCAACAGTGAGTTCCATAGTCAGACAACCAAATCAGTAGAAACTACAAACATTCCGTAGTAGTTGGCAGGTATGTACCTGTATAACAGAATTAATATTTTAACACAAAACTAAAATTAAAATTAATATTTTAACACAAAACTAGATTTATCTAAAATAAATTTAAACTGACTCTCAAAAGAAAGAAAGAAAATGGTAAAGTAGCATTACTACTTACATCGACCAGAACACAAACACATTGTAACAAAATAAATTCCACTTAAGAATCTAACATAATAACTGGGCAGTTTATAGCTATTTTCGGTTCGCACACTGATGATCAACTTTTATTATTACAGACACACTCACTGGTGATATAGAAAGAAACTTCATTATTAAAAGTTATTTCATGATTTTAAAATATCACAAATATATTATGGATATAAATGCAAAAAAAAATCATGAATTTAAAATTATGTTTTGAAGAGATGATAAATTTGTGATTTCTTTTGTAAGTTAGCTCTGTTCTTTGTAATAAAAGAAATTGCTTTATAACATTAATTTAAAATAAAATTCTTTGCTGTAACTTTGACAAGCATAAAAAAAATGTGCCCGTTTCTTTCAAATATTCCATCCATGGAAACTTTTGAAACCAATTATTTGAAAACTTCTTTTTGTCTTTGTTTTCTGGATAAACTTGCAGGCTGTGCTGTATAATACTTTCATCAATTTCAATATAAAGTTGCAGGCTGTGCTGTGAAATACTTTCATCAATTTCAATATAAACTTGCAGGCTGTGTACTTTTATCCAGTTTCAATATATGAATGGGAATTTGAACATTTTCAACCTTCTTAACTTTACAATTTTCATAGGTAGTACTTTTTATGAAAACTAGGCATAGAGTTTGATGATACCTATGTTGATTCACAATTTTCATAGGTAGTACTTTTATGAAAACTAGGCATAGAGTTTGATGTTACCTCTGTAGATTTAGTTTTGTTGACTTCACAGGGCGCCCTGTGACTGTTCGTACCGATGTTACTCGTGCCGTGATCACCCAATGCATGGTGGAACACATACGATAGTCTCTGAAGAAATCAGAGACACATACAAGTATTGGAAATAATTAGAAATCCATCCTTTGCTAAAAGGAAACATAAGAAATTATAGAGCTTGGAATAAATCAGTGTGACTTAACTTACTCAGACTTCAGATCTTGATCAGTAAAGATAACTTCATATATTTTTAACTGCTAATAAAATTCACATCACGCATTTGAAGTATCAATAGGTGTACAATTGTCCATAATACTGTTTCACACATTACTTAATGCAGTGCTATCAATGTAGGCCATGCTTATCAACAAAAAGTATGAAAATAATATCATATCCAAAAAAACTCGGAAAGTTTGTTGGTATTTTATAAATGAACAATTATCCTTCAAGAGATATTAGTCCTAGGTAGAATAACTAATTAACCCTTCCCAAGTTTAGGGTTAAGTTGTCTATTTTAGCTTGCAGTTCAACGATCCTTCATCGCTTGGGTATTATTTTGACTATAATTTTAAAGTTGCCTTACTTGACAGATGACAGAACCAGATAGTAATTATTAAGAGTACAGCATCCAAATTAAAACCATTATGAGCTAAGCAATGTACAGCAGATTTCAGCATCAAGGCACTGTACCTTTCAACTTCAGATGACCCTCAGAAAGTGATGTGGTAAACAATGAATTTGACATTGGTTATAATGTTACTTTAGCCAAAATATCATTATATCACATCACACAGTTTACAAAGATCTGGAATTCACTATAACAAAATTCAGTCACTGGGAATTCCCTCTCTTAACTGCATAGATGGAAGTATCCAAAGACTTGAATGCAGACTAAAAGGGACAGACAAAAGACACAAAAGTCGCAAAGATGCTACTCATCTGTCTTTCATATTCCTGAAATGACTGATGTACATGATTGCAAAAGGGGGAGGGGTGTGTGACAGTGTGAGAGCAATTAGTAATGTGCTTCCAGTGTGGTAATGTTTGTGTTTTCATTCGGTGAAGGGTACACCTGTGCCATTATTACTTTTCCATCGAAATATCACTTTAGACAAAGAGATACCCACAACTAAAATCCTGCTGCCATGCGCATTTTGCAGTACCCACAACCTGGAATAATAATATCTCCCTCCTACACTAACAGGCACTTTTGTTATTGTGACTCAGCATCTCTTAGCTTGTGACCTATTACCATCTCTTGGCTCAGTAATAGGTCACCTACAGGTATTTTATTAGTCAGATTAACATACATGTATTTTATTAGTCAGAATGCTTTAGGCATGATCAGAGCCCACTTAAGAGAAGGGCTAGGGGAACTGCAGTCCAGGTCCCCGCATTTTCAAGGGGCCCCAGAATTATGCAGGATGCTTGAAATACACAGTTCTGCAGGTTTTTTTTTTTTTTTTTGGTACACATCTGTAATTGGGAGGAATTTTCATACATTAAGAATTTGTGTTTAAGTCATGATATTTTTGGATCATATTTGTCCACTACTTCGATATAATTTCAACAAGCTAAACCGTGGTGGGGGATTAAAAACTAAACTGGTATTGGGGTACACATTCCCAAAATATGATGAGGCTTCCTCATCATATTTTGGGAATGTTTTCTCCTGGGTATTTTTATTTGGCTACCCAAAGTGAAATCCTAGATGTAATACTGGGACCATAAAATACTGTCCAGCCTCTGGGGCCCCCCTGCCTCCTTAAATGTACTCTGAGTATGATATTGAATTTTTTAGTTCAGTTTTTTGTTTCATATATGTAATCTACTAATTAATATTCTATTCAGTATTTCTTAGGAGAGGCTCAAATATTTTCAAGAGAGGTGCAGTCCGAAAATGGCCCTGCAAAAAATATGTTAACTGCTTTTATTTTTGGTAATTTTTGGACACTCAAAAATATTTTTAAAATATCATTTCTGTAAAAATGAATAACCTTAAAAGTATTTAATAAAAGAACTGAGAACATGTCTTGGTAGTCACAAAAAGAGCCTTGAATGTCAATGAGGAATTAAGGAGAATATTAATAATAGTAACAGCATCACTATTATTTCATGCGAAACTAATTATCAAAGACAAAAGTCTGTAGCACCTAGCACCATGATTACTCTTGGTATCATATTTTAAAATGCTGAACTTTTCAAAATCAGTTTATTTTCACTATCCTTTGATTTTTCAGAGATAATAACTATTTCTGCAAAATAATTTTCAGGGATGATCGAAACAGATAAGGACTCCCAAAGTTTCAAATCAGCATAACTAATTAAATAATCATCTCATTGCATGTAGAATTCATATGCATTCTCTGTTTCTCTCTCTCCATATATATATATATATACAGGGTGTCCCACTCGCTACCGAACCCAGCATTTCTTTAATAATATTAACACCAACGAAGATATTGCAACGGAATTTGAAGTGGACTTACCTCATTTCGTGCGAAATGTAATGACATCACAACACTGGAAGTGGCCACCATTTGCATCCAGACAGCATTGAACCTGGTGCACTATATTGTGGAAAGTCCTTGCCAGTACGTCCGCTGTCACTGCCCGAATTTCTTCGGTGATGTTTACTTTCAAGGCATCTATAGTCACTGTTTCTTTTTGTAAACCCTCCCTTTTAGATATTCCCATAAAAAGTAATCAGGAGGCATCAGATTGGGCAAGCAGGGTAGCCATAGACCCTTCGAAAGGACATGGTTGCCAAAAAAGAACTGAATTTCAGCCATACTAGTGTGTGATGTCGCTCCATCATGCTGGTAATATCCAATGGAGAGTTCTTCATCGTCCAATTGATTTACAAAGGTGTTGAAGATTTACACAAAACCTTGTCTGACTACTGCACCATCAGAAAAACATTTTGATAACACACCATTTACTCGTACAGAAGCTCTACTGCCAGCATACATAGCTTTTACACTGTTAAGTAGATTATGGATATGTGCATGCGTGATGCCAAAATGGGTAATACTGGTTTATGTCTTGGTGATATCCGTGAGTGCAGATTACTTTATGCTGATGACACTGCCCTGTTGGCAGAGAGCAAAAGTGAGTTGCAGAGTATGTTGTCTCGGATGTACGAAGTTTGCATGAAATTCAAACTGAGTGTAAATAAGGGTAAAACCAAAGTTATAGTTTTTGAGAGAGGAACTGGTAGTATTGAATGTAATATATGTTTAAATGGTACAGTTATTGAGCAGGTGAATGAGTTTCTGTATTTAGGAAGCATGTTTGACAGAGAGAACAAATTAGATAGTGAAATTAGTAGGCAAGTGAATTCTTCATTGGAAGTCATGGCTGCTTTGGGAGGTTTCACAGGAATGATGGGTTCTCAAGAGAGTCCCTCACGGCTGTACATGAAAGTGTAATTGTTCCTACTTTAATGTATAGCAGTGAAACCTGGGTACTACAGAAGAAACATAGTTGTTTGTTGTCTGGAGAAATGCGTTACTTACAGAGGGGTTGTGGCAAGACACCTTATGATTGTGTAAGGAATGAAGATGAGTTGCAGTTGTGTAATGTGAAGCAAAATGTTGTTAGCAAGGTGGAGACTAATATTCTTTGGTGGTCTGGCCATGTTGAAAGAATGAGTGATGAGATGCTTACTAAGAAAATCTTTTAAGCCCAAGTGGCAGGAAGGAAAGGTAGAGGAAGGCCAAGGAAGTCATGGGAGGATCAGATTCAGGAGTGTCTGCATGAGAAAAAGATTATGAGTATGAAGTATAAAAGGCCTTGTGTACAGAGTGTAATGGATGTCAGTGAAGCCCGAGTTGTATGTCAAGATCGCTGTAAATGGATAAGTTTGATACGGCAACTGTAAGTAAAAATTATCTGGTAGTTTGTATTTCTTTGTGGAGCTAACCTCTGAATATCAGAGAACAGCTTAGTGATATGTATGTATGTATGTATGTATGTATGTATGTATGTATGTATGTATGTATGTATGTATTGAAGATTTTCATATATGCAGCTGTTGTGATGGTTGTATCGAAGAAGATGGGACCAATTATGAGGCACCAGGTCATCCCACATCAAACGCCAATTTTCTGTGAATGAAGGGGTTCTTCATGTATTGCGTTGGAATTTTCACTGGCCCAAATATCGGAATTTTGAGAGAAAATTCAAAACTCAAATATGGGGAACTTAAAAAAAAATTTTTAATGTTTCAAATACGAGGATTTTTGGAGTGCTCATTAGTGGAATTTTGCCACTAAGGAGGCACTCCTGGCTCGCAGACAGCGCCGGGTTCAATGCTGTCTGGATGCAAATGGTGGCCACTTCCAGCAAATGTTGTGATGTCATTACATTTCGCACGAAATGAGGTAAATCCACTTCAAATTTCGTTGCAATATAATTGTTTGTTTATATATATATATGGGATGTAAGGTCAGGTGATGCGTAACATCACAGCCTCTCCTTGACAAATGTCAACCCCGCCTTCTCGTGGTACATCCTGTTCCCACTAAAGGGGCTCTGACGACCGTCAATAGCGGTATAACTATACCATCGGGATCAGAGGAAATGCTATCCCACACTCACCAACCCGCTTGGCCAGCGTGGTGAGTTATGGCCAAACCCCTCCAAAATGACTCCACAACTTAAATCTTGGCCCTCAGTCTCCGGCAGCTGGAATGTACCTGGCCAAGGCAGCGGCCAGTGCGACATGAAGCCAGAGGGTGCTAAGAATCCCCGGAGGACCGGACTAGGCTGCCATCTGATGCTGACCTTGGCTACGTATAATGGACGCTCCCTATCTTCTGATTCAAGGCTTCTTGAATTGGAAGAGGAACTACAAAGGATCAAGTGGGACATCGTCGGGCTAAGTGAGGTAAGGAGAAAAGGAGAAGATCTCATTGAACTGAAAAGTGGACATCTCTTCTACTATCGTGGGACAGATACTGGCAGAACTAGTGGTGTTGGATTTATAATAAACAAGAAACTGAAGGATAAAGTTGTAGAAGTTGAAAGTTCCTCTGACAGAGCTGCACGACTCGTTATCCAACTCTCGAAAAGATACCAGGCTCAGATTATTCAAACTTATGCACCCACCACAAGTCATGCTGAAGAAGAAATTGAAGAATTTTATGAGGAAATTCGTGATCTAAATAATAAAGGTAAGCAGCACTTGAAGATAATTATGGGAGATTTCAATGCAAAAATAGGGCAACGGCAACAGAATGAAACTTCAGTTGGTAAATTCGGTCATGGCAACAGAAACCAGCGTGGAAATACTCTCGTAGAGTTTGCAGAGGCAGAAGGGTTTTTCATCTTGAACTCCTTTTTCAAGAAAAAGCCACACAGGAAATGGACATGGAGACATCCAAATGGGACGACAAGTGAAATTGATTTTATTATGTGTAACAAAAAATTCGTCATAGAAGACTGCAGTGTGCTAAACAAGTTCAACACAGGCAGTGACCATAGATTGGTGAGATGTAAGATGCACCTCAACACTAAACTCGAACGTAGCAAGCTCATAAGACAAACAAAATGTATTGACATAACCAACCTTAAAAAACACCATAATACCTTCAAATTGGAACTGAAAAACAGATTCTCTGCTTTAGAAGGCCTAACATCGGAAGAAGTGGATATTTCTGAAGTTAACAGAAAAGTAACCAAAGCTCTTATGGAAACAGCAACAAAATTAGCTGGGTCTAAGAACAAATTGCATGTGAACAAATTATCAGGAAAAACCAAAATGTTGACGCAAAAAAGAAGAGTGATGAGGACAACTAAAGAAGATGTGACTTCCAAAGCGGAATATATAGAGCTATGCAAGACAGTACGAAAAAGTATCACTGAAGACGTAAGGAAATTCAACTGTGAACTAGTAAGGAAAGCAATTGAAAACAACCAAAGCCTAAAGATAGCAAAGGGACATCTCAGTAAGGGGAAAAAACAGATTATGGCACTGAGAAAAGAAGTTGGTTCTGTAACAAGAGATAGAGGCGAAATTTTGACAAGAGTGAAAGATTTCTACTCCAAATTATATGAAAGGGATGATACATGTACTCCAGACATCATGAAAGGTACCAGTACCAGAGTTCTTCCAGTCCTTCCAGCAGAAGTTGCACATGCAATCAAGAACATGAAGCGGGGAAAAGCTCCAGGAGAAGATGGAATTACTGTAGACATCATACAAGAAGCAAGTGGAGAAATCGAAACAGTACTCGCCCAAATTTTCACTCGATGCCTTAATGAAGGGAAAATTCCTGAGGATTGGAACAACGCTACAATGATCTTCCTACATAAAAAAGGTGACATTGAGGATCTCAGGAACTACAGACCTATCAGCCTCTTATCAGTGGTTTATAAAATCTTCACTAAAGTTCTTTCACACCGCTTGAAGGTGACACTGGACATGGCTCAACCGAGAGAACAAGCTGGATTCAGGAGTGGCTACAGCACAATAGATCATATCCACGTACTGAGAGAACTAATTGAAAGAGCGAGGGAATATGAACTTTCATTGTGCATGGCTTTTATCGATTATGAAAAAGCCTTTGATTCGGTGAAACCATCAGCAGTTGCAATGGCTCTGAAATCCTGCGGTATTGAAGATGCATACATCAATATTATTAACATCATCTATGAAAATGCAAGTGCAAAGATTCGGCTGTTTGAAAATACAACACACATAAAAATTGGAAAAGGGGTGAGACAAGGTGACACCATATCTCCGAAGCTCTTTAATGCCACATTGGAAAATGTCTTTCAATCACTGAACTGGGAAAACAAAGGGATAAAGATTAATGGAGATTATCTAACCCACCTTCGTTTTGCTGATGATATAGTCATTTTTGCAACTACCCCATCAGAGCTACAGAGTATGATCCAGGAACTTGCTGACAAGAGTAAAGAAGTGGGATTAAAAATGAACTTTCAGAAGACAAAAGTGATGTACAATGCTTTTACAAGAAATGAAGATTTATCGATTGATGGAGAAAAGCTGGAGATAACAGACACGTACGTTTATCTTGGACAGCAGATATCAAGTGAGGGTCACATTGGTGAAGAAATTAATCGGCGTACAAAACTTGCCTGGAGAGCTTTTGGAAGAAACAGCATAATTTTCAACAGCAATATGCCATTATGTCTTAAAAGAAAAGTGTTTGATCAATGCATCCTTCCAGTGCTTACGTATGGTGCAGAGACGTGGACCTTAGCTAAAAGAGACATACAAAGGCTGCAGACAACTCAAAGTAGCATGGAGAGGTGCATGCTTGGTGTAACCAGGAGAGATAAGAAGAGGAACTCGTGGATCCGAAAAATGACAAGAGTGGAAGACATCATGATCAGAGTTAAATCCCTGAAATGGCAATGGGCTGGACATACTGCCAGAAGAACAGACCATCGATGGACAGCCGACATTTTAGATTGGATTCCAAGGGACAGGAAAAGACCCAGAAGAAGAAGACATGGAAGATGGGTGGATGAAATTCGAAAGTATGCGGGAGTGACATGGAGGAGACTGGCACAAGACAGACCGTTGTGGAGGAAACTTGGGGAGACCTTCGTCCAGCAGTGGATTGATAATGGTTGACAATGATGATGATGATGATGATATATATATATATATAAACAAACAAGGTAAACAGAACCTTCACAATCACTAAAAGAAACTGTGAAGCACATTACTATAAATTGTTATTACATATTTTTAAAACATAAAACATCATAATTTTAAATACCTTAGCCCCATCACCAACAGATCCAATGAGATTCTCTTGTGGTACTTCTACATTATCAAACTGCACAGTGCAACCTACAAATAAATAAAGCATGGATGTAAAAAAATGGAAGGGGGAACACTTTACATCAAGAAATTAGTAAAATAATATATTACACACTCATGCACTACTTTACACTGAAACTGCCCCACTACGAATGCACAGAAACAGCAGAAAATCAGTACAATCATAGATGATCACATGAACAAAGTGAGCTTTAGTTTCTAGCTCAAGGCAACAATTTTTAATTCCTTAGCTCTTAGAAGGGAGTAGAGAATAACTTAACATCTACCAATATTTATGTTTTGTCATACAATCAGTAACAGCACCAAGCACACAGCTATAGAAATGGTGATGGTGTTGCAAGGGATGTTGAACTAACTCCACATTTAGTTGATCTTGTAGAACAATTGCATTCCAGTGATGTCCCCTGTGCATTAGATGGGAGATAGATTTGGCGTTCTTCACGGTCACGGAAGCATTCGGATGACTTGTTCATGTGTCTTAGTTGCGGTGGTAATATATGGGCATGAATTTGTTATCCTGCACATGCATGTTGATGTGCTAGCTAATTTGTCCACTCCTTCTAGGCAGGACAATTCTAGTGTTCAGTGTGAAATGAACATTTAAAGAAACAAAACAAAGCAAATCTCAAACTGCATCTTACTAATCATGATACACTCCAAAGTGTGCAATTAAAGATCACATAGACAGATAAAAATGCACATTTACATTTTTTGTTAGAATATGAACATTAGAAGTTGTGTGTGTGCTGAAGAAATGCGTTACTTACAGAGGGTTTGTGGCCAGACACAGTCTGATCGTGTGATGAATGAAGATACACTGCAGTTGTGTAACATGAAGCAAAATGTTGTTAGCAAGGTGGAGACTAATATGCTTTGGTGGGTTGGGCATGTTGAAAGAATGAGTGATGAGATGCCTACTAAGAATTTCTTTTTTAGCCCAAATGGCAGGAAGGAAAGGTAGAGGAAGGCCAAGGAAGTCATGAGAGGATCTGATTCAGGAGTGTCTGCATGAGAAAAAGATTATGAGTATGAAGTATAGAAGACCTTGTGTACGGCATGTAATGGATATCAGTGAAGCCCAAGTTGTATGTCAAGATCGCTGTAAATGGAGAAGTTTGATACAGCAAGTAAATAATCAGTTAGAAATTTATCTGGTAGTTTGTATTTCTTTGTGGAGCTAACCTCTGAATCTCAGAGCTAACCCAATGAAATAAGAAAACTGTGTAGTTACGAACTAATTTAAAATGTGTGTGGTCTGTGAAGTGACTTGGTCACTTAAAATTTGTACAGTCTGAGTGGTTAGGCACTAGGTCAGTTAAGCATCAGAAGAACCTCATTTGTTAATTTGAAATCTGTGAGGTCTGTATAGCAACTGGCTAATTCAAAATTTGTGAGGTCAGTGCAACAACTATGTTGTTTGAAATTTGTATGATCTTTGTAGCAACTGGGTCTTCTGAAATTTGCAGGATCTGTGTGGTTGGTCAAGTAAGCCTCAGATAAACCTAATGGAATAAGATGTGTGGTCTGTGTGGTTATTGGGTAATTTAAAATTTGTATGGTCTGTGTAGTTACCGGATAATTATCATTTTAAATTTGTTTGGTCTGTGTAATAACAGAGTCACTTGAAATTTGTTGGGTCTGTGTGGTTGGTCATGTGAGCCTCAGAGAAACTTATTGGAATAATATAATTCAAATTTGTATTGCCTGTGAAATAATTAAATCATTTGAAATCTGTTGAGTCTCTGTTGTTAGATACTAGGTCATTTTAGTCTCAGAGGAACCTAATGGAATAACATTGTTTCAACCTAATACCAAAATCTTCGTATTGGTATAAAATAGCTTTCACCTCAAGTTCCTTCTTCAGTAAATGTTTAGCATGGCTATTTAAATTTTAACACTGAGCCTGTCTTTGTTATCTCACTAAGAATTTCTTTTTAAATTAAAAACCTGAAAAAGTTATTGGCATATTAAAAACTAAACCTCACGAAAAATAATTAAAAAGATACCAATTAAACTTTTGTTTTCGACAGCACCCTGCGGAATTTCACATGGCCACCTGCTAATTTTCACAATGTGTTATTCCAAAAATAGAAGAAATTTGTTCAATTAACAACCAAAATTATTCCAAAAAATATTCTCAAAAAACAGCATTCAGCTGGAGAAGTATATTTCTGAATTTCCTAAAACTCATTCTCAACTCCTGTATTGGCATGCCTGCTGCTAATCTGTTCATAACTGTGCTGGGTGAAATTCATTTACGCTCTGATTGAAAACGAGTGAGGACATTTTGTTGTTGACTGCACATGTCAAATGTTTCATTACTGTAACTGACAAATTGAATGCTTGTGCTGCCATCTATTGAACAGTGTCCCATGTATTTGTATTCATCAAATGCAAGTTTATTTTTATTTTAGTTTCATCCTGATACTTTTTTTTTTTTTACTGTTTCAATATATATGACTGGGGTACTAGGACAAAATGCTGTGGTACTGAGACTTGCCACTACATATGGTTCAGGATCTTAATTTATTAGTTTCATTTTTTCCTTGAATTCATAACAGCTCTTGATGTTATATTTATATTTCATAAAGAATGGTGACCAAAAATTGAATTTTTTTCCAAATTTATCAGAGGTGAATTTGATTTTGATACTATTATTTTTAATGGTTGATTCTGTTAATGGATATCAGTTTTTGTAAAGATGTTTGGTATATTTGCTCCAATCAGAGAAGAACTTTTTAATCCAACTTGGAAGCATGCTATAGTTTTTTATACGGGCTAAGAAATTCACTTGATTTTCAGTAGGGCTTTTATGATTTATTTTCCATCAGAATGTGAAAGAGCTCAGCACAGCACATATGTTAATAAGTTTAGTGGCAGCCATGCCAAGGAAGCTTGACAGCATTTCTCCAGTTCAGTGATGTGTTCCAGTTATATTCTGGGCCTATTTTCAGTTCAATCGTTTTCATGAAAGAGTAGTTTTAGCTGTTAATTGAAATATTTTTTACTGTTTAAAAAGAACAAAGAAAAACACATTATGCAAATTAATAAGCTGCACCATGGAGCTTTGTAGGATGCTGTTCAAAATACAGTTAAACTGGTAACTTTTTAATTGTGTTTAATGAGTTTTCATTTTGAACAAAAAAGAGGTTAATAGTGAGAAGGATTGGCAGTAAAGCATGTAACATGCTAAAAATGAGAAGAATCCCTAATATTCTCTTATCATGCATTGTTTAGGTTGTGGAACTGTAAATGGTGGAACGTTTCAGTAGTTGACTTCTACTTTTCTCAGCCCAAACAATTGTCTATGGCTGAGGAAGGTAGAAGCCAACAACCGAAACGTTCCACCTTTACAGTTCCATAATGTAACCAATGCGTGATAAGAGAATATTAGGGATTATTCTAATAGGTTAATATTTTAAATACAATAAATTGAGTGGTACAGAGTTTAAAATTAGTACTAAAAGGTGTGAATCAAGGTACAGTGGAAGCCGGATATAACGTTGTCGGTTATACCATGGAATGAGACGTAACACGAGTCCGATCATGTCGCCCAAACAATCTTCTATGGCTTAGGACTCAAAACATTCATATTTGGATATACTGCGGGTATCTCTATAATGCGGTAATCACTTGTCCCTGTGCACCCGCATTACAACAGGCTTCCACTGTACTGATTTTTTAAAGTAAGCTATATTTCAACTTACATAAGAGTAAATTCTCATTTCTTGCTTACAGTGCGTATTTTGCAACGTAAATAATGTTTAAGGGTTTTAATTTTACAAAATGTGTAGTTAAATACAAAACACAGGCTGAGAGTGAAAATTTAAATAAGCATCCTAAATATGTAATAAAGAAGAAATCTGAGATGAGTGGAAGCCATTTTGTACCAACATAAAGGTATAAATAACTTACTTGGGTTGAACCAATGTTAATTACTAAGGCATGTAAAAGAAAATCAAGAGACAGTGAATACTGATGAAAAAAACATGAGATTGTAAATACTGATGAGATAAGATGAAGGGTTTTGTGTGGTTAGTTACCAGTCCATTTGAGCTTCAGAAAAGTCTGATGAGACAGGATGTTGGGTTTATGTAGTCACTATGTTATTTGAGCTTTTCTGATCTCCACACATGCCCATGGTCCAATTATCAGTTACCTAATTAAAATTTTAAGTCACAATGACATGATCGAATGAACAGCTTCTTTGAAGATAAATAGGCACTTAAGTGCATTACATACCTGGCAACTTTGGCAAGAGCCTTGTCAGCAGTAACTGATATTATTGCGAGTAAACCCATCTCTTTGTGGAAAAGAAATGTGTGCCATGCAAAATGTCACAACAAACAAGGACACTAATGAAACGAACTTAACACGTGCAAAACACAATGTTGATTCCCCTGGTGTGAGCACAATAGGTAATACTGCAAGATTTAAGTTCGAAACTTCCAAGAGTAAAAGCAGTCAGATGCGTTCAGAATTCTACAATGCTCGAGAGATGGGAAATCTGAAATTTGTAAAAAATGCATCAATTTTTACAAATTTTCAAAATTTGTCACTTCCGTTTTCGAGAATCCCCCCCCCTTCCTTATTAATCTTAAATGCCAAAACCTATGGCACTTAGGATATCAAACAACACAGGAGAGCAAAAACATTGTGTGTGTGTGGGGAGGGGGGGGGGGTACTGAAAAAATCTTTGTTCTGTCCGACTTCCGGTTTCGGAAATATTCCCATAATTTTCAAGCTGAAATAAAAATATTTATACAGTAAAATGTTATTTAACAATAATACTGGACAGAGGCAACTTCGTGAGAAAAAGAAATTATGATTACGGAAAAAATCTGAACTCTGTCGACCTTCCGTTTTAGAAAGTCTCGTAAAGATGGAATTCCGTCCTCCAACGAACACACCCCCTCCCCCAATTTCTGTTCACTTCTGCATCGATCTTGTGAATGACCAAAATAAATACGAGAATGGCGGAATTTCTCGAATTCACGGAAGAATCTTATGCCTGAAGATTACGGGGAAATTTTTGTGGAGTTTAACTTCCGTTTACGCAAATTGTTGCTAAAGTTTCAAACTGAAATGCAAACATTTATGCAATTTTGAAACATGAGACACCGTCGCCAGACAGGAAACGACTCCCCCCCCCCCTCCGATTCTTTTCAGTTTTGCATTGATCTTGAGAATGATCTAAATGACAACAAAAATGCAATTCCACAAATCTGCTTAAGAATCTCATGTATATACACCATGAAATAACAGCAAAATTAAAAAAAAAGAAGTTAAACAAAATTAAAATTCATAGAATCTGTAGTTTTGACAGTGAGTTCCATAGTTCCATAGTCAAACAACAAAATCCGCAGAAACTACAGACATTTCGTAGTAGTTGGCAAGCATGGAATTATTGATAGGAACTCCTCACATTAAGTAATCTTTGCTATGAAAACCACAATCACATTCAGGTAACTATCTTTGTTGTGGACTTAATTCTGATACTCATGTTACTCTGCAGAAGCACTAAGCACACTTTTATGTAACTATCTATGGCAGGAAGCTCACTCACATATATTGTGTGCACTATCTTTGCTAATGAAATTTTTGTCATATTAATGTCAGCTTGGAAAACCACTCACATATACAGTATTAACAGATGTTCTTACAGTAGGTACACAAATTTGCACCAATGTATTGATGCAATTGAGTCTTTACCAGAAAACTCTGTAGTGTTTTTACTAGTTGAACAATGCTTTTAGTTGAAGTTAGTCAATGTCTTTAATTAACTTCATGATGAATGAAATGAGCTAATGTCCTTAATTAATTCATTGAACATATATCTCACATTCTAAAAATAACTACGTGAATACAACTGTTGGGGTGAAAGAAATAGCAAAAACTTATGTAACCTCGACTGTATATTCACCACACACCGGAAGTTCAGGTTACCAATACACTATATTCATCAAGTCATACCACTGACACTTAACAAGCACCTGCATCAACTTATAAATCTTGATCAGATAGCTACATTTATTTGTTGATTCATATCTATTAAAAATTTTAACCTCTTTTGCTATTCCAAGTCAATAATATACTCATTATCACCACACTTTTTCGTTCAATGTTGTCTATTTATTTTTCCTGACTCACTGTCAGTGTTGCCAAAATATGCAAGATGTTTGGGGAAGTAACATGTCACTTAGTGAGGAAATCTTTAATGAGTAATAATGAAATTTGCATAAGATAACAGAAACTCAAAAGGAAGGTTAAATACAGGTATATGCCACAACTGACCACATCAGAGTAATCACTTTCATATGCATTTCCTGTCACAAGCTCAGTATGAAACACAAAGGAGCAAGTAACAAACACAGCATTAGACTTATGTAAGATTTCCACTATGCTGCTGTGTAAAAACATGTAAATGTCAAGATGTGGACAGCGATTCATGCAGGGAGAAATATGCAAAGCAGAACATTTAATAAAAAGACTGCTTTCTGTCAAAGGCTATCAACACACAGCAAAGTGTTTTAGCATAAATCAGGAAGAGTCATTTTCGTCATTATGTTATGAAGAAGACATCCACAAGGTTCAGAATAATGGAAATCCATAGAGAGGTTAGCAGCCCAATTCTTTGGTGTCAACCACTCTGTGACCTCTAGGTGCTGGAACCAATTTCAAGCAATCAGATGTCAAAAAAAGAGGCCCATTCTTGGGCACCATTAGCGACAACCCTTTAATATCCCTATTACACCACATTATTTGCCAGATGAAAAATTGGGGGGAAAACTGTACTCAGAAATATTTCTTCATTAGATCCCAGAAGACATAAACACTTTCTGGACCTAAAAGCTTTCTACACCTCTACATGCATACTATCTGGCACACAAAACTCCATTTTTCATGGGGTTTTTTTAATGTTCTTTCCTCCTCACTTCCAGAATTAATGATCCATTTGGTCATTTATCTTCCCTTGTTAAAAACCTCAGCACTCTTTACTCAAAAGTCTTTGAAATTACCCAGAACACTTTTTTTCCCCTTTCCTCCAGTTTAAAAATACCTAACGTACTTCTACAAAACCTTAAACAATTTTCTCTATTCCTCCTCAGAAAATATTTGTTTTATAAATCTGCCACCTTTTCTGACATACCAGCAATTAAAAAGAAATTTTAAGTTTGGTGTTTCACAAATATGCACAACAATGTAAGGTGCCCAATTTAAGAGACTGTAAATATAGTATAATCAAATACTTGCAGACATGCCAACCTTCAAAATCTAAAAATCACAAGATTTTTTACAGCTCATAAAATCACATGAGCGCTATTTTTTATCGACAATTTTCAGATGCAGGAGCAATTTTCCAGAAGTAATATTATTGGTACGAAGCATTTTTAATGTTTAAAAAGTTATTCTAAATGCAGACTGTATGTTTATATGCAAAATAAAAAGCATAGTGAAAATAATTGTCAACCAGATACAATTATAAGGATTTTTTTTCCTTTCGCCCTCGAATTTCCGTTTTCAGAAATTTTTCCTCCATTTTCAAACTGAAATACAAATATCTACGGAATAAAATGATATATAACAACAATACTGGACAGAGGCAACATCACAAGAAAAAGGAATTACGATTACGGAAAAAATCTTTATTTTGTTTACTTCCGTCTCTGAAAGACGAAACACCATCCCGATGCGTATTTTTATGAATTGGTAAAATTCTTCGATGAGTAGTTTTACGCGCCGAGAAAAATTCTCAATGCGTATTTTTACGCCCTGAGAAAAATTCCGGACGTGTACTTATACGCGTCGAGAAAAATTCCCGATGAGTATTTTTATGCGTTGATAAAATTTCGATGTGTACTAGAGGCGTAATTAGATAACGCATTTTGGAGAACTCTGGTCGGCACGTCACTTGAGCACTCCCATGGAGAGAGAAAGCTACAGCACGAAGTGGAACCATCGTTATACTTAATGGCTTCACACGAAGCCGGCGAGTCAAAGATTACAACATCGCGTAACACAGCGCTCGTAAGGTCCGGTAGAAAATCTAAATGGATGGTTGCAGGGGATTGAAATATTTCGATTGAGCAATCGAAATATTAAAAAATCTGTAAAAAAAGACTTCTATCCGTAAATCAGTAAAATTAAGCAGAAATCCGTAAATTTTACGGATAATCCCTAAAAGTTAGCAGGTATGTAACATCCATGCCCCACTTTGCTTCGAACCCGGACCCATCTCGGACAATTTGTCAAAAACCGGCGCTCAGTTTCACAACTTTATTATGCAGCAAAGACAATAACAGCTAATATGTAAAGAAGAAACAAATTGCCAAAGATATGACATAAAATAAAACATTAAAAACCGCGAAAGTGGCATAATGCAAAAGGAAAAATCTCCCGCAAAAAGTAAGCAAAAGGAATGAGAAAAACAAAAAACAAATTCACAAACTAAGTGTACACAAAATGCTACAACAAAGCTGACTTTTGCAATTAGAGATGAACAAAGGAGCACATTAATCTTCTACAAAATGCGACGAAGAAGGGAAAAGAGACAAACATGGTGCAAAACAAAAAATAAAAATCTCCACAGTAAAGCAAAACTGAAAAGCACTCCGCAAAATTCTGAAAAAAAAAACAGAGCTCGCAGCTAAGAGCGGGGAGACATGAAACGATAAGTAGGTCACAGCTGGTGCGTGACTGTGTTTGTAACCAACATAAAATAAATCACTGCGCCACCAGAGGTGGCTTTCTTTTGCAGATATGAGGAGAGGAAAAGTACGATACTGAAACTGTAAATGCCGTCTTGCATCGACGCAGAAAGAAAAAATTTTACAAGCGGTTCGAAATCTTTTTCTTCTGCATCGATCCAAGGCAGTGGTTGATGGAATTTCGACTGTCATAACGGCTAATTATCGGCAAAAATCAGGAGAATTTGACATTTATCCGGAGGGCAGGAGGAATGGCTGAAAATCCGGTCTCCCGCCTAAATCCGGAGAGTTGGCATGTCTGTACTTGTAAAGATTTATTAAAAAAACACTCACTTCCAGCACCACGCAGACCACTAATATTATTTTCAGCAGAAACAGAGACACCCTCAGAATTTCTGTCCACTAATAAAACTGAAAGCAAATCTTCCTTTTCATCCTGAAATGAATATAAAAAGCATGTAAACTATCTTCATGAAACATACTGAAGGTATCTGATTTCTAATATAAAGAATTTTTTTCTACATAATTTAGAATGTTATAGTAAAACAGAAAAAAACTAGGTTATGCCTGTAACATATCCCACTTGCATAAATACCATACAAAAAGAAAAATTTTGATCTACTCAAATGAAAAACAAAAATTACCTAATATTCATAAGGATAAAAACTAAATAAAGCTGCAATTTGTTGAATATATTAAGCATCCCACAAGGTAATTTCCTTCTCTTTTAATTTAAAAATTTACATACCAATTAAATTTGCATTTCATTCATCTATTGGGTTGTCGGAAAACTCATGACGTATTTTAGCCATGTTTTGCAAAGGTCATTTATTGATAGAAAGAACAAAGATCAATCAATGATATAATGCCCATTTTGTTCGATAACCTTTTGCCATCTTTCAATGAGCTGCAGAATGCTTGGTTCATAGAAGGACCTGTCTTTCGTGGCGAAGAACTGTACAAGGTGCTGATTTACAGCCTCATCTGAATTGAACGTTATACCATGCAAGTACTGTTGAAGAGAGCGAAACAAGTGGAAATCTCACGGTGCAAGGTCAGGCGAGTATGCTGGGTGTGGCAACACATCCCACCCAAGCTCCAATAATTTTTGCCAGGTGATCAAACTTATGTGTGGTCTCGCATTGTCGTGATGGAACACAACACCTTTACGATGAACGAGCTCTGGACGTTTCTGGATGATGGATTCATTCAAACTGTCCAATCGCCAACAGTACACATTCGAATTGATTGTTTGGTTCCATGGTAGGAGCTCAAAAACACGACACCTTTAAAATCCCACCACACTGAGACCAGAACCTTCCGCTGATGAATGTCTGCTTTGGATGTCGTTTGAGGCGAAGCAGCACGTCAGGACAAGACCGTTTGCGCAGCACATTGTTGTACACAATCCACTTTTCATCACCAGTTATTAGTAGCTTTAAAAAAGGATCGTTTTCCTCACGTTTGATAGGCAAATCGCAGATTTTTATACGCGCCATCAATTGAGCTTCTTAAAGTTCATGAGGAACCCACACATCGAGCTTGCTTACGTATCCCAGCTTCTTCAGGTGGTCATGAACGCTTGAATGATGGATGTGCAATGTGTCTGCAATCTCTCGTGTCGTGTAACGTGGGTTTGACTTGATCAATGCCGTGATTTGGTCGTCATCAACCTCGGTTGGCCTCCCGGACCAAGGAGCATCGTTGAGGTCAAAATCACCAGCACAGAATTTTGCGAACCACCGCTGGCACTGACGTTCTTGTAGAGCATTATCACCGTACACTTTACGCAACTTTTCACAAGCTTGACGCGTGTTCTTCCCTTTACGGAAGTAAAACAGTAAAATATGGCGAAAAATGCAGTTTGGTCTTCCATCTTCAACTTGATGTCAAATCTCCGCAAATTAACCAAATTGCTCACTATTCCTTTTAGACTGCAGATGTCGAATGCCATAGCGATAAAGAGCTTTGCGTGCTTCTAGAACTGGCACATGTCGAATGCCATAGCGATAAAAGAGCTTTGCATGCTTCTAGTACTTCCAAAACCGCCCAACCTCCATCGGGTGCCAAAATATGTCATGACTTTTCCGACAACCCAATATTTAACCAGTTTCTTGTTTTAATTCATTCATACCATTCTTTTTATGCCAGTTTTCATTTCACTTCTTGTAAACCAATTACAGAGGTGAAAATAGACTTGTTTATATGTCTCATGGAAACTGTTAAAACAACCACAGCTTGTTACAGCATCTGCTATAGTCACTACAATTTGCAAGTATCATTATTACAATAAAAGCATATGAAAGATTTATTAGGCTATCATAAACCTTTACATGGATCCAAGTTAACTTAAAAATTCTGGTGGGCAAATATACATTCTTTCTTTCAAAATCACTTGGGGAACAAAAGCGCAATTTCACCCCTTACCCCTAGCAATTAAGTGGAATGCTTATTAGTAAAGATATCACATGATTTTTAATCTTCTTCATCAGCAACAATATCTGCAGTTTATGACCATGACAATGAATAAAGCATGTATGAAATATCTGTGGTATTACAACAAATGTCTATGGCACAGCCTGTGTGACATGAAGTTAAACTGAATTCCCAGCCTGATTACCATTTTGTAAAGCAGAACTGACAGCATCAGAATTAATATAAACTGCACTGATTTCTTAACATGCCACTCATTATAGTAATTTCAAAAAGAGATAAAGCATAACTAAATATATGCAAACTATAGGGAAATACTGGTTAAAATTATATGTTGACTTGCTTTGCAAGCTCAGTGACTGTACAAGAAAGACTTCATTTACAATGAAAATAGTACTTTTCACCAATATATTACCTAGTATTGTTGCATTTCATACATCAGAAAGTTTTGTTACGATTGGTATATCACAAGTATTATAACTGTAGCATGAAAACAGAAAACACCATCCCACCATCCAGAGATAAACTTCACTTTCTTGTAATGAGACTTCATGAAACAAGCTGTTCACTTGGCTTCCTGTGGTGGTGTTTTATGAATTTTCAAAGAAGGGGGGGGGGAGAAAAAACAAACATTTTTTTTAAATAGATCATGTGGTGCTAAGGCTTTGAATTTCACAAACAATTCTCCAAGAAACAAAAAGCAAATAAGTCTATCTTTTTAATTAAAACAAGCTCAGTATTTAAAGCTGATGAAGAATAACACTGCTCATCAACTGACAGTATTTAGTGTCATGACTCATTACAGGAAAAGTTCACTAGGCAAAACTTAGCCATCTCCATGTAAAACTTGGAAATCTGGGCTTCAAGCTTTGGGAAAACTTATGTATGGGAATTTTTGGTGACCTATTCTGATTGGCCAGAATTGACCTGACTCCAACTGAATACCACACAACATAAAAAAATCAGACTTCACCTAGGTAATGTTATCATCCTGCCAAATTTAGAACTATTGCCATGCTGCATTCATCCTTATAATGCTAAAATTTATCAGTTTCTTTAATGGATTCATTATGGTATTTAATATATCAACTAAATAAAAACTGAAAAGCACAGTTATTTCATTTAACTAAAAGTAGGGGTAGTTAACAAAGGCTGAGCATGGTGTTAAATGAAAAGTTCCACATTCAGAAGTATTAATTATTTATCTCTGCATAAGCAAACATGAAACAATAATGTACAGTATAATTCTATGTATATGCATTATGTTTTTGTACTATTATTAATACATTACACTATTACTATTCTATGTTTTATAATTGGAAATGTTACCAGACCATGGCATTTAGCAATTAAAATATTCTTCACATCATTTAACCACCTTAAACACCCCCCTAAACCCACAGGACTGAACCAAATTATTCTCCAGAGCAGGGGCATAAATATATTTTTTCGGGGGGGGGACAGAAAATGGATTTTTTTTAAATCCATCATCAGGACAAAACAAAAGTTAATGAAATATAGAAGAAAAAATTAAAGCATTATTTTCTAATGTAAGTTGATGCATTTTTATTAAATTAAAGCATAAAGTAAGTGGCACTTTAACAAAAAAAAATTAACACTTTTGGGTACTACAGTACTCTGAAGCAGGGGTTGAAATATGCCCCTGCTTCAGAGTACTGGTATTTGATGTTTTAAGGTATTTCTCTCATTCCTCTCTTTAATGTGTGTGCATACATGCACATGGATAAGAAAAATTCATACTATGCATGGCACTTGTCAAATTCCAAATGAACTGACATGAATGCCCTCCTCTTTGCATCCACCAACACAACAGTGGCCTATTTTCTATTTGTCGTGGTTGAAATAGAATGAATGAACCTCCTTCTGTGTTAGTGCGTTAGGAGACTGTAGGGGGGGGGGGTATATATACAATGTATGTCTACATATAATACTTCCATACTTCCATACATTTTCTTTGCTTCAGTAAAAAATAATGTAACATTATGTTGTTTTTTCTATTTTTATTCTCTAATGCAATTTCACATTTTCCCTATATTTCATATTGGATCTAACATTACTTAAACTCTTTTTTTTTAATCATGATGGTACACAACAGAGTAGTACACTAGCATGTTGATTAACATTGACACAGTAGATGTATGGCGGGGGGGGGGTGTCACCTGCAGAAGTCATGTACAATGGACGTTCCACAAAAACTGAGAATAAAATGACACAAAATGAAGAAATATAAGTACAGCAAAATATATGTTATTCTTTCTCAAAGTATCTTCCCTCGGATGATATGCAATGGTCCCACCATTCAGTCCCCTTTTCAAAGCATGTGGTGAAGGCATTTTGTGGAAGCTGCTTTAGTGGCCCATGTACAGTTTGAAAAAATCAGCATCTGTGTTGAATGTTGCACCACGGAACTTCTCCTTCATTGTTGGAAACAACCAGAAATCACATGGGGCGAGTTCGGTACTGTAGGCAGGCTGTGGCATGATTTCAATACAATATTTCATAAGAAACTATTGAACACAAGCAGCCACGTGTGGGCGGGCGTTGTCATGGTGTACGGTCCACTTGCCCACCAGTTCCAGTCGCATTATGGATGTGTCGCCGCAGACGCTTCAAGACTGAAATGTAATACTCAGCATTGACAGTAATTTGTGGAGGAACGGCATGCTGGTAGACTACACCTTTATGATCAAAGAAGATGATCATCATCACTTTCCCAGATGATTTGGTTTGGTGGACTTTTTCGGAGGAGGCGAGCCTGTGTGTTTCCAGACACTCGTTGAGCGCTTCGTGAGGGGGTCAAAATAGTGGACCCATGTTTCATCGACAGTTATTACTGTGTTTAGAAAGTTTGGATCCTTTGCAATAATTTGTTTTCACACACCTGAACTCTGGTTAACAATTGTTCTCTCGTCAAGTGATGAGGTACAAATCTAGAACACACGATGCAGCAGTAATTTGTCATGTAGAATGCAGACTGCCGATGTTTCTGAAATATTAGTTGATGCCGCTATGTCTTCACACATCATTCATTGATATTCTAGCAGGATTTCCCAAACAGTGTTAACAATACATTCCGTAACAACACATTCAGGTTGACCAGGCCTAGGAGTGAGTTCTGCTGACAACCGCCCTTTTTTTTAATCATGGTGCCATCTAAAAATCATTGACTCACCCAAATATTTATCTTTGTAAGCTTTTTCATTAAATCAACTGTTTCTGGAGCCATTTTACCCAAATGATAGCAAAATTTTATCGCAAAACGCATTTCACTTCTTAACTGTAAATCACTTATCTCCATAGCTGTATAGCGAAATGCAGAAATATCTTAAATAACTGTGCAATAACACAACCAGAATCCTCTGCTATGGCTAATAACTGTTGCCATAGATACTTCCTTAATTTAGTTAGTTGTCTGCATGGTTATCTTTCCCTTCGTACTGTTGCCAAGTCAAACAAAAAAAAATGCTCTCAGTTTTTATGGAATGGCCTTTGTACATTCATGACTATGACTTTCTAACACCCTACAGGGGACATAAAAATTTTAAAATTTTAGCATGCCCAGTCAGGCATGTTGTTCAAAAAATATATGCCCGAACCAAAATTTTACAAGCCCGAATACCCAGACACACACACATGCACATACTGCACTATTTTTTTTAAAACTCAGGCTTCGTGTGACAATAATACATAAACATAGAAATTGAGCGAAAACACACAGACATATATGGTAAACAGGTTCGTTTAGAGGTAGCTTTTGGTCATTCTATGACCTTGACTGTGATCAACTCTCTTGAGTCGATCATGGGTGATCAAGGCCGTAGGATGACTGAAAGCTACCACTAAACGAACCTTTACCATACATGACTGTGAGTTTTTGTTCGATTTCTATGTTTATGTACTATTTTTCCTAAACATTTCAAAAACAATATAAGAAACAAAAGTGTTTTTATTGCATTTCATAAATTGCTCACAGCAGTGAAATATGAACTCACCTATGGGTTATTCCATGTCAAATCAACATAAAAAGGTAACATTTTTGACCTGAACCCTTTTGATTTTCATAAAACTTAGTGAACTTATAGGCATTACACAGAAACTAATCAGTGCAAAATTTTCAGTTTCTTACATACAATAAATACTCTTACACAATTATAGGACTTTAATACACACATACCAATCACTAAGCTGTTCTCTGAGATTCAGAGGTTAGCTCCAAAAAGAAATACAAACTACCAGATATTTTTACAAAAAAGGCACTTTTGTGTCTACTATGCCTACCACAAAGGGCAATAACTGTAGACCTAATTAGTCAACAGAACTAATACTGGTTCATTTTGAAAGCTTATTATATGAACTTTCATTTGAGGTGCACACAATTATATTATGGGCAATTAAGCTTTCAGTGTCATCCATTTTATTAAATAAAACATAGGAAGTTGTTTTATTGAGTTGTTAAAAAATTGACTGGGAAATAAAAAACATCACTTCTTTTAAACTTTTTATCCTGTGTGAAAAAAAAACAAAAACAAAAAAAACATGCCCAGATAGAATTTTTACATGCACCTGGCATGTCAGGCAACACCATTTTTGAGTCCTGGGACTTTTTTTTTTTTTTTTAATGTGAGTATGTGTGTGCTCATCAATTGTATTTTTAGTAGAAGTCTTAGGATTTTTCTAGTTAATTTGTATAATTTATGCAAATTAATAACTAAATTGCAGACCCACCCCAATATGCAATGGCTCTGCAAAATATGTGGATTCATGGCTACTTCAAAAGTGTTATTCAGTGATATACATGAACAGAAAGAAAAGAAGCCACAATGCTGTTTTGAACAAAAACTTGATTAAATTTGGAATTGCAAAATATGTAGTTCTATGACAGCTTTTGCGGGCGGTCGTAGTGAGCAATGAGTTTGCCTCCTCGGGGCGCTCTGTGGTAACAATGGCACACACAACAGCAACTAGGGCCTCTGCGAATTTTGGAGAGGTGCCAGCTAGTTCTGTGTGACATTGGCGAAAAGACCCCAACTCACGGGTTTTGTTCCAGAATCCTTAGGTTGAATGACCAATTGGAACCCTTAGCTGTGGGCTAATCCCCTACACTGATGTACTTACCTGATTAAAAAGACAAAAAGAAATCAATATCCGGACTCAAGTGTGGGATATGGTGGACCTACCACACTTGAGAAAGACGGTCCACCACGGAATTAACCTGGACTTTCTAAACGGCATATGAGAAAGAGATCTTGGCTGAGTGAATGTAAGATTGGTGTATGGAATAATAGAGGTATAAGTGGCAAGATGAATGAGGTGATTGAGGAGATGAATAAGTATAGACTGGGTGTGCTGTGTGTAAGTGAAACCAAAAAGAAGGAAATTGGGGTAGAAGTGAATGGCACAGTGAGTGTGTGGTCTGGAGTATTGGATAATGTGAGAGGACAGGCTAGTGTAGGTGTGATTTTAAGTGAAAAGATGAAGAACAACTTGATTCACTATAGTTCCGTAAGCGAGAGAATTCTCAGGATTCGTTTGAAAGTGAAACTTCAGAGAATCGTAATTGTTGTAGTGTATGCTCCTTGTGAATCTGAACCTTCTGATAAGAAGGAAGATTTCTGGAATGAGCTAAAAGCTGTTTTGAGCCAGTTTGGCACTGAAGAAAAAGTTATAACAGCAGGGGATTGACAATCAAGACAGTTTCCTTGAACTTTCTGGCAGACAAGGTTTTCTTGACATGGTTTTCTTGACATGGAATACAATTTCTGTCAAGGTTTTCTTGACATGGAATACAATTTCTGACAATGTTCTGGGTAAGTTTAATGATCCTTGTGTGAATGATAATGGTGAGAGATTAATTGAACTCTGCATTGAGAATGGTTTGTGTATATCTAATACATTTTTCAACCACAAGTATATCCACACATATACTTGGGAACATCGTACTCTTGGACAAAAGAGTGTAATAGATTTTGTTGTCTACGATCAGCGTCTGATGAGAGGTGCGGATGTTGGTTCTGATCATTACTTGGTAGTGTCACAAGTGAAACTTAATGTTGGTTGGAGGAAAAGGAATAGGAAGAGACCCAGGATAGAAAGAATAAAAGTTGATAGACTCCTTGAAGATCATCAGCGTTATTCTGACTTACTCAGGGAACGACTGAAAAAACTGAAGTCTGGTGAGAGGGATGTAGAAAAGAAGTGGGAATGTTTTAAGAACTGTGTTGTCACTGCTGCTAAAGAGGTCTGCGGCACCACAATAGTGGGTAACAATAGGGGTGATGCTTGGTGGAATAGTGAGATTGAAGGGGCAGTAAAGAGAAAGAAGGAAGCCTATTTGGGGATGTTGCAAGGTAGAGTTTCTGTGGATGAATATCGCTCAAATAAGCGTGAAGCTGCTAAGCTGGTTCGCCACAGTAAGGCAAAAGATAGGAAGGAGAAGGTGGAAAGGCATGAACTGGCTTTTTGGAAAGATAGGAAGTCTTTCTGGAAGTACATGAAACCCAGGAAAAATAGGGAAAACAAAGTTGTAAGTTGTGTGAAGAATGAGATCGGGGAAATGATATGGGAGCCCAATGAGTTAAGTGAAAGATGGGGTGAATATTTCTGTGAGTTATTAGATCAGGAAAGCAAAGATAATTCTGAGACAGACGCAGGTAATGTCACAGTGAGGGATGGACGCACAGGGGGGATCTCAAGAGAAGAAGTGTGTAAAGCTCTAAAATCTCTTCAGAATGGTAAGGCTCCGGGAGTTGATGGCATAACTGCCGAGATGTTGAAATATGGTGGTGACTTTGTAATTGACTGGTTAACTGAAATTTGCCAGTTGAGCTGGGAGTTAGGAATGGTCCCTCGGGATTGGAAGGATGCTATTATTGTTCCCTTGTATAAGGGAAAAGGTGATCAGACTTAATGCCAGAACTATTGTGGTATTAGCCTACTAAGTGTGCCAGGGAAAGTGTTTGGTAAGGTTGTTATTGAAAAAGTACGGGGTCTTACATCAGAGAAAGTGTGGGATGTTCAGAGTGGTTTTATGCCTGGTAAAGGCTGCACTAACCAGATTTTTGCATTATGCACGATGATTGAAAAGTAACTGGCTGTTGGTAAGAAAGTTTTCGCTGCCTTCATAGATTTAGAGAAAGCTTACGACTGAGTAAATAGGACACTTTTGTGGAAGGTATTGAATGAATATGGTGTTGCTGTGAATCTACTTAATAGTGTAAAAGCCATGTATGCTGGTAGTAGAGCTTGTGTACGAGTGAATGGTGTTTTAAAGGGCATCATGCCCTTTGGTATATTCATTTAAAATTATATTTTATTTTTATTTTATTTTGCAGAATAATTTTTATTAAGCTTTTAGCTGTGGGTATTGGGGATTTTGCTTTGCAACTATGTGACATGCAACTTAGTTTTCTTGTTCACTCTTGGAGTTACAAATGTATATTGCTTCTTGGGATTTTTGTAACTCCTTTTTCCTAAAATTGACTGTTGCTTACTTTTCAATTTGGTTGGTTGCATTTTCTGTTCCTATTTTTATTTTTTGTTTATGATTATTTTTTATTTTATTTTTTATTTTTTTGGTACTTACTGGTTATTTTTTGGCTGGTAGTTTGATTTCACCTTTTTTTTTTTGTGACAAGTTTAAAGTATCCCTTTAGTACCATTTATTGGTTGTTGTTTTTATTAACTGGATTTGTGTTAAGGGAGTTTGGCTCTCTTTCTTCATTTTTATTATTTTTTGTTGTAAGGTCGGGCAAATGTGTTTTAGTTTGCTGGGTTCGGAGTTTTATTGGTAATCCCTTTTATTGACATTATTCCACTAAATTTAATTGGTCCTTCTAGCAAACTAAAATAGCAGAAACCCACAATTCTCTGGTCTCAGTAGATTAGAGAGTGCTTTTCTTGTTGCTTGCCCTTGATGAAGCCGACAAGGAGTCAGTCATTAATATGCTTCCCTGCATTCTTATGTTCGGTATTTTTTCATCGCTTGAAGCTCGCCTGGTTCGGGTGATGGATTTGGTGATTGCTGATCTTTTTGTTTTTGTTTTTTTAGTTCAAAATTTTGTTTTACACTTTCATTATTTGATCTTTCTCTTATGCAGCCTCTGGCGCTATGGAATTTCAAATTTGTTCAAAGGTTTTTGTTTATTCACATAATTTGCTTTTGCTATATATATATATATACATATAGCATAGGAAAGTTAAATTTTCACTTATGCATGTAACATTATTGTTTTGGTAAGGAGCTTTTTGTTCATTTTTTAGTTCAATTTTAATCCTAGTGACTCTTTTGTATTTTCTATAGTTCAGGTAGGGAAGACAGAATGCAACAAAATTTTACAACACAAAATTTCAAATTGGATATCCATTATTACTTTTTTGAGATTTTTGCATTCTCATGAAACCTGAACTGAACATATGTGCTCAGGGCCTCTGGATGTCTTTCCCTGAAGAGTGATCCAGGGGTTCTGAACGAATGTTTTTGTAAATATTTTCTTAGCATTGTTTCGTTGTTTTGTTATTCGCTTTGGGGTTTGTTTGTTTTTTTATCTGAAGGTTTTTGGCCCTATTTGTTTGTTAATGAGGGTAGACTGCTTGCATGTTAATATTATTTTACATATATATATATATATATATATATATATATATATATATATATATATATACACTGCTGGACAATTGCTAAGGACGGATCATAAACGGCTATATAGCGCATAAAAAAGTAAGTGTGGTTGGATGCCAAGTGAAATAAAATAATGTCAGAATGCCAGGACATTACAAGAAAGACAATTTATTGTGCTCTGAAATCCAGAAGGCTTTGGAACGTGTTCAAGGGACAAACAGGCCATTTTGTGCTGAATACGTAAACGTGAAAAAATGCAATTACCGTCCGCAGGCGTTCCGCCGTAAGATGTCAATACGAGATATGGCCACCATGGAGGGCGATGCAAGATTCCACACGTCGTGTCATGCTTTGCACAACATTATCAAGCAGCTGTTGGGGTAATTTATCCCATTCCTCTGTCAGTGCACGGATGAGGGTGTCCTTGTTTATTGGAGAGCATTGGCGACCAGCAAGACTCCTCCCCAAAGCATCCCACACATTTTCAATGGGATTCAGATCTGGAGAACGTGCTGGCCATACGAGGCGTTGAATATCCTCGCTCTCAAGACACTCCTGGACAGCGACTGTTCGATGACATGTTGCGTTGTCGTCCATGAAAATGAATCTATCACCGACAGCACCACGGAACATGCGAACATGAGGTAGCAGAACATCATTAATGTATCGTTGGCCAGTCATAGTCCCAGTTGGAAGCACATAGAGGGACGTACGGCCATTGATCATGATGCCAGCCTATAACATGACACTACATGTCGGATATCGGTCCCTTTCCTGTATGTTTGCTGGACAATATGCAGTACCACTATCACGCCAGATCAGTTGTCGTCGACAATCAGACGATAGACTGTATCTACTCTCATCTGAGAAGAGGACAGCAGACCAGTCGTTATCAGTCCAATTGCGATGTTGATGGCACCATTGTAAGCGGGCGGTACGGTGACGTCTGGACAATGGGATGCACACAACAGGACGGCGGGCATATAGTCCACCTTCATGCAAACGTCTGGCGACAGTTTTTCGGGAGATCCGCTTACCAGTAGCAGCCATAAACTGATTTGCTACCTCACTAGCTGTGCTGCGCCGGTGTCTTTTTGTTGATAGCACTATGTACCGATCTTCTGCAGGTGTCGTACTGCGAACACGGCCTCCCCGTGACGTTTGCTACACTCTCCATTTGTTTGAAATGATTTCCAAAGCCTTGAAACAACACTGTGGCTGACGTCAAACTCCCTGGCAACATCTGTTATTTTTCGCCCTTCTTCAATCTTGCCAATAATACTGCCACGCGTAAAATCATCTAGGTGATGTCGGGAAGACATACTGAAAATTGCAAGTTCGTCAATTGATTCTTTCCCTTTCAACTTTGCGTTTGAATAACAACGGTCAATATGCGTCAAATCCTTTATATCTCTTATCAGCGCTATGACGTCACGAACAAGTTCGGCAATCCAAAATTTGCATATGCACAACACGTCTTACTGTATCCCGCACTTATGCTAATTTCCACATTTTACTGCCTTCCATTTTATGGTTGCTATCGTTGCTATTGTCATCTGTCCTCAGCAATTGTCTGGCAGTGTATATATACCTAGGCAGTTTGAAAAGTAACTTCTGTTCATTTATAGCAAGGCAGTCAGGAGCAGGGATAGGGTTATGTATGCACAGTAGTGTAAAATGACTCAGTAGCTTCTCAGCAGTCACATTGTTCACTGTCTACTGTTGATTTTTATCACCTATTGAGTGTTCAAAAAGAGTGCTATAACCAGTGATGTTGCTAACTCTGAACTGTGTGCAGTTATTAATTTTCTTCATGCAAAAAAACACAAGTACTTCCAATATTTATTTTCAACTATGCAAGGTTTACAGCCTAAACATTGTGAGTGAAGGATCTGTAAACAGTGTTGTAGAATGTTTAAAATTGGCCAAATGAATGTTCTTGATGAAAAGCAAGCTACACAGCTTTCTGCTGTGACTGATGAGCTAGTGCAGAAAGTGAAAGCAAAGGTTTAAGAGAAAATCAGTGCTTCATAATAACTGAGCTTTCACTTGATTTTCTGGAAATTTCACACACTGCTCTATATGAAATTGTCACAGGCAAGCTGGGTTATCAGAAGTTTTGTGCTCAATTGGTCTTGAAGATGCTTAAAAGGATAAAATGGCTACAGTTCTCACTTTTCTGGAGCCATATCATAATGAGGGAGATGAATTCCTTGATCATAACAGAAGATTAAACCTAGGTTTGCTATGTCAATATTGAAAAAATGATAGTCTATGCATTGAGACTAAAATGATAGTCTGTGCATTAGGCCAATAAACCAAGAAAGTTCAAGCAGGGTTCGTACTCTTCCAAGCAAAATAAATTCAAGCACTTTTAAAGGACTTTTTAAACCCAAATTATCATGTGTGTGTGTACTGTTGGTAGGTCAGTAGGTAGGTATTTTATAAGTTTAGACCATTGATCTTAGCTGGGGTGGGGTGGGTATACCTTCAATGACTTGCCTGTGACCCCTTGCCCCCAGTTGGTTTATTTTATTAACTTTGAATTGCCCCTCTGTTTTGGTGTTTTTCAAAATTATTTTATTTTGTGAAATATTTTGAAAGGGTACATTATTTTTGTATTCATCTGCTGGTATGACACTTATTGTCTGCTTTAACTTTTTATTTTTGAAGCATTTTTTTGATGCAAGCCAGGAAACGAAAGGTCCACACGTGAAGCACAAGCAATTCCTGGAAGTCCCACCTTCCGGTAAGAATGCGTCTCTAACTCCAGTAAACAGAAGCGCATCACAATTTGTGAATACATCATTCCACTTACTTTATTCACATAACTGACGCTTTACTCTGTAGTGATATCATCGCCACGGCACCAGCTGTCCACACACCCCTCTGGGTTGAACGCAAGTTCTGCGCTATTTGATCAGCTTGGTGTTTTATCAGAACTACACAGAAATCTCCTATACAACATTTTATCACAAACAATTATTTAACACATGCTCTTTCATATCATTACTTAAAAAAAATAATAAAAAAAATTCAAGTACTATTTACAGAGCCTTAAACTTTTTCAAGTACTTTCAAGGACTTGAAAATGAACTTTTTTATTCAAGGACTTTTCAAGATTATCAAGGAGTGTACGAACCATGTCAAGAAAACCTTGTCTGCCAGAAAGTTCAAGGAAACTGTCTTGATTGTCATGGGATCAGAAAATAGTGTTGCTTGTTGATTTCATGGCAAGAGGAACCACAATTATTATTATAGTGTATTTTGATACACTAAAAAAAACTATAGAGAGCCATTCAAAACAAAAACGTATGCTTACGTCTGTCATTATTCTGCATCATACAGCAGCTCACTCTGAAGAATTGCTAGAACATTTCAAATGGGAATTATGTGATCACCTGCGGTACTGCCCTGACCTTGATCTGAGCAACTGTCACGTTTTCAGACACATGAAAAACTGGTTGGGCACACAGCACTTTGGAATGAGGAGATGAAAATGGGCAACCAGTTGAGACTGAGCTCACAGGCACCTGATTTTTTGAAAAGGGAGTTCAAAGGCATTTTTCTCAATATGACAGATGCCTCATTTCATGTGGCTACTATGCTGAAAAAAGTAGTATACATAAATACATATTTTTGTATGTATAATAAAAATTTTATCATACTTCTAGTATTTTTAATAGCCCACCCAAAGTTACTCTTTCTGAAGCATCCTCATATATGACCAACAAAAGAGAATAGACCATGGCATCTGAAATTTCATCAATATTATTGCATTTTATGCCATTAGAGCACAAGTTGCATAATCTAAAATTTATAGATAATGTTCCAGCCCATTATCAGAACAGTTAGCAGGCTGATGTAACAATCTTCCCTTATGTTTAGTAACTATAGCTCCTAGTGTCTTCTACCAGTTCAGTCCTTCTTCATATAGAAAGTAAAAAATAGACTATATTCTTTTATAGAAGAGATAGAGCCAGAGTAAATGAACACTGCAAGTCTTAACATCATGAGTGGCAACATTTACTATTTTGATGACCACCTTTGCTAGAGTGTAGAGTAAAAATTTTATAGAAATTAAATTATTCTTTAATAATTCCCACAAAATTTAATAATTATTGAACAATGATTTTTCTCTCTCTGTTGTATTGTATAAAAGAAAAAAATGCAACAATGAAACTAAAAACCTAAAACAATACACTGTTGCAAAAAATTTAAACCATAGATAATTCTGAACTCACATTATGCGTGTACATATAGGTCAGCATTTAAAATAACTCATGGAAAGTATTAAAAAAACTTACACGAGTCCTGCACAGCTTGACAAACACAATAAATACATCTGCTATCTGGCCATTAGTCACCCAGTGTTTGGTTCCATTCAAAGAAAAAAAATTCCTACCAGTTGTTGCATAGGCTTTTGATTGGATGGAGTTCAAATCTGAACCACTGAAAAGAATGTCCACTCAAATAAACCTTGTAATAAAGCAAGATGACAAATACAATAAAACATATTTTTGAGAAAGAAAAACAGTTACACTAGCAGTAATACATTACTATAAATACTATATTATCACTGCCTAATATCCTGAAAATTAAAATGTCAAAAATGGTTGACTCAGATTAAAATAAATTACTATCTCTGTATTTGCAAATAGAAATCATATTTCATCATTTCATATTTATAACATCACAGGATGGTAACTGCCTGTTCAGGGTTACTTTGAGTAACAGGAATGCTGCTCAAAGTAACCCTGAACAGACATCATTCTTGTGAGGATTTAATTTTAAAAAATTTTAATTTCTGTTTATTAATCCCATAATTTAATCACAAAATCCTGTTTTAATAATGGCACACTAAAAAGCATGTTTGCATCATCAGTCCCTCCCAAGAACCTGCAACTGAATAACAATATATGCAAAAAAAAGGGGGTATTTAAAAAAAAATTAAAGAAAAGATGCATGTGTGTGTGTGTTGAACACAGCTAAAACAATGAAAGTATTCAGATAAAATATATTTTTCTTCTTCAAGATTAACCAGCACAGGATTGTAAAACAATGCCACTGACTTACTGCAGCGATGGAAAGTTGCAAAATCATTTTTGGAGCAGGTAAAATACATTTTTAGAGCAGCAAAATGTGTTTCTGGAGCAAGTGAAATGCATTTTGGAGCAACAAAATGCATTTTTGGGGCAGATAAAATACATTTTTGGTATAAGAAAACATTTTTTCGGAGCAGGTAAAATATTAGTAGATAGAACAAACTCTTAAGCAAAAAATGTTTTGGGACTAGATGCACCCTACTCAAATTTAAAGCATCTTGCACTGAAATACACACACACACACATATGCAAAGATTTTAGTTTTCAAATAGATCAAAAAATTTGTAGCCATAGCAGGATTCTATTATTAATCATTTATTTTACAAAAAAGTGTTTAATTTTTTAATTTTTTGCTGCTTTTCTCAATATTTAATTGCTCACTTCTATTCTTTTCTAATTTTTTAAGATAGTTAGCAATGTTTTGTTTCTTTTAATAGTACATGTCCACTTTCTATGGCACTCATGTCACTTTTTTTATGCCACATTCAATGTTCATCTCAGCATTTGTTTAACATTTTACGAGAGGAATCCAACTGCTGCAAAAGTTCAGCTTCTTCCCGTTTCAAATCACCTTGTAAACATTCAATTTCTTCTTCTCTTTTTTGCTTATTTTGCTGCATTTTTCCAGCTCTAATCTGCTCTTGATATTTTTTCCAGGATTCTTTATAAGCTGTCAGAAGATTTTTTATTACATTAATTTTACTCACATCTCCATTTAGTCTCTTGACATGATCTTTGTGCTTCTTGCTCTCCATATGATGCCTACAATCATTGTGGCTGCCATGCGCTAGGCTAAAATTGCAGCCATGTGGCTTACAAAACGCGATTCGCCAAAACTTTACATGCTTCATAAAAAAGCCATTCTTTACTATATATATTGTGATACACTTGACCATAAATTTTATCTGACTTTGTTCTTTTTGTTGTCATAGCTGTTTTACTGCTACGTTTCATTTCGTTTTAATTTAAATTAACCCTTTCCACTCAAATAACTTTTCGCCCACACTCACCTAGCACTCGCATTCTTTTTTTTTTTTTTTTTTCTGCAGTAGAGGCCACACCTTATCAGTGAAAGCTCAGCTTTGGATCACCAGCCCCAACATACAAGCTATAGAGGCATCATCGGCATGGAGGGTGACACCCGATACGTGAGCTATTCGGCGAAAAAGTAATATCTCATAAGCGTCGACATGTGAGCTATAGAGGCATCATTGGCAAGGAAGGTGGCACCCGACACGTGCGATATTTGGTGAAAAAAAATGTCTCGCAAGCCCCCACACCCGAGCAATAGAGGTGTCATGGGCATGGTGAATGATACCCGACACGCGAGTAATTTGGCGAAAAAGAAATGTCTCGCGAGCACCAACAGGCGAGCTATAGAGGTGTCATAGCTGTGGTGGATGACACCCAACACGTGAGCTATTTGGCGAAAACGAAATGCCATGCGAGCTATAGGGGCGTCGTCGGCGTGACGTTTCTTTTTCTCTATTCGGTGAAAAAGAAATGTCTCACAAACCCCGACAAGCAAGCTATAGGGGCGTCATTGGCATGGCAAGTGACACCTGACCTATTCGATGAAAAAGAAATGTCTCACGAGCGCCAACATGTGAGCTATAGAGGTGTCATTGGGGTGGCTGCCGTCACGCGCGTTATTCAGCAATTTTGTAATGTCGGGTGTCACCCGACATCGAGTGGAAAGGGTTAAAACTTTTGCACCGAAATTTTCACAAGCACAAAGCCATATGTAATCAATGTAAAGAGTTTGCAAAAGGTACTGAGCTGAGCTCCCTCTTGGCTTTTGCACACAGCACTCTCTAATGGCTGTACAGGGAATCACATGACAAAACTCCACCTCCGCCAGCGGGGAAAGTCAGAACATCGAAGGCATATAGGGACTATCTGTAAAATGTGTTTTTTTTTACCAAAAGACAGTAAAAAACAGAAAATTGCTTGCAAGGACTTTGTGTGGGCTTTTCCATAGTTTTTTGGGAGACTTCCGTAAAACCGTAAGATGGAGTGAAAATCCATACAAACTGCGGAAAATCCATAAAAGTTAGCATCTCTGAATACCTATGAACCCTCATATCCTACCACGGGGGAGCCATTTTCAGTTGTCCTCCATGCCAACAAAATAGCTAACGATGGACCTTATGTTATATTTACGTAATCGCGCACCTCACCTGGAACGAAATAACTGCGCCATCCCGAAGAGCAGGGAATGACATAAACAATCTCAATTTCACAACACTCCGAAAGACCACCAAACCATCTGTAAACAATCTTCATCAGGATTTCAAAACATACAGCATCGTTTCTCCTACATACCATGTGATTATAACAAAACTCCTCCTCCATAAGCTCCACCTACATCACAAAACCTATTCATTACTTATGCCGAAAAAACAACGAATTAGAAGGTAGGCGAAAAACATTCTGAAATGCTGGGATTGGTGGTACATGTAGATTAAGCGTTGTTATACGTTTAACCAAATTATGCGTAGACCTTAAAAAAGTATAATTTGATTCGCCACTTAAAACGGCATTTTTTGCTGAGAAAACATATTTTTCGCTCGGCAATTTTTGCTGTGGATTGCCTTTTTGGCACAGTTGGGTGCAAATATGAAAAAAAATTTGAATTTGAATTGTAGCAGTTTGGCACAAGATAATGAAATTGGCGCAAATTTTTGATCACTGCTAACTGTACCACAATAAATTTACAAAGTGCCAGTGTCAAATAATTTCCACAGACATACTGATAACAGACCACTATGAAATTCACATTTTTTACAAACTTCTTGTCACAGGCTCCATAAATATGTTCAACTCTTAACAACGAATGCCATGCAAAGTGTGTTGTTGGTCACTGCCAAGTCTCCACAGTTCATACATTTACAGGAAGTGCTACATGGCCACTTACAGAACACTGATATACTGCCCTGAAGGCCTGCCCTGTGTCTCATATAGCTTATGACAATGGTGAAAGATTTGTAAATTAATACAGTACAGAATCTTTTATGTGATGTTCCTGTATCTGCATAGCTTGGAAAGCTGGTAATGTTCCAGAGCAAAAATATGTTTTCAATTAATGCCAGGTAATGCCGATGCACATAATCCTTGGTTTTTCATGTTCTAAAATAATGAAATCAAAATTTGTAGTACCAAATTATCTAATTATGACCAGGTAAACAGGATACTTATGTGAAAGATCTTGAATAAATATGGTATGACTGGGAATCTGCTTAATAGTGTGAAAGCTACATATGCTGGCAGTAGAGCATATGTATGAGTGAACATGTTTTACAAAAATGGGTTCCTATTGGTGCAGGAGTCACACAAGTTTGTGTAATGCCGCCATGGCTGTTTAATATATTTAAGGATGTGTGCATGCATGATGCTAAAATAGACAATACTGGTTTATGTCCTGATAATATCTGCGTGTGCTGATTCCTGTAGGCTGAAGTAAAAACAAGGGAAATTCAAACTGAGTAAAAACAAGGGAAAAATCAAAGTTATGGTTTTTGAGTGAGGAACTGTTAATACTGAATGCACAATCATTTTGACTGGCACAGATACAGACGAGATGAATCATTTGTGACAGAGAGAGCAAATTAGATGGTAAAATTAGTAGGCAAGTGAAATCATTTTTGAAGATGTGCTACTTATGGGGGAGACAAGTTCTAACCATGTGAGGAATGAAAATGTGTTGCACATGCATAATGTGAAGCAAAATGTTGTTAGTAAGGTGGAGACTAATATTCTTAAGTGGTTTGGCCATGTTGAAAGAATAAGTGATGAGATGCTTACTAAGAGAATTTTTTTCAGTGAAAGCAAGGTTGTGGAAGGCCAAGGAAATCATAGGAGGCCCAGATTCAGGAATGTCTGCACAAGAAAAAGATTATGAGTATGAGGCATAAAAGATCTTGTGCACTTCATACTCATAATCTTTTACAACTCGAGCTCCACTGACTGGGATGTCAGTGGAGTTCGAGTTGTATGTCAAAATGGCTGTAAATGGAGATGTTTGATACATCAACAGTAAATAAAATCTAGTTCTATAAGCTTTAAGCTTTAATCTGGCAGATGAGCTTCCTTTGAGGAGCCAATCTCTGAATCTTAAGAGAACGGCTTAGTGGCATTATATAAAATTATTCTGGCAGTTTCAAATATGAAATTATTGTAAAAGAAAATTAGGGTACTGATATATTTTTTTAAGGATTTTTAGCAACAAAATGTCAAAAACAAATCAACCCTTAGCAAAAGTAGGAACAGCAAGAAGCATTGCCATTCTCCACTTTTTTTGCTAGCAGAGCATTTCTAGCAATTTGTATTCTAATTTGGAAGATCCATGTGAATATAGTTTCTTTTACATACATGCATTTTATTTAATTGCTGTTCACTGTTTGGTTGGATCTAGTAATTTATATTGAAAAATAAAATGCACCTAAACAGTGAACAGTACCCCTATCTCAAAGCACTGCGTACACATAGCATCAATAACTGATCCTCTAAGAGGAAGACACAGGTCTACCTTGGAAGAACAACAATATTCACAGCTTCCCTGCAGATCAAAATAGACAAAGTCATTGTAGTAAGGCAATTTTTATGACAAAAATCATCAAGAAACATATTGTTCTAATTTTCTTCTCTTCTGCAATAAAGTCCCAATTTGCAACTCTGAATTATTTATTACATGTACATCACTTTTTGTAATTTAGGATGGCCACATGGTGAGTATCACTAAAACTAGGTGTTTTGGCAAGCCTTCTAATTATCAGTTCTTCAAGTAGTTTTGTGTGTCACTCCACTTTGTTGACACGACACCTGCAGATGCCCACCTACCATCATGAGGCAAAAAAACTAGCATTGTTACTGTAGAAAAACAAGGAAAAATAACAACTAAAACAGGAGTACTTTTTTTTTTTTTTTTTTTTTGCAGTAAATAATATATTTACAACTTACTTTTGCATTTCTTGAACTGTGTGCACTTAATGAAGTTGGTTAACAACAAGCAAGAAAAAAAAAGAGCACAGCAGGTTTGCCAAAACTTCAATAATAAATTTAAAAAAACAGAACTTCTGATATTATTTGTCATTTCATTTCCATAACACAAATTTCCCTTTTCTTCACAAAATTGCTACTTATTAGCATAGAAACTATTCTAATTATAAAAATATGTCACACAAAATGTAGCAGCAGTGCTGGATTCTTTGCACTGTGATGGTGGGTGTTGACAGGTGTCATGTCAACAAAGAGAAGAGCTGATGAGCTGATAATGGAACCTGAAGAGCTGATAAATGGAACACTAGTCAGTGGGTTCTTTTTTAAATCTTATTTGCAAGTTTTAGATCACATATTAGTCAAACACTTACTCTACTTTATTTGCAGAAAACTACCACTATATTACGCATGTTTACCACGTTTACGATAGAGTAAGGTGACCAGACATCCTCATTTTCTGGGAACAGTTCTCAACATCAATGCTTTGTCCTCAATTCTGTAAAATTTGACTGAGGACATCAAATGTCCTCAATTTCTTATTTTCTGTCCTCAGATTTTGAAGTTTCCCTTCAAGAACTGAAATAGTCACAACTGAAAAAACTTCAAACTTACGAGATTCTCAGAGAAGTTGGAACATCATCATCGCCAACGTCAGCATCAAACAAAGTCATCTCAATCAGTAATCGTGGTGTTATTTCATTTCTGTTTTAACTGTACTTAAATAAAATATTTACAGGATGGGGAATAAATCTCATCTTTTTCAGCATCCACTTTCTTGCAATTAAATAAGTAATTGATGCTAAATTTGTTTGCATTTGGTAGATTCCATTGAGAGTTCTACAACTTTTGTTCAGTACATTTTTCACTAAACTGCTTCTTCAAGTGAAGTTGAAATATTCCTTCTCAAAGAGATAACATATAGGTATCCCATGATTTCTGACCTCTCAGTTTATGGTAAATTTCTTGCTTCAAATTTTTTCTTGTACATAATCACAATGAAATTTCAGTACAGAATCAAAATGTAGCTTTGTTTGCATGTGCTGCCCCCTATGAGCAACATTTTTATCATAAGTAATATTCTACATGATAGTATTTTATTGCTATTTTGCCCTTATTTCATAGAAAAATCATTCTCCAGATTCATCGTATGTTTTCCCATGAAACTGGACAATTATGATACAAATCATAATATTCTTGTTGTAAATGAATTTATGGCACCTCTATTCATATTGTATTGTGGAATAACTTTTTTACAGGTCTTATAGAGGTTATTTTTCATGAAAGTTGGTTGTCAAATTTTCGAACTAAAGCCTAGTTCGTCACCAGGACTACGTCACTGGAGTAGTTGCAGCCACTCAGTTGGAAGAGTCCAACCACAATTATCGTTAATTGTGGTACTTCTTCTTCTTGCTATTTCGATCCCTTCTTCTAGTTTCCTCTTTACTAAGTTTGACTGGTGGGCGATTATTTTCACTGAGTTCCAATTTATGGAGTGTCCACTTCGATTTAATATATATATATACACCCTGATTATATTAAATCAAATACGGCGAGACAATTTTTGGAAAAAATTGAAATCCTGGTCTCTTCAGATACTCAAAAAGATCTTCACAAAGAAGAATTAAAGGAAATATTGGCAGAAAACAATTACCTCTCCCCATATGTTGAGAAAATATTTAGACAAGTGCCAAAAAAGAAGCAGGAGAAAACCAACTTCAAATTCACCAGCAAAATTACGTACCACAAGGGACTTTTCGAGAAACTGAAAAGGATCGGAGCAAAATATAATATCAGGCTAGCTCCAGATCTTAATAACAAAATAAAGAAATTCCTGCCAGCTTTAAAGCAGAAAGAATTGGACATCCAATTGCAAGAAGGAGTAATTTATTGCATCGACTGTAACTGCGGACTCAGCTATATAGGAGAAACAGGGAGAAGTATTAAGGTCCGAATGAAAGAACACCAAGCAGCTATTAGGAACATTAGTAACAAAACAGGGCTAGACAGACATATACAAGCAAGTGGACACTCCATAAATTGGAACTCAGTAAAAATAATCGCCCACCAGTCAAACTTAGTAAAGAGGAAACTAGAAGAAGGGATCGAAATAGCAAGAAGAAGAAGACCACAATTAACGATAATTGCGGTTGGACTCTTCCAACTGAACGGCAGCAACTACTCCAGTGACATAGTCCTGGTGACGAACTAGGCTTTAGTTCGAAAATTTGACAACCAACTTTCATGAAAAATAACCTCTATAAGACCCGTAAAAAAGTTATTCCACAAACATAATATTCTTTGCTAATCTTTGGCTGTACCATAATGTGTCAGATATTATTCTCAATTATGTCCTCATTTTTAAACGAAATTGTACTAAATTTTGCATTGAAATTGAGGACAACATGTAATTTTGTCCTCAATTTCGTTCTCAAAAATCTGGTAACCTTACGATAGGAGGACTCTCATACTTAAATTGCTAGGTTCATCAAAAAAAAAAAAAAAAAATTATGTGCAACTCACTAAACTATTACTTAAAAACTTTTTACATGTTTTATTTAAAAATATTAAAAAACACTTAAAATTGTAATTGAAATGCATAATGAATAACTGCCCTTGTTGTACTTTACCTTACCTCAACCACACAGTGTTGTGAGATACAGCATTCACTCATCGCGTATTTGTTAATTTTTAACCCTAAACTCATAAAAAATAATGCACTTAAAACATCAAAATTAAAATCATCTTAAACCCTTAAAAAAGCACAGATGTCCCACATAAACTTTGACGTCTTCTGTACACAATATCTGCATGAGCATGTTTTCAGAACTGACATCAATCCATCCCCCAAGATGTATTTATTGGATGTTTTCAAAATCCCTATGTTCTCAAATGGCGAGTACTTCACTTCACCACAAAAAATGGCAGTTATTCTTTTTCAGTTAATCCATTCAACAATAGTTTAACTGTTGGAATGTTTTACATGTTAGTTCCTTTGTGTGAAATGCAATTTCTCAGTTGGAAGTTATTAGTATTTCTGTGAAGAAATATCCCGGTAATGAAATGTAATTCAAGGAAAAACTTTGCACGTACCTCTCAGTTGTAAGTGGTCAATGTTTGAATCGTTTGTATGGTTGTTCTCATCTGGCTCTTGAGTTTAGACTTTTAAGAAATTAGTCGGCACATTTTCTTCATGGGGTCCCGGAATTGGAAAGATAAATTAATGTATTCGAGGAATTTCCAAGACTATTACTTGACCAAGATATATTTTAGTTAAAATACGAGAGGCACACGAAGACAAAGGTGTTACTAAATTATGCTGGAGAACTACGTCGAGAGACTAAAAGGATTATGAAAATTTAAAAATATCATAATATCGTAATACAAGACTAAAAGAACCATGAAAACTTTAAAATCTTGACAAAAGAGATTATAAAAAGTAACAAAATTGAACTTCCTTGGATTAAGATGTACAAGACGCCATGACCCAGGAACAAGGGAAACATAAAAAACGTCAAATATCTTAAAAAATGTAAGTGCAGATTTTTTGAAAAATTCTTTGCATGAGAAAATGCAATCACCAAAAAACCTTATCGGACCTTTTGGTTGTACTGTCCGATGCATTTCGGCAGATCCATCTTCTGGGACTTCTGGTCGTCCGTTTTCTCTGCAGTCCACGTTGAGTATGCCACATACTCAGTCAGGAAATCTTTGTTTTTACGTGTTATACGTCATCGAATGTGTTGCATTGCCACCTTTGGGATGTGAAGACTTGGTAATCTTTTCTTATCACTTTAGGTATGTCTGTTTGCATTGTTTGTTTCTTTTGCCTTCCCATTTTTTGGTCTCTTCTTCCATTAGTATCTTCCATGGAATCGGTATTTCCACTCCACTACTAATGTTGCAGTTTGTTTGTTTTTTGTTTATTTTTTTGTTTTTTTGTTTTTCAATTACTATTGCTGCCTCTGCAAAACGGATGGTCTTTTCGGTTGATTGTTTGCAGACAATTTCGATATCTTTAAACTCTGGCATTATGTTATTTTTTATGCAATACTATACAAGAGCCGTTTTTTCTTCCTTTTTTTCCCAGTTCTTCACATGTGTTAATCTTGTTTGTAATTTGTTTTTCGTGCTTCCTATGTATTTACTCTATTGTTGTTGCTAGTTGGCTTAATTGGAATGCTATATACTCCTGCACTGTCCAACAGTTTTTTTTCTCTGTTATTGATTATTACATTCTTGTAGTCTTTTACTGAAATTACAATATCTAGATGTTGTTTTTTGCATTCCTTTTTTATTACATTTGTAACTTCTTTTATATATTGAAATTTACCACAATATTTTATATTTTGTTTGGTTTTATTTTTAGGATGTTTATACATATAAATTACTTTTTTGACATCTGAGGTGGTATATCCAAAATTTTTGGCTGTTGTTATTACCCACTGTAGTTCTTTTTCCTTGAAAAAGTTATTGCTGGAATGTGTAAAAGCTCTATGCACAAAACTTCTGATTGCTGATGTTTTATATGCCTTTGGATGGTACGAGTTTGCAGGTATAAGTATTGGCATGTAAGTGGGTTTTCTAAAAATATGGTATTTGCAGGATGTTTGAGCTTTTATTATTGTAATATCTAAGAAATTAATTGCATTTTCTTTTTCTGATTCCATTGTAAAGTTGATGCTTAGATATTTTTCACAGAAATCTTTTTTTAGCATGTCTAATTCTAAAGAACTGGTATTCCAAATGGGCAGTGTGTCACTGACGTATCTTCCGTAGAAAAGAACCTTGTCTTTATATTTGTTAAGGAAGTCTTCTATTTTCTGTAAAGAAGATAATGGAGAGCCCTTGACGATGATGAGCCCACTGGCACTCCGAACTTCTGTCTGTATATTCGACTGTTAAATTGGAAGAAGTTGATGTGATATATATATATGTTAACAGATCTATTATTTCTTTAACTTCCAATTTTTGGAAAGTATTACTGTTGTAAAGTCTTTCTGCTATGATGTCAATTGCTGTTAAGACGGAAATACTCAGAAACATCGAAACATCATCCAAACTGGCCATGATTGGTGGATTGGAGTCAAATTTTATTGTCCTTATTTTATTTATTAAGTCAAATGTACTATGTAAGGTATACTTATTTTTCATACATATTGGTGCAAGTATTTTATATAAATACTTTTCTATGTTAATTAGTGGAAACTATGATGCATACTGGTTCTTCTGGTTTGTGGATTTTTTTTGCTTTCTAAAAATCTTTGGGATACCTGATTGAATTGGTGGATATACTGAAATCAGTCTTGGAGCTAAACAACTCTGATTTTTTTTTAATTGTGACAATTTTGTCAAAAGTTTATTTGTTGGATCTCTTTGGACTTCTATATTTAGTTCTTGCACTGCTGATATCATTTTTTTCATTATAAGCTGTATTATCCAGAATATGTACTTGTTTGGTCTTATCTGCTTCAATTTTTAAGTTGGGGTTGTTTCTTAAAGCTAACAGTTATTTTCTTTCATATTTATATATATATTACCACCAGAATCTTTCTTTAGAAGACGAAGCATTAAATATTTTAATTGAATGCATTATTTTAAATCTGATACAGTTTTGCTTCAAGGTCTTGAAATTTGACAAAAAAAAATTGTAAATGCATTTATGGCACCTCTATTCATAGTGATTGTGGAATAACTTTTTTTACGGGTCTTTTAGAGGTTATTTTTAATGAAAGTTGGTTGTCAAATTTTCGAACTAAAGCCTAGTTCGTCATCAGGACTATGTCACTGGAGTAGTTGCTGCCACTCAATTGGAAGAGACCATCCGCAATTATCGTTAATTGTGGTACTTCTTCTTCTTGCTATTTCGATCCCTTCTTCTAGTTTTCTCTTTACTAAGTTTGACTGGTGGGCGATTATTTTCACTGAGTCCCAATTTATGGAGTGTCCACTTGCTTGTACATGTCTGTCTAGCCCTGTTTTGTTCCCAATGTTCCTAATAGCTGCTTGGTGTTCTTTCATTCGGACCTTAATACTTCTCCCTGTTTCTCCTATATAGCTGAGTCCGCAGTTACAGTCGATGCAGTAAATTACTCCTTCTTGCAATTGGATGTCCAATTCTTTCTGCTTTAAAGCTGGCAGGAATTTCTTTATTTTGTTATTAAGATCTGGAGCTAGCCTGATATTATATTTTGCTCCGATCCTTTTCAGTTTCTCGAAAAGTCCCTTGTGGTACGTAATTTTGCTGGTGAATTTGAAGTTGGTTTTTTCCTGCTTCTTTTTTGGCACTTGTTTAAATATTTTCTCAACATATGGGGAGGGGTAATTGTTTTCTGCCAACATTTCCTTTAATTCTTCTTTGTGAAGATCTTTTTGAGAAGCTGAAGAGACCAGGATTTCAATTTTTTCCAAAAATTGTCTCGCTGTATTCGATTTAATATAATCAGGGTGGAATGAGCAGAAGTCTAACATCTTCCCTGTGTTGGTGGGTTTTCTAAAAAGCTGAGTGAATATTTTCCCTTCTCTTGAGGTCAAGGTTAAATCCAGGTAATTGATGCTATGGTCTTTTTCCTGTTCCAGGGTGTACTTCAAGGTATTCTCTAGTAAGTTAAATTCTTCCAGAATCTGAGAGGGTAGAGATTGGTCCACAGTATCTACTATAATTAGGACATCATCCATGTACCTTACATAGAGAGCAAACAAGGAGGGTTGTATAAGGATTTTTGCCTCTAGTTTACTTATATAATAATTTGCTAGCAGAGGTGCTAGTGGAGAACCCATTGCAAGTCCTGAAGTTTGCCTGTAATATTTCTTTCCAAACTGGAAGAAATTATTCTTGAAGGAAAATAGGAGCAGTTCATATATGCCAAGTAGTATTTCTCTATTGTGATTATGGAATACTATTTTTTCTGCCAGGTCATCTGCAATGAATTCCAGTAGGAGGTCCATGTTAATGTTGGTATACATAGAGACTATATCCAGGCTTGCCATTACTGGATGAATTAATTCTGGCAAGTTGTCCAGTTTTCTTTTTAGCTGCATGGAATTTTTTAGTAGGTAGGGAGGAGAAGGGAAAATATCTCTGAGGTGACCAAGCAAATAATAATTAATGTTGGAGAGTGGCGAATTTCTAGTGTCTATTATAGGTCTTATTGGATGGCCTTCTTTGTGAACTTAATTCAGTCAAAAATTCAGTCAAGAATTCCACAGATCTATGGTACGATAAAAGTTCACAAAGAAGGCCATCCAATAAGACCTATAATAGACACTAGAAATTCGCCACTCTCCAACATTAATTATTATTTGCTTGGTCACCTCAGAGATATTTTCCCTTCTCCTCCCTACCTACTAAAAAATTCCATGCAGCTAAAAAGAAAACTGGACAACTTGCCAGAATTAATTCATCCAGTAATGGCAAGCCTGGATATAGTCTCTATGTATACCAACATTAACATGGACCTCCTACTGGAATTCATTGCAGATGACCTGGCAGAAAAAATAGTATTCCATAATCACAATAGAGAAATACTACTTGGCATATATGAACTGCTCCTATTTTCCTTCAAGAATAATTTCTTCCAGTTTGGAAAGAAATATTACAGGCAAACTTCAGGACTTGCAATGGGTTCTCCACTAGCACCTCTGCTAGCAAATTATTATATAAGTAAACTAGAGGCAAAAATCCTTATACAACCCTCCTTGTTTGCTCTCTATGTAAGGTACATGGATGATGTCCTAATTATAGTAGATACTGTGGACCAATCTCTACCCTCTCAGATTCTGGAAGAATTTAACTTACTAGAGAATACCTTGAAGTACACCCTGGAACAGGAAAAAGACCATAGCATCAATTACCTGGATTTAACCTTGACCTCAAGAGAAGGGAAAATATTCACTCAGCTTTTAGAAAACCCACCAACACAGGGAAGATGTTAGACTTCTGCTCATTCCACCCTGATTATATTAAATCGAATACAGCGAGACAATTTTTGGAAAAATTGAAATCCTGGTCTCTTCAGCTTCTCAAAAAGATCTTCACAAAGAAGAATTAAAGGAAATGTGGGCAGAAAACAATTACCCCTCCCCATATGTTGAGAAAATATTTAAACAAGTGCCAAAAAAGAAGCAGGAAAAAACCAACTTCAAATTCACCAGCAAAATTACGTACCACAAGGGACTTTTCGAGAAACTGAAAAGGATCGGAGCAAAATATAATATCAGGCTAGCTCCAGATCTTAATAACAAAATAAAGAAATTCCTGCCAGCTTTAAAGCAGAAAGAATTGGACATCCAATTGCAAGAAGGAGTAATTTACTGCATCGACTGTAACTGCGGACTCAGCTATATAGGAGAAACAGGGAGAAGTATTAAGGTCCGAATGAAAGAACACCAAGCAGCTATTAGGAACATTGGGAACAAAACAGGGCTAGACAGACATGTACAAGCAAGTGGACACTCCATAAATTGGGACTCAGTGAAAATAATCGCCCACCAGTCAAACTTAGTAAAGAGAAAACTAGAAGAAGGGATCGAAATAGCAAGAAGAAGAAGTACCACAATTAACGATAATTGCGGATGGTCTCTTCCAATTGAGTGGCAGCAACTACTCCAGTGACATAGTCCTGATGACGAACTAGGCTTTAGTTCGAAAATTTGACAACCAACTTTCATTAAAAATAACCTCTAAAAGACCCGTAAAAAAAGTTATTCCACAAAAAAAAAAATGTCAAATACCTTGAAAAGCGTACGTGTGGATTACTTGAAAAATTCTTCGCATGAGAAAGTGCAATCACCAAAAAACCTCGTTGGACCTCTTGATTGTACTGTCCAATGTACACTTACATTTTTCAAAATATTTGACGTTTTTTGTTTTTTTGTTTTCCTTGTTCCTGGGTCATGGTGTCTTGTACATCTCAATCCCAGGTAGTTCAAGGTTGTTACATTTTATAATCTCTTTTGTCAAGATTTTGAAGTTTTCATGGTTCTTTTAGTCTTGTATTACGATATTTTAAAATTTTCATAATCCTTTTAGTCTCTCGACGTAGTTCTCCAGCATAATTTTATAACTCCTTTGCCTTCATGTGCCTCCCGTATTTTAACTAAAATATATCCTGGTCAAGTAATAGTCTTGAAAATTCCTCGAATACATTAATTTATTTTTCCAATTCCAGGACCCTATGAAGAAAATGTGCCGACTAATTTCTTAAAAGTCTAAAATCAAGAGCCTGATGAGAACAACCATACAAAGATTCGAACATCAACCACTTACAACTGAGAGGTACGTGCAAAGTTTTTCCTTGAATTACATTTCATTACCAAGATATTTCTTTGCAGTAAATACTAATAACTTTCAACTGAGAAATTGCATTTCACAAAGGAACTATAACATGTAAAAAGTTCCAACAGTTAAACCACTATTGAATGGATTTAACTGAAAAAGAATAACATATATAAAACATTATGATGAATACCGTCTTCACACGATTTTAATGATCTTAAAATATGAAATACGTATACAATTAAAATACTCTAAAACACACTAGCACTTTCAGAGCGACAGTCACCCCATCATCAGGTGTGATCGGATCTCCCAAACCGTTCGGTATAAATATCTGTAGTGCACCATAACAGCAATCGACATAACACAATCTTGCGATATACGCGCCATCTGTCCCGGCGGTTAAACCGTGATCAGAGCGACACCATATCACAAATCGAAAGCATGATTATAAATGCAATATTAAGTATTAAAGTCTAAAAAAGGAAAATAGTTCTGAGGATTGTGCAACACTTGTAGACAAAGACGTCTCCAAATATCAGGTAGTTTCCCTTGGGATCTACCTGATATTTGGAGATGTCTTTTGTCTACAAGTGTTATCATTACAGCAACTTCGTTTGAACGCAGAAATGAACAAACTCTCAGTCACCAGTAGCATGTGTGTAGAGGCTGGGGTTATCAAAATTTTGGCATTGTCCCAATCAGGGATTAAATATTCTGAATCAATGCACTTGGTAAGGGCTGTACAGATATGGCTTGCTTTTAAACTATATTTATGTTCCTGCAGCCTGAGGCACAGTTTCCGACGAGTGGAGCCTATGTAATAGTTAATACTCTCATGCGAGTCATTGTCCAATAGTGGGATGCAATAAACGCCCCACCTCTGTGAATCATCAATTACTGGGCGGTCTTTCTTCAAAACGGATGATAGGTTGTTAACTCTGACGCCAAAATGTAGCCGGTATCTAGAGAAGATTTTAGACATTAAGGTAGTAAAACCAGGTAGGAAATCTATTTTTCCAACAAACTTTTTAATAACATGTGGATCACCGACCAAAGTTGAGAGAGGTCGACGGGATGCATAAACTCGACAAAAAATTTTACAAACAATCTGTCGAGGATAGCCGAACGAGTGGGCTAAATCAAAAATGTAATTAACTTCCTGACTAAAGAAAACCCTAGTGGAAGAATGTGCAATTGCTCTATGAAACAAAGAGTAAAGCGCAGCAACTTTATGTTGCATGGGATGAAAGGAGGCAAATGGGATTAAGGAACCCGGGGCAGAAGGCTTACGATAGACCGAAAAAGATAAGTGATTCGAAATTGGGTGCCTGTGAATACAAAAATCTAGAAAAGGGATTTCACAGTTAGACTCAAGTTGTACCGTGAACTTGATAGTGGGATACTTTGAAGAAAGTAAGTCGGCGAAACAAAATAAATCATCTCGGGAGTGAGGCCACGCTACCAATATATCGTCAATATGATAACCAGCCTCTACACACATGCCACTGGTGACTGAGAGTTTGTTCATTTCCATATTCAAAGGAAGTTGCTGTAATAATAATTGCCCTTGGAATCTACCTGATATTTGGAGACGTCTTTTGTCTATAAGTGTTGCACAATCCTCAGAACTATCTTCCTTTTTTAGACTTTAATACTTATTATTGCAGTTATAATCATGTTTTCGATTTGTGATGTGGTGTCGCTCTGATCGTGGTTTAACCGCCAGGACAGATGGCGCATATATCACAAGATTCTGTTACGTCGATTGCTGTTATGGCACACTACAGATATTTATACTGAACGGTTTGGGAGATCCGATCACACCTGATAATGGGGCTACTGTTGCTCTGAAAGTGCTAGTGTGTTTTAGAGTATTTTAATTGTATTTTAATTGTACATATATTTCATGTTTTAAGATCATTAAAATCGCGCAAAGATGGTATTCATCCTAATGATTTATGTGCATGAATGTTTTTTCTGCATTTAGTATATAAAATATGTTTTTAATCTCGATATGTCAAGAAATATGTGCATAAAAAATGGCATACTTCATGCCAAGGGTGCAGGGCATGCACAACGCATTCATTAAAACAAGAAAAGATTCCATCTTGTGGCACCATCTATTGAGAATTAAATGTTAACAAATTTACATGTCAGAAAATTATGAAAAAAGTTTTCATTTAAAAAAAATTATATACAGTATGTTATATAAACCTAATTAACTTAGGTGTTTTTGAATTAGTTATTAATTCAAAATTTGTATATTTCAAACAGTCCATGCTTTTTAGCACCTAAGTTTTAGAAGTCCTTACTTTAATGCATTTTTATAGATTTTAGGCAATATTGCTCCAAATTATGAAAAAAACTTTTTTTCAGAAAACTCAAATCCCGAAGGTTTTGGATAAAAGATCTCATACTGCACTAGGTTAGATAAAATCTGACAATATGAAATAATACCTAATAAGCTCTGCCGAACACAGTGCACCAACACATTTCCCAGAAGCCATATCAGGTAGGTATTTTGCCTTTTGCTTCTCACTTCCTGCCACAAGCAATGTCTGAAAAAAAAAAAAAAAAGGACAGAAAAAGAAATGAGTCACACATTTTGAACTACAGCTTTACAACATCATATTTCTTTAATGTGGTAGTGGTAGAAATATTTTAATCGAAAAGAAAAAAAGGGAATGGAGCAGTTTCTTTGCAACATTTACTACAGGTGATCCATTGGTGACTGAGATCATTTTAAAAATATAAACTTCTACACTGAGTGATCACTGAATTATGACCACCTATCTAAAGCTTCATAGGTCCCTTTTCACATGGCATTGATTCAATAAGATGCACGAAGCAGTTGGAAGGCATTGATTTAATAAGATATGCGAAGCAGTTGGAAGGTATGGCCAGCCAAGCTGTGTGTAATGAGGCCTTCAATGCAGGTATGGAGGTGATTGGTGTAACCAGACACTTGATATGCCATTCCATAACATCCCACAAGTGCTCTATGGGATTGATATTGGGGGAGTTTGGAGGTCATTCAATATGCTGGAAGTCTGAACTGTGTTCTTCAAACCATTTCTGCACAACATTGGACCAGTGGTTTGGTGCACTGTTGCCATTCAGGAAAAGGTGTAACACTGCTGGGATTACAGAGTCAGCAAGAAGTTCACTATAGTAGGCACCAGTCATATATTGTTCCACATGCACCAGGGGTCCAAGTTCCTGCGTGGTAAACATACATCACACCATATAACTGCCTTGCACAGTGGAGACCATGCAGGATGGATTGGGTGCTTCATGTTGTTTGCGCCAAATACGTACATGACCATACATGAAGTGGAGTAAAAACATGACTCATCAGAGCAGCACACTTTTTCCCAATCATCCATCGTCCAATTTGCATGATCTTTGCACCAGGTGAGTCTTTTGCACCAATGAACTGTGTTTAGAAGAGGATATTGTCTGCTGTTATAGCATGTATGTGCAATGCATGGTCATGACAGATGCTGTTCTGGGTTGACCTCTGTGGTACTGGGTAGTCAACTGTTGAACAGTACTGCATCTGTTGGCCTGTATGAGTTGTCGGACCCAGCGTTAACTTCTCACATTGCGCCCTCTCTGAAATCACGTGGTCAACAGAACACATCCACTTTTGACAGGGGTGGTCAGAATTCAGTGATCACTCGGTGTATAGCATACATACTGTAGATGCACTGCGTGCTCACTGAATTATGACACCATATGTAGATAGAGTTACACCTGATACTGGCATAACAAGAAGCAAGGTGTGACCTGTAACTTAAAGGGTTGTATATAAGAGGTTGGTGGTTTAGTTGAGAGTGGAGTTACCGATGTGATGGGTAAAACTAAAGATCTATTGGAGTTTATGAAAAACCAATTTGTGGATGCAAGAAGAGTTGATGTAACCATTTCAGAAACAGCAACACTTCTGGGTTGTTGGAGGGTCTCCATTGTAAAAGTGTACCAGGAATGGGGCCAAAATGGCAAAATACTCAACAGGCTATATAATTTATGACTACTAAGCTTGTGGTGTTAAGATAGAATAAAATTAGCAACTTTTCTCACAATAAAAAGTTCATTATACATTGACCATAGTTTCGCAGATCGATTGGCTCGGCATCCTCAGGACGAATGGAGCATAAACAGTCAAATCATTGTGACATCATCGGAATTCTGACGGTCATGGATTTTGGTGAGTTGTTTCCACACGCTTGAAAAAAATGGAGTCAATGTCATGTTGTTGACAAGCTGTGACCAGTTCCGGTATATGGGGAAAGCTTCTAATATATTAAGTTTGATAGTTGAGTCAGGTTTATCAATAAGCGTACCATTTACAAACAAAAATTTATGGTTATTTTTGTGACAATGTTGGGATATAGACGACTTCTTCAGTTCATAGTTTCGTAACATAGTTGTGTACAGAACTATGAACCGAAGAAGTCATAATACATATCTGTTCAACTGAGGATTCCTTACAGAAAGAGCTTGATTTTCTTAAACGAATTGCAGTACACAGAGGATACAGCCTTTCAGTTATAGATAAAGCTGTCCAAAAATTTAGGAAACCGAAGCTTGTCTGCACGCTCACACCTATAGACCTCCCAATTTGAAAGAATTGGGCGGTTATCCCATTTGCTCCTCAGATCTGCTTTGGAATTTCAAAAATTCTAAAAAGTTTTAATTTCAAAGTTATTTTTAAGCCCATAAATAAGATGAATTTTTACGAATCAAAAGATTACATTGAAGACATAAACTCCTGGGGAATTTATCAGATACCTTGTGAATGTGGACTTTCATATATAAGACAGACCCACAGGGCTTTAAGTTTCCATGTGAAGAAACACAAGACCTATGTACAGAATTATGAACTGAAGAAGTCACCTATAGCCCAACATTGTCACGAAAATAACCATAATTTTTTGTTTGGAAACACTACGCTTATCAATAAACCTGACTTGACTATCAAGCTTAATATATTAGAAGCTTTCCACATATACCGGAATTTGTCACGGCTTGTCAACGACATGGCGTCGACTCCATTTGTTTCAAGCGAGTGGAAACAACTCACCAAAATCTGTGACCGTCAGAATTCTGATGATGTCACAATGATTTGACTGTTTATGCTCCATTCGTCTTAAGGATGCCAAGCCAATCGCTCTGCAAAACTATAGTCGATGTATAATAAACATTTTATTATGAGAAAAGTTGGTAATTTTATTCTAACTTAACAGGCTACACAACTGTAAAGAGTGACAAAACATGAATCCGAGGTGAACAATGGGTAAGCTTCCTTGAACAGGGCAATTGATGCAGCACATTTTCATAGCTGATGGCCCAACACAAAATAGATCAACCAGAAACATCATCCCATGTGACTATGCACTGCAAACTGCTGTGGATGGGCTACAAAAGCAGATGCCCTTTACTCCACCCTCTCCTAACAACAGTCTGTCAACACAAATGATTCTCCTGGTGCAAAGAGCAAATGGACTAGATGACAGAAGATTGGAAGCAGGTGTGCTGGTCTGCCAAATCATGTTATGTACTCCATTCTACTGATGGCTGAGTTGTCACCATTATGAAGCTATGGATCTCTCATGAATGGCATTGAATATCCAGGCCATTAAGGGCAGTTGTATGATATGTGGCACATTTAACTGGCATGACCTGGACTCCTGGTACATGTGAACTAATGTATGGGGACCAGCTACTGCCAGGGACTGCTTGTGAACCACGTACACTCCACAATGTTGTACCTCCACCCAAAGGAAGATGAGTTCTTCCATGACAATAATGGCTCCATGTTAGCAGGTGTGCCTTATGTAGTAATGGTCCAATAAACAAAGTGTTGATATGAGACCTCGAATGGCCAAAAACTCATCTGATCTCAAGCCAATTCAACATCTTTGGGATATTGTCGAATTCCAGGGGTGATCCAGTTAGACACACCACCCCACTCTATATCAGAACTGTGGACCACAATACAGTCAGCTTCGTTGCAGACCCTTTATGGACATCAAACAGAAGTCATCGCTCTTTCCATGTTTATAAGTGAGTCATGGAAAAATTCTCATCAGCTGCCACCGGGAATTGAACCCAGGGTCTTCCAGTTACGCACCGGACATGCTACCACTGCACTACAGATTGGAACTTGCCACAAACCCTCTGTAAGTAACATGTCTGTCCAGCACAAAAAATTACTCCTGTGCCTCTTCTACAACATCCAAGTTTTATAACGATGCATTACTCCGAACCTTCTCCTAAAGTAGCCATAACATTCAAAGCTGAATTTACTCACCTACTGATTTCACCACCCGTTCTGTTTTGTCTGTCAAACATGCTTCCTAAATTTAAAAACTCATTCACCAGGTCTAAATCAGTACCATTTAAACTGACTTTACATTCAGTGCTAACCATTCTTCACTTGAAAACCATGACTTTGGTTTTTCCTCATAGGTTTTTACCTCAGTCTAAATTTCATGCACACTTCTTTCATCCTACTCTACAACTCATTTTTGCTGTTGGACAGCAGGAGACTGGGTCGACAGCATACAGCAACTTGCACACACACAGTAATTACCAAGATATAAACCAGTATTTTCTATCTAGAAACCATGCATGTGTACATTCACAAATATATAGAACTGCCATGGTGGCATTACACAACCTTGTCTGGCACCTGCACCAATGGAAAACCAATTTAATGAAACACCATCTATTTACATAAACACATGCTCTACTGCCAACACACCTGGAATCGTGGAAGTGGGATGATCCCCCACAACAATGTAGTTTTATGATTTTCAAGACTCAAATGATAATAAACTTATATAACAATTCTATAAATTGTTCTACTTGTATTTGTCAAGACATCTGCAATGGAGGTATTTATCACTTTTTTTATTGTTATCAGATATGAAATAAGAGAAACTTTGCTGCAGAATGTAATTTGCTTGTGTGAAGATCAGCTTTTCCTAACATCAAATCTACATATAAGTACAGAAGCTGAAATCACATCCCTATGTTTCAGAAATCAGCAGCAGTGCTCCAATACATTAAAAGCTGAAGCAAACAAAGCCATAAAAAGCAACATTCTAGAAATGGTTACCACACACAGCTAGAACTCCCAAGACAATGCAATGATTTTATTTTACTTTATTTTATTTTATTTGGTAGCTTAATGACTTACATTGCACCAAAGGGTATGCAGAACTTCCCATTCCTAATTTATGATCATACACAAGCTAGAACTTTGAAGACAATGAACTGATTTTATTTTATTTTATTTTATTTTATTTTATTTTATTTTATTTTATTTTATTTTATTTTATTTTATTTTATTTGGTAGCTTAATGCCTCTTATTACATCAAAGGGTATGAGGAATTGTCAACTCGTAATTTAGGATTACTGGCAGCAAAGAAATAAAAGAAGTCTGACCAAATAACAATTGCAACATTTTGAATTCACTGAATTCCCTGGAATGAGACATCCTAACTCCTTCCACTGACTTCTGAAAATCATAAATGAATGTGTCAGAGGAGAGAAAAAAATCTCCAATTTACAAACTCAGGAAAGGATTAGCAACTACTCACTTGAAAAAGAAATCAACATTACTCTGTTGGGAAAATGGTTACTTGGGAAAAGGTAACAAATCTCCTGCCAGAAGAACATTGAAAATGAATTTCTTCCATTCAGTCTGTATGCTGAAGTCAACCTCCTGGATCACCAACACAAACAGCAATTAGTGGAATCTGTTTCCTTGATGGTAACCACTACTATGCAGCTGTATCACAGGGACCTGTGTTCTGCTGTGAAGAAGCATGTTCAGCATATATGGCAGGCTCTGTGGACCCAACAGGAAGGAGACAAATTGCATCGTATAAACCCAATTCTTGGAGTCAGGTCATGTTTTTACCATTATCCCAAAAAGAGGAAGTTGCACTCAAGTCTTCACTCTCCTCATTAGGCATTGTAGTTTCACTTACTGTTACTTGTTGGTTTGTGGGACATGTAACTCACCTCTGGCTGTTGTTCATCTTTTGTGTGCATCACAGCTTTTGTCATGAATGTGGCAATTTCTTCCTTTTACCAAATACATAATATGACTCGGAAGAGGTGCCATAAGTTCATTTACAACTAGGATAATAATCTGTGTGATGTGTACACTATGCTATAATTTTTGTGTGGCAATAGTGTTCTTCAATTTGGGCAACCGGTCGATTTTGTTTCGAGGTCCTTCACACCATTTCATGCTATGTTTGTATATCCTGCCTTATAGTGTTCTTTTTTTATGTCTTGATGTTACAACTTCTTTCTGTTTCTGTGAGCAGCCATGGTACTTGGCACACTTTGGCTCACTGAAGCCACTGAACCACAAAAATTGAACAACTAACCAAGCTGCTCTTTGTCCAATTGAGGCCCTTGCACTACAGAAATTGAACAACCAGCTAACCTGTTATTTGATCCACTTAGATCCTTACACCACAAAAATTGAATAACCAACCAACCTGCTCTTTAGCACACTGAGGCCTTTGCACTACAGAAATCGAACAATCAATCAACCTAATCATTGGCCCATTGAGGCCTTTTGCACTAGAGAAATCAACCAACTAACCTCCTCTTTTGTCCACTGAGGCCCTTGCACAACAAAAATTGAACAACCAACTAACCTGCTCTTTGGTCCACTGAGGCCTTTGCACCACAGAAATTAAATAACTAAATTTTCGGTATGGATTCCATGAAAAAAATATTCTTCTCTAAATTTGTCAAACAAGGTCAGGATTATAGCAAGCAGATATGCTTGAATCACCAGTTTTACTGTTCAATATGTTATACAGGGTGTTTCCCTCAATACTTTACCCGGCATTTTTGTAATAACTGGAAAAGGAATGAAGATATCGTAACAAAATTTGAACTGGACTTACCTTAGGCTGTGAGAAAGGAGATGACATCATAACATGTGTTGGAAATGGTCACCATTTGCGTCCAGGCAGAACTGAACATGACGCTCAATATTTTGGAAGGTTCGGGTCAGCATGTCCCCAGGAATTGCCTGAATTTCTTGAATGATGTTGGATTTCAATACGGCGATGGATCGTGGAGTATTGCCTTAAACTCTACCTTTCAGATAGCTCCAGAGAAAGTAATAGAGATGATACAGAGAAAGTAATAGATGATCAAATCTGGCAATCACGGAGGCCAAAGTCCCTTCGAAATGACTGTTCTCGAAAAATTACTCAATTTCGGCCATGCTGGCACGGGAAGTATGGCGTGTTGCTCCATCCTGCTGGAAATATCCAATGGATAATTCCTCATTGTCCAATTGATTCAAGAAGGTCTGAAAAATTTCCATGTAAGCTGCTGTAGAGATGGTTGTTTCGAAGATCTGCCCAATAACGCACTGCTGTGACATTGCACACCAAACACTGATCTTTGCTGGATATATGGGTTCTTCGTGTGTCAAGTGGGGATTGTCAGTTGCCCCAAAACGGGAATTTTTGGCATTGACATATCCAGAAAGATGAAACCAGGCCTCATCTGTGAAATGACCGTCTGACAGACGTCCGCTCATCCGGCAGGCAATGAGGAGTCATGATACACTAGCGCCGACACTTCTCTCTGAACATACCCATGATGCCGGCGCAACTACACGTCACTTCCGTTTGCTTTCTCACAGCCTAAGGTAAGTCCAGTTGAAATTTCATTATGATATCTTCATTCCTTTTACAGTTATTGCAAAAATGCCGGGTAAAGCAGCGAGTGAAACACCCTGTATCATCACATCAGGAAAAAAAAAATCTTGTTCTACGTATTTAGTGAAGACATCACATCAGAAAAAAAAAAAAAAAAAAAAAACTTGGTCTACGCATTTAGTGAAGAATATTTCTTCCATGGAATCCATACCCAAGATACTGGTGATGTAATTAATTATGCTACGATGAAGCAAAACTGGCTTCAACTGGTGAAATCCAAAGAGGTTCAGATTCTTCTAACTCAGATACTTGGAACTTAATCGCCGTGGGTGGTCTAACGGATAGCATGCTCTAACAGAAATTGGGAGATGAGGGATTAATTCCAGCTCCATGGCAATGTAATTTTCAAGTTCCCTGATGTGATGATATAACATATTGAAGAGTAAAACTGGCAATTCAGGCATATGTAACTGCCATAATCCTAACTAAATTCCTTGCCATTGGATAATGTACGCTATGTGAGAGTTCTAAGTAAATAAAAGTTAAAGCTGGATGGCCAGATTTCTGCCCAAAGGAAAGAGAGGGGGGGGCACATCCATGTGCAAGGACCCAAATCCAAACTCCACAAATTCAATTGATTAGCAGCCTACACTCTTAGACTACTGGGATAACAATCATACATACATGACGCTAGTACAAAGTTCCTCAATTCAAGGCTCACTAATGTCTTCTTGTTAAACAAAATTGTTTTCAGCTGAATGTATGCACACTGGAAGACTGAACTACACAAACTAAACTGAAGTGACCACAAAAACTGAAATTCCATGTTGAGAAAATTCTGAATATACCTGATTGGTATTCATGAATGCTGTTAAAATTAATTACACTTACTTTATTTTCAAAATATAGCCCATTACAACACTACATGAACCATAATCAAATTTATATAATACACTGAAACACATATTATAAACCATAAATCTTGTACCTGTGCTGCAAGAAATTCATGTGCACCAAGTGTAGCAAATACAGACCAATCAAGACCTACGACTTCACTAAGGCGAGTCAAAGCAGTGTGACTCAAATTCAGACCACCTATAAAACAAAATATGCAACACACCTTCAATGGTTAACATGTCTTTATTCTTAATAAAATGCAAATAACACTCAACATATACAGTCACTAAATAAATAAGTACATCGCTCTTTCCACGTTCCAGAAACACATACCAACCAAAAAATTGTTCTCAGCATCGAACCATGGATCTCTCGATATCTAGCAGAGAGAGATCCGTGATTCGATTCCACGGCGGCGGCTGAAAACAATTTTTCGGTTGTTATGTGTTTCTGGAACGTGGAAAGAGCGATGTACTTATTTATTTACTGACGCCACGTATTTGGAGGATTTTCACCATATACAATCACTTTAGTGATTGTGTGTGTTGAAGGCAGACTCAACATACACATGTGGTAGGCAGATTTCATATAAACTTTACGATATTTAACTGATAAGAGATAAGATGATGATTCCCGTTCAGTGAACACAACTACAAATCCTTACACATTCATCACTGAATTGTTAGCAACTAGCTCATTTGTGCCTGGAGTCAGAATATTGTTCTTAGACTGGAATAAAAGGTAAATTCTTTTTCATCACTCTAAGTTGTTCATATCCTTATACAGATGTATCTGTTCCAATTAGTAGTTCTAATTCTGACTATTATATAGCTCTAATCATTCTACTATTCTCTTTTACGTGCGATATTTCAAAGTAACTTGTACAAAATTCTAGCGGATAATGCTTACCATGGCATTCCTTTCTAGCGATGGGAACATGAAAACACGTGCGTGAAATGTTCCCATCGCTAGAAAGGAATGCCATGGTAAGCATTATCCGCTAGAATTTTGTACAAGTTACAGATGTATCTGGTTCCTACATGACATCCAAGGCTAACTATCAGTGAGTCATAAACATTTTAAGTGGTGGAACCAATGCGATCTTCACAATGTCAATATTGTCAGATTAACAACATTGTTGACACTGTGAAGAATACACTGGTTCCATACATGTATTTGGAGGATTTTCACCATATACAGTTACTTTAGTGATTGTGTGTGTTGAAGGCAGAATCAACATACACATGTGGTAGGCAGATTTCATATAAACTTTACGATATTTAACTGATAAGAGATAAGATGATGATTCCCATTCAGTGAGCACAACTACAAATCCTTACACATTCATCATTGAATTGTTAGCAACTAGCTCATTTGTGCCTGGAGTCAGAATATTGTTCTTAGACTGGAATAAAAGGTAAATTCTTTTTCATCACTTTAAGTTGTTCATATCCTTATACAGATGTATCTGGTTCCTAGATGACATCCAAGGCTAACTATCAGTGAGTCATAACCATTCTAAGTGGTGGAACCAATGCGATCTTCACAATGTCAATATTGTCAGATTAACAACATTGTTGACACTGTGAAGAATACACTTGTTCCACCCATGTATTTGGAGGATTTTCACCATATACAGTCACTTTAGTGATTGTGTGTGTTAAAGGCAGAATCAACATACACATGTGGTAGGCAGATTTCATATAAACTTTACGATATTTAACTGATAAGAGATAAGATGATGATTCCCGTTCAGTGAACACAACTACAAATCCTTACACATTCATCACTGAATTGTTAGCAACTAGCTCATTTGTGCCTGGAGTCAGAATATTGTTCTTAGACTGGAATAAAAGGTAAATTCTTTTTCATCACTTTAAGTTGTTCATATCCTTATACAGATGTATCTGGTTCCTAGATGACATCCAAGGCTAACTATCAGTGAGTCATAAACATTTTAAGTGGTGGAACCAATGCGATCTTCACAATGTCAATATTGTCAGATTAACAACATTGTTGACACTGTGAAGAATACACTTGTTCCACCCATGTATTTGGAGGATTTTCACCATATACAGTCACTTTAGTGATTGTGTGTGTTGAAGGCAGAATCAACATACACATGTGGTAGGCAGATTTCATATAAACTTTACGATATTTAACTGATAAGAGATAAGATGATGATTCCCGTTCAGTGAACACAACTACAAATCCTTACACATTCATCACTGAATTGTTAGCAACTAGCTCATTTGTGCCTGGAGTCAGAATATTGTTCTTAGACTGGAATAAAAGGTAAATTCTTTTTCATCACTTTAAGTTGTTCATATCCTTATACAGATGTATCTGGTTCCTAGATGACATCCAAGGCTAACTATCAGTGAGTCATAAACATTTTAAGTGGTGGAACCAATGCGATCTTCACAATGTCAATATTGTCAGATTAACAACATTGTTGACACTGTGAAGAATACACTGGTTCCACCCATGTATTTGGAGGATTTTCACCATATACAGTCACTTTAGTGATTGTGTGTGTTGAAGGCAGACTCAACATACACATGTGGTAGGCAGATTTCATATAAACTTTACGATATTTAACTGATAAGAGATAAGATGATGATTCCCGTTCAGTGAACACAACTACAAATCCTTACACATTCATCACTGAATTGTTAGCAACTAGCTCATTTGTGCCTGGAGTCAGAATATTGTTCTTAGACTGGAATAAAAGGTAAATTCTTTTTCATCACTTTAAGTTGTTCATATCCTTATACAGATATATCTGGTTCCTAGATGACATCCAAGGCTAACTATCAGTGAGTCATAAACATTTTAAGTGGTGGAACCAATGCAATCTTCACAATGTCAATATTGTCAGATTAACAACATTGTTGACACTGTGAAGAATACACTGGTTCCACCCATGTATTTGGAGGATTTTCACCATATACAGTCACTTTAGTGATTGTGTGTGTTGAAGGCAGACTCAACATACACATGTGGTAGGCAGATTTCATATAAACTTTACGATATTTAACTGATAAGAGATAAGATGATGATTACCGTTCAGTGAACACAACTACAAATCCTTACACATTCATCACTGAATTGTTAGCAACTAGCTCATTTGTGCCTGGAGTCAGAATATTGTTCTTAGACTGGAGTAAAAGGTAAATTCTTTTTCATCACTCTAAGTTGTTCATATCCTTATACAAATGTATCTGGTTCCTAGATGACATCCAAGGCTAACTATCAGTGAGTCATAAACATTTTAAGTGGTGGAACCAATGCGATCTTCACAATGTCAATATTGTCAGATTAACAACATTGTTGACACTGTGAAGAATACACTTGTTCCACCCATGTATTTGGAGGATTTTCACCATATACAGTCACTTTAGTGATTGTGTGTGTTGAAGGCAGACTCAACATACACATGTGGTAGGCAGATTTCATATAAACTTTACGATATTTAACTGATAAGGGATAAGATGATGATTACCGTTCAGTGAACACAACTACAAATCCTTACACATTCATCACTGAATTGTTAGCAACTAGCTCATTTGTGCCTGGAGTCAGAATATTGTTCTTAGACTGGAATAAAAGGTAAATTCTTTTTCATCACTTTAAGTTGTTCATATCCTTATACAGATGTATCTGGTTCCTAGATGACATCCAAGGCTAACTATCAGTGAGTCATAAACATTTTAAGTGGTGGAACCAATGCGATCTTCACAATGTCAATATTGTCAGATTAACAACATTGTTGACACTGTGAAGAATACACTGGTTCCACCCATGTATTTGGAGGATTTTCACCATATACAGTCACTTTAGTGATTGTGTGTGTTGAAGGCAGACTCAACATACACATGTGGTAGGCAGATTTCATATAAACTTTACGATATTTAACTGATAAGAGATAAGATGATGATTCCCGTTCAGTGAACACAACTACAAATCCTTACACATTCATCACTGAATTGTTAGCAACTAGCTCATTTGTGCCTGGAGTCAGAATATTGTTCTTAGACTGGAATAAAAGGTAAATTCTTTTTCATCACTTTAAGTTGTTCATATCCTTATACAGATATATCTGGTTCCTAGATGACATCCAAGGCTAACTATCAGTGAGTCATAAACATTTTAAGTGGTGGAACCAATGCAATCTTCACAATGTCAATATTGTCAGATTAACAACATTGTTGACACTGTGAAGAATACACTGGTTCCACCCATGTATTTGGAGGATTTTCACCATATACAGTCACTTTAGTGATTGTGTGTGTTGAAGGCAGACTCAACATACACATGTGGTAGGCAGATTTCATATAAACTTTACGATATTTAACTGATAAGGGATAAGATGATGATTACCGTTCAGTGAACACAACTACAAATCCTTACACATTCATCACTGAATTGTTAGCAACTAGCTCATTTGTGCCTGGAGTCAGAATATTGTTCTTAGACTGGAGTAAAAGGTAAATTCTTTTTCATCACTCTAAGTTGTTCATATCCTTATACAAATGTATCTGGTTCCTAGATGACATCCAAGGCTAACTATCAGTGAGTCATAAACATTTTAAGTGGTGGAACCAATGTGATCTTCACAATGTCAATATTGTCAGATTAACAACATTGTTGACACTGTGAAGAATACACTGGTTCCACCCATTTGAATGTTTGTAACACATTGATAACAAGCCCTGAATGTCATTCACGGTCTGACAATGTAAGTAACAAAGAGCGATGTCAAAGAATTTAGCTTTTTCTTCTACACTGCTGGACAATTGCTAAGGACGGATCATAAACGGCTATATAGCACATAAAAAAGTAAGTGTGGTTGGATGCCAAGTGAAATAAAATAATGTCAGAATGCCAGGACATTACAAGAGAGACAATTTATTGTGCTCTGAAATCCAGAAGGCTTTGGAACGTGTTCAAGGGACAAACAGGCCATTTTGTGCAGAATACGTAAACGTGAAAAAAATGCAATTACCGTCCGCAGGCGTTCCGGCGTAAGATGTCAATACGGGATATGGCCACCATGGAGGGCGATGCAAGATTCCACATGTCGTGTCATGCTTTGCACAACATTATCAAGCAGCTGTTGGGGTAATTTATCCCATTCCTCTGTCGGTGCACGGATGAGGGTGTCCTTGTTTATTGGAGGGCATTGGCGACCAGCAAGACTCCTCCCCAAAGCATCCCACACATTTTCAATGGGATTCAGATCTGGAGAACGTGCTGGCCATACGAGGCGTTGAATATCCTCGCTCTCAAGACACTCCTGGACAGCGACTGTTCGATGACATGTTGCGTTGTCGTCCGTGAAAATGAATCTATCACCGACAGCACCACGGAACATGCGAACATGAGGTAGCAGAACATCATTAATGTATCGTTGGCCAGTCATAGTCCCAGTTGGAAGCACATAGAGGGACGTACGGCCATTGATCATGATGCCAGCACATACCATGACACTACATGTCGGATATCGGTCTCTTTCCTGTATGTTTGCTGGACAATATGCAGTATCACTATCACGCCAGATCAGTTGTCGTCGACAATCAGATGATAGACTGTATCTACTCTCGTCTGAGAAGAGGACAGCAGACCAGTCGTTATCAGTCCAATTGCGATGTTGATGGCACCATTGCAAACGGGCGGTACGGTGACGTCTGGACAATAGGATGCACACAACAGGACGGCGGGCATATAGTCCTCCTTCATGCAAACGTCTGGCGAGAGTTTTTCAGGAGATCCGCTTGCCAGTAGCAGCCATAAACTGATTTGCAACCTCACTAGCTGATCTGCGCCGGTGTCTTTTTGTTGATAGCACTATGTACCGATCTTCTGCAGGTGTCGTACTGCGAACACGACCTCCCCCGTGACGTTTGCTACACTCTCCATTTGTTTGAAATGATTTCCAAAGCCTTGAAACAACACTGTGGCTGACGTCGAACTCCCTGGCAACATCTGTTATTTTTCGCCCTTCTTCAATCTTGCCAATAATACGGCCACGCGTAAAATCATCTAGGTGATGTTGGGAAGACATACTGAAAATTGCAAGTTCGTCAATTGGTTCTTTCTCTTTCAACTTTGCGTTTGAACAACAACGGTCAATCCGCGTCAAATCCTTTATATCTCTTATCAGCGCTATGACGTCACGAACAAGTTCGGCAATCCAAAATTTGCATATGCACAACACGTCTTACTGTATCCCGCACTTATGCTAATTTCCACATTTTCCTGCCTTCCATTTTATGGTTGCTATCGTTGCTATTGTCATCCGTCCTTAGCAATTGTCCGGCAGTGTATTTTAGAATCTTACACTCACAAGTAATGCCAAACAAATAATCAAAATGCTAATTTCACCTACCAAATACTTTTGCCTCCAGTGGCAGAAAATAACTATTCTTGATCAGTGCTGGGTAAACTACAGGGTTTTTTGTAGTTCTCAAGTGATCACTATGACTCTAAAATACCCCTGAGCCATTTTGGAATTTATATTCTATTAAATCCATAATAACATCTCAAAACTTTGTTTAATTGCATTTCTGACTTGCCTTTTTAAAAAGCCAAAAAAAAAAAAAAAAAAAAAAGCTAGTGACCAATGATTTAAGAATATATCAGTGGGGATTTCTCAGCACATCACTACATTATTACTTACTCCATCTGTTTGTCAGTGGACACAATATCTATAATTCTAGAAGATGGACTGGAAAATTTCTGCATAATATGGAGGTAAGTGTGGCAAATATTTCTACATGTTTTTCACTTTCCTTGGAACATAGTCTTCTTTCTCTGCAGCATAAATACATATTTTCATTAGCTGTAGTGCTCAACAATATCTTTGTTTCTAGACACAGACTGAAACAAAAACAAAAAAATCCTTCCAGGATAGGATAGACATAAGCATTTTTAGGATTTTCCCGATTTTCCTAGTGCACAATTTTCCCACTAGGTAATGTGAATTATATATATTTGTCATGATATCCAAGTTACTATAAAATGGATTTCAAACATTCCTGTTGTATCTCATAATGATATTCATTACAGAGATTTAACGCACATTTTACAGTTTCTCCTGGTGCACTAACCTTCTTTACAGTATGGCACAACTTTGGAATGAACAAAGGTAAATATCACCAATATTTTCCCATTATTCTGGAATAGAATTTTACTTGAAGATCACAATAATGTATAAGTATAGTTAGTTGAAAAGTGTATGATAGGCACACAATATTTCCATCATATCTGTAGAGAAAACATTGTCCTCATTGACTTGGAATTTTCCAAATGTTAAAAATCAAAAAACTTACTTATCACCAAAAAAATTGGAGAATATTTTTGTTCCACTTGTATGTATGAGGCATATTCAGAAAGTAAGTACCATTAGGCTATTAAAATTAAATAACAAAGTATTTGCAAAAAATGTTATTTTTATCAGATTTGCCATACCTTAAACCAGTGCTTTTTAACCAGTGTTCGAAGTGGGCCGGTATAGAATACCGGTAGTTAACAAAAATGGAAGTGAGCATACCAGCAGTTAAAAAAACATTATTTACCATCCCGGTACATAATAAATTATAAACTCGTCACAAACTCTGTAAAGAAATTAGGATGAAAGCATAAATTTTAACGCAAAAATCGGCAAATGACATTTTTAATGGATAAAATTGATAAATGATTAGCAGCCAGGAGTGAAAGAAACCACAAACCCTTCAACAAAGGTTTTTTTTTTTATTTACATTATTTTTTTTAATATAATATACATTAATTTTTAATACCAAAAAAAAACCAAACAATTATGTGGAATGGTATGCATTTATTTCGAAACCTCCTATTTATACCTATGGTCAACACCATAGCGGCAGTAGCTCTGTGCCACTTCGACTACTGTTTTCAACCTTTTCACAGATTGTACAACTTTTAGGACATGGCAATATTCAAATACCACCAGTGGCTTAGCAAGGTGTCAAAAACTTGATGACCAAAAAAAAAAAAATAGGAAAAAAGTGATAAAGTATGTCCACTTACCACAGTTTTAATGGAAAACTTGTGCCTGTTTCTCTGACATTAATCTTTGAACTCGTGGCTGGAGAGTGCTTACTAATAGAATTAAGTCAGATTCCAGCTGAAGACAATTCCTTTCCTTAGTTTTTATACACGTACATACATACATACATACATACATACAGTGGCATCCATATGAGTACTTTTAGGGGGGGGGGCTAAGAAAAATCCTTACCTCCTTCAAGGCTGTCAAACATTTTAGTAAATGTACAAGATACTAAAATACAACAAAAATAATTGATACAATCAATCATTAGTATCTTATTATTTTTAAAAATGATTTAAAAATGGTTTCTTGTGTTTTAGTGTTTTAAATTTATCAAAAATTTGGCTATACCAATGGCTAGGGGAGGGCCTCAAGACCCCCCCTGTCCCCCCCTTATGGGCGCCCTTGCATACATATCACTAAGCTGTTCTCCGAGATTTAGAGGCTAGCTCAAAAAAATAACAAAAAAAACTACCAGACAGATTTTACTTACTGTTGCCATATCAAACTTCTTCATTTACAGCGATCTTGTTTTTATACACGTCAATGAAGAAAATGCCTTCTTGCACAGGTATGTGGAACAAATGGCAGTAACTCTATGATAGCTTTTTCCCCCACTTCCAGGTAGAACTTAGCTCCAGAATTCGGTCAGTGTTTTTTCATTAAAAAGTTCCTTCAAATTGCGGTCTGATGTCAGTTCCAGAAGTGCTTCTTGGTCTTGAGAGGAAAGGTCAGAGTTCACAGCATTCTCCATAGTGAAGAGCAATGCAACCCAACGAATTTTAATATCATATCCTCTTGACACGAATGGAAAATACAATACAAACTTGGTATGCAATTTTTCCAAGTGATTTTTGATGGCAGTTTCAAAATCTTCAGTGTCAACAACAGAGTTCAATAAAGTCTGACACATTGGGAAATGATGCAATATTTCCTTTCTTTACTTGGCCTAGCCACAGGGAGATTTTCTTGTAGAATGCACAAACTTTGTCTTCCATGATAAACACACTATGACTGTGGCCCTGCAGTGACCGATTAAGTTCATTTAGCTTTTTAAATATGTCAGCCAAATAGCCAAGGCAGGACACCCAGAAAACATTTTCAAACTATTCTGCTAGGGATGATGAAACATTCGTCAGGACCAGGTGCGTTTCATCTTGTAGCACGAATAATCTCGATAATATTTCACCTCTTGACAACCAACGTACTTCTGTATGAAAGAGGAAAGTGCTGTGCTCAGAATCCAAATCCTTGCATAATTGTCAGAATAAACGTCCATTCAATGGCCGGCTTTTGATGAAATTTATTATTTTTGCAGCATCCTCCAAAATCTCGTGTAACAATGGGCTCATCCGTTTAGAAGCAAGTGCGTGTCTATGCAAGATGCGATGATTTGAAACAATTGAAATGTTTCTTGTCTTAGGTCATGCTATCACTCCCGAAGCTCTTCCTGCAATAGGTGCTGCACCATCAGAACAAATTGCTACACAGCAAGTCCATAATATTCCATGTTCACTGAAAAAATTATCGATTATTGTGAATATTTCTTCCTCAGTCGTTCTGCCAGGTAGTGGGCGGCTAAATAATACATGTTCCAGTATATCGTCCGAATCAGGAACACGCACAAATACAATTAATTGCGCTTCATCAGTAAAGTCAGTGCTTTTTTATCCAATTGAAATGCAAATTTTTCTGCTACTGTGATCTTTTCCACCACTTGTTGAGTAAAGTCTGTGGCCATATTTTGTATTCGTCTTTGGACGATGTTGTCAGAACATAGAATATTACAAATAGCATCAGCCATTTTTTTTATCAAAGAGAATTGAAGCAATTACAATGGCAGAGGGGACCACAACTTCTTCAGTGATTGTGTGAGGCTTATTTCGTTTAGCTGCTGTCAAGGACAATTCATAAGATGCTTCCAGACATTTTTTCGAGATGGTTGTGTACTTCACGAAAGCAGCACAGCGTTTTATAAATCCATCTCTCTTCTTCACGAAAAATGCTACTGGCATTTTGGTGTGCTTTTTATGTTTTGTTGTTAAATGTCTCTGGAGCAAAGAAGGCTTCATGGAATGCTTGGATAGTATTTCATTGCAGATAACACAAACAGGAAGCTGCTGATCGTTTTCTTCCGAAGTAAAATCCAAACTTCAATCTTGACTGTATTTTTTATTTGGTGCCGGTTTTAATTTCTTCGGTGGTGGTTCCTTTTCTGAATCACTTTCCCTTTGCACTGATGAACATATGATGAATTTATCCATATTTATTAATATGCACCACTACCTTAGTCTCACACCATCACACACAGCGGTTGCAAAATTGAATAACTGGAAAGAAAAAAACAACAAGCCAGATGGCGAGGAGGAGCCCAGGAAAAGCTTTCTGATGTTGGTGAAGCGTAGGCGGGTAGGGGTGGAGCCAACGTATCAGCCCAGAATAGATACTTTGACCTTGAAGTTTCCTGCCTTTTCTTATATGTTCTCCTGCTATTTTGAGCGCAACAGGGAATGATGAGTCATGGGTTGAAAGCCTTTCAGCTCCTCCACGGAAAACGCGGGAACAAGTCCACAGCAAGTCTTTCCAATCCAATGAATAATACATGAAAACTCGTGCATTTGACTGTGTTTCACATTCAAAATGCTGAGAAAAGTGTAATGATATTATCTTGTCTAGGATGATGTTGCGTACCTCCTGCCAGGTGCCGAAGTATCACCGGTTGAAAAGCACTGCCTTAAACTACTTTTCTACATAACTTCTGTCATTGTTGAGGTATTTATGGTAACAAGGCACCAGTTTTTGTATTCTCTCATTGTAGAATGAGGCAGCCTGTGAATTCATAAGATTTGTCACAATTTCGTGTAGAACAGTACTTGAAATTTGCAAAAAATGCAAAGAAAGCGCCAAAACTGTGAAACATTTGTCCTCACGAACTTGTGTTGACTGCATGCACCAAATCATTGTTGACCACAGGTGGCTGGCCACTCCTCTTTTCCTCGTACAGGTTCTCACAACCTTCGTTAAACTGTCTGATCCATTTCCTCACCATTCCATCACTCATGGCAATTTGACGGTAGAACTCACAAACCTGACAATGTATATCAGCCGATTTCACATTCCTTGCATTCAAAAATCTAATTACGGACTTTATCTCACAGGCAGAGGGCAGCTTGATCTTCTTAGACATGTTGAACGCACAGAACAACAAACATAAACTAATGTTCTCATAATAGTGTCTGTGGCTTGCCAACAAACAAGGAAACTAATGTTCTCGTAATGGTGTCTGTGGCTTGCCGACAAATGAGGGAAGTCAGCGTGCATGTGCGATATCACAACTGCAGCAAAAATGCTTGTAAACGGTTCTTACTTTCTGAATATGCTTTGTATATTAGTATTATAATTCAATACAAGCAGTTAAATTTCAAAATTATGCACAATCAATAAAAAAAATTACCACCACCGAAATGAAAGCCAGTAACAGAAGAAATTAATAATTGTATAAAAAGTGCCTACGGGACGGTGATGTTAGTCAGGCATCTAGAGCTAAGCCCTACATGAAAATGAGAAGAAAATTGTTTCTTCTTTTAATTGTAAAAATTCCAAAGGAAAATCCATATTAGTTGGCAGCCCTCAGATTTTCTGAATGCAAATATGTACTATTACCATTGTTGAGTAAGTTGAGTAACACATTACAACCTTCCATATCTGTTTACTAGAGCAAACTGAATACCCCATGCTTGGGAGAGGTGACTCTAGTCAACTCGCCACCTTGTTGAAGCTTCAGAGAACAGTAATGAGCAGATGTGTGCTGAACTGTGCATGGGTAAAACTGTCTTTCGGGGCTGGTCACCTTTCTGTTTAACAGTAGCAATTTTGCTGGCGCATCATTCCACCTTGAGCAGGTGCTTTTCGTTGGTGGAGTAAAGCTGTTAGGTTTGCTTGTGAAAGTAAAATGAACAAAGTGCACTTTTTATAGACACACCCTTTTAGTTTATTAAGGGATGAAGAAAAAAAAGCTTTAAAGACTTGGGATTACATTGACCAAATGTTTGCTTGGTGCAAAAACATAAGAATCAGTCTAGAACTCTATTTTGAAGCATGTAAAAGCTTGATCATGTAATACAATGGGGCAAGAATGGTTAAATGCCTTAACTATTTTATCTGTTGAAAAAATGTTCATTTCAGAAATTGAAGATTTAAAATGATAGTTATCCAGAAGTTTGCGGAGCAAAAAAAAAAAAAAAAAAAAACAGAGCTCAGATCCTTTATAAGTGAAGTGAGGCAAAAACTTAAACTTTATTTTATGTTATAGAACTCTGCATATATATAAATAAAATTTCTACCTCATTCTATGTGGTTAAGTATGATTTCAGCAGGTGGCATTTAAAAACCTCACAATCTACTGAAATTACATTTCACAGTATGGAAGAAGATTGAGAGCATCTCCATGATGTGCACCTGCAAAAGAATTTGCCATATGGGAACTACACTTCAGTTTGTTTTTTTTGGAATTTGCAAATTAGATTATTTTGTATTTGAAAGAAACATATTTAAAGCATTGTGAAAATGTGTTATGCAAAGACTTACTGCATGTCAAATCCCACACCACCATCAGTAATTGCCATAGAACATTATACACACATTCCTCTCACACGTGTACCTTCCTATACACCAGCACCACTCACATAGATGCAAGTACACATGAAATATAATTCACATCAGTACTTCCCTATACTTCCCTAGGCTTTCAATGCTGTAATGACACACATGCATTTAATTGCACATGTATTAAAATACATCATTTTAAGCATTATGTGGAAATGCTTTCTTTCCCATCTTTAGAAGACTGACAGTTGTGAGCCATTGTAACAATAAGAAATATGTGAATACTACAAAAATAAATGAAAAAAAAAGTAACTTCAGTTTTAAAAAATACTATTTAACGGCACTCAAATATCAAAGCAATTAGTGGTTCAACCATTACATCAGAAAATATCACAAAATGTAATTTTCATAAATTTCACATGGAAAAAAAAAAAAAAAGGATGTTAAAGCATATTGTGAACATTACATATCACAAAAAGTTACTTTCACACATTCTGTTTGAAAATAAAGCATCATGATGGAACCACTGTATTAGAAAAATGGTTAAAATTTCTTGCATGAATTTCACAAAAACAAAGCTAATACAAAAGACATGCTCAAGACCTGAGTTAGACGTAAGGATCGGGGCCGACCTTCAAAAAAGGGATCTCTTGTAGTTTTAAGAAAAACACAAGGAGCAGCCTGTTTTCATCTGACAGGGTATTATGAAGAATGGGAGCACAAGGATTGCGTCCTGTATGGGCCTGTCAATAAATCAGTTCCTGAATTTGCTATAATACCACAAATTTCTCAATCATTACGTAAGTACAGGCAGAAAACTCACATTTTTACTGGAATTTATATAAAAATATTACAAAAAAAACTAAAAAAATTCTTATATTTTGCAAGCATAACAGTACTTTAAAGAAGTAATCATAAATATAAAGACCAGTTTTTCAACAAGTTTGAAATGCTTAACAATAACATCTAAAGCCAGTTCAAAACTACAGCCTGTTATGCTTTACATATTTTGACTCAAGCTGTCATTTTTGTCCTCCTGCATGAAAAGTAATGGAATCCCATTCTAGACACCAAGATAAAAGAAAAAGGGAATGCTAATAAAGGAAAATATTGGTCTCTCAAGTTTTTATAAGTAACTCAAAGAATCTAGAATTCCTTTTCTTGTTCCTACCATATTCAGATGGTAGCAGGCAGCCAAACAGTCCCAGCTCTTTAAATTCAGACAAGATCTCTTCTGGTATCTTTCCTTCTACACTGATTTTGTGGGAATCCACTGGAACAGAACAAGTAAGAACTTCAACATCTTTGTCATAAAATACATTTTAAACACTCCATAGCACATATAAAATATCACAACATTACAATGAGTTAAAAATTTCCTAAGACCAGAGATAACTGCATACTTATTCACCCTAAACAAACAAAGCATAACTGAAAATATTTTCGAAGAATCAGGAATGTCTTATTTTCTACAGAATTACACATTAGGAAAAAATGGGGGAAATAATAACAATTCAGCTAAAATTCCATATATCAAGAAAGAGGAAAGAGAAGAGGAACAAAAACACTTTTATCAAAATTAGAAGTATTCAGAAAATTTAAATAACTGAGAATAATAATATAAAAGATGACAAGCAGAAATCTCAATCTCGTGAGAAATTCTTTAAATTTTTACTCAGTGGGCTTGCTCCATTGGTTCCAATGATGAATGCTCCAGTTCCCTAATTGCATTCAGGATAACTTATATCTGAGCATTTTGAGCATTCAGATGAGGTATCTAGTCAGTCAGAGTCTCATGGGGGCTGTTCGTGATATATACTTCCACCCCAGAGATCCCACAAATCTCTGAATAGCTTAGATACCCCACAGAAATTAGGAAATTCATAAAAACTGACTGGGAGCAGACTTTTTCTACAAAAACTCCCTGAGGTATGCATATTTAAGTATATATATTTTGTAAATTTAATGAATAAAACAGTTTATATTGTTAAATTTTCCTTATTTAGTTAGCTATGACAGATAACTAATACAGTGTTTTATCAATCATCCAGAATTTTTTATATTAATTCAACATTTGTCGAAAACATTACGTGGTTTCAGAAATTATTAACTATATGTCAACAAAATAGTTTCCATATCATCTACTGTTTCGCACGTTACTAGAAATTCGAGCACGGGAAAAACGTCCATATAATAAGAAAATTTTTATTTCAACTTGTCACTAATATTCCTTTTTTTCTTTTTGATGTTCTTTATAATAGTTTAGAATTTTATTATGAAGATTACAAATTTATATGAAAAAATGTTTTAATATGTGCAGTCAAATGCATCATAAGTTGTCAAAGTCCTCCAATACGTAGAGACAATATGTATTAAAAGATTAATATTATTCCAGTTTTTTAAGTCATGATTTACGAAATTAATACAATAGAAAAGAACTTTCGAACCTTTTGATTATGATGCGTTGAATCAGTAATAAGCCATCTTGTTATCGAAGAAGGCATGATTTTCCTTTCCTGTGGTATCAGCTTCCAAGTTGAACTTCGATCTTATAATTTCTTATTATAGATGATGGTTGCATGTTTTATTTTCCGTGGCTCGATATCCCAAACTAGTTTCAATTCCTTCTTTTTGGAATCATCTTCAGTGGGTATTATGATCTTCTCATACATGTTGTGTTTCGGCCACTTACATCGATTCTACTGGCAGCGTCCGACTTTTCACGGCAGTTGTACTCTTGCGCATGCTATTTTTGGTATTAATGCACGTTCTTCGTCGTGTTTTGATATAACCGGATGACATGAATTCCGACTCCAAATTAATTGGTGTTGCCATTCGTTTGTTGAAAATAATTAATAAGGTCTTTTATTATATTTTTTTATCGTTAATTTCTTTTTCGATAAAATATTTCCAAGCGTACGGTAGATTCATTGGATCATTATTATTACAATTTATTTCTTTAGTTTTTTCAATCATTATCGCTTCTGAGGTTAATATTTGATTTTTAGTTTTATGTGAGGTTATTAATTTTGCATCATACCAAACAGGATAAGCTTCATTTTCAATACAATGATTTATTAATGATGTTTTGTTTTCTTTTTTATTCCAGTTCGATATATGTTCTTTTAATCTGGTCTTAAATCTTCTTTTTGTACTTCCTATGTATACTTTATTTCTTTCATTTCTTTCTATTTCTGTATAATATTTTGTTGGTATAGAATATACTCCGGCTTTATCAAGCATTGATCTTCTTTCATTTCCATTAGTTAATATAGTTTCGTTATCTATGACGGTTTCTGCCAATATCATTTTTTCTTTAATGCATTCCTTCTTTAAGATATCTGTTATTGGAGGAATGTAGGGAATTTTACCAGCAAATTTTATTTCATTTTTTTGTTTATTTTTATTTTCATTTAAAGATTTCTTTATATTTTCAAGTATATCATCTATGATCTTTTTCTTGTATCCAAATTTCATAGCAGTTCTTTTTTTTTTTTATCCAGTTAATCTCAATCTTTTCTTTGTGTTTATTACAGGAATGGGTTAATGCTCTTCTTATGTAAAATTGAAGTGCTGCTCTTTTATATTTCCAAGGATGATTTGAATCAATCGGAATTATCGTTGGAGTATAAGTTGGTTTTCGATATACTTCGTATTCAATCATATTATTTCGCCTGAATAAAGAAATGTCTAAATAGTTTAGTTGTCTCTTAACTTCTTTTTCCATAGTAACTTGTATTGTAGGATAAAAACTATTGTATTTGTTTACAAATGTTTCAAGTTCTTTTTCAGATTGCTTCCAGAAGATAAGGATATCGTCAACGTATCTTACGTATAGTATTAGTTGTTTTTGATTGAATGAATCCAAAAGTTTATTTTCTATGTCTTGTAATATTATTTCAGCAAGAAGTCCCGAAATTGGTGATCCCATTGGTGCACCTTGTTTTTGTCGGTATATTTTTTTATTATATGTGAAGTAGTTATTATCAGCTACTAGTTTCAATGCCTGGATAATACTAATTCTTTGTGCTTCAGGTATTTTTTCATCTTTTAACTTCTGATTTAACAATTGAATTGCTTCATAAACAGGTGTATTTGGATATAGGGAAACAATATCTAGACTGATCATCAGAAAATCGGTTGTTTTTAGTTCTTTAACTTTTTTAATCACTTCAATGGAGTTGTTAATTGTATAAATATGTTGAAAGTAATACTGTTTTAAATGTTTAAATAGTTCTTTTTCAAGGAGAATTGTTGGAGACGTTGTTTTATTTACTATTGGTCTTAATGGTTCTTCTTTTTTATGCGTTTTGATTTTGCTGAATATGCTTGGAATAGACGCTCCAACGGGCGGAATGGCTTTGTTTTTAATATTATCAGGTAAATGTCCATGGTTTTTTATATAAGCCATTTTTCTTAGAATTGTATCTGTTGGGTCAAGTGTAGTTTCTTCGATATCCAATTTTTCTATAGCCGTTTTCATTTTTATATCATAATCATCTTTGTCTAATATAATAATTTGTTTGGCTTTATCAGCGCTTACGCATTTAATTGCTGGGTTGTTCTTGAGGTTCATTAGCTCTTGTCTCTCATATTTTATAGCTGGTATTTGTTCTTCTTTTTCTTTGTTATTGATTGCTCTTAATATTTTAAATCTTGTAGGGTTTTGTCTTTTATTTGGTAGTTTCTTGATGACGTCTTCTATATATGGGATTATTATCTCGGCTTTCGGAATTTCTTGTTTATATGCATATCTCGTTCCTCTATTGAGTGCTTTAACTTGTAGATATGTCAATTCATTATTAGATTTGTTAATGAACAGTGGTTTGTCTTCTAATGTTGGTAGTTTTTCTTTTCCTTCTTTGTTATTATACTTTTCTCTTATGAGGTTTTCAATTTTATGAAAGTGTCTCCTTCTGTCTTTAAATTGTTGTCTTTCTATAATAGCAAATATTTTAATTAATGCTATTTTTATTTCTTCTTTATCTTTCTCTTGCATGCATTGATTATATAATCTATATATATAATATAGATTATATAATCAGAATTTTTTGTTTTCCAATGGCATAGTCCCAATAAGGTCATATAAATGAGGTTTTCCTGTACACTGCTTTTACCAAAGATACTAAACCATAAACATACAATAACACAATACTAATATGAGTCTGAAGTTTCATCACTTTAGTGTCAATATATGTCAAATATTCAATACTCGCCGAGCTTTCATACTCTGTTGGTCCTTCTGGGCTCGCATTTCAGAACTTAGAACAGCAAAAGTAATACATAATGTGAAAATAATATAAAAATAATATATGAGTATTATTTCAATGTTATATGAGGTGTTACTCAAAAGTTAATGAAATAATGTGAATCCCCAAGAAATGCTTATAGTTAGGAAGAAACATGCTATGTGGCACTGCACGCATCCCTTCTTAATGACTCTGCCACGTAACAGCATTGAAGGTCATCTTGTTCTATTTTTGGGCTTGGTTGTTTGACCTCATGTTCAATGTGTGTTCTGTGATTTGTTTGAGCTTTAAAATGGGTGATGTGAAAGAACAGTGCATGTGCATTAAATTTTGTTACAACTTGGTAAAAGTGCCGCAGAAACTCACAAAATGCTTCAAGTCAAACAGTAACCTACAAGTGTTTTAATACCTTCCAAGATGGCCACATGTTAGTTGAAGACGATGATGGTTCCTGATGGCTGTCGACCAGCACAACGCCAGAGACAGTTGCAAAAGTGCATGAAATTATTGTGGTGGATTGGAAGTGGAAAATTCATGATGTCTGTGAGATTGCTGGACTGTCTTATGGCAGATATCACCATAGTTTATCAGACATCTTGAACATGATGAGGATCTCTGCCAAGTTTGTGCCACAGCTGCCGAGTGATGATCAGATGAAGAATTACATAGAAATCTATAGGGAACTTCAGGAACAAGTCAGAAACAATCCAGATTTTCTTCCTAAGATTGTTACTGGGGATGAAAGTTGGTTTTATGAGTGTGGCCCCGAAACCAAACAATAATCATCATAACGGAAGTGTACCAGTTCATCGTGACCAAAGAAAGCTTGACAGGTGAAAAGCAACATCAAGCCGGTGTTGATTTGTTTCTTTGACATGGACAGAATTATTCATAAGGAATTTGTTCCCCCTGGTTAGTCTGTCAATTCTCAATTCTACTGTGGTATCCTGCACTGGCTAAGGAAGGACATAAAAAGGAAACATCCCGAGAAGTGACAAGCAAACAACTGGCTCCTGCGCATACAACACTGGTACTGCACCAGTTTTTGGCATCCCATAAAACGACAGTTGTCTCTCACCCACCTTACTCCCCAGATTTACTTCCCTGCGATTTCTTCCTATTCCCTAAAATGAAAGGGAGAAGATTTGACATCATAAACAAGATCCAGACAGAATCGCAAGTGGTGCTGAACATGCAAACAAAAGATGACTTTGGCAAGGAATTGTGAGTGAGAATGGAAAGGCCACTAGAATCAGTGTATGAATTCCAATGGAGACTATTTTGAAGATGATGGTAGACAATAAACTGTGATGTTTTTTTTTTTTTTTTTTTTTTTGAAATTCATTGTGAACTTTTAGGTGGCATCTTATATGTTGCTGTTCCAAGCTTTGAAATTAATAATAATATCACTATTTTTTTTTTTTTTTTTTGTATAATCTGTAGACTGTGAAATTCAGGAAAAGAAAACAATTCTTCCATATAATCTCTGGGGGTGCATAATCCTGCATTTATTTTTTTTTGGGGGGGGGGTTGCAGTATAATCCATTTGTACCCTGCAATGTTGATTTCAAACTGTAATTTCATGTACAGAAAAGTCACAATTCATGGGATGACCCAGCAGTCCAAAGAAATAGGGAGATACCTCCATGTTCGTACTGAGTTACATTTTTTAGTCATTAATGCATTTCTGGTAATTTTCCAAATATACAACTGCGCCTGGGAAGTACAACTCAGAGTTTTCAAAATCAAAGTGCTGCAAAAACATTATTCCTTTTTTAAAGTGCAGTATTATCTGCATCACCATACAATCTGTAGAACCTGAATTTAAATATATTTTTTGACAGATAATCCACAGATCATGACAAAAAATACAGTAATATATTATTTCAACATTATATATTACTGTTCTAAGCTCCAAAACGCAAGCCCAGAAGAGTGCAAAAGCTCGGCGAATACTAAGTATTTCATATTTACACTATTAAAGGATGAAACATCGCTTGTTCTTTTTTTTTTTTTTTTCTGTTACCAAATACATCATTATAGTAAAGGATGAAACATACACTATTAAAGGATGAAACATTGCTTTTTTTTTCTGTTACCAAATACATCATTACAGTTCTTTAAAAAATGTCACCTAAGAACCAATTTTTATCCAAACAACGATAAAAACATATCTCAACATTCAACAAAAAACAGATCAACTGAAAAATTTTGGCCATAAACACACACACACACACACACCTCTTACTGGCAATTTCTAAAACAAAGATGTGACTTTCTGTAAAATGGCTTTACAGTATACAGAGTGTCCGCAATAAAAAAGATTTTGAACACATTAAAAACATCATTTGCTATCATTATATTATGGTGCATCAACAAGTTTACAGTGATACAGTCATATGGGACAAATGCACACAAATCAGAAACAGTGTCCCATGACTTCTCAAATGCTCATTTCAAAAGGCAGAGACAGTCGAATCCCATAAAAGAATCCCATAAAAGAAAATATATATATATTCTTTATGGGATTCTTTTATGGGATTCGTACTGTAAATATATATATATATAAAGAAAATATATATATATATAAGTTGTGCATTCATCAACAATCATGTCAGTAAGCCCTTTCACTCACCTTTAGTTTTGTAGATTTCATTTATTGTCTGGACAGACTGCTCAATGTCCTTAACCTGCTGCTTACTAAGAATTTCAGGAAAAGCTAGAAGTTCCTAAAGAAATAAAGGCAAAATAAGCAATATTTTCGTTTACAGCTTCATTTACAGATAGCTCACCATTAAACTCGTTATTTTTTTTTAATTGTGTATCATTGAAGCTGCACAGAATCATAAGAAATTTTAAACACTGAATGCCGGCCAGCAGAAAATTTAAAATGATTTCAAGGGACAACAGCAGTAAGGAGATTATGAATCTTACGAGCAAACATGGTGGTGAACAACTTGCAGGTCTGCATCATAAGAAGCTGAATGAGCTGTGAATCCTATTTTTCTATTTCAAGAGCTTACAAACAAGAGCTACTGGCAACAGTGGCATATTGTAGAGAAAATGGCACAGATGAAGTTGTAAAGCCTGTTTTAACAATTAAAGCTCTCTCTGCAAAGCACATAAGTTCAGAGATTTAGCTACTGAAGTGGATAACATAACAAGAAATGGAATTAAATTTTCAAAACAATTTTAAGAAATTCTCATGAGATACATGGAGCTTTTGCAAGATTTAAGAAGAGAAGAAAACAGAAGCATATTACCTCATTTTTCAAGCCAAAGAGATAGGTCTTTGGCGATCAATGATCTTTCAACCTCAACTGGAAGGTGATAAAAAAATCGTGAAACCCACAATTAGCACATATATTTTGTGAAGTTAAGCATATGTAAAATTATAAAATTAAACAGCTACAAATATAGGTTATGATTACAACATATTGTTACATCTCAAGATGCCAAAACTATTGAACAAATATCACTTCACAAATTTAGATAATAGGATGTCAGACATTGGCCATCAATCTGGAGGTAAACATCAAAATTTAGAATTATTATTTGTGGATTCTTTAATACTGAAATCTTAATTATTGGTCAAGAGAATTTAGCATACACATTTAGTCAATCAAAATCAAGAAATTTCTCTGACACTAATAAATTACTCCTTCTACTTCAGGACTGGCTGGGGACAACAGACATTTAATTAATCAACATAAAACAGATAATAAAATGATGACATCTAATTAAAAATACAGAGAGGAAGAAGGAGGGGCATCAAATGATCTTGCCCCTTTTTAGTTAGCTCTAAGGCTGTCTGTCTTCAGTGTTACAGGCTGAACGATGTTTTATTGACATATATTATCCGACATTTTATAGTTCTCAGTCAATGCAAGTGTCTATTGGCTAACCAGAGCCGCCAATTTAATTGAAAACATCATCATGCAAAAGAAGATAAAGTAATTATGGGGATGCTTCTTTTCTCAGGAATATCCACATTTGATGCACTCACATCCATATTTGGTTCACTTATTATGTAGCGCTTTAGCTTGCTTGTATGACCGCATGCCCATTTAAAGCACAAACTGTTTCACTGTTATACACACAGTGGGTCACACACACACACACACACACTGTAGTTGACTTAAGGCATGGAATTTCAGGATGTCATTAATTTATGTCACGATGAACCAATGCCGTTGACTTGATGGAGGGCTTTATGGTTCTACTTTCTATCTTCCCAAAGGTAAAGGTGTATTTCTCGCATCACAAGTCACCCATCCTAGACACTTTGGACTGCAATAGACTGATATCTGAAAGACTTCTCTGATGCTTCTCTGTAATATACAGGGCATTAACCAGATTTATTAATGGCCAGAATTTCAGGCTGCCTACTACTGCTCTAATGCCAGAAGCCACCTGACAAGATCAGCTTTCCAGAGAGACATTTTTTCACATCTCTCCAGTCTTATATGCAATCACACACCAGGAAAGGGGTATCTGCCACCTCCTTTTTGTTCATGGTAACCTCAACCACTTGAAGGGCTGAAAGCCAGGGCTCTCGGCCCACCTTTGAAGAACTTCTTCTGAGCAGGAACTTCTCTACACTGCCTTTTCTTCCGATATTCACTTTTTGCCAGTTCTATTTTCGTAGCCCAGTATTCACTCAGTTGCCAATTTAATAGCTTTAACAACATTTAGCAGAATGCAAGAATGTTAAGAGTACACAGCTCTTGTGTTCTGAAATATACTGCTGTTAGTGAACTCAGTGATCCAGACAACAATTTCACAGTTACCACTTACTTGTTCCACGGTTCTGTTCTGTCCCCTTTACCTTTCTTGTAATACCATTAACTTCCTGTTACTTTCCTTACTTGGCACTTTTAACAATTTCCAAACATCAGGCCAAGAGCTTCTCCTCCCATATTTGCACCGACCTCCCAAATAGTAGGTGACCGAAATACATGGGGGCCACAATGCGTTCCTTACACCAACAACAAAGCTTCTTTTTAGATTTCTCGCTCTCAAGAAAGGGGAAAGTCATTAACTGTCCTTATCTTTGCACAGGGAAAGCCACAAATTGCTAATTTTTGTGACCACAAATTAAAGTTGTCTCTGCCTCATGCAAAACCAGCTCACTGAATTAATTACACTACCCAAAATTTGCAACAAAAATTTTACAGTTGAAAATGGCATCCTTGTCCTTGAATGCAGACATGAGCTCTTTTTACCATAACATTTGATGCCACCTATTGAGGCAACTGAAGATAGGTGTTTGCAATTGCTGTTGTAATATTCATTTTTAGTTCATCTAGTGTGTGAGGACAAATTTGATACACAACATATTAAGATATCCCCAGAGGAAAAAGTCTGCAGGTGACAAATCTGGTGATCTTTGGGACCATAAGCCTTGAGATATCAGACGGTCGCCAAAACACTGCATGGTTTCATTTGATGTGTGGCACATGGCACTGTCTTGTTGCACAGGTATTCTTCAACCTTTAGGTGTGCAATGAACTGTGTGATGATATATTGTTAACCACACCACTCACTGTTATCTCAAAGAAAATGGATCCCATTGCATGAAGATGTGATACCACACAACATTTTTGTGAGAGTGTAAGGGTTGTTCGTGAAATATGTGGGTTTTCAAAGGACCAAACCTATCATTTTGATTATTGATGCAACCATTTATATAGAACCAAGCTTCAATATTTATATTATAAAAAAACTAGCAAGCTGTGTTATTTCACATTCTTCAAAAACTGACTAAAGCATTCTACAGCACACTATGCATTTTCCTTTATCTGGGTTATTCAGTTCCAGGACTGGAGTGAACACAATATGGACAATAGTGCAACTGTCTCCCAACTTTCTGAGCACTTCTGAATGCTATTCCTGATTTTACTGCAAGTAAAGTCTTTCTGTAGGAGACTGCTGCAAAGCTCTCTTTGTCAATCAATTTATCCCTGGTGAAAACGAAAGGTCTGCTGAACCATATCTTGTCTGCAACAGATTCAGTTTTCCAAAAACGTTTCTCTAATCTGATAATTGTCACCTTCTAAAGGACTGCAGAAGCTTGATATTTTTTCCAAAACACCTTGTCAACAGCACACATGAACAGTGATCAGAAGTAATGCTGCTACTGTAGCAGGCTACTTTTACAGTAGTGTGGAATGTAGCATCACTAAAAAGGAAAAAATGTCATCCTAGTAGTAGCATGCTACTAAATAAAGTAGTTCGTAGTAGAAAATTACACTATAATTAATGCTATTTTTAAAAAAAAGTGACCCCCCCACACACACACACGCACATGAGGGTTGATTGTGCCCAGTCTACCATCAAATACCTAACTTGAATTACACTGTGAAAGCTAGCCAAACTGCCATTTGAGACTTCTAGTGAGTGGAACACCCGGTATTTAATAAACTTGACACTTCAATAACATCACTCAAAAAGACATGTATATTTAAATTTTGGTTGTTCATTTGATGATGAACATGGCACTTCATTTTATTTCTAAGTTCCAGATATATCCTTCTGACTGAAATATCTATTGAGGATTAATATGGCCTAACTGTCCACTTCGGTATTCTAGTCTTCAATATTTCATACGAGCAACTTATTTATTCCCTTTTTTTCACATATGGATTAAAGTTATTGCACACTCATTTCGCCCTCGCATCATGGCAGACTAAGAAGTAGCAACTCAACTTAATGACAATGTATGCCCAGCTATGCCTTTTTCAACAATCTGCACTTGATGTAATGTAAGTTTTAACTTTTTATCTTCACAATTTTTTAGATTTAAGTTGATATTTTCTGTGGTTTTTATCATGAATGTTAGTGATTTTAGGCCAGAGACAGTTAAGGGTTGACCCGATGGTACGTAAATAAATACAATGTGTGAAACAGTATGAGCTAGTACATGTTACTAATAGCAAATTATTATGACAAAAGAACAGCTTTTTACCTAGTGAAACAACCATTGATGATACATTTTTATAATGTGCTTCAGATCATCTGGTAACCAGGAAGTTCGGGCAATAGTTATTGACATCTCATGCTTTGAAACTCGGTTTGAAATTGGGTAAGACATGCAAGTAATGTCCTTTCCCCATCCAGCAGTAATAGGGAGGCCACCTAACTGTGTATACCCTGACCAATTTTCCGTGCCAGTTTGCTCCATTAACAATGAGTATTCAGTGCAGAAGAAAAGCCATAAGTGGCATTTTTGCAGATTATGGATACACTTTTTCTTCATCAGAACTTGTTTTTATCATAATTGCTGATGTTTTCATATCACTTCATACCATGCAAACAAAATATACATATATTTAGCCTGTTTCTCTACTCATACAGACATGTCATAGACATACACAATCCTGTGTTATGTAGCACATCAGTGAGCTTTATTCAGCTACATGGCAGCAATGATTGTCATCTATTCTGTATCCATGTTTGATAGTCAGTGTTTTCTTTTCATTTCAGACTGCATAAACTTTATCTAACCTGTTTTCTTACTAAGAGGAATTATTATAAATACAAGTAATCATTTATGACAAACAGCCAAGCTTTGCTCTGCTACATGGTAGAGATGATTGGAGTCTGTTCTGCATTTATGCTAACCTTAGTTCTGATGATGCTTCAGCAACTTCATCTGATATTGAACATGCATCCGTATTATTAATACATTCAGTGTGAATTCTTTGAGCTCCAGATAGAATGAAATGCTTACTGTGGTTTATAGCAAACTTCCTAAAACAGCTTCCACACTGATGCAGGATGGACTGCAATCATCCCTTCCATACAGATAAGCAATATTTGCTGACCTGCCATAACATAAGATTACCAGTATCTACAAAGATTATGCAGATAATTAACAGTGAAAACTTTCAGGGAACTAACTGGGGAATTATTATAAATACAAGTAATCACTTATGACAAACAGCCAAGCTTTGCTCTGCTACATGGTAGAGATGACTGGAATCTGTTCTGCATTTATGCTAACCTTAGTTCTGATTATGTTGAACATACATCCATATTATTAATACATTCAGTGTGAATTCTTCGAACTCCAGATAGAATGAAATGCTCACTGTGGTTTATAGCAAACTACCTAAAACAGCTTCCATGCAGGATGGACTGCAATCATCCCTTCCATACAGACAAGCAATATTTGCTGACATAGGATTACCAGTATTTACAAAGATTATGCAGATAATTAACAGTGAAAACTTTCAGACAACTAACTGTGAAAACTTTCAGACTTATTACTAATCAAAAACTTCTATTATGGGAATTTTTATTAGGAATTTTTTTTTATTTTAATTGTAAATTTTGTTAGTTTCTTAATTTCTCAAAACAACTTGAGAAGTTTGTTTTAAGAAATTAAGAAACTGGGAAGCCAATTTTCAACATGAGTTTTATTCAAAGAACTTTCAGACTTATCTTCACAATCGTTGCAAAGTGGCATGTTGCCAGCAGCACCCATCCTACTCACTGAAGAATAACAAGAGTGTAAAAGACATTAAAACTAGTGGCGCCGCATTTTAAGCGGATTTATTTTACGCAGATTCAATCATACGCGGTCAGCCCCAATGCTAAATTCATATCACATGGGAAATGGAACTACGAAAGAATCAATCAATGCGTGCTGGTGGCCCCTGTAGTGTGACTGTGTCAATGATTTTAAAGTTTTTCCTACCATCAACGAGGAAGCAAAACATATTACTCAGATGGCCAAGCAGATTGGGGGGGTGAAGGCTTCGTCGATATTCTGGAGCAAGAAATAACAGATTTGATTGGACATCAAGAACCGTTGACTAATGAACAGTTTGAAGAACTTGTGAAAACTTCCTTGGACAAAGATGATGATGACGCCGCCGACGAACAAGATTAAACTGCCAGCGGTAATCTGCACAAGTCTGCCGAAATTTTCCAAGCAGCAAAGCACTTGAAAGATTTTATTTCTAACTATGATCCCTCTGTGGAACATAGCCTTAAAATAAACCGAAGTATTGCGGACTCTTTATTGCCATATTAAGAGATTTTTCATCAGCTAAAGATGCAGCGGCTATAGTTCGCAATAACGATGTTTTTCCAAAAAAAAAAAAATCCTTTTACTGGCTCCCCATTGCCCTGCCCAGAGTCTCCAACTCCTGCACCTAATGCATCAGCTTTGGACCTCAGCTTCGGTGACCTGCAGTGGTGTTCCGTAGTGAAGGCAACGATTAGGCAGGTATGTGTAAGGATTTGCATCATGCTATCTCATATTTTAACTGTAACTGTTAAATTAAAACCAGAAGTGCTAGAAGGAAAAATTTTGTGGGGTTACTTATCCTCTTGGAGGGATTGGTTATACCAAGTTTCATCAAAATCGGAGACCATGGGTGTCAAAACCTTTTTTTTTTTGCGTTGATTTGACGTGGAATGACCCTGTAATAGATACATATGTAAACGAATAATACCGTTCATACATAACGAAAAAAAGCATGTGAAGTGATTTATTGTATGTAGTTTTATTATTGGTTTTGAATACACGCAGTTTCAGTCTTACACGGTCTCGTCGGAACGTAACCCACGCGCAAAATGTGCCACTACTGTACAGGAAATATTTCTGTATATATACCTCCCCCTTCATACTTAATATTGAGGATATCAAAACATCAACACAGTGATGCAAGGTAAAATGCATTGCCTACATCACAAATAAAGCAAATGCTATGAAGTATCAAGATTTTTCTGAGACACACCCTTCTCATTACAATTATTTTTAAATATCTTCCAGCAACACATGTGCATAGGATGTTCAGAAAGTTTTTAGATACTTGAGAAGTTTGTTTTAAGAAATGTAGAAGTCTTGAATCATAAGCACCCTAGTACCTTTATCACGATATACTTGATGGCAGCACAGAATCCACTGATTCCATGTTTCTCTACATGCAATTGAAGGCATTTGAGCTTCCAAAATAGGTCTCAACATAACAGATTTTTACCCAATGACTTTTTTATGATTACCAAACAGTTTAAAACCAGAAGACTGCTTCCAAAGCTTGTCATCAACATTCCCACACCAAAAGGGCCCTGAGCAAGAGTTTTCAATTGTTCTGTTAAAATTTAAAAGAGGAAAAACAACTCTAGGACATCATGTTCTTTCCAGGTGACCTTCAACATCTGTGTGATGGGTTAACTTTGCCACTGTGGAGGAACAAATGAGACAAGGCTCACACATCACATAACTTCAAATAAAAGCCATTCTGAAGATCAGTTTGTGGAGTAAGAATGGTATCCTGTATGAACACCTGCATATAAGCAAGCAATGTTTACAGTGGGTGCCTTACCTTCTAATGGATGGGTAAAAAGCACATTCACATGGATTGATGCCATTTTATATCGAATAAATTTTTGAAAAGGGCAAGCCACGAGTGTTTCACAACATGAGATGAAGCATGGATTTACATGTGCATACTGGACATCGGCAACAATCCATTGTATGCTGATTCCCAGAAAAGACCACCCACAAAGGTTAAACAAGAGAGAAGCAACATCAACATAATGGTGATCCTTCTTCTCCAAAGGTGGTCAAGCTAGTAACTATTACATCAGAAAGTGAACAAACAGTGACAGAACAATGGTATATATCCACATACTTGCTTTAAGTGCTAGAAAAATGGTGTAAAAAGCTACCAAAGACTGATACCTGTGATTTGCGTCTGCACTAGCACAATACATCAGCACACATAGCAGTTCGAACTGTGGATTTTATTACACAGAAATCTATCAAAATGTTGCCATAACCGACAGACCTTGCTCCATGCAACTTTTTTATTACCAAATGTCAAAAAGCAGATGTGAGAAAATCAAGTTTACCACCTCAGAAGAGGCCATTCTAAATGCCTAAGAAGAACTTGCAAAAGTCATACCTAAAAAACAATCAATGGTCAGTCAAAACATAGCTCCAAAGAATGAAAAAATATAACTGTCATTTTGTTTCACTATCACTTTTTACCATATTCAAGTATCTGAAAGCATTTTGAACCAAACTCTCATATGAGAGCCAATTCCTCCATGTGAATTTTGAAACTCTTGTTCAGTCAAATATCACTGACAACTTGGAAAAAAGCCCTTAATATTTTAAAGTTTAAACAAAAGTTTATCATCAGTATATTACAGTACAAACAAAATTGTATGAAAGGAAATGTGCAAGGAAAGAATTTATAAGGTACATTTACTGCTTAGAATATATTAAATCTTTTTATTTCATGCCTCCAAAGCAAAACTGAAAATGTGCAGAAAATTGGATTTCATGTAAGAAAAACATTATCTACATAATATATAGATTGTGGGAAGCTAACACCAGAAAACTAATTATAAATATAATGATCCAATTTATTGGTGTCAAAGTAAGAAATCACACGAAGTTCACTCCGCAAGCTTTCTCCGTCAACGGACGGCTTCATCAGGCGGTTACATAGAGAATACAGAATCAAAATTGTAAACAGAACGTAAATTCTAATATGACAAATGAAATGAATACAATATCTTAAAAGTTCATGCAAAAAAAAAAAATGTAAACTTGAGGAACAAACTAGAATCATGAAGTGCAAATAACCACGTTCCGTGGTTATTTATGCGCGCAGTCTTCAAGCATGATTTCATTTGTCATATTAGAATTTATGTTCTGTTTAAATTTTTGATTCTGTATTCTCTATGTAACCGCCTGATGAAACCGTCCGATGACGGAGAAAGCTTGCGGAGTGAAATTCGTGTGATTTCTTACTTTGACACCAATAAATCGGATTATATATTTATTATCTACATATTTTAGTCCCCAGTAGAGATGCACTGTGATTTCTTCACAGTCTTCTCAAAAAACTTTAGGGGTAATACTGAAAATTATTATCTGAGGGTTGTTTATTTTAATTAAGGACTTAACATGTTCAGTTTCACTGAAAAACACATTTTGAAAACAAATATTCCCAGATAATTATCAGCATAATCCCAAACATTCTTCAAGATCATGAAGGAATCACAGTTTTCTCAATAAAGATAAAAAAAAAATGTAAGTATTGTTTCATCATCCATGCTTAAACTGCAGTATCGAATGTAAACGACCCCACCCCCCAAGAAATAATTCTTCACAGTTTTCCAAGAATAATGCCGCTGTTTTTTTCAGAATTTTTCAAGAATGCTGCAGTTCCTGGTTTTGCCCAATGTGGGCTCATTAACTGCACTAAGTGTAACACCAAGAAGAAATCCACATTTTACCCTTCCTAGCACAAGATCAGACAAAACTGACTACATGAAAAAAAAAAAAACTGAAGCATAATTTATTAATTCTAAGTAAAGATTTTCAAAGAGTAAATCATAAACCACTTGTGCACAAAATGAAAAACCACATTGAATCACAGCCATTCTCCAAATTACCTACTTATATAAAATCAAGCTTTTTTTTATTTTTTTTATTGGAGGTTCAACTACCACTGTGAGCAACTTGATGGGCTATAAGCAGTCGCCCATCCCTAATTTAGAGCCACTGGTTCCAGGGAAGGGGACAAGTTAGTGCCATAAGACAAACACAACATCCATGCATCACTGGGATTTGAACCCAGACCCATCTTGGACGAATGGTAACAAGCCAGCGCTTAGACCACTGCACCATTGGGGTGCATGCAGGTTTTAAGACTTCATTTTTGCAACTGCTAGGCTCCTATGCTAATAATCAATAAAGAGTCAGCACTGCAAATTGTTTTATAGCTCAATGTCTGCTATAAAAGATCACAAAACAATCTGATTTGTCATGAACAACAGCTGAAATTTATGTTACTGAAAATGGTTATAAGCTGCAACTAGCTGAACTCAATTGGTTTAATATACTAAATAGTGAACTCGAAAGTTACGTAGATATAAGTTCAACTAACTCAACAGTGACAATGCACTATTGTAATTTTCGGTTCAGCACATATATGTAGCATTCTGGTCATGACGAGAGAGTAAATTTATCTAAAATATATACACTCGGTAGACAAAACCTTAGAGATAGGGGTGATGGTCAGTTGACATGGGCATCCTTTGCACAAAGTGGAACAGACCCAAACCAAACGCAGGCATTAAATAGGCAGACAGCAGAGCTTCCCAACAGTGCATCGCAATTGACGAACATGGGCAAACGTGGTGATCTGAGCAACTTTGATTGTGGATGCCTTGTTGGTGCAAGACAGATGGGTCAATCTATCGCGCAAGTGGTAAGAATCCTAGGGTTCATGAGGGCAACCAAATCAATACTGTACCATGGGTATACCATCGAGCGACGTACCAGTGACCAGAGAGCAAGCAGTGGTTGACCATACCGAATGTCCGTGGTATTCGTGCCAACTGATATGCATCAATCGATACACTGCTGTCTAGACGCAATATTAAAAGACAGAGATAGTTGCAAACTAAAAGATGAACTTTATTTACAGCTAAAACCAAGTTAAAAACATGCAAGATCTTTCGGACCCACTATGGGTCCATCATCGGGCACCGCATGGGTAGGCTTCCGTTCTTTTAAACACGGAAATCCATACCACAATGCATCAGCATGAAGGCGCTGCTCCCGATTCACGCATACGCACTCGACATAATACACATAACATGCAAATAATATGAAACTACAAATAAAGACGGTTATGGATTACAATGATATATACAATGGTTTAAAACATAGTGTTTCCAAGATGAAGGCAGTGTACATGGTGTGTCGTCATTACAACATTGACTAGAAAGCATAGTAATATATACGCTTTCTGTGAATAACAAACTGGGTTTTGTATAGTCGTTACTAAGCAATATATTGATTAACTTCAATTATTTGAAAAATCTTAGCGTTCGCTTTTGCCATGTTATATTCTGGACGTCAGAAGTTAAAAATTCCTTGCATTTGAAACATGATATTACTATAAAATAGAATAAAAAAGGCTTTTTTTATTCTATTCGGCTTTTTTTATTCTATTTTATAAAAAAGGCTTTTTTTATTCTATTTTATAGTAATATCATGTTTCAAATGCAAGGAATTTTTAACTTCTGACGTCCAGAATATAACATGGCAAAAAGCGAATGCTAAGATTTTTCAAATAATTGAAGATAATCAATATATTTATAAGCAACACGTTTAATTTAAATTTGTTTCCCATCATAAGGAATAAATTACATGGGTTACTAAGCAAGTGATATTATTCCAATCCGGAGTGTGCAGAACTTAATTTATTAGTCTGGACAAAGTGGTGGCCTTCAATCCCGTCCGGACGTTATACTTATGGACTTATGGACACACGAATCGCTATTGTCCAAAGCGTAGATCCTATGTACCTAGAGTCCCTAACATTGGAGTCAATCGCTTTTAATGGGATAGAGTAAACCTCATGTTTTTGTAGTGGGGCAACTGCATCACGATCCTTTTTGATTAAGGAAAATAACTTGTGTGTTTGTATGCCAAAGTCCATGTTTAGTTTGCAGTTTTTAAAATATGTATAACCTCAGGGACAAAATCTATGGAGCCAACATATGAGACCGCATCCTTATTTCCTCATAAGGAGGTAAGCATAGAGCGTTGGCATTTGTGATACACCACTGATGACTGAGGTCAATGTAGACCATCCAAGCTCATATAGACCAACCGCTAGGCAGCGGTGAAGCAAATCACATCCAGATTGAAGATCGGAGGCCCAAGCAGCATCAGTACGATACGAAGCCTGCTGCATACCCTGTGCTACGGGAGCCGACACCCTACTTGTGTGCCACTGATGACTGCTTGCCATCGGAAATTACGCCTCGCCTGGTGCAGGGGACATCAAAGCTGGATCTCTGTGGAGCTGTGCCACATCATGTAGTCTGATGAGTCCTGTTTTCTGCTGTACTGAGCTGACAGAAGACAGCTGGTATGGCATTGGCAGAAGTAGATCATGGCCCTATCATGCCAGGTTCGCTCTGTTCAAGGCAGTGGTAGCTCTGTGATGGTTTGAGGAGCTTTTTCATGGGACACATTAGGCCTCTTAGCACATATGGAGAGGTCCTTAAACATTGTGTGCTACCAGCATGTGCTGGCTGATCACCTACACACTTTCATGGCCTTTATGCTTACTGTGGCAAATGGTCGGTTTCAGTAAGACAATGCTCTGCCCCACCGGGCTGCAACCGTCCAGGCATGACTCGAGGAATACTCATCTGAGTTTGGAACTATCCAAGGTCCCCAAGTTTTAAGTGAAATAAATAGTTTACCAAGACAATGATAGAATAAAAATTGCAATGTTTCTCACAATAAGATGTTTATTATACATCGACTATATTCTCAGAGCATTTGGCTCTCCATCATCAGGACGAATGGACTGTAAACATTTTATTTAAATCATTGTGACATCATCAGAATTCTAACAGTCACAGATTTTGGTCAGTTGTTTCCACGCGCTTGAAAGAAATTGAGTAGATGTCATGTTGTTAACAAGCCGTGACAAGTTTCGGTATATGTGGAAAGCTTTTAACACATTAAGCTTGATAGTCGAGTCAGGTTTATCAATAAGCGTAGAGTTTCCAAACAAAAATGTATGGTTATTTCTGTTACAGACAAAGCTGTCCAGAAATTTAGGAAATCGAAGCCTGTCTGCATGCTCACGCCTATAGAACTTCCAATACGAAAGAATTGGGTGGTTATCCCATTTGCTCCTCAGATTCGCTTTGGAATTTCAAAAATTCTAAAAAGTTTTAATTTCAAAGTTATTTTCAAACACAAAAACAAGATGATTTTTTATGGATCAAAAGACTACATTGAAGACCTAAACTCCTGAGGAATTTATCAGATACCTGGTGAATGTGGACTTTCACATATAGGAAACACCTGCAGGGCATTAACTTTCCACGTGAAAGAACACAAGACCTAAATACGGAACTATGAACTGAAGAAGTAGTCTATAGCCTAACATTGTCACAAAAATAACCATAAATTTTTGTTTGGAAATGCTACACTTATTGATAAACCTAACTCGACTATCAAGCTTAATATATTAGATGCTTTCCACATACACCGGAACTCGTCACAGCTTGTCAACAACATGACGTTGACTCCATTTCTTTCAAGCGCATGGAAACAACTCAACAAAATCTGTGACCGTCAGAATTCTGATGATGTCACAACGATTTGAATGTTTATGCTCCATTTGTCCTGATGAAGCCAAGCCAAATGCTTTGCGAAACTACAGTCAATGTATAATAAACATCTTATTGTGAGAAACATTGCTATTTTTATTCTATCTTAACACCACAAGCTTAGTAGGTTTCATAGATTATATATAAGACATAATGGTGTCTCAGAACGGGTAGTTGATGCCCATTATCAGCTCCTATGCATTTCAGGCATCTTCAGCATGCTGATTGTTGGGGAGTTTCTCTACACTCTGCAAATATTGTTGGCTGTGTGCTTGCTGATATTTGAAACTGATCTGAATCTTTTACTCCAGCTGGATATTCATCATAGACGTGAGAACTCTGTGGTTTGTTACTGTGATTGATGGTGGTGCTATCTGGTGTCCAACATTCTTGTATATATTTAAAGTTTTCTTTCTTCTTTTTGTTATGTAGTTGTTTTTTTTTACTTTTTCATCTTCAAGAAGAATATGCAATTTAGAGATATGCAACTGTTATTCATAACAGGATGAGAAAAGTTTCATCAACACTATGAGGAAGCACAAGATTGCTTTGACTACTGCAAATCTGAATGTTACTCATGGCTACAACCACTTACTAAGCTACAACAACTTGCCTTCAGTTGCTTGGAACTCAACTGCACTGGGTAATGTAATAGCAGCTTGCTGAAATGGAAATTGAGAGATGTGGCTTCATTTCTGGTTCCAGGGTATTGCAATTTTCACGTTTTTTAAAGAGATGGCTACATAGGAAATAGTGAAAAATATGGGTTCTATGTTCTGATAATGACATTTGAGACAGAAGATGTTCAGTCCTATTTTGGAAATGAAGAACACATACATACATACATACATATCACTAAGCTGTTCTCTGAGATTCAGAGGTTAGCTCCACAAAGAAATACAAACTACCAGATAATTTTTATTTACTGTTGCCATATCAAGCTTCTCCATTTACAGCGATCTTGACACACAACTCAGGCTTCACTGACATCCATCACTCGACGTACACAAGACCTTCTGTACTTCATACTCATAATCTTTTTCTCATGCAGACACTCCTAAATCTGATAATCCCATGATTTCTTTGGCCTTCATGTGCCTTTCCTTCCTGCCACTTGGGCTAAAAAATGTTTCTTAGTAAGCATCTCATCATTCATTTTTTTCAACATGGCCAAATCACCGAAGAATATTAGTCTCCAACTTGCTAACAACATTTTGCTTCATATTACACCACTCCAACACATCCTCAATCCTCACATGATCAGAACATGTCTTGCCAACCATTCCCCACCCCATCCTGTAAGCAATGCATTTCCCCAGCACACAAACAACTCCTATGTTTCTTTTGTAGTACCCAGGTTTCATGCCATAAATCAGAGTAGGAACAATTACACTTTCATACACTCACCAACCCGCTTGGCCAGTGAGGTGAGTTATGGCCAAACACCTCCAAAATGACTCCACAACTTAAATCTTGGTCCTCACTCTCCGGCAGCTGGAATGTACCTGGCCAAGGCAGTGACCAGTGCGACATGAAGGCAGAGGGTGCTAAGAATCACCGGAGGACCGGACTAGGCTTCCATTTGATGCTGACCTTGGCTACTTACAATGGATGCTCCCTATCTTCTGATTCAAGGCTCCTTGAATTGGAAGAGGAACTACAAAGGATCAAGTGGGACATCGTCGGACTAAGTGAGGTAAGGAGAAAAGGAGAAGATCTCATTGAACTGATAAGTGGACATCTCTTCTACTATTGTGGGACAGATACTGGCAGAACTAGTGGTGTTGGATTTATAATAAACAAGAAACTGAAAGATAAAGTTGTAGAAGCTGAAAGTTCCTCTGACAGAGCTGCATGACTCGTTATCCAACTCTAAAGAAGATACCAGGCTCAGATTATTCAAACTTACGCACCCACAAGTCATCCTGAAGAAATTGAAGAATTTTATGAGGAAATTCGTCATCTAAATAATAAAGGTAAGCAGCACTTGAAGATAATTATTGGAGATTTCAATGCAAAAATAGGGCAACGGCAACAGAATGAAACTTCAGTAAGCAAATTCGGTCACAGCAACAGAAACCTGCGTGGAAATACTCTCGTAGAGTTTGCAGAGGCAGAAGGGTTTTTCATCATGAACTCCATTTTCAAGAAAAAGCCGCAAAGGATATGGACATGAGTGGCATCCCAATGGATGGAAAAGTGAAATTGATTTTATTATGTGTAACAAGAAATTTGTCATGAAAGACTGCAGTGTGGTGAACAAGTTCAACACAGGTGGTGACCATAGAATGGTAAGATGTAAGATGCACCTCGATGCTAAACTCGAGCGTGGCAAGCTCATAAAACACACAAAGTGTATTGACATGACCAACTTTAAAAAGCATCATGATACCTTCAAATTAGAACTGAGGAACAGATTCTCTATTCTAGAAGGTCTAACATCAAAAGAAGTGGATATCTCTGAAGTTATCAGAAAAGTAACCAAAGCTCTTATGGAAACTGCAACAAAATTAGCTGGGTCTAAGAACAAGCTGCATGTGAACAAATTATCAGGAAAAACCAAAATGTTGATGCAAAAAAGAAGAGAGACGAGGAAAACTAAAGAAGATGTGACTTTCAAAGTGGAATATATAGAGCTATGCAAGACAGTACGAAAAAGTATCACTGAAGACATAAGGAAATTCAACTGTGAACTTAGCGAGGAAAGCAATTGAAAAAAACCAAAGCCTAAAGATAGCAAAGGGACATCTCAGTAAGGGAAGAAAACAGATTATGGCACTGAGAAAAGAAGATGGTTCTGTAACAAGAAATAGAGGCAAAATTTTGACAAGAATGAAAGATTTCTACTTCAAATTATATGAAAGGGATGATACATGTACTCCAGACATCATGAAAGGTACCAGTACCAGAGTTCTTCCAGTCCTCCCAGCAGAAGTTGCACATGCAATCAAGAACATGAAGCGGGGAAAAGCTCCAGGAGAAGATGGAATTACTGTAGACATCATGCAAGAAGCAAGTGGAGAAATTGAAACAGTACTCGCCCAAGTTTTCACTCGATGCCTTAATGAAGGGAAAATTCCTGAGGATTGGAACAACGCTACAATGATTCTGCTACATAAAAAAGATGACATTGAGGATCACAGGAACTACAGACCAATCAGCCTCCTATCAGTGGTTTATAAAATTTTCACTAAAGTTCTTTCACACCGCTTGAAGGTAACACTGGACATGTCTCAACCGAGAAAAAAAGCTGGATTCAGGAGTGCCTACAGCACTATAGATCATATCCACGTACTGAGAGAGCTAATTGAAACAGCGAGGGAATATAAACTTCCATTGTGCATGGCTTTTATCAATTATGAAAAGGCCTTTGATTCAGTGAAACCATCAGAAGTTACAATGGCTTTGAAATCCTGCAGTATTGATGAGGCATACATTAATATTATTAATAACATCTATGAAAATGCAAGTGCAAAGATTCGGCTGTTTGAGAATACAGCACACATAAAAGTTGGAAAGGGGGTGAGACAAGGTGACACCATATTTCCCAAGCTCTTTAATGCCACATTGGAAAATGTCTTTCAATCACTGAACTGGGAAAACAAAGGGATAAAGATTAATGGAGTTTATCTAACTCACCTTCATTTTGCTGATGACGTAGTCATTTTTGCAACTACCCCATCAAAGCTGCAGAGTATGATCCAGGAACTTGCTGACAAGAGTAAAGAAGTGGGACAAAAAATGAGCTTTCAGAAGACAAAACTGATGTACAATGCTTTTACAAGAAATGAAGATTTATCGATTGATGGAGAAAAGCTGGCGATAACAGATGGGTACGTTTATCTTGGACAGCAAATATAAAACTTGCCTGAAGAGCTTTTGGAAGAAACAGCATAATTTTCAAGAGCAATATGCCATTATGTCTTAAAAGAAAAGTGTTTGATCAATGCATTCTTCCAGTGTTTACGTATGGTGCAGAGATGTGGACCTTAACTAAAAGAGACATACAAAGGCTGCAAACAACTCAAAGAAACATGGAGAGGTGCATGCTTGGTGTAACCAGGAGAGATAAGAAGGAACTCGTGGATCAGAAAAATTACAAGAGTGGAAGACATCATGATCAGAGTAAAATCCGTGAAATGGCAATGGGCTGGACATACTGTCAGGAGGACAGACTATCGATGGGCAGCCAAAATTTTAGATTGGATTCCAAGAGACAGGAAAAGACCCAGAAGAAGAATACATGGGAGATGGGTGGATGAAATTTGAAAGTATGCGGGAGTAACATGGAGGAGACTGGCACAAGACAGACCGTTGTGGAAGACGCTTGGAGAGACCTTCATCCAGCAGTGGATCGATAATGGTTGAAATGATGATGATGATGATGATGACATAGCCATGCAGGACTCTCTTGATAACCCATCATTCCTGTGAAAACTTCCCAAAGCTGCCATGGGAGGTTTGCCTCTTAGAGGCGCTCTGTGGCAACAATGGCACACAGAACAGCAACAAGGGCTTCTATGAATTTTGGAGAGGTGCCAGCTTCTTCTGTGTGACATTGGCAAAAAGGCCCCAACTCGCTGGGTTTTGTTCCAAAATCCTTAGGTTGAATGACCAACTGGAACCGTCAACTGTGGGCTAATCACCCACACTGGTGTACTTACCTGATTAAATGAAGAACACAGAGACTGAAAATGTTCTAAGTTATAATACATAACATGCTAGTTATTGTCTCCTTTGACTACAAGTATTCTCAGATACACTTACTGTGTCAATTATTCCACAAAACAAGTTTTTGACAAAAGGCTGTCTCTTGACCTTCTTGATGGTGCTTTTTGATAATTGGATTTTTTCTCTCACAAAAATTTCTTTGGGTTCTTCAGCTGATGTTGAAAATGGATAAGAGGCACATACTGTAAATGCTGGTTTTATGGAATCTACAAATTGATTATAAAAGTAATGACAACTGCTTCGATTTTTTAAAGCAGTAATTAGATGACTACTATACTTTGAGCTCCACATACCTGAGAAAGAAAGAAAAGAATTGACATTATACATAATAATTGTAACACATAATAATGAAAATATGTAATAATTGCAAAATTTAATTATAAGTCACACTACGTATTAGTCATTCTTCATTTCAGTTTTTTATAATTCTGATCAACCTTTGGCATTTTATCTCTGGTGTTGGAGTCCATGGAGGAGCACTTTGAATCAAACATTGAAAAAATATATATTAATTACGTTTGATACCAGAAAGTTTCATGTAAGACAATGCATGAATACGAGTTTCTAAGAATTCATGGTTTGCATCAGGCACATATCCAGGATTTCTGTTGGGGGGAAGTGAGGTTGAAGTTTGTTTTCAGTCAAATATAGACAATCTACTGCATTCTGTGCTGTATTACGCAACAAGGCGGAAATGCTGAACATGTGTAATTTTCAAAAAAATATATAAAATTTACCAGGAAAAAACACAGTATTCTACAATGAGCAAATTATTAACAACTGATAGGGCATCAAATGGACACATTTCCAGATTTTAAAAAAATTGGGTTTTTGAGTAACCCATTCAAAAATTGAGCATTTTTTGAACTTCCACATAACTTTAAATTGAATTTTATGGACTGCATGTATTCCAGGTTTAAAATAAAATCTGCTGTAAAGCTATTATAGAAGGACTTCAGATTGCCATCCTTATTTTACTGAAAAATAATTATTAAGTGTGAGAAAAAATTTCCCAAAATGCAAAAAAAAGCAAATTTTTTATGATGAAAATTAGTGTTTTTCCTTATTAAATAATTTTATCAGGCTTATTCAAACTATGTCCCCAAGTTAAACTTCAATTCAACAACTACAAAATGAAAAAAAAAAATGAATAGATTCAATAGTTTGGATGCAGCGCTCGTTTACAGATACAGCGTTTTTCTCATTTTTCAAAGACAGCTAGATTTTAGCCAAACTTCAAAACTCTGTAGCAAAAGGGAAAAAATAATTTCAGGAAAATCCTTTCAGAATATTTTATGTCTCCAGTAGTTGCAACTACTTTAATTTTTTGGAAAAAAATCTAAAATGATCGCCTGAAACATGTTGGCACTGTCTGCCTAAATTGCGATGGAATGACTCGTTCGTGAATGCCATGGAAAAGTCTCAGGATTGAATCTAGGCAGGTATGAACCTCAAACCACTAAATGTCTACCACGTGTCATGTGGGCACATTAAGCTGCCGGACCCGAGGCACTACCCCCCTCCCCCAGTAATAAATAAGGGCTTCTTCCTCCTCCTTCTATTTCCCTTCCATGTAACTTTCTTGCCAGGCACTCTAGCCCAAATTTCCCAGCTTCCTACTTCTAATGGTTGTTTAAAACCTGCAGTCAGACATTTTCTTCCTAAAATTCTCCACAGAAATCTCTATAATCTGTCTTCAGAAAAATGCACAAATGCATCATGGCTACTCATTTGCATGCATACAGCACTCACATGTTGATCTTTCATCACAGAGATTTGCAGCTCATCAATTTTACTCTTATGATCCCCTCATTTTTATAACAATGTATATCACATTTTATCATGGGTAGCAGTGGCGCACCCAGGAATTCTTGTTGGAGGGGGCTATATATATAGTATATGTACACAATGTGTGTACATATATAATGTACGCCTATAGTTTACATACGATTGTGACGTATGTGGCTCTTAATCTCTTTAGGGATTTGGGAAGAAGACAGCATGTAATGGAAGACACTATATAATTTTTTGAACATGTAAAATAATGTTTAATTTGTGGCGTATGTCGCTCTTAATCTCTTTGGGACAGTTTAATTTGTGATGTACGTCGCTCTTAATCTCTTTGGGGGCTTTGGGAAGAAAACACCATGTAATAGATGACACTATGTAATTTTTTGAACATGTAAAATAATATTTTTTAATGTCTAATTTGTGACGTACATTGCTCTTAAGGTGGTTCCACCTAAAATCTGTGCCTTATGTTTCCAATGGTAAAACTTCTTTACATATTTTCTTCGCAATTAATGCATTCCCAAGGATGAAAATTTGCACATCGATAAAACTAACTTTAAGTTATAGCATGAGATACCTAATACTTGCTAAAACCTAACCATAATTATATTAAAAATCAATCATTTTTCTTTGAGTAATGTTCAGACCTGTTAATAGATGGCGCGACCTGTACATTGATGACGTCAGTAGACAAACAAATGTTGGATTGCTTAATTATGGTTATGTTTTAGCAAGTATTAAGTATCCCATGCTATAACTTAAAGTTAGTTTTATCGATGTGCAAATTTTCATCCTTGGGAATACATTAATTGTGAAGAAAATATGTAAAGAAGTTTTACCATTGGAAACATAAGGCACAGATTTTAGGTGGAACCACCTTAATGTCCTTGGAGGAGGCTTAAGACCCCAAAGCCCCGTCCGTGGGTGCGCCAATGATGGGTAGCACAGTGTGGTGTTTGTTCACAAGCCTTGGTTTAAATCATCTGCATTCAGATTCTTTTTTTTGAGACTATGTGCACATTACCTTTATAATCATGTATATGTAAGTTAATGATGATATGAACATTATCATCATTGTCAACCATTATCACCACTGCTGGACGAAGGTCTCCCCAAGTTTCCTCCACAACGGTCTGTCTTGTGCCAGTCTCCTCCATGTCACTCCCGCATACTTTCGAATTTCATCCACCCATCTTCCATGTGGTCTTCTTCTGGGTCTTTTCCTGTCCCTTGGAATCCAATCTAAAATTTCGGCTGTCCATCGATGGTCCGTCCTTCTGGCAGTATGTCCAGCCCATTGCCATTTCAGGGATTTAACTCTGATCATGATGTCTTCCACTCTTGTCATTTTTCGGATCCACGTGTTCCTCTTCTTATCTCTCCTAATTACACCAAGCATGCACCTCTCCATGTTTCTTTGAGTTGTCTGCAGCCTTTGTATGTCTCTTTTAGTTAAGGTCCACGTCTCTGCACCATACGTAAGCACTGGAAGGATGCATTGATCAAACACTTTTCTTTTAAGACATAATGGCATATTGCTCTTGAAAATTATGCTGTTTCTTCCAAAAGCTCTCCAGGCAAGTTTTGTACGCCGATTAATTTCTTCATCAATGTGACCCTCACTTGATATCTGCTGTCCAAGATAAACGTACGTGTCTGTTATCTCCAGCTTTTCTCCATCAATCGATAAATCTTCATTTCTTGTAAAAGCATTGTACATCACTTTTGTCTTCTGAAAGTTCATTTTTAATCCCACTTCTTTACTCTTGTCAGCAAGTTCCTGGATCATACTCTGTAGCTCTGATGGGGTAGTTGCAAAAATGGCTATGTCATCAGCAAAATGAAGGTGGGTTAGATAATCTCCATTAATCTTTATCCCTTTGTTTTCCCAGTTCAGTGATTGAAAGACATTTTCCAATGTGGCATTAAAGAGCTTCGGAGATATGGTGTCACCTTGTCTCACTCCTTTTCCAATTTTTATGTGTGTTGTATTTTCAAAAAGCCGAATCTTTGCACTTGCATTTTCATAGATGTTATTAATAATATTAATGTATGCATCTTCAATACCGCAGGATTTCAGAGCCATTGCAACTGCTGATGGTTTCACCGAATCAAAGGCTTTTTCATAATCGATAAAAGCCATGCACAATGGAAGTTCATATTCCCTCGCTCTTTCAATTAGTTCTCTCAGTATGTGGATATGATCTATTGTGCTGTAGCCACTCCTGAATCCAGCTTGTTCTCTCGGTTGAGCCATGTCCAGTGTCACCTTCAAGCGGTGTGAAAGAACTTTAGTGAAGATTTTATAAACCACTGATAGGAGGCTGATAGGTCTGTAGTTCCTGAGATCCTCAATGTCACCTTTTTTATGTAGCAAGATCATTGTAGCGTTGTTCCAATCCTCAGGAATTTTCCCTTCATTAAGGCATCGAGTGAAAATTTGGGCGAGTACTGTTTTGATTTCTTGACTTGCTTCTTGTATGATGTCTACAGTAATTCCTTCTTGTATGATGTCTACAGTAATTCCATCTTCTCCTGGAGCTTTTCCCCGTTTCATGTTCTTGATTGCATGTGCAACTTCTGCTGGAAGGACTGGAAGAACTCTGGTACTGGTACCTTTCATGATGTCTGGAGTACATGTATCATCCCTTTCATATAATTTGGAGTAGAAATCTTTCACTCTTGTCAAAATTTCTGCCTCTATTTCTTGTTACAGAACCATCTTCTTTTCTCAGTGCCATAATGTTTTTTTCCCTTACTGAGATGTCCCTTTGCTATCTTTAGGCTTTGGTTGTTTTCAATTGCTTTCCTTACTAGTTCACAGTTGAATTTCCTTACGTCTTCAGTGATACTTTTTCGTACTGTCTTGCATAGCTCTATATATTCCACTTTGGAAGTCACATCTTCTTTAGTTGTCCTCATCTCTCTTCTTTTTTGCATCAACATTTTGGTTTTTCCTGATAATTTGTTCACATGCAATTTGTTCTTAGACCCAGCTAATTTTGTTGCTGTTTCCATAAGAGCTTTGGTTACTTTTCTGTTAACTTCAGAAATATCCACTTCTTCCAATGTTAGGCCTTCTAAAGCAGAGAATCTGTTCTTCAGTTCCAATTTGAAGGTATTATGGTGTTTTTTAAGGTTGGTTATGTCAATACATTTTGTTTGTCTTATGAGCTTGCTACGTTCGAGTTTAGTGTTGAGGTGCATCTTACATCTCACCAATCTATGGTCACTGCCTGTGTTGAACTTGTTTAGCACACTGCAGTCTTCTATGACGAATTTTTTGTTACACATAATAAAATCAATTTCACTTGTCGTCCCATTTGGATGTCTCCATGTCCATTTCCTGTGTGGCTTTTTCTTGAAAAAGGAGTTCAAGATGAAAAACCCTTCTGCCTCTGCAAACTCTACGAGAGTATTTCCACGCTGGTTTCTGTTGCCGTGACCGAATTTACCTACTGAAGTTTCATTCTGTTGCCGTTGCCCTATTTTTGCATTGAAATCTCCCATAATTATCTTCAAGTGCTGCTTGCCTTTATTATTTAGATCACGAATTTCCTCATAAAATTCTTCAATTTCTTCTTCAGCATGACTTGTGGTGGGTGCATAAGTTTGAATAATCTGAGCCTGGTATCTTCTCGAGAGTTGGATAACGAGTCGTGCAGCTCTGTCAGAGGAACTTTCAACTTCTACAACTTTATCCTTCAGTTTCTTGTTTATTATAAATCCAACACCACTAGTTCTGCCAGTATCTGTCCCACGATAGTAGAAGAGATGTCCGCTTTTCAGTTCAATGAGATCTCCTTTTCTCCTTACCTCACTTAGCCCGACGATGTCCCACTTGATCCTTTGTAGTTCCTCTTCCAATTCAAGAAGCCTTGAATCAGAAGATAGGGAGCGTCCGTTATATGTAGCCAAGGTCAGCATCAGATGGCAGCCTAGTCCTGTCCTCCGGGGATTCTTAGCACCCTCTGCCTTCATGTCGCACTGGCCGCTGCCTTGGCCAGGTACATTCCAGCTGCCGGAGACTGAGGGCCAAGATATGAACATAACACAGCCTTAATTAAGCCTGTGGATTTAGGTATATGAGTGCTGGGCTTTAATTCACTTTCTCTCCCCCCTCCTCCCTTATGGGTAACATTTCCTAATTCTAAAAATACTTGGACCTGGCATATTTGGTATCACTGCAAACTATTATTTTCTTCACTTTTTTTTTTTTTTTTTTTTTTTTACGCCAGAACCTTTTTTTATAATGAATGATAATGTTTATTTTGAGGAGGGTCTTCACTTCTGAGCATAAAAATAGCACTCAACCAATTTTTGTGCTCATACAGATTTGTTATAGATCCATATAATCCTGTAAAATAGATCAGTGAGCTAGAGTGGGAGGGGGGGGTAAATTACCACTGTGAACAACTTAGTGGGCTATGAACAGTTGCCTGTCCCTAATTTGGGGCCACTGGTTTCAGGGAAGGGACGGAGCTGGCACCTTAACACAAACACACCATCCAAGCCACACATGGGCCCATCATGGACAAAAATTATTAGAAGCCAGCACTTTGTACCACTCAGGCATAGGTGTAGCATCAGAATCTGTTCCCCCGTGCACGTTATTATTGATCAATGCATTAACTTCAGAGTGCCTGAATACTATTTAACTTGTTTTTCCAGCCACATGAAATCATTACAGATACAGGTAATTTAGTATTATAAGAGATAAATGAACTTTGCTATGCTACATGATAGTGGCAATGATGTGTTTGCAACTTTAACATAATACTGAATGCACATACACATTTTCTACACAGTCGAGTCACATTATTGTGACCACCTCCTACTTTTGACATCAACAGCGTTTAGCTATATAATGAAAGAAGGCACGTGTCGTGAACTGGCTTGGATAGTATATAAAGTATCCTGTAGGCATTCTGAAAACATATCACTCATTGCTGTCATGGATAAAAAGAGCAATTTATCAGATTTGCAAAATGAATGATTATCGGCTTTCAGGCCAAGGGTGGCAGTATTTCTGAAACAGCGCAGTTTGTGAATTGTTCGTGTGCTGCTGTGGTTAAAGTGTATCATGATTGGAGAAATGGCACCCTTGCAAATAAGCGATGTGGAAACTGCGGAGCACCACGTGCCATTGATGCGAGGTGAATGTCGGCTTTGAAGGTGCATGAGGGCCGATCAGCAAGCTACAGTGGAGCAACTCACTGGTCGAATGAACCAGGGGCCTACCAAAGGTGTGTCTAAAGCGACAGTTCAGTGAACATTGCTGCGTATGGGGCTCCGATGCAGACTGATGGTCACTGCACCTATCCTAATGAAGGTGCATCGGCAGAAATTTACGTGGCAGTATCGGAATTGGACCTCCTTTGATTGGCAAACAATTGCCTTCTCCAATGAGTCACGTTTTCAGCTTCATCGAACAGATGAACGTTGGCATATAAGGCAAGAAACATCGCAGAACAAACACTCTTCAACCATTGTTGGAAGAACACAAGCTGGTGGGGGGCAGCATTATGGTCTGGGGAATGTTTTCATGGTATTCCCTGGGTCCACTTATACCTGTAAAAGGCACTATGAGGCGAGAAACATCAGAGAACAAACACTCTTCAACCATTGCCGGAAGAACACAAACTAGTGGGGGGCAGCATTATGGTCTGGGGAATGTTTTCATGGTACTCCCTGGGTCCACTTATACCTGTAAAAGGCACTATGAGGCGAGAAACATCAGAGAATAAACACTCTTCAACCATTGCTGGAAGAACACAAGCTGGTGGGGGGCAGCATTATGTTCTGGGGAATGTTTTCATGGTATTCCCTGGGTCCACTTATACCTGTAAAAGGCACTATGAGGCGAGAAACATCAGAGATCAAACACTCTTCAACCATTGCTGGAAGAACACAAGCTGGTGGGGGGCAGCATTATGTTCTGGGGAATGTTTTCATGGTATTCCCTGGGTCCACTTATACCTGTAAAAGGCACTATGAGGCGAGAAACATCAGAGAATAAACACTCTTCAACCATTGCTGGAAGAACACAAGCTGGTGGGGGGCAGCATTATGTTCTGGGGAATGTTTTCATGGTATTCCCTGGGTCCACTTATACCTGTAAAAGGCACTATGAGGCGAGAAACATCAGAGAACAAACACTCTTCAACCATTGCTGGAAGAACACAAACTGGTGGGGGGCAGCATTATGGTCTGGGGAATGTTTTCATGGTATTCCCTGGGTCCACTTATACCTGTAAAAGGCACTATGAGGCGAGAAACATCAGAGAACAAACACTCTTCAACCATTGCTGGAAGAACACAAACTGGTGGGGGGCAGCATTATGGTCTGGGGAATGTTTTCATGGTATTCCCTGGGTCCACTCATACTTATGGAAGGCACAATTAACCGAATTCTTTATGAATCCATTCTTGCAGACCACATACACCCATACATGCTGATTGTCTTTCCTGGGGCAAATGGGATCTTCCAGAATGACAATGTGATGTGTCACATAGCTAAAAATGTCCAAAAGTGGTTGGAAGAGCATGATGAAGACTTCAAAGTAATTCCCTAGCCCCCTCATTCCCCAGACTTAAACCCACTTGAGCATCTGTGGGACCACCTCGATCATGTTGTTCGCTTTATGTATCCAGCACCACGCACCTTCCAGCAGCTGTCAGATGCACTGCAGGCAGCATGGCTCCACATACCTGTGAACACCTATCAGCACCTTATTGAGTTGCCCATCTGGCTGCTGTCCACACTGCACACGGCAGTTACTCTGGATATTAGCTGGTGGTCACAATAATGTGACTCGACCATGTATATTTTCAGCATGGATTCCTTGACTTCAGAATGAATGAAATGCTCATTATGATTTGAAGTACAGCTCAGATAAGCCTAATATCAATGCAGATGCACTCCAATGACCTCTCCATGTAGAGGTAACATGCTCATTGATCTGCTTTACCAAAGGATTACCAGAATCTATCAGAAAAATATTGTATGTCAAAAAACAAGATGAATATTATTTGCACACTCTAAAATAAAAAGAAAATGTCACCAACCATCATAAAAAAAGGTTATGGAGCAAAACAAAAATAAATAAATAATAAACATGCAAAAATAAGTGTATCCATGATACAGCAGGTGCCAATTTTGTTCCTGATAGCAAGTAGCTGCACTGCCATTCATTGATTAAACTTGTTTTGTGTGAATTTAATGTACAATTTCAAGTAGTCATAAAATGCAAATAGCATAAATTAAATACTTTCTCATAATTTTTTTGGATACCAAGATTGCTTTGCTTCTGTGTTTTGCTGAAGAGAAATAATGTCAATTCATTACCCCAAACACACAAACATAGGCAAACCTTGTTTAGTACTGCCTTGTGTAATGCTGATTTATTATAATGCTGTTAATCTCATAACTATTTTTATACAGAAAAAATATTGAACAATACAAAGGTTAGACAAATACAGCTCTCTTGTCTTTTCATACATAATTTGTCCTAACAGAATCCACAGTTAGTTCTATTATTCTTGTATAAATAATTTATCACAATTCAGAACTTCATGGGTCAAATTTAAAATTCTAAAATTGGTGGCACACAATATAAATATAGCTGGGAAGGAATAAAATGTCACAAATTAAAAGCCCAAACATTTAGAAAACTTAAAAAATTACTTTGTAAAAACACTGTGAGAGAAAGAAACAGGGCCATACTTGGGGAGGGGGGCAAACCCTTCCCAATGTGTTTTAAAAGTTTTAGAATTTCATTTCGAGCTGGATAAATTTTGAATAAAAGAGAAATTCAATTTTGTGCTACAGACTTTGAATACTCATGTAGACAGCAGCATAATAAGCAGAGAGAATATTTTTTTATACATTTCATTACACTGTGTAAAATAAATTTTAGGTATAAGTGAAAATGTGAAAACTGATAGCAGGTTTTTTGATTTAATGACCACTGTGAGCAACTCAGTGGGCTATAAGCAGTCACTCATCCCTAATTTAGAGCCACTGGTTCCACAGAAGGGTGAGAGTCAGTGCCATAAGATCAAACACCCTCAATGCCTCACCTAGACCAATCTCTGATGAATGATTAGAAGCCAACGCTTCATACAAATTGGCCATTGGGGTGGCTAATTGATTGCAAACAAGTTATCAAAATGATGGGATATCTTTGAATGTATACTACTGCTATTGTAAAATCCAAAAACACCGATTACTATGCAGGAATTTAAAATGGTTAACTGAAAATATGTGTGTGCGGACTACGTAAGTATGTACGCATATCCCCCACCCCCACTCCACCCCAGGTTCAATGTATGGGCCTGGAAAGAAGAGCTACAATCATTCGAATGCCAACAAACCACACATAATGCCCTTTTATGTTGGCCCTTTATGTGAAAAAAGCTTTAAAAATCAATCTGAAATTTTCCATTCTGTTCAGAACTATTTTAACCTTTCTGCAACAATTGCTATCAAGAAGAGGAGCTTTTCTAAACTGACAAATAGTGGCCATCTTATGTTTATATATGTATATACAAATATATGTGATTGCTGAACTTAAAGGTCTGGCTGTGTTTCCGATAGAAAACGGGACTGTAGAACTATTAGATGCATTGGAACCCAAACAGATTCTGCAAATAAGATTGCTCAACACCAAAAGTCGTGGTGTGTAAGCTCAATGATTCCTTGGGGTAGGAATCATCTCTTTCTTTTTTTCAGCCATCTTACCTTTTAAAAACACATACATTAAATCCATCAGACAGAAAGATTTGTGAAATAATTCTATTCATTATAAATATTCAACAGTGTAATTAGGGGGAAAGAAAGGTTTCCTTCCCTTTCACCCATTGCAATTATGCCCATAGTGTGTGTGTGTGTGTGTGTGTGTGTGTGTATGTGTGTATGCGACTTTTCTTACATGTAACTTGTGAGCGTTCCTAATGTTTTGGTCAGATCAGGCAATATTTTGACCATGGAACATTTTATTTTGTACATTTATATCACATACATTCTGTCTTATGCTTAATTAAAAGTTCCTATTTACTATATACAGTAAAACCCCGAAAACTCAACTCCTGATAACTTGACATATTCCAGTAAACTTGAAGCCCCCCCCCCCCCACATGAAAATCTAAGGTCGTTTTATCTTTTCTCCTTTGTACTGCATGAGCTATCTGGTTGGAGGACGATTCCATACTTCATTATCTGAGTGACCTTGAAAAACTGGTTCTACTCCCCGACTCACCCCTGGGTAGCGGGAGATTTTCAACAGCCAATCAGATGTTCACATTCCTTTCTATTTTTGGAATTGTATAAGCTGTCTGGCCATTTTTGTTCTTTTTTACGAATTGTTGTGTTGTTTGAAGACAGACTGTTTTACGTAGAGTGTGGCTATCTGTGCGCAGTAAAAAAAGTCTAGAGAGTAAAGAAGGAAACAGAATAATGTTTTGATAGAGATTAAATTAGATGCATTAAAAAGATTAAATAAAGCAGAAAGTATAAATAAAATTGCGATGGATTTAGGTGTCAGTCGGACTACAATTCTCAGCTGGAAAAGGAAATGAGCAGAAATGGAGTCGTAGTGTGTTAAAAGAGTATGCAGTGAAACTATAAAAGAAAGGAAAAGTATGAAAGGTGCTGAATGTGAAAAAGTGAGTGAGGCACTGTATTAATGATTTCAACAGCAAAGAGAACAAGGAATGCCCATAACTGGGCCCATTTTGCAGGGAAAAGCCCTCAGATTTTCGGAAACGTTTCGAGAAGAAGGACAGGTTGGATTTCCTGCTAGCGCTGGCTGGCTCAACAGGTCGAAATAGCACTATGAAGTGAGGCAGCTGAGCATCTGTAGAGAGAAACTTTCTGCTGACACTGAAAATGTTAGTACATTCAAGAACTATTTTCACAAATTGATTGAAAAAGAGGGTCTCTCTCTAGAGATCAAATTTACAACTGCGATGAAACTGGTCTCAATTTTCGGATGTTGCCTTCAAAAACACTTGCATCTAGGGATGAGAAATTTGCTCCAGGATATGAAAAAAGTAAAGAGAAAGTTACTATTCTGGCATGCAGCAATGCAACAGGAGAACACAAACTGAAATTGACACTTATAGTTAAGGCAAAGAATCCCCACGCATTTAAAAATATAACAAGGTACACATATCAGAATGGCACTTTCACTGACCTGCCTGTTTAGTACAGAAGCCAAAACAGTGCCTGGATGGATGGAGAAGCATTTAGAGACTGGTTTTATCAACAGTTTGTTCCTTTGGTGGAAAACTCTGAAATCCAAAAATCTGTAACGGAAAGCGTTTCTCATCCTAAACAATGCCCCATCACACCCTAATGTCGAACAATTGCAAGACGGAGATATTAAAACCATTTTTCTCCCAGCAAATATTACTTCTTTATGCCAGCCAATGGATCAGGGCATTCTTGAAACTTTGAAGAAAACACACAGGTGTAAACTTCTTTCATCACTAATATTAGCTATCAATGAAGACCTTAATAGGATCGAAAAGTTAAAGAAAATTTACTTGTTGGATGCAGTGGGGTGGATTGTTGAATCTTGGAATGTGATCCAGCCAATACACTTTGTTCGTTCCTGGATAAAGTAAAGTTGCTTGCCAATTCAAGAAATCAATTCCAAAAGAATCCAGGAGACCGAAAATTCTGAGCTAGTGGACTTAATAGAGGATTCCAGGCTGCGAGGAAACTACTGACGGTGATGTTGACGAGTGGGTGAGGCAGGATGAAAATGGTCAGCTTTTGGGAGATGAAGAAATTGTTGCACTGGTAAAAGAAAAAGAAAAAGATGAAGAATCGGAAGGTAATAAAATGGAAAATGAAGGAAAAGTTAAAAAGATGATGCACAGTGAAGAATTAAAGGCTGTTGAAGATACTGCGCGTTATTTCGAGGAGCAAAGTGGTTCTGCAATGGATATTTTATTCCTCCGTCACTTACATGATTAAGCAGCACAAAGAAGAAATGAGTGCAAGAGACAATCCAGCATCACCAGATTTTCATACAAAAGCGACTAATTTCTTCATCTGGAGGTAAAAATATTTGTACATATGTTTCTTTTGCAGCACAATTACTGTATTTTTTGTTAGATTATAAATTTTGTTTTGCTCTGTATGTATTAAATGCATGTAATATGCTAATTTGTAGTAAAGTACACTGTAGGTTTTGCATAATTCACTCCGGAGTACAGAAAACTCGACATTTTTGTAAGTCGACATCTGTTCAGTCCACATTGAGTCGAGTTATCGGAGTGGGGTACCTGCCCTACACCCCGTGCTTCAGTGGGCCCAGAGCTTTGGAGGTCCCTACTCATCATAGGCACAAAATATTATAACAATTAAATATGCAGAATAAAACACAATAATTATGAATGACCTACACAATCAGGCAATGTCCAAGATGGGTATGAGTTTGAATTCCGGTGAGGCATGGATATTGTGTTTGTCTTACGGTGCAGGCTCTCAACCTTCTCTGGAACCAATGGCCCTAAACTAAAGGAAAGGTGACTGCTTATAGCTCATCAAGTTGCTCACATTGGTTGTTAAACCCCCAATTAAACAAAACAAGCAAATATTATCTTATTTGTACAAGATATATAATTAATTGTTTAGGTTATGAGAACATCTAAATGCATCTGAATTAAGCAAGTCAATTGTCCTGGATTAGATGGTATGGTTCTGGATTCACATGTGCACTTTTCGTACTGATTCACTTCCACATTTTAGTACTGCTTTAAAAGTTCATCGACAATTCCAGTTACTACTACCTCAGTGGAGTAAAGTTTCTTTTAATTAAAATTAATAAAAAAAACTATCTTAGAACTACAACAACTCAAGAAAGATTATTTAATTTGGCATTACTATCAATAGAACCTACATTATGTAGAAATCTGGATTGCAAAAACATAATTAATGATTAATACAGACAAGTAACGTGAACCAGGAACATCAAACAGAAGTCATCACTCTTTCCACGTTTTCATAAGTGAGTCAGGGAAAAATTCCCGGTGGCGGCCGATGAGAATTTTTCCGTGACTCACTTATAAAAACATGGAAAGAGCGATGACTTCTGTTTGACATAATTAATGATTTTGCTGAAATGAAGAAAAGAAAAAAATGTTTGAGAATAAGCTTGTGATAATTTATGAATTGTGTATGCCATTTCATAACTTATGTCTGCTCGTCTAAGAATACAACATCCGAACATACGAATTCTTGTACGTAAAAGAAAGACATCATTTTGTTCCCCAGACTACTGCCTTACTTCCTGCATATTTTATACGGTTTGCTCGTCTCAATGTGATACTTTGCAATAAGGCTTCTTGCAAATGAAATTACAAGTTTTCCATTGGAATTACAAAAACAAGTGAAAAGGCCCTCCTTATCAATGTTTTTTCATTGTTGGCATTTATTTCATTGTTATAATAAATAGCCTTGACCACAGAAGATGCTCGTGGTCAAGGCTATTACATAAATCCCTAGAGAAACCATGGTCAATATTGAAAGACATCACATTCAAGGAATGCAGTGATTATGGCCTAAAAAGTTCAACAGAGCACTGACTAGACAATAAATAAAATATGTACCTCTTCCCTATCCATTACTCTAAATCTTCATCAACAGATCAGTATAGTTCATGTTGTACCATGATTTTTTTAAATCCCATGTCATGTCAAAATGATGTGCATTTCCTAGGTAACAACACTAATTAAGGGTTACAGTTGGAATGGAAACATTATAATGAGTCATTTCCATGTCAATTCAACCAAGCCAGGTAACCCACCGTCTCGGATTTTCATGAAACTCCCCTCTAAGTAAGTTTGCCATGGGAAACGGAAAAATCTCAAGTTTTAGTGTTCTATCTTTTATAGTTTTTTCTCTACAGATTTTCAAAGTTTGGGATATTTTCCACAAAATGGCATTTTTTGCTTCAATTAAAAGGGTGTGTATATGAGATATTCTTTTATAACTCTTGAACAAATTAACTTAGGAACATAAAATTGGTCTTCAATTTTAGCTTTTAAAGTGCAGATTCTACATATGTCATGCAATTTATTATATGTTTCTCTATTTATTGCTCTCTGAACAAGAATTTTGCTGAAAAAAACACTCTTAGAAAAAAATGTTGTTTCGGAAAGTGAGCCCTAAAGAATTTTTTTCATATTTTTTTTTTTTATATAACAAGGTACTAATATATACTATTATAATATGTAAAAAAATCTAAGAGGGGAAATTTGTAGTTTTGTCATAAAAAAATAATTCGAGTAAAATTTCAAAATTTTGGAAAAAAAAATATGGTATTTTTTTATGTTAGTAATTTGCCAAAGATATTATTAAAACTTTTTGTGTGGTGAACTGCTATCGTGTACTACTATGTGTAAAAAAATATTATTGAAAGCCCTAAAATTTTGCAGATTTTGTTTTTTAATGTTAATTCTAACAAAATGTGATGCAATGCATCCAAACACTAATGAAACTTTGCTGAAGTAAAGTTAACTGCAGTGAGGAGAGATATTTAGTGTTATGTCTCCCTCACTTTTTTTTTTTCTACAGATTTTTAAAATTTTATGAAATTTTATGAAATTTTATGGAAATTGGCATTTTCTGTTTCAGTTTAGTTGGTTTGCACATTCGTTTACAACTTTTCAATGAATTTACTTGTGAACATGAAGTTTGTCTGAAATTTTAGCTTTAAAACGTGGATTACAATTATATTTATAAATTTTGTGGATATCCAAACAGAACTTTGTTAAAAAAAATAATGGTAGAAATAGATTTGGGGGAGGGGGCTCAAGTGATTCCCCAACTTATGTAATAAGAGAACGTTTATTTTCTTAGAAACTTAAAAAAAACATTCAAATAAAAAATTTTGAGGTACTAATCTAGATAGTACTGGCATACATACAAAATATCAAAAGAAATATGGAGACTGTAAAAAAAAAAAAATTTGAATATTTAAAAAAAAAAAATTATATGGTGATTCAGCAAGGATTTTGAAGAAATGTTTCTATTATTTTAAATTAATTAAATTAAGGTGACATACCATAAGATTTTATTGAAGCTTTTTTGCAAGTCACCAAATTTATACGCAAATTTGCATCCGTTCCAGATCCCCAGTTCTTGTTAGAAGAAAAACAAACAACCCTTGCTGTTTTACACAAATTCCAGTGATTTTCATGTCAGCTGCGTATTGACAATTAGAAATATCTGGCATCAACATACGATTAATGTCTAGATGGGTATTGAAATGTACAATATTCCAAGATAATTTTTAAAAAACAATTATTTTCAGTTTCAAAATGTTTACCAAAATGATGATTTAGTATACAGCATGAGCTTAGTGTACAAGCAGAATTCTTTATTTTTTTAGATGAAAATTTGTCTTAAAATTTTAAGACAAACATAATTTGCAGGACAGTAATGTCTGAAAAATCTGGGTATTTTGTCCAAAAACTATTTCGAAGAAAATATTTCAGAAACTTTCATTATCACAGAAATAAAAAAGTGCAGCAGAATATGCTGATGGGTTGAATTTAAATGGCTGGTGCCATTTTGTGATGGATGCTAATTTTTCTCTAGTATTTTAGATTAATTCCTTGCATTTCATGAAAATAACGACCATAGCTTAACCTCTGGTGTGGGTCACATTCTGTTGGTACAGCATGGGTCTTTGATATTACTGGAAGGTCGAGTTTCCACCATGGATTATCCGAACATCACTGCCGATCAAGTCCATCTTACAACATTGACTTTTTTTTTTTTTTTTTTTTTTTATTGGAGGTTTAACGACCACCGTGAGCAACTCAAATGGGCTATAAGCAGTCGCCCGTCCCTAATTTATGGTCACTGGTTCCAGGGAAGGGAGAGAGCCAGTGCCGTAAGACAAACACAACATCCATGCCTGACCGGGATTCGAACCCGGACCCCTTACGGACGAATGATCAGAGGCCAACGCCTTAGACCACTGCGCCACCAACATTGACTTTATATCCAGCAGGTGATGTCTGTTTTGTGGACAACAATGCTACTGTCCATCACACAAAATGCATTCAGCAGTGTTTCGGCAAGCATGACAATGACTTCATCTTCCCTGGCCACCACAAAGCCCAGATCTGAACCCCACTGAGAATGTATGGACATGTTAGAAAAACAGATCCAGGAGCAAAGTCCCCTTTTGTTAAATCTCAGCTAGTTAAAGGACTGTCTCGTGAATGCCTGGTATGCTGTAGACATAGATGCACTTCAACACCTTATGGACTCTATGCCAAACTACATACATGCTATAATTTAGACTAAAATCAATCCAACCCAGTATTGAATAAAATTTTATAATTCAGTGGGCGATTTATGTACTACTAAGTATGGTTAAGGCCCATGATGTTAGGGAGACACAAAGAGGTTTAAAAAAAATGTATACCTTAAATCCACCAACAAAAAAGAAAGATTAGTAATGCAGGAGGAAAGAAAATTACTGCAAACAGACAGCTAGAGGAAGAGAAGATATCCTTTCAGTTCGCTCATCTGCTTGGTGTTAACAGTGAAGAAAGCATCGTTGGCATGATGCCAAACACTTAATTACAGATTTAAAAGGGCTGAAGATGAGTTCTGGGTAAATGTGTTTCACAGAATTTTAGACATATGTATTACACAAATTAGAGAAAGATTTGTCGCTATGTAAAAATTTTCATAAATTTAGTTTTGTTTTTTTGTTTTTAGCCTCAGAACTTGCTTACACTAATGGAAACAGATTTTTTGAAACATGCAGATAATTTGCAAGATGTATATGATAAAGATCTAAATAAAAATTGCTTCATTCAAGTTTTGCAAACAGTTTTAAAGAGCTTTATAAAAGAAGAAATTAACTTTCACTAATTGCAATTGAAACCTGCACCATTGGGGCAGCGGTCTAAGAGATGGCTTCTGATAATTCGTCCGAAAGGGGTCCGGGTTCTAATCCCAGTGAGGCATGGATGTTGTGTTTGTCTTACGGCACTGCATCTTTTCCTTCCCTGGAACCAGTGGCCCTAAATTAGGGATGGACGACTTCTTATAGCCCACTGAGTTGCTCACAGTGGTCATTAAGGTGAACCTCAAGTAATTTTGTTTCCTATACTTCCAATGGGAAAACTTCTGTACACATTTTCTTCACAATTAATGCATTCCCAAGGATAAAAATTTTAACATCAATTAAAATAGCTTCATTATATAACTTGGAATATTTAATATTTTCTAAAGCATAACCATAATTATGCAATCCAACATTTGTTTGCCTACTGACGTCATCAAAGTACAGGTCGCGCCATCTTTTTTCTGGTTTCAACACCATCAAAGGAAAAGCTATTGATTTTTAATATAATTATGGTTATGTTTTAGAAAATATTAAGTATTCCAAGTTATAATATGAAGTTATTTTGATCGATGTTCAAATTTTCATGCTTGGGAACGCATTAATTGTGAAGAAAATGTGTACAGAAGTTTTTCCATTGGAAGTATAGGAAGCAAAATTACTTGACGTCCACCTTAAACCTCCAATAATAATAGAAAAAAACAAGATGCCAAAAATGAAATACCAAGACTTAATTAGACTTTGCCAATGCAAAAAGTACAAAGATTTCTTTCAGTATCTACATGCAATCTATCTATAAAAATATATATTTTTGGTTAACGAAATAAATGTTTTTACAAGTTAAAGAGTATGGCTTTTGATTTTCTCATTTAGATTTACACATACAGCAGTAGGAGAGGCTTTTTTATAATTTTACTTATAGACCGAAACTTCGATGTTACGCTGATGAATACTCGCCTCCGTTATACCGTTATAATTTTCAGAACAGATAATAATACCACTTCAGGGATGAAAATTGGGAGTTTACTTCTTCATTACTGTAACGAAAATATCCCAAAACTCCTGACCACATTGAGTGAAAGGAACACAGTATCTCTAACACTGTACCTGCCCACTCCCACCCCGATACATTGTTAGATCCAGAACTAACTCCAGCAAATCATTGCTTGCCTGTGAGAAAGAAAATGTACATAAGAACACGTTCTCGTATCTTATTTTAAAGCATTGTGGTAAACAAGCTTTCTCTCTGTACAAGGACGCTGTGTTTACGGACCATTAGTTAAATCATCCGTCTACAATTTATACGTTACTTAAAGGAAAATTCTAAACTTCCCAAGGAGGTTGAAAAGTACTAAAGACACAAACCTAAGCACTTTAACGAAACTGTGAATTACAGAGCACAACTTAACAACTGTTTGGTAAATTTCAATGTCAATAATGGCACATGTTTTCGGTCATGACGCTTCTATGACTACGGTTCCAGTTTTACCGACATTTCTCAACAAGAAAATCTGGAATTCGAGCAGCCGCCCCGGTGACGCATGGTCTAAGCGATGGCCTCTGATCATTCGTCCGAAAGGGATCCGGCTTCGAATCCCGGTAAGGCATGGATGTTGTGTTTGTCTTACGGCACTGGCTCTCTCCCTTCCCTGGAACCAGTGACCCTAAATTAGGGACGGGCGACTACTTATAGCTCATTGAGTTGCTCACGGTGGTCGTTAAACCTCCAATCAATCAAAAAAAAAAAATTCGAGGAAGCAAATTGGTAAACCGTTCCACAACTTTTCCTCTGCTTCACCATCCTCTATTTGTATAGTCACTAAGATCTTCGAAATCACAGTCGAATTCTCAATGGGCAATGGCCTAAGCGCTGTCTTATGATCATTCGTCTGAGTTGGGTCCGGGTGCGAATCCCGGTGAGGTATAGATGTTGTGTTTGTTTTACAGCCCTGGCTCTCTCACTTCTCTGAAACCAGTGGCCCTAAATTAGTGAAGGGCGACTGCTTATAGTCCATTGAGTTGCTCACGTTGGTCGTTAAACCCCAGTAAAAAAAAAAAAAAAAATTCACAGTCACCGCATTATGTCAAGGCCTCAACAAACTATCCATAGATAAGGGAACTTCCACTTCGGATGTAATTCGCGATTTTCACGACCGTGTTATAGCGTCTAAAACCGTGTCCATCAAAGTTTTCAAAGCGTCATTTCCGAGCATCTGAGCCCACAAATTCTCCTGATGCAGAATGAAATGGAAGGAGGGCAGCATGTTTCACACACCATTCTCACTCAAATGCTATTTCAAAAGAGAAACAAAGCCTGATTTACTTCCAATCATTACGTGTATACCGTTCGTTGTAATACAGAGTGATTCACTCGGGACTTTACACCCAAAAAAGTCCTATAATTTTGAAAATGGGAAACATTTCAAGCTGAAATTTGAAGACGATGTGCTGTTCGTTCTGACATTCGCATCCTGCTTTCTTGCGCGGTTTACCCTCCAGTTTTGTGTATTCCTGCTTTATGAAGCTTTCCCGGGTCCTTATTGATGCTCCGTTCGTAATGTGAGTACAGTATTTTCTTTATGTCCTCGATTCTTTTCGTTCTCTGCGTCGTCTTTTGCTTATTTCCGGCTAGTCATCCTGTCAACATTGTGACTTGCCGTTACAAACAGCGAGGACAAAAAAGATGAGTTGGGAAGCAGTACCATCTATTGACGTCGTTCGCATAAACAAACATTGAACATTGATTCCGTATCATTGTTTACATTTGAGTATTTATTTATATTTACTTTCACGTGAACAGATGGATATTTACATTCTGAATTTGTAGTACTTGGGCAAGATAATTTTTCTGTAGGAACTGGTGTAATTTATGCGTAAATCTCAGTCCTCCTTCCTTTATTCTTCAATGATCTAGGACTGAGATTTTGGTAAATGTGTAGATTAGCATTTTAAATTATCTCGTCGGAAAAATGCAAGTATCTGGGAAAAGTGCGACGTACAGATTTTAGAGTATGGAAATTAATGGCAAATGGTGCAAAACTTTCATGTTTAAAATGTCTTTTAAAGATTTTTATCGTATCATTTACCTGTAAGTGCGATGCTGCGAAGAGACGCTGCCGTAGGCCTAACGCATCGCTATCGCGACGATCTCAAGCGTCTCGGTAGCGATGCGTTAGGTCGATGTCGTCGCGGCAGCGATGCGTTAGGCCAAGGCTGAACTCGATCCTATCAGGCTGTAACATTAAGCAAAAACAGCGAGGACAGAAAAGATGAGTTGGGACGCAGCGCCATCTATTGACGTTGTTCGCATTAACAAACTGATTCTGTATCATTATTTACATTTGATATCTTATTTATATTCACTTTCACATTAACAAATGGATATTTGTATTCTGAATGTGTAGTACTTGGACAAGAGAATTTTTCTGTAGGAACTGGTGTAATTCATGTGTAAATTTCATTCCTCCTTTATTCTTCAACGATCTAGGGCCGAGATTTTGGTAAATGTGTAGATTAGCGTCTTAAATTATTTCGTCGGAAAAATGTTAGTACCTGGAAAATGTGCGAGGTACAGATTTTAAAGTATGGAAATTAATGGCAAGTGGTGCAGAAATTTCGTATTTTAAATGTCTTTTTAAGATTTTTATCTTAACATTTACCTGCAAGTTCGATGCTGTAAAGAGACGCTGCCGTAGGCCTAACGTATCGAACGTACAGGTAAATGCTACGATAAAAATCTTTAAAAGACATTTCAAACAGAAAATTTCTGCACCATTTGCCATTAATTTTCACAATCTAAAACCTGTACGTCGCACTTTTCCGAAGTACTAATATTTTTCCGACGAAATAATTTAAAACGCAAATCTACACATTTACCTACTATTTTACTTAATATGAGTTTATATAGCTGAGGGGTTTTTTTCTAAAATTGAATTATTTACGTAATTATCAAAATGAAAATGCTTACCACAAACAACAGTTGAAGGTAACTTGTCATTTGGAGTAAAATCCTGACGAGATATTTCTTTCAGCAACAGTTGATTTAGGTTCTGATTTGAGGGAAACTCATGGAATGAAAATCCCACGTATTTCTTCTTAGAAGATGTGCACATCGGCACACAGCAGTAAACCATTTTGAAAATGGGTTGGATTTTGTTGTGAAAACAACAGTTTGGTTTTAAAACTAGAAGTTTTTTTTTAAAAGAAACAAGAAAAAACGACGGACATACACAATCCCGCATTTCAAACAACGCAGAAACTGAGGTGTTTATACCAACGAGATAGAAATATTTCTATCTCGTTGGTTTATACCTTGGGACGCAGTGCCAGCTAACGGCTGAAATCGTCCCTAACGCCCACTGGCCAATCACCAAAAGTCTATTGTCTTCAACGGTAATGTTACGGCCTGATAGGATCCAGTTCAGCCCTTGGTTAGGTGTGCGGCAGCGTCTCTTCTTTTTTTTTTTTTTTTATTAGAGGTTTAACGACCACCATGAGCAACTCAATGGGCTATAAGCAGTCGCCCGTCCCTAATTTAGAGTCACTGGTTCCAGGGAAGGGAGAGAGCCAGTGCCGTAAGACAAACACAACATCCATGCCTCACGGGATTCGAACCCGGACCCCTTCTTTCACAGCATCGCACTTACAGGTAAATGTTACGAAATAATCTTTAAAAAGACATTTAAAATACGAAATTTCTGCACCATTTGCCATTTATTTCCATAATCTAAAATCTGTACGTTGCAATTTTCCCAGGTACTAATATTTTTCCGACAAAATTATTTAAAACGCAAATTTACACATTTACCGACTATTTTACTTATTATGAGTTTATATAGCTAAGTGTTTTTTGTTTGTTTTTTCTAAAATTGAATTAGGTACATAATTATCAGAATGAAAATGCTTACCACAAACAACAGTTGAAGGTGACTTGTCATTTGGAGCAAAATCCTGACGAGATACAGAGCCTTTGCACGTGACGTCCCAAAACTGTCTGTTAGACTTCCGGGTGGTTAGAAAGAACCCGAGCTGGTCTCTCTCCATGCTTTTCAATGGCTGCTAATGCTGTAAATAGAGTTAAAAAAAACCTGTTCTTTCTGGCGAAGTTTGCCCTCTTAATGTGGTGGAAAAGCAACGTTACGAAGAAAGGTTTAGAAATAGTGGCATAGAAGATCCATACGACATTCCTGAAAGATATTTTTATCATCTGGAAGTTTGTGTTGCTATGGACCTCCCTGACCTGAACTATCACGATATTTGTAACTATTTAATAGGCAGTTTTTCGTATTATATCGCAAAAGCTCTAACTTATAAAAGCCTTGATGCATATAAATATTTTACCAGTGGGTGGGTAAGAAATGAATTAATTCTGGAGACTGAAAACGAAAAATTCTTTATCCGGTCTAAGGTATGTTGTTACATTTCTAACTGGTTTCAGCGTGTATTGCAATTAAAAAAAGAAAATACCGACTTATCGTATCCCGAAAAACGGACTACTTTTTCACCTAAACAAAAGGGGGTGGAGGAAACAGATCCGGGAAAACCGACGACACGATAATGTATAACAGCACCCTCTAATTCTATGTGTACGTGGGCCGCGGGTGGCCTAGTGGACAACGTTCGTGACTGCCGCGCAAAAGACCTCAGGTTCGATCCCAGGCAGGTACGAACGCTCGATCCACTAAATACCTGCCGTACGTCGGATGGGTACGTAAAGCCGTCGGACTCCGGGTACTGGCCCCCGGTAATAAATAAGGGCGTCTTCCTCCCCCTTTCTACTTCGCTTCTGTGTCACTTTCCTATCGGACACTCTAGTCCAAATCTCCTAGCTTCCTATTTCTAAGGGTTGTTTAAGACCTGGGGTCAGACACTCCCTTCCTAAAATCCTCTACAATCAATCTATGTGGACGTATGTCCTTAAACTTCGGTTCGGAAAAAAAGGCATCTGTTTCAGTATTTAGAAATCAGTAACAGTACAAAACCTTGAAAGTTCACGAAAGCTTAGCAATTTCCGTTTTAACAGCCAATTTAGTCCGTCATGCATTCAGAGCATGTTAAACAGAATAACAAGGATTTACGTAAAAACTTGAAAATAATACACAAGAGTGAACAAGAAAATGTACCGATAAAAATTCAACTATTAACGTAGTAAAATATGCAGATTTACAATACTTGAAATGGGTTTACTGCAGATCCTGTCATACGGCCTGGGCGACCATGCCTTCCGATTTACGGCTATTTCCCACATAATCATGCGTTTTTCTGCCGTTAAAAGGCGATAAAAGGAGTTTCCACTACCTTACTCGTACCTTGACAAGCGCCCAAACGCCACACAACTTTTAACCATTTTTAAAACTTCAAACAATCGAATGACAGAGCAGGGACGGCGCCAGAAAATTTTCAACGTGGAGGGGGCCTTTAGCGTGGGCGCTGCAAATTCTGGGGGCGAATTATGCTTCATATATATATACACTGAAGAGCAATTGAATTAGAGACAGCTGGCATTATGCAAATGTGGCGCTGTGGGCGGTCCTGTAAACGGAAACGACATGATGTATGCAGCGATCCAACAATATAAGGAGTGATGCGACGGGAATCAGTAAGAGTCAGACGCAGTATGGGTAAGACGAAGGATCTAAGCGCTTTTGATTGTGGGCAAACTGTCGGGGCCTGACGAATGGGGCACTCCATCTTGGAAGTCGTGCAGGCACTGGGATTTTCACGAGCCACTGTGTCACGGGTGCACCGTGAGTGCATCGAATCCGGTAAAACCATCCCTGCAAGGGCCAACTGCCATGGACAACAGCAAGTGAATGAGCGGGCTCATCGTCGGCTAGCTCGCATTGTAACAGCGGATAGACGAGAAACAGTGCAAGAAATCACTCGGCAATTTAATGCTGGTGCACAAAAACGTGTAAGCAGCCACACCATCCAGAACCATCTCCTCGCTATGGGGTACAGAAGCCATCGTCCCACGAGGGTACCGCTGCTGACCACACATCACAGGGTGCAAAGATTAGCATGGGTGCGGGAACATCGCCACTGGACCCTAGACATGTGGGAAAATGTTGCCTGGACTGATGAGTCCAGGTTCACGTTGGTACATGCGGATAGCAGGATACGAGTACGGCGCAAACGACATGAAGCGATGGATCCTTCTTGCCAGTAGGGTACTCTTCAAGCTGGTGGGGTGGCATTCTCGTCTGGGGACTGTTTACGTGGACAGAAATGGGACCCCTTGTACGTGTGACATCGTCTCTCACAGGTCAACGTTACCGGAATATCCTGGACGACCATTTGCTCCCGTTTGTGCGTCTTCAACATCCCACTGAAGACCTCGTCCTGCAACAAGATAATGCACCGTGTCATCGCTCCCGAATTGTATCCGAATGGTTGGATGAACACTCCACCGACGTGACCTCGCTTCCTTGGGGAGCTAGGTCTCCTGACCTCAATCCCATCGAGCACATCTGGGATGCCATCGAAAGAGATGTTCGAGGCTCCGACCTCCCTCTCTCAAATCTTCGTGAACTGTGGGAGCTTGTTCAGGGGTCGTGGATCCGTATGGCTTCCCAACGCTTCCGGTGTCTTGTCGAGTCCATGCCGAGACGAATCGCCGCAGTCATCAGGACGAAAGGTGGTGCTACACGTTACTAGGCAGGTATCTCTAATTCAATTGCTCTTCAGTGTATACTTACATACACTATCTACCAACAAGTAATTGGACACCTGTGATAGCAAAGGAAAACGAAGTTTATTTACCTACACTGGTTGGTGGAGCCTCCACGAGCGGCGATTACAGCTGCGACCCTCAGGGGCATACTCTCAACCAGGCGTTGTACGACGGCTAGTATTTTCTTCCACTCGGCTTGGAGAAGACAGGTCAGTTCCTTCACCGATTTCGGACGGTGGGGGCGCCCCTTAAGTCGACACTCCAACTCGTCCTAGAGGTGCTCGATAGGGTTAAGGTCCGGGCTCTGCGCAGGGAAGTCCATGCGATTAACCCCATTGTCACTATACCAAGCCATGGTGGACCTCGCAACATGACAGGTGGCATTGTCATCCTGAAAGTAACATGGGTCCACCCCGTAAAACTGTCACAACGTAGGAAGCGCATGGTCATCCAAAATGGTGCAGTAGGTCTCGGCGTTGAGTCTACCAGGAATTGCGACCAAGGGTCCTGTGCCATACCAGGAGAAACACCCCCATAGCATAATTCCACCGCCGCCGAACTACACAGTTGGCAAAATACATTCCGGCAGGAGGCGTTCTCCAGGCAGACGCCAAACCCAGACCCTGCCATCCGAACGGTAGAGGGTGAACCTTGATTCGTCGCTCCAGAGAACCTGTTTCCACTGTTCAACGGTCCACTGTCGACGTCCTTTGCACCACGTTAGCCGAGCAGTGCTAGTGGACTTGATGATCAAAGGCTTGTGGGCGGCAGCACGTTCATGATAACCGAGCAGATGGGCTTACTTACTAATCGTATTCACGGAAGAAGACTCCAGGATGCCTGTTGAAACTACTCGCGAATGTGGCCCATCGATTTGGTGCGGTTCTTCCGAATTTCTCTGTCCAGCACCCGTCGGTCTCTAACTCCCAGTTTTGTGGGTCTGCCGGGTCGGGGCACATTCCGACAGTCACCTCTCATCTTCCACTTGCCAATCACGTAGGCCATTGTCGATTTTGGGTACTTCAACTCGCTGGATATGTCACGCATGGTTCGGCTATATCTGTGATACCCGACGATTACACCTTTCTCAAAATCAGAGAGCTCCGAACTGCGTGGCATCTTACATGCGACTGGCTGCGTTGTTGTTTCCCACACAATATTTAACGGAGGTGGCCGTGACGTGCACCAGGACCGCAGATATCGTCGGTTGCAGGGGTGTCCAATTACTTGTTGGTAGATAGTGTATATATATTAAAGTAAAGAATTTTAAAAAAACCGCCGTCGCTTGCCCTAAACAAAGCTTTTCCTTGACATTCGCTGCATGTGCACCATTTTGAAGTGTGGCAACTGATGAATCTGTCATTCTTGATTTCATTTTCTTATAAGATGTACCGACACCAAGTAAATGTTGTGGGTCAAGCTGTTTTGGTGTTTTTTAAAACCCGAATCCTTTTCAAGTACTGTTTTTCCAATTGTTGTAGCCTCTCTGAGCGAAGGTAACCTCATGTTTTTCGTCGTCCTATGAAAACATTCTACACGGAAAACAAAAGGTGGAATCTCTCTTTATACTATATGCACGCTATGGGAACATGTTATACTAATATGCCTGGAAGCTTCTTTGTTCTTTATCGTATTTTTTTGTGGGAACTGTTTTCATATAGGCTGTTTGGTTTGATCCAAAAGTGAAGTTGCTATATCAAGTTCTCCGAGTTCAACATTTTTTGTCTTGCGACCATGTGGTCCTTCCAGTGTTTTATTTTCACAAGAATTGCGTTCATAAAAAATTTCCATTGAATCATTACAAGCACTTAAAGAATTCTCGTTGATTCCTAATGATTCTCCACACGCTGTTGATAAAGTTGAAGCCGTCTGATAACCATTATCCGCTTTGTATGCAATATCGCATAATTTACTTTTCTTCTGGTTAACACTTGTTCGAAAAAATCCTGGATTGATTGTTTTGCGTTTTGCGGACATGTTATTTCAAACTTTGGTTTGGGAACAAATGCCTCACTTTTATGTATCACGTACAATACGTGCAAAAAAAAATCAAGCAGGAAAAATTAGATTTTCTACCAGAACGATAAAAAAAAACGACTGTAACTACTGACTAGCCATGAGAAATTTCGCTCACTGTCTGCTGTTTTCGACGATCGTGATAACGCCCACTAATTGTCATAGGCTACGAGAGCGCCAGGGCGGTGCTGGGATTGGCAGAGTGATATTTATTCAGTATTTCAACCCACTTGCATGAGCCACGGCATCGGATTGACCATGTTCTTTGACCTTCCGGCCGGTCTTCGACATCTGTGTGCCAAAGCGGAAGCCCAGAGTGCAAGTAAGGTTTCGCGTCTGAGTCATGGATCGTGGTTGGAGGAACATATTTGCATAATGCTACACTTCTCCCATTACCACAGAAGAACATGTAGCTCCGATAGTAAAGTGTACAACATTTTCTTCATTTATCCAAAAAATTCTGGGGGGGCTGACAGGGGTACTTACCAAAATTTTGGGTGGGCTTCCGCCCACCGCAGCACCCCGGTGGCGCCGTTCCTGTGACAGAGGGTCCAGAAATCGCTTCCCCATGTTAATCCTTTAGGAACTTTAGCAGCCGAACTTTCTTTTAATCACCCAGAAGTAACCGTGACGTCGGTGCGAAGGCACCGACGTCACGGTTACTGACGAGAAGAAAATCCCACGTTTTTCTTCTCAAAAGATGTACACATCGGCACACAGCAGTAAACCATTTCGAAAATGGGTTAGATTTTGTTGTGAAAAAATCAGTTTGGCTTTAAAACTGTAAGGCTTTTTCAAAAATAAACACAAGATAAACGACGAACATACACAATCCCTGGAGCCAGTGACTCTGAATTAGAAACAATGTAGAAATTGAGTTGTTTATACCTTGGGACGCAGTGCCATCTAACGGCTGAAACGATCCCTAATCGCCAAAAGTCTATTGTCTTCAACCTTAATGTTAAAGCATATTCTTCATTCAGTTCAGCCTTATTCTATTGTCTTCAACGTTAATGTTATAGCCTGTTCTTCATCCAGTTCAGCCTTGCCTCGCATCAAAGACCTTTAAGATACCTGGACTGGAAGTTCTCGTGTAAATGAGTCGCAGTGGGTGGCAACATTTTGATCGCACAGATTGTACGGCAAAACGGCATGCGTCCTATGTAAACAACGTTAATTAAGTGCTTTTATCTGCGCGAAAGAAGAAATTATACGTCGTTTTAATAATGCGTATTAATTTTTTTTCAATGGGGTGTAAATTAGGCATTGCGCTTTTTATCTTACGATTAAAGAAAACATCATTATCGTAATTTGGGGGAATATAAAATAACTGAAGGGAAACGACGCTTGTCCTAGGTGTAAAATATATTTCGCCTTAAGTTGCTTACAAACTATATGATCTAGTTGCATGAAATTCTTATTTCACACTGTAAGTAATGTCAAAAATCATTTTAATATGGTCATTTGTTTATTCTGAAGAGAAGTTGCCGAGAACAAAGCTTTTAATTTTGGAAGTTTTTCCTGCAGTATTATGAGTTCGTAATAGCTACTAAACGGAAGAAAAAATAAGTAAAATTAAATATGATAGAAAGAAATTCCCTCTTCATTTAATTAATAGTTTAGACAATTACAAATCTCGAGAATGAGAAGTCTCGGGAAAGAAGCACGAGTTGGCAAACCATGTGTAGGTTTAACCAGAAACCCTCCCTTTAGAGCCATACATACTCTGGTGAATGACACAAGGATCTAGTAAACACTCCTCAATTTAATATTTAGAGATCAAATAAGGAAAAAAGGTTACTAGCTAACTATCTAGCACTTAAAATACTAAAACAACTCTACCATTTCCAGGGAAAGATTAGGAAAGGAGGCGAGAAGCCTAGATTGAAACTGCAAGTCACGGTAAATGACACAAGGTTCTAGTAAACACTGACTCCCTCTACTTAATATTTAGAAATAAAGTAAGTGCAAAAGGTTACTAACTAACTATCCTGCATTTAAACATACTAAAACACCTCTATTATTTCAAGGGAAATATTAGAAAAGCAGGAGAGAAACCTAGACGAGATGTAAAAATGTAACAGATTCTTGCCGTACAACGCTGAACTTCAAATGTCGCCCGAACCGCAGTGGTCTAAGCGATTGCCTCTGATCGTCCGAAATGGGTCCCGTTCGAATCCCGGTGAGGCATGGATGTTGTGTTTGTCTTATGGCATTGGCTCTCCCTCCCTGGAGCCAGTGACCCTAAATTAGGGACGGGCGACTGTTTATAGCCCATTGAGTTGCTCAGGGTGTTCGTTAAACCTTCAATCAAAAAAAATGTCGCCCGGTTAACTTACGGTTTTCCACCAGTCTATGTATCTTAAAGATCTTTGCCGCGCTCTCCATCCTGCCTCATCGCAGTGGTCTTTCTGTGACATCATCTCCTGCTCGACTTTCTTGGTCTTTTGCCACATGGCCAGTGCTTCTGCTATCTCCCGCCGCCATCGCCTCCACCTGACGCTCCGTTGGATGGCTCTTCTCCGCCTTCGTCGTCGGCTGCTGCTCCTGCGTTTTCAGCGCTTCTTCCTTTACCTCTGGATTTTCATTTCGCTCGACGAGGTTCCGTTCTTACCACCACTATCCCACAAACTTCTGCTACTGGTCGTTCTTTGCTCGCTACTCTTGCGTCAGGGGTAAAGTATGACGCCCTTCCGAACACTAAGATTTCTGCTTATACTTCTGGTTCATGTCTGTTGTGCCTTCCTAGGATATCACGCACGTTGCGCGCCGGCCTCGTTCGGTGCTCATTTACTTTTCTACTCCCGCGCAAGTTGCTCGTGTGGTGTCATCTCCCATTTTTATTGGAGATCGCAGCCTGATCGCCATTCCCTTAACTCAATGCCCTGTTCTCGTTCCGCCCGAGATTTCTGACGTTGTTCTTCTCGAGTTTCTTTCTCGTTGCGATCTCTTCGTTGGTAATATACGCACATTCCCCGCCGCTCCTGACGATCGGGATGATCGTCCGTTCCTCAGTTTCCGTGGTCAAGCGCTCGTCGTCTTTCCAAGTGAGGCGTCCATTGCCGCCTGCCTCACTCAGGTCATGTGCGGCCCCCATTCCTGCACGATCCATGTTTATACCGTCTTTCATTGTTTTTTCTGCAAGATGCCAGATCGTCATCGTCTTCATGTCCTGCGTATTTGTCTGCGACTCCGGCTACAGTTCTACCCGGTCCTTGTTCTGTTTCCTCTGATGTGTTGGATTCTTCTTCGGCCCCGTTGCGGTCGCCAACAGTTCCGTCTTCGCTACCGTCCGTCCCGGGAGGTCTGCTTCCTACCCTCCTGTGTCTACAGTATCTTCGCTCTACCGACGTTGTGTCTCCTACTACCTCTACTGGCGTGTGCTCTTTGCTCTACTCAGCGCCACCTTTGCCGACTTTCTCTCCTTCCTGGTCTCAGCCAGATGCCGTCTCTTCAGCAGTCGTCCCTCGTCCTCCTGTGTTTCGACTCACCTGTACCGTTGGATGACACTGCTTCTCCCAGCCGCACTTTGGACTTCTCTGCCTTGTTGCCAGTTTCTCTGCTCGTGTCCTCCCTTCGGACGCCTTTTATACTCCTTGTCCATCTCCCCCGTCTTCCCGGTTAGCTTGTTCGTCTCTTGCTGGTGCTCCTGTGGTATCTTCCTCCTGTCGTGCTGCCTCTCCTCCTGCCACTATTATTCCGGCTGCTTCATCTGCCGCCTGTGTTTCCGTCGTTTCTTCGGCACCTTCTTCAAGTGTGCTTCTCTGCGGTTCCATGTCTGAGGACTCATCGCCGGCCGCCACCTCATCACGTACTGCTTCTCTGATGGCTTCTGCTGCCTCCTTTTTGCGTGTCCACACCCGATCTCCTTCGGACATCTCCGCGTCAATTCCTTCTGCTGACTTGCTCTCCATGCTTCAGCGCTTCCTCCGCCTCGTCCCGAAGATCTCCCTTCCCACGATGACTTTCAACGTGCTTCTGATCAGTGGGTCAATGAGCTCGACCTGTTTGTTGTTCTTCAGCAACGCCTTCCTCCTCCATCTACCTGTTCGAGTGCTTTCTACTGGTGCTATTCCTAAAAAGCGTTTGCGTCGTCCTTTCCAGCGAACACGCAAGTGGCGTGTCAAAACTTCTGCTGTTCAGTCCCTTCTTCTTTTGTCACTCCTTCAGCTCCGTCCATGTTCCCTCGTCCGCTTTCTTCGGAGCCTCTCCGTGCAGGGCCACATTTCTGCACTTGCACAGGGCCTCAGAATTTAGAGGGGCCTCCAAACTACCTTAATAATAATATAAATTTTCAGAACTAAAATATATTTTTCGTTGCAGCTCGAAATTACTATACGGTTCGGTTTCAGATTTTCGGATGAGATTTTTTTTTGATTGGAGGTTTAACAACCACCGTGAGCAACTCAATGGGCTATAAGCAGTCGCCTGTCCCTAATTTAGGGTCACTGGTTCCAGGGAAGGGAGAGAGCCAGTGCCATAAGACAAACACAACATCCATGCCTGATCGGGATTCGAACCCGGACTCCTTTCGGACGAATGATCAGAAGCCATCGCTTAGACCACTACGCCACCCGGGCGGCGATGAGATTTTGGAAATCAAATTATTATTATTTCGTATGATAAAGCTCAAGCGTTGCGCTGAGCTGTGATCGGCCAGTGTAACATTTTCAAAATGAAATGGGAACACCCTATATTCGGAGCAATATGGTATATTATACATGAAAAACAACTCAGCAAACATGAATAATTTACTAAAAAATATTTCTATTATCAATATTAGTTTTGTGAAAACAAAAAATTGTGAATCAATATTCATTATTATATAGGGTTTATTTTTACATAAATAAAAATACAAAAAAAGTTTAATTGACACAATTTTATTAAAAGACTTGTAATAATCTACATGGAGTGTTGCAATAATTTATTTTACAATGTGTGTGGTCAGATGTAAGACTTTGTGAAGAATTACTTCTTACAGCTTAAACTACCATGGGTTCACCATTTCCATTAAATTTACGGTAAGGTAGGTGCTTTAAATTATATCTCTGAGAGGATAGCTATTTGCTTCCGTTAATGATACTATAAAACAGAAAAAGAATCTCACAGTGCTTAATGTCACAGCTGTAAGCTCTGCGGGTGGGATGAAGTAAAAGCGGTGTGAATCCTCGTCTATTACACGCCACATTGTCTGTAAAGTTGACGAGCATGTGCGACGCGTTTTATTGCTGTTACTGCTAGAAAAATTGCTTAAAAAAAAATTTTTTACCAGTAAATATTCGTTTCGACTGTTTGAACATTTTAATCGAGAAGGCCCCAGACAGGGAGTGCACAGTTTGCCTCGACTGACCTAAGTCGGGCCCTGTCTGTGTGAGGACTTTGACAGTTCTAGGGAATTCTGGCGTGCCTTTTACGACTGGTACTTCCGAGCTGCATTTCCTCCCGACTGTGCTCCTGAACGCCTTTGATTCTTGCCCCCTTATGCCCAGGACTCTTGCGTCTCCATTCCTTGTTGCTTTCATCTGCGGTTTGTATCCTGTGTTACTTCACGTCTCATGGTTCTGTTTCCTGTATTATTTTCCCGAATAAAATATTGAAACCACCTACGAAGCCAACGATTTCCAATCTTGCGAAGAAACTTGAGACGACAGGAAGCCTTGTTGATATGCATTCAGGAAGGTGACCCGCAATGTCGGAAAACACTGTGCATTGTGTGATAAAGAAGTAGTTGCAGTCTCCAAAGAAATCGTTACGCAGGCTGTCGCGAGAAACAGGACTTTTATATATCACCTACCAGAGGGCTGCAAAAAAGGGTAAACTGAAGCCATATCGTGTTACAGTTGTTCATGAGCTATAACCAATTGACATGCCGAAGCGAATGCATTACTGCCGGCGGTTTAAAGCGGACGTCAAGTAATTTTGCATCCTATACTTCCAATGGAAAAACTTCTGTACACATTTTCTTCACAATTGATGCTTTCCCAATGATGAAAATTTGAACATTGATTAAAATAGCTTCATTTTATAACTTGGAATATTTAATATTTTCTAAAACATAACCATAATTATGCAATCCAACATTTGTTTGCCTACTGACGTCATCAAAGTACAGGTCGCGCCATCTTTTTTGGTTTCAACAACACCAAAGGAAAAGTTATTAATTTTTAATATAATCATGGTTATGCTTTAGAAAATATTAAGTATTCCAAGTTATAATATGAAGTTATTTTAATCGATGTTCAAATTTTTATCCTTGGGAACACATTAATTGTGAAGGAAATGTGTACAAAAGTTTTTCCATTGGAAGTATAGGAAGCAAAATTACTTGAAGTCCACCTTAACAAATTCGTTAGTGAAAATCCAGGCGTATTAGACATTACGTAGTTCACGGACGAAGTCTGGTTCCACCTTTCAGGTTATGTAAACTCACAGTATGCGCGGGTATAGGCGAGTGAGAATCCCCATGTCATTCACGAGGAAAGAATGCACCCCATAAAGATTGGCTTATGACGTGCCATTTCACAGAACCGTATAATCGGTCCCATTTTCTTTGAACAGACTCAACACAGAATTGTATCTCAATATCTTCACACAGTTACAGTTCGTGAACCAACTGGATGATATTGAACTGCAGAATAGAGTCTTCCAACTGGATAATACGACTTGTAACACTTCCAATGCCAGCATGGCTGAGAAGGAGGTGCTGGCAATAGCCCCTCTCCGTGAGCTGCCGTGACGCCACTTTTTATCAGCTGACTACGCTAATGCGCCCAACCCGGGAATCTCCTGTATATCTCGATGGGGAAATCGCGATTTTGAACGGTTTTTTCGGACCCTTACTCTACCCATACAGTCATGAAAAAAATTTGAGGCTGAAATATTCATTCCCATAATTAAAAAATTCCAGAAAAAATAAAAAATAAAATATGTGATGGTATTTCTTTAAAAAATTTAAAATAATGATTTTTTGAGCGGAAGTGCATACTGCGCATGGTTACTTGCATACTTGATAATATTGCATTTGGTAATATTTTAAACATGACTACTTGCACGTAGCCATGTTTAGAATATTACCAAAACTCTAATGTTGAGAAATACGAAGTCTGAAATATTCCTTGTTTGTATCCCTGTTTTGCAAGCACTAAATGTAACTGCTTCAGGCACAGGAAGTGACGTCACGTTGCCGAACTACCGCAAACTCGCACCATTTGATCTGTTTCGTCTTCACTCTAAATGGGTCCTTTCACCTTCTTGGTTGACACTGTGGCGTCAATGAGTCATTTTGAAAACAGAATGCTTCCAATGACGTACAAGAAATGCTATGTTACAACTAGCACACGCCATCGGGAAGTTTACTGTGGGAGCTGGGAAATTCAAATTAGCCACACTTTCTCATTTGGTAACAGGGTTGCCCACCCGGTGGAGCAGTGGTCCACGTGGGTTCGGTTTCGAATCCCGTGAGGCATGGATGTTTGTCTTAAGGCATTGGCTCCCGGAAATAGTGGCCCTAAATTAGGAACACACAACTGGTCGTTAAATCACCAACCATATAAAAAAAACAAGTAGCTTGAAGGTCACCCTTCCCCATGTTTGTTACAGAATAGGTTTGAAGTCGAAATTCCAAAGGGGCGTACCTGGAGCGAAAATATTTATTATATTTCTAGGGGACCAGTGACGTAGCCAGAAATCTTTTGGGGTAGGGGGGTGTCCATTGGTGAAAGCCTCATATATATCCTTTTAAATTCGTACCCTATCTACCCTCACAGGGTGCAGACCCGAGGTCCCCTCTTCCTCTTGGCTACACCTCTGTAGCGGACCCAGAGAGAAACTTGGGAAAAACTCCCATTGGCAACTGCATTAGATTTTTTTCACGTCTGAATCACAAGAAGCAAAACGGGTTTAATTGGGTGGTGCAATCTTTCGCGGTCACGAATACGTTATTTCATTATATACACTGGCGGAAAGTGAAAAAAGAACAACAAGAAGGGGACGTCTGATAACAACGAAATTTATACAGCATAATAACGGAATACCGAGGATAACGTGATCAAAACATTATGGCAAAATACAACTGTATTTGCTGGTAAACTGAAAAATAACATTTCCATGTAACATGGTTAGTGCGAGATTAAACCCCATGAACTGCGGCACACTGTGCAATTCTGGCATGGAGTCTGTCGTACAGATGATGGATGTAAGTTTGGGGTATTGAGTTCCAAGCATCCTCAACCTGGACGCGTAAATCGGGGATGGTCGTGGGGACCAGATAAGTCGTTATCCCATAAAATCCCACACGTGCTCAATGGGGACAAATCCGGTAAACGTGCAGGTCATGGAAGTTGTCTCACACCCTGAAGTTCATGTTGCGTTGCACGTGCCGTGTGTGGGCGTGCGTTATCTTGCTGGAAAACACCACGATGGATCGACCTTACAAATGGCACAACAACGGACTGAATGATGTTGTTGATGTAGGAGGTGCTGTTTAACGTACCCGGTACAAACACTAGTTGTGTACGGGAGTGATAGCTGATCGCTCCCCACACCAGGAGACCAGGTGTACGCCTTGTGTGTCGCTGGCGGATGCAAGAAGGGTGGAGACGCTCCCCTGTGCGTCTGCGAACACGCATAAGGCCATCGTAGGCTCCCAAGCAGAATCTGCTTTCATCGCTGAACACGACAGATCGCCATTGCGTTCTCAAGTGCAGCCATTCCTGACGGTGGGCTGGAGTCAGAGGCACACGTGCACGTAGGCCTGCATCCAGTAGACGGTTGCAGATTGTTCGCACAGTCACCTTAGGTGCAACGGCAGCTCGGATTTGCGTCACAGTGGATGTTCTGTTTGACAACGCCGCTCTTCTTATGAGTCGATCGGTTCACTCATCAGTCCGTCTGTGACTCCCTGTTCCACGTCTTCTCGTGTGGAATGTTCCTCGGACCACCTACGTCACCATCGTACCACCACCGATACTTCCCGTCCAATTCGCTCCGCAATACGACCACCCGGCCTCACGGAGTCCGACTAGATGACCTCGCTCAAAGTCCGATAACTGCTGAAATCGTACACGTCTTCCATGTCCAGGCATTGCAGCTTCTTCAGGGTCTTCGCACGTGTCCGTACGCCGACGATTTACTCCTTAAATACCACCGACGATAATTTGCATATCATGCCGTGCTGTGGCGTAAGCGCTCACCGGTTGGTCTCGAAATTAACATCACACCTACGTAAACTCGACCCCATTAACATATGTAAATTTCATGATCGTCTGCCAATTCCTTCTTGGTGTTCTTTTTTCACTTTCCGCCAGTGTATATACACAGTAAACGCAATTAAAAAAGCCATAGATCACTGGCAGGCTCATAACTTAGCTGAAGAAATGATATCTTCGGGACTGGGACATAGCCCCCCCCCACCACCACCACTGACAACAGTGGTTCCGATATTTTTGGGTACCATATGTACACTGGTGTGCAAAAATTAAGGACGAAGAGGAGAAATTCGCATAACAGCGGAACGAGAAGGCAGAACGGACCGAAAGACCACTCAGGAGATAGACTAGGATCCGGTAGGGCATCACGTGGGGGGGGGGGTCGGAAGGGTATAAAGCACACGGGGGTCTGTGTACCCTCAGCAATTCGGTGAAAGCTATTTCACGGTGTACATCGGTTTGAACGACGTTGAGTTGCTGCCACCGTGTGATATGGCCAACAGGTAATCCAGTAGGCGACATCTGGATGACTTTACCCGAGGTCGCGTCATTGGGAAGTTGGAAGGTCGAAGTGTGACCGAGGAGTTAGGGATCGCTCACAGCATCGTTTCACGAGCTTGGACAGCATTTCAAACGACAGGAACAGCTGTTCGAGAGTTTAGCAGTGGTCCATAAGCAACCACGGCGGCGGACGACCGGTATATTGTCCTACAGGCGAGAAGAGACAGACAACGGGAGAAATCGCAAGGCACATGCAACAGACAACTGCACGTCCGTTATCACGTTTTACCGTGGCCAGGGGGATGCATAAAGGTGGTCAATTTGCACGACGACCAGTACGGTGTGTGCCATTAACGTCTGCTCACCGGAGACAGCGGTTTATGTAGTGCCAGGAATACAAGAGCTGGACACATCAGAAATGGGGTCGAGTTCTCTTTACGCATGAGAGCCGATTTAGTCTGACGAGCGATTCTGGACGTACACACAGCTGGATAGAGCAGGGAACACCAAATCACACCTCCAACATTATCGAAAAGGGCCAGTTTGGAGCGGTATCATGCTTGGTAGCCGTACTGACCTCCAAATCTTCCAAGAAGGTTTCGTCACTGGTGTCCGCTATTCTACCGAGGTTCTCCTGCCTCACGTGCGTCTGTTTAGAGGTGCTGTGGGTCCTGAGTTCCTCTTCATGGACGACAACACTATACTCCATCGTACAGTGGCTGTCGCAGAGTGAAGATATTCAACGCATGGATTGGCCCGCAAGGTCCCCGGATCTAAATCCAATCGAACACGCTTGGCAGCACGTCACCAGCCGCTAGCAACGATTCCGCAGCTGCGATTGGCGCTACAAGAGGAATGGGCCGCGATGCCTCAACAGCTCCTTGACAACCTCGTCATCATAATGGACAGACGTTGTAAGTCCTGCAACGCAGTCAGGGGTGATCACATCCCCTACTAAAGACTGGATTTTTCTTGGCAGCCGCCTGTCACATGGAAGTTTCTGTCCAGTTGTGCTCGAAGCTATCTTTTCAATAAAGTGCCTTTGTATTCCTTGTTTGGACAGTTTTGCTCACTTGTCCCATATTCTTACATCTCAGGAATATTATGGTATTATTTGAGTCGATGTGGAGAACTTCTGCACGACGTTACATTCGAAAAACCGTCTTGTCCTTAATTTTTGCACGCCAATGTATAAGGGTCCCAGATCCCCTCCATAAATGAAATCTGGGGTATAGTACTAACTGTAATAAATTAGATGTAATGCTTACATAGGGAAAGTGTGGTCTTACTTGCATGCATCTATCTAAAGCATAAATAAAATTGTTTTCTACCAATTTTTGCTAATGATTTAAGTTTCTGTAGCTTACTTTTTCAACTGTAAATCTGATTGATTATACTGCATTTTAAAGTATATATACACTGACGGAAAAAATCCCAACACCACGAAAAAATAGTTGTAGAGGAATGAAATGGCGGTAATACATTTGTATAGGTAACATATTTTATCGATTGAGGTTTCAAGATCACAGCTTAATGTAAGCGCGAGAAGAGCCATTTTAAATGTGAAATGCTGGTACATTAATAACCGGTTAACCGCCAGAATGTTGAATGCAAGCACGCAAACGTTCATGCATTGTGTCGTACAGGTGCTGGATGGCAGTTTGTTTTTTATTGGAGGTTTAACGACCGCCGTGAGCAACTCAATGGGCTATAAGCAGTCGCCCGTTCCTAATTTAGGGTCACTGGTTCCAGGGAAGGGAGAGAGCCAGTGCCGTAAGACAAACACAACATCCATGCCTCACCGGGATCCGGACGAATGATCAGAGGCCATCGCGTAGACCACTGCGACAGCGGATGTCAGTTTGTGGGATGGAGTTCCATGCCTGTTTTTTTTTTATTATTGGAGGTTTAACGACCACCGTGAGCAACTCAATGCGCTATAAGCAGTCGCCCGTCCCTAATTTAGGGTCACTGGTTCCAGGGAAGGGAGAGAGCCAGTGCCGTAAGACAAACACAACATCCATGCCTCACCGGGATTTGAACCCGGACCCCGTTCGGACGAATGATCAGAGGCCATCGCTTAGACCACTGCGCCCCATGCCTGTTGCACTTGGTCGGTCAATACAGGGACGGTTAATGCTGGTTGGGGGGGACGCTGGAGTTGTCGTCCAATGATGTCCCATATGTGCTCGATTGGTGAAAGATCTGGTGATCTAGCAGGCCACGGCAACATGTCGACACTCTGTAGAGCATGTTGGGTTACAACAGCGGTATGCCGGCGAGCGTTATCCTGTTGGAAAACACCCCTGGAATGCTGTTCGTGAATGTCAGCACAACAGGTTGAATCACCAGACCGACGTACAACTGTGCCGTCAGAGTGCGTGGGATAACCACGAGAGTGCTCCTCCTGTCATAGGAAATTGCTCCCCAGACCATAACTCCAGGTGTAGGTCCAGTGTGTCTCGGCCGCAGACAGGTTGGTTGCAGGCGCTCACCTAGCCTCCTTCTAACCAACACACGGCCATCACTGGCACCCAGGCAGAACCGGCTTTCATCAGAAAACACAACAGATCTCCACTCCGTCCTCCAATGAGCTCTAGCTTGCACCACTGACGTCGCAAACGGCAGTGGGTTGGAGTAAGTGGAATGCACGCTACAGGGCGTCTGGCTCGGAGCTGTCCTTCAAGTAACCGATTTGTAACAGTTCGTTGTGTCACTGTGGTGGCAACTGCAGCTCGAATTGCTGCCGCAGACGCGGTACGATGCGCCACGGCCATACGCAGCGGTCTTCCCTCTCAGTAGTGCCACGTGGCTGGCCGGAACCCGGTCTTCTTGAGGCAGTACCTTCCCTTGACCACCGCTGCCAACAATCATGCACAGTGGCTACATTCCTGCCAAGTCGTTCTGCAATATTGCGGAAAGAAGATCCACCTTCTCGTAGCCCTATTACACGACCTCGTTCAAACTCCGTGAGCTGTTGATAATGGCTTCTTCGTCTTCTTAAAGGCATTCTTGACTAACATCAACATACTACGTCGAATCTCAACGATAACTAACGCTCACGAACGTTACAGCAAACCTGCTTTGCATGTTACGAGGGGGCCACACGTATGCGCCGAGCGCGAAATTTTCATAGACGTCATCTTACAGATGTACTCTCACGGCCTGGCAACTTTCGTTTATCTAACACAACCCCTTCTTGCTGTTGGGATTTTTTTTCCGTCAGTGTATTTTAATATTGAAGTCCGGGGGGATGTAGTTTAAGTTGGTTGGCGCTACACTCAATAGTTCGACCACTGCTTGCATGCATGTGCAAATTCTCATTCTGCAATCCAACAGCAAATAATTTTTTATAACATAAATCCACTGAACATTTTCTCTAATGGTGAACACTTAATTTTACAATTACTATTTGTATTTTATAGTTTCTGTAATCTCTGAAGGCCCAAATTGGCTACTATTGCACACATATACCCTGACTTCATTAGAAAAGTTTATGCCCTTACTCTCAAAAATTGGATAGAATGTAAGAAACTAGTGCAGGGGTTTTTCATGTCAATGTACCTATACTGTATTTGAACAAAAACTTTAATTAAATACCTATGGAAGTAACAAAAACTTATTTTAAATAATCTGAACTGAACCAAGTATAGAGAATTGACATCTCATCCTATTCTTATTCAGTATTAACACATGAAACACCATAAACAATGTAATATCTTGTTAACCTCAAAATCATACAAGTTGTAATGAACTGAATGAACAGACTTTTCACAAATTAGTAGCAACAAAATTCACATACATCAATAATACAATGAGGTTTTATTGTATTATTGATGTGAATTTCATTGGCACTAATTTGTGTAAAGTAATATTCTGAGGTTTTATTGCATTATTGATGCATGTGAATTTCGTTGGTACTAATTTGTGAAGTCTGTTCATTCAGCTCATTACAACTTGTATGATTTTGAGGTTAACAAGAGATTACATTGTTTTTGGTGTTTCATGTGTTAATACTGAATAAGAATAGGATGAGACGTTAATCCTCTTTCCGGTAAGATAACAATAGAGCAAACTCTACGTGCCGGAAATGTAATAATCGGAACAATGGGCTGCATTGCATATGTAAGTAGGATCATTGTTTGTATTTGTTTAACTATATTAAGCACATTTTTGGCAAAGTATTTGCATGGGCTTTCAAGCTTAAGTAGTACATTGCAAAGGAAAAAAAGGGGTACAAAAAATGTTCACTCATCATTTTGTCTTCCTGTGACTTATTTTTACACATTTTTCCTCATTTTATGCATATCCAGTAGAATAACAAACATGGAATAGAAAATCTTCAGGCAAGAAAATGAGCAATTTTAAGTTTTTACTAGAGTTCACAAAGTGTCATTTCAATACATAAATTTTCTTATTTATTTTTTATTTTTAATAAACCAAACCTGAAAATTTAGCTTTGTGGAAACATATCATGTAATCAAATAGAAGGGTTGGCTTGAAATAAGAAAAATTCAATTTTATGACAAGTTTCATCCATAAATTAGATTATCTGAACTTGGGAACGGAGATTAAAAAGTGCACATTTTGATGCATACTGGTGGCCTTATTAATTAATAAACTTTTATTCACTGAAGTATATTCATTCTTTCCAACTTTGTAAAACTAATCCATATACTCTGACACAGAGTTTTGTTTAAGAACAGATTTGAAACACCTTATTAATTTCTGTTAAAAGTATACATAAAGCCATTAAAGCTACATAATTTTTCGACACATTTTTACAAAATAAGCTTTTTTTCTGCATGTAACTGTGGACCCGGGATAGCGTAAATAAACAGCAAGCTACTGTTACTTCAAAGGACCTTTTTGTCCGGTAAAAGCAAATATGTATGACCCTTAGCATAATGAATCTCATAAAATGCAAACTATAAACTAAGCTTTTGGGGAAGGACTTTGACAACCTTGTAATTATCTCTTTGAATGGACCTTTAAAACACCAAAATCAATGTTCTTTCAGTGCAAAATCACATACAGTGCTGAAGCTTAGGATAATACTTTAAAGGAGACTGGAAGCTGAATGATATGCATTTAGGTAAGCGTAACTTTTAAAAAATGGACGACTCTTACGCCTGCATACTTTGCAAATACCATATACTTTAAGTGACAATGTTTATGAGTGTATACATTCATTGTTTTTATTGAACGTGATACACCAGAAGACAAAGCTGAACTTTTGGAAATGAAAACCTATTTTGAAGTATAACTATTAATACAAGTCACTAGTTTTACAGTCATTTGCAAAAGTTCAAGACCACCTGTTGGTGTTGCATCATCCTTCAGCGGCAGCTGTTTATAAGAGTTGGGGGAAGCGTGCGAGCGTCATTTTACTTTTGGTTTTCGTGCTGAGGGTTTGTGCACAATTTCTATAGCGAAAAATGTGCAAGAAAGCATCATTAAGTGTTACTCAGAAGGCACAAATAGTAACTTTATATTATGAAGGATACTCCGAACGTGACATAATATGATAATGAAATATCGAGATACAGGTGAATTTAGCAACAGAAAGATAAATAGACGTCTGAGGAAAACCCCACGTGATGACAATACCTTAAGGCGAATAGTTATGTGTTCTCCGAGGAGTTTGTGCAAGAAAATCAAGGCCTTCCTACTTTTAAAAGGTTTGATATTAGTATCAGCACTGTTTCCCGATGTCTTAGGCAGATTTTGGATTAAAGTCTTACAAACCTGCACATAAACCTAGACTAAACTCTGTCATGAAAAAGAAGACTCCAGTTTGTGAAGAGTCATAAATCACAGATGGCTTAAAATTGGAGCCAAGTTCTTTTTTCCGACAAATCAACTGTGCATCAATTTGAATCACGTGAAGCACATGTTCAACGACCAAAAGGCTTGATGAAAAATACATTGTTAGCACTGCGAGATCTTCACCTAGTAAGATGATACGAGGTGTTGTCAGCATCCAGTACGGATTCATTATCCTTTTTGCAACAGGGACTACCATGACTGGTCTTTTTTATGTGGAAATGTTACGTGAGAAGCTATTAACTCACATGCATGTGCATAGATGCACAATCTTTATGCATGATGGTGGCCCATGCCATAGATCAAAGACAGTATAGGACTACATGCAGAGGAAAAACCTAACTATGCTTGTCTGGCCTGGTAATAGTATCAATCCTAACCCCATCGAAAATCTGTAGACCATTTTAAAAGCAAGGTAGCAGAAAAACAGCCATCAAATTACCAAGCTTTGATTGATGTGATAAAATACGTGTGGTGCAAACACATTTCAAGTGACTACTGCAAATCTCTCGTTGAGAGTATACCACATCATATTCAGTCAGTTATAAAAAAAAATAAGGGGGCTACACCAAGTACTGATTTCGGTATTTTTGTGTTTTAAAGAATGTAAATATTCATCTGTGGTGTCATTTTTTCAAATATCGACTAGTAATTAGTTGTTTCTTTGAAAATCTTAATTTTCAATAAATTGATAGGTGGTCTTAAACTTTTTCAAATGACTGTAGTTGTGGATTTTGTACTACACAATATCTGAGAAGTAATACATTAATTTTGACTGCTGAAGGTCACAGTTTTGCATATGCAGTTTTGGCTCAGACGGAGAGTAGTTTTCTCCTCACATCTCCTAAAATTCTGGGGGAGGGGTGTGTGTGAATATCTATGTCTTCACGCTTAACTTGAAACTATTTCACTTAAAATTTTATTCAAGATAAATGAATTTCTCTCTTAAGTCTATATATAAACATCTGTGAACCCCTTTTGTCATTTATCATTCTCCTCCAGTGATAAATATGGAATGTATTTTTAGGTAAATAAATATTTTTACATAAAAACACACATTTTTGAAAACTTTGTATGCAAATACATATTTTCCAAAATTTTGTAATACATTAATTAGGAAGTTTCCTCCATATTTTTCATTTTTAACTGTAAGCAAACACAAGGTACATATTCAGTGCAGAGAAAAAGTAATAATAAAAATAAACAGCACTGTAAAAAGCAGGTGGAATTTACGCTCCTCTTCCTCTCCACAAGGACTGCATTAATCGGTGACAGCGCCTTTGCAAACGATATCTTCCCATCAGCTCGGAGAAGGGAAACCAGAAGTTCTCCTGTACCAACGAAAGCTTAGGTAACACATGGGATAGGTGGTCTCAAAGCCCAACACATAGATTATACAAAAGTAACTTGCATTATTGTTGAGGCAGTTCTGTTGAATTGCTGTGGTCAGCATGTTCTTCTTTCTGCGACATTATAATTATGTTCATATAATACGTGCTAAAAAATGATAGTGAAGTGCACCGAGTTCATTATTTCTAGTAACTGTATAACTGTGCAGAATAAATTTGTGCTTTGTTTTAACTAGTGTTCTGCCCCTTTCTTCATTAAGAGTTTGCGAGTGAAAAAGGACCCTTCAATTCCGAAGCCCAATAAAAGTAACAAAAAAAAAAAAATAAATAAAATGCAACAGCATTATATAAAAAGAAAACCAGTTGGATGTGACATCATGTAGCATTGCTGTCCACAGGGAAAATAAGTCCAGACCAAATGCAAAACAAATGTTCACTGCAACTCCAAAGAACTTCATCTGTCAAAGCTGTGATTAGTAAATGAGTACTAACCAGGGTGCGATTTCACCGATTAGCAACTAGCAAATAGCTAGTGAAAAATCAAATTTGCTAGTGAAAAAAATCGCAGTAGCAAATATTGCTAGTAAGGTAATTTTTTTATTTAAAGTAACCAAAAATCATTATTAATCCACGAAGTTTACATAACAGTTTCTATTATCACTTGTTAAAACAGCGACGATCAGCGATTCTCTTTCGCCAATTTCCTTTCGACACTTAATACCCATCCTCCCCACATCTTTCATCACTTCCAAGCTGTCGTAGAAGCGCATTGAAACTCCTCTCCATCGTGCCCTCATTGGTCTATTACAGAAACTGAACGTGACGTTGGCAATGGTTGCTGTGACAACCCAGAGCTATGGGATGGATAGGTTGTTTGACCACCTGCTCTGCCACCCTCCCTTCTTTTGCCCCACGAACTTTGTCCTCAACTCCTGTCGTACCCTAAGCCAAGCGATTGCCTACTTCCACAAGTCTTGATAGTCGTGCATACATCAAATACTACGCTCTAATGATCAGTGATGAATAAGCAAGAACAATTCCACTTATTCGGATGGTATACAAAACCGAAAGAAGCAAACCAAAATGTTACTGGAAAATAGCCTGCCAACACTGGCAAAAGTCTTATCCATAGTAACTAACTAGCCTTATTGCGTGGCATAGATAGATGCTTTTTTACGAAACGTGTTCGTGGTGGGGGTAAACGATTACGGAAGAAACTTTTGCTTCGTCTGACTTCTGGTTTTGGAAATTTTCCTTGTATTTTCAAGCTGAAATACAAATATTTATCCAGTAAAATGTTAATGAGCAATAATACTTGACAGAGGCAACATAGTGAGAGAAAAAAAAAAATTATGATTACGGAAAAAATCCAAATTCCGTCGACCTTTCGTTTTCTAGTTTCGTAAAGACAGAATTCCTTGAATTCGCGGAAGAATCTCATGCCTGAAGATTACAGAAAAATTTTGCAGCAGCCAACTTCCGTTTTTGCGAATTGTTCTCCACAGTTTCAAGCTAAAATGCAAACATTTATGCAATCAAATGATATTTAACAAGAAAAGCGGACACAAAGACAACATTGCGAGAACAATTTGTGATTACGGCAAAATTTTCTTACTCCGTTTCACTACTGTGTTCGAAAGTTTTGAAGGACGAAATTTCGTCTCCAGATAGAAAACGACCCCCCCCTCTTTTTTTTTGTCATCAGTTAGAATGATCTAACTGATGACAAAAAATAAATAAATAAAGCGGTATTCCGCGAATCCCTGTAAGAATCTCGTGTATATCATAAAAATAATAGCAAAAGAAAAATTTGTAGAATCCGTAGTTTTGATAGTGAGTTCCGTAGTCAGACAACTAATTCCGTAGAAACTACGGCATTGTGTGGTAGTTGGCAGATATGAAGTGTAGAAGTTTAGCAGAAATTTGTGCGATACTTCCACTTAGTACTGCATGTTGTGAGGTGGGATTCAGTTTTTTAAAAATAATACAAGGGGATTGGAGGAACAATTTGTCTGTTGAAACTTTAAATGCTCTGATGACAGTTGAAATAGAAGGGCCACAAGAAGAGATTTTTAATCCACGGTCAGCAGTTATAAAGTGGTATGATGACAAAGTCAGACACCCTGAGCGTAAACCATATGGGAAGAAATCTGAATTAGAATGTCAGTGAAATATATTCATGTGGTATGAGAATTTGTTAGAAATTAATAATAAAGATAGTCACTAAACTTATCTAAGATTCTATTCATTATTCAAAAAGGTAAGTCAAAATATTTATACACATATTTAAATTTCTGTGTAACTTTATTAGAAAATAAGTTATGATGTGATTTAGTTTCATTGCTAGTCATGCAAATGTTTTGCTAGCAAACTATTTGGTCACTAGCAAAATTTGCTAGTGAGCAAAAAAGATGAAATCTTGCCCTGGTACTAACCCTTTTTTTTTATTCAATCATAGATAACTAGCTATATTATCATTGAAGAAATTTTTATTTTTAGCATGTATTTTTAATTATTAAGCACATAAAAAAATAATTTTGTTTTTTAGTACCTAAAAATCTGTTCCCTGGTAATAAATGTTTTAAGATAAAAAACACTCTTTTGTCTGAACATAATCTGGACTGATATTAGTTTTTGACTTGAACACAAAAACATATGAATTTAACAACACAATACCTGGACAACAAAATGAATGTTAAACAAGAAAATATGACCTTTTATTATACAACAATGATTTCTTCACTTAAAATATAAAAATGGTACATGTAAGTTGAATGAGATGAAGCTTCACCACAAAAACACATCATTTGCGCCGTTGGAAAAGTGCTCTGGCACGACCTCTGCCTCTTGCAGCTATAAAAAGAAAAAGTTTTATTAACAAAAAATACCATAAAATAAAAATTTAAAAGTTTTGAATAAACAAAAACTACATATTTTCAGCAAAAACAATATCTCAGACCCTAACTGAGAATACTGCAGGTTTGATGTGTGATGCAGCACAAGAACTTTGCACTATACACTTGATCATTATAGTTTCCAAACACATTTAGAACTAATATACTGCACAACAGTTCAGTCACTAGAAATCCCCATAGCAGAAAGTTCCTGATCAATCTGCGACGGATAACATGGTGCAACAAAATATTCTGCAGGTACTCACCTGGGAAAATAACTACTAAATGCTAAAAACAAAAATTTGCATACGTAGAAATTTTAAAAAGGAGAGAAAAGAACTGACCACTTTACATTTCTTCAATCTAAAAAACTATCTAACCTAGGTACTACAGGAATCGCAATGACAACTAGGATCAAGAACACACTCTGTCCTAGAATTTTCCTCACCATTTTCAAGCTGAAAAACAAAGATTTATGGAATAAAATTACATTTAACAACAATAAAGGACAGAAGCATCCCTAGGGGGGGGGAACGATTACAGGAGAAATGTTTGCTCTGTCCTACGTCCGTTTTCGGAGATTTCTTATCCATTTCCAATCTAAAATATAAATAAATGATGACTAAACAAATAGTACAGAGCAGAAGAGAAAAACCAGTGTGTGTGTGGGAAGGGGGGGATTATGCGAGAAATCTTTGCTGCCCTTAGCTTCCACTGTCGAAAGCTTTTGCCTCCATTTTACAATTATGGGAGAAGTTTTTGCTCTGCCAACTTCCATTTTGGGAAAACTTTCCAACCTTAAATACAAACATATATCGAATAAAAATGATATTTAAAGCCAATACAGGACAGAAGGAACATAGCAAAGAAAATAATTTAAGATTATAGGGCTCTGCCTAACTTCTATTTTCAGAAACTGTTGCCTCCATTTTTAAACTGAAACACAAACATTTCCGCAATAAAACAATATTTAACAATACCGGACGATTCTCGCTTGGAATATCGCGAGAAAAAAAAATACGATTAAGAGACAAATCTTCACTCCGTCTAACTTATGTTTTAAAAAATGTTGAAAGACTGAAAACTTGCATCCATGATCAGGAGTGTGCAAGAGGATTTAATAGGGTTCTGGGGATATCGTTTTTGTCTGCAGGACCAAAATAAATCTGTGCCGTATGTCGCCGCAATTCTGCTACAGGGTTAGAAACAAACTATTTACTTGGGCTACACTGTCCAGGAAATGCATTAACATATCTTCCACAAAATATAAAATTTGTCATCCAGGTGGTTGAGTGATAACAGCCATAAGTTTCTGGCTATTCAATCAGGATGGGCCCAGTTTCGAGTCCTGGATGAGGCATGGGAGGCGCACTTATGTTATACTACTAGCTCTTTCCCTTCCTTAGAACCAGTGGCCCAACATTTGGGAAGGAATGTATAATTTATGACTACAGAACTTGTGGTGTTGAGATCAAATAAAAATACCAATGTTTGCCACAATCAAAGGTTTATTATACATCGACTATAGTTTCGCAGAGCGTTTGGATCGGAATCATTTTGACCTGATGATGCCGAGCCAAACGCTCTGCAAAACTATAGCCGATGTATAATAAAGCTTTGATTGTGGCAAACGTTGGTAGTTTTATTTGATTTGGAAAGGGAAACAGTTAACAACCTTTAGAGAGTTGAGTGGTCATTACAACCCTGAAACAAAAAACATCATTATTAATATTTTAATTACAGACATTTCTGTATTTACAGGTCTCTAGTTCTTAAACACTTATCCCAGACCTTGAAATACAACCAGAGGCCCAAAATTACGTAATTCAAGTAATAGAAACTTGTTAAAATCTTTTCTTTGTTGAAGGTACTTTAATTCCATTATTAATGCTTCTAAAGCAATGATCTTACATACACTGACAAAAAAAATCCCAACACCACGAAAAAATAGTAGTAGAGGAACGAAATGGCGGCAATACATTCGTATCTAGGTAACATATTTAATCGATTAAGGTTTCAAGATCACAGCTTATTGTAAGCGCGAGAAGAGCCATTTTAAATGTGAAATGCTGGTACATTAATAACCGATGTAACCGCCAGAATGTTGAATGCAAGCACGCAAACGTTCATGCATTGTGTCGTACAGGTGCTGGATGTCAGTTTGTGGGATGGAGTTCCATGCCTGTTGCACTTGGTTGGTCAATACAGGGACGGTTAATGCTGGTTGGGGTGACACTGGAGTTGTCGTCCAATGATGTCCCATACGTGCTCGATTGGTGAAAGATCTGGTGATCTAGCAGGCCACTGCAACATGTCGATTCTCTGTAGAGCATGTTGGGTTACAACAGTGGTATGCGGGCGAGCGTTATCCTTTTGGAAAACACCCCCTGGAATGCTGTTCATGAATGGCAGCACAACAGGTTGAATCACCAGACCGACGTACAACTGTGCCATCAGGGTGCGTGGGATAACCACGAGAGTGCTCCTCCTGTCATAGGAAATTGCTCCCCAGACCATAACTCCAGGTGTAGGTCCAGTGTGTCTCGGCCGCAGACAGGTTGGTTGCAGGCGCTCACCTGGCCTCCTTCTAACCAACACACGGCCATCACTGGCACCCAGGCAGAACCGGCTTTCATCAGAAAACACAACAGATCTCCACTCCGTCCTCCAATGAGCTCTAGCTTGCCACCACTGACATCGCAAACGGCAGTGGTTTAGAGTAAGTGGAATGCATGCTACAGGGCGTCTGGCTCGGAGCTGTCCTTCAAGTAACCGATTTGTAACAGTTCGTTGTGTCACTGTGGTGGCAACTGCAGCTCGAATTGCTGCTGCAGACGCGGTACGATGCGCCACGGCCATACGCGGCGGTCTTCCCTCTCAGTAGTGCCACGTGGCTGGCCGGAACCCGGTCTTCATGAGTCAGTACCTTCCCTTGACCACCGCTGCCAACAATCATGCACAGTGTCTACATTCCTGCCAAGTCGTTCTGCAATATTGCGGAAAGAAAATCCACCTTCTCGTAGCCCTATTACACGACCTCGTTCAAACTCCGTGAGCTGTTGATAATGGCTTCTTAGTCTTCTTAAAGGCATTCTTGACTAACATCAACACACTACGTCGAATCTCAACCATAACTAACGCTCACGAACGTTACAGCGCGTATTTACAGCAAACCTCCTTTGCATGTTCCGAGGGCGCTACTAGCGCCACATGTATGCACCGAGCGCGAAATTTGCATAGACGTCATCTTACAGATGTACTCTCACCGCCTACGAACCGTCGTTTATCTAACACAACCCCTTCTTGGTGTTGGGATTTTTTTTTCCGTCAGTGTATATAATATTTGCTATGAAAGCTCCCACTTCTGAAATTTTTTAGCAGCGCTTCAAAGGGGCAAAATAATCATGCTAATGACAAAAGAAATGGTGCGAGTGTCTTGCACAATAAACAATTTTTTTCAACCCGACATTTTTGCCCATCCATTTTTTTGAACTTACTGCATAATACGATTATTGTACAGTAATTTCCTTTATTTATAAGTAGCATGTTCTGAAAAAATGCGACAACAGCGTCTTGAGCCAGCAAAGGGATTACTCATGAATGAATATGCAGGTTTTAGCAGCTGCAACTGACTGCCTAGTAGCTGACATGAAATGACAATGTTAGTTTCTTTACTGTCTATTAAAAATTACTTGAGCACATATTACTTTTTAAGTTAGGATGACATAGCAAAAATGTGCCAACATTATTCCAGAGAGTAAGCCAATGAAACCACAAGTTTAACAAATATCCCATACTCAGATTAGCCACTAATATCAAACATGAAATTACCAAGATTGACAAAGCGAAGGATAAATAAAAGTACTATTAACAATATCATGCTAAGAGGCAAGACCTTGATGCTTAATTGGAAATTTCACTTGGCATGGGGAGAGAAAATATAACTATTAAAAAAAATAAAAAAAAATTAATTAAAAGGCTGCTTTATCTTTGGACTCTGTATCCCAACTTTGAGTATATACCAAACTTACTTGAATATAAGACAACCTCAAATGTCAGATGGTGCTCCCAAAATTGTACAGTGCTTGTAGGAATAAAAGCATACACAAGACTTACGGGTACACATCAACTTAATTTTTAATGTACTGTGGAATTAACTTTTTTACGGGTTTTATAGAGGTTATTATTCAAAAAAGTTGGTGGTCAAATTTTCAAACTAAATCCTAGTTTGTCATCAGGACTACGTCACTGGAGTAGTTGCTGCCACTCAGTTGGAAGAGTCCAACCACAATTATCGTTAATTGTGGTACTTCTTGCTATTTTGATCCCTTCTTCTAGTTTCCTCTTTACTAAGTTTGACTGATGGATGATTATTCTTACCGAGTCCCAATTTATGGAGTGTCCACTTGCTTGTATAGTCTGTCTAGCCCTGTTTTGTTACTAATGTTCCTAATAGCTGCTTGGTGTTCTTTCACTCAAGACTTTAATACTTCTCCCTGTTTCTCCTATATAACTGAGTCTGCAGTTACAGTCGATGCAATATGTTACTCCTTCTTGCAATTGGATGTCCACTTCTTTTTGCTTTAAAGCCGGCAGGAATTTCTTTAATTTGTTATTTAGATCTGGAGCTAGCCTGATATTATATTTTGCTCCAATCCTCTTCAGTTTTTCGAAAAGTCCCTTGTGGTACGTAATTTTGCTGGTGAATCTGAAATTGTTTATTTCCTGCTTCTTTTTTGGCACTTGTCTAAATAATTTCTCAACATATGGGGAGGGGTAATTGTTTTTTGCCAATATTTCTTTTGATTCTTCTCTGTGAAGATCTTTTTCAGTATCTGAAGAGACCAGGACTTCATTTTTTTCCAAAAATTGCCTTGCTGTATTCTATTTAATATAGTCAGGGTGGAATGAGCAGAAGTCTAACTTCTTCCCTGTGTTAGTGGGTTTTCTAAAAAGCTGAGTGAATATTCTCCCCTCTCTTGAGGTCAAGGTTAAATCAAGGAAATTGATGCCATGGTCTTTTTCTAGTTCCAGGGTGTACTGCAAGGTATTTTCTAGCGAGTTAAATTCTTCCAGAATCTGAGAGGGTAGAGATTGGTCCACAGTATCTACTATAAATAGGACATCATCCATGTATCTTACATAGAGTGCAAATATTGAGTGTTGTACAAGGATTTTTACCTCTAGTTTATTTACACAATAATTTGCTAGCAGAGGTGCTAGTGGAGAACCCATTGCAAGTCCTGAAGTTTGCCTGTAATATTTCTTTCCAAGCTGGAAGAAATTATTCTTGAAAGAAAACAGGAGCAGTTCATATATGCCAAGTAATACTATTTTTTTTTTTTTTTTGGCCAGGTCATCCGCAATGAATTCCAGCAGGAGGTCCAGGTTAACGTTGGTATACATAGATACTATATCCAGGCTTGCCATTATTACTGGATGAATTAATTTTGGCAAGTTGTCTAGTTTTCCTTTTAGCTGCATGGAATTTTTTAGAAGGTAGGGAGGAGAAGGGAAAATATTTCTGAGGTGAACAAGTAAATAATAATTAATGTTAGAGAGTGGTGAATTTCTAGTGTCTCTTATAGGCAGGGGTGTCTACCCACCTACCTGTGGAAAAATCCCCAATAAAAACCACTTTGTAGTGTTTTTTTTTAAAAAAACTGGAATATACTTTGGAGTTTTAATGCAATTTTGGGATATTTTCTTTAAGGAGTTTCAAAAGCAACATTTTAAAATGGAAAAACTTGGTGCTCAAATTGGTTTTTAATTGTGCCTTTTTTGCTTTTATTATTACATAGATGCTATTTGTTATTTTTTAATGTTTTTGCATTTGTTTAACTTGTTTATTTCTTTTGATTTTTGATATACTGATAGCCATAACTGATTACTGATAAAAAAATTTGCAATAAATAAAAATTCTGGAGTTAAACTAGATGTTGGAATAAAAATTGTTTAAGTTTCACTGCATACAATTCTGAGAATTACTTAATTTTGTTGTCCTGAAATTTTGTACATCATTTGCAAACAAAAACATTAGAAAAATTTTGTTATTTGATAATGCAGTTACAAAAACCACTTCATTTGGGATGCTTTACTAAAAGCTAATCGTCAGGCATTCAGGACACATTTGACTTCCTTGATATTTTAGATTCATCAGCACAAATAATTTATTGCTGCATAAAAAATAGAAAAATAGAATTTTTCTTGCAAATTATAATTCAATGTTTATGCAAATAGTTTTTGCAGACAATTCCGGAAAAAACAAAAAGTTTATACATGATAACTTCTTGAAATATATTAATGAATTAAGAGGAAAAGGCTTTTATGTGTGTGTGTGCGCATAAACACTGGTCTAAATCTTTTTAAAAGGCTGGCATTACATTAATATGGAGTACAGACCCTTTCCCTGATACTTTTTCAGGGTGAACTATGAATGCCTGAAATCCTGAGGAGGTAACCAAGTAGGTCGGAACTAGTTTCCTGTGCTCTGGGGCTGGAGGGAAGAGAAAGAAGGTTTGACTAATCCCTGAGGAATGCATTGTAGGAGGGTGAAACATCTGTTTCTTGAGCTATCTGTGCACTAATGCCTGAGGCCAAGTATGTGAAGGGGGAATCTGCTAGGTTTTAGAAATCAGGAAATCAAACTGGACTTGTTTTCAGAGTTCTAATTCCCACTTTCCAGTACTATAGGAAGGTGATTTCAATGACCAATCAGAGTTAAAATCAGCCCATCAGATTCTGATGGGGTGGGGTGCAGGCTGGAGACTTGACAAAAACCTTTTTCAGATACAGTTCATACGATTCCTTTGTTGTATCTCATGCTTATCTCTTGTGCATACTACCATAGCTATTTTTCCCTTCAATTCAGCTGCAGTATATGTTATACTGTGTTATTTGAAATTTAAAAACTTAAGGAGCTTCAGTTATACTTTTACATACAATGCCAGCAGGAAGTGGTCAAAAATGTGCCCCAGAATGGTTGGAAGTTAGCAGATTGGATGACAAGAACAAAGCAAAATGTGATCACTGTGGTTCAGAAGTGAGTGCAAAGTTTGAAATAATTAAAGGCCACTTAAACAGATGTTTAAAAAGATCCATGCCTGGTACATCAGAGATTTTCCCATCAGAAATGGATCCAAATTTCACGTCAGCAACTCCTGGGAATTCTATGCTATCCCACAACTTGATACAAGAAGAGACTCATGGCACAGAAAGTATGCCCCAAAGGCAAAAACTGATGACATGTTTTACTGTAAAAACAACAGATAATCAAAAATCTACATTAGATTTTAAAATTGCCAGGTTTTTTTATGCAAATAACTTTTCTTTTAATTCAGCAACTGCTGCAGAATACAAAGATATGGTAGAAAGTTTGCGCCCTGGTTATTCTGGCCCTAGTCGTATTGATCTAGGAGGGAAACTGTTGGACACAGTATCTGGTGAAGTTGAGGATGCATTTAAAAAACATCTTTAGGATAACAACAGTAGCATCACTTTGATGTTGGATGGGTGGTCAAATGTTTTAATAATGATGCCATAATTGTAACAAGCAATTCACGCTGGGACAAGCTCTTTTTAAGTGCTATAGATTTTGAGAGTAATAAAAAACGTCGGCGTATTGTGCAGAAATTGCCAAGACTGCAATTGAATACGGTAAGACTACACTCGGGGGGGGGGGATGTTTTTGCTGTATGTACTGATAAGGAAAATAAGATGGTAAAAATGAGATAACTCTTGGGACTGGAATACAAAACCTTGGTGACTTATGGGTGCTCTGCACATTGTCAATCTGCTAGCTGAGGAAATTACGAACAAAGCTGTTTTGAAGCACACAATCGAGGTGCAGAAGTATTTCCGCAATCATCAACACCCCCACGGATTGTTGAAAATAATGGGTGGACTTATGCCACAACTGCCAAGTGCAACATGTTGGTATTCACAAATGGATTGCATAAGTGTTTATGTGAAAAACTATCCAAAGTATGTGGAAATTCAAACCTCTGAGCACTCAAATGATCTGCAAATTCCCCCAAACATAAATAAAATTTTAGAGAATGTAATCATTTACAAAGATGCGGTACACATGCTAAAACAGCTAAAAGAGATTAGTAGAGTACTTGACATTCTCCAGGCTGAACAAACATTTCTGAGGCAGTGGAACTGTGGCAAGATCTTATGGAAAATGCCTTGAACTATATACCCCGGTGATAAAAAAAAAAAAAAGGATGGATCAAGCACTTCAGCCTTGCCACTACTTGCCAAACTTAATGAATTCAAAATACCAGGAAAAGAGAATGAGCCCTGAGCAAGAACAAATTGCTGATAACTGGGTGTTAGAAAAGAAACCTGAATGGATCATTTTTGTAATGGGTTTTAAAATATGTGACACAAAGTACTATCCAAAGTTGTTTGTAAATGATGTGCAAAACTTCAGTGCTGCCAAATGGAGGCAGCTGATGGAGCAACATGCAAGTGTGACCAAAGCTGGAACCCTGAAAGATTTCTGCTCTTACATGTCAAGTCTATGTGGTTGTCCAGCCAGTTCATCTGCAGTACAAAGGATATTTTCTACTTGTAGACTAGTCTGGTCAAAACTTCGCAATCGCTTAGGTGTTGATAAAGCACAGAAACTTATCAAGATCCACAAATATTTAAAAAACCAACAGTAAATTTGTCACAAAAAATATTGAAATTTGTAGTTTTACTCAAATTTAATTAAACATCTCAGAAATGTTCAATTAGGGTTTAGAGTTTGATCAAATACTAGTTTATAGATTGCAATGAGTGGTGTGTAAAGTATCTTAGCCTTTGTGTAGACTTAAATAAAAAATTTCAACAGACTACATAAAAAGGAGATTTTTGTTAACCAATAGGTAAGATGCATGGATTTTTCATTAATAACATTTAATTTTTGATTGATATCTTAATGAAAGGATATGAAAATCAAATAGATTTCCCTTCCCACCACCAAAACTCAAAAAAGCTCAATAAAACTCACCCGGGTTGGGCTTTTAAAAAAAAACCCGGGTTTTTTTTAAACCCTGCCTATATCTCCGTACTGCATAACATTTTTCTGTTACCGCATTTTTGGTACTTTTCTCATAACACCCAATTTTTTTAAAACACCAAAGAAATGTTTTTTTTTAATTACCAGTGTATTATCTGTAGAACCAAAATTAACTTTTTAACAGATAATCTGTGGATTATGCAGCAGAAATTATGGTATTTACTGCAAACTACGAAATCTGAAGTAAAAAAAAATAAATTCGGGCGCCACTGCCAGTTTTCTAGGGGCCTGGGCAACCTGGTGTCCGGGATTTGTCAAGCCCTGATAATAACACTCCTGGTTGTATTTTAAAATTAAACCTGAAAAGACATCAAAAGTCAAACTTTTTAATTGCTAAGGGAAGAGAAATAACTAAAATAACAAATAAATAAACACATAAAAGTATTGCTCATATGCCACAATCGGATTTCCCATAAAGGAAATGGTCAGCATCTCCCCATCATACTTTTCTCCTCACAATTGTTATTTCCATACATTTTCCGGAATACTGGCTGGTACGGCAAAGATTAATCAGAGTAGGGATGGGCAAAAACACTGATGTTTTGCTTTCTATGTCTGAAACTGCAAACTAATATTTTCTACATGAAGTAAATGAATTTCTCTTTTATTAGCATTTGATGTAATAAATCTTACCTCTAAAACCTTAACATATGTAGCACGTTGTTATCTTGGCATACACAGAATTTCTCTTTGTTGCATTATTTTAAAGGTGAACGGAATATCTTCCTATGTCATGAATCAGCAATTTTTTCGACGTTTTGTTCGACGTTTCATCGGAAAAAATTATCCTCGACGTACAGGCGCTGATATATAGAAGAAACAGGATTTTCCACCAATACAGCGTTTTAACAAATATTATTGGTAACTCGATGTTGAATTGATGAGTAATCACTGATATATTGAATGGTGTGATTTTACAATTTTTGAAGCTGTGAATCCGTTTATTGGTGTAAATATGACATGAATGGTAAGTCAGATAATATCCGAAATTTTCAAGTTTTCGGAAAATTTTTAGGAAGGAAATTTACAATTTTGTAGTAACGTCGGGCGGCTATACATTTTTTGGAGTCTGTTTCCATTTCTATTTCTCACACCACATAAGATGACTTTACTGTTGTATAAATTGCAGATTTTCAAAGTAAGGATGTAAGTGATGTAGTAAAATACCTTGGTCTGGCAATACTTTGCAGTCCCTACTGCACAAAAACCTATTGTGTTCTCATCTCTGTCTCTGTCTCTCTCTCTCTCTCTCTCTCTCTCTCTGAGCGAGAAGTCAACACACTCAAAAAGTGCAATGATCAGAGAAAAAAATTAAGGTGTAACAAAATGTGCCTATATTCTCAACTACATAAAGCGGATATAACTTTAGTTAACCTGATTAACTATACAAATGGAAGGAGAAAAACAATACACAGACTGTAATTGTCATAAAAAGTGCTATTTTGAAATGATAATAATAATAATAATAAAAAGACTAACATCTGCTTCTGGTAGTTTTCCTGAGCCACATTTTGTCTACTTGCAGATTTTTTTTTATAGGTGCAAGGACAAAATCTAGGACCCTTCATTAGGATGATACCTAGGAAAAAACAACAACCAGAATTGCAAGAACTAGAGATCGTTTTTTGATTCTGTGTGAAACAAAATTTTCAAGATGATACATTATTCATCTACGATATTAATATGTTCCATCCACGTATTACAGCACTAAGCTTAGATTTAAGGTTTCATACTTAGAATTAACCCTAGGACTCTCCCACCCAATGGGGTCCAGACAAAATATGGCACAGGAAAACTACCACAAACTGATGCTTAAGTTTCAATTCTAATTTTAATAATATTACACGCAGTGATTTCTGTGCCCTCCCTTGAGCTGTGCCCAGGGCAGCTGTCGCACTTGCCCCAACATAGTTACGCTTCCGATGAAGTCATCTGTATAAATGAAAACACAGAACATATTTTCATCACCTCAAACTCAAATGTCTGTTTTAGTAGCAAAAGTAGGATGGCAAAATGGATACACTAACAACGTTCAAATTACCCAGTGGTGTGCTGGCCATTGGCCAGCAAAACTTCTGCCGGGCCACTGAACTATTGATTTTACTGGCCCGGATAGCCAGTAAGGTTTTTTTTCTTCTTTTTTTCTAAGTTGTCACAAGTTAAAAAATGAAGTTTTATTTCTTTTACCTTGCTGTACAGTTTTCTTTTTAGGCTGCAAATTAGTGATAGGTTCATGAAATGCTATTGGATAACAAGTTTTTTATCCCTCATGATATGTAAAGAGCGGAAGAAAAAAACAAATACAGAAAAAAGTTTCCCGGTCCTTGTCTTGTAAAGGCAAGAGCCGTTTTTTGTTACTTTCGTACACATCATTTGTAATGAACAGAAGTAAACAAAATAAATGTCCTGATCTAATAAATACACAGTTGACATGGATTAGGAACAGCAAATAGAAGCCATCGCTCTTTCCACGTTTATAAGCGAGTCACGGAAAAATTCTCATCGGCTGCTACCGGGAATCGAACCCAGGTCTTTCAGTTACACGTCAGACATGCTTCCACTAAAGATCCAGACTCACGGTCACCAGGTCGCCACTGGCGATAAAATTCATCGTCGTGGCGACTAAAAATGTTTGATTAAATCACCAATTCTGGCGACCTGTACAGGGAAAACATTTATTTTATTTAACTTGTATTGTACAGAATTTTTTTTTAACTTGTACAGAACTCGCACCTTTTTTGAAAAATTTTACTCCAAATGTACGGAAATTGCATGAAATGGCACAAAATTTGAGTTGTGCGGAAGTCTGCCATCACCTTTTTCATTCTGCTTGAACAGCAGAAAAGTAAAAAAAGAAAAAGTTTACAAAAAAGACGAGGGCATCGGCTTTTGATCACGAAGAATGCGCCAAGGCTGATGGTTCATCGTAGGGGAACAATGTTGCGGTGGGGATGAAAGCCGGTGGTGGACAGCTCAACTGTCTGCGTCGGAAAAGTCCAACTGGGAGAAATTTTTATTTAAAAAAAATTCTCCAACCTTTTAAATAACAGAACGAAAATTTAACAGTAACCAAGACAAGTCAAAATAAACTTCCATGTGAAATTTCATCAAAATCCGATGAAAACTTTAGAAGTTAGGCATTTTCTTTTTATTTCTAATGAATGTTTGCTGAAAGCCTGCATATTCCATAGGAAAATTCTAAAATTCAGAATCGGCATAGTCCAGATTTTCTAGGTTGTACTGTAATAATATTTCCATACCTGTGAACTTCTACGGACATTCCAAAACTACGGATTCTACGAATTTTCATTTTTTTATTTTATTTTTATTGTTTTATGATATGTACGAGATTCTTAAGCAGACTCGTGGAATTCCGTGGTTTTTTTTTTTTTTGTCATCATTTAGATCGTTCTCAGGATCAGCATAAAACTGAAGACAACTTGCGGGTGGGCGGGTAGAGGGAGTTCCGTCTGGAGACGGTATTTCATGTCCCAAAACTTTAGAAAACGGTAGCTGGAGTTACAGTAACTGCAATTCCCCCCCCCCCCCCCCCCCCGATGTTGCCTTAGTGTAAAGTTTTATTGTTAAATATGATTTTATTGCATAAAAGTATTTCAGCTTGAAACTGTAGGCAACCATGTGCGAAAACGGAGGTTAGACGCCGCAAAAATTTTTCCGTAATATCAGACATCAGATTCTTCCGCGAAATCGAGGAACTTCACCTTTTTCGTTATTATTTTGGTTATTCGCGAGTTCAATGAACCAGTGAACACAATTGGGGGGGGGTCGTCGGAGGACGGAATTCCATCTTTACGAAAATTTCGAAAACGGAAGGTGGACGGAGTTATGATTTTTTCCGCAATCGTAATTCCTTTTTTCTCGCGATGATGCCTCTGCCCAGTATTATTGTTAAATATGATTTTATTGCAGAAAAGTATTTCAGCTTGAAACTGTAGGCAACCATGCGCGAAAAACGGAGGTTAGACGCCGCAAATTTTCCCCCGTAATCGAGGAACTCCGCCTTTTTTTGTTATTATTTTGGTCATTCGCGAGATCAATGAACCAGTGAACACAATTAGGGGGGGTTCGTCGGAGGACGGAATCCCATCTTTACGGAAGGTAGACGGAGTTAAGATTTTTTCAGCAATCGTAATTCCTTTTTTCTCGCGATGTTGCCTCTGCCCAGCATTATTGTTAAGTAATATTTAACTGCATAAATATTTGTATCTCAGCTTGAAAATAGCGGGAAAATTTCCAAAACCGGAAGTCGGACGGTGCAAAGATTTCTACCGTAAGCACACTCCCCTCCCCGCGCGATGTTCCCACTCTCCTGCATTGTTTTATTACTTCAGTTTTATCTTTTAACAATACTATAACTGAAATATGCAAAATAAAATATACTGATATTATACTAAGCAATTTTATAAAAATAATTTAGTATGAAATATACAATTTGATTTTTTTTTCAAAGTTTGGCCACTAGGAGTTTTTTTTTTATGGCCACTAACAATTTTGGTCTTGGTGGCCAATGTCTACTAGCAAAATTTGTAAGTCTGGATCTTTAGCTTCCACTGCACAACAGAAGCTAGGTGGTTTGGCAGTTTGTCATATGCGAGTCTGTAGAATTTTGAGGCAGCTATGGTGCAGTGGAAGCGTGTCCGGCGCGTAACTGGAAGACCCTGGGTTCGATTCCCGGTGGCATCCGATGAGAATTTTTCTGTGACTCACTTATAAATGTGGAAAGAGTGATGGCTTCTATTTGATGTTTCTAATCCACGTCAACTGTGTATTTATTATTAATTCGCCTTCTGGTTATTTGTTCAGTTGCTGCTTTTCATTTTTGGTGAATCCCCCAACATTGTGCGGGGCTCCAAAGCAGCAACCTGCCAGGTGGTTTGGCAGTTTGTCGTGAGTCTGGAGAATTTTGAGGACGATGTGGTGCGGCGGAAGCATGTCCGGCACGTAACTGGAAGACCCTGGGTTCGATTCCCGGTGGCGGCTGATGAGAATTTTTCTGTGACTCACTTATAAACATGGAAAGAGCGATGGCTTCTATTTGATGTCCTGATCTTCCTTGAATTTGACCACCCTAGTGAATGTATAGCAGATGGGTTCCATTTCAACTCAGGCAGGGTCGTACCATCATGGTCTCAGATTTCTCTAAAAAAATTAAGGGGTGTTCCTTGACTAAAATAAGGAGACCCATATTTTTTCTTTCGGCAAGAAAAATTTTCCCTTCGAGATAGAGGGTTTCAAATCTTGCACCGTCAAACAAGCTCTCTAGAAAACGGTTATTTTTCCTAACTTCAGCGAGTCATTGCAGCCGAGTTAAAAAAGATATCGTGTTCTTGTATTTTTTTACATTGTGTGTATGACATATAATAATATATGGTGCTAATATTTGCTGCATATCGTATGATTAAAATTTAAAAAATTCGTAAACTTTGTGATTTAAAAAAAATTGAATTTTTTAAGTTTTTTTAAAACAGGTTCGGATGGAGTTTTTTCTATATTCGTTTTTTTCGTTAAAGACATACAAATGTGCACTTTATTTGTAATTTTTTGTGTCTGTGAAACTGCTAGTTTCCGAGTTTCAGCAGTGTTAAAAACAGCCGATTTTGAGAAATCTCTTAACTTTGCCAACGATTTTCTCAAAAAGGCCATTTTTTAAAATCCTGAAAATTAAATTCCTGTTTTATTATCAACAGGAGAATATCTGTGTAAATTTTCACGGACCTAAAAATGCCCGTTTCTGAATTAGACGCGTTTGAATTCGGTTTGAAAGCCTACGATTTCCAGTGTTCTAAAGGCGCCATTTTGGAAAAATCTCAGACGCAAAGTACGTATTCTCTTACCCGAATCAAAGCGTTAGATATTCTTTGCCCGAATGATAGAACGAGAGCATTGGATCAGCTGGCCCTGGTTGGATACGTCCACCGCACTCTTCTGATGACATGCCTAAAAAACTGTTGGGAGGGGGGGGTAGGTAGGATAACAAATAAAGAAAATTCTTGCTGCTCCACTAACAAAATTGAGTTGCGAAAGACAGCAGTTGTTTGTTTGTTTACGTATATACTCAACATCGCATAAGAAAAAACTATGAAAAAGTAGAAAACTGTTGTGAAATAATTTTAAGAAAAAAAGAGTGCAGGCACACATACTGTAAGTTAATTTTCGATGGCTAAACACCCTCGAGTTTTTCTGGAAGTTGCTAATTGTAGGCTACTGTCAGAAGAGCAGTTGCTGTTTTGTTATAGTTGCTAAAATTAACTTCTCAGTTTTTCGCAATAGTAAAATATTCGCTCAAGAGAGTTTTGTCTTCTGCGAACCGGGGGGTGGGGTGCAATGCTTTTGACCTCGCTGCTGGGTTGATATCGCTAGTCGCTACCCAAACTCTGCATACCTCCTCTCCAAAACGTAATGGCAATTGTCTAATCTACTAAATAAATAACAATTAACACATACGCGTGCATGCTTATTCATAAAATGTAAGTTGAGTATATTTCCTGTTCAAAAACTGATTTTACAAGTAGAATACACATACAACTTACGCGCTTATAATGGTGTAAAGATTTTTATCTATTTAAAACATATTCAAAGATCTCAATTTTTTTAATAAGGGGGGGGAGAGGATTGTGTTCGTAGTTATTTCCACCTGGTCCACGATAAACCATGCACTGCCCGTGCCTTCTGTTCCCTTAGAAGATAATGCTGGATCGATGAGAGACCTTCGGAGTTTTGACCCCCACCCCCCTTTACGTGGTGGTGAGGAGTCTCAAAGCTAGGTAGCTTTCAAAAATGTTTCAACTTAGTTGGCTGGTTAGAAGAGAGGCATTCCATTTCAACTCTGGCAGGGTCGTACCGTCACGGTCTCAGATTTCTCTAAAAAAATTAAGGGGTGTTCCTTGATTAAAATAAGGAGACCTATATTTTTTCTTTCGGCAAAATTCCCTTCGAGACAGAGGGTTTCAAATCTTCCGTCAAACAAGCTCTCTAAAAAATGGTTACTTTTCCTAATTTCAGCGACTCATTGCAGCAGAATTAAAAAATATATTTTGTTCTGGTATTTTTTATTACATTGTGTGTATAACGTATAATAATATTTGATGCAAATATTTTTTACACATCGTATGATTAAAATAAAAAAAAATCGTAACTTTGTGATTTTTAAAAAAAATTGAAATTTTTAAGATTTTTTTTAACAGATTCAAATGGAGTTTTTTTTTTCTATACTCGTTTTTTTGTTAAAGACATACAAATGTGCACTTTATTTGCAATTTTATATGTGCCTGTGAAACTGCTAGTTTCCGCAACGTTAAAAACAGCCGATTTTGAAAAATCTCCAACTTTGCCAACGATTTTCTCAAAAAAGCCCTTTTTTAAAATTCTGAAAATTAAATCCGTTTTATTATCAACAGGAGAATATCTGTTTAAATTTTCACGGACCTAAAAACGCCCATTTCTGAGTTAGGCGCGTTTGAATTTGGTTTGAAAGCCTACAATTTCTCCGTGTTCTAAAGGCGCCATTTTGGAAAAATCTCAGGCGCAAAGTACGTTTCTTTTACCCGAATGAGAGCGTTGGATCCATCCACCTCACCCTACCCTGAGCGATAACATGCCTAAAAAACGGTCTTTGAAAAAAAATAACAAATATATATATATATATATATATAATTGAATGTTTGTTTGTATGTCTGCTAAACAAATGTACAGTTTTCAATTTAGAACCACCAAACTTGGTATATACTATCTCATGGTACCCTAACTTAGACTGTAGACGGTTTTTGGAAGGGGTCGGAGCCCGGGGTCCCACACAAAACTTCCATAAAATCTAGTTTTCAATTTAGAACCATCAAATTTGGAATACTATAGCATTTTACCCTAACTTAGACCGCAGGTTGTTTTTGGAAGGGGTCGGAGCCCTGGGTCAAAGGGCCCCCACACAAAATTTCCGTAAAATATACTTGTATACTATAGTGCCCTAACTGAGACCGTAGATGGTTTTTGGAAGGAGGGCAGAGCCCTGGGTGGGTCGGAGCCTCGGGTCAAAGGGCCCCATGCAAAATTTCCGTAAAATCTAGTTTTCAATTTAGAACCATCAAATTTGGTATACTTTTTCTTGGCACCCTAACTTTGACTAGATGGTTTTGGGAAGGGGTCAGAGCTCGGGGTCAAAGGGTGGGGGCATAAAAAATGTTCGTAAAATGTACAGTTCTGTATATTTTACCCCCCCCCCAGTTTGCAGAGGACAAAACTCTCTTGAGCAAATATTTTACTATTGCGAAAAACTGAGAAGTTAATTTTAGCAACTCCCAGAAAAACTAGAGGGTGTTTAGCCATCGAAAATTAACTTACAGTATGTGTGCCTGCACTCTTTTTTTCTTAAAATTATTTCACAACAGTTTTCTACTCTTTCATAGTTTTTTTCTTATGCGATGTTAAGTATATACGTAAACAAACAAACAACTGCTGTCTTTCGCAACTCAACTTTGTTAGTGGAGCAGCAAGAATTTTTTTTATTTGTTATCCTACCTACCCCCCCCCTTCCCGACAGTTTTTTAGGCATGTCATCACTCGGGGAAGGGTGCGGTGGACGTATCCAACCAGGGCCAGCTGATCCAATGCTCTCGTTCTATCATTCGGGCAAAGAATATCTAACGCTTTGATTTGGGTAAGAGAATACGTACTTTGCGTCTGAGATTTTTCCAAAATGGCGCCTTTAGAACACTGGAAATCGTAGGCTTTCAAACCGAATTCAAACGCGTCTAATTCGGAAACGGGCGTTTTTAGGTCCGTGAAAATTTACACAGATATTCTCCTGTTGATAATAAAACAGGAATTTAATTTTCAGAATTTTAAAAAATGGCCTTTTTGAGAAAATCGTTGGCAAAGTTTTAGATTTTTCAAAATCGGCTGTTTTTAACGCTGCCGAAACGCGGAAACTAGCAGTTTCACAGACACACAAAAAATTGCAAATAAAGTGCACATTTGTATATCTTTAACGAAAAAACGAATATGGAAAAAACTCCATCCGAACCTGTTTAAAAAAACTTAAAGAACTCAAATTTTTTTTAAATCACAAAGTTTACGAATTTTTTAAATTTTAATCATACGATATGCAGCAAATATTAGCACCATATATTATTATATGTTATACACACAATGTAAAAAAATAATACAAGAACACGATATCTTTTTTAACTCGGCTGCAATGACTCGCTGAAGTTAGGAAAAATAACCGTTTTCTAGAGAGCTTGTTTGACGGTGCAAGATTTGAAACCCTCTATCTCGAAGGGAAAATTTTTTTCTTGCCGAAAGAAAAAATATGGGCCTCCTTATTTTAGTCAAGGAACACCCCTTAATTTTTTTTAGAGAAATCTGAGACCATGATGGTACGACCCTGCCTGAGTTGAAATGGAACCCATCAGCAGATATTGACATCAGACACAACCTGACTTCTGTTTCTACCTCAAAGAAAACACTAGCAGTGAGGTCAATTGGATGTGTAAAAGTAATTTTTTTACAAAACAAGAATCCACATGAAGTAGTGTTCAATGGGGGGGGGGGCTAAAGCTAATTTCAAGGGAAAGTAGGAGGGATGAGCAATAAGACTAAAATAAGGGAAAGGAAGCAAAACCTTCAAAACAATAAAACATATAAAAAAAGTCTGCTAATGTATGTGAATTTTTGTACCCTTGAAGTCTCCTCATTCCCTTCCTACTTAAAAACACATTGGAAATGCACCCTTACTCTGCCATATCACCAATCCATCGGAATCTTATTCTGGAAACATGCTTTGTCCTGTGAGTTGCGCTTTCAAATTAGATCTTAAAGAGAAATAGAGGCAATTCCATTGAAATACGTTATTTTCAACATATATTGTAAATGTCTAAGCACCACCATGTGGCGCAGTTGTCTAAGCAATGGCTTCTGATCATTCGTCTGAGATGGGGTTCGAATCTTGGTGAAGCATGGATGTTGTGTTTGTCTTACGGCACTGGCTTCCCTTCCCTGGAGTCAGTGGCCCTAAATTAAGGACGGGCCGATTCTTATAGCCCACTGGGTTTCTCACGGTGGTTGTTAAACTTCCAATAATAAAAAAATATATATGTCTAACTCTATTTTTTTACAGACCAGTGGTTTGAAAATTCTAGTGGTCCACTGGGCCAGTAAAAGATTTATTTTTCTAATTCTAACACTGCACTAAGCTGCTTGCTCATATTCAGAGAAATGAGTGTACTTATCTTTCAAGAGTTCACTGTGACTTCTTTCATCATATAAAAGCATTAAAATAAAATGGCCTGTGACAGTCACACACATTTTTTTTTTATTTTGTTGATTGTTGTTTAGGTGTTTAAATGAACATTGTGAGCAACTCAATGGGCTATATACACTGAGGTGCTAAAAGTCATGCGACAGCAGTATGCAGATTTTAACTGGTGCTGCCGTCGTATAAAGGCTTCGACGCATGCCACAATTTTTATTAGTTGCGAGGTGCAATCTCCTGAGTCAGGTTGAACAACTGCCAGTAGGATTATGGCAAGCTGATGTGAACTATTGGAGCTTGAAAGGATGGTAGTGGGAGCCAGACAGATGAGACATTCAACATTCCTCGATCCACAGTGTCACACGTGTACTGATAATACCTCATGGAAGACACTACACCCACCGTGGACAGCACAGTGCCCGACCACAAATGCTAAATGAATTACCACAGCATCTGACCAGGATCGTCTATGCTAACAGATAAGCCTCAATGGCTCAAATAACATTCACATTTAATGCAGGAGATAACAGAGTCATGTCCATCTGGTCAGTGCAGCATAATTTAGCATCAATGTGGTGCTTCGTATATTTATTCTACTTTTGCAGAAATGCAATGGTCTAGCAATCTTAACTTAGGCATAACCTCCAAACAACGGTCATTTTTTCCCGGTCCAAGCAGTAGCCATTATTCAGAGGTTTCACTATATATTACTACTACTGTTAAACCACTTCAAGCAACAGTGGCAATGTAATGAGCATAAAACTAGACAATATACAGGGTGATTCACTTAGGACTGAACACTTATGTGGAATATATGAGATGGGAAATTAAGGATGAGCATGAAACCCGAACGGAATGGTTCTTTATTCCCTGGCAAAGCAGTCGACATGCATCACCTATGAATAAAATATCTTCCCAGCAGCTCGGTGGCAACGCACTGGCATGCCATCTGTCTAGTAGTGGTGGGAGAATAGCGTGTACTCACAGACCGTTTAAGCGAGGAGGTCGAATGAAGATGGTGTACTCAATTAAAGAGCGTGTGATCTTTGTGCATCAGTACTGGGTAACCGGTTCCTTCGAACCATGTCAGAAGAAATTTCTTAAGAAATCTGGTGGGCGTAAACCACCCACCAGAGCCACCATTTTGAAATTGGCGAAGAAGCTGGAGAGAACAGGAAGCATGGCGAATCCGCATATGGGCGGACAACCCCAGATGGTAGAGGACACAACAGAGGATGTAAAGCAGCGATTATTGGCATCCCAACGAAAATTTATTCGGTGGCTATCCCAAGGGACTGAACGATTATGTTCGACATGTCAAAGAGCAGCCAAACCGGCGAAGATTAAGCAGTACCATATCACGGCTGTGAACGAGTTACAGCCACCGAATTTTGCAAAAGCGATCGGCATACTGTCAATGGTTTGCTAAATTTTTCGCCAAAACCCCATCCTGTTGGATATAACATGGTTTACTGATGAAGCATGGTTCTATTTATCCGACTATGTAAACTCACAAAATACATAAGTGTGTGCCAGCGATAATCCCGACGTCATCAATGAAAAGCCATTGCATCCAGGGAAAATCGTGTCTCATATGCGGTGTCTCGACACCATATCACTACGCCAATCTTTTTTTACAGACACGGTACTTGAAAAGACACAGTACTTGAAAATCTTTTAATACTGACCGGTACTTGAAAATCTTTAACAAGTTTGTGAACCAGCTGGATGATCAGGAACTTGCAGATGGTTACTTCCACAGGTCTTCGGAGATAATCCTGCCCTGGAAAAAGCTATGAATTTCTGCTACGCTGTTATTGGAGGGCACATTGCACAGTCCTGTTGAATTTTTCAAATGTGCCTTTGCAATTGTGAGTTAATTAAAAAAATAAGCGTTCAGACCCAGTGAATCACCCTGTATAAATGGAAGTATGCCATATAGCATGGTGAAATGTCTTTTACAAGATTTTTTTTTTATTGTTGTTGTTATTTGTTTGGGGGTTTAATTACCACCATGGAAAATAAGCAGTCATGCATCTCTAATTTGAGGCCACTGGTTCCAGGGAGAGAGCCAGTGTTATAAGACAAGCACAACTTTCATGCCACACTGTGATTTGAACCTGGACACATCTCAAGAATAAGCACAAGCCAGCACTTAGACCATTGGGCAAGCTACAAGATTTCCAACATCCAGCAAGGTTTCTTTCAAGAGTAGCTTAAGTATAAATTTTCGCTGTCTTTGTCTTGTGTCACAGAGTAGAATCAGTACATTTTGGGGCAATGATATAATGGCATTCTTTAGACTGCATGATTATGGTACAAAGTGAAATTTCTGCCAGTAACTATGTTCCTTACAGATACACACCATGTCAGCTATTGTTGATACAATTTTTCAAGATAAGACAATCTACTACTGGAAATGCCACCCAACTGTTCTAGTTTTTGTTCTATACTGAGAACAATGGTATGATGAAGACCGCTACGTAAGTGACATTTTACTTGGGGCACAGAATTACAGTTCCCACACAAAATTATAAAATGTAATAAAGGTGATTAAACCAAATAAAAGTGTTATGAAACACTGGCCATAGGTATGGGAATATGTAAGAGAACAGCTAATGCTGGGCAACCCAGTTGTGCAAGTCAAGATAATGCTCCTAAACACACTGAAAGATATGAAGTTATGGCTGGAGAAACAAGAATTCAATATCACCTTTAGCTTACACAGACATTGTGATTTAAACATTGGTTCCCAGCTGAAAATTCTTGTAAACAGGATAAAAAGTGATTAAACAAATATTCACGTTAGAATATGAGCATAACTCACCTTCTTGATCTATTCATTTTCCTACATTTTAGAGTGTTATTTCCACCAACTGTCCTTTCGTTTTGTATGTTACCAGGGAGAGACAGGAGTCGCAGAATATAGACGTACACGCATAAGCAGATAGTTTCCAAATTACTAGTAGATTTTGCAGATAGTTTTTGCTTATAGATTAAAAAAATAAAAATGTTATTCACAGCAATTAAAACACTTACTCAAGGCTTTACTCAGATTAATATGTTTAATTCTATCTTAACGTGAGAATGTTCAACTATTTTTCACATCTTTTGATAGTTTTTTTGTTTTTATAGTCTACGTTTCCGGCCTTTTGAATTTATTAAGGCCTATTCTCGATATATAGGAACTGTAACAAAAGTTTCATTTACACAGAAAGACTGTAAATGTTATTGCCAGGTTCCTCTTACAGTTGCCAGTTATTAAATTAAAATATTTTCCTTTTGTATTTTATAAGTCTACTATTATTGAATTAAGTTGTTGAAAATGCTATTTATAATTTTTGAAAGTTCATTGATGGAACTGCTTTTCTAGATATAAAAACTTCTTTAGTTAGTCTCTTGTTTTTACGAGGTTCATAGTCCAATTTCAAGTTTTGGACTTTTTTTTTTTTTTTGATTGGAGGTTTAACGACCACCGTGAGCAACTCAATGGGCTATAAGCAGTCGCCCGTCCCTAATTTAGGGTAACTAGTTCCAGGGAAGGGAGAGAGCCAGTGCCGTAAGACAAACCGAACATCCATGCCTCACCGGGATTCAAACCCGGACCCTGTTCAGATGAATGATCAGAGGCCATCGCTTAGACCACTGCGCCACCGGGGCGGCATTTTTGGACTTAAGGTCCATTTTACACACATTTGTGCGTATTCAGTCATAAATGTATTTTTGTCCTCTCTGGAATCTGTAATGTCCTAATAATTATTTACTATTATATTAAATTTCCTTTAAATTATCTTATTCTATTTTTATTGTGATTCGCAGGTTTGCAGCAAGTTTTTTGTTTCAATGGTTGTGTACGCAGATACATTTTATTTTTATACAACTCTGGAGACAGCCTTTCATACATTAATTGGTAAATATATTCTTGATCAATTTGGATAATGATATTTTATGTTTTAATTAATTTTATAATTGATTTTTAACAAGGGATTAATTGTTAGTATTTTTTCTACAAAACTTTTTATCAAACTTCTATTTTAATCATGTGGTACTAGTTTCCTTTAACGGCTTCATATAATTAACCCGAATTTCTTTATAACTCATGTTTTCCCATTATTTGTGCGCTTACGATACTGTATGTGTCTGCGGAGCGTGCACTTTTGGCATTTAAATCGGTCGGTACCTACCCGCTGTGATACTTCGGCAACAGCCATTTAAAATGGCATGTAAAGTTGTTTTCACAGCACAGGGATCGTCTGCTACATGGAACTGCTGGTTGCCAACCGAGAAGCTGTGGGCTGCATGCCGTCGTATTACAGCCAAGCGGGGAAAAGTATTAAACTACCAAATGTCACATGACAAGGGAAAACGGATTGCGATTCTTCTAGCTGAATGTTAATCTACATACATATATAAATTTTTTTGCCACGTGACTGTCCATTTGACTTTATGAATAGGTCATGAGAAGACTAAGTAAGATAAGATCAATGCTTTTAAAATTCAGTATATTTTCTTCCGACTAAAATGAAATACTGGGTGTGGGACTTTAATGAAATACTGGTAGTTCCGGTTGCTTTAGGAATTGTTGCTGTGCAGAAGGTCATTCCTGCGTATTTTGTTTTGTGTCATTACACAGCGCAGTTTGATTGGGTAATTCTAGCTTCCCATCAAAAGCTTCGTATTATGTGGGCTGTATATTCAAGCTAAATTTTATTTTGAGCTTTTAAAAATTCTGCTTCATTTTGCCATCTTTTATTTTTTTAGTTTTTTGATTGGAGGTTTAACAACCACCGTGAGCAACTCAATTGGCTATAAGCAGTCGCCCGTCCCTAATTTAGGGTCACTGGTTCCAGGGAAGGGAGAGAGCCAGTGCCGTAAGACAAACACAACATCCATGCTTCACCGGGATTCGAACCCGGACCCCGTTCGGACAAATGATCAGAGGCCATCGCTTAGACCACTGCGCCACCGGGGCGGCCATTTTTTGCCATCTTGCCAAGGTTGTTCATGGAAACTCCTACAACAATATGGAGCTTCAAGTTTTACCTGTACACTGCCTACCAGTTGGCAACCGGAAGTTCCACGTAGCTGACGACACCTCTGACATGAAAACAACTTTACATGCTATTGCAAATAACTGTTGCCAAAGCTCCACTGTGGACAAATACAGATTTTCAAACTTCACGTTGACCAATTTAAATGCCAAAAGTGCATGCTCCGCAGACACATATTGTATAGTGAGACCACAAATAATGGGAAAATATGAGTTTTATAAAGAAATTCGGGTAAATTATGTGAAGCCGCTAAAGGAAACTAGTACCGACTATTGCAACTAACTACTACTACACACCATTATCAAAATCTCAAATGGACTCATTTCATAAAACTTCACTTTGTTGTAGTGCAAAACAAACTTTATGGCAAAATTAATGTATAGGCATTCCTTTACTTTGCAGATAGTTTTTAGGTTTTCCTTTCTGTGTTGTGGACTTCTGAAAAAGATTCTGCTTCTGGGTCTACTAGATAATTCAGTTATAGAAATTAAGAAATATTCCTCACAAATACACTGGAAATTCACTAGATTATTCACAGCGATAGGACATGGATGACATAATGGATAGCATGCTTGCATGGAAACCAGGCGACGTAGGTTTGATTCCCACTTTGGGATATGTAATTTTCAAGTTTTCTGAGATGTTACACGGTGACCAGTAAACTACAGGCAACTCAGTACACAATTCTGATTGCTGTGAATAATCAGCTACATAACTGTTCAAGATTTATAAGGCCTATCCCAAACAGAATATCTGAATTCCAAGCAAATGGTAGTCTGATAACTGTTAGAAACACACACATGGTTATTGTCACTGGTTTTCCCATTATCTTATCCTCTTCGTGTAGCTAAGGTTGGCCATTAAGAGGAAGTAATGTTTCTAATATATTAACTGAACCCATGTGATGACTATTATGTACACACTATGTGGTGAGACTATCGATTCAAGGCCAGTTCATATAATGATATGAAAGTTCCCCAAAGATAACATTTAATATTATGCAAATACTAAAATCATCTTGCAATAATAATTTAAACTAGTAAAATTAAAAGATTTCATGTTTTTGCTTGTTTGGGGGAGGGGAGCAACAACTGCACTGGTTTGCAACTCAATGAGCTATTAAGCAGTCGCAGTCCCTAATTTAGGGTGATTAGTTTCAGGAAAGCGAGAGAAAAGATAACACCATCCATGCCTCACCTATATTCAGGGCAAGGCTAACTTGAATATGGAGTTAAAAGTTACGGAGTGTTTACTTCCACTGCATAATATAGTTCCAGTTAAAAAGCCAGTGTTCGAGTGTGAACTGAGACCTAAAAAGGACATGTTCTAAATGTTGTACGTACATACATCATAAAGATCCCAGTTTGGGTCGTGTTTCTAAAAAATACAAATATTTGCATTTTGGCAACATCATTACCACTTTTGTTCTGCTTCGGAGAAGCTATACAGTATACATGCAGGATATTTACTGCAAGCGGGAGGGGAGAATTGTATTCGCCCGAGGGCAAGTGAAGAGATAATTTGGCAATCAAGCTTGCTCTTTCTTTCATGGTTACTGTTTTAAAATACTCATTCAGAAATCGTTTGTCTGATGGTCTGCATGGCTGAAAAGGTGTGTGTGGGGGGGGGCATCCTGAAGGGGCACAGGAAGTTTATTTTTGTCTTGCCTTAAGTCACCCTTAGGGAAAAGCGTCTTCGTCACATGTCGGTGAATCGGTTTCCCAGCATTAACAGTGTAATCAGGTTAGCTTTGCCCCGAGTTTTGATTTTGAACCCGCATGGGCGTTTAGTAACCAAAACAGTTTCTTAATGCTCAGCCATCGGTTTCATGTAATAAAAGTTTACTTGTGTTTAAAAGTGATTGTATGAGCCTGCCCATTAAAGAACACTGAATAAATATCTCCCTACTTCCATTACAAAACATGTAGTTTTCCAATTTTAGGAGTTTCTACTCACCCTGAGCACGCAAAATAGCACTTTTACCACGACCAGTGCTACCACCTCCACCTCGTGGTCCTGTTCGCTTGAACATGGGAGCGTTCTTTAGCATATCTGGTAGAATTAGAAACCTTATTTTGCTCCCTCTGATATAGATGTTTTCCAACTGTCCCACTCTACCGTCTCGAAAGGTAACAGTGACATCAGCCATTTGGCAATTCATGTTGTCTTCAGCTTCCACCAACCGGCCACGGTAAATTTCTCCAGTATTTGTTTCGAGGGTGACGATATGTCCTTCCGCCTCGTGAAGAACTTTCACCGGAACGCCTAACGACATTATCTATTATTGGCAAACAATAATGATCTCAATATAAATTTCAGTGAGAGATACGAGTAAAGCAACACAAGACCAAGATCACGAAACAAATTGTTCAAAGAACAAGACACCCGCCGGTGAGATGGTTGCGGGTAGACTAATATCATAACATGTGCTATGAGATCCTATTCAATGTAATGAGACTTAAGGACTACAATCCTTGTTCTGTAAAAGGACATTTTTTGTGGAATCTCCAGAAAGGATGGTTTGAAACAGTACCATATTATCTAATATTTTCGTTGCGCACAATTGAGTATAATATTTTGAAAAGAAAAACAACGAAAAATTAGTTTTTATCTCTCCAGTAAAAAAAACAGGGCCACCCCGGTGGTGTCAAAGCATTGGTCATTCAGAGCCGTCGAGAGGGTGGGGCGAGCAGGGCTGCCGTCCCGGGAGCCACGAGCCAGGGACGCCCCTCTTACGTATGCCAGTCGAGCTAAGAACGTAGACGATTTCTTATTTTTTGTAGCCATATATTGTTCAACCCGTTTAATATTGCATAACATCTTTAAATAGTTGTTACTTTATGTTCCTTTCGTTATTTCTTCAGGTAGAACCATTTAATGGTGGTTTTAACTGCTGTAACTTTTTACATGTTATATTTCCTTAGAGTGGAAAGCAATTTCTCGGTTGGAAGTTATTAATATTCGCTGCAAATATACATCGCGGTAATCGAATGTGATTCAAGAAAAAATCTTTCACGTACCTCTCTTGTAGCAGGTGGTTTATGTTCAAATCTTTGCACTGTTTTTTTTTTTTTTTTTTTCTTTGATTGGAGGTTTAACGACCACCGTGAGCAACTCAATGGGCTATAAGCAGTCGCCCGTCCCTAATTTAGGGTCACTGGTTCCAGGGAAGGGAGAGAGCCAGTGCCGTAAGACAAACACAACATCCATGCCTGACCGGGATTCGAACCCGGACCCCTTACGGACGAATGATCAGAGGCAAACGCCTTAGACCACTGCGCCACCGGGGCGGCACAGTGTTGTTCTCATTAGGTTCTTGGGTGTAGGCTTTGTTTTTTGACTAAGTTCAAAAAGTCCGCACGTTTCTTGAGTAGGATATACTTTTTTAGTTGAACTACGGGAGGCACATGAAGACAAAGGAGATGTGAAAATTACATTGGAAAACTTAAAAAACGGAGAAATGAATCACTCGTAAAAATATTTGCATGAGGAATTGCAATCACAAAAAAACTTCGTCAGATTTTATTTTTTTTATTGGAGGTTTTACGACCATTGTGAGCAACTCAATGGGCTATAAGCAGTCGCCCGTCCCTAATTTAGGGTCACTGGTTCCAGGGAAGGGAAAGAGCCAGTGCCGTAAGACAAACACAACATCCATGCCTGACCGGGATTCGAACGCGGACCCCTTATGGACGAATGATCAGTGGCCAACGCCTTAGACCACTGCGCCACCGGGGCGGCCTTCGTCAGATTTCTTGAATGCATTGTCCGATGCATTTCGGCATATCTGTCTGCCATCTTCTGGAACCTCTGGTCGTCTGTTCTCTCTGCAGTTTACGTTGAATATGAGACGTGCTCCCACGTTGAATATGCGACGTGCTCGGTTTGGGAATCATTACACAGGAATTAATTAAATTACTTTACATATTGCACTATAAAGAGTTTATTAAATGCAAAACAGTATAAATAATTGCACATGGATCAAGTTTCATATTTAGTCTCTCCACAAGAATCATGAATACAAAGTATGAGGATGTAGCAGACACGTGACTCTCAGCATGGCAACGAGCCTTAGTAACGTAACTGAAGGACAACCAGCCTCGTTGAAATGATGGCTTCTTACTTTGAAACTTTAACTTCCGAGTACAAAATGCGGTACTATTTTATTATTTTTTTGACTGGAGGTTTAACGACCACCGTGAGCAACTCAATGGGCTATAAGCAGTCGCCCGTCCCTAATTTAGGGTCACTGGTTCCAGGGAAGGGAGAGAGCCAGTGCCATAAGACAAACACAACATCCATGCCTCACCGGGATTCGAACCCGGACCCCTTACAGACGAATGATCAGAGGCCATCGCTTAGACCACTGCGCCACCGGGGTGGCAAAATGCGGTATTTTTTTTTTTTTTTTTGACTGGAGGTTTAACGACCACCGTGAGCAACTCAATGGGCTATAAGCAGTCGCCCGTCCCTATATTTAGGGTCACTGGTTCCAGGGAAGGGAGAGAGCCAGTGCCATAAGACAAACACAACATCCATGCCTCACCGGGATTCGAACCCGGACCCCTTACAGACGAATGATCAGAGGCCATCACTTAGACCACTGCGCCACCGGGGTGGCAAAATGCGGTATTTGGATTGAAGGAAAAGATCCTTATGTGCTGAATACAAGTATCTTCGAAGGTGATGCGGAAAGTTTTCCGAAAGTGCAAATAGTAAATATTTTCGATTACGTCGTCTTTGGTCGAAGCGCTTTTACTTCAGAACAATTCGCGGCATATAAAAGTTTCGAAGCATATAACAATTTCTCGTCGTTGGTATTCTTTTACAGGGTAATTTATAAAGTTCACAAATTCGTAAGTAATCGGTAATTTATGGAGAAGATAGGTACGCTGCCTTAATAAGTAAAGCTCTATACCCTCCCAGGTGCGGAGATCTGAATAAAAAAAGCTAGGTTTTCTTTCTTTCCAGGAATCGCTGTTTTTGGATAAAACTCACCCTTGAAAGGTTCTATGCCTTTTTGAGAATTTAACTATTCAACAAAAAGTGTCTTTCTAAGTTCTGGTAAGGGATGTTAAAGCCTTAGAAAAATGAGAATTTTTTTTTTTACGTGAAATTGTGGTTAAAAAAATAAAATAATTTTGCTGGGATTTGTGCCCTACAATCTATTTATCAGTAAATAAATTTAGCAGCATAACACCGACCTGTAAACAGACCTAGACACCAAAAAGGAATTTCTTTGGACGATAATTTTAGCCATTACTTGCATTTTACTGCAAAAGTGTGTTTCAGCTTTCAGCTCTAGGTAAAAATCCAGGTGCACTCAAAAAAAAAAAAAATCAACCGCAGTTGGCGGGGGGGGGATATCACATAGAACAAAGTAGTACACTAAAAGCTCCCAACACCGACAGCCAAATAACCTTAAAAGTGAAAAGCCGAAAACTCGCAAATAAAGTGAGTCAGGTCAACGGTGTGCTCGAGATCTAAAAAATATAGAAGAGCCAGAGATTTGAATCTGACTAAAAGTCAGGTTTGCCAACAAATTAACTTTTAGCTAATAAAAAGTTTCAACACCTCCTAGATCAACCAGGAACCTTCTGAAAAGAAGTCCCTGGAGAAAAAAACACGTGCACAGAAGTTCCGATTGGGAACTGAAGCGTTTATTTAAGAAACATTTTGACTAAGACACAAACTCTAAAAGATGTTCTATAAGAAAATAGTTAGTAGTAATAAAACCTACGCAAAAAAACAGCCAACATCTTTTTAAATTCAACTTGAAAAAACCAATGAAACGCCTGGCCCAATAGGCAGTAAGTGGCACTTACTGCCTATTGGACGGGCGACTGCTTATAGCCCATTGATAGCGTTTGAACAAGTAAAAGATGGATTCTCTTCTTTACCAGAAATAACTGATTTCTAGATAAAACTATCATTTAAGAGGTTCTCTGCCTTTGAAGAGTCTAACTCTTCAAAAAAAGAAAGTGTTTTCTGAGCTATAGGAACCGATCTATCTTCGTTTGGCATATAAGCGATTTTTTTCGGTACTGTCTTTAGAGACAGCAGCCAGTAGCCTGAAAAAGACTTACTTTCTCTATTTTTTCTAATACCGAAAAATCTAGGCATTTTGGCTTCAAATTTTTATAAACACCAACCGCTAATGATTCAAGGAGGTTAGAAGAAGAGGAGGTGAAGGGACCCATTTTGAGTGAAGCCAAAACAGATCAGCTATTTCTGTCCTCTCTCTCTGAGGTGGTGGCAGTCTGCGCTGCTGGAGTTTTTTTTTTTTTTTTTGATTGGAGTTTTAACGACCGCCGTGAGCAACTCAATGGGCTATAAGCAGTCGCCCGTCCCTAATTTAGGGTCACTGGTTCCAGGGAAGGGAGAGAGCCAGTGCCGTAAGACAAACACAACATCCATGCCTGACCGGGATTCGAACCCGGACCCCTTACGGACGAATGATCAGAGGCCAACGCCTTAGACCACTGCGCCACCGGGGCGGCACTGCTGGAGTTCGGAAACGTGAAGTCACTTCCTGTGGCTTAAGCAGTTTAGCTTAGCGCATGCAAACCAAGGATAGGATGGAAAGAAGGAATATTTCAGACTTCTTATTTCTTAACATTAGGCTTTTGGTTATATTTTAAACATGGTTACTTGCACATGGGCAGTATATATGGTTACTTACACATGGGCAGTATGCATGGTTACTTACACATGGGCAGTAAGTAACCATGCGCACTATGCACTTCCGCTCAAAAAATCATTATTTTGTTCAATTTTTTAAAGAAATACCAACACATATTTTCCTATTTTTTCTGGAAAATTTTTATTATTATGGGAATGAATATTTAAGCCTCAATTTTTTTCATGCCTCTATGGGTAGGGTAAGGGTCCGAAAAACCCGTTCAAAATCGCGATTTCCCCATAGAGATATACAGGAGATTCTTAGATTGGGCGCATTGGCGTAATCAGCAAAAAAAAAATGGCGTCACGCCAGTAGCACAGGGAGAGGGGCTGTTGACTCTTCCTCTCTTACTTCTAACCTCCTTGTAATGTTGCACTTTACACACGAAGCCAGCTATGAGTGTCCTTCAGGAACTTGCAGGGACTGTTGCCACTCCACTGAAACTTCTCGATGACGTCACGTGCTACATCCTCATTTTACTTAGGATTTATTTTTGCTTTTACTTAGGATCTTAAGGATTTCACTTCGATTTTTCCCTCTAAAGTTCTTGAAGAAAATGATCTGTTCAAGAAAGGGTCTACTAAATTAGTTGCGGTCGCCATTGGAGAAATTAAAAGATTACGAAATTTCGCGAGAAAGAACAAAAAAATAGAAGCGCACAATAAAATTGATCGCGCAAATTTCTTGAGAGCACGGTAACAATCAGATAAGCTTTCCTTCTGTTTTGGTCAACTACTGCATCCTGTAGGAATTGTGGGTAAAACTTTGCCCTGTCCAATAGGAGAATGGGATTGAAGCGTGCTCAGAGAAATTCAGCACGCTGCAAGATTATGTGGGCTGCTTGAGAATGCCCAAGGGGGTTGAGACGTAAGCGGTAGGAGCATCCACACTGTATAGCCGTGCTAACCAACAAATAGCACGAAAGACCGGGCACCACGACTTGCTAGCTTTCTACGGCCCGGTTAAAAAAAAAAAATTTGTGCTGGCAGCAAATCATTAATTAATGCATGTACTTCCCGCTAAAAAAATTGAATTGCCATTCGTATTGTTTTAATGCGAATCGCAATTCAAAATGTTTTACTGTGCTGCAGCACGGTAGCACGTAGTTACCAGACGCCACTGGTCTTACCCGTGAAGTCGCAAAGTGTGGGAATTTGGTGTTGCTTACATGAAACCCATGCAGTTTCAACTGTGTGTATTTTTGACTTGCGTTCTTTTGGGTTGCGGAAATCATGTTAATATCAAACCGGAATGAATTATGCTTCATAAACGAGTAAAGTTTTCAATATTAACGAAATGTTTTGAATTCGCCCTAAAGTCCAAGTATTTCAATTTAAAATAAGGATGGGAAAGACCTTCAAAGTAATTAAGAATTTTATAAATCCAGCATTTTCTTACACATTGACAGCAAGTTACGATGCAAAATTAGAAACATTTGCAACGAAAGAGTGTGATTCGGCCAACACAAAATGCATAGGAATAGCCTGGAAAATCACCAGCTTTCCTACACTTTATTAACCTCCGTGATAACAATGCGTTTTGAGTTGGCCAAACAGCATTCTACTGCTGCAAATGTTTCTAATTTTGCATCGTAACTTGCAGCCGATGTGAGAGAAAGTGCTGGATTTATAAAATTCTTAATTATTTTAAGGCTCCTTCCCATTTTTATTTTAAATTGAAATACATGACCGTTAGTGCGAATTCAAAACAAAAGAAATTTGAATCATTCGAGTTCTTACAAAGCCTGGCAGTTTTGATGTGTTGTACAAGCTCTCCATTTTGTGCCAAATCCTACAATCGCGGGAAATAACAATTGCGAAGCCAATCAAGAAATACAACGAACGATACGTATTGTGAAATCCTTCAAGGAAACCAGTGGTGAAAGCCAATGAGACTGCTGCTGCAATAGAAAACGGAAATTTCTACAAAGTGAAATCCAAAGGGGAAAATATAAAAGAAAATCCGTTTCTGCAAGCTGCAGTTGATCGTATGCCAGAGATACTTGTGGCTAGCAATGAACACTTGGTAAAGTATTTGGACGCTATAGAGAGCGTTCTTTCAAGTGATTCTTCCACATGCGGTAACATCAGTGGCGGCCTTAGCCCCTGCGGGGTCCCGGTCGATGGCCCTTCGCAATCGCAATAACCCAAAACCATCGTAACAACCCCTTTTATATACATCTACGGACAATGAAATTTGCGCACCAAGAAGGAAGCATCTGTTTGAACTGTTGTGGACGTAATGATACAGATGAATGGTACACATGACAGCAAAAACAGAAGTGCTGAACAATTACAGAGGGATCTGTGGCACGCAGTCCGGTCATCTTCAATAGCGCATCGCAGCGCCTCGTGCTGGGATACAGGCTTGCAAAACGGTCCGGCATGGAGGAGAAAAGACGCCTAATGTTGTCCTGCGGCAGACTGGCCCACACGTGTTGGATAGTGTGTTCCAAATCCCGGACAGTGCGGTATGGCGGAAGCTGGCGTTTCAACTGGTCCCACCATTGGCGCACCCACGAAGGGGGCTTCGTGGGCTTAAGCCCCCTCCAAGGACATTAAGAGCGACGTACGTCACAAATCAAACATTCAAAAATATTATTTTCCATGTTCAAAGAAATTACATAGTGTCTGACATAGTGTCTTCTCCCCAAATTCCTAGATAGATTAAGAGCAACATACGTCACAAATTAAACATTCAAAAATATTATTTTACATGTTCAAAAAAATTTCATTGTGCCTGATATGGTGTCTTCTTCACAAAGACCCAAAGAGATTAAGAGCGACGTATACGTCACAAATTAAACATGCAAACATATTATTTTACATGTTCAAAAAATTACATAGTGTCTTCCGTAGGATCTCATCCACATGCCGCTGGCCCGTCAATGATCCACGTACCACTACTAGAGCTAATCGGCTATCGTAGGCAATGGCACCCCAGACCATAATGCCTGTAGTGGGGGAGGATAGCTAGGAAGGGATTGTGCCGTTGACCCGGGGATCTCCACACCCGGACACGATGATTATCTGTCCCGAAAACGAAGCGGTACTCATCTCTAAACACCACACGTCGCCAGTCTGTGGCGTTCCACGTCACTCTGGCCTGGCACCAGTACACACGGAGCAGGTGATGTTCCAGTGTTAATGGAAACACACGTGAAGAGCGCTGGGATTGGTTTCGTGTGCACTCAGGAACCGCTACATCTACGTGTATAGTGGACCTGATCCTCGTGGGATCCGTTCGTGGCTGGAGCACGATCCGCTGATCCTCTCTACCGGTGGTCCGCCTGGTCGGTCCGGAGCCGCACCGCTGTGTGGCAGGACCGTCACGTGTCGACTGCTCCCGACACAGTCGGACGGTATGGTCAGATCAATCCACGTGACGTGCTATACGGCGCGCCGACCACCCTGCGGTTCAGCCCGATAATCAGGGCTTTCTCAAAGTCCGTAAGTTTCGTAACTCGAAGTCTCTGGCGTCTACCCGACATTCTTGTCACTCTTGCTTGAGTCGGCCGGTGCTTTTCGCTTTCATGGGGCATCAGCTATACACTGGTTTATAAGATTTCCGGTTCGTGCTTGCAGCGCCAATACAGGGTGTGTGGTCATGCGCAATCGCACCAAACATGGATCATTTGCATACCAGCACGCATTCTAGCTATTTGCAAAGTTTCGCGGTTTAGCATGTTTTCTTCTACGTGCGCAAGTTTCATTGTCCGTGAGTGTATATACACTGCTGGCCACCAAAAATGCAACACCAAGAAGAACACGAGATAGCAAAACCAGATTTACTGGACACATAACAACAGATACAAAGATGAAACGATTGAGCTTATAGGCCCGTGCGACTTGCGGAACACGCAGACATCAATAGTTCGTGTGGCCTCCATGGCTGGCAATAACGGCCGCTACATCGAACGAAAGAGGCTTTGGATGTGGGCTTGGGGTATGTCGGTCCAGGCTGCTTCCACACGTGGCCACAGTTCATCAGGCGTAGCCGCGGGTGATGCTTGCCGGGCCACTCGGTTGCCGATTAGCGGCCAGACGTGTTCGCTGGGCAACATATCGGGAGAACAGGTGGGCCGTGAAGAATTGTTGCACGATGCGTGCCACGTGCGGGCGCGCGTTGTCGTATTGAAACGTGGCCGTTCCTGCAGGTAAGGGAGGACTACGGGCTCCAAAATGTCGGAGATGTAGCGGTGGCTGCTGAGTGTACCGGCGATGCGTACCAGAGGGGTGCGGGTGTCATATCCAATTTCGTCCCAAACCATAACGCCAGGTGACGGACCGGTATGGCGATGCATAATGCAGGCGTCATGCAGTCTCTCGCCGTGGTGCCGTCACACGCAGATTCGACCACCGTGGTATTGCAAGCAGAAGCGAGATTCGTTGAAGACAATGTCGTGCCATTCCGTAGTCCAGGTGTGGCGTTCAACGGCCCACTGCCACCGCAGCTGCGGAAATTGCTCACGTCAATCCGTCTGTCCCTCCTGCACCCACCGAATCCACACTCACCTCACTGTGGCTGGATGTCATCCCACACGATAAACCGCTGTCGCGATAAGCGACTATTCGTCCTCTGTCAAACTCCGAAACGTGCTGGAATAACTGCCGTATTCTGCGACGAGGCATCAGGAAGCTTCCCACGCACAGGTCCGTCAGCACAACACACTTTCACCCCGCCTTCTGTGCAGTCTTCTTACAGAGCTTCTTGGTGGCGTGTCGGGCGCACATGATTTGCATATGCCCCGCAATGCTAATCGTTTGCATGTCCTCTCGCTGGCGACGCATGCTACGAATTTCAGGCCAATCGGATGTTTCCTTCTTGGTGTTGCATTTTGGGTGGCCAGCAGTGTATGTACAGTCAAACCTCGATTTAAGGAACTTCAAGGGACCAACAGTCTTGCACGTAAAATCGAGGAATTCGCTAAATCGAGGAAGCCTTTGGAATCAAACATTCAAATTAAGCAAGTGTTCGTAACAGAATATTTGAGCAGCTAAGTTCTTTCTTTAAGTGAAATTTAAATTACGTATAGTACTTTTAATTACGAAACTTTTTATAAAAAAAGGTTATAATACGCTCAAATTTACTTACTTATTTTGCATATTAAAAACATAATTCGTAGTCAATAGACTTAAATATGCAGCATTAAATTTCAAAAGTACTTTAAAATTGCGAGAAAAATCAATAGTTGATTTTTTTCCGAGCATTTAGCGTCTTAAATAACGATTTCAGTAATATAAACTGCATGAAACAGAACTTCAATTAGTACTAATTAACCTGCAAAACAGAATGTGTTGATTACCTTTTTACACTATAGAAAAGAAATGCTTTAGAGAATATATATATATTTTTTCCTGAACGTTTGGCTTTATAAATTGCAGCTTCAATTTTATTAAGTGCATGAAAAATGTCATTAATATCGAAGCGCATCGAGTAGTTTTTAAAACATTCTATACCGTTAGCAGCATCACTAAAGCAGCTAACTTTCAGTTTTGCTTCATCTTCTTTATCAGAATCTGATGCATTTAGTACAATCTGTTCATCCAAAACTTCATCAAGGGATTACGTTTGGCGGGTATGGACATTTGCGTCACATTCAGCATAATAGAAAAACACAATGCCTGATGAGGCGATTTCATACCATTCTGCAAGATCGTCATCCGCAAAATTGTCAGCAGGATTTTCGATATTGGGCACACTTTCTTCTTGTCCACAATCTTAGAAGCCTGCTTTATTAAAGCAGTTTTTAATGGTATCTGTCATAACTGCATTCCACGACTGTCGCACGAAATGCATTGCATCGAGAATGCTTACTTTAACTTTAGATGCATCATCCTTTGCATCGATAACAAAAAGTACTTTTCGCATGAGAAGCTTTCGTTTAACGGGCTTTAAAAGACCTAATGACACCCAGATAAAACGGTTGCAATTCACTAGCACAATTTGCTAGGGTAAAATGACTTGAAAAATTTTTCCGATTGTTTACCTGAGATTGCTCAGCACTCTGCTGAATGAATAAGAGGACTTTTCTCTTTTTTGCCTGCATCTGATTACCCAAGGCTTCTATACAATTTTTACATAAAGCTGTAGTGACCTACGACTTTTTATTTGCTTCATATTTAGTGGGCAAAGATTTCACATATTTGAAGCAACGTGATTTAGCAGATTTGCCCATGACTGATGGCTACAATTTTTCTGACCCGTCTGCATTGGCAGCTAGAAGAACAGTGATTCTGGCTTTTGTTTTCTGTCCTCCATGGCAGATGTCATTCAAAAACAGTGCTTTATCTGGCTGCAGGTTATAAAACAGTCCAGTTTCATCAGCATTAAAAATGTCACACAGCATGTACCTTCAATAATTTGTGGCAGCTGTTCATTTTTCCACGTTTGTGCCGACAAGGGATCAACACTTCTGCTTTTGCCGGATAGAGCTCTGTACACCATATAAAAGTTGAGATGATCAATCCATTCCATTTGATGTGGTGAATTCCTTTATTGGAAGTCGCTTGGCAAGATGAACTTCTTTTATTTTCAGATGTGAACCAAAAATAGGCAAATTACTAGCCCGGGTTTTTGGAACCAAGTAACAAGCGCGTTTTCCAATTCATTCATGGATGGTGCTTTCATAGATTTCCTCTTACTCGAAAATTGCCCGCACTTCGATGCACAGCTTTCGATTTCTTTTCTATTTTTTGCTACGCCACACAACATTGACTTGGAAATTCAGAGTTCCTCTGCTACAGCAGTCTATAATCCTGGGTTCGCATCAGGTTGCAGCAAAATATCCATTTTTTCATTGATTGAAAATCTTTTCTGTTTTTCTTTTTCTTTGCTGCAGTCATTCTTTAAAAAAAAAATCACAAAATGCACTTATCCGAATTACAGTGATCAGCAAATTTCACTTTTAACTATTCTGGTGCTACTATGTTCATCAAAGCTTTGTCCTTAAACGAACTGTGTTGTTTAATACGATCTACTTTTTAACACTGATAAAAAAAAGCATAATTTGGCGAAGAATTCCTGTGGTTCAGGAATGGGTACGTACCATGTGTGTGTCCCCTAACTTCACAGAATGCTATTGTTCTGTCTGTAGCTGAAAACAAGAATCCCCAGGATGCTCTAGATTTCCTCCCCCACACCACCTTTCTTTTTCCTGCTTCCAATCCATGCAAGAAAATGTTGTGCTTCTTTAGAACTCATTGGGCATTTGCTTATCCCTGCAAGAAGCTTACGCTTGATAGTCGGAGGAAAGACCAACTGATTTACGATTCCGTCAAGCTGTGATGCAGATGGTGTTCTTTGAAACGCTGGTTAACTGCATGCATAAAATTTTCCTCTTAATATCTTTTTCTAGCTAACTTTTAACTGGTTAACATAGTTTGGTGCTATAAAAAAATGAAAAATGTTCACTAAATTGAGGAAATGTGTTCGTTAAATCGGGAAACGCCAAGCATTAATTTCAACGTGGTTCTGTCCGGACCATAAAAAATGTAGGTAAAATTGTGGCATATTTTAAATCTCAGTCTGTTAAATAGGGATTTGACCGTACAGTATATATACGTATACGTAAAAAAATTATATGTTGTCTACTCTGACCGTAAACCAGTAGCTCACTTTTTTTTTTCCTCACACAAACCCCCACTTGGGGTGAATGTGATCCCAAAGCGACTTTTTTTATCGGGAATTGTAGTATTGATTTATATGAAATAAACACTATGTAATACAATATATTGTTTATTAATATAATTAGGAATCCAAAGTATTGCCTGTTCCAAAATGGCATGTTACTAAATAAACAAGGATAGCTGTACGATTATAAGATAAGCCTATTATTTAAAGACTAATTCTGCATCTTTTCTTGTGGCTGAAGTCTTCTATCAAATCACTGTAGTCCAGAGTAGATGCCATGTTTTCTTTGGACAGAAGAGCGAGCACATTTTTTTTTCATTGGAGGTTTAACGACCACCGTGAGCAACTCAATGGGCTATAAGCAGTCACCCGTCCCTAATTTAGGGATACTGGTTCCAGGGAAGGGAGAGAGCCAGTGCCAGAAGACAAACACAACATCCATACCTCACTGGGATTCGAACACAGACCCCCTTCGGACGAATAGTCAGATGCCATCGCTTAGACCACTGCGCCACCGGGGCGGCGTGAGTACATTGCAACTCATTACTTGTACCCAAAATTGCGGCAAAACTCATACGAAAAATATCTTGAAAAAAAAAATAGGCATTTCTCCACAACTTTCCCGCAGAGAAAATGTCTCTGACCAAAAATTTCTAACAGAGTAACTTTTTGATGTCACTAATTAAAAGCAGTGAACATTAAATATTAAAATTGGTCATTTATTTGTATATGATCGTGAATTGAAACTACAATATTTTAGGTGACGTCAGGCAAAAACTACTAATTAATTGGTGGCGGTGTGGAGCCCTGGGCGGTTGCCCGTACCTGGGGCCGCCATTGGGTAACATCGGAGAAGCAAAGGTAAAGCGTTTAGCTCGAAGGTTTGATTTATGTGAAACTGATTGCATTTTACGGTTTCGGTTTAAAATTTTGAAGTCGTCGTTCATGAAGCTTATACGATCAACTCCGTGGAGGAATGCGAGCTATGAATACCATTGTAACAGATTTACGAAGCAGTTTGACCATACAATACGTGTCGAATTTACTCTTCATTAATGTAAAAGGAACAGACGTTACACATTTCAACATTGTACCATACACAAAGTTATGGTTGAAAAGCTACCGAAACGCTACTGATAAGCAACGTGGAGGTATTATTAAATTGGAGCCAGAAAAAAAGAAACCTGGCTTTTTTTTTCAAAGCATTTCTTTTTTTGTTTTTAATTATATAAAATTGGTTGTGTATATTTTTTGTAAAACGAGTAAAGAATTATCAAAAATAATTCTACCTAGGTAAACAGCCTTTAATGAAAAATAAATGTACGCTTTGTTTTTGCGAGGAAACAAAAATGTTACTATAATATTATTAAACATATCATTTCAAAAATTGAAAAAAAAAATCATATTCTGTTAAGCTATTAATTGTGAAAAAAGTGAATCAAGTTCAGGGGGCGTTGCCCTCTGTAACCCCCACCAGATGCTCCGCCCCTTGGGACCCCGATATATGCCCATACTCTTTGGAGGGGCAGCACAGCATACTCACAGTAATTTTTTTCTGAAGTGATCTAAGCGACGGCTTCTGATCATTCGCCCAATGGTGGGGTCTGATTTCGAATACCAGATAAGGCATGGTTGGTTGTGTTTGTCTTTCGGGGTTTATTCGCTGTTTCCTTGTTCACCTATGTACATTGCTGGCATTGAAACAAAAAACATATGTCTGTATTGTATTCTTCTGTCTACCAAGTCCAATATATGTTTATCTATGTCATTGTATGTCTGTCAACCTAGTCCAACAAATAATTTTTCTAAACCTTTACAAAAAAAATATCTCTAGCACTGGACGTCGCACGAAAACCAAGATTTCCAATTGGAGACGTCAAAGGTGTCACATCTGTGTCAGGCCCAAGGAGTTTAGAATAATATATACTCCTGGAGATGTCCCGAGTCTCTTAACCGATACCCATGTAGTTTCAGCTGCATTTTGGAATTGTGTGGTTTTTGGTTGCAGAAATCGTGTTAATATCAAAACGGAATTAATTATACTTCATATAAGAGTGAAGTTTTCAATCTTAACGGTATGTTTTGTTTTGAATTCGCACAAACGTTCATGTATTTCTATTTAAAACAAAAATGGGAAAGAGACATTTGCGACGAAAGAATGCGATTCCACTAACACAAAATGCATTGAAATAGTCTTGGAAACCACCCATAGCTCGCGGTCATTGGATTCAAGCAAAGTGGTACTGGTCAATTTACATAGGCATCTCCAGATACCTTATTCATCTCCTTGGTCAGGCCATGTAACCTAAAACATACACGAGACTGACCAAGGAACAAAAAAGCTGAACTTTTTAATCGGGCAAAAAAAAAAATCAGAACACGTGACAAGAAAGTGTGAATATAAAGCAGAACGAGCAAGATGGAATTGTTCACTGTATTCACGATATAAATTACTAAATTCAAAACAATATAAAACTGATTTTAAAAGACGCTGCTCCAAACACATCTCTTTTTTTTTTTTTTGTACTTGCTAGAACATCTGCTCAATTTTCCTCTTGTGTAGCATTCTTCTCAGCAAGTTCCATGGCTAGATTTGTCTTTTGTTGACTCTGCAGATGCACAGCAATTTTTGCTTAGTTTTTCTTTCTGCTGATATAATTCCCTTCCTATTTCTTCACCACTTTTCTTTCCTCATCCCCTTTTATTCCCTCAGATGGCAATAACTTATCCATCATGCTGAAAGAACTTTCAGCCTGAGGATCACGAACGCATGATATCAAAGCTTTCGCTACTTTAGATAAATGGTGTGACTTTCAGAATGTGAGGGCCGGGGGAGGCCTAGTGGGTAACGTTCGTGACTGCAGCGGAAAGGACCTTATAGGTTCGAACACTCGATCCACTAAATATCCGCCGTGCGTCGGATGGGCACGTTAAGCCGCCGTACCCCGGGTACTGGCCCCCTGATAAAAAAATAAGGACGTGTTCCTCCCCCTTTCTACTTCGCTTCCGTGTCACTTTCCTATCGGGCACTCTAGCCCAAATCTCCTAGCTTCCTATTTCTAAGGGTTGTTTAAGACCTGGGGTCAGACACTCCCTTCCTAAAATCCTCTACATTCGATCATAATCATTTTTCAGAAATGTGAATACTTTTAAACACCATGCATCAATTTTAACAAATTTTCCAAATCCGTCACTTCCGTTTTTGGAAAATTTCCACTCCCTTATCAAGCTTAACTGCAGACATTTATGAGGGGAAAGTAACACTTAACAACACAGGACAGAGAGAACATCGCTGGGAGAAAAAGAAATGTGATTTTGGGAGAAATCTTCGTTCCGACCAACTTCCGCTTTTGGAAACTTCTTCCTCCATTTTTAGGTTGAAATGCAGTATTTGTGGAATAAAAGGATATTTAAGAATAATACTGGGCAGAAGGAACATCGTGAGAAAAAAAACAAGATTATGGGAGAAATCTTCACTGCATCTAACTTCTGTTTTCGAAAATTTCGTAAGATGGAATCCCGTCGTCAAACGAAAAACTAATCCCTCTCCCCCACCCTACCCCCCAAAATTTCTGTTCAGTTGTGCATTGATCTGGAGAATGCCCAAAATGATAACGGAAATGGCGCAATTCTTCGAATCCACGGAAGAATCTCATGCCTGAAGACTACAAGGAAATCTTCGCACCGTCTTAACTTCCGTTTTTGGAAGTCGTTGCCCACAGTTTCATGCTAAAATACACTGCCGGACAATTGCTAAGGTCGGATGACAATAGCAACCATAAAATAGAAGGCAGGAAAATGTGGAAATTAGCATAAGTGCGGGATACAGTAAGACGTGTTGTGCGTATGCAAATTTTGGATTGCCGAACTTGTTCGTGACGTCATAGCGCTGATAAGAGATATAAAGGATTTGACGCGTATTGACCGTTGTTGTTCAAACGCAAAGTTAAAAGAGAAAGAATCAATTGACGAACTTGCAAGTTTCAGTATGTCTTCCCGACATCATCTAGATGATTTTACGCGTGGCCGTATTATTGGCAAGATTGAAGAAGGGCGAAAAATAAAAGATGTTGCCAGGGAGTTCGACGTCAGCCACAGTGTTGTTTCAAGGCTTTGGAAATCATTTCAAACAAATTGAGAGTGTAGCAAACGTCACGGGGGAGGTCGTGTTCGCAGTACGACACCTGCAGAAGATCGGTACATAGTGCTATCAACAAAAGGACACCGGCGCAGCACAGCTAGTGAGGTAGCAAATCAGTTTATGGCTGCTACTGGCAAGCGGATCTCCCGAAAAACTGTCGCCTGACGTTTGCATGAAGGACTATACGCCCGCCGTCCTGTTGTGTGCATCCCATTGTCCAGACGTCACCGTACCGCCCGTTTGCAATGGTGCCATCAACATCGCAATTGGACTGATAACGACTGGTCTGCTGTCCTCTTCTCAGATGAGAGTAGATACAGTCTATCGTCTGATTGTCGACGGCAACTGATCTGGCGTGATAGTGGTACTGCATATTGTCCAGCAAATATACAGGAAAGGGACCGATATCCGACATGTAGTGTCATGGTATGGGCTGGCATCATGATCAATGGCGGTACGTCCCTCTATGTGCTTCCAACTGGGACTATGACTGGCCAACGATACATTAATGATGTTCTGCTACCTCATGTTCGCATGTTCCGTGGTGCTGTCGGTGATAGATTCATTTTCATGGACGACAACGCAACATGTCATCGAACAGTCGCTGTCCAGGAGTGTCTTGAGAGCGAGGATATTCAACGCCTCGTATGGCCAGCACGTTCTCCAGATCTGAATCCCATTGAAAATGTGTAGGATGCTTTGGGGAGGAGTCTTGCTGGTCGCCAATGCCCTCCAATAAACAAGGACACCCTCATCCGTGCACTGACAGAGGAATGGGATAAATTACCCCAACAGCTGCTTCATAATGTTGTGCAAAGCATGACACGACGTGTGGAATCTTGCATCGCCCTCCATGGTGGCCATATCCCGAATTGACATCTTAGGCCGGAACGCCTACGGACGGTAATTGCATTTTTTTCACGTTTACGTATTCTGCACAAAATGGTCTGTTTGTCCCTTGAACACGTTCCAAAGCCTTCTGGATTTCAGAGCACAATAAATTGTCTTTCTTGTAATATCCTGGCATTCTGACATTATTTTATTTCACTTGGCATCCAACCACACTTACCTTTTTATGCGCTATACAGCAGTTTATGATCCGTCCTTAGCAATTGTCCAGCAGTGTACAAACACTTATATGCAATAAAATGACATTTAATAACAATATTGGGAACAGGCAACATTGTGAGGAAAAAGAAATCATGATTACGGGAAAAATCGTCACTCCGTTTAACTTCAGTTTTCGAAAGTTTTGAAAGACGAAATACCATCCCCAGACGGAAAACGACCCCCCCTTCTCTTCAGTTCTGCATCGATCTTGAGAATGACCCAAATGATGATGAAAAAAAAAAAAAAAAAAAAGGAATTTCGCGAATCCGCAGAAGAATCTCATGTATGCTAAGAAGAATGACGTCAAAAAAAGAAACTTTTTTTTTTTTTCAGGAGTTTAACAACCATTGTGAGCAACTTGATGGGATATGAGCAGTCAGTAATTTCGGGCCACTGCTCCAGGAAAGGCAGAGACCCAGTGCTGTAAGACAAACAAAACATTCATTCCTCACCGGAGCCGCAGCTGTCCAAGAGCTGGCTTCTGACCATTCGTTCGAGATGGGTATTGGTTCGAATCCTGGTGAGTCATGGATGTTGTTTTTCTTAAGGCACTGGCTCTGTCCCCTCCCTGGGACCAGTGGCCCTAAATTAGGGACGGGCGACTGCTCATTTTTTTTTTTTTTTTTAAAGATTGGAGGTTTAACGACCATTGCGAGCAACTCAACGGGCTACAAGCAGTCGCCCGTCCTCCTAATTTAGGGTTACTGGTTCCAGGGAAGGGAGAGAGCCAGTGCCGTAAGACAAACAACAAACACAACATCCATGCCTCACTGGGATTCGAACCCGGACTCCATTCGGATGAATGATCAAAGGCCATTGCTTAGACCACTGCACCACCAGGGCAGCTCGACTGCTCATGCCTAACACAGTTTCTTTACAGCGGTCGTTATGTCCTCAATAATAATAAAAAGCCCTCACCGTGATTCAAACCCTGACCCATTTTGGAAGAATGATTAGAAGCCAGCACTTAGACCACTGCTCCCCACCGGGGCGGTTCTGTCGAATGTAACAACCTCCTTTCTAGACTGTGTTGGTTGAGTCCGGCGGGACACGGTGGCCTGGATGAGGTATCTTTTTTATGCCCTCCGACGACATTTTTTGGGGGGTTTAATAACTACCCTGGGAAACTCGATGGATACACCGTAAAAGATAACCCATTTGGAATGCACTTCAATGTCTTACTGCTAGCTATGTACCAGTCCTATAATTTAAAGTCAAGAGTATTCTAAAAAATAACGAAGTTGAAAAAACTTAAAAATATTATTTGAACAAATACTTTATTAAAAAGTACAGTAAAAACAGTTGAAGTAAACCTTTTGTATTAAGCAGAAGTATGGAAGATTGCCTTCACATCTTAATAGAAAAATACATGTTCATGGCCAGATGACTAAAAATATAGTTATGCCATAGAAACAATAATCATTATAATATAAACTGGGAAATGTAGCAACTGCTTTAGCCTAAAATTAATGTTAATACTGATGGACTAAAAGGCAAGGGCACCAGAACTATTTTTGGATAATGGGGCAAGATATCAGGATATGTACTTATTTGGTCAGCATATAAAACTTATTGTACTGTTATAAAACAAAACATGACCTCTTTAGAAAATGCTACCGGTAAAAACGATTATATTGATAAAACCTAAGGTAATATAAAACTTGTCTTACATTAGTATAACACATTTTATTCCTATTATAAGCAATGTTAAACTGTATTGATTTGGACACGTTCACATTAGTATGAACTCCATGAGAACAGTAGACTTGAAGTTATTTATCAAAAAATGTGTGTATAAAGATATATGTCATTCTTTTCTCCCCTTCCATTTTTTTCTTCTCTAGGACACTATAATTTTATTATACTCAAATGGAATAGAAAATGTTCCTGCTGTTTATAAAAACATACCTGTCAGGATTTTTTGTTTGTTTGATCGGTGGTTTAATGATCACTTTGAGCAACTCGATGGGTTATAAGCAGTCACCAGTCCCTAACTTAGGGCTACTGGTTCAAAGAAAGGGAGAGAGACAGTGTTGTATGACAAACACAATATTTATGCGTCACTGGGATTCGAATTCGGACCCATCTCAGACGAATGGTCAGAAGCCATCTCTTATAAAACTGGGCCACCGGGACAGCCAAAAATTTAGGTTAAGTACTTTGTAATAAAGCTGTAAAATGCTTTTTGTTCCTCACATGCTGCTAACTAAAAGGCTGGTACTTTGTGTAACTTTTTACTCATACTGGACACAGAAAAGCAAGTTTAATTAGCATTTGAGAAATGACATTAAAAAATTCACAGTTCCAGATGATTAATAATCAAAACAGAAAATATCATTTTATCAGAAATTTTAAATGGCAGGAAATGAAAAAAAATCTAAATATTTAACTGATTTCCGATGAAATCAAGAAGGAAGAAATGTGAGGGGGCAAGAGACACGTTTTGCCCCTGCACACAAAAATAAGTACAGGAGAGGCTGCCACTGCTAAAAGGTCATAATGCTGAAATTAAAAGCACCATTAATTAATATGATACAAAACCCAAAAAATGTGTTGCTTTAGCCTGAACACTAAAAGTACAAAGCATTAAAAGTTAACTGGAACAAAATAAAAAGATAAGCAACATTTACATCATTATAAGAAACAGCCATCTGAAAAGAACATAAATACTTAATGACTGCAATGCAGGTCCCTTAAATTGGATACAATATCAAAATTACAGTTATAAATGACTACAGAGCACAAGCTTTTTCTAGAATCTGATATACCATCTGTTTACAGCACAGGATGTGCTTATCTTTATGCCTTCAAGGAAAGAATCCCTAAAGAAGTCAAGGAAAGAGTCCATAAAGAAGTTCAGCTTTAAGTTAGGCAATAATTTGGAATTACTGTATTTTGCATACATCACATTAAAATGGATTGAACACTTTGGTCTTCATTTGCGTGATTTCATACTGCTCATGCAAGTCATTTATGATTTTCATGGAGAGTTATATTAACACAAAACAAATACTATGCTGCAAATACACATAAATTTCTTTTTATCGTCTCTCCAAAAGAAGTGCTTAAGAAGAATGCAAATATATATATATATATATATAAAAAAATCAGGTTTCTTTCCATACATGCTTTAGAAAAAAATGTTAAAAGGTCAACGCCAATTCACAAGGAAGAAGGTATATGGAACTTTTCTCCACAACTATAAAGCTACAGCTCTGTATAGTTTAAGGCAATCATTAGGAAACTAAAACTGAAATGCTTTCACGCTCATGTGGCCAAAGTATACTTGTTTCTCACAAAGAAAGTGTGAACACAAACATTTATGGACTAAGGGAAATGAGAACACGTAAGTTCCTGCTGGTTATCTATTTCAGAGTACTGCACTTGGGCTTCAATATGATGATTTCAGTGAACTTTTTCTACACAAGAAAGTCACCTATCAGGGTGTTCAGAAGAATCACAATTTTCTTCGATCACTACAGTGTTGTTATATCTTTCACCTTAGAGCAATTATTTCATTTATGAAAATAATTACAGGGTAATTCTCTTGCTAGGAAACACAAATATTCCTCAATAATTTTTCTTATTTCTGTATTGTTCCCTATGAAAACTGACATGTACTTACCTTGTATCTTGAAAAAGAATGTCTTCTTAAAGCATGTGCTGAAAATGGCCCCCTCCAGCATCTTTGCACTTCTGTATGCCAGCCTGCAAATTGGTGAGGACATATGCTAGCATGACTTCGGTAATGGCAGCAACCTCCCGCTGTATCGCGTCTTTCAGGGCGTCAATTGTTCGAGGTTTATTTGTGGCATACTTGTCCCTTCAGTAAACATCACAAGAAGAGATCAGGTGGTGTCAGAATCTTTCAAGATTACTCAGGTCAACAAAATAACTTTCCATTTCCCTCATGCTTGTATTAGATGTGCAGCACATTGCACCGTCTTGCTGAAAAGTAACCTGACGTTAATTTGTCATCTGTTAACTGATTTACAAATTCACTGAATATGTTCAAGTACACCTCAGTGGTAAAATTTTTGATCGAAGAATATGGGGCCGATAACTCATCTATGGGACAAGGCACACCACTTTCTGAAAGTAGACTCCGTATGAATGTCATGTGGGTTTTTTCCTGCCTATATACACATGTTTTGCAAGTTCATGTAGCGACTGAGATGAAACCAGGCTTCATCCGTAAACCATGAAATGTCCAAAATCCCAAGATGTTCCCCAACGAAATGTTGGAACCATAAACAAAATCGTACACATTTGTCCAAATCTTTTGGAGCCAACTCTTGGACTGAAGCTTCTTCAAGACTGTAGATACTACATAGTAGATACCATACCATTGAAATTTCACACCCTCCCATCACACACAGTGTAGAAAACTTGCTCATTCTAAAAGTCTCCAAAAGTGAAAAAACAGTCCCTAAAAATCAGATTTTAAGTATGTTAAATTTTTGTATGCACTTATCTGTGTGTCATTTAAAATTTAATGACACATTATTTGATACTTTAGATTAATAATGTAAAAAGAAGTGTATCTGATATGCCATTGTTACTTAATATGGCTTTGATAATGTTTTTTCATTTGAGTGAGAGGACACAGTATTAATTTTTAAATGGCTAAGAAGTCTAGTTAAAAACTCTTAGTGTGCAAAGTGTGGTGGAACAGTAAATTATAGCATCAAAGATGCAATTATTTCATGCAAATCAAAACATGTTGCCCCCCCCTTCCGGTTATGTGTTACTGTTGTTGCTTTGATTTAGATGAAACAGAACTTTTGGTTTAAGGATAAAATATTTCTGCAAATGGAAACACCGAAATCTCACCACAATCACATTAACTGCCTAAGGGATCCCAGGGAAACTCAGTGGTTTTAGGCAAGCTTTTTGTGATTGATAGAAACAAAATGGGGAATGAAAGGGAGTTGTATTCTACAAGCATTAACACTCATGATTATGGTTATTAGGTATATAAGTGTGGAAGAAATATTCTCATAATACATGGAAAATACATCATATGATAAATAACACAGCAATCAGACATCTCTGAATTGATTGTATTTATTGTCTCACATCAGAAAATTTGAAAATTTCATCACCCTGGAGTGGAGAATCAGACTCGCATCTCCAGATTACTGTTCGAGCATGCTAACCATTACACCATCCAGGACAACAAAGTCCCTAGTATCCGAGTATTAAGAGCATTGAAATATTCTCTGACCACATTCTTAATCAAAGCAAACTGTGCTGCCATCTAGCGTTGTTAAGCATATCACCAGTTGTTCAGCCATATAGTGTGGAAGAAATATTCTTCCCATAATATGTGGAAAATAAGTCATGATAATTAACACAGCAATCAGAAATCTTTGAATTGACTGTATGATTATAAGATCCACAGAAAGTGAACAAGATATTCTTCTGATTCAAAAACCATGTTTTAAGTGCTTGATACAGTAAATACAAAAAAGTCACTGAAATCATTAAAACATAACAAAATCCCCTAAAAAAAAGTAGTCGTTAATCTCAAAATACTGGTTTTGTCACTAACTCCAATAAAAAATCGCCTAAATTTAGTGACTTTTCCCCAAATTGGCAACACTGACAATTACCTGCAAATTTTATTAAGCAAAGTACTTAGATTGTGGCACAACCCGGTTTTGCTGGATGCTCAGTCACTGGAAGTATTTCAGGAGAAAACATATATAAAAAAAAAAAAAAAAAAAATCATGCAACTTTGCTACAGAAACATATATATGTCCCTTCCCCACTCTCCAGTTTAGAAAGGCATTGGTTCATTGAAGGGGAAGGAGAGAGTGGAAAAAGAGATATTTTTTTCATTAACACCTGAAGTAATAGTTTTTGGGCTCAGGCTTTATCTCGCAATGTAAAATTCAGACTCGGGCTCTTAGAATTGAGCTGAAAGTCAGCACTGGTACAAATGTAAAGGTAAAGGGCAAATGCAGCACTATCTCTGACATCTGCAGAATCTGTCAAGAGCTGAAACACTGGTTGTAATGGATTAGGGACCAGATCTGGTATCCTTGGAAAATGGGCATAATCATTGGATACGCACTGCAGCAAAGAATATGAACTGTCCAGGAAAGGGTGAACTTTGTCAGCTGTTCATAGGCTGCCATAGTTAAAAAAGTGTATCGAGAGTGAATGGAAAGAGTGGCAACACATAACCAGCAGGTGAATGTTGGGCAGCCAAGGCTGCTTAATGCTAGAAGAGAGAGGCAGCTTGGCCATCACAGCTGACCATGGTCTGCAATCAGCAGCACAGGGAGGTGTATCCACAGGTACAGTACTACACTGCTGGACAATTGCTAAGGACGGATCATGAACGGCTATATAGCGCACAAAAAGTAAGTGTGGTTGGATGCCAAGTGAAATAAAATAATGTCAGAATGCCAGGACATTACAAGAAAGACAATTTATTGTGCTCTGAAATCCAGAAGGATTTGGAACGTGTTCAAGGGACAAACAGGCCATTTTGTGCAGAATACGTAAACATGAAAAAAATGCAATTACCGTCCGCAGGCGTTCCGGTGTAAGATGTCAATACGGGATTTGGCCACCATGGAAGGCGATGCAAGATTCCACACATCGTGTTATGCTTTGCACAACATTATGAAGCAGCTGTTGGGGTAATTTATCCCATTCCTCTGTCAGTGCACGGATGAGAGTGTTATTGTTTATTGGAGGGCATTGGCGACCAGCAAGACTCCTCCCCAAAGCATCCCACACATTTTCAATGGGATTCAGATCTGGAGAACGTGCTGGCCATACGAGGCGTTGAATATCCTCGCTCTCAAGACACTCCTGGACAGCGACTGTTCGATGACATGTTGCGTTGTCGTCCATGAAAGTGAATCTATCACCGATAGCACCACGGAACATGCGAACATGAGGTAGCAGAACATCATTAATGTATCGTTGGCCAGTCATAGTCCCAGTTGGAAACACATAGAGGGACGTACGGCCATTGATCATGATGCCAGCCCATACCATGACACTACATGTCGGATATCGGTCCCTTTCCTGTATGTTTGCTAGACAATATGCAGTACCACTATCACGCCAGATCAGTTGTCGTCAACAATCAGATGATAGACTTTATCTACTCTCATCAGAGAAGAGGACAGCAGACCAGTCGTTATCAGTCCAATTGCGATGTTGATGGCACCATTGCAAACGGGCGGTACGGTGACGTCTGGACAATGGGATGCACACAACAGGACGGCGGGCGTATAGTCCTCCTTCATGCAAACGTCTGGCGACAGTTTTTTCGGGAGATCCGCTTGCCAGTAGCAGCCATAAACTGATTTGCTACCTCACTAGCTGTGCTACGCCGGTGTCTTTTTGTTGATAGCACTATGTACCGATCTTCTGCAGGTGTCGTACTGCGAACACGACCTCCCCCGTGACGTTTGCTACACTCTCCATTTGTTTGAAATGATTTCCAAAGCCTTGAAACAACACTGTGCCTGACGTCGAACTCCCAGGCAACATCTGTTATTTTTCGCCCTTCTTCAATCTTCCCAATAATACGGCTACGCATTAAAATCATCTAGGTGATGTCGGGAAGACATACTGAAAACTGCATGTTCGTCAATTGATTCTTTCCCTTTCAACTTTGCGTTTGAACAACAACGGTCAATACGCGTCAAATCCTTTATATCTCTTATCAGTGCTATGACGTCACGAACAAGTTCGGCAATCCAAAATTTGCATACGCACAACACGTCTTACTGTATCTTGCACTTATGCTAATTTCCACATTTTCCTGCCTTCCATTTTATGGTTGCTATCGTTGCTATTGTCATCCGTCCTTAGCAATTGTCCGGCAGTGTATAATCCCTGCATTCTATGGGCCTACGGCACAAATGCGTGACCACAGTTTGTCATCAGTGACAATGACTGGAGTTTGCTAGAAAACATCATGAGCGAATACTGGAAGAAAGTTGCCTTCTCTAATGAATCCCATCAAGTAAATGGACAGTGGCTAGTAAGGCGTTTGCTGCAGAGAACGTGGTACAAGATGCAGTGACCTCACAAGTAGAGGCAAGTGGTGGGAATGTAATGCTCTGGGGGAATGCTTTCTTGAGACACTCTCAGTTCCTTGACAGTGGTGAATGCCCCCCCCCCCAGCACCATGGGGTACCTGTTTATCATAGCCCACCATGTTCATTTGTTTATGGTGACAGTGTTTCCAGACCAAGACTGGGTGTTCCAACAGGACAACGTGCCGTGTGATGAGGCCCATACCATCCACGATTGGCTTGTGGAACACAAGGTCAACTTCTATGTTCTTCCATGTCAACTTCTATGTACTTCTATGTTCTGTCCACATCACCTGACATGAAAACAATTAAACACATTTGTGACCATATGAATTGGCAGCTGTGATGTATAGACTCTTCACCCTAGAGATAAGCCACAAGAGTGGAACTTACACAGATATAGTACTGCGTATCAATGGACACTTTTTGGCGACTTGTAGAGTCCATGTCACGTCTTGTGGCCACAGCTTACAGAGGACTGATCTGGGGGACGACACAGGTTTTTAAAGATGATACCCATTTTGTGAAATTCTGCCTATTTTTATGAAATTTGCCTACTTTTGAGTTTAGAGCAATTTTGCACAAAATGTTTTAAAGAAAACCCTCAAAAGTGTACAGAGGTTTAAAGAGTGTGGATTCATTGATAGGATCATCATTATTATATCAGGACTTGCAAAGTGCCTTTGCCCAGATGTAGAGCTCATCAAAATGACTGGTCTGAGCACATGTCAATAGAAAATCCAGTTGTCAGGCTGAGTACATTAAGAGAGAGAGAAAAAAAACAAAAAAAAAAAACTTACCTACTACCCTATATATTTTGCTTTTACAGCAAAATAAAGTTGGTGCCCCCTCCCAAAAAAACAACAACAACCCCACATTAGTTAAGCACTACAATATTAATCTTACGCAAAAATATTTAAAAAATAAAACTGTATTGAAAATATTTTGAAGATTTCATTACAGCTGAAGATATTTTTGGTTACAGTTTAAAATATTTTTGTGAAGATAGTGTTTGAGTTAAAAATATTTGATCAACCTCTGCTACACACTACTAGGCAGATGGTCACATTTTGCTTCTACGGATTATATACCACATGAAAAAATGTTGGCAAAGGGTTTTTTTTATTCTTTTTCACGTGCAAAGATACTCTGAATGGGGGGGGGGGAGGGCTTCCATGACGTCATTTGGAAGCCTACGCAATCTGTTGATGAAAATAAAAAGCCTATGAAGATTGTTGGCATATCCTATAGTAGAATTATTCTAAATTTCATTGGGATGTCATTAAGCATTTAACTGATGATAACCTTCTGGATGTCATATGTGCTTTTCTGTATGCATAACTTCTGAGTTCATAGATATGAGGTTTAAATAACATTTGAACCAGATTCCATAATGACCTGCATGCAAATACCTTTTGATCTGTTTCACAGAAGCACTACTCTTGTGGCCTCTGTTGTGTGTTTGATCTTTTGTTATAATTTACATTGTGATTTATCTATACTGCATCTTAGTGGAATTCAGCAAACAATGTTCCTCTTTCTCCACATTGCTCAGTGTGGCATGTACTGTACCTGATCTTTGTTAGCTAACCATTAGTGGCATAGATTTTTCTTTTTTCTGTGAGTCTGTGTTCAGTTCTACAAAACTTTCTGAATGTAACCATATTACTGATTTCTCACAGATTTACACCTATACCAATGATCTTTATTTCTTGCAAAACAATTGAACTTTTCTTCAAATGCAATCATTATCGACTGATGTTTTAACCTTTTTTCAACTGCTTAAAGGAAGAAAATAGAGTAAATCATCTAAAGAAATCCAGTGCTAATGTGTGCATATAGTGGGGAGAAAATTCTAAAACTATTCATGTTTAAAACAGTCCATAAGAATCAGGCAAATCTTATGGAATTGGAATGTTCATGTAATACAATTATTTAAACATTACACGTTAAGAGGCTTTAACTCATTTTTTTTAATAGGACTGGGTTTCTGTCATGCAAGGATGATTTATACACTCACAACTGGTCCCAAAGGTAGTGTTCCGAAGTTACAAAGACAGAAATTATGCTCGTCATGCTGTTTCTGTTTGAAATGATGGTAGTACAACATCATTATACTTACAATTGCAAAATAATACAAATGATAATCACAACATGATTCACTTGCAATTTTTACAAATCATTTCCCAATAACGTCATTCAGCTAGTTTGCTTTGTACTGCGTATTCTGTTCAGGTGACAGTTGTCTCTACTTTCTCTTGAGGAAGATCCAGGCGTGCGCCGATCATCTTCGTCATCACTTGTATAGGTAGTTCCCATTGCCACTGCACCACGAGTGCTAGTTGCTTGCATCAAATCCATGTCAGGAGCATTGCGATTTTCATACAACAGTATGTTCAAGGTTTCTTCATAGATTCGAGCTTCTGGAAATTCCACCTGATGAGAGCAACAAGATATATATAGCAGTTTTCTTTTTAATGCAAGAATCTGGGTGTGCAAACAAATACTAAAAAAAAATAAAAAAAAAATATGGTCAAAATTTTGAAATATGAAACATACCAACAGAGAGAAGTTTATGAGTGAGTCAAGAATGTACCTACATTTTCTAATCCAGTATTTCATAACTCTATGTATGGTGAAACCATTTTGCTCTTAAGAAAATGGGAAGACTTCTTCCTAACATTAAAATCAGTATCTTTTCTGACTATGTTTCGCCAAACTGTCAAGAGAAAGTTATATGGCAGTGTTAACCTTGAACGAATCAGTGGTAAGCTGCATTGCTATTAGTTTCTATGTACATGTCACACTTTGAACACTTATATCTTTAAAACTAATAATCATAAAGTAATGAACGAATCAGTGGTAAGCTGCATTGCTATTAGTTTCTATGTACATGTCACACTTTGAACACTTATATCTTTAAAACTAATAATCATAAAGTAATAAATAATACATTAGATAGTTTATACAGTTTCATTTATAACAACATAAGTTTTAACCCTCCATCCCCTAACCCTTTGATACAGTACTGTTACAAAGTTAAGCTAAATTTCACATGATTTTGTTTCGCCACAGACTGTTTTAAGGTTGATAACTAGTGAACAGATAACAATTGTGGTGACTTCGGCCCCACATTCCGTAGCCGATGGTCAGAGCTAACAGACGTATGTGATAAACCAAAGTAAAGCGAATTATTTTTTAGACAAAAACAAATCAAAGGGGCACAGTAACAACTGTGCCGCAACCTACAACGTAGGGCTACATCAACTGTCCTTCACTGAATATTTTAAGGACATAGAACTAGTGAGATAGTGCCATGAAATAGTGACAGTTGATGTAGTTTTACGTTGTAGGTACAACTGTGCCTTAATATTTTATTAATCTTTAATTTTTAATTTAATCTTTGATTTTTTTTATCAGACCATAAAACTTATTGTGCTATTGTAAAACAAGACATGATGATGACATCAGAACATGCAAAAATAATTATACCACCAAAATAAAATTAGCATAAAATAATTATACCAGTAAAATAAAATTAGCATAAAATAATTATACCAGTAAAATAAAATTAGCATAAAATAATTATACCAGTAAAATAAAATTAACATAAAAGTTTTCTATCTATTTATAGGGATTTTTTTATGTAAAACATTTTACTCATTAATTAATGTTAAACTGTATTGATCTGGGAGGCAGGGTACTTTGTGAGATATTTTTTTTTTCATACTCTCTGGTAACTTCACAAAAATTTTCCTCTTTTACTTTTCTCATACTGGATGCATGAGGAGAGTTGAACCTCCATCTCAGAATGGCATTAAAAATTCACACTTCCACATGGTTAATAATCAAAACAGAAAATAATAATTAGTTTCACTAGAACAAATTTTAAATGACAGGAAATGAAAAAAAAAAAAAAATCCAGACCTCTGATTTCCGATTACAGACGTAATTAAAAGGGAAGAAAAGTGAGGAGGAAATGTGATATTTTGCCCCTGCATGTAAATGAGTACAGAGGCAACTACCCTTACTGTTCACATGGTTTTGATGCCACTGCCCTCTCACAGCCTTCATGCTCCCAGATCCAATTCATTAACACATGAGCTGAACTTCTTTCACAGTTATATAAAAACATGTTTGTTTTGGGTTTTAACACCCAGTGTAAGCATATAAAGAGTTACCTATTCCTAATTTAGGGTAACTGGTCCTTTGGAAGGAACAAAAGATAGCATAGGATAATGACCCACGTCTCATCCAGGATTCATATCTGGGCCAAACTTAGACGACAACAGACAAATATTATCTGACATTTTAACTACCCATGGGGAAAAAAAAGGGGGGGGGGGTTAGTGATGCAAATGTGCAATGTATGAAGTGCAAGTTTTATGAAAGTAGAGGGGATTGATTACCTGTATATACTGCTTTACAAAAATATGCGCATGTAAAATAAAGCAAAGAAAGATAGCACCAAAAGCCATTCACACAAACTTTGTAAAACATGGCACTCTCTCTCTCTCTCTCTTTGACAATCTTATTTTTGGAAGTTGTTGCTCATAAGCACTAGACTTGACATTCCTTGTTTTGTTTTGTTTTCTCATTGAAGTGGTAAATAAAGCAAACCTAAACATACTTGAGAAACTTCAGGCCAATATCAAAATTGAAACTGCAAGCACAACAAATTTAATGCTGTGAGGAATGTGCATAAATTTTACAGAAAGAACACGAGACTAACTTCATAGCCAAGAATTTGATTTTGAACATCTGCCGTGATTGTGTTTGACAAATTTTAATATAATAAGTTAATAACCTTTGAATCACCCTCTAGAATCACTGTTTATATTGGTTTTCAGTAGAGGTGGAAAACTTATTCACAAATAGAGACAACTTCAGGATTTTTACTGCACAGTAAAATGGCGGTGTGTACACATTGCAAAAAATATTTCAGATTGTGAATTAATAACACTGTGTGTGCATGTTAAAACTGCCAGACTAAGTATGAAATGTATATAAACATAAACATGCATTTTTTAAAATGCAAATCATCATCATCATCATTGTCAACCATTATCAATCCACTGCTGGACGAAGGTCTCCCCAAGTTTCCTCCACAACGGTCTGTCTTGTGCCAGTCTCCTCCATGTCACTCCCGCATATTTACGAATTTCATCCACCCATCTCCCATGTGGTCTTTTTCTGGGTCTTTTCCTGTCCCTTGGAATCCAATCTAAAATTTCGGCTGTCCACCTATGGTCTGTCCTTCTGGCAGTATGTCCAGCCCATTGCCATTTCAGGGATTTAACTCTGATCATGATGTCTTCCACTCTTGTCATTTTCCGGATCCACGAGTTCCTCTTCTTATCTCTCCTGGTTATACCAAGCATGCACCTCTCCATGCTTCTTTGAGTTGTCTGCAGCCTTTGTATGTCTCTTTTAGTTAAGGTCCACGTCTCTGCACCATACGTAAGCACTGGAAGGATGCATTGATCAAACACTTTTCTTTTAAGACATAATGGCATATTGCTCTTGAAAATTATGCTGTTTCTTCCAAAAGCTCTCCAGGCAAGTTTTGTACGCCAATTAATTTCTTCATCAATGTGACCCTCACTTGATATCTGCTGTCAAGATAAACATACGTATCTGTTATCTCCAGTTTTTCTCCATCAATCGATAAATCTTCATTTCTTGTAAAAGCATTGAACATCACTTTTGTCTTCTGAAAGTTCATTTTTAATCCCACTTCTTTACTCTTGTCAGCAAGTTCCTGGATCATACTCTGCAGCTCTGATGGGGTAGTTGCAAAAATGACTACGTCATCAGCAAAACGAAGGTGGGTTAGATAATCTCCATTAATCTTTATCCCTTTGTTTTCCCAGTTCAGTGATTGAAAGACATTTTCCAATGTGGCATTAAAAGAGCTTCGGAGATATGGTGTCACCTTGTCTCACTCCCTTTCCAATTTTTATGTGTGTTGTATTTTCAAACAGCCGAATCTTTGCACTTGCATTTTCATAGATGTTATTAATAATATTAATGTATGCATCTTCAATACCGCAGGATTTCAGAGCCGTGGTAACTGCTGATGGTTTCACCGAATCAAAGGCTTTTTCATAATCGATAAAAGCCATGCACAATGGAAGTTCATATTCCCTCGCTCTTTCAATTAGTTCTCTCAGTACGTGGATATGATCTATTGTGCTGTAGCCACTCCTGAATCCAGCTTGTTCTCTCGGTTGAGCCATGTCCAGTGTTACCTTCAAGCGGTGTGAAAGAACTTTAGTGAAGATTTTATAAACCACTGATAGGAGGCTGATAGGTCTGTAGTTCCTGAGATCCTCAATGTCACCTTTTTTATGTAGCAGGATCATTGTAGCATTGTTCCAATCCTCAGGAATCTTCCCTTCATTAAGGCATCGAGTGAAAATTTGGGAGAGTACTTTTTCAATTTCTCCACTTGCTTCTTGTATGATGTCTATAGTAATTCCATCTTCTCCTGGAGCTTTCCCCCGCTTCATGTTCTTGATTGCATGTGCAACTTCTGCTGAGAGGACTGGAAGAACTCTGGTACCTTTCATGATGTCTGGAGTACATGTATCATCCCTTTCATATAATTTGGAGTAGAAATCTTTCACTCTTGTCAAAATTTCACCTCTATTTCTTGTTATAGAACCATCTTTTCTCAGAGCCATAATCTGTTTTCTTCCCTTACTGAGATGTCCCTTTGCTATCTTTAGGCTTTGGTTGTTTTCAATTGCTTTCCTCACTAGCTCACAGTTGAATTTCCTTACGTCTTCAGTGATACTTTTTCGTGCTGTCTTGCATAGCTCTATATATTCCACTTTGGAAGTCACATCTTCTTTAGTTGTCCTCATCTCTCTTCTTTTTTGCATCAACATTTTGGTTTTCCTGATAATTTGTTTACATGCAACTTGTTCTTAGACCCAGCTAATTTTGTTGCTGTTTCCACAAGAGCTTTGGTTACTTTTCTGTTAACTTCCGAAATATCCACTTCTTCCGATGTTAGGCCTTCTAAAGCAGAGAATCTGTTCTTCAGTTCCAACTTGAAAGTATTATGGTGTTTTTTAAGGTTGGTTATGTCAATACATTTTGTTTGTCTTATGAGCTTGCCACGTTCCAGTTTAGTGTTGAGGTGCATCTTACATCTCACCAATCTATGGTCACTACCTGTGTTGAACTTGTTCAGCACACTGCAGTCTTCGATGACGAATTTTTGTTACACATAATAAAATCAATTTCACTTGTCGTCCCAATTGGATGTCTCCATGTCCATTTCCCGTGTGGCTTTTTCTTGAAAAAGGAATTCAAGATGAAAAATCCTTCTGCCTCTGCAAACTCAACGAGAGTATTTCCACGCTGGTTTCTGTTGCCGTGACCGAATTTACCTACTGAAGTTTCATTCTGTTGCCGGTGCCCTATTTTTGCATTGAAATCTCCCATAATTATCTTCAAGTGCTGCTTACCTTTATTATTTAGATGACGAATTTCCTCATAAAATTCTTCAATTTCTTCTTCAGGATGACTTGTGGTGGGTGCATAAGTTTGAATAATCTGAGCCTGGTATCTTCTCGATAGTTGGATAACGAGTCGTGCAGCTCTGTCCGAGGAACTTTCAACTTCTACCACTTTATCCTTCAGTTTCTTGTTTATTATAAATCCAACACCACTAGTTCTGCCAGTATCTGTCCCACGATAATAGAAGAGATGTCCACTTTTCAGTTCAATGAGATCTTCTCCTTTTCTCCTTACCTCACTCAGCCCGACGATGTCCCACTTGATCCTTTGTAGTTCCTCTTCCAATTCAAGAAGCCTTGAATCAGAAGATAGGGAGCGTGCGTTGTAGGTAGCCAAGGTCAGCATCAAATGGCAGCCTAGTCCGGTCCTCCGGGGATTCTTAGCACCCTCTGCCTTCATGTCGCACTGGCCGCTGCCTTGGCCAGGTACATTCCAGCTGCCGGAGACTGAGGGCCAAGATTTAAGTTGTAGAGTCATTTTGGAGGTGTTTGGCCATAACTCACCCACGCTGGCCAAGCGGGTTGGTGAGTGTGGGATAGCATTTCCTCTGATCCCGATGGTATAGTTATACCGCTATTTGCGGTCGTCAGAGCCCCTTTAGTGGGAACAGGATGCACCACGAGAAGGCGGGGTTGACATTTGTCAAGGAGAGAGGCTGTGATGTTACGCATCACCTGACCTTACATCCCTAACCTATTAAAAGTTAATGAATTCCAGTACTTGATTCCTTTACTAAATCTTTTGATAAACATATTCATATCAAACAAATACTTCAGATTTCCCTTACCTTTCTTTTGTAAAACTTTATTAGACGGAAAATTAAGTATGAAATAAAAATGGAAGAAATAAATAGCATTTTTGAAGAATATATTTCGTTCTAAACTTTTTCTGTTTCACACATCAAAATTTTTTTTTTCTGACTATGGAAGGTAGTGTGCACAATTATTTAAGGGAATTTTGAAGATGTGAATTTGTTTTTTTGGTGTAAATATGACTGGATGGTAAGTCAGATAATATCTGAAAACGTGAAAATTTCGTCGCCCTGGAGCAGGAATCGAACCCGTGTCTCCCAGATAGTGCCCAGGTATGCTAACCCACAAAAAACAAAAATGTACACCAAGAAATGGATTCACATCTTCAAAATTTGTATTGTATGGTGTAATCTGGTATTCCATTCATTATTTAAGGGAAATTTATTATAAAGTCAGTTATACTAATAATGCGAAAATTTCAACTCAACTTTATGAACTTCGTGCTAGTTTTTCGGTGTTCTCGTTAATATACATTGATTATTCAATGATATCTCTTATTCGATGATATTGGTAAAAACCAGATGAACCAATATCACTTATTTGATGATTAGTAAGAACCAGGATGAAGTAAAAGCCATTAAAATTGAAATAAAAGTCGGAATAAAATTCGAACACAATCGGAATAAAATCTGAATGAGATTATGATAAAGAACAAATACAAAAAATGGCAATGACTAATCCTCCAAAACTTCAGATATGCCTATGTTGTTGTTCACATACACCTTCCATTGAGTTGACATTTTTGCATTATTAGTATAACTGACTTCATAATAAAAAAAACTCCCTTAAATAATTGTGTACACTACCTTCCATAGTCAGAAATGAAGAATTTTTATGTGTGAAACAGAAAAGTTTAGAAGAATGAAATGTATCCTTCAAAAATGCTATTAACAATTTTTGCCATGTAGTCCAGCAACAAGCTTAACCTAAGCTTGAGCTATATCGGAGGAAATGAAGTTTGTAAAAGTAAAATCACATTTACTGTTAATTTATACACATGAGACTAATGAAGAAAAAAATAACTGAACTTTTTAACTAGGTAAAAAATCAGAACTGCAGCAAGAAAGTGTGACTATAATGCCACACGAGCAAGATAGAATTGTTGTTCACTCTAATTTATTTATGTAAATATTAAACTGCAGCACAACACTGTATTCACAACATAAAATTATTGAATTCAAAACAAAATAAAATGGTTTCAAAGATGTTATTTCAGATAGTTTATTTGTTTCTTTGTGGTACTTGCTAGCATACCAAGCTCGTCCAATTCTAAATTTTTCTTTCAGCTAATATCTCTTAATTTCCATTCCTTTATTGTCACTTTTCTTTTTTCTATGGCCTCAGATTTTGGCAAAGTTGAAATCAACTGCAGCCTTGTTCTGTGATTTAAGCTTATAGTTCACAATTTCTATAGCCAAATGTTTCAATGTTCAATTCTTCGAAACTGTAGTTCACAGATTGTATATGTTTTAATGTACATTCCTCCTGACTTGACTTATAATTTCATCCATCACGCTGAAAGGACTTTCTGCCTAAGGACCATGAAAGCATGATATAAAAGCTTTCACTATCTCTGATAAATGGTGTACCTTCGAGAACATGAATACTTTTGAACACAGTGCATCACTTCTTACAAATGTTCTAACTTTGTCACTTCAGTTTTCAGAACATTTACACCAAAAATAACATTTCACAATAATACAGAGCAGCGGGAACAATGTGAAAAAAAAAAAAAAATGAATACAGGGAGAAATCTTTGCTTTATCCAATTTTCACTTTTTGGGAGTTTTTTTCTCCATTTTCAAGCTGAAATACAAATATTTATGGAATAAAATGATATTAAACAATAATACTGGGCAGAAGGAAAATCATGAGAAACAGAATTTAATATTATAGGGAAATTTTTACTCTAGAATAAATCATCAACGTTTATTCACAATTAAATGTTTTATTAACATCGACTATAGTTTCGCACAGCGTTTGGCTCGGCATCATCAGGACGAATGGAGCGTAAACATTCAAATCATTGTGACACCATCAGAGTTCTAACGGTCACGGTTTTTGGTGAGTAGTTTCCATGCGCTTGAAAGAAATGGCGTAGACGTCATGTCATTGACAAGTCGTGAAGAATTCCGGTATATGTGGAAAGCTTCTAATACATTAAGCTTGTTAGTCGAATCAGGTTTATCAATAAGAATAGCTAGCTTTCCAAACAAAAATTTATGGTTATTTTCGTGACAATGTTGGGCTATTGATGACTTCTTCAGTTCATAGTTCCGTACGTAAGTCTTGTGTTCCTTCACACGGAAACTTAAAGCCCTGCTGGTCTGTCCTATATATGAAAGTCCACATTCACAAGGTATCCAATAAATTCCCCAGGAATTTATGTCTTGGACGTAGTCTATTGATCCATAAAAATTCATCTTGTTTATGGGTTTCAAAATCACTTTGAAATTAAAACTTTTGAGAATTTTTGAAATTCTGAAGCAGATCTGAGGAGCAAATGGGATAACTGCCCAATTCATTCGTACTGGGAGGTCTACTGGCGTGAGTGAGGAGAAGGGCTTCGGTATCCTAAATTTTTGGACCGCGTTTTCTATCACGGAAGGGCTATATCCTCTGTGTACTGCAGTTCGTTTAAGAAAATCAAGCTCTTTCTGTAAGGAATCCTCAGTTGAGCATATATGTACTGCATGATATACGTATGTGTAGAAAGCAGACATTTTTTGTTTCCATGGGTGATTTGATTTTGCATGTGGAGGTAAGGAAACAGTAAATGGCTTTCGATAAACTGTTGTACTAAAGGATCCTTCAGAGAGTGACACAAGAATATCTAGGAATGGTAAGCAGCCATTATTTTCAGTCTCACATGTGAACTGTATATGAGGATCAATTGAATTGATAAGTTCAACTAATTTAGGTAGTTCTGAATTCCTGCCTTTCCAGAAGACAAAGGTATCATCTACATATCGAATCCACAGGTTGAATGTAATGAGCTGAAACAGTTTGTCCTCGAAGTGACGCATGTAGACTTCCAGGCGACAGTGGGCTACCCATTGCAAGGCCTTCCATCTGTTGAAAAAATCTTCCACGAAATAAGAAACTGTTTTGCTTGATACAAATTTCCACTAATCTCAAAATTTCTTCAACTTCCGGTTGGCTGAAATGATGTTCAATGAGACTTGTTAATAAAACATTTAATTGTGAATAAACGTTGATAATTTATTCTAAATGAACATCACAAGTGTGTAGTCTTGAATTATATATAAATTTTTACTCTATCAAATTTTCATTTTCTGAAATCATTGCCTACAGTTCTACGTTTTCAAGCTGAAATACAAAAAGTTTAAGTAAAAATTATACTGAACAAAAACATATAAGAGAAAACAAAATGTTATGGAATGTTTTTTTTTTCACTCCACCTAACTCCCATGTTTGAAAGACAGAATTCAGTCTCTAAATGTAAAATGACCGCCTCCAATTTTTCAGTTTTGCATCGATTAAGTATGAACCAAATGATGACAAAAAAAAAAAAAAAAAAAAAGTGAAATTTCATGAATTTTGCAAAAGAATCTCATGCTTGTAATTATTTTTTCAATTTTCTACACCTCTTTTTTCATAATCATGTATAAAAATAATGAATGGTAAACTTTTGCCACTGAACCACCCTTTACCACTGTCATAAATGATCCAATTAAACATATTTTCCAAACCTGGAGAAAACAAAAATGGGGGGGGGGGGGCAAAATTTCTCAAAAAACATTTAAATGGCAGTGAAAATAGATGAAACATGTAACATACCTTAGTGTGTTTTTTATCCGTTGCATACACAATGGAAGTGCAACAAACTTCTGCTACTTTGCGACCATGGCCAAAAAATGACCAACAGCATATTTCACTGCTGCCAATCACATCTTTGATAAACAGGACACGCCCACTGAACCGAAGAGACAATTTGTCGAATAACTCAACATTCTTCAGCAAGTTATCATCTGACGTACTGAAAAATGTGAAAGATATTCCAGTAAATCATATGCCACAAATACTTTACAAAATATTATCAAAAACATACTACAAAAAAAAAAAAAAAAAAGAGCTATATCAAGAAAACACACACATACCTTTTCACATGTACAACAAATATTTGCACCTTAATGTTTCCAGATCATATTTGCATTTCATTTCAGTTTCATATTTTGATGGATAAGTCCTGCTACATTTAGAACTAAATTATTGTAGGATTTATATTTTTTGAAATTTTGGTTTTACCCAGAATTTGTGTTCACCACCTTAATCTTGCTGCAAATTTCTCTCTCATAAATCAAAGTGTAAATTCAACATAAAGTTTAATTTACACACCACACAGGACATGATACTTTAAAATAGTTTTCCCATTAATTTCTATGAAGAATTCATGTACTGGTCCAATAAACTTTTAAAGCATTTTTTAAAAAGTGAAACACATTTCTATAAATAGCAATATTTGTGAAATTTCAATAATGCAAAAATGGATTTTCATCATATTTTTGTTTATTAGATATGCAATGAACCATTAAATACACCCAGCTGTGATACAAACAGACTGATAGTGCTTAAACTGATAGTGTTTGACAGATCCCAATTTTCAGTAAACACAATGATTCAAACCGAGATAAGCACTTTTTCTGAAAGAGAAATACGGAGAACATACTGAGGTGAACACACATCCCTTTTAAGCATATAAATGCCACATTTTACTGTTTTTCATATAGCAATCCTTCAGAAAACTTTCAAAATTACAATGCCCCAGAATGGGAATTAAGCCAGCAACTCCAAATTTGCATTCGAACATGGCGTCATTACATCACCCAGGATAACGAAGTTCTAAACAACTGAAGCTAAGCAGATGCAGCTTAGAAAAGAAATTGGAACATGGAAAACAATAAAACGAACATTTATATACCAACAGTGATGCATACGTAGGAATCCCAGATACATTGGAAAAAAATGCGGGACACTTACGACTGAGGGTGAAAGTTTAGTATGCGCATCCATCACATATGCCAGTTTTACAAAACGATTCTAACTGTTCCTATTAATCAATATTCTTATTAATTAATCAGTCTTGCTCACTCTTGCAATACTTTTCTGAAGAATAAATTTCACTTAACAATTGTTTCTTTTTAAGAATCATGTCATAAAAAGCTACATAGTCCTCATTGAAGAATGATTTTACAGTTTTTACAGACAATTTGTTTTTCTCACCACCCAGTCTACAGCGCGTTCATGTGAGAAAATAATCTTTCGACACACGCATTTGTTCCAGGGATACACATAACGAACTCCACTACTTTCTTTAAATTTGATAGTTCTCCTTCAACATTTTTTAAGAGATCCACCCAGACTTTATTCTGTCCTCTGATGGAGAAAACACCCCCCCCCCAAGTTTCGTACACAGCCATGCGTGACTCTCTAGAGAACCCATCATTCCTGTGAAAACCTCCCAGGGCCAGAGCAGCTATGACTTTCAATGAAGAATTCACTCGCCTACTAATTTCTCCATCCAATTTGTTATCTCTATCAAACATGCTTCCTAAATACACAAACTCACTCACCTGGTCAATAACAGTGCCATTTATACTTACATTACATTCAGTGCTACCAGTTCCTGTCTCAAATAGCATAACTTTGGGTTTTCTCTTATTTATACTTTTTAAGAGATTCACCCAGACAAAATTCCATCCTCTGACGGAGAAAACGACCCCCCACCCCTGATCCTCCCAAAATTTCAGTTCAGTTGTGCATCGATCTCGTGATGGGTCCAATGATAACAAAAAAGACGGAATTCCTCGAATCAGCGTAAGAATCTTGTGGCCGAAGATTACAGGGAAATTTTTGGGCGGCCTAAATTCCGTTTTCGGAAATCATTGCCTACAATTTCAAGCTGAAATTATGCAATGAAATTATATTTAACAACAATACTGAACAGAAGCAACATTGTGCGAGAAAAAAATATATGATTATGGAAAAAAATCTGCACTCTGTTTAACTTCCGTTTTCGAAAATTTAAACCCTCCCCCTTCCCAACTAATACCCCGAAAATTTCTTTACTTTTGCATCAATCTCGAAAATAACAAAATAAAAATAAAATAAAAAAGGGAGGAGACTCCGTGAATTTGCGGAAGAATCTCACGTACGAATTAACCGCTGAATCAATTTCAAATGTTGTAAGATTATGCTAAAATATCGATGACCGGTAAATTTTAACTTTTGACGCAAAATTGGCGCTGATTTCGCCAAAATCACGATTTTTTAGCAGAATGGCGCAAGAATAACGTTTTGGTGCAGGCTGGCGCGATTGGCGCAGGTCTGGCAGCCCTGGAAACTGTAATTGTTCCTACTCTGATGTATGGTAGTGAAACCAGGGTGCTACAGAAGAAACATAGAAGTCGTTTGTGTGCTGAAGAAATGCGTTACTTACGGGGGTTTGTGGCAAGACAAGGTCCAATTGTGTGAGGAATGAAGATGTGTTTCAGTTGTGTGATGTGATGTGAAGCAAAATGTTGTTAGCATGGTAGAGACAAATGTGCTTCGGTGGGTTGGTCATGTTGAAAGAATGAGTGATGAGATGCTTACTAAGAAATTCTTTTTAGCCCAAGTGGCAGAAAGGAAAGGCAGAGGAAGGCCAAGGAAGACATGGGTGGATCAGATTCAGGAGTGTCTGCATGAGAAAAAGATTATGAGTATGAAGTATAAAAGATCTTGTGTACGGTGTGTAATGGAAATCAGTGAAGCCCTAGTTGTATGTCAAGATGGCTGTAAATGGAGAAGTTTGATACAACAACAGTAAGTAAAAATATCTGGTAATTTGTATTTCTTTTTGGAGTTAACCTCTGAATATCAGAGAACAGCTTAGTGATATATATGTATGTATGTATGTATGTATGTATGTATGTATGTATGTATGTATGTATGTATGTATGTATGTATGTATGTATGTATAAACACCATTTTTGATGGACTGTTAAGATGACTGGGAGTTGGAACCCCAAGTTGGGAATTATTGTGTAATAACTATGGCCTATGGCTAGTGGAGTTTTATGGAGAACTTAAGTCTAGGAGAGAACACGACACACATACAAAGCCAGTTTACACCAACCTTCAACTCAACAAATACAATATGCTTTAACAATGTACAACTTCTGCAAAGATATATAAAAGACATTACATTTTTCTTTGTGTGTGCAGAAGAGATGAAAAAAGTGCATAATCAGTTTAGTCCCTGTTTTGAGAAAGCAAAAACTCTTCCTTGTACACCCACAATGCAGCATTTTGCACCACTTCCCAATTTCAGAACTGGTGCTAAGAGATTAAATTCTGATTAATATTACAGCATTATTTCTCCGAAATCAGGGTAGCTAATTTTCAAGATGAGCTACAGTTACATGCTAATTGCTATGTAGCATGTGTATATGATTCATGTTGGTATGTAGGATTTGTTGAAGAGACTACCGTATATACTCGCGTATAAGTCGACCCCCCACTTTCAGAGGAAAAAATCTTAAGAAATCGGAAACTCGCGTATAAGTCGATCCCCCCACTTTCAGAGGAAAAAATCGTAAGAAATCGGAAACTCGCGTATAAGTCGATCCTGGAATGAGAAAAAAAAATGTCAATGAATTTATTCAAAAACATTTGAAAACGAACAAAATTATATATATAATACTAAATTTAATTTGCATACCCAAAAACTTCATCGGAACCCTTCAAAATCCGATTCCGAGTCAGACTCGCAAAACAGTTCAAAAAAGTCTTTCTCCGTCATCGGCGCGTCATCATAAACATCAGTATTCCCATCTATGCCTGTGTCATCAGAATCACTGTCATCACTCATAAAAATCTCATCTTCCTCTGTGCCATCAAGTTTGTTACTAATGCAACATTTCTTGAATGATTTCACGACCATTTCCGCAGGTATCGCATCCCAAGCATCCTTGACCCATCGCGCAATCAAAACGATATCCGGCTTCTTTAGATTTCCGCCCTTGCTTTCAGTCGGCAAATCGGAACTTATCCAATCTGCCCAATACCTCCGCACATTGTCCTTGAAGGGCTTATTAAGGCAGACATCTAGTGGTTGAAGAACAGATGTCAACCCACCTGGGATGACAGCAAGAGTTGTTTTTGAATTTTCTGCAGTTTTTTTCACTTCTGCACAACGGTGTGCAACAAACATATCCCACACCAAAAGAGAAGGTTTCCTCAAAAGTGCACCTGGCCTTTTGTTCCACACATTCCGTAACCAGTCAATTGTTCCGGATTCGTTCATCCATCCTTTTTCATGGGCACGAACGAGCACACCAGACGGAAAGACAATGCTTTTCGGCAGAGTTTTGTGTTTGAAAATAATTACCGGAGGTAGCTTACTGCCGTCGGCCAAACAGGAAAGAACAACCGTGAAACTGGATTTTTCGTGGCCAGTCGTTTTAATCAAGATATTTTTTTTTTTTTTTCGCCCTTTTGGCTCACCGTCTGATTTCCAGGAAGGTCGAAACACATGGCGGTTTTATCCATGTTCCCTATTTGGGAAAGTTCAAAAGCAGTCTCTTTTCTCTTTTGAATTACATACTTTTGAAATTCCATTATCTTTGCTTCGAGGTCACGAGGTAACTTTTGTGCAATTTTGGTGCGCTGGCGTAGACACAACCCATAGCGGTTCATGAACCTTGTGCACCAACCTGGTGAGGCACGAAAAGTGTTATTTGCGGCTGCAAACTTTTCATCTTTTGTGAGCTTCATTGCTCGCAAACGTATACCAGTTCGCGTTACAATGTAACCATTTTGTCTGCAGCCCACAATCCAATCATTCAAGACACTTTCCAGCTCTGGGAAAGATGTCGTTCCACGGCGCAGCGCCTTTTGCGATTTTCACCAAGTCCGTTTTTTTTTACGCCAATCTCGAATCAGTTTTTTGTTAATGCCAAATTGACGTGAAGCAGCACAGTTGTTAGTATTTTCTGCAAAAGAAACCACTTTCAACTTGAATCCTGCATTATAGGACATCCGTTTCTTTACACAATGTGTCACCCATAATAGGAGAAGCGAGACACGTGCGATTAAGAACAAGCAACACCCAAGGTCTTTGAGCAACACCTAATACTGGCTGTCGCATGGCTCCGTTTCCAAAGAAAAACGCTTCGTGCGATATTCTTTGCCGTTACGTCAGTGCAGTCAACTGGTAGCCGGAAGGGCGGAGCTTTCTATGCGCGGCTGTGACTGCGCTGTGGATACGCAAAGCCAGGAGAGAGCCTTCTCAAAGCGCGGAGAAATTCTTAGGTTTGCGATTTCGTAATTCTACCACATCGGCGTTTTTTCTTTCTTTCTTTCTTTTTTTTTTTTTCTTTCGGAGGGTTGCGATTTCATAATTAATACCGCATCGGTATTTTTTTGGGATGGATTGCCTTTTGCCTCTCAGGAGGAACTTTTGGACTTACGATTTTTTTAGACCCAGCGTATAAGTCGACCCCATTACTTTGAAGCTCTCATTTTGTCCCAAATTTCTCGACTTATACGCGAGTATATACGGTATAATTATGATGAAGGTGATGTGACTTTTGATTCATACACCCACATGGGCCTTCACCATAATTTTTATTGGCCTAATAATGATTGTTGTTAAGTACCTCTGACACACATATTATGTTTGGTTGTGGTAAACACTACAACAAGAAGAACATACAGCCTATTCCAACAGGCTGAAGACCTGGTTCAGTCAAAGTTTTTTTCATATGAAAATCAGTAATTGTGTTTAGTTTTAATTCAAACTGACAGAGAAAATAATTCATTTATCTCTTATGTAACCAAGGAAATAAATCATACATTAACGTATCATTCAATGTCAAAATAACTCATAAAATTGTTTGTTCCATTAATTTATATTATTATTAAAATTAGTAAGAAATTTAGAGACACCTAATCTTTGCAGTTGCTTGTATTTGCAGACTAGTGTTTTTATCAGTTACAAATTGAACTTGGTCAAAATATTAAACTCAACAGTAACAAATATAGTGAGTTGCAAGCACACTCACTCACAGAAATAAGGCTATTTCAGACAATGGTTGCTGCTAAAGTTTGTGAATAGCAAACTGTACAATATGCTCTTGGAAAGATTTTTTATTTACCTTATGAATAAATTGTACATATAGTATTTGGTAGTTAAAGGTACTTAAGTATAATTCCATAAGACGTAAAAATATTTTGAAAACAGAAAAAAAAAAAAAAATGTAAATATTCATCTATTTCTATACATTTCCGAGAGCTTAAATGTCACCATTTTTCACAAATATTTCAGAGCCTGTAACTTTCAAACCAGTTTGAACCACAAAATGAAATTCACGGGGTTTTGTTTAGTACCAGTAGCGATAACCTTGGTGAAAAAAAAAAAATAAAAAATTATCTGGTCCCTCTTTTGATGTGTAACCTTGAAATCTGTAAAAGTTGAAAATTTTGCAACTTTGAGGGGGAAAAAAAAAGTGGGAAGAGGACCAAACCCAGACTTAAGTTCTCCACAGCTTAAAACTCCACTTAGCCATAGTTATCGCACAAAAATTTTCAACTTGGGGTTCCAAATCCCAGTCATCTTAACAGTCCATCAAAAATGGTGATCATGCTTGCGAGTATTGCACATTTCAATGCCATTTTAATCAAGGTTCAAAAAATTTTTCTTTCATTATTTCTATACATTTTCTGTTAGCTGAAAATGTCCTCTTTAAGGTAGTGAAAACCAAAACTTTTGATCTAGAATAAGAGGAAAACAATTGCCTTTTTTCAAAACCAACATGAGGCCTTATTTTGGCCTGCCGCAAAAAGAAAAATGAACCTATATCCAAGATGGTGGCAGATAAAAATAAAATAAAAATTGTTTTCAGCTACCCGCCAATAGGGTTAAACTACAGGAGGAAAAGGTGTATAAAATGATCAAGCAACAACCACTTAATTAAAAAATTGGGTAATATCATGTTGGAATGTCCCGCATATAAAACACGCCATTTTGGATTTTTTTTTCTTTACTCGCCAAAATTGCGAATTGCTCAAAGTATTTTTTTCACCTGCTGAAAGATTACGTTATAATACACACATGAAAATATTTTTAGCAAATTTGAAGTGGGGCCTCATTTTGAAAAAAAGTTTTTTTTTTAAAATAAAGCTCATGTGGAGAATTGGCTTTTTAGTTTCTTTATTGAATTATTTATCAAAAACTTCTATTATGGGAATTCTTACTAGGAATTTTTTTATTTTAAGTGCAAATTTTCGGAGAAAACTTCTTCAGGCTGTCTTTTGTTGTCACTTTTCCCAGTCACTATCGCGATTACAGTTGACCTTGACAGTTACGGTTATTTTGCATCAAATCCTGCCAGATGTTAGACAGGGATAATCCTCTGCAATAACTGATGATGGAATTATGATATTTCTCTATTCCTTCTTTTAGCTTTCTTTTTTGAAAATTGCTTTGGAAACTTATGACTTTAAGGGAGCTCCAATCCAGGCTGTGACCAGTTTCTCTAACATGCCTATCTAAACCAGTCTTGTTGGAGCAATTTTTTATAGCAGCTTTATGTTATGCTATACGAGTTTCTAGTCTGCGACCTGTCTCACCTATGTAAGATAGTCCACAACTACATTTTGCTTCATATACAACACCTTGCATTTTTAATATATCTTCTTCTCTGTGAACTATTTTAGGGAAAAATTTCTTAACCTTTGTTCTCTAAACGACCTAGCCTAATATTATACTTCTTACTAATTCTCTTTAAGGACTTAAATAAACCTTTGTGATAAGAATTTTTTTTTAGTGAATATTACTTGTTGCTTTTGCGGGTTCTTCTTACTAATAAAATTTAAAAGCTTCTCAATTTTCTCCTTTAGGATAGTTATTTTCTGCAAGGATAGACTAAGTTCTTCTTTATGGGCTCCTTTCTTATCTGCTGTAGATACTATTTTATTAATTTTTTCCAGAAACTGGCTCGCCACATTCTTCTCAATAGAAACTGGATGATAGGAATTGAAATACAATAGTTTATTAGTATTCATTAGTTTTTTTTTTATACCAACTAGTGAGAATTTTTCAATCTTCATAATGGATAGTAATATCTAAGAAGTTAATTCTTCTTTAGAAGTTAATTCTTCTTTCTTTTTAAGGTTAAATAGTGAACTTAAGGGAATCATCTAATTCATTGAATGAGTCTAGAATTCTCTCTGGAACGATTTCTGAGCTATCTATTATAAATAAGATGTCATCCATGTACCTGCTATATATGCGGGTTGTACTAGTATATTCTCTTCTAGTTTTCCCACATAATAGTTAGCTAAGAGCAGGGAGCCCAAAGCGAGCCCAGATTTTTGAACATTTTTTTTTTCTCAAATTGATAGTAGTTATCTTGCAAAGAGAAGGTAAGCATTTCAAAAATTCCCATTAATATTTTTCTATCTTTGTTGTGAAAAACTATTAGGTCTGCCAAGTCTTTTGCTATAAAGTTGATCTACATTGAGGTGAGTATACACAGACACTTTGTCTTTGTCAACTATCACCCATAATAGGAGAATCTAATTTAGGAAGAAGTTCTAATTTTTCTTTTAGCTGCATTGAATTTTTAATCAAGTTAGGTGGCTCTTTTAACAGATTCCAAAGGTGTGACTTTAAAAATCAGTTTAGATTTGAAAGAATTGAGTTTTTTGAGTCAATTATTGGTCTAATTGGTTGGTGTTCTTTATGTAATTTTACTATTCCATAGATTTGAGGTAATCTGAACGGTAATTCTGAGTTATAGTTTTCTGGAATCTGGTTTTTCTTTTTTTGAAGTGAAATAAGCTTCGAGACTTTTTAAATCAAATCTGGCAGTAGGTTTTCTTTTACTACTTCATATATTGGCTTTTTCAGTTCTTCCATCTTTTCTTGATAATCATTCTTATTTATAATACTAATCAACTTACTTTTGTATGTTTTCAAAGCAACTACACTTTCATGTTTTCTGAAAACTTTAAGAGCTTTTAATTGGCTTTCTCAAAATTTTTTTGAGGTTTCTTTTCTTGCTTCAGGAATTTTGTAAGGCTATTGTGGTAACATTTTCTGAGGTCTGCTTTAATATGGTCTTCTTTTTCTAAAGTGCTGCAAATGCTTTCTAATTCAATTACTAGCTTTTCTGTATTTATTTTTTCCATGGATAGATTGAAATTACTTCCTTTATTTGTCACTTCTAGTTTATTAAAAAATTAATAAAATAGTATCTACAGCAGATAAGAAAGAAGCCCATAAAGAAGAACTTAAAGTAATCCTTGCAGAAAATAACTATCCTAAAGGAGAAACTGAGAAGCTTCTAAATTTTACTGGTAAGAAGAACCCGCAAAAGCAACAAGTAAAATTCACTAAAAAATTTCTTATCACAAAGGTTTATTTAAGTCCTTAAAAAGAATTAGTAAAAAGTATAATATAAGGCTAGCTCCAAGTTTAAAGAACAGGGTTAAGAAATTTTTCCCTAAAATAGTTCACAGAGAAAGAAGATATTTTAAAAATGCAAGGTGTTGTCTATGAAGTAAAATGTAGTTGTGGACTATCTTACCTACGCGAGACAGGTCATAGACTAGAAACTCGTATAGCAGAGCATAAAGCTGCTATAAAAAATTGCTCCAAGACTGGTTTAGATAGGTACGTTAGAGAAACTGGTCACAGCATGTATTGGAATTCCCTTAAAGTCATCAGTTTCCGAAGCAATTTTCAAAAAGAAAGCCAAAAGAAGGAGTAGAGAAATATCATAATTCCATCATCAATGATTGCAGAGATCCCTGTCTAACATCTGGTAGGATTTGATGAAAAATAACTGTAAACGCGATAGTGATGGGTAAAAGTGACGGCAAAAGACAGCCTGAAGAAGGAGAAGAGTTTTTTCCAAAAATTGACAATTAAAATAAAAATTTCCTAGTAAGAATTCCCATAATAGAAGTTTTTAATTAGTAAATGTTTTTTTTATTTCTAAAAATGTGCAGAAATAATTTGTTCCAAAATGCAGACCTGCCAACCTCTCAGAACCAAAAAACGTAACACTCAAACAGAAAAATTGTAACGTGACGTGTGCTGATAATTTTTGAAGCCTATTTCAGCTATATAAATTCTCAATGGTGTAAGGTGTACTTATTAAAATCTTGATGGTTGCAGCGAATAAACAGACACTTATCCACATTCCAGCACCGACCAATCAGCAGCTATAAGTATGACGAAGAGTCGAAAATATGAATCAGTCACAAGCGTTATATGAAACGAGTCGGGATTCGTTCATTGGTTGCTGATTGCACTTGACTTACTTTATTTCTGTTGGAAAACTAGAGGCAGGGGAATTTGTTAAGAGAAATTGGAAACCTCTCCAAGAAAAAAATCTTTTGAAGGGAGAAAAATACATTACACACAAAATTTTCCCTATTTCTATCTGAAAAGGGGGAAAACAAGACTTAAAAAAAAAATCGTATTTTTGGCATCAAAATCATATTATCGTACTGCAGCATGACTTATTGTACTAAATATGATAAAATCGTAACAGTTGGCAGGTCTGAAAATGTATGGATCACGCAGATCATTTAAAAATATATATATATTATGTGGCTGTGACAGTTAGTTGTGCAGTTATGATTTTTTTGTCCTACAGTGTAGTTGTGAAAACTCATTTAAAATAATTTTTTTTTCTGTTTTTGTTGAAAACATCTGCCTATGTTCAACAACAACAACAGCAGAAAATTGCTGATGGCATTTTATTACGCATAGACCGTCTTCGAAACAAAGTTTACATTTAATATTAAAACCTGAGAATGAAAATGAAATTTTATTTTATTTCTCTTTACTCACCAGGTGGTTGCACTAAGAAAAAACCCACAGGAATGACCAAATGAGCTATTTCAACCCACCTTAAAGAACATAAATGAAATGTTAAATATTCACACACAAAAAAAAAAAAAAAAACTAACTACAGATCTCGTTAAAACAGTTAGTGATGAAGAGTTCATACGTGAGACTGACGAAGAAAAAAAAAGCTAAACTTTTTAACCGCACGGGTGAAAAATAAGAACGTGCTTTGAAACAGCGTTAATATAACGCGGTATGAGCAAGACAAAATTGTCCACTGAAATCTATTATGTAAATATTAAGCTGGAGCACATCACTGTATTCAATATACATATATATGTGTATTTTTACATTTAACAGCAACACAGGATAAATGTAACATCGCAGAAAAAAAAAATTACAACTACCGGCAAAATCTACGCTCTGTCCGACTTCCATTTTAGGAAAGTTTTCCTCCATTTTGTAGCTGCAAAACAAATATTTACGGAATAAAATTATATTTAACAACACTACTGGGTAGAAGAAACATTGCGAGAAAAAAGGATTATGATTACAGGAGAAACCTTCACTCCGTCTAACTTCAGTTTCCGAAAGCTTTGAAAGTCGGAATTCCGCCCACCAACAGAAAACGACCCCACCACCAAACCCTCCCAAATTTCTGTTCAGTTCTGCGTCGATCTCGAGAACCATAAAATTGATGATGGAAATGGCAGAATTCTTTGAATCCACTGAAGAATCTCATGGCTGAAGATCACAGGGAAATTTTTGTGCCAACTTCCGTTTTCGGAATTTTTCTTACATTTTCAAGCTGAAATGCAAATATTTATTTAATAAAATTATATTTAACAATAATACTGTGCAGAAGAAACATTGCGAGAAAAAGAAACCACGATTACGGAAAAACTTTTCACTCTGTTTAACTTTCGTTAAACGAAATATCATCCCCAGATCAAAAAACGACCACCACCTCCAACTATTCCTCCAAAATTTCTCTTCAGTTTTGCATCGATCTCGGAGATAACCCAATGATGACACAAAAAAAAAAAAAAAAAAAAAAAAAAAAAAAAAGCGGAATTCCGTGAATCCGCGGAAGAATCTCATGTATGAGGGTTTACACCTGTTTGGGAAGAAGCATAAGTCATATCACATGCACAGGTTGGTAATGCTCTCTTCTTCGTGAATCTATTGAAATTTTAATCAGTTATCAAGCTTGCAACAAGGACCCATCCATCAAAATAAACAATACTTGGGATAATTTCCTTCAACGTTTTCCTAAAATACCAGTGAACAATAAACATTTTCCGAAAATTCAGAAGAATCCAGTCAAAAGATAGCAGCACAAGACCACAGCACTATGTAAGCAATTCGATGGCTGATGAGAGCCCTGGTGGCTGAAACCATGGTCCTAATGTAATTTCCTTTACTGGCATTTAGAAATATATTTTTTATGATTCAAAAATGATCTGTCCATGTGTTCTGCCATTTGGCTTTTAAAGCAGTGATCAGCTCAGCTTTGTTTGTTGGGAGACCTCTTCTTTCATGCATCAAAGGATCCAATTCATCGCAAGAGATCCTCCAAGAACAGGACTCTGGGCCGGCCAGTACAATTTTTTGATGACCATGTCCTCAACCCAAATTCTAACAATGTAAGCAGTATGATATGGTGCATTTTCCTGCTGATAGAGGTATGGACCTTCTCCAGAAGTATTGTCACAACCTTGGCAGAGCATAATTATTTAGGACATCTACACAGAGCACAGCACTCATGGTTTTGTCCGAAATGACTAATGGGCCCAAACTGAATCAAGAAAAACAGCTACAAACGATCACTACGCCAAACTTCATTGTCGGGATGATATAGTCTGGAAAATACCTTTCTGCTGGTGTCTACCACACCTGGGAACAATCATCAGAATGATAGACTGTGTACTGCGACGTGACAGTTCAAAGCAAAATTTTCCATAGGCCTACAGTCCAAAATCAACATTTCTAACACCATGCCAATTGGTGTGCTGCATCACCATGTTAACCCATGTCATTTAGCATTCTGCCTGCTGTATTGGTGTTAACATCAGTCCCAATAATCTGACACGGCTTGCATGATTTAAGACAATGTTCACTTGTGTTTAAAGTGGATAGATTTTTTGCAGTTTTCCTGTCACGTTCTGTTAGCTTTGGAGGCTTACAGTGTTGTTTCTTGGCAGATTCAGTCCAAGTCTCCTTTCACTCGGATATCATATCACCAACTGCTGATCTAGAGATTTACAATGTCAATGAAATGTTATGTACCAAGTGATTGCTTATGTGGCACACTATTACTAATCAGCAGTGCAAATCAGTTAACTCTGCTGACTGAAACTCTTGCATTGACAATGGTGCAATGGGTATTTTCTCATCATAGCCCTACAAACAAATTCATTATCAGTAGAGGGGCATCAGCAGGGCAAGATTTCAACTTTTTTGCTCACTAGCAAAACATTTGCACGACTAGCAAGTAAAACTAAATCACATCGTAACTTATTTTCTAATAAAGTTACACAGAAATTTAAATATGTGTATAAATATTTTGACTTACCTTTTTGAATAATGAATAGAATCTTAGATAAGTTTAGTGACTATCTTTATTATTAATTTCTAACAAATTCTCATACCACATGAATATATTTCACTGACATTCTAATTCAGATTTCTTCCCATATGGTTTACGCTCAGGGTGTCTGACTTTGTCATCATACCACTTTATAACTGCTGACCGTGGATTAAAAATCTCTTCTTGTGGCCCTTCTACAGTATTTCAATTGTCATCACAGCATTTAAAGTTTCAACAGACAAATTGTTCCTCCAATCCCCTTGTATTCTTTTTAAAAAACTGAATCCACCTCACAACATGCAGTACTAAGTGGAAGTATCGCACAAATTTCTGCTAAACTTCTACACACTTCATATCTGCCAAATACCACACAATGCCGTAGTTTCTACGGAATTAGTTGTCTGACTACGGAACTCACTATCAAAACTACGGATTCTACAAATTTTTCTTTTGCTATTATTTTTATGATATACACGAGATTCTTACAGGGATTCGCGGAATACCGCTTTATTTATTTATTTTTTGTCATCAGTTAGATCATTCTAACTGATGACAAAAAAAAGAGGGGGGGTCGTTTTCTATCTGGAGACGAAATTTCGTGCTTCAAAACTTTCGAACACAGTAGTGAAATGGAGTAAGAAAATTTTGCCGTAATCGCAAATTTTTCTCCCAATGTTGTCTTTGTGTCCGTTTTTCTTGTTAAATATCATTTTATTGCATAAATGTTTGCATTTTAGCTTGAAACTGTGGAGAACAATTGGAAAAAACGGAAGTTGGCTGCTGCAAAATTTTTCTGTAATCTTCAGGCATGAGATTCTTCCGCGAATTCAAGGAATTCCGGCTTTTTCGTTATTATTGGAATTCCGTCTTTACGAAACTAGAAAACGAAAGGTCAGCGGAATTCGGATTTTTTCCGTAATCATAATTTTTTTTTTTTTTTCTCACGATGTTGCCTCTGTCAAGTATTATTGCTCATTAACATTTTACTGGATAAATATTTGTATTTCAGCTTGAAAATACAAGAAAAATTGCCAAAACCAGAAGTCAGACGAAGCAAAAGTTTCTTCCGTAATCGTTTACCCCCTCCACGAACACTTTCGTAAAAAAGCGTCTACCTATGCCACGCAATAAAGGCGATCGCTTGGCTTAGTGTACGCAGGAGTTGAGGACAAAGTTCGTGGGGCAAAAGAAGGGAGGGTGGCAGAGCAGGTGGTCAAACAACCGATCCATCTCAGAGCTCTGGGTTGCCACAGCAACCATTGCCGACGTCACGTTCAGTTTCTGTAATAGACCAATGAGGGCACGATGAAGAGGAGTTTCAATGTGCTTCTACGACAGTTTGGAAGGGATGAAAGATATGGGGAGGATGGGTATTAAATGTCGAAAGGAAATTGGCGAAAGAGAATCGCTGATCGTTGCTGTTTTAACAAGTGATAATAGAAACTGTTATGTAAACTTCGTGGATTAATAATGATTTTTGGTTACTTTAAATAAAGAAATTACCTTACTAGCAATATTTGCTACTGCAATTTTTTTTCACTAGCAAATTTGATTTTTCACTAGCTATTTGCTAGTTGCTAATCGGTGAAATCGCGCCCTGGGCATCAGGATATTAATGGTAAGGTAGTGTAGTTTCAGCTGTAGTGATTTTATAGATGGGTGTTTATGCATATGACTCATGCATGATTAAATCAGCTCCTTTAGCAGCAAAGGCAAGAAAGATGCTTAATTTAGTTACTAACTGCACAGACTTTACTTTTCCAGCATGGGTTTTTTAAAAGACCAAGAAAACATCAGGATTTCAAAATCTTCCTCAGTACTTGCCTTGGTACAAGAAACAAGCATCCTATTCTGTAGTTTGTCTTAAAAACAAATATATCACAGCAGAAGAGAACTAAAAAAAAAAACTATTCACTATGCAGAAGAGAACAAAAAAAAAAAAAAAAAAAAAACTATTCACTTAAATTGAGCATACCTTGTATATGAATACTTGTTGTTATGGCGATTAATCAGGAGTTTGACCACAGGCTATTCAGGAAGAAACAAAAATCAGAACACACTGGGAAAACCTGTATAAAGACATCAAATGACATAAGAATGAAAATAGTTTGTTTAAAAATACATGCATACAGAGGTGAGCACATGTTAAGGATTTCCCATGATCCCAAGCAAGGACAGCTTCTTTTCAACTAATCAAGTGATGTACTGGATTAGCTCTTTGCAAGATGATTTTTAGAAAACAAATACATAAAAAAAAAAGTCACTGAACTTTGTTATACAATGGGAATGTTTTACGATAAAGATCATATCTGCTTGTGTATGTGATCTGCGCAGAGCTGTATAAAAATAAAATGTATCTGCATACACTGCATACACAACCACTGAAGCAGAAATCTTGCTGCAAACCAGCGCATCACGATAATAAAAAAAGATAATTTAAAGAAAAATTAATAAATAAATAATTATTAAAACATTACAGATTCCAATTAGGACAAAACAAGTACATTACAATTGAATGTGCAGCAATGTGTGTGAAATGGACCTTTACAGTAAAATATTAAAATATTGGACCATGAACCTCATAAAAACAAGAGACGATAAAGAAAAAAAAATTATATCCAGAAAAACAGTTCCATAATGAACTTCAAAAATTATATAAATAGCATTTTCAACAATTTAATTAAAAATAGTAAACTTACAAAATACATAAGGAAAATATTTTAATTTAATAACTGGCAACTTGCAAGAGGAACCTGGCAATAAAATTTGAATTCTTTCTGTGCAAACGAAACTTTTGATACAGTTCCTATACATTGAGAATAGGCCTTGATAAAATCTAGAGGCTAGAAAAGTCTGCAAAAACAAAAGAACTCAGAAGGTGTGAAAAATAATTGAAAGTTCATGTTAAAATAGAATTAAGTATATCAATCTGAGTAAAGCCTTGAATAAGTGTTTTAATTGCTGTTAATAATTTTTTTTTTAATCTACAAGCAAAAACTATCTGCAGAACCTGCTAATAATTTGAAAACTACCTGCGTACGGCGTACACATGTACGTCTACATTCTGCTACTCTGGATCTGCGTTATGCTAAAGTCACAATCTGACTTCATTAACCAAGCTTTTTCGTTCAGCAAAAATGAAATGATACACATTGTATCTTACAGCGCTTTCATTATGAACCCTTATTCAGCTCTCGCTGTATCTTCTGGTTATATTATTGCTGAATATGATGGAGCACAGTGGCGGCTAGCGTGTGTTCTTGTCAAATGGAAAGTCAACTTTTTCCACCTGAGGGGGCCATCTCTTTAATTGGTCTTCCTGATGGTCCAGATATCCAAGATATTTCAGCTGATACCATGCAAATTCAGGTGAACCCTGTTACTTCAATAGGAAATGTTTATAGATTAAGTAAAGGTTACACTTTAAAATCTTCAATTCTTTTATCACAAAGCCTAAACAAACTAGTGAAGCAAATTTCCTACTCCTCTGAACACAAACAAAACTGTTTATAAATATTTTAACCTTTCTTTTTGGACTGTTTTTAAAAGTGAAAAAAAACGTGCATAGAAACATGTTATTTGATCTCAAAAAAATAAAAAAATAAAAATTGGAAAAAATTATCATCATTTTCATTAGTTGGAGTTGGCATCCAACAGTTACTTAAAACTAATGTTATGCATAGATGCCAACCTCTAAAAGTAGTTTTCAGTAACCAACATGTTCATTTTTCAGTAATTTTCAGTAACAAATTTTTTTTTTCAGTAATTTTCAGTAATCCAGTCTACAGCGGCAAATTTGGGTATTTAACACTGCAACAAATTTTAATCTGTCAGAACTATTAACAAAATAACAATAATAATATAAATAATAATAATAATACAATAACAAATAATTTGCTAGTGGGAAAATTTGAAATACTGTCTACCAGAAAAATATAGTAAATTACCTCCAGACATGAAGAAAAATTATTCCTTGGAATGTTGCCCTTAGTTCAATTTGCAAAAACTTCTTCTGATAGCATAGTTCACTGTGTGCAATGCTGTTTATTTTTTCTACTAATAAAGAAGACAGCACATGACTACTTAAATTAGGTCTGAATCATTCATGGGTTTTTTTTTTCATAATACTGAAAATTCTTTCTGTACTTGCATTGCTATGAGGGACTATTAAAATCATTTTCATAATTTTGCTTAATGATTCATACTTTAACTGGCCACTTTCATTTTTCATTAAAGAAATTCTGTGCCACACTTCATCCATTCTCCCAGAAGTAACAGCACAGTTAAAATTTTCAAACTGGTAGTGAGCAAATTCAGATTCCACCTTGTCAGATTCTTCTGGTTTCAAAACTGGAAACAGGGAACACATATATTGGACTGATGCAAAAGAAACATTTTGCCTTAATGCTACACCTGCAATTTCAGCATGACTCAGAAATTCATCATTAAGTGGAAATTTTCTTAAAATGTAATTGCAGCCTGCCTTGTAAAATTCCCTTACCTCAGAATAAAAAGTAGCCACTGTGTCTTCACTCAGATCTGCAGTTGTGCCTATATAAGATCATGCTTTTGACCCAATTACAAGATCCCAATTTTCTTTTTGATTTCTCCTTCTTTCAAAATTTCCATCTGCAAGAGATGTTGCTGTCACATCAAATGCCGATGGCTTGATAAATCGTACAAGAAATTCAGATAACAGACTATGAAGTTTTCTTTTTAATACATGCACAAGCGGAGCTTCCTGCTGCAAGAACATGTTAACAGATGTAAACAAAGGAAGAGTAGCAGATAAAAAAAGACAATTAAGTTTAGATGAAGGATTTCCAATCATACTTTCAAGGTTCTTGTACTGTGAATTAGCTTCTTCATTGTCACTAAAATAATGTTCTAGAGCCTCTCACTGTTCTAAAATTCTGTCAATGGATTCCAAAAGTGATAACCAGCGAGTATTGACATGCTTTAGAATTTTGTGTGGTTTAGTACCACAAACAGCTTGACTCAGTTTTAGATTGTGCTTCCTCTTTGAACTTTTCTCCAAAAAAAAAAAAAAAAAAAAAAAAAAAAAAACAACTGTATCAGAAACTGCTCAACATTAAATCCTTTCAGTTGAGTAGCAGATTTCTGTGCAGCTAAATTTACAAAATGGCATGAACATCGCTGCACTATGATTGCAGGCTGAACCTTCTTTATGTGAGAAACACCTTTTACTTGACCTATGATAGTGTTAGCATTGCCACAGGAAAATGACACACAGTTGCTCCATGAGATATTTTTTTTAACAAACTCATTGTTCAAAACGTTGAATATTCCTTCACCTGTATTATTACTTGATTCAACCAATGATAACAAAACAGTTGAATTTTTCCCTATTTTTTCGTCAAAATATGTTATTGTAATGGGATACAGTTTATTTACTTGAGCATCATTACTTCCGTCCGTAGATAGAGAAAAAGAATTTTTTTAACTTCACATACGATGTTACTTGTAGAAACACTGGCCATGTGCTGAATTAGTGCAGTAGCCTTGGTTCTTCCACACGAATATTTTTTTTGCGATCGCTGAATCGGGAAACATGGCTTGAAATAATGGTTTTTCAAGCCTTCAGTTTTCGGAAATTTATCCAACATTTTCAAGCTGAAATACAAATATTTATGGAATAAAATGATATCTAACAATACTGGGTAGAGGAAACACCGCGAGAAAAAAAAAATTACGATTACCAGAGAAATCTTATCTCCGCCTACTTTCCGTTTTCGAAGGATGAAATTCCGTCCTCCGACGGAGAAAAGGACCCCCCCCCCTACCTCCGCTGCCGCCGCCGCCGCCACCAATCCTCCCAAAATTTAAGTTCAGTTATGCATCGATTTCGTACATGGTGCAAATGATAACAAAAAAGAGATGGAATTCCTCAAATCAGCGCGAGAATCTCGTCGCCGAAGATTACGGGGAAATTTTCGGGCGGCCTAACTTCCGTTTTCGGAAATCGTTGCCTACAATTTCAAGCTGAAATTATGCAATGAAATTATATTTAACAGTACTGAACAGAAGTAAAATCGCGCGCGAAAAAAAAAATATGATTACGAAAAAATCTGCACTTCGTTTAACTTCCGTTTCCGAACGTTTAAAAAGACAAAACAACGTCCCCAGCGGAATACGACCCCCCCCCCTCCCAACTAATAACCCGAAAATTTTTCACTTTTGCATCGATCTCGAAGAAAAAAAAAAAAAAAAAAAAAAAAAAAGGAGGTTACTCCGCGAACACGTGGAAGAATCTCACGTACAAATTCACCGCTGAATCGATTTCGAATGTCGTAAAATAACGCTAAAATATCGACGACCGGTAAATTTTAACTTTTGGCGCAAAATTGGCGCAGATTTCGTGGAAATGGCGATTTTTTAGCAGAACGGCGCAAGAACAACGTTTTGGCGGGGGCTGGCGCAATTGCCGCAGGTCTGGCAGCCCTGAATGTAGCATTTAATTTTTTTCCCCCAGAAAAACTTGAACCAACAAAATTTTTTAAGTTGATGAAAATTTGCTTTCTATCTCAGAAAATTAAATCAAATGGCGATTTTCCGTAATTTCAGCTGTGTTTCCGTACTTCCGTAACAGCAACCAAAAATCCGTAAAATTACGGAAAATCCGTACTAGTTGGCATCTATGCGTTATGCAGTTACAATTTTGTACAGAAATAAAATGTTGAGCATTTCATTCTTGGACTATATCACCTAATTGCAATGCATATTTCAAATTTTTTTAAAACAGGATCCCATTCTGAATTTTTGCTCTGGAATATCTATGAACACATGCTTTTTTTTTTTTTTTTTTTGGAAAAAGTGTTTTTTGAGATTTTCAAAAACGAAAATTTTGAAAATCGACCAAACAATTATTTTCTTTACAATTAGCTTGTGTTGTATATTAAATCAAAGCTCTTTGAAAGAGCTTTAACATATGCTATAGATTATCACTATGTGATTAAGGGTTATAGATTTATAGGCATTTCTGTATACCAAAGTGCAATCAATTTGCCTGTTGTTGTTTTTTTTTTTTTTTTTTTTTTGCAATTTTCAAGAATTGTATTAAAAAATTTACTGCTTCAAAAATCTAAAAACTTGGATTTTTCATGTGCTGCATAGGTACTAACTACTATTGCACCAAAAATCAAGCAAATCTGGGAGATCAAGGTAAAAGACCCTTGGTTGACACAGAATGACCCTGATGTAACTAACTACTAATTTTCAGCTAATATGCCACTGCTCTTGCTACTTTTAAGCACTAGCAGCCCCCCCAAAAAAAAAAGATTTAATATTCTAATCTACCCCCTTTTCCCCTTCTGCTTACATTTTTGCCCGGAATTTCAAAATTTCCACATGGGGGGTATCAGCATAGTTATGATGGAATTTAATTTCTGTAGTGAATGTTATGTTCAGAGAACAGCATTTGAAATGTGAGACACATTTACATTTGTAAATGCTCTAGTGCAGATTTACTCAACTATTAAAAGGATGAAAAAAGATCTAGGAGTAAAAATTATTTAATTCATTATTTTGCAGCAAATGTATAAAATCATAACTTTTTAGCTCATCATTAATGTAGGAATTTGTTTGATGCACTACAAAGCATAAGAAAATAAATTCAGGGCTTAAAATTCAAATTTGAAATGGAAGGGAGTCTCCTCACTTGTGTTTGTAAATGGAGGAGATTGAAAATTTTAGGTGGGGAGTTTTGAATATGTGACTTAATAATAATAAAAGACTCTTGGGAAAACAGCAGTAATTTTTCAAACAATATAAGCTATACTTGATCTTTAAAACAAACAGGTGTATCAGATCAAAAAATTTACTACATTCAGTCTAATGCAAATTATCACAATTCGTTTTACAAAACTAGAGTTGTGCATTTTGCAGTACATTGATATCATAAAATTGCACCTGAATTCCTTGCCACAGTTAGCAAGCTTTGATCAGCTGTTGTTTTATTTCTAAGGGTTTATTTAGCCAAATTTCAGTAATATGCATTAAGATTTTTGTTGTTCAGTGAATCTCTAAATTTTGACTGAATTCTGTTCTGTGTGCTAAAGTCACATTCACATGGTACATTAGTTAAATGCAACACAAGACTTACTTGCAAAATAAACTTTTGACACTAATGGAAATGTGTGCAGATGATTACTTATAAGACTCTTAGAAAACTTTGGACATTGACATATACACTCTTCATTTCTCACAGCTATGTTTGAATAGTGAATATTCCATAACTGCATCTTCATTAATTTTCAAGAAAAACAAAACAAAACTGGTTGGTCAGGTTTTTGAAAAACTGTACCAAAACTTGTGTGTGTGTGTGTGTGTTGCTTCACAGATTCAGATTCTACCATTCAAACTTAAAAAATAGTCCCATTGTGGCAGAAGGAAATCTGCAGTCGTATCTCAATCACAAAAGATAAATCTTCCCCAGACATTGTGATGTGCAAGTTTAGTATTACAAGGGTCAACTAATTTATTATTTTTGAACAAGTTTCCCTTCAGCTCTAAAAAAAATATATATATATCTTCTTGAATACTATGTATGAGATATTTACAGTTCACATAATTGATATTTAGTTGATTCAACCATTCTGATATGAGTGTCCGTTTTACCTTTTGCAACTATTTATGGAGGGAAAATAAAATTATTCAGGACAGTAGGAACGTCGCGGAAAAAAATTGCAAGTACGTAAAAATCTTCGCTCCGTCCGACTTCCGTTTTCGGAATTTTTTTCCGTTTTCATGCTGAAACACAATCAGTTATTGAACAAAATTATATTTTGCAAAAATACTGAGCAGAGGGAATATTGCAAGAAAAAAATTATGATTACAGATTAAATCTGCAGTTCATCTAACTTCCGTTTTCGAAAGTTTTTAAAGATGAAATTCCGTCCCCAGCAGGAAAGTGCCCCACCCCTTCCCTTGCAACACACACCAAACCCCCACCTTCCAAAAATTATCTTCAGTTTTGCATTGTTCTCGAGAACGACACAAATGATGACAACGAAGTCAGAGTTCCTCGAATTTGCAGAAGAAACTCGTGCCTAAAGTTTACAAGGAAAATTTTTGCTCCGTCAAACTTCTGTTATCGGAAGCTAAAATACAAATATTTATGCAATAAATTGATGTTTAATAACAATAATGGACAGAGGAAACTTCACAAGAAAAAGAAATTACGATTGCAGAATTTTTCTTTTTTACTCCGTTTAACTTCTGCTTACGGATGTTCTGCAAAACGGAATACATTCCCCAGACGGACACCACCCCCACCCCCACACACACCCCACACACAGGTGCGCTAATCTTCTGAAAATAAAACATTATCTTCAGTTGGGTTTTTTTTTCATCAATCTCAAGTATAAAAGAAATGTGGAGAAAAAAAGCGGAATTCCGCGAATCCGAAGAAGAATCTCATGCCTGATTCGTAACAGCCTGCGATATGCAAAATGAACTCCTCATGCGGCAACATATGGAAGCCGATTCACGTGTCCATAAACTGATTATGTTCCTGACATGAATGATGTATTTGATTGGAATTTTCGGAACTCTGAAAGGTCCGTTTCTAACGCACAATTTTTTACGAAGGATATGTTTTTAAAGCGCAAATTTTACGAGTGGTTCAAAAACGGACCCAAGATTTTATATATTTTTTCTTAAAATTCCATAAGGCGAAAGGCTCCTGCCTAACAACTTTATTTCAGTGGGAATCCCGCCATCCCGCCCTGAATTTTAACCTCTGAAATTGGTACTCTAAACTTGTGAAAGGGCATCAGTGACAAATTGTGCTAGACTTTTTCTCACTGAAAGTTATTAATTACAATGTACACTGCATACTCCAGACTCCCCTTTCAATTTATTGTACCTTCTTTTTGTAGCAATGCTGAGAAATCCATCTTTCCTCTACATGTATTTCTGCATCTCAAATTCTACCCAATCCTATGTTCTGCACCACACGCAATATACACAGTCGTATCAGAATAATATGACCATCCCCAGAATCACAGTGTACCCGCCCAGGTGCGTCACACAGTACACATGACAAGGTCAACCACACCGAGATATAAGTGGCCTGCCAGGACAGATGAGCCATAGTGCGTTATGTAAACACAATGGGCAGAGGTAGTGATTTGACGGACGTTCAAAAAGGAGCGATCATCAACTACTGCACCAAGGGTGGAAGCACCTCAGAAACAGAAGACTTTGGGGCTGTTTGCGGGGTGTTGTAGTAAGGGTGCACCATGAATAGACTGCTGGCACACCGAGTACCTCCCGGCGTCATAAGTGTGGAGCCCGAAAGGCCATCAACCCCAGAGGAAAATGTCGCCTTCGTTGACTGGTAAAGGGTAATCAACATGCAACAGTGCAGCAATTGAGCATGCAAATGAACACTGGGGCACCCAGGTATGTGTTCCCAACAACAGTAGAGCAAATCCTGTTATGCATGGGTCTCCGGAGTCTATGCTGCATCAAGGCACCCATGTTAACCCAGGTCCATTGGCAACGACACTTGCAGTTCACATGAGACTACTGTCATTGGACAGAGAAAAAAGGTTACCTACTCCTGTGAATTAAGGTTTCTACTCCACAGAAGTGACAGGCGGTGGCAGATACAGCGTCAGATACACGAGAATCAACACCCAGACACGCCTGTCAGTCAAGTACAGGCCAGCGGTGGCTGTGTGCATGTCTGGGGGATGTTTTCCTGGTATGACCTGGGACTGCTAGTACTACTGGATGGGTTCCTGAATACCAGCGGCTACCTGTCCATCCTCGTTGACCACATGCATCACTTCATGTTTGACGTTTACCCTGATGGTGTTGGTGTCCACCAATGGGACAATGTGCCATGCCACGTCGCTAAGGGGGTGCACGACTGGTTCCAGGAGCATGACAGCGATGTCTCCGTTCTCCCTTACGGGGTGCAAGACTCGTTCCAGGAACATGACAGCGATGTCTTCGTTCCTTTCTTGGCTGGCAAAATCACCAGACCTCAATCCCATAGAGCACTTGTGGAACTATTTGGATCGACAGGTTCGACGTGCAGACACACAACCACGTCACCTCTGGGACCTCCGTGCTCTGCTGCAGTCCAAATGGGCAACCTTTCAGGGCCTCATTGGACCATACCACGCCGTCTCACCACTGTCATCCGGGCCAAGGGTGGTTATTCCCATTATTAGGTAGGTTGTCATATTATTCTGATATGACTGTGTACAGTCATACTGAAAGTTTAAATGTGGCACCTGAAGAACTGTATTACTGTCAGCACGCTCAATAACACAAAGTAACACAGTGAAGTGGAGCTTTGCTACATTTCCACTACATCCCGTTCTTCATGGAACACAGCTTTGATACTTACTTCAGAAGAATTACACCTGCATACCTGCCAACTTTCAGAAACAGAAATCCGTAAAAAAAAATTAATAGATATATTCGATGAAATTTTTAATCGATATATTCGATTAGATTACTTGTCGCGCATATTGATTATATGTACCGAATATATCGATTTAAAAGCGTTACCCAAATCAAGTATAAACTTGTAATTGAAGTGACTACAGATGTTTGAATTTATTGGCACATTTATATCGATTAAAATAGATTCTTTACATAATTTCTCATTACTATGCTCTATCATTATAATCTATAAAGTGATAAAAATTTACTTTTACAGAAGTTTGCATCTAAAGAGAAGGATGCTCTTTCAATGGGATTGTGTCCCATGCCGTCATGAAACATAATAAAATGTTTTCAAAAATGAACCATTTTCATGTTAGGCTTTTTTTTTTTTTTTAATCTTATGGAGACACGGATGATGAGACAGTCAAATCAAAAAAAAAAAAGTTGAAATAAGTAAGAGTGACTGAGAGACACTAACTGGTAAATCATGTTCAACTACAAATGAAGTGAACAAACATTTTGTACGAATCGTATCCAGTTCATTAAACTTTTAACAAAGGAAGTCAATTTCATTATTTTTTTCCCATGCAGTCAACGTTATATTTATGCTTGTCACTAGAAATATGATTTATAATATCATTCATTCCACCATGCGAAATGTTGAAATTGCATAAACACGATAGTACTAAACGCATATTTTCCATTTTTGAAGATTTCGCAATTCACAGGAATTCCGCAGAACATGCATCGCGGAATGTTTGATAGTACTTTTTCCCCTTTTATATTGCTGCTCATAGCAAATCACTAATAAAAAATTTATTATCACTCGGAAAAAAATGCAAGTAAAAACTGCTACAGTAAAATAGTAGCAGCTTAAAGAGTTGCAATTTGAAGAGGAAAAAAATACCGATTGCAGAGTTATCCGATTCGAGCTGGTCAGCTAGGAAAGCAGAGAGCAACTGAAAGGTTCTTTCATCTAGAAACAAAGGTTTAGGTTTTAGTTATGAATGTCATCCTCTGGGGTCCTCCCTCCCTCCCCATCATTCCTCACAGGTGGATCGATGCCTTGTCTTTTACCAAATCCGACCCCTTTAGCGGCATCCTTTATACTTCCAAATGGCACTGATTTTATAGTTCTGTCTTCCCTTCCTGTCCTCCCCTCATCTTACTGAATAGAGCTTCTCTAGTCTAGTTATTCCTTTACAAAAACAATCTGGGCCCATCAATGTCTGAATTACCCCATCTCCTGCAGTAAACTAACACAATGTGTTTTGCCGGAGCAAAACCAACAGTCTTTTACATCAGGCGTCACAAGAAATGATACAGCCACTTCGTCGGTGACATAATCCCCATCTCATTCTCTGCTCTCTTTGCGGCGTAGCCACAGCACAAAACGTTTGAACCAGGATTTTAATTCTGATCTTATATCTCTTAAAAAAAAAAAAAGGCTTAACATGACAAAATGCGGAATACACGTATTCTGTTTTAAAAAATGAAAACTCTAAATATCACACAATTTGGTTTGATAGAAGTTAAAGCCAATGGAGTTTTTTTTTTCAAACAGGAAAAAAAAAAAAAGAAAAAAAAGAAAAAAAAAAGTCTACTACCTAGATTAAACTCGTGCTGTCAAAATCCGGATATCTTAAAATTCAGAGTTGTTTTCTAAAAGCCCAAAATTTCATACCTACAAAAAAGTGTGGGTTTGCAAAAGCAACAGTGTTCTTCACAATACTTTACTGTTTTCTTTACGAATTAATTGATACTGTATATTTTGCGTGTTTTTGCTTTATAAATAGAACATTTTTTGTGCCTGTTAATTTCTAAATTAAAAAGCTACCACAAATGCGTCATTTTATAATTAAAAATTCTATCCAAATCAGTCAATTTCCACGGAAGATATTGTGCTGAAATTCTAAAACACGAGAGAACAAATCTCGTGCATGTACTACTGCACTATCCCAGTGAATGCTGATAGTAACCATTTTCAATAGGATAGGTCCACTATGGGTGTTGAACAGCATACCCAAACTTCATCACAATCATGCTTTGATTTTATGCAAGTCATCACGCAAAAGGGCGGAAGAATGAATAGGAAAGCAGAGAGCAACTGAAAGAAATAGAAAGCTGAGAGCAACTGAAAATAATGTCTTGACCTTATCTTTGACCATTTTCAATAGGGATTTGATGAATTAGTATGTACCCCAACATATTAATTTTGTTGAATCAAGCCAAGACATTTTTATGAACGTTATCGAGCGATGAAGAAAGCACGGTTGGAAAGCATAAGAAGCTTACTGACTACCGGACCAGCAAAATAAATCATTGCTGGAGCAGCACTGGCTTGAAAGAACATTGGACTTACTTTTTTTTTTAAACTTCCTCTTATAGTAGCATTCTTTCGTTAGCTCAAATTTATTGCCAGAGGAGAAGTCACGAAACCATGCCCCAATGCATTTTTAATTTCACAAAACTAGCAGTTTTTGCTTAATTTCATCATGTTGGGTATCGATCTGGGCTTAAAAATTCCACAGATTTAAAATCTGTTTGAATTTTTTTCTATGATAACTATGTTCTCAGATAGCATTTCGAACTAGGAGAAATAAAGACACCTGGCTCCAATGCAAGACATGCTGGCCTGCTGAGAAGTTGCGACTCTGGAGACAAACAATGCATTATCTGAAAAGAAGGTGGGAAACAGCGTGCCTGAGAGAGAACCAAGCCCAAGGTTAAACAAGCCCAGCTGGTTGGTGTTCTAGTGTTTGAAAAAAAGGAAACAATAACCTAAAATGAGGGAAAACTACAGCAAAATGTTCCCAAATAAACACATGACTGAAAACTTATTCGTAACTTACATCGGCACTTTACTTTGAATGGATTATAAATTAAAAAAAAAAAAAGTTTTAATAGTGGGTGCAAAATAATCAGAAAAAGAAAAATCTCAGAGAATCACCAAATCCATAAAATTAACACTTTGCCCGTAAAACCGTAAAACAAGTCACAGTTCCGTAAAATTTTACGAGTAAACCGTAAAACCTGGCAGGTATGCACCTGATAATAGGCCTAAACTTGTATGTTCATGGAAATTTTTGAAACAATGACAACGCAGACTAAAGTGTAGAATGTAAGATATGATCACATTACAGAGTGATAAGTTAATATGAGCAACAACTTTCCAAGTAATGTTCACATAATAACAGTAAACTAATTATAGGTCTACAAACAGGTCAATACACTCGTACCTTTGTAGATGAGCTAATGAGCATTTGCTCTTCTTTAGAAGATGTTATTAGCGGAACACGACATATTGGTTCCATTTCCATTTCTCTTTTTCGCAAAGCAGATTCACAGCTTTCGGAAAGTTCTTGGATTAAGTAATACTTGGCCTCAGCTAGCAATTCAGCAATTTCACGAGTGGATTCTGGCAAGGGCACTGATCCATCACGAAGAAAATTCAGAATAGTTCCAAAATGCTTCCCACAGCGATCAATAAGAATCCAACCTGAAAATCAAAGAAAGTTTAAAAAAATCTACTATACTTCAGTTTACACTTGTGAAACAAAATGCAGTTGAATTTCAAAAGAATGCAAATCATTAGTTTGAGAAAAACTGAGCTATCTACACTTTAACAAACTGAATTATCATATACACCTACCTAATAACAAGTTGCTTTCCCCTTTCATCCTCACAACAGCAGCCAGACGTCCTGGTAAGGACTCTGGATGTGGTATTGCCAATGATGAAGTGAGGATCACCTGTCATACAGCAGCAACAGTTGTTGGTGGAGTTTGTGATAGCGAACAGATCTTTACAATTCATCCCACAAATTCGCAATGGAGTTGAGGTTTGGCAATCAAGGGGAGCCAATTCGAGTGTGGTAAACTCACCAAACCAGCTTCGAAGTTAGACCTGGGAATTTCTTGCTCCCCAAAAGGAAGTGATTCCACGTTGCCCCACTTTTGTTATGGGACAAAGAGAGTCACAGTCGGACACTAGGATAAATCACTTCATCATTGGAGAGGGATGCAACGAATCAACCATCTTGAGTGTTTTCACAAAAAAAAACATGGGCATCTCCTCTTGTAACTTGCCCTCAGTGTCATTGTTATGGAAGTGCTAAGTCAGGATCTTTTCAAAAAATGTTGCATAGGCAATTCCATGGATGTACAGATGATTTGGTTTCTAATTCAAATAAAGAAGAAAACAGCAGCGACAAATTTGACAACACTTTTAACTAGTGACGCAACTTAAAAAACAAAACTGTTTGGAAACTCTGATAGTAAGTTGGACTTCGAGGTTTTTGAAGATAATTTTAAAAACTTTGTGTAGTTTTATTTCAATAAATGTGTTTTCCATTTTCCAAATTCTTGAAATTTAAGGTTGGCTTACATGACAGTTCTGACTTTTTACTAACTTTTAGCTATTGAACTAGAAGGAAGGGGTTGGCTTATAAGCGAATGGGCTTATTACATGTGGCAGTTGATATATCATCAAACATTTTTGGTCTACTTGCTAGAAGCCCCTCCCCCCTCCCCATACAGAAAACCATTCCATCTAATTTTATGTCTACCTTTCGGTCTTCAGCCTGATCATAAAATGCAACATCTATTTAGATAATCTTTAATCTATGCTGTGATGCACATCTTCAACCAACTCTATACCTTATCTTTTATTGTACAGTAACTCTGTTCCATAACTTCTGCATTATTCGTGCTTCTTCCACATCTATTTCTCCTTCCTCCTTTATTCTCACTTATTTTTTCTCTTACAACTTTCACATCAGTGGCTTCTAAGGTCCTTTTTGAAGAGGCCTTTACTTAACACAGAACTCTCCAGCCAGAACAGACAGCAAGGGTAAATACTGCATTATATACAGCAAGTTTTATTCTTTGAGAAACCTACCTCTTCCTTAATCAAAATAGTATTATACAGCAGTCAACAGATTTTCCTGATACTATTGTCTAACTCAAACTTTCCTGGCTGAGTAATAAACACACCCGAACAATTTAACTGTAACCTGTGTTTGTATTTACAATGCAGTTGAAGTCTTACTTCGAACCATTGTGAAATAAGCAAAACTTCTTGAAAAAGGGAGTAAAAAAAGTGTGAAAAACAGACCGTGTGCTGTTTTCAGTTATTTCTAACAATAAAGCCAATACTGCTTGAACTGTTGAATGGTTATTTCTCTAGCATAGATAGAAGCCCTTTATATAACTATGCCTAAGGGCTACTTCACACAACAAAAGTTAAAGATGAAATATCCATGTAGACAAGAGTTTTAAACCATTTATTTAACCATTAGTGCTGTTGAACATAGGATCTCATCATTGTGAAAACCAACATAATAAGTTTCACAAATCTGATTAAAATAATACTTGCTGTGAAATTATCAACTGTTTTACAGAAAAATACATATAGGTACTTTTAAAAAACAATGGTATGATAATGGGGAACTGAGTCAAGGAAACCAAGGAGGTGGTTTTTAAACACAAAAATGGCTCTGAGCAATTTATCCTGCCCCTCTTTGGCCACAGGCTGTCATCTTGCTTGCTGCCTGTCAAATTGTCAATTCATCTTCCAACCCCCCCCCCCCTCATTTCCTTCTTTTTCTGAAGAAACAAAAAAACAGTGTTTATATGTTTTGCTTGAAGCTAATCTAAGAGGTGCTAAAATTATGTACATGAATAAAGAGTGAAAATGCTGCATTTTAAGACTTCCAATTGGTTTCTCTTTATAAACAGAGCATTTTTGCTAAATCTGTTAACTAAAATGAACAAACTCACCATTTGCCATGTGACAATTTGTGTCACCGTACACTTCAGACATTAAAATAACTTATCTCTACCTTTTTGTGGGTGGACGGGAAAGCAAATGCATGTGTGCATAGAAAATTTGAAAACATGACAAATTTTCTCTCAAGAAAAAGTTAACAAAAATGTGTTTGAAGAGGGACTTTGCATTGGGGCACAAACATGCCTTGAGCAGCTGCTACCAAGAACCCTTTATTGAAACACCTCAAGTGATCATTATATCACACAAATTTGCACTAAAATTTAAGCTCCTGGGAAATCAGACATGTAAAACCCATCTGGAAAAAAGCCTGGTCATCCTGATATCTTCATGCAAACTAGCCATTTGAATGCCCATTCTGGAACAAACAGAAATGCAATTTCATTTTCATCCAGTGCTGATCTGTTTTCCACAGCCATCTTCTCAACCCAGTTAACATTGTCCCTAGAATAACCGATTTAGGGGTTCGGTTCATGTGCTGTTTTGCCAGAGTCAGTTTTTGCTCCACATATGCACTCTGCTAACTGTGTGTGCATGACTTTCACATTCTTAAGACCTTCAAGGAATTTTTCAGTAAACCTCAATACATACTAATATCAAATGTTTGTGTTCAGTGAAGAACACCATTTGTTGTTTTTCCAAAATACAATCTGCAGTGCTGCAACTGATGTGAGGCATCATTTTGTACTGCTGTCTTTTGAGATGACACGATAAACAACTAAAATGCATTAGGAAGAGCTGCATTAATATCCACATTTGCTGTGTGAGCAAATACATATGTACAGGGGCAGACAAATCCAAAGCATCCAGTCACCGGAAAATCACCTGCCACCTAGAGTTTTTACATTCAATTCCGAAAATTTTGTTTTTCAAACTTCGTTTTTTTGGTATGAAGCTTCCATCTCTTGAATAAAGTAGCAGGTATAACATACAAACTTTTCTGCTCACATCTTTTTCGTAGACTACTTACCATAAAATCAGAATAATGAAGATGCCAAAATAAATTTGTTTGGCACTATCGCCAGCAGAGTTATTCATTATGCAGGGATATTGGCAGTAGCAATTCAGGCAGAAGTTCACAGTGCAACAGAAGAGAGATATGGGTACTCATGCAGTATATGCAAAAGAGAGATTCATACCAATGACATTGATTTCATGTGTAAAAGTGTGTTTATTCGTTAGTGATTTTGCAGAATACAATGTACCAGAAAACAAAGCCGAACTTTCTGAGATGAAAAACCTATTTTGAAATGCAATTATTAATACAAGTGTATAGTATGTTATCTAGTTTTGGTTGTGGATTTTGCATTGAATTTTTGAACAATACCTAATAATATGTTAATGTTGACTGTTGAAGTTCACAATTCTGTGTGTGTATAGTTTGTTTATACACAATTCTGTATTGTACACCTATACACAATGCTGCATGTGCAGTTATTAATCATGGGTTTCTCTTTTTATCTTTTGAAAAAATGTGCTGGCCCCTAAAAAGTTTGGGGTTTTGTAAACCTTTGCATGTGAAGGCATTATAACTTGAATACAACTCTTCTTGTTCTCCGCTTAAGACAGATTTTCAAGTCAACTCCTAAGTGCATATATACGTATACTTTCACACCAATAAGAATAAATTCCATCTCACACTTCTAGGAGGACAACTATACAATAAGCTGAGCTATTGTAGGTGCTTCCAAGCTTCAGCATGAAATGCAATTGGAGAAAACCCAACTGGAAACTGTTAGGATATGTTTGTGCAAGTGAAAGACAGTGAGTGAAAACATGGTACAGCAACAAAAATAGCAAACATAAGGTGTTAAAACAATACATGAATAGGTAGTATGTGACAATCAGAGTCGCAGAATATAGACGTATACGTGTACGCCCTACACGAATAGTTTCCAAATTATTAGCAGATTTTGCAGATAGTTTTGGCTTGTAGATTAAAAAAATAAAAATGTTATTTACAGCAATTAAAACACTTACTCAAGGCTTTACTCAGATTAATATATTTAATTCTATCTTAACGTGAGAATGTTCAACTATTTTTAACATCTTCCGATAGTGAGTTCTTTCGTTTTTACAGACGTTTCTGGCCTCTTGATTTTATCAAGGCCTGTTCTCAATATATAGGAACTGCAACAAAAGTCCTGTTTACACAGAAATAATTTAAATTTTATTGCCAGGTTTCTCTTGCAGCTGCCAGTCATAAAATTTAAATATTTTCCATTTGTATTTTATAAGTCTGCTATTTTTGAATTAAATTGTTGAAAATGCTATTTATAATTTTTGAAGGTTCATTAACGGAACTGCTTTTCTAGATATAAAAACTTTCTTTAATTAGTATCTTGTTTTTATGAGGTTCATATAGTTCAATATTTTTAACTTTTGGCCTTAAGGTCCATTTTACACACATTTCTACGCATTCAGTCGTAATGTACTTTTGTCCTCTCTAGAATCTGTAATGTTCTAATAATTATTTATTGTTATATTAATTTTTCTTTAAATTATCTTATTCTATTGTTATCGCGATTCGCAGGTTTGCAGCAAGTTTTCTGTTTTAATTGTTGTGTACACAGATACACATTTTATTTTTATACAACTCTGGTGACAATTTTATGCCAACTTCATGTGCTTCTGAAAGTTAATGCTGGAAATGAGATTAGAAAATATAAATCTAAACAAATGAAGAAAATCTTCCAGTTACCTTCAGAATCAGTCAAGACTTCTAGGCGACCACTGAACATGGCACGTAGCATACTATCATGTTTGGTAAGAGTACCAATAGTGGTGTAATGCAAAGAACCGCCAACATTAAGTTTCACATATTGACTTGGTGCTCCTTTGATCACTGTCCTATGATCACCAGACATAACAGGATTCCTTGATTTCACCAGAATGACGGTTATTGTCAAGGAAAATTTCTACAGGGAGAGAGACAAAAACAGAAAAAATGTAAAAGAGAACCAAAAATATGTGAGATTTTAAGCTCTACAAGTTTGCTCCAGTAATTTTTTTTGATAGGAGTGCATTACATTTTTGGTGATGTTGAAAAAATAATCGTCCACACAGTAGTCATTGTCTCGAAATGGCACATTCAAAGCTCTGTGAATTAGGGCGTTATCATCTTGATAGATGGCATCCTCTGCAGGAAGCAATGCCCAAGCCACTGGATGGACTTCGGGCAGCCAAAATGGTTTCATACGTCCTGCTAGTTATCTGTCCTTTCAAGGTGATCAGGGGACCTGCTGAAAACCACAATATGCCCATCTAGAGCAGGGGTGGCCAACATTTTTTTAAATTGGGCCAGTAAATTCTTAAAAATCACTTGAAGGGCCACTGTAACCAACTTAAATATTTACAACTATTAGCAGCTAAAAAATGAAGTTATTTTATATGTTTTTGTAAAGAATTGAAACCCATATACATTTTTAAACAGTCATTTTATTAAATCATTCATATAATATTAAAATTATTATGCAAAAAAACCAAACTGAATTGTTATAATACAACTTTCTTTTTTACTAGAAATTAAAGAGACAAAATTAAAGTTCCTATGAACTTTACACACCTGCAACGCTAATATGATTTTTGAACCTGCTTTTCACGTAACAATTCGTCAATGTTGGGTGTAATTCCTGATGTACTTTTTTAAAAAGAAGCATATCAGCAAGGTGTGCATCTGTGATAGTTGAACGAAATTTACTTTTTACAACATTCATGGATGAAAATGTTTGTTCACAAATGTAAGTGGATTCAAATCCGCAAGTGAACCTCAGAGCAAGGTCATGAAGCTTGGGAAACTGTTCTTTAGAGACATATTTCCAGAACTCAATCAAATTAGGAGCACTGGGTGATTCACACTGTTCTTTAATCTTAGCACTAAGTCCTGAGTGGCTTTGGATTTCTAATATTTTGATTTGCATTGATGGGAAATATTTATGTACATCAGTCTCTGAAATACAAAATGGATTTATGAATAAATCTATGTTACTCCTTTCAGATTCAAAAGCAGAAAATCGAGTTAAGAATGACTGTTACAAAGATGTAACATCAGCTGATTTATATTTTAAATGATCCATGGTAAAATTATTGTACTTACTTAAGATTTGCTGAATGGTTGGGAAATTATCAAGTTTGCCCTGCTCTAAATTGTTACAAAACAATTTCAACTTTAATTTAAAATTGTTTACTTCATTGAGCATGAGTGGAAATGAAGCATTTTTACCTTGCAATCTTCTGTTAAGAATATTCAAATGATGCATAATGTCCACTAAAAATGCTAAGTCACAAACCCACTCTTGATCTTTAAGTAGTCTGCACTCCACAGCTAAAGTGGAAGTACTTGGTCTTTTAATTTAAAGAACCATGAAACCACTTCTCCCTTATAAAGCCATCTAACTGAGTTGTGAAGTAGAAGTTCACCATATTCATTTATTTCTTCGTCAAAAGGTTAAGATTCAATCACATGAGCTTAACCGAAGAAAGTTCCCTAAACTTCCTTCGGTTAAGCTCGTGTGATTGAATCATATTAACACAATGCACAACAGGATTAATAACATTATGAAAATTCATTTCTTTAGCACACAAAGCCTCTGCGTGAATGATACAGTGGTATGAAAACAACTTCGACCCTAAATACTCCTGGACCAAAGAAACACAGCCATTTCTCTTCCCTACCATGGACGGGGCACCATCTGTGCAAATACTCTAACGTTTAGCCCACTGAAGTTTACCACCATCAACATCACATTTTTCTACACAGTTTTTCAATGTCTGAAAAATAATCCCTTCCGGAAGTTCTGGTTGATAATTGACAGAGTTCTAAAAGTTCTTGAAACACATCAAAATTCTTGTTTATGCACCTTACAAACACAAGCAACTGAGCATTATCTGTCATGTCACAGCTCTCATCTATTCCAAGAGAGAAGTATGTGGAATTAGTAATTATATATTTTGTTTTGACACATCATCCGCCATTTCTTCAATGCGCCTCATAACTGTATTTCGAGAAAGGGAAATACTGTCCACTAATTTTTTGGTGTTTGTATCACCAGTGTATTCGGTAAATATAGAGATACTTTCTTTAATAACCTTGCCATCTGAGAAAGTTTTTATTTTTTTTTTTTTTTTATTGAGCGAGTAAATATGATATTTCATATGACTCTCAAAACATGTTATTCATCTCTTCATATTTTGTTACAAATAAGCTTTTGCTGGCAATGAAGTCCCTTCTTTTTCTTTGAAATACATTTAGTTCTTAAAGCAAAGCCAGGAGGGTATGACGTGTTAAATGTATCACGAGATACTTTGAAATGCCTCTCAATGTTGTATTGTTCAGGTACTGCAATTGTTGCTGAACAGTTCAGACAAATCGGTTTTGACCACTTCCCCATAGTAAACAGAAATTGTTCTTCCCATTCTTCCTTGAATGACCAGAAAACCATGTCACTGTCACATTTCCTTTTGACGGGACATGTTTACTTAAAGCCATTTTACTTCAGACTTCAAAATAATATACTATGAAAACTGAATATCAACATGTTACTTAGGATCTGAAGCAGCACAATTTGACTGTGAGACGAGTCAGACTGAAAACAGCCAGCTAGTGCGGGAAGGTAAGCGTTGTGTATAGTCACGTGACACCTCTCCTTCATTGTCCAGCCCCCTTCTATAATCACTAACTCACACTCTCTCTAACAAGGCGGTGTGAGTCAGTGTTTACACAAAAATGTATCAGTATGTGCTTTTGAAATCACGACTGCTTTCACTTCGGCATAATTTATAAAATCCAAATTGTCAAGAATAAATTAAAATGAATCCAGAACAAAATAAAATAAAAATAAATAATAATAAAATAAAAATAATTATTTTTGTCAGTAAGAGCTAAATTAGAAAAACGAAGTTAGTGTTGTGATACTGGGGAGGCTATTCAAAATGTCCTGGCAGGCCAATATTTGGCCTGCAGGCCTAGGATTGGCCACTCCTGGCCCAGAGCATGACAGAACCACCACCATGCAGCACTGTTGGGAGCAGACAGTCTAGGCTGTATACTACTGACGGTGTTCTCCACACGTAAACATGTCATGCGGTGGGGATTCATCCGACAACATTACAAGCTTTCATGCATCAGCAGTCCACGTTGATGCATGAAAGTGGGATGAATCCACATTCACACGTAAACATGTGTGAATGTGGACTCATCCGACATTATTACAAGCTTTCATGCATCAGCAGTCCACATTGTATGCTCATGGCACTACTGTCGTCTCCGTTGTGCATTCACCTGGGTCACCAGAGGTTTTGCAATAGCAGCAATCTTGTTTATGCAGTTCCCTGCGCACTGTTCGCTGATACTGGGATCTGGAGATGCAGATTGAGCTCCGCACTAATTTTCGGTGCTGTGATCTTCTTATTATGGGTAACAATTCTCTTTAATGCTTTGCCCTCTATCAGTCAGGGTCATTTTCCGGACGCTCTTATGTTTCGCAGACAAAGTTTTGCACCGAACATGGTATGCTGTCATGACACTAGACACATAACCTCTCGATATCTCTGCTACTCTGGTGACTATTGTCATGAAGGCACCAACTAGCTGGCCACCGACAATTAGCACTCTTTCGAAGCACGTTAGGTTACTCATTTCGTCATCACCCTGAAAAACATTTTGCAACAAGACACTTTAAATGCACTTAAACAGGACCTTGAGATTAAAAAAAAGCTGTTACAACCAAAAAGTGGTGGATACCTTTGCGTGTTGCAACATATGCTGCTGCATTAAAAGTCACGCCTCTGTGCATGGTGTTCACATTATTCTGTTCAACCCTTGCACATTGCACTTTGAAAGTGCTTGAACTACTTGAGAACCAAATACCGAAGTTTAACCTACCTGTTTTTCAATTCAATAATGATGGAACATTTCACGCTTATGATTTATTACGTAATTTGCATTAAAATTCAGTTAGATCTTTTGGCTGAACATCAGCCCTGGTCACACAGGTAGCAAGTATTCACGTGGTGGACGTTGTTTCCATAACTGTAGCTAGCCACTAGGGATTTCCAAATAATCTGGAAGTTGAAAGGTGCATTCAAATCACAAGAGTTTTTGCTTAGAATTTCCATGCATTCCCTTTAGCATAAGGAAAATTTGTTTGAGAAGTTTGCAATTAATCCTCTTTCTACTGTGGGCCGCAGATGGCCTAGTGGTAAGCGTTCGTGACTGCTATTTATAAACCTCAGGTTTGATCCCAAGTGTGCAAGAATGCTCGAACCATTAAATATCTGCAGTGCGTCGGATGGGCACGTTAAGTTGTCGGACCCAGGGTACTGACCCCGCGGTAATAAATGAGAGCATCTTTTTACCCCTTCCTACTTTGCTTCCATGTCACTTTCCTGTCGGGCACTCTAGCCCAAATCTCCTAGTTTTGAAATTTGAAGACATCAAAATAATTAAATCATATAACAATGAAAGACATTTGCGTATTACAGAATCTGTGCTGATTGAAAAATAGGGATCGAGTATGTAATCATAATGACCCAAATATACTTAACGAAAAATGGAAAGAACTAATAAAAATAGAACAAAAAAAAATATTGCAGAAGAAAATAAAATATTAACTACAGTTCCTAACAGATGGAGCCACAGTGGCAAAGTTTTCAATATGACGTGGGAGATGGGCTGACGCAAGAAATCACTTCTCTCACTCACTCGCACTGTGATAGCAGGGCTGATATCACCTAGCCTCCTGAAGACAACACTGGTCTGGTAGAAAACTGCTAGAGGCAATCTACGTTGGGAACAGCAGAGGTGTGGTGCATGAATGAGAGAGTGAGATGAGTTTGTAAATAGAGGGCAATGAGATAAGTTTGTTGTAAATAATTGTATTTTAGGTTTTAAAATGTTTTTGTTAGATGGTTTTGGTGTTTATATATAAGAAGTTAATTTATGGTTTGTGAATGTTCATGCAAGTAGGTTCAATGAATAGTAAGTTTTATAAGCCAATTAAACTACCGGTTAGGGTTATTTAACATCAGTGAAATTATAGGTTTTTAAGTAAAAAAGAGGTTTTCTTGGATCAAGTATCATTGCAGGAGTATGGATTAATAAATTACTCACTCAGTCAAATAAATGAACAAGTTGAAGACAACATAAAACTGCTGCACCAGAAGCCCAAACCAACCGTAAAAATTAAAATGGGAAAAAACGTGCAATGAAATGTATCTTTTTCAAAGAGAACAGACCTTCTAGTAAAGGTAAGTTTCTCATTACTCTCATTTCACAAAATGTATCAAACCAGTTTGAATCCAACAAAGCCATGAACTTCAGATATAATATCTCTGATTTGAATTTATTGACACTTCACAAAAACTGAAACAACTCTTGCGAAACACTCTTATGGGCAAGAGAATCGAGTGCCTGAGATAGTCCAAGTCTTCTCTATTCTGAGCGAACCCTTTCCCAAAGCAATGGCCCATTCCCCTACACCAGCTGATTCATGTTGTCATGTAAATGCTGGCAGGCGATGGTACGGAAGGTTTTCGCCCCAGAACTGCGAAGACTCTGGAAGAGCTGTTTGCGTTATGCCGCTGACTTTCGCTCGCCAGACTGAGTCAAAGAAGCGAATCCACACGTGTTTTTTTTTGTAGCGAAAGCATCGACATATTTTAATACCGTTAAAAATTAACTTTCCTTAGTGTACATTTAATTCAGTTTTATTTGTGCATTCTCTGGGCTTCGCAGCTAGCCTTGAATATATGCCACTGACTTCATGGAATATTTTGAAAGGGTACATTATTTTCATATTCACCCTCTAGCAAAAACGCATCCCTAACCCCAATCAACAGAAGCCTGTACAACACTCTACTTATTTTAGTTCCATGGCTGATGTTTTACTCTGTAGTGCTACCATAACCAAAGTACCAGCTGTCTATATGCTCCCTCAAGTTAAATGCAAGTTCTGCACTGTTTGATGAGCTTGATGCTTTTTTTGAAACTACACAGAAATCTCCTATAACTTTTTAGCATAAACAATTATTTTACACATGCTTTTTCATATCATTGCTTAAAAAACAAAAGAAATTTTTTTTCAAGTACTTGAAAATGAACTTTTTCTTTTCAAAGACTTTTCAGTGTTTTCAAGCAGCGTATGAACCATATAGAGAAATGCCACTCCTTCATTCTGCCAATAGAATATGTGCCTCACAGATATCACACCAAAGAAGTGAGAAAAAAAAAACAATTTTTTACATTCCACTTTATGTATTTTACTGAAATATATGATTTGTAGAAAAATGCCACTTCATGTATTATTAAAAAATCCATACTTGTTTTGCATTGTGGAACTATATATATTGTGTAGTGGCACACTGAGAGCAGTGATCTCAAACGTAAACAAACTCTACAGCAACCGAAGGAGTCATGTGACACTTTCGAAGTGCTTTAAAAAAAAAAAAATGTGAAATAGTTTTACCTCATGAAATGGAAAGAAAGCACTGAGCATTCTCATATAAATCACAAAAATTAGAAAATTACATGTCTAATACAGTTAGAAATATAGTCAGCTTGTATTTCATATATACTTTACACTACATATTTATTTTTCATTTCAGGGTTTAACAACCACCCTGGGTAGCTCTGTGGGTTATAACCAATTGCAGAGCTGCCTTTGCATTGTTATCAAGCTGGGACCTAGGGACCCACAGATTTTTAAAAAATGGGTACTTTGTAAGATATTTGGAGTCCTTTTGAAAATCAAAAGAATCAAGAGAGAATGAATATTTATACTTGCATAAGCAAATGATTGTTCGTTAAAAGTCAAAAAATACTTGCATAAGCAAAAAAAATAAGCAATGTACATTGTTCGACACTTTAATTTATGCTCTTTGAAAGCAATCTTAAAAAAAATCAAGAACCGAAAGAATCAAATTTCATCATTTTCAGCTAAATTTTATTATGATGGAACTAACTACACAAAGACAATACATTTTAAGTCAGCTCAGAACACCAGAGCAATTTTTATTTTTCAAAACACAGGAACTGTGCGATTACTCTTGGACAGTTTTTTTGACTTTTAATGAACAATCATTGAAGTAGACCTACAACTTTTAGTAGAGTATAATCGTTCACAGTGCTCTCATTAAATGTTTGTTTTCCAATTTTCAATGTTTTTTTTTTTATTGGAGGTTTAACGACCACCGTGAGCATCTCAATGGGCTATAAGCAGTCATCCACCCCTAATTTAGGGTCACTGGCTCCAGGGAAGGGAGAGCCAGCACCGTAAGACAAACACAACATCCATGCCTCACTGGGATTCAAACCCAGACCCATCTCAGACGAGTTATCAGAAGCCGTCACTTAGACCACTGCACTACCGGGGCGGCCAAATTTTAAATTTCAACTTTTCCAATATTGATTAAAAGAGCTGAAAGGTTTAATAAATTAATCAGGAGATTTGTATACTTACATAATCTTATATTGTATATTTACATAATCTTGAGGGATGGTGCATTGCTCGCTGTTTTCTTTCTTTCTCTAATCCTCACATATTTGAATTTTGCCAAATGGCTTGATAAAAAAATTAGAAATAAAATGCGGGTCCCAAAGGATGACGGAATTTGTAATTATGGGTCCTTTTTTCTTGTTTTTGGGTAATTTATGTGCTACAATGAGTCAGTGGCAGCACTGAATTGCCTAACCCTTCCAGGGAAGGGACAGAACCAGCGCCATCACAAAAACATGCCACTCATGTCTCACCTAGGATTCGAAGCTGGGTCTATCCAGTGGTTAAGTGGTATTGGACAGGGCACAGGCTTCTGCCTTGCACATGTCTGGGTTCGAATACTGAGGTATCACACGGATGTTGCATTATTTTGATGGCACTGGTTCTCTTCCTTGACTGGAACCAGTGGTCCTAAATTAGGGATATATCCACTTACCTTAGATGCTCAAGTCATTAAAACCTTAGGGGAGGGATCACACTTTTTAAAATGTGTCACTGTGTCTGCAAAAGTATTTGTTCTGGCAAATAGATCTAGACCCAGTGCGTAGGTGGGAGACATTCATTCTCTTTAGAAAATGATCAGGGACAGCATTTTCCTAAATGAAACTGCTATACACAAAATTCTATAAAAAATGTTGCAAGTTTTTTTTTTTTTTTTTTTATTGGAGGTTTAACAACCACCGTGAGCAACTCATTGGGCTATAAGCAGTCGCCCGTCCCTAATTTAGGGTCACTGGTTCCAGGGAAGGGAGAGAGCCAGTGCCGTAAGACAAACACAACATCCATGCCTGACCGGGATTCGAACCCGGACCCCTTACGGACGAATGATCAGAGGCCAACGCCTTAGACCACTGCGCCACCGCCGGGGCGGCTGTTGCAAGGTTACACAAAGGAAATATTTTTTTCTTTACTTGGTAATTTTCAGAGCTTCAATACAAAGACAAAATTTGAACTTTAGGCTAGCTCCACTAGGGATTCTTCTTACTTTGTCAACACCATTCTGTTATATTAAAGTGGGACATTTTCAGCTATTATCAGTGTTTCTGTCAAACTTCAGCATACAGAACACAAAGGTAAGAAAACATTGGCAGTTAGTACAATACTTGGAATTTGTTCACTTTTCATTGCTTCACTCGCTCTTTCAAGCTCTAGGTACTGTGTTCTAAAATTTGCTAAAAGTATTTCACAATGAAAAAAAAGTTTATTTATGCATCTAAATTCATTGCACTACTTTATCTTTCACCAAAATCTCAAGCTTTATGTACTGTTTTATGATTCGCTAATAATATTCAACAATAAAAATCGTTGTCTAGGTAAAGCATATATATATATTCGAATAGTGATCTGTACTAAACATGTGCTACTATACTGGCATAGCGTGGGGCGTTCACGATTTAAAAATCCCCTTGAACATATATGGCAAAACGGGAGTTGCTCATCCCTGATTTAGGGACCCATGTCACAGAAACGTCATCCAGATGTAATGGGTATCAGAAGCTCGATCCCTTACCATTAGACAACTAAGCGACTTGTTTACTGGCATTCAGCATTTTACATCTACCTTCCGTGAAAAAAGAAAGGGAAAGAATAGCAAAAAGAAACTCGGTTACAATGTATTTATTTTTACACGAGAACATGTGTTCCGTCCAACATCTGTGAAACATCCATCTTTATGCAATTTGCCGGATCACTGTTGACTTACCTTTGGAGCTATTTTCAGATCTTGCTGGTAAAACCCTGGAGTGGTACAATATTGTGGGCTTTTAGAAGAGACATGCGGAAAGCCTAGAATGTCAATGACTCAATCCATTATCTTTGCCTACCGGGAAATGAGCAACAAATGCTTTCACAACACTAAGTGAGCCATGTACTGACTCATAGCGTCAACACCCTACCACAGCCACAACAGGGTAGGGGTCAATTACGCATATTTTACCTTAAACATGAACATACCTTTGCACAGAGAATAGTGCAAAGTTAAAACGAGGTAATTAACTATGGCTGGAAAATGAGCAATGCTAAAACAGATCAATTTACGGTATATGAAGCCCTTTGATGAAACCCACACCAGATGTACAAATTACAGAACGTTACGTAGTGCCATTGACGTAGGGCAACTTCCTTTCCTTCAGCGATCAAACTTTCAACCAGCGCATCCAGCTAATTTCAGCTCGAATCAATATTTTAATCCGTAGCCCCGTAAGCGTAAAGTATAGTGTTTAGAAGGGGTATGTACATAAAGTAAGGTGACCAGATTTTTGAGAACGAAACTGAGGACAAAATAGCATGTTGTTCTCAATTTCAAGGCAAATTTGAGGACAATTTTTATTCAAAATGAGGACAACGTCTGGCATATTACGGTAAAGCACCTTGGTAAAACCGAAGTATAGCGTTAGCGTATATATACATTAGGCTTCACGCAAAGTGGTACTGCTTCATTAACAAGGGCATCTCCAAATATCTTATACTGACCTCCTTGAGCCGCCCCGGTAGCGCAGTGGTCTAAGCGATGGCCTCTGATCATTCATCCGAAAGGGGTCCGGGTTCGAATCCCGGTCAGGCATGGATGTTGTGTTTGTCTTACGGCACTGGTTCTCTCCTTCCCTGGAATCAGTGACCCTAATTTTTTTTTTTTTTTTTTGATTGGAGGTTTAACGACCACCATGAGCAACTCAATGGGCTATAAGCAGTCGCCCGTCTCTAATTTAGGGTCACTGGTTCCAGGGAAGGGAGAGAGCCAGTGCCGTAAGACAAACACAACATCCATGCCTGACCGGGATTCGAACCCGGACCCCTTACGGACGAATGATCAGAGGCCAACGCCTTAGACCACTGCGCCACCGGGGCGGCTGACCCTAAATTAGGGACGGGCGACTGCTTATAGCCCATTGAGTTGCTCACGGTGGTCGTTAAACCTCCAATAAAAAAAAAAAAAAAAAAAAAAACCTCCTTGAATATGATCTAAAAAGGTCGACATCAAGGAGGTTAGAAGAAAGAGGAGTTGGCAACAGAGTCTCTCACCGTGCTTCTGGCGTGACGCCACTGTTTATCAGCTGACTACGCCAATGCACCCAATCCGAGAATCTCCTGTAAATCTCTATGGGGAAATCGCGATTTTGAACGGGTTTTTCGGACCCTTATTCTACCTATACAGTCATGAAAAAAATTGAGGCTGAAATATTCATTTTCATAATTATAAAATTACAGAAAAAATAGGAAAATATATAACGGAAGAATTGGGTAGACATACAGCAGTAATACTAAAAACTTCTATTTTTGAATTCATAACTGGAACTCTGTTTTTGTTTTTGTTTTTGCATTTGAATACTTCTGCATGAAGAAGCCACGCGTGGTGGTGAAAGTTAGCATTTTGTACTAGTGTTTCTAATATAACACCAATAAAACGGATTTCAGCGTTTTTATTAGGAAAATATATGTTGGTATTTCTTTAAAAAATTGAACAAAATAATGATTATTTGAGCGGAAGTGTATACTGCGTATGGTTACTTGCATACTGCGTTTGTGCAAGTAGCCATGTTTAAAATATTATCAAAACTCTAATGTTGAGAAATACGAAGTCCGAAATATTCCTTGTTTGCATCCTTGGTTCGCACGCGCTAAGCGTAACTGCTTCAGGAACTCCCGCAAACTGGCACCACCTCAGAGAGAAGATCAATCAAAACAGCTGATCTGTTTCGGCTTCACTCTCAAAACGGGTCCTTTCACCTCCTCTTCTTCTAATCTCCTTGGCCGACATGCGCTGAATGTTTTTTAGTAGTTTATAGTTGAGCCTTAGCAACACAGATTTGTTTACCTTAGGAAATATGGCGAATGAATCTTTAGGAAAAATAGGGTTATACTTTGATGATCTCAATAAAATCCGAGTTTTAGATCCCATTGTCAACCAAGAAACTGTAGAGTTAAAGGATGAGTGTAAACATTTCGTCAAAAGTAAGAATTAATTATTCTGTCTGATGTACTTGTGACATATCGCCGCTGCTCATTTATATATATATATATATATATATCTCATTTTATGTATGCTCATTTTTATATATGTACGCGTGCTTATATTATTATCATAAAGTTAGTAAAGCAGCGGAAGGCATAGACATATGAAGTTATTTGTAATAAAGAATCATAATTTTCGTGCCCGTTTCTTCAAGAATGCTGTCATCTCATTTGGTACATCTAGAGTGGTGGGGATTTGACAGGGTAGAATTAAACCTCGGTATCGAAGAATTCCAAGAGTGGCGTATTATCGCGTTAAAAGAGGTTAGGCATAGGATGAGAAATTTAATTATAAAGAGTAATTTCTGTAATCGCGGCATTTTTTATTCGTTATATCGAATTGACAAAAGTATAGGTGTATAAGTATTTGATATAGTTGTAAAGTCATTATTAATAAAACCTGTAAGTGCCAAATTATTTTAATGATATTCAGGGTTATTTTAGTTTTAGTTTAAAAAATCTGTAAGTAAAGTTTATTTGCACTTATTTCAATAATGCACCACTGGAACAAAAATTAAAAAAATAATTTGAGCTAGAGAAAAATGCAATACAAATGATTATGAGGGAAAGTAAAATTCAAAAGTAGAAGCTGCAAAAATAAAAGCTGCCCCAGTATACTGAGGTTTTGGCTTCTTACCATTGTTTCAAGATAGGTTTGAAGTTTGTGTAATATGTTTGCATGACCAACAAAATGTATAATTTAACAGTGAAGTCACTGAATGATAAGAAAAATAAACTGTAACACTAATAATTAAAAAGTATTTTCTCATGGAAAAAAAATCTAAAGTGATTTTATACATTTCCACAGCAAATTGCCTTGTTATCGAAGACAGAAAGAATGAACAATTTTCCATGGAAAATGCTTTTGCTCCTTAGAATAAAACTTTTGCTTTTAATTTACTCTTGGAAAATACTGTATTTTTTGGAACATATGACACACCTTTATTTTTCCAGAAAAATTAAAAATAGGATTTCAAAGATTTTTATTAAGAAAAATATTAAATTTTATGTGTAAACATAGCAGCTTATGAATCATTGCAATTTGTGACATTACAGGGTTCTCATGGTCCTTATTCAGAAATTCCTCAAAATGCATAAAAAGTACTTATTTTTTCTTACTGCCTGCATGAAATGCAGAAGTTACAATGAAGTGCGTACAACTTCTTCTACTGGTTTGCTGTGTTAATGATGATGCCGTGTGATGTTGGCAGAAACTTGAATTATATGCAACAGTATTGTAAACTTCATCAACATACTTTAATTTGCATATTAAGAGATATATAAAAGCATATTTGTACACATTGTTTTCGTGCGTGTAATTCGTAAGTTCCTGAAAAATCTTGGCAGGGTGCTTAAAAGTCCTTAAAAAGTGCTCATTTTTTGGGACAAAATGAGACAACCAGCACTTGAAGATTATCAGGCGAGCTGGGCATATCGCAGACCACCGTATTTCGTGACCTTCAGGACCTCGGCAAGGTCTACAGGAGCTGCCGCATTGTCCCTCACGAACTGATGCCAGCGGAGGCAAAGCGCCGAGCGGAAGTGTGCATGAAACTCCTAGAAAGCCCACGTGATGTATGCTTCATCAAGAGAATTGTTATTTGCAATGAAAAATGGGTCTATTTTCATAATCCTAACACACAGTGGCAGTGCTTGAGCTCAGGCTAGCTTCCTAAACTTGTTGCTAAACATGGGCACTTCAAGCACAAGGTGATGTTCTGCGTCTGGTGGAATTTCAAGGGGATAATCCATTACGAATTTCTTCTAGATGGTCGTACCATCAACGCCAACCTCTACTCTGAACAGCTGGAGCTGATGTATGTCATTTTGGAGGAGAAGTACCCAGCACTGGTGAACAGAAAGTGTTTTCTCCTACAGCAGGACAACGCTCAGCCTCTTACCGTGCGAATGACCCGGACAAAACTCCAGGAACTTAAGGGCATTGAACTGATGCCACACCCTCCATATAGTCCGGATCTTGCCCCGTCGGATTATTATTACGGTCCATGGCCCACTTCCTCCACTTCAAAACTCCAGGAACTTGAGGGCATGGAACTGATGCCACGCCCAGCATATAGTCCGGACCTTTGCCCTGTCGGATTATTACTTGTTCCGGTCCATGGCCCACTTCCTCCACTTCAAAACTCCAGTAACTTGAGGGCATCGAACTGATGCCACACCCAGCATATAGTCCGGACCTTGCCCTGTCGGATTATTACTTGTTCCGGTCCATGGCCCACTTCCTCCACTTCAAAACTCCAGTAACTTGAGGGCATCGAACTGATGCCACACCCAGCATATAGTCCGGACCTTGCCCTGTTGGATTATTACTTGTTCCGGTCCATGGCCCACTTTCTCCACTTCAAAACTCCAGGAACTTGAGGGCATCGAACTGATGCCACACCCAGCATATAGTCCGGACCTTGCCCCATCGGGTTATTATTTGTTCCGGTCCATGGCCCACTTCTTTCACGGGTGGCACTTCAACAACCAGGAGGAGGTGGCAGCTGGAGTGAAGGAGTTCTTTTGCCTCGAAGGACAAGAGCTGATACCACTGTGGAATCAACTGGCAGACAGATGGCTAAAGACAGTGCAACACCATGGCCTATATTTTGAATGGTTGTCAGCTTTCATCGTTAAGGTACGCATGAAAACATAAAGTGATACAAATGTTGCAAAACTTTCGACTCACCCTTTATACATGTCTAGCATGCTAGCAGGCTGAGCTCATAAAATCACACACGCATAATTAGTGGATAAACGTAAAAGTATAGTAAACATTCACAATGCAATAACATTGTAGAAAAAGTGCAAAAGAAAATTGATTACTGTACCTAATAAAGCAGCAATGATATTTTAAACTGTTTTAGCAGTCTTTATAGCACCATACATGCATATACATTAATGGTGATAGTAATGACCATCAGTATATAACAACAGGAAATTTTGACATCAATTTCTTTGGGGGAAAAAAGTGTGTTTTATATGACAAAAAATACAGTATTATTTTTTTTCCTCTACAAAAGAGAGAAAAGAGTGCTTCATGATGCAGCCATCAAAATCATTGGCAGTCATAAATGATTTATTAATGGCTGCAGTAGTAGGATGGGAGGTGGACTGCTTTGATGTAGCCAGAAACAGGTCAGAAAACTATAGTGTAATTTGCAGAGAAAAACTCAGGAACTGTGTTATAACTGAAATTAAAATGTTGGCTTACCCAGAGTAGAAAACAAATAATTCGCACTGAAACAGGCATTGATTTAGTTTTCTTTTTTTTACCTGTAGCAATATTTGCTAGTGCCGTGGATTGTTGCCACCGTGGTGTAAGGCTAACGCGCTCGGCTAGATGCCGAGAGATCCATGTTTCAATTCCCGGCGGCGGCCGAATAAAAATTTTTCGGTTGCTGTGCGTTGCTAAACGTGGAAAGAGCGATGTCCTTGTTTATTCACTGACGCCACGTATTTGAAGGATTTTCACTTTGGATCTCGCCCTTTGGATTTAATTGTTATAATTAATATATAGCGAGTGCCGTTAATGCCCACCAGATGAAGACATCTCAGTAGCTGAGCTCATCTTACGGATTTATAATGTCAGATGCTGACAGAAAAATGCATGTAACACCGTGGATTGTTGGCCGCTGTGGTGTAAGGCTGACGTGCTCGGCTAGATATCAAGAGATCCGGGATTCAATTCCCCAGCGGCGGCTGAATAACAATTTTTCGGTTGTTGTATGTTGCTAAATGTGGAAAGAGCGATGTCTTTGTTTATTCACTTGCTAGTGGCCTTATTTTTTACTAGCACACTGCATTATCTACTAGTGAAAGTTTATTAAATATATACAAAAAAACTTTAACATGTCCCTCTCCATTACATGACAAATTTTGATTTCACCCCTGTAAGTGTAACTGTCACATTGTAATGCTGAAAAGATTACAAATATTTATATATAACTCACCTTTTCATGACCTGACAGATTAATTCTAACAATATAATTCAAATGCAAATATTTAAAAAACATTTTTTTTATTTAACTTTATTCACGAAATTCAAGAACACTATTCAAAATCAAAATCTGAAGTTATTTTCCATATAGTTTACGATCTGGGTTTCGGGCCTTTTCATCATAACACTTTAAAATAACAGGCCTGTGGTTGAACTTGTTTTCGGACAGACCTTCAAACTCAATACTCATGAGAGCAGTCAATGTTTGAAGCAGGGAGATATACTGGATATTTCTACTAGTGCCAAAATGTTTTTATAATGTTTGTACTTTTCAAGAAACATTCGTTTCCAGAAAGCAGTTATTCCTTTTTGTATGTGTGTAAAATATTCCACATGCACAAAGCAGTGGCGCTTTACAGTTCACACTAAAACATTTTAATTTTTCCCACTAGCAACTTTTGCTAGAGCCACTTTTTATCACTAGCAAAATGCATTTGCTTGCTAGCAATTCGTTACTAATTACCGGTCGAAATCGAGCCCTGCACGGAAATAATACAAACATAAGTATTCCTTTTATCTGGGCCATTTAAATTATCTGCAGATGTTTTGTGTCTCTTGATGTCCTTCAGGTCACAAATGCCATACTCATACCTGCCAGGTTTTGCGATTTACCCGTAAAATTTACGAAAACGTGACTTGTTTTACGGGCAAAATGTTAATTAAATTTGGTGATTTCTTGAGATTTATTTTCCCTTTTCTGATGATTTTACACCCGCTATTAAAACTTATTTTATTTAATTTAATCCATTCAAAGTAAATAGCCGATGTAAGTTACGAATAACTTTTCAGTTATTATAATAAGCTTGTTCGTAATGTGTTTATGTGGGATCATTTGCCGCAGTTTTCCCACGTGTTAGGTCTTACGTAGTTTCAAACACTAAAACTTGCGCCGCGCGTAAACTAATAAGGATAACAACCAGCCAGCTGGGCTTGTTTAACCTTGGGTTTTGTTCTGTCTTTCTCTGCCCCCCCCTCTCCTTTTCAGGTAATGCATTGTTCGTCCCCCGGGTCGCAACTTCTCAGTAGGCCAAAGTGGGGTGTCACTTGCATTGGAGCACGCACTTGGGAGCATGTATCTTTACTACTCCAGTTCGAAATGCGATCTCAGAATGTAGTTATCGTAAAAAAAAATTCAAACGGATTTTAAATCTGTGTAATTTTTACGCCCAGATCGATTCCCAACATGATGAAATTAAGCAAAAGCTGTCAGTTTTGTGAAATTAAAAATGCATTGGGGCAGGGTTTCGTAACTACTTCTCTGGTAATAAATTTGACCTAATTAAATAATGCTACTGTAAGAGGAAGTTAAAAGAAAAAAAAAAGTTCCATGTTCATTCGAGCTAGTGCTCCAGCAATGATTTATTTTGCTTGTCCGTTAGTAAGTTCGTACGCTTTCCAACTGTGCTTTGTTCGTCTCTCAATAACGTGCATAAAAATATCTTGGCTTGATTCAACCAAATTAATATGTCGCAGTACTATTTTTTTCCTCTGCAAATTGCATCTCTTTAAACTGTTACTGTTTTACTATAGCACAGTCTTACTTGCATTTTTTTTCAAGTGTCAATAAATTTAGTATTAGTGATTCGCTATGAGCAGCAATATAAGGGAAGGGGGTACTATAAAACTTTCCATGGTGTGTATTCTGCGGAGTTTCCTGTGTATTGCAAAATCTTCAAAAAATTAAAAATATGCATTTTGCTCTACATGTCGATTGTAATTTCAGCGTTTCGCGTGGTGGAAGGAATGATGTTACTAATCATATAGCGCCAAGCATAAATCTAATGTTGATTGCGTGGAAAAAGAAAATATGAAATTAACTTCCTTTGTTAAAAGTTATAATGAACTGGATGCGATTTGTTCAAAGTGTTTATTCACTTCGTTTTTAGTTGAGCATAATTTACCAATTAGTGTCCCTCAGTCACTCATTTATTTCGTTTGGCTGTCTTATCGTCTGTCTCTCTGTAAAATAATCCTAGCAGGAAAATGGTTCGTTTTTGAAAACATTTTAGTTTGTTCTGTGACGGCGTGGGATACGATACTATTGGATTTGGGAGTCAAAGGGTGGAACATCCTTCTTTTGAGATGCAAACCTCCATAAAAATAAATTTTTATCTCTTTATAAATCATAATGATAGCATAGTAATGAGAAATTATGTATAGATTCTATTTTAATCGAAATAAACGTAGATAAATTCAAACATCTGTAGTCATATCAATTCAAAGTTGATACTTGATTAGGTAACATATCGTTTTTTAATCGATATGTTCAGTACATTTAATCAATATGTGTGACAAGTAATTTCATTGAATATATCGATTCATTTTTTTTACGGATTTCGGTTTCTGTCCTTTAGGTCATAGTACATCATTGATAACATGACCTGAAGGACATCGAGAGACATGAAACATCTGCAGATAATTTAAACTGCCCAGAGAAAAGGAATAAGTATGCTTTTTTTTTTTTACAAAACACATTATCATGACTTACTAAGCCTACCTTAGCTACCAATGCAATAGAAAGTGATGAAACAAGTCCAAATCAAGGAAATTATTTGATAGTGTTTTTTAATCTTTTGGCAGTTATACACTGAGTTGGCATTCTGTTAGGAACATCCTCATTTTACATATTTGGAGTGATAATGAAGTACCACGTGATATCAACGTCATGTGTGGTTACTATAAATTGTGCATACCTGTCCTCTATGTGTAATCAGTAAACATTTGCCAGTAATGGTGAAACGTTTAGTGATTTCAATTTGACCACGACTCGACAGTTGGAGCTCGGAGATGCCGATGTTTGGGAAACAGCTGCACTTGTTGTCTGTTCCTGTACTACTGTATCAGAGGTGCACCAGTACAACAACGGTGCAGTTGGACTTATTTCCATATGCACCATGCGCAGTACTTTGCTTCGCCTGGGGTTTCACAGCCGGAGACCGATGAGGGTATACATGTTGACGCGTAGTTGTACAAACAACTCTTGGTTTGGTCCGAGGAATGTCAGCAGTGGACCCTTTACAGATGAAAGAAGGTAATCTGGAGTGATGAATCTCATTTTCTGCTTCACTATGCTGATGTGCGGGTTCGCATATGGCATAAATAGCATGCATAAAGCTCTATTACTTGGCTGCACAGTTGGGGATCGACAGGCTGGTGGAGGTGGAGTTCTTGTCTGGTGAGCCTTTTCCTGGCAAGCCCTATGTTCGTTGGTTATCATCCCACAAACACTGAATGGTGGACACCACAGGGACCTATTAGCCGACCATCTCCATCCATATCTGCAGGAGGTTTACCCGTCTTTCCTGGCAAGCCCTAGGTCCGTTGGTTATCATCCCACAAACACTGAATGGTGGATCTGTTAGCCGACCATCTCCATCCATATCTGCAGGAGGTTTACCCGTCTTTCCTGGCAAGCCTTAGGTCCGTTGGTTGTCATCCCACAAGCACTGAATGGTAGACGCTACAGGGACCTGTTAGCCGACCATCTCCATCCATACCTGCAGGAGGTTTACCCGTCTTTCCTGGCAAGCCCTATGTTCGTTGGTTATCATCCCACAAACACTGAATGGTGGACACTACAGGGACCTGTTAGCCGACCATCTCCATCCATATCTGCAGGAGGTTTACCCGTCTTTCCTGGCAAGCCCTAGGTCCGTTGGTTATCATCCCACAAATACTGAATGGTGGACACTACAGGGACCTGTTAGCCGACCATCTCCATCCATACCTGCAGGAGGTTTACCCGTCTTTCCTGGCAAGCCTTAGGTCCGTTGGTTATCATCCCACAAACACTGAATGGTGGACACTACAGGGACTTGTTAGCCGACCATCTCCATCCATATCTGCAGGAGGTTTACCCGTCGTTCCTGGCAAGCCCGAGGTCCGTTGGTTATCATCCCACAAACACTGAATGGTGGACACTACAGGGACCTGTTAGCCGACCATCTCCATCCATATCTGCAGGAGGTTTACCTGTCTTTCCTGGCAAGCCCTAGGTCCGTTGGTTATCATCCCACAAACACTGAATGGTGGACACTACAGGGACCTGTTAGCCGACCATCTCCATCCATATCTGCAGGAGGTTTACCCGTCTTTCCTGGCAAGCCCGAGGTCCGTTGGTTATCATCCCACAAACACTGAATGGTGGACGCTACAGGGACCTGTTAGCCGACCATCTCCATCCATATCTGCAGGAGGTTTACCCGTCTTTCCTGGCAAGCCCTAGGTCCGTTGGTTATCATCCCACAAACACTGAATGGTGGACACTACAGGGACCTGTTAGCCGACCATCTCCATCCATATCTGCAGGAGGTTTACCCGTCTTTCCTGGCAAGCCCGAGGTCCGTTGGTTATCATCCCACAAACACTGAATGGTGGACACTACAGGGACCTGTTAGCCGACCATCTCCATCCATATCTGCAGGAGGTTTACCCGTCTTTCCTGGCAAGCCCTAGGTCCGTTGGTTATCATCCCACAAACACTGAATGGTGGACACTACAGGGATCTGTTAGCCGACCATCTCCATCCATATCTGCAGGAGGTTTACCCGTCTTTCCTGGCAAGCCCTAGGTCCGTTGGTTATCATCCCACAAACACTGAATGGTGGACACTACAGGGACCTGTTAGCCGACCATCTCCATCCATATCTGCAGGAGGTTTACCCGTCTTTCCTGGCAAGCCCTAGGTCCGTTGGTTATCATCCCACAAACACTGAATGGTGGACACTACAGGGACCTGTTAGCTGACCATCTCCATCCATATCTGCAGGAGGTTTACCCGTCTTTCCTGGCAAGTCCGAGGTCCGTTGGTTATCATCCCACAAACACTGAATGGTGGACACTACAGGGACCTGTTAGCCGACCATCTCCATCCATACCTGCAGGAGGTTTACCCGTCTTTCCTGGGAAGCCCTATGTTCGTTGGTTATCATCCCACAAACACTGAATGGTGGACGCTACAGGGATCTGTTAGCCGACCATCTCCATCCATATCTGCAGGAGGTTTTACCCGTCTTTCCTGGCAAGTCCTAGGTCCGTTGGTTATCATCCCACAAACACTGAATGGTGGACACTACAGGGACTTGTTAGCCCACCATCTCCATCCATAACTGGAGGAGCAGGAAATATGGAAGTTTTAATTTTTTATAAGTGAAGAAATTAGTGTAATGTTATTTCTGCTATCAGAAATGCTTATTTAAGCAGCCAGATAAAGTAAAATGCCAAAATGGATGCACAGTGTTATGCATATCAGGGCTTGAAAAATACCATGCTCAAGACATGTAAATTATTGGTATGGGCAGGTTAAAAAAAAAAAAAAAAAAAAAATTGACTTTCCCGACCGGGCAACTAAATTAAAAAAAAAAAAAAAAAATCATTCTAGTTCCACTTGAAGAATCTTTAGTTAAATATATCTGGGTAAAGCCTTGAGTAAGTGATTAAAAAAATTCTCCTCCTATAAAAAAAGGGAGGTTGTTGCCTATCATTTTCATTTCACTACAAATCACTGGAAGTTTTATTATTGTTACTGAGTGCCAAGGACAGGAGAATATGTCATTTCCTTAATTATATTATGCTCCAGGCCCAGAAATTGGGACCATAAGTAGTTTTGCTCCATTGTGTACAGATAGCAATGGGGGGGGGGGGGCAGCGGGATATTGCTCAACCCCTGGTGGGGTCTCTGTTATAACTTGAGTGAGCAAGGCAAGGTGCACACTTTTGTGCACTGAACATTTGGAATACATGCCCTTAAAATGGCAATGCAAAAGATGAATAAACAGTTTATCATACTTTTAACTTAAAAGAAATGAGGCTTCTAATTTGTTAACTTAGAAGACAAATTTTGCTGGGCATCCAGCTTTTACTACCTGGGCAGGTAAATAATTTCTGCACATGCCCAGTCTACCAACTGGAAGTTGTTTTCAGTAATGAATATTTCTAAACTTTCTCGGCTTGTAACTTTTCAGATATCTTTCAAGCTCTGCATACATAGATACCAACTGGAAGTTGTTTTCAGTAATGAATATTTCTAAACTTTCTCGGTAATGAAGCGAAAAGCAATTGGCAAATAGGGCGATTCATTTAGTGTCAGTCCAGAGAGATTTGGTAGAAGCTATAGTGCACTGACAGAGGGGTTCCATTCTTAAAATAATAATAATGTTACCAGTAGTGCACCCAGAAATTTCTCAGAGGGAGGGGGGGGCATGGCACAGAATTTTCTGGGGGGATTCCCCTCCCCTCCTCTAAATTAGCAGGGGAAATTGTCAGGTGCTATAATAATTAAGGAGGTTGTGTACATTTATTCTTATCCAGTTACTAGTAATGTTGCAGTACAAGAAAGCTAAATGATTAGAAGAAGCAGTAGTGAAATTCTTTTCATGGTTAGATTTTTCTAAATTTATTTAACAGAACTACTCCCTTATAATTATTGTGTTATAATTATGTGGTACGTGATTAAAAAGTATATGTAGATTGCATATTGCGATTTTTTGTTTCAAACTTTGACGTTTTTTTACAATCATTTTCTGCTCTGTCAGCCCAAGGGGGCTAGCCCTCCCCCACCTGGTGCACCACTTAATGGCCCCAAGGTTGAAGATTCATGTTATGAAGTGTTGAATGAAGTGAGAAAAAGGCCTAAAAGATTTAATTTTGTTTTATTTTTATTATCACACTTTTCCATGAACTGTCGTGTTCACCTGCACCTGAAATAATTTCCCAAATATTCTTCGAAGTGCACAGACATACAGTCAGATGAATGGACAAAATGCTTACATGAGGTGAGATTATATATATTAGGTCCCTGAAGTTGTTATCCAGAAGTTTTCAAGTCATTTCAAACTGCTCCCAAACTATTAATTGAAAAGACTGAACAGATGGATGTATGGACAAAGTGCAAACATGGCATATCAGTTACTCCCAGTTCTTGAAAATTATCCTGAAAATTTTGTATGTATCTCAAATGGTTCCTGAGAGCTGAGTTATTTATCAAAAACAGGCGAACATATGGACAAATTGGCAGAGGGACAATAAAGTGTTAATGTGGTGTTTGGGTTGCTTGCTGTAACCAAAGGTCATTTTGGAAATCTTCATCTAAAATGGTCTCAAACATTGCCTCACCAAGTTCTCGCTTTAATCCCCAATCAAGGAGGCTGAATGAGTTATTAGGTAATTTCCAAGACCATAATAATCTTGCCGTTAAGTATCTATCTAATATGAGGGAATGAATTGATGTGTGTGTAGTTAGATACCCACCCTACCTGCTTATCCACCTACCCACCAACTAACATGAGAAATTTTATTTGCTCCACCAGAAAAGTCTGTTTAAGTAGCACAGTGAAGTAAAATGGGCCGCCTCTGTGGTGCAGTGATCTAAGTGCTGGCTGGCTTCTGACCAATCATTCATAATCAGAGATGGGATCTGGTTCGAATCCCAGTGAGGCATAGATGTTGTGTTTGTCTTATGACTCTCTCACTTCCTTGGAGCCAGTCACCCTAATTAGGGATGGATGCAACTGCTGATAGCCTATCAAGTTGCTCCCAGTGGTTGTTAAAACCCCAAACAAAACAAAACACACCCAAAAAGGTAAATTGGAATGAACCAGATTGCTTAGAATTTGTAGAAATGAGTGTCTTCTAAAACATTATCATGAATTACTTTTTTTTTTTTTGTCATTTTTTTTATTGTGGTGTAGGTCTTTGGCAATGACATTTACTTTCACTTTTATTATCACATGAGATTTCTTTTTATTTACAAATTTATCATATCTGTATCGCTGTTTGTTATTTTACAGAGATTGCCGAATTTCAAAATATAGTAGACAGCTTTATCCAGATTACAGATTCCTTGTCAGAAGAAGTGGAAAAAGAAAAACTCAAAGTAGGTTCCTTTTATCTTTAATTTTTTTTAAACTACCAGACATAATAAAAGTGGTTTAAAGTACTGCACGTGTTAGTGTGTTCTATACTCCGGGCACACCTAACCTGATAATGGGTGGAAAGCTTAGAGCAGGACGATTCTGTCATTGCAATGTAGTTCACACTTTCGCCTATTAACAGAGTTGATAAAAGATACATTTGAGACATAAAACATTAAAATAATGGCCGAACTGATAAAACGTAGGGTTATTTGTGCAATTAAAACGTGATCTGTAATGTATTTACGAAAGCATGTCCACTACAGCGAGCGAGCGAGAGTATGATGTCATACAATGATCTGACCACTCCCACGGCTTCTCTCTCTTCGCCGAAGTATGGCAGGCATTCAGCGGAATTCTGGTAAACTGGGTCTGGAGTCTCGCCAATTCATTTGAAGTGGTGTAGAGATATTCGTGCAGTGGGTATGAATAGGTCGCCATAGCATATCTCCTGTTATCAGGTTAGGTGTGCCCAAGCTATAGTTGTTTTTTTTATTTTTTTTTTTTTGTATAAAAACTTTTATCCCAACTAAAATGCAGGATGAAGTAAAATATGAAGATTAATATATTTTGTAGTTAATGAATCATCTGTTCTTTCATATTGCTAAAGTTATATACCATAATTTTTGAGTTAAGAGCCATTGCTCTTGTGGTAAAAAAAAAAAAAAAAAGTTGTTTGCCCTCTCTGCAGCTCTTATGCAGATGTGGTTGCTTACCCTGACCCCCTCCCCCTAAACAACTGCTCAGCAAACAGCAATTGTGAGTTTGTGTGTGATAATATCATTTTCTCAGTAAATATCTCTGAATTTCCCCCATTTTTGAGCCATACGTTTATCCTTGTTAGGCTATTAAGAATGAGAGGAAGATCCATACCATCTACTTTTTACCAGTGACCTGTCTTGCTCCAGCAGGTGAACTTTGTCGTGACATTTGTCTTCCATTTGTAGGCCACAGTTTTTGAGCCTCCACTTTCTCTCTTGCCTGTTTTCCTCTCAGGAAACAGCTGGCTAAATTTGGCTCACTCTTTGCTTTTAGTAGTTTCTCTCTCTCATTGTCCACTAACACTGATTAATAGCACCCTCCCTAGCCAAGTGGTCAAAACCAAGGACTAAAACTACCAGGGCACGAAATTTCCGGTCACCAGCTCGCCATTGGTGAGTGAAGAATTGTCATTGGCAAGTAAAACTTTTCTCATTGAATTACTGCAATTTTGTTAACAGCCGCGTCTATTATGATGATAAAAGTTTTTTTTTTTTTTTTAATATGTGGCACATATGTGGTGCTGCTGATATGTTGAATTTGTTTTCTGTAATTACTTTTTTTTCCCCTCTGAAATTTCCACACTGATGAGTAAACCTTTTCAAAGCATTTTTTTTTTCTCTTCCATAAACTGCCAGGTTCTCGGTGCTCGTACTACTTGTTTGAAATCTGTAAGTCCATTCTGCAGGCTTGTTTATGTGCCACTACAGGGAACTGACTCTCACTCGAATGAACTTTGACCAGTGGGGGGGGGGTCGAATCTCATCAAGAGATGCAGGCAGGCCACAGCAGAGACAATCCCTCAAAGAAAGAAAGAAAAGCAAAAAATAAAAAAATAAACAAGCTTCCCTCAGATTTATGACACCTGCAATTGAGCTACTAGAACAAACTTTTAAGCAGTGCGCAAAAACACAAAACACCAATTCTTCGGCACTGCATTTTTTCCCCTTTACTTTTGATAGCAAAGACATAACAGAGAAACTTCGTTTACAGGGAAAAAATAAAAATATGCACTATTTTAATCATATTTTTAGAAACTGGGAATAGCAGTGTTTTTTCTTTGCAAAAACAATTTTTGTAAGTATTTTACTGTTTAAAAAAGTGTGACTCACTGTAGATACTAATTTTCTAAGAAAACTGCTCACTGTCAATGGTTGATCGGAGGATTTTCACCGTCATTGTTAAATTCATGGAATGTAACTTAATAGAAAATATATTTGGAAGACATGAATGAATAATAAAAAAATATAGTAGGATAAACATGTGAATTTAAACACAGTATTTCTATCCTATGTAACCAAATGGTTTAACTTTAGGGATCGGCTCATAAAATGACTGTTTTCTATGCATCTCCAGTTTAATAGGGCTACAGCTGTTAACACGTGTGCAGCACATACGGCAACATTTGCTTCCAAGATGACTAAATTGACACTTCGGCAAAACCTTAAAATTGTATTATAAAGATCATATCATCATCATCATCATCATCATCATTGTCAACCATTATCAATCCACTGCTGGACAAAGGTCTCCCCAAGTTTCCTCCACAACGGTCTGTCTTGTGCCAGTCTCCTCCATGTCACTACCGCATACTTTGGAATTTCATCCACCCATCTTCCATGTGGTCTTCTTCTGGGTCTTTTCCTGTCCCTTGGAATCCAATCTAAAATTTTGATTGTCCATCGATGGTCTGTCCTTCTGGCAGTATGTCCAGCCCATTGCCATTTCAGGGATTTAACTCTGATCATAATGTCTTCCACTCTTGTCATTTTTCGGATCCACGTGTTCCTCTTCTTATCTCTCCTGGTTACACCAAGCATGCCCCTCTCCATGCTGCTTTGAGTTGTCTGCAGCCTTTGTATGTCTCTTTTAGCTAAGGTCCACGTCTCTGCACCATACGTAAGCACTGGAAGGATGCATTGATCAAACACTTTTCTTTTTAGACATAATGGCATATTGCTCTTGAAAATTATGCTGTTTCTTCCAAAAGCTCTCCAGGCAAGTTTTGTACGCCGATTAATTTCTTCACCAATGTGACCCTCACTTGATATCTGCTGTCCAAGATAAACGTATGTGTCTGTTATCTCCAGCTTTTCTCCATCAATCGATAAACCTTCATTTCTTGTAAAAGCATTGAACATCACTTTTGTCTTCTGAAAGTTCATTTTTAATCCCACTTCTTTACTCTTGTCAGCAAGTTCCTGGATCATACTCTGTAGCTCTGATGGGGTAGTTGCAAAAATGACTATGTCATCAGCAAAACGAAGGTGGGTTAGATAATCTCCATTAATCTTTATCCCTTTGTTTTCCCAGTTCAGTGATTGAAAGACATTTTCCGATGTGGCATTAAAGAGCTTCGGAGATATGGTGTCACCTTGTCTCACTCCTTTTCCAATTTTTATGTGTGTTGTATTTTCAAACAGAAGAATCTTTGCACTTGCATTTTCATAGATGTTACTAATAATATTAATGTATGCATCTTCAATACCGCAGGATTTCAGAGCCATTGCAACCACTGATGGTTTCACCGAATCAAAGGCTTTTTCATAATCGATAAAAGCCATGCACAATGGAAGTTCATATTCCCTCGCTCTTTCAATTAGTTCTCTCAGTACGTGGATATGATCTATTGTGCTGTAGCCACTCCTGAATCCAGCTTGTTCTCTCGGTTGAGCCATGTCCAGTGTCACCTTCAAGCGGTGTGAAAGAACTTTAGTGAAGATTTTATAAACCACTGATAGGAGGCTGATAGGTCTGTAGTTCCTGAGATCCTCAATGTCAACTTTTTTATGTAGCAAGATCATTGTAGCGTTGTTCCAATCCTCAGGAATTTTCCCTTCATTAAGGCATCGAGTGAAAATTTGGGCGAGTACTGTTTCGATTTCTCCACTTGCTTCTTGTATGATGTCTGCAGTAATTCCATCTTCTCCTGGAGCTTTCCCCTGCTTCATGTTCTTGATTGCATGTGCAACTTCTGCTGGAAGGACTGGAAGAACTCTGGTACTGGTACCTTTCATGATGTCTGGAGTACATGTATCATCCCTTTCATATAATTTGGAGTAGAAATCTTTCACTCTTGTCAAAATTTCGTCTCTATTTCTTGTTACAGAACCACCTTCTTTTCTCAGTGCCATAATCTGTTTTTTTCCCTTACTGAGATGTCCCTTTGCTATCTTTAGGCTTTGGTTGTTTTCAATTGCCTTCCTTACTAGTTCACAGTTGAATTTCCTTACGTCTTCAGTGATACTTTTTCTTACTGTCTTGCATAGCTCTATATATTCCACTTTGGAAGTCACATCTTGTTTAGTTGTCCTCATCTCTCTTCTTTTTTGCATCAACATTTTGGTTTTTCCTGATAATTTGTTCACATACAATTTGTTCTTAGACCCAGCTAATTTTGTTGCTGTTTCCATAAGAGCTTTGGTTACTTTTCTGTTAACTTCAGAAATATCCACTTCTTCTGATGTTAGGCCTTCTAAAGCAGAGAATCTGTTCTTCAGTTCCAATTTGAAGGTATTATGGTGTTTTTTAAGGTTGGTTATGTCAATACATTTTTTTTTGTCTTATGAGCTTGCTACGTTCGAGTTTAGTGTTGAGGTGCATCTTACATCTCACCAATCTATGGTCACTGCCTGTGTTGAACTTGTTTAGCACACTGCAGTCTTCTATGACGAATTTTTTGTTACACATAATAAAATCAATTTCACTTGTCGTCCCATTTGGATGTCTCCATTTCCATTTCCTGTGTGGCTTTTTCTTGAAAAAGGAGTTCAAGATGAAAAACCCTTCTGCCTCTGCAAACTCAACGAGAGTATTTCCACGCTGGTTTCTGTTGCCGTGACCGAATTTACCTACTGAAGTTTCATTCTGTTGCAGTTGCCCTATTTTTGCATTGAAATCTCCCATAATTATCTTCAAGTGCTGCTTACCTTTATTATTTAGATCACGAATTTCCTCATAAAATTCTTCAATTTCTTCTTCAGGATGACTTGTGGTGGGTGCATAAGTTTGAATAATCTGAGCCTGGTATCTTCTCGAGAGTTGAATAACGAGTCGTGCAGCTCTGTCAGAGGAACTTTCAACTTCTACAACTTTATCCTTCAGTTTCTTGTTTACTATAAATCCAACACCACTAGTTCTGCCAGTATCTGTCCCATGATAGTAGAAGAGATGTCCACTTTTCAGTTCAATGAGATCTTCTCCTTTTCTCCTTACCTCACTTAGCCCGACGATGTCCCACTTGATCCTTTGTAGTTCCTCTTCCAATTCAAGAAGCCTTGAATCAGAAAATAGGGAGCGTCCGTTATACGTAGCCAAGGTCAGCATCAGATGGCAGCCTAGTCCGGTCCTCCGGTGATTCTTTAGCACCCTCTGCCTTCATGTCGCACTGGCCGCTGCCTTGGCCAAGTACATTCCAGCTGCCGGAGACTGAGGGCCAAGATTTAAGTTGTGGAGTCATTTTGGAGGGGTTTGGCCATAACTCACCACGCTGGCCAAGCGGGTTGGTGAGTGTGGGATAGCATTTCCTCTAATCCCGATGGTATAGTTATACCGCTATTGGCGGTCGTCAGAGCCCCTTTAGTGGGAACAGGATGCACCACGAGAAGGCGGGGTTGACATTTGTCAAGGAGAGGCTGTGATGTTACGCATCACCTGACCTTACATCCCAAATATATACTCGCGTAAAAGCCAAATTTTTTGGAAGAAATTCTTTTTTTTTTAAAGTGAAAGTGTTGGCTTATATGCAGGTCCCGGTTTTTTGCCAATTTCTAGCTGTTGAACTAGGGGGCTCGGTTTATACGCAAGTATATAATATGGTATGTAAAATGCTGTTTTTTTCTCTAGCAGCATTCTCCTTCTATGTGACATCATGATCTTCGATTGGAGATCACAACCTTTGCAAAGCCTTCACGCATTGTGAGCTATCGAAGTTCTTTCTGAATTGGTGAAATCCTTAAAAAAATTGAAAGTGATGTATATTATTGGATTTTTCTTATGAATAGTGTCTTCAGGTAGTCCCAGGATATAGTGACTTCAGGTAGTCCCAGGATATAGTGTCTTCAGGTAGTCCCAGGATAGATTAACTTTCAAATTTTAATCGTCTTTCGAATTTTGAAGTTCCATAGCAAGATACCGCATACATAGATTTTGTTTGTTTTTTGTGGTCCAGGATATTTCTTCTCCTTTCCCCTATTTGGTATGCTATTCTTCTCCTTTCCCCTATTTGGTATGGTGGACAAGGGTTCGAAATGCTAAAATACCTGCCAGGTTTTATGATTTATGGAAATGCAACTTGCTTTACCGGCAGTGTGTTAATTTTACAGATTTGATTCGTCCAGATTTTTTTTTTTTTTTCTAGTGATTTTGCACCCAGCATTAAGACTTTTTATTTAACATAATCCATTTAAATTGAAGCACCGATGTAAGTTACAAATAAACTTCTCAGTTACTTGGGAACATTTGTCTGCAGTTTTCCCACATGTTGTTTTGGGTTGTTTCAAACGTTAAAGAACTTACACCGTGCATAAACGGTATGTAAATAGCTGCAGCTGGGCTTGTTTATCTCTCGACGGCAGCCCCGGTGGCGCAGTGGTCTAAGGCGCTGGCCTCTGATCATTCGTCCGTAAGGGTCTGGGTTCGAATCCCGGTTAGTCATGGATGTTGTGTTTGTCTTACGGCACTGGCTCTCTCCCTTCCCTGGAACCAGTGACCCTAAATTAGGGACGGACGACTGCTTATTAGCCCATCAAGTTGCTCATGGTGGTCGTTAAACCTCCAATCAAAATATATATATATATATATATCTCGACGTGCTGACAGGTGGGCGGGCATCCTCCATTGGAACACGTCTTTATTACTCCTAGTTCGAAATGCTATCTCAGAACGTAGTTATCGTAGAAAAATAACTCAAGCGGATTTTAAATCTGTGGAATTTTTGAGCCCAGATCGATACCCAACATGATGAAATTAAACAAAAGCTGCCAGTTTTGTGAAATTAAAAAATCCATTTGGGGCATGGTTTCGTAACTTCTCTGGCAATAACTAACGAAAGAATGCAGTATTATAGGAAGTTAAAGAGAAAAAAAAATCCATTGCTCATTCGACCCAGTGTTTCTCCAGCAATGATTTATTTTGCTGGTCCTTTAGTCAGTAAGTTTTCTACGCTTTCCAACCGTAGATTGAGGAAGTGTAATATGTTCCAGATTTGTCTTCCGTACGATAATTTGCATGATGTGTTGGCTGGATTCAACGAAATTAGTATGTTGGGGTCCATACCAATTTGTCGTAGGATGTTCGTAACTGAAATCTAAACCTTTATTTCTTTATGATAATTTTCAGTTGATCTCGGCTTTCCTAGCTGACCAGCTCGATCAGATAACTCGGTAGCCAGTATTTTTTCCTCTGAAAATTGCATCTCTTTAAGCTGTTGCTGTTTTGCTGTAGCAGTTTTAGTTCCATTTTTCTATAAGTGTGAAGAAATTTAGTATTACTGATTTGCTATGAGCAGCAATATAAGGTAGGGGGAGGGGTACTATCAAACATTCCGTGATGCGAATTCTGCGAAATTCCCGTGTTTTGCAAAATCTTCAAAAAATGAAAAATACGCATTTTGCACTCATGTCGATGTAATTTCAGCGTTTCACGTGGTGGAATGATGTTACTAATCATATTTCTAGTGCCAAGCATAAATCTAATGTCGACTGCATGGAGAAAAAATATGAAATTAACTTCCTTTGTTAAAGGTTATTATGAACTGGATGCGATTCACGCAAAATGTTCACTTCGTTTTTAGTTGAGCATAATTTACCAATTAGTGTCCCTCAGTTACTTATTTATTTCATTTGACTGTCTCATTGTCCGTCTCTCGGTAAGATAAATCTAGTATGAAAATGGTTCGTTTTTGAAAACATTTTAGTTTGTTCTATGACGGCGTGGGATACAATCCTATTAGATTTGGGGGTCAAGGGGTAGGACTTCCATAAAAATAAGTTTTTATTTCTTTATAGATCATAATGATAGCATAGTAATGAGAAATTCCGTATAGATTCTATTTTAATCGAAATAAATGTGCCAATAAATTCAAACATCTGTAGTCATATTATATCATTAGCATTATTGTTTTTTAATTGATATGTTTGATATATTTAATCAATATGTGCAGTGCAACAAGTAATTTCATCGAATATATCGATTAATTTTTTTATGGATTTCGGTTTCTGAAAGTTCGCAAGTATGCGCTAAGGAGTGGTGAGTGGGGTTTTTTTTTTTTTTGGTGAGTGCATTTGATCTCGAAATTTATCCCCCTGGCAACTACTATTCATGATGGAGTTGGGGTACATTTCTTTCATAGATGGTGTACAATAATTTAAAATTCAAATATAAATAACAGAAATTTGTAGCAGTGATCCCAAGTTTCTGTCATGTCACAAGCTGCAGCACTTCTGAGAATTTAGTGTGGTTCCAGAAAGCAGGGTTAAAAAACTGTTATGAAAAATAGCATTCATGGTTTTTGCACAGACAGTAGAAGTACTTGAAATGAAAAACAGAATTGATTTCAATTTCTTCTTTCCAGCACATTTCTGCTTCATTAATTAATTCATTTATTATTTTTTTTCATGAACATTCTTGTATGAGAAATTGATGTTTAATATTTCTCACTTTATATTCAGATATTTTGGGGATTCCTGTTAACATTTACGGAAACCCTAAAAAACCACAAACTGGATGGTTGGTGACAGGATTTGAGCCTCCCAACATGCTACCTACTATACAGCTATGAGGAACACACTTCAGCCAACTGTATAACCCTGGTGGTAGCAACTGAATTTTCACTGTTTCATCAGACACAAATAGTTTTCATATTTAATGATGAAGCTTAAAAACCAACTTTGTGAATAACCTCAAATTGTATTAATTTTTAAATTATTGTCTTTGGTTTCTGCATTAGCAAATAAGCCTGATCCTTGTAATTTTCTTTAAAAACTGTTCAACTACCACTTTACAGCATCACATGAGGTGTGATCAAAAAGTTTCTGGAATAGCTACAGCATGGAACTGGTGTGCATGTGTTGTGGTTTTGACATTGACTGACCCCTAGAGTGGATTGTGCTGAGTTATATGATGCTTCACTGGGCTATTTCTCTTGCTTCGGTGTCTAGCTTTTATGTAGGTTTCATCTAAAATGTTGAAAACTGCTATTGCAAAAAACAAGCTTTTATGTAGGTTTCAAATTAAAAAAAAAACTTGTGACATTGGTTGAAGGTGCAGAACATTCAGGGCATCCATCAACAAGCAAATCTGGTGAACATGTAAATCGACTTAAGGAAATTGTGTGAGATGATAGACACGACACTATTCAAAAAATTGAATTGAGCATTTGTTTTAGTTCTGTCAAAGCATTTTAACAAATGCCCTGAATATGAAAGGAATTGCCACAAAATTTGTGCTACCCATCTGTACTGACAAACAGAACCAATCATGGATGAATATGTGCAGAGAGTTGAAAAGTAAACTTGTAACAGACCCTACTCCCTGTGCAAAGTTATAACTGGTGACGAATCATGGATTTACTAGCATCTTATTATTTATTTTTATCCCCGAAACTCAAGATGCAGATATGAGGAAATAGATTTGAAGACATTAATATTATTCAGGAAGAATTGCAGAAAGCATAGAAAATGTTCCAAAAAAAAAAAAAAAAAAAAAAAAACAGACTTCCAAAAAGTGCTTCAAATGATGGTGCAATTGCTAGAATCAGTGTAGTGTATCAGCTCCCAAAGTGAGTACATTGAGGGTAGGATACTGAGGAGTAGCTGCTACCTGCCATTTTTATTGTATTATATGACCATTGCAAAAACCTTTTGATTACACCTTGTACTTTCTGAAAAAGTGAAGTGTTCTTCAGTTCGCCATAGCCTTGTGAGGTTACTATCTGCATAAAATTTCAGCAACCAATTCTTTTTGTTTCTTTCTTCCTACCATACATAGCAGAACTGTCAATGTTGTATTTTTCGTAGTCCCTTATCCATAGCACCATTTCTTAGTGTTATTAATAAGTCCTCTTTTTCTCCAATACATAGCAGGGCTTGAAAAATACCATGCCCGAGATGCCAGGGGCATGCAAATTATTGACCTGGGCAAGTAGAAATGAATTCTAGTTGCCCGGTACCGGGCAACTAAATTCAAAGTAAAAAAAAAGTTTGGAATGGAGATTTTCTACTCTAGAAAAAAAAAACTGTCGTCGCATGTTTTTCATTTTACTACAAATCACCAGAAGTTGTTTTATTGTTATGGAATGAGTGCCAAGGCCAGGAGAACAATGCTTCTTCACTTATTATGCTGTAGGTCCAGAAATTGAGGCAATACATAGTTTTGCTCCAGATGTCGTTTACAGTTAATGACGGGATGAAACTAGCCTCCAGTGACAAAATTCGTAAACTGCAGTGAAATAGGAGGACACAGACTGATGGGCAAAAAAGCTGTGCTTTATGGGGAGGGAGCACCTTTGGGAGGGAGTGACAACGGAAAATTTATTGCACAGCCCCGGGTGGGGTTGGGTCTCTTTGATATAACTTGCATGAGTGAGGGAGGGGAAAGTGGAAGCTTCCGACTGCATGCCCCCCCCCACACACACATGCACATGAACTGGCAGCAGTACTACTGAAGCAAACGGAAGAGCAAAAATCGTCAATGTCGATAACTTACTTTATCTGAGAGATCAGTAGTTCGTGTTAGCTGCGGATATAAGTTGTATTTAGTAACGGATATACAATGTTTTCTTTTTCTTTTTTTTTTTTTTTGAAAAAAAATCCAGCAATGAGAGTATATCAAGCATAGTACGCAATTATGTGAAATTCCCGATCTGTCTGTCAGCGGTAGTTATAAATTCGTCTTCTGCATTGTTGGGTGACGTAATTTCAGAATCAAAATCTACGTCATTGGCATAACTGAAACTTACGCAAGTAGACAATGATAAAGTGTATGGAAAAAGAAAACGCTGTTGCACAGTTCAGGAATCTTGGATAAAAACATTTAATTGGCTAAAGTCAAATGACGACAAGACTGTTATGTGGTGCACTAGTTGCCAAAACCATCTTAAAATTGCTGACACCACCAGCAATTTTTTTCAAGGAATGTGAGGTGTCAGGTGATAATATATACTGCCGGACAGTTGTTAAGGACGGATGACAATAACAACGATAGCAACCATACAATGGAAAGCAGGAAAATGTGGAAATCAGCATAAGTGCGGAATAAAGTAAGACGTGTTGTGCGTATGCAAATTTTGGATTGCCGAACTTGTTCGTGACTTCATAGCGCTGATAAGAGATATAAAGGATTTGACACGTATTGACCGTTGTTGTTCAAACGCAAAGTTGAAAGGGAAAAAATCAATTGACGAACTTGCAATTTTCAGTATGTCTTCCCGACATCACCTAGAGGATTTTACGGGTGGCCGTATTATTGGCAAGATTAAAGAAGGGCGAAAAATAACAGATGTTGCCAGGGAGTTCGACGTCAGCCACAGTGTTGTTTCAAGGCTTTGGAAATCATTTCAAACAAATGGAGAGTGTAGCAAACGTCACGGGGGAGGTCCTGTTCGCAGTACGACACCTGCAGAAGATCGGTACATAGTGCTATCAACAAAAAGACACCGGCGCAGCACAGCTAGTGAGGTAGCAAATCAGTTTATGGCTGCTACTGGCAAGCGGATCTCCCGAAAAACTGTCGCCAGATGTTTGCATGAAGGAGGACTATACGTCCGCCGTCCTGTTGTGTGCATCCCATTGTCCAGACGTCACCGTACCGCCCGTTTGCAATGGTGCCATCAACATCACAATTGGACTGATAAGGACTGATCTGCTGTCCTCTTCTCAGATGAGAGTAGATACAGTCTATCGTCTGATTGTCGACGACAACTGATCTGGCGTGATAGTGGTACTGCATATTGTCCAGCAAACATACAGGAAAGGGACCGATATCCGACATGTAGTGTCATGGTATGGGCTGGCATCTTGATCAATGGTCGTACATCCCTCTATGTGCTTCCAACTGGGAGTATGACTGGCCAACGATACATTAAAGATGTTCTGCTACCTCATATTCGCATGTTCCGTGGTGCTGTCGGTGATAGATTAATTTTCATGGACGACAACGCAACAGGTCATCGAACAGTCGCTGTCCAGGAGTGTCTTGAGAGCCGCCCCGGTGGCGCAGTGGTCTAAGGCGCTGGCCTCTGATCATTCGTCCGTGAGGGGTCCGGGTTCGAATCCCGGTGAGGCATGGATGTTGTGTTTGTCTTACGGCACTGGCTCTCTCCCTTCCCTGGAACCAGTGACCCTAAATTAGGGACGAGCGACTGCTTATAGCCCATTGAGTTGCTCACGGTGGTCGTTAAACCTCCAATCAAATAAAAAAAAAAAAAAAAGTGTCTTGAGAGCGAGGATATTCAACGCCTCGTATGGCCAGCACGTTATCCAGATCTGAATCCCATTGAAAATGTGTGGGATGCTTTGGGGGAGGAGTCTTGCTGGTCGCCAATGCCCTCCAATAAACAAGGACACCCTCATCCGTGCACTGACAGAGGAATGGGATAAATTACCCCAACAACTGCTTGATAATGTTGTGCAAAGCATGACACGACGCGTGGAATCTTGCATCGCCCTCCATGGTGGCCATATCCCGTATTGACATCTTACGCCGGAACGCCTGCGGACAGTAATTGCATTTTTTTCATGTTTACGTATTCTGCAAAAAATGGCCTGTTTGTCCCTTGAACTCGTTCCAAAGCCTTCTGGATTTCAGAGCACAATAAATTGTCTTTCTTGTAATGTCCTGGCATTCTGACATTATTTTATTTCACTTGGCATCGAACCACACTTACTTTTTTATGCGCTATATAGCCGTTTATGATCCGTCCTTAGCAATTGTCCAGCAGTGTAGTTTAATAAGTGCACACAACAGTAGTCAAAAACATAAGGATTGACTTTGTTTCTAAACAATTCTTGGGATATTTTATGATGCAAAATCACTTCTGTTTGCACAAGAGAAAAAGGTAAATAATTTTTACATTCAAAATTGTTGTTAAAAACTGCTAAACAGCTCTACAGCTAACAACGATTATTTAATTTTTTTGCAAAATGTAGGATGTATATTAAAAATTCTTGAACATGGCATCATCACGAAAAATTTCTCAAATGCCATAGATTGTCTTTCTTAAAACTTGAGATATATGCTTTTGTGCATTTTGAATACTGGCAATGCAAAAGATGCATAAAAAGTTTATCATAATTTTTTACTTTAAAAAAATGTGGCTTCTGTTTTGTTATCTTTTTCTGGGCAAGTAAATATTTTCTGCACATGCCCAGCTGGGCATGTAACTTTTCAGATATATTTCAAGCCCTGCATAGAGATTTATGTGTATACAAGGTTTTGGGAGAATTCAAATTCATGCAGAAATAGTCCAAGGTAATCGAGGTAGTTGCCTTCAATACACGATCTTAATAACAAGAGTCACTCACAATACAAATTTAAATTCGTTGGCTGAATTTAAAGATTTTATTGTATATATAAATATAAGAACTTTCGGGTTTCCCTAGAACCCATCATCAGATACAGAAGAAGGAATAAGTTTAAATAAAGTGTTACGTGAACATAATATAGATATCAGATATTAATATGACACAATGTCACATGGCATCAAATTGTCAAACGACGTGGCATGTATCATGAAATAAAGAAAATAAAGAAAAAATAGAATGCAGGTATACATAAAATACTGCATTGTAAAAATAAAGGAAGGTTAGTAGGTAACTAAATTAATTGTGTTGTTCTCATCAGGAGTTACAACAAGGAGCACTATAGCAGAAATCGAGATTAAGTGATTTCGTCCTCAGTTTGCCTCGTATTCGGAACTGTAAATAGTTTCCAGATTGTAGATACAGATACTGGAACATTGTCATTACAGCATAAATCTGAGTAGTTCTTATATTTATATATACAATAAAATCTTTAAATTCAGCCAACAAATTTAAATTTGTATTGTGAGTGACTCTTGTTATTAAGATCGTGCATTGAAGGCAACTACCTCGATTTATACAAGGTTGCTGGAGTATAAAAGTTCTGGGAAAGACACGAATAAAAAAAGTAATAAAGTGAACACAGTAATAAGTGAAATAAAGTATAATAAGTGAAATAAAGTATAATAAGTGAACACAGTAATAAGTGAAATAAAGTATAATAAGTGAAATAAAGTATAATAAGTGAACACAGTAATAAGAGACACGAATCAAAGAAGTAATAACCACCATTAATGAGCACCTCCAAACGATGACAAGTTTTGCTTGGCACAGAACAGCTGCTGTAGGGCAAACATTAGGGATAACCTCTTAACAGCAGTCAACAGACACTCAAGTCAGTCCGGAATGTGGTCCAATGAACATGCTGATCCTCAGGATTTTACTTAACTCTTTAGGTACTTCATCAGGTGAATAAGATGGGGACAAAAAATGTTGCTAAAGGAACTGTGCCTCTGGCAGAATGGGTTGCATTACGGCAGGTAAATGGTGTGCTTCAGTGAAAAGAAAGAAATTAAATTTTAGTTCGATGTGTGGTGGTAATTACTTGAGGTGAGCTCCAGCTTCCGTGTGTATCTCAGTTCTCCACTGAGACTAGCAGAGGTGGGTACTGGTGCCTGTAATATTGTGTTTTGGCAGTGGTATTTTTTGGTTTCGTCCCTGTGTATTCTCTTGTAGCTTTCCTGCTTGTGGCCTCGTAACTGTGCAGTTAACACTTTACTGTCTATAAAATTGTTCTGTTTTTCTTTCCTATAGTGTACTCTAACCCTAATCTAAGTACATTATTCCTAAGGGCTATTTAATCAGGAATCAGACACTGCCATCCTAAAGTCCTTTACACCACGATTGAGTGTGAGAGGTCATCTGATTCACGTGAACAATATGTAAAGATAGCGAGAAAAATTGTTGCATCTAAACTGCAGAACTTGTGCTTGTTATTTATTTTGGTGGTTCAACAGTTCAGCTGTAAACAATCAGTTGTATTTACTGTTCTAAATTTGAATATTTTCATTCTTGGACTTGGCTCAGTTTTCTGTAGACAAACATTATGCAGTCTGCATTCTGATCTCTGCATCGCTACAGTTGCTGAGGATGTCTGCCTCTAATTCTGCAGTTGTCTTCCATTATTTTCTTAGCCCGGAAGTACTGACATACAATATTAATACAGTAAGTCATCGACTTACATGGTTGCATCTTGTAGTGCATGTTCCGCTTAAAACTACGACTATGAGATAGCACTGGTGAGCTTGGCAGTGGGAAAATGCTGGATGTGAAAATGGTGACCATCTGGGATCGCTTATTGACGACGTGCATTGGCACTCGATTACTCCATTTTGTTTTTCATTTCTCTGGAGTTGTGTATTTGTTGTCCGTTTGGATAGTAGCTGCGTGTTGTCAATCAACATTGCAAAGAAATGTGGAAAGGAGAGATGGATTATAACTATGGAAACAAAAGTAGAGGTTATTAATCAGCATGAAAATGTTTCCAGATTCATAGACATTGCACGTTTACAAACTGAATAAAGTTGTAATAGTGTTCAAATACATATGTTCTAGTATGTTGTATGTACAATATATCACTGTAAGCATGCACATTTTCTTTCACTTACATGTACTCTTACATTTCAGGATTAATTTGCACTTTTTCTCTGATCTTTTCATAACTGTAGCAAGGGTTGCGCTGCCAATCGCATTCTTCACAATTTGTGAGAAGAAAAAAAAGTTTTGGTGAAATAGTGATGATACTTCAAATTACATTTGGCAAAAAACAGTTGAATTTGACGAAAAGTTTAAAGAAGCCAGAGCAACCGCTGCTATAGTAATAGTTTAGCTTTAATTGTCTCTTGAAATTGAAAGAAACTTCACATGCTTACACTGCATCTCTTGAAATTGAAAGAAACTTCACATGCTTACACTGCAATATTGGTGATTCAACACAATTGAGCACCTTTCGACTTACGTAGAAATCTTCGGATAAATTAACAGCGTAAGTCGGGAACTTACTGTGTAGGCCTAACTTCTGAACAACAGCCCTTCCCAGCAACAGTCACGTTTTTTCCAGTACGAGCAGTGACCATTTTTCAGAGATTTCACTATATTTTGCAAGCTAACCTCACTTTATTGTAGAAAAATAAAAATAATGTGCTCTTTGGTAATATAGGGGAGTATTTATTACCCCCTTTATAGTTCTATTGGAATTCCATTGGCAAATTGTTAGTGAATTTTAATTCAAAGCTATGCATTCAGTGCTCATGAACAGAATTAGCCACTCATCAAGGCAGGGAATTTTTCACTTCTCATAAAGTGCTCGATTTTTTTTAATTATGTACAGCTGAATTAATCAGATTCTATTGTACATTTTCTCAAATATTTTCAAAATTTTCTAAGGAGTCTGGTGTGTGGTAACAATCAAGTATGACATTTTGATGCTTAAAAGTAATATGCTTGTACAGCAGATCCCGGTTAATAGGGCCATCGGTTAATTGGGGCAGCCTTTTATTTGGGACAATTCTTGAAGAACATCCCAAATTAGTTCTTTGGGATAAAGCTTTGCAGAATTGGGGCAACTGCTTAATTGGGCCAAAGTGTTCTAGCCTCGATGTGTCCCAATGAACCAGAATTTACTGTGTTCCTGCCATGTATTTGCAAAGATTTATTATTTACTAATTCATATGGTTTATTTTTAGCATTACATGTCCAAATGTATTTGTGTTTTAAAGCATTGGCAGTGAAGCATTTTTCACATGAACTGAAACCAAATGTTCTTGATTTCAGTATGTAGTTATTTTACTCTGGTGGAGTTTCAACTGAAATTTATTAGCACTGCTTTCTGTATCATGCATCTATTTTTCTGGAACCAAACATTTTGAATCTCTTTTATTTTTAGGCTATTGGATCTCGAAATCTTTTAAAATCTATCACAAAGCACAGGGAAGCACAACAGCAGCAGTTGCATGCTCTTATTATGGAAAAAAAACTTCAGCTTGAACGGTAAGTAAAATTCTTCGTTTTCTTTAATAGATTGCCTAAAGTTTTAATGAAGTGAGGAAACAAGGTGTTACATTTCTGAGGAACTGCACTGATTCAGCATTCTTGTAATATGTACCATCTTGCTTAATTATGTTTTATAAAATGTGTTGTTGCCCAAGTAGAAAATGTAACTATCCTCTTGGAGAACTTGCACTTAATTGCTACAGTAAACAGTTTCTTTTTAAAAAACGTAAACATCTTATATGAACCCAAAATTTGTATTTCAGGGTCATGCAGTGATTATTCACACCAAAAATTCTATAATTAAAAATAAATATCTGCACTCATGGACCTAAATACCATTACATACCTTATAATCTATAGTTGATATGAAGCAATTGGCACACCAACAATGTGCATCATATCAACTATGGGTTATAAGGTACGTAATTGATGGGTTCCATTTCAACTCGGGCAGGGTCATACCATCATGGTCTCAGATTTCTCTAAAAAAAATTAAGGGGTGTTCCTTGATTGAAATAAGGAGACCCATATGTTTTCTTTCTGCAAGAAAAAATGTTCCCTTTGAGATAGTTTCAAATCTTGCACCGTGAAAACAAGCTCTCTAGAAAATGGTTATTTTTCCTAACTTCAGCAAGCCATTGCAACGAAATTAAAAAAGTATCATGTTCTGGTATTTTTTTTTTTTTTACATTGTGTGTATAATGTATAATAATATAGGATGCTAATATTTTTTTACACATCGTATGATTAAAATTAAAAGAAAATTGCAAACTTCGTGATTTAATTTTTAAGAATTTTTTTAACAAGTTCAGATGGAGTCTTTTTTGTTAAAGACATACAAATGTGCTCTTTATTTCCAATTTTTTATATGGCTGTGAAACTGCTAGTTTCGGCAGCGTTAAAAATAGCCGATTTTGAAAAATCTCTAACTTTGCTCAAAAACTCCATTTTTTAAATTTTCTCAAAAACTCCATTTTTCAAATTTTCTCAAAAACTCCATTTTTTAAATTTTCTCAAACTCAATTTTTTAAATTTTCTCAAAAACTCCATTTTTTAAAATTCTGAAAATTAAGTCACAGAACTGTTTTATTGTCAACAGAAGAACATCAGAGTAAATTTTCACATACCTAAAAATGCCCGTTTCTGAGTTAGACGCGTTTGAATTTGGTATGAAAGCCTACAATTTCTCGTGTTCTAAAGGCACCATTTTGGAAAATTATCAGGTGCAAAGTATTCCCTTCCCTGAATGAGAGCGTTAAATCAGCTGGCCCTGGTTGGATTCGTCCCCACCTCACACTTCCCCGAGTGACAACATGGCTAAAAAACGGTCTTGGAAAAAAAAATAACAAATAAATAAAATTCTTGCTGCTCCACTAACAAAGTTGAGTTGCAAAAAACAGTTGTTTGTTTATGCATATACTTCACATAAGAAACTATAAAAGAGTAGAGAACTATTGTGAAAATAATTTCAAGAAAAAAAAATGTGGCCACACATACTGTAAGTAATTTTTGAGGGCTAAACACCCTCGTGTTTTTCTGGGAGTTGCTTACTGTCAGAAGAGCAGTCGTTATGTTATAGTGGCTAAAATTAACTTCTGTTTTTTGTAATAGAAAAAGATTTGCACAGGAAAGTTTTGTCCTCTATATATGGGGGAAGGGGGAAGGGCTGGGTTCAATGCTTTTGATTTCCCTGCAGGGCTCTGACCCCTTCCAAAAACAGTCTACAATCTAAGTTAGGGTACCATTAGTTAGTATACCCAATTTGCAGGTTCTAAATTGAAAACTGTAGATTTTACAAAAAGTTTGTATGGGGGCCCCTTGACTCCAACCGACCCCTTCCAAAAACCATCTATGGTCTAAGTTAGGGTACTGTGAAATAGTATATCAAATTTGGTGGTTCTGAATTGAAAACTGTAGATTTTACGAAAATTTTGTGTGCAGGCGCCTTGACCCCAGGCTCCAACCGACCAAGGGTTCCGACCCCTTCTAAAACCCATATGCGGTCTAAGTGAGGCTACAATGAGATAGTATACCAAATTTAGTGGTTCTAAATTGAAAACTATAGATTTTATGGAAATTTTGTGTAGGGCCCCTTGACCTCGGGCTCCGACCCCTTCCAAACACTGTCCACAGTCTAAGTCAAAATACAATGAGATAGTACACCAAATTTGGTGGTTCTAAATTAAAAACTTGTTGGTTTAAAGAAAATTTTGTATGGGGCTCCCCTTGACTCCAGGCTCCCCATCCCTTCCAAAATCTGCCTATGGTCTAACTTAAAGTACCATGAGATAGTATATCAAATTTGGAGGTTCTAAATTGAAAACTGCAGAATTGTATAGCGGACATACAAACAAACAAGCATTCAATTTTATATATAAAGATTTTTTTTTTTTCCCCCAAGACCATGTTTTTAGGCATGCTATCGCTCGGGGAAGGGTGAGGTGGATGAATCCAACCAGGGCCAGCTGTTCCAATGCTCTCATTCAGGGAAGAGAATTTTCCAAAATGGCGCCTCTAGAATATGGAAAATCGTAAACTTTCAAACCAAATTCAAACGTGTCTAACTCAAAAACGGGCGTTTTTAGGTACATGAAAATTTACACAGATTTTCTCCTGTTGACAATAAAACTGACTTATTTTTAAGAATTTTAAAAAATTGTGTTTTTGAGAAAATTGTTGGCAAAGTTAGAGATTTTTCAAAATCGGCTGTTTTTAACGTTGTCAAAATGCGGAAACTAGCAGTTTCACAGCCATATAAAAAATAGCAAATAAAGTGCACATTTGTATGTCTTTAACAAAAAACGAGTACAGAAAAAAAACTCCTTCGAACCTGTTAAAAAAATCTTTAGAAATTAATTTTTTTAAATCACGAAGTTTGTGATTTTTAAAATTTTAATCATGTGTAAAAAATATTAGCATCCTATATTATTATACGCTATACACACAATGTAATAAAAAATACCAGAACAAGATATCTTTTTTACTTCCGCTGCAATGACTGGCTGAAGTTAGGAAAAATAACAGTTTTCTAGAGAGCTGATTTGACGGTGCAAGATTTAAACCCTCTATCTCGAAGGGGAAAAAAAATTTTGCCGAAAGAAAACATCTGGGTCTCCTTATTTCAGTCAAGGAACACCCCTTAATTTTTTTAGAGAAATCTGAGACCATGATGATACAACACTGCCAGAGTTGAAATGGAACCCATCAATGGTATTTATGTCCATGAGTGAAGATGTTTATTTTGAAATATAAAAAAAAGTGAATAAGGAGTTGACAGTAGTCATCTGGATGTGTAATAGTCCTTTATGTTTAAACAGAAATAAGGTAGTAGGTTGTAATGTTTAGACATAACATACCACTTGCATGGCACAGGTGGCTGATCACTAGCCTCGTGTCTGTGTGGTAGGTAACTGCTGTGTGTTTTAATCCCACTGCAGACCATCTAGTTCACAGTTTTCCGTGGTTTCTGTGAATGTGTGGAGGAATCACATAAATCGGCCCTAGATGTATTAAGCCATTTCTGGTGATTGCCCATTGACAAGGAAGGCAAGAAGAGGAAACCACCTCACTGTGATTCCCATTCTCCAGGATATTCATCATTATGACTGTGTGCAAAGTAGGCAACAGAAATCTACCTCATTATGACTTCTATTCCCCATGATATTCATCATTATGATTGCGTGCAAAGTAAGCAACAGGAAACCACCTGATTGTGATTACCATTCCCCCAGGATGTTCAGCATTATGACTGTGCGAAGTAGGCAATAGAAAACTACCTCATTGTTACTTCCATTCCCCATGATATTCATCATTATGATTGTGTGCAAAGTAAGCAACAAGAAACCACCTCATTGTGACTCCCATTCCCCAGGATGTTCATCATTATGACTGTGTGCAAAGTATGCAATAGAAAACCACCTCATTGGGACTCCCATTCCTCAGGATATTCATCATATGACTGTGTGAAAAGTATGGTGAGGAAATGTTCACATCCTTGATTTGGACATGGCATGTGAAGAAGATATAACACAGTTGGTTGGCTACACACATTTCTTTATCTGAAACGATTTGTTGTAGTTTTGATTACCAGTAGTGCATAGAGTTATTGGGTTTCTAATTTGTTTGGAGCATAGTTCATATACAGCTAAAGCTGTAGTATTTGAGTTGAAGGTTTACAACCACCATGAGCAATTCGATGGGCCACAAGCAGTTGCCCACCCCTAATTTAATGCCACTGGTTCCAGGGACAGGAGAGAGCCAGTGCCTTAAGACAAATACATCCACGCTTACACTACCGAGATGGCAAAACTATCATGTCTGTTTTTTCCAATGCTTAGTTCTGATTGGCTGCATCCTATTTTTTTTTTTTTAAGTCATGGAATATATTGTAATTTCTGTCCTATAATCCTTGGATTTCCTGTTAAAAAGTTATAAGTTTAGGCTCTGTAGATAATACACTGCATAATTTTTTTTTTTTTTTTTTGCAGCACTTTGATTTTTAAAAAATCTGTGTCATAATTGTCAAGAAGTCACATATTTGGGAAATTACCAGAAATGCATTACAAAGATCGAGGTCAGCAAGCAGTTTGAAAGTTTTTTTTATTTTTTTATGTACATATATTTTGACAAAAATGTGATGCAACAAAGGTGGTATTATTTACTTTCATGGATGATCACATGCTGTGGAAAGCTCAGCATCACACACATTTGTGGATGATGCTAAAAAAAACTTTGTGTTTTTTGCTCATTACTCACTTGTAAGTAACACAAAAGCAAGTAAAAATTAGTTATTTTTATTAATAATATTTTTTTCTCTATTTCTTTGGACCACTGGGACATCCCATAAGTAACTTTTCTGTAGGAATTACTTGTCTTAGTGTGTGCTGATAACACAGCTGTTATCGGAGAACAAAAGAGGCCTTTCAGGGTCTGTCGTCCAAAATAAACAAAGTATGTGTGAATTTCAAACTGAACATAAACAAGGGAAAACCAGTCACTGTTTCTTAGCCACAAATTGTGAGTACTGAATGCAAGATGAGCCTTAAATGGTACAATGCTAGACTAGGTGAACAAGTTTATGTATTTAAGAAGCATGTTTGTGACAGAGAAAAAAATTATTATATGGTGAAATTAGTAGGTGAGTAAATTCAGCATTTGAAAGTCAAAGCTGTTTTTAGGAGGGCTGATTGGGTGTCAAAAAGTCCTAGTCTGATCTATGGTAGTGAAATCTGGGTTCTGCAAAAGCAACATAGGATTCACTTTTGTGCTGGAAACATATGTTGGTGGCAAGACATGTTCTGATCATGTAAGGAACAAAGATGTGTTGCAAAATATTGTTTCCCAGTCCGAGACACGTGAATATCGGCTGATTCTCATGCACGCGTGCGTCTCCGATGTAGTTTCTCGCTGTGTCTTGTTCCAGACGCTACATCGGGGGATTGCTCATCGGAAATTCTCCTGCCTGGCAAGTAATCGTGGACATCGTAGCTTCACGAGCGATCCCATCCGGAGTCCCATCATGATGCAGACACGATGTTTAAACAGGTTTCTTATCGTGTCTCCACGTGTGAGGCCGCGTGTTTCCACGTGTTGGATCTCAGAAATTCACCACAGCTTAGGAGCAATAGGAAGTATGTGGCAGATTTTTTGTGATGTGAATACATCTTTAAATTCATATCAGTACTAGGTGGCCAGTATGGAAAGTTGAGCGTTATGAAAAAATGGGCATTGAGTTTGGTATAATCATTTCTATTATCAATGCAAACCAACCTAGTGTCATTTTATAGCTAAGGGAACAAAGACTTGTTAGTGACCTTGCATGCATGTCCTTAAAAAAAATTGACCCAGATTTGCATTTCACTATTTGTATCACATAGTGGTTAGTACATGTAGAGCTGGGGTCACATGCAACTGCAGTGGGAGGATTTACATAACAGTTTAGAAGTACTTCCAGAAATTTAAAAAAAATTATAAAATATTTTTTCACCGAGAGTAGGATTCATATAGGAATAGGTGGTGCTAATATGATGAATGCAAAACCTAATTCCATCTCAGATTGAGACCATGGAATTTCTTGCTTCCAAACATGAAAGAATCCCCTCATTATTTCCCCTGTGGGACCATGACACTCCATCTTTGGAACTAGGCACACAGAGTCAGACACCAGATAAATCACTTGGCTGGTGGGAAGGGGCACAAACAATAAGACATCTCTCCTCTCCTGTGTTTTCACGTTGCAAACGCGGGCATCTCCTGACTTTGTTCCCACCACCATGGAAGAGTAAAGTGTTTTACGATAGGTGGTAACTTAAAAAAGGCCAACACACTGGCCTTGTTATTTCATGAGTGAAAAAAGTGTGGGACGTGATTTCACCAGAAATGGTTATAAAAATGCTGCATAAGTATTACCATGGATGTTATAGGAGTTATTTGGAAACTCCAATAGTGAATCATACTTTGAAGGTTCTTTGGAATTTGCATAATTCGTTTTCCACAATCTTCAAATTGCAAGTAAAGGTTTTTCAGCAGTTGAAGTAGGGGAAGGGTCAATTTGTATGCGAGACCCTTAAGATGCTTGCTTGCATTTCTACAACAAACAAAGTGAAATATGTGTATGATACTGATAGCTTCTCTTCTCTATAATACAATGTCTGTATATTGCAGTGTGATAATTGAAGGATGATAAGCAAAAGACCCCAACCCAAGCATTCATAGAGCATGAATCATGTTTAGCCTCAGGATGTGTACTTTGCATCAGCTAGATTTTCAGGTTTTAGTTTTTTTACCCATTGTGATACAAACTTCAAAGTCAGGATGTTATACATTTTGGAATTTGGGAAACTTGAGTCAAGTATTAAAACTTTAAGAACATGCTTTCAACCTGGGAACAAATGGATGATGGGAAGTAGTTGCTAGATCTGTTAATTTTTCTTTTTTAATTAATGGAATAATAAAAAGAGAATCATAATTACAATTTTTGGAGCTGAGAAAATTTTTTAAACTTTCCCGGTAGCATAACGAGAAATGATTTATTTGTTGTCAGTACAAAGTTAAGGGGCTAGTGAAGTGTTAGAATTTTCTTTGTGTGCTCCCCATATAGTGAGTTTCACTGGAAGAGGAAAGATTAAGGAGGTTATTTTATCTTCATGCAAAATTAATTTGATGATGGAAAGGTTGGAACTGATGGCCAAACTTTCTGAAAAGTAGTTCAAGGATGATAAGGAATAGATCCACAGAAATACAGATTTTCAATGCTTCTGATTGTGATTCAGTTTTTGGTTATAGAAGGACGTACCCGTGCAAGTTTCCAAAATTTTCCCATATTCGTTTTCAAGAGAGAAAGGACTATTGCAGTCAGCTCACGACACGTGCCTTGTTTCATTGGCTACGCGCTGTTGACGTTAAAAGTAGGAGGTGGTCACAATAATGTGACTCGACTATGTATATATAGGTGGTTGCAGTTGGTTTATGAAAGACAAATCTTGAGATGGTATGGTTACTGTTCCTCTGGAGATGTCCCAAAACTGGATGCATATGTTCTTTTCACTGTTCATAGTATAAATTTAATAGGAACTGTACACCAATTATATCCCAAATAGTATAACTATACTAATAATCCGAATTTCTTGGCATAGAATAGAAATAAAACTTTCCAAGCTTTTGCACATCAACCAGATGGCCTTTTCAAGGAACATAGACAGCTAACTAAAAAAAGAAGCTAACTTTCAAGGAAGCTAGCTGTCTACCTTCCTTGAAAAAGCCATCTGGTTGATGTGCTAAAGCTTTATTTTTATTCTACACCAAGAAATTCGGATTATTAGTATAGTTATACTATTTGAGGTAGGGCTCTTATTGGTGATGGAGTTGATTAAATGGAGCAACTGCTCTATGGGATGAGGCCAGATCAGAAAAATATCATCTGAGCCAAGCAGTTGGTTGTGTAGGGGTATCTAAAAAAAATGCTTTGTTCAATGTGTTGCAAATGTATTTCAACTAGAAGAGGGGATAGAGGTGAACCCTCTGGAACCCCCCTTTTTTTTTTTTGCCTGTAACATGCCTTGTTACAAATAAAACAATTTTGTTCTTGAAGTGTATGAAGTTGCTTTTATACACTTCAAGAACAAAATTGTTTTATTTATAATAGGACATGTTACAAGCAAAAAAAGTGGGCTTCCAGTGGTTTCACTTTAATCCCCTCTTTTAGTTGAAATACATTTGCAACACATTGACAAAGCACTTTTTAAATACTACACTGCCGGCCACCCAAAATGCAACACCAAGAAGGAATCATCCGATTGGCCTGAAATTCACAGCATGCGTCGCCCATGAGAGGACATGCAAACGATTAGCATTGCACAGCATATGCAAATCATGTGTGCTTGGCATGCCACCGAGAAGCACTGTAAGAAGGGTGGAAGTAGTGGAAGTGTGTTGTGCTGCCGAACCTGTGCGTGAGAAGTTTCCTGATGCCTCGTCGCAGAATATGGCAGTCATTCCAGCACGTTTCAGAGTTCGACAGAGGACGAATAGTGGCTTATCGCGACAGCGGTTTATCGTGTGGGATGACATCCAGCCACAGTTAGGTGTGTGGATTCGGTGGGTGCAGGAGGGACAGACGGATTGACGTGAGCAATTGCCGCAGCTCACCACCGAACAAGAGGACCGGCATATTGTGCGGCGGGCATTGACAGCTCGCACCGTCACATCACAAACGTTAGCGCTGGAATTAGGGTGTGTTGCGCAACAACCTGTGTCAGCACGTACTGTTCGACATCGTCTGCAGGAGCGTGGACTTGTCGCACGTGCCCATTGCTCCGATTACCATTGACGAGTGTGGCGGCAGTGGGCCGTTGAACGGCACATCTGGACTACGAAATGGCAAGACATTGTCTTCTTCGACAAATCCCGCATGTGGTGGCACCATGGTGAGGGACTGTATGACGCCTGCAATATGCATCGCCATACCGGTCCATCGCCTAGCGTTATGGTTTGGGGTGCAATTGGATATGACACCCGCACCCCTCTGGTTCGCATCGACAGCCAGCGACCACATGACAATGCGTGCCCGCATGTGGCACGCATCGTGCAACAATTCTTCACGGCCCACCAGGTGTCATTGCTGCCGTGGCCCGCCTGTTCTCCCGGTATGTCGCCCATCAAACACGTCTAGTCGGCAACCGAGTGACCTGGCAAGCACCACCTGCTGCTACGTCTGATGAACTGTGGCAACGTGTGGAAGCAGCCTGGACCGACATACCCCAAGCCCACATCCAAAGCCTCTTTCTTTCGATGCCATGGCGTGTAGCGGCCATTATTGCCAGCCATGGGGGCCACACGAACTATTGATGTCTGTGTGTTCCGCAAGTCGCACGGGCCTGTAAGCTCAATCGTTTAATCTTTGTATCTGTTGTTATGTGTCCAGTAAATCTGGCTTTGCTATCTCGTGTCCTTGGTGTTGTATTTTGGGTGGCCAACAGTGTACTTGGCTTGAATATATATATATTTTTCTGATCTGGCTGCATCCCATAGAGCAGCTGCTGCATTTAATCAACTGCATCACCAATAAGTTTCCAACCATTAAATTTATACTATGAACAGTAAAAAGAACATATGCATCCAGTTTTGAGATATCGATCGCCAGAGGAACAGTAACCATACCATCTCAAGATTTCTTTCATACATAAACCAACTGCAATCACCAATATATATATATTCCTTTTAACTCGTATGCCTTTCAAAATTACAAATTTTCTGTCATCGAATCTTTTACTCACAGAGCTAACCGCATCTGCAATATTCCTTTCTCTCTTGAACACTTTGCATGGGTCCTGTCATCAAAACCTCACTGAAAGTTTGCATTTCTGACATTTATCCCTTACCATCCTTCTCATGTCTATAAGTAGTTCACCTCTTCCCGTGAAGAAAATTCTAACAATGCACTGGCCACCAAACTGCTGCATTTTTCATTATCAGAAAAATTAATATGACTTTATGGGTCTTTGGCAACTATTTATCATTATCGGAAAGTTTGAATGTCTCTCTGTGGGCAACCAGGAATAAAAATTAGATGCCAGTAAAGGTACTGACTGATACTCTTTAAATCTCTTGACATAGGGTTGCTGGCATCTTTCAGCTCAATCCTGGTAAGATTTAGTTTGGTATAATGTTGCAAGGAAATTTTCCCAGATACTGTTAAGTCTGAAAGAGGAATTGGAGAGATCGTTTCCATCTTGTGTGTGAGTATTTAACTTATTGTTTAATGTGGTAAATAAAAAGGTATAAAATAAACTCCACTTTGGTCCCGATAGATCCTTATTGTGTAATTGCTGACCAAAGTGGAGTTTATTTTATATCTCTTTATTCACCAGGTGATTGCACTAAGAGAAAATACATAGGAATAACCAAAAGAACAAAAATGAAATGTTAAATATTCACAAAGAAACTACAGATCTAGTAAAAACAGTTACAGATGATGAGTTCACACCTGTTTGGAATAAAACAAGTCATTTCTGTATACACAAAATGGGAAACTATCTGTGAATCTCTTGAAATTTTAGCAGGATCAAGTTGAAAGATGGTAGTACAATGCAACAACCCTGTGTTGAGAGATACGACTCGAGAGTAAAACAGCACATGCGATGTAATGGCTGAGATCATGGTACCTTTACTAGCATTTTGATTCAAATATGAGCAATGCATATTAAAATGACATTAACAGTTCTTATAAATGAAAAAGAAAAACATTTTCAAAACTTCCGATTTGACTTTATTTTTCCACTGAATAATGTCCCTGTGTTAAATATGCATTGCAGAAAATAAAAGGGAACACATGAATGTTTTAAAAAACCCAACATTAATTAACACATCAAAAATTTTAATGTTGCCAAAACATGCATTTAAAAGTTCCTCTTGCACCAGTAGGGAAACAAGAAATGTTACATCCACTAATCATAATATTTGTTGTAGCAACCACAACAAATATACACTGAGTGGCCACTTTATTATGACCACCCCCTCAGTACTTCATTGGGCTACCTTTTGTCTTTAATACTGCGTCAATTCTTCATGGCATGGACTCCACAAGATGTTGATAGGTGGTTTGTGGAATCTGATACCGTGCTTGATGAATAGCACTTTCCAAGAGTGTGAAATTGCAGAGTTGTGGATCCAGCTATCTGATGGCTCATTCAACTTCATCCCACAAATTCTCAATGAGGTTGAGATCTAGAGATTGTGGGGGCCACTTAAGTAGGGTAAACTCACCGGCATGTTCCTGAACCCAATCCTGTACAATACGAGCACTATGGCAGGACGTATTATCTTGTTGAAAGTAGCCATCGCCATTGGGATAAACCATCCACAT